>OX371209.1:7445000-8807500 GCA_947310845.1 Yponomeuta plumbellus | reverse complement strand
AATGTTTGTCGTTTTGGAGTTATATTTTATTGAAAATGTTAGTTTTATTTTAGTAACGTTCTGTCACGCTCTTTTCTGAGAAATTCGATGAGACAGCGCTACAATTAAGTAGGTACTTAGTGAAATTCTCAATTCAGAAACCGGTTACCTATACAGCCCACGGTAGTTGCTGCGTTGCTGGCTTCATAAACACCCAATCGTTGAATGACAATAATGGGCAGGCTACAATAGGCTATTTGACAGGTTCCTGAAAACCATCTCGGTTTCTTTGTTAGTGTTCATTGAGTGCTCAGAAAGCGGTAATTTAATTAAGTTCTTTCGTGTATTTCGTGTACCCAACCACTATCCACAAACCAAAGGTTGACTGGTAGAAAATGCTATTTAGCATTAAGTACGCCTTTGTACCAAACATGTTTTGTGCAATAAAGAATTTAATAATAATAATAATAATATTTCTTCTAAAACAGGAAATAAAAATTCACTTTTGAAATAAGCTGCCAAAACGCCATCTTGAGCAATATGGCGTCATGACGTCGCTGGTCAGTGAATAAAACCAATGAACGTAAGAACGACGTGATACGTCATCTTACATAAAATGGCTGCAGAGACAATATTATCAAATTATATCCTGGTATTTTGGATAAATTATCCATTATCTTTAAATTATAAATTATCCAGTTGTCATAAAACATATAGGTAATTTACAAGAATACTAGCTGACATGGCAAACGTTGTTTCCTATTCTCAAACGTACCGATTATACATATAAAATTTCATCAAATTCGGTTAAGCCGTTTCAGAGGAGTAGCACTAACACGATTTTTTTTTATATTCGATAAATAAATAATACTATTATTTTCACACTGTCAAATAGCCTATTAGAAGATAGACACTCAAGATAAACAAACGATTCGGACCTCCAATTATAATACAACTGGAATATTTAGGTCAACTTCGCCACACACTTTAACTGGCGCGTTTCATAAAATATTTTTTAATATCAACACAATGGCTGGCTTAGTCCAAGGGGCAAGGGGCAAGAAATATATCCGTAAATAAAGGCAAGGCGGAGTACGCTCTGTATTGAACACACGACAAGATCATCAATCGATCGTATAAAATCTGCCTATATAGGTCAAAACATGTGTGTTATAGGTCAACAACTGCTTTATAGCCAGTGCCATGACCTATTTCTGATTTATCGCTGTGATGCAAAAGCAGTTTGCAAATAGATCGTGGACAGAAAATATAATAAAGACTTTTTATCATAAAGAAGGACGAGTGGTGCTCGAGAGATAATTAACACAACTGGAGTTCATTGCCGGTTCAAACCTACGTCTGCTTTTTTATCCAAATCAATTGCAACAACGTCGTTTCGGTTCAGTTAACAGCCGATTAATATTGCAATACATTGATGATAAGGTTTATTTTTCGATAAACAATTTAATGTTTCAGATGGAAATTCAGAACTATTGTAATATATAAATATTAGTTTCCTTTAATATACCATAAACTCCCGGTAGTCCTTTTTTTATTATATTAACCTGGTTATTAGCATGTTGATAAAAAAATACGAATACCGATTCCGGTGATGTCATTCAAAAGAGATCGGGCTATCTTGACTTCGTTCACCTCTAAAAAGTGTTTGTGTATTTGAATGTATTATTAACAATGTTTTTCTCATCGATCGCTGACAGGCATTCGTGTCCAATAAATACATTGTTGAACGTAGATAATGCCGACTTAGATAAGTTAATGACGTAGGCCACGAGTCAATTATACCACCACTTCCGAGGATCGGCTTGCAAAGGCAAAAGGTTAACGGTTGAGGAAAGCAGTGTGCTTTACATGCGTGTTGGATAGATCCATCTACATATAGTAGGCATGTAGGTAGAGCACATTTTATAAAACCTCTAATTTACTTGCGTGTATTCAGTCAGCTAAGGGCGGACAGTTGATACCGAATTTATGCTATTCTACATCACTGTACTTTTCGTGGATATTAATTTATAAGACGTTCTGTAAAAATACTACTATGATAGTGCTTACTGACCTCGATGGTAAAATATTTACCATGGTGGTCACTGGTCAGTGCTTGGGTCTCGCATTTGGAAAATTTCCTTTATATATCATAAAATATTTGAAATTGTTTGACACTATTAAACAGGTTTTTTTCCTCCGTCAAGGCTTCATCTTTACCAACCATAAGCAGCTGGGTATAGTCATGTGTACTATAACATATCTTTCAGGGAAAAGTTATGTAACTAAGCTAGTGCCGTTCTTCTAGCTCGACTCGAGACACGAAATGAACACGATTTTTTTCTGGTCTTTTCAGGCAAACACGAGGATCGCGCTAATACGTCGTGAAAGCGAGCAGTGGCTGTTTGGCAGTCTCAGCAACGGATCTCAGGGGCTTTTCCCCGCCAATTATGTGGAGATTAAAGTGCCTTTACCCGACGATTCCATACGGCCTGCGTTTCTGGGCAGCGCAGTAGCCTTGTACGACTTCGAGCCCGCGGCGCCGGGAGATCTCAGATTCACCTACGGCGATACCATACAAGTCTCGCACAAGATCAACGACGAATGGTACTTCGGAGAGTGTCACGGTGCGAAAGGGCAGTTCCCTGCAAATTATGTGCAAATGTCCAACTAGTAGTTTCAGTGCAGCTGTTTGTGTGGAATTAAATATTTGATGTGATAACAATAAGCACGAAGACTGATCGCCAATCATATCATAATACCAATATAAGATTTGCATTATACATCATAATATTGCCGATTTTGAAACTAGGAGCGCGATACTGTTTAAGGTATTTTAGAGATTGAATTAATAAGTTCAATCAACGACTCAAAACTCGTCTCGAAATTTGTATGTCCTATAAAGCCATTAAATGTACAATTAATTCGCGTACATATTCGCACGTTGTTGCCATAATAACGTAAGTTCTGTTTAGACTAATTTTAATGCGGCTCAAGCAAACCAGACCTTAAAGTTACATTATGCTATAAAATCCGTTTTAAACTCCTGAACTAGTGAACAAGACGAATTCCACATCTAGTGCCTGACGCCTACTTGTTTATTTCTAACCGCAATTGAAAATCAACTTGTAAATATAGGAAACGACTAAATATTATCTTAATAGCATGTGTATAAATCTGGTAACGGAACAGTCCAACATAACATATTATTTTAGTTATTAAAAAATTGTAATATAATTGATCTGATGTTCTAGATGTAAGAAAGAAAGTTGTTTTTTTTTGTACCATCAATGATATCAATGGTTTGTACAGTTATAGAGAAAAATCCTCCAAATGGATTGAGCAGATCTTAGTTAAGGGGGTCATTTTGGTTCTGGTGATCATCATATCTTTCTGGTTCCCTTGTTGCTTATGGCTTCCATCTCGCTTCCACAATGTTACAATGTTTAATAAATAAAAAAAAAACGCTTTCCAAAGATGTGAACTGAGACGGTACTAGAAAATAAATTAAGACATTGTAGATATTATATTTTGTCTTTGATAAAGAAATTGGTCAACCTTATACGCCGTATTTCACAATCTTAGTCTATGGTCACCAATATGCGATAGAGACTTTAAGGGGAACCGTGTTTTGATAAATAAGGTCGTGAGTATGAAACAGGTCGGTATTTTTGTTTTCTACTGCCATCTCAGTAAATTTAGTGGAGGCAGTAGGTAAAGGCAACTTAGGAGGATTGAGGCCGATGGACTTCAATCTGCACCAATCACGAACTACAGAGCAGTAGAAGACCAAACGGTGCTAATCGTAGTTGGGACACTACAGATCGCAGGGCACTAAGTAACAAGCAGTGAAAAATAAAATATGTAAAAAATTGCCATCTCAGATCGCATTTGTCAAAAGTATTCTGATTCTTTATTTAGTATCAATTATGTTAGAAAGTGCGAGCGAGACGAGTGCAGCCTTAAGCCATTAGGTCGACACCATATTGTACCCATATACTTTGGATGGATCAAAGTGTGGTTTACTCTATGTTGCTATTTTCTGTATTTTATTGTATATATTTTATCACTTTTCTTTTTTATAATGAATAATTTAGGTTTTCTTTAACGGATTAGAGACGCAATTAAAGTTTGCCCTTCGTGGTACTGTCTCAGGTATTTTTTTTAATAAGTCTTTAAAAGTTTTGACATTAAATTTTCAGGACGTTGCAATATATTTATTTGTAATATATTTTTTTCTTTTTGCAATATAAAGGTACGCTATTCTTAGTTATGCTTGTAAAGTCTGAAAATTGTATAATTTCTATCACAGTGTTTCCAGCTCAAAGCTCTAGATACTGTATGCCGGAAGTACATACATTCGTAATATATTTTTTATTTTAATATTTTTTGCTGGGACCATAATTGTTAAGTGCCTTAAATATGTATTGTATGTAACTGTAACTACCTAATGTGTAAATAATGAGCTTATTTATGGAATAAATTTATAATGAATGGAAGTTCGGTATTTGTCTTGGAAACCAAACGATTAGACATCATCACATCAAGTGAAGTTTATTGAACAAAAATAATCTATATATGCTTAAAATATTTACAATTCCTTAAAGATATACTTTGTTTTAGTGTCAACATACCCTGTTCGCTTTTCAACCGTTGTTTAACTAAACCGCTGTACCTTGTTCCAACAATGGCAAAACGAGAACACATTTAGAACTCGCACTATGCTCAATCTAATTCCCAATACGTACATATAATGTGTGTTGCATCTTAAGTTAAAGTAATTTTGGAAGCCTTTAGTGTTTTCTTACTTTGGACAATATTATAAAATTTTGATGCAATACTTACACCTGTGACAACATGTTGAAAAGGGAAAAGAGAGCAAAAAGACAACAAACCTTATGTAAACCACGTACAGAAATGTTTATCGATTATTATGTAACTAAACATCTAATAACACAGTTTCGATTATTCTTCCTCTAAGTAACTCTTCAGAATTGCTGTTCAACAATTAAGGCAATTTACAGCAGTACATTGATAACTTTAATTTCTTCTAATAGAAGCTATACCTACTTACACGATTTTAACCACTGATTCCATACTCCTCTCTAGCGTACAGATTAACTCGCACCAAATTAGACTACTAATAGATATTTCCGGCTAAGCACAACTAGGTAAGTATGACCATTCATTTAAACTTTACAAGAAAACTTTAGCTGCTACACATGTATATGAGTAACTTGAGAAACTTTTGATCATAAAATTCAAAGGAAATGTATTGGTGTTATTTTTTCGTCATATTATGGCAGTATGGCAAATACAAATCGTTCAATCCATCTCGCGGAAGAATATCATCGTGAGGAACCCCGAGTTTCTGAAACCTCACCGCTGAAAATCGCTTATCTGCGATGGACACGCGTGCAGTGGGACGTAAACACTATTAGTGTGCAACAAAATCTCCACATCTATACGAAAACATTCGTCGACGAAACAAACGGTCGATTAGTCGTCGACGCGAATGGATAATACTATACGTCGAAGTACCTTCGAAGTACCTAGCGATTTTTTCATCATCATCATCAGCCGACCGCTGCCCACTGCTGGGTATAGGCCTTTTCCACCAAATGCCATTTCACACGGTCTCTCGCCATTCGCATCCACGGACCTTCCGCCGACTCAACGACATTGTCCGACCATCGCGCCGCAGGTTTCTTCATCAGTTAAGTACCTACATTTACAAAACGTACCTACGTACAAAAGACGTCACCTACGACGTAACCATAATTTATAACAATAACTTTCACAAATTATGATTACTTGACCCGCGGGTTCATTATGTAATTTACCAACGGGGTGGATTTTTGCATATCCACGTTCTCGGACCTAGCTTGGAGCTTAGTGGAAATAAAACCACGTACCGCTGGTCTCACAAGCTAGGAAACCCTGTACTGTGGTAACCAGACAGGGATGTAAAACATGGAAATACACCCTGAGGCAATTTGTACAAATGTACGGCGGCCTCCAGTGGGAATCAAACCAGACGTGACACCGTTAGACCCACGAGGCAGACGCTCTAGTACAAAACAGCGAATATTTTTTCCTATTTTGAAATTTTCGCCAACCTAAAGACCTTTATCGAATAGATATGGAGACTTTGATGCATCTGTAGGCTGCGCTGTGTGCTATGGCAGTTTGAAGATAATTATGTTAAAGCATATTTAGGTGTCGTAGGCTTTATTTAAAAGTTATGTCGATGACTTGTCGACGACTACTTATCAGGTAGGTGTGACGTATTTTTAACGAGTGTACTCAAAGCTTAACAATAATAAGATGATATTACAATCAATCAACATTCAACTCTATTTATTCTCGCAGTTCACAGTCGTATTAGTTTTCTACTCTAACAATTTCATAGATGACTCTGCGAAACCTAGAGAAATTACGTACTAATATAACAGAGCTCGCATTTCACGCTCGAAAGCATGCTATTTTGATTGGCATTTCGCTATCATACCTCTTGGACCGACGCCTATTGATATACAAGCACTGACTGTCGGTGCAATGCACTCGGTCCAAGATTAACAATACACTCCATTTATCTATACTTGACTTTTTTTCCAAACTTTAAACGACACTAAATCAAACACCTTTAGCGGTAGAAATCGCGAAACAGTTTGCAAATTTAGTACTAGCTAGCACTAAATTTGTAGACTGTTTCGAGTTTTCTACCGCTAAAGGTTTTTGATTTAGTGTCGTTTAAAGTTTGGAAAAAAAGTCAAGTATAGATAAATGGATTATAGTTACCCGCATCTACACATAAAAAGCTTTTTGTATCAATATGTAAACTTCCTTAGGATCCATACTTTATGTTAATTTTATTTACATAACTGTTGCACACCACTCTCCGATTGCTAAGCCCGACACTGTCCTTAGCGGTGCGGAGTTGGGCCACGCCTTTCATGTCAATTCGACGCCAAATCGATTAGAAGTTAAAGCACTAACATTTCTTGATATAGTTGTATGTACATTATAGTCCACGGCACTGCATCGCGTCGCCTAGTCGGGTCTGTAGATGGGTATCCGCGGTATGAACTCTATGAGCAAGACATACTCCATCATGGAGGAAGAGTCGCAGTGCTGCTTGGTAAGCCGCCAGCGAAGTCCCAGCTTATTGTACAGCCGACTATTCTCCCATTCGAGCAGCTTGTTAAGCGAGTGCTGCGTCTGCGAAAGAAATACCATTGTTTGTAAGCAAAAAAGACTTCGAGTAAAGATGAGCGCCACCACAGTTCGTATCATGATCATCAGCCATTTGACGCCTACTACAGGACGTAGGCCGCCCTGGTTTTCCAAGATTTTGTTAGTGCATTATAAATACATAATGGCAGCAGAGTATTTTAGGGCTAAATAAGAACTTTTTGGTCTCAGGGGAGAATGGTTTTTCTTGATGATGTTACCCTTATGTTTTATTTTCCCATTGTAGAGATCGCCGGTGAGTTTAACCCAAATTTTCCAGAAAAAAAAACCCCATTCCTTGCGTATTTACAAGTGCAAGAGAACTTATAATAAGAGAGATAGTGATATAAACTAATGAGGTATCACAAAAACATAATTCTCGCATGACGCCATTAACTTAAAGTTATGAGTCTATTAATTATTGCTGGGTTATGTAGTGTCTCGGTGATAAACTTTTCACTTTGTCAACAAGCTACCAGATAAAATTCACATCCTGTAACTTGCACGCCCTTATCACTTGAGGAAAAAAAACTGTTGCACAAATTGAATCGGTAGTTTCAGAAAGAACATTAGTCACAATCTGCTTACTTTTCAGTAGACATAAAAAACTGACCCCTCAGTGGGACTACTGTTATTTTTGCGTCTACTGAGACGTAGTACGTACAGGTAGTTCAATTGATATTCATTGGGCTAATGTTCTTTATATAGGGATCTGTAGATCTACCCTCAAGGATACCATAGACAACAATAAGTCAATCACACAAAATTTGGACTAATGTTCTTTCTGAAACTACCGATTCAATTGTTGGGTGCACACAAATTTGAATTGGAATAAATAAATAAATTTAACACAACACAATCACTTGACCAGCCCCTAGTCTTACATGCCTCCACCAATCCGGACTTGGCCCCCGTGGTGGAGTGTGGCCTATACCTTCCTCAGGGAAGAGACCCGTGCCCTTCGGTGGGAGCATTGTCAAAGTCAGATATACATAAATATACAAATACATAATGGGTTGATGATGAGGCCACGTAGGCCATATCTACGGCGGCCCCCCGTGGGAATCGAATCCCCAACCTCTGTCTTGGTAGTTAAGCATCTTAACCAGGTAGTCAAACCTGGATTACTACCTATATCTAGTTTTATGGAGCTCTATGAAACAAAACGTATAAAAACAGCAACGTGCGCCCGCTTGCTCTATGCATTTGTTCAGGTTCGTTACCCCGACCGTACGCCCTGTCTGCTTGCTATATTCACTTTGATTAGTGCGAGTGCAAGTGATTTTTAAAAACGGATGTGTTGTTTTCTTTTGTTTTCTTTTTATTTTTCTTGTTTTGTTGACTTTTGTGTATTTTGTTTATTACGTCTTCATTGTGTTTCTGTGACAATTCTAATAAATTCCTTCCTTCTTTCTTTCTTTCTGATTAGTAATTGATGATGATGATTATTAGGCCGGTGTGTAGTGCAAGTAGTGTCCAATTCTTGTTTAGTGGCTCTGTTAAGTAAATTCAGTTGTTAGCTTATTAAGTAGGTATCGAAAAGCGCGCTCGCAATTGGAAGAAGTACGAAATATTAAACGCGGTGGTATCTGGGGTATTATTTTGTCCCCAGACAGCGCAGTGGCGGATTAGGCACGTAGCAAGAGTAGCAAATGCTACGGGCTCCGTGCTCTAGGGGACCCCGCGCCACGCTTTCTGGGGCTTCCTTCCGAGGACTAAAATTCGTGGTTTAATATGACAATCCCACGTACATTGCAATGTTGATTAAACCACAGACTATCAAGTATGAAGACTGCTACGCAGTGTACCTTAAATTGTCATAATAAACTACTAATTGTAGTTTTATGAAACTCGGCCCTAACTGTTAAAAAAATATATATTAATTTGCTTTGCGCATTTATCTGTCTCTCACGTTCTCTCTGACCATTAAAACGAGTCGAAGTTAAAGAACACGATGAGCCAAAAACAGTTATCATCTCACTCTGAAGGATATTGAATATGATTTGCACTATATGATATTTTATTCGAGAAAAGAATTATAAATTTACCTTACCTTACCTTATTACCTCTACTACTGTTATTTCTAGCACAAATCCAGAAAATATTATTTGTAGTTTGTTTTATTCAATACCAGAGTGCTTAGTGCGAGTTTTTTCGCCAATGAAAAGACTCGCACTAACCAGTCTGGTCTCTTGAATAATTTTGCTACAACAGACCCCGCGATGGCTTAATCCGGCACTGGGCTTAAGTAAGATCAGCCACTCACTCTTTTACTGAGGCAGATGACGGGCCACAGCGAGCAGCCGAGCGTGCAGCAGCAGCACACGCAGCCACAGAAGAGCCACTTGACGTTGACGGGCAGCGTCTTCTTAAGCGCCCCGTTGATCCGCATTACCGTCGCGCGGTACTCCTCGGGAGCCACGCGGGACTGCAGCCCCGACGGGAACTCGCAGTTGAAGCGGTTGCTTAGCCCGAACCTGGAAAGTCATCATCATCATCAGCCCATTACGTCCCCACCGAGGGGCACGGGTATAGGCTATACTCCACCACGGGGACCAAGTCCGGATTGGTGGAGGCTTGTAAAGCTTGCAATACATGTTGGTCAGGCTTAGGCCAACGCGAGCGTAGGCAAACTAATACAAGGCAAGCGCTACTGCCTAGACGTTCGGTAAGTTTATCAAGGACCATGGCAAATGGCCAATATAGACGAGTTTTCAGAGATGCCCACACGTTGGGCGCTGTCAGTTTGTATTGTGCGAGCGCCTTTGATTTGTGCCAAAAAACCGGCACCGCTCCGAAGTGCGGCAAGTGGTCGCGAGCGATTGCAAGTTGTGACAAGCGAGGCCAAATGATCCCTATACACGTTGGCGCGCAAGCGCAATAATTTTACTCCACCAACTAGGCGAGCGACACCAAGCCATGGCAAGACAATGCGAACATACTGTCATTACGTTGGTATTGGCCTTCACTTGGCAACGCTCGGCCAACATGTATTGCAGGCTTAAGACTAGTGGCTGGTCTTACCGCCAGATGTTTTCAAGCCGCCCTAAGGCCTCTGACTTGGCTTAACGACTGCGATCTATCGACGGCAGCCGGCACCAACTGCTTAACGTGCCTTGCGAAGCATGGAACCGTTCGGAAAAATGCCACTAGCGTTAGTCATAGAACGGTCAACCATCCATGCACTGAACGCGCCCTATATTGCTTAACCTTCGTGATAATTTAAGATCACTCAGGCGGCCGGGGCTACGAGCGATTCGCTCTCAATAAAACTTTAAAATAACATAGGAGTTCAAGCAAATAATGTAATTGTGCGGGAAAACTGAGTTTCTGGAGAATTTACATAACAGTGCTTAAAATAGGATTGAGGAAACTTGCTATCATGCTGTATGGGTCAATATACGCTATTTGAATTTCTATGGTCCATGGACAAATGTTATGTTAAACTTATTATATTATTGCGTCCGTATGCTTAAGCATTAAAGAATATGGTCTTTTATTTGGCCCACATAGTCTATTCACGATAATTGTTTAATTTAAGACATTAATCGTTAAAAATAGTGGTAAATGTATACTCCTCTGGCCTCCCCATTTCTAGATTATAATGATTTTATGGCAAGATATTTTTAAATACGTATGCCATTATGTTTTTTAAATGTGATCATATGCTTTTATAAACATCGAAACATATTTCATCAAAATATACAGTAAAATACTTTGTTAATATAAAGAAAAATAACTTACTTTCATGTCACGTTACAATAATGTCACTTCATCTGGCGAAACTCAAAGAAGTAAAATTTGACTTAAAACCGCAAAGGTATGTTTTTGTCCATGAACTACGCGCATAAAATAGTGTTAAGTTAGAAACAAGCTAATGACGTTGAGCAAAATTCCTATAATATAGCGTCAATTTGCGATTCACTGTAGGAAAGCGTGTTTCTGCCAGTCGTTGGAGTATTTCCTCTGGCAAGTCTATGTTTTTGTATTTTATAGTTACGAAATTGTATATTTGCACAATGCAATGTTTATTGTGTGTAGATGTCATGTATTACGTTAAACGGTGATCAGAAAAGCGAGTGATATTGTTTTTGTAGGTTTTGTGCGATTTTGTCACTCCTCTGGCATATTTCATGTTTTATTTAATACGTGTCCCCTTTCTTAGCTATAATCAATGGCCTGTCACTTCCCTGCTTTAATTTGTGACTACTCTGCCAATAGTGTCAGTCCTCTGGTAACCCATTTTCCTCTGGAAAAAACTTCTGGCCCTCATCATTAAACATTTAAAAATTGTGTCAAATAGAGAAATAATCAATATTGAATGGAACAGATTACATTTCCTTCTGGGACACAAAAAACTCAAATACCGTATATTCACCCGTATCCTGTAAGTAAGTAATATTCTAGTGACTGAAAATGGTTCTATTATATATTAACTTTCCCTTCTCCCCTAAATCGTAATGTAAAATACATGTAATTACAATTCAGGAAAGAAAAAAATTGTTGCATTTGTAACCAGACTACAAAATATGTCTCACCACAACAGTGCACAGGCCTTTTCTCAGAGAGAAAGTACGGGCTTAATCACCACCCGTGCCCATCGCGGATTGGCGATTTCAGAGGTTCGTTAATAGCTCAGACACTAAGGTTTCCTCACGATGTTTTCCTTCATTTAGCGAGTGGAATCTTGCAATTCCATAAGCATCCATCCATTTCAATCCATTTCTGGCATAACTTCCTCTGACGACCTCTGTGGCACAGGGATTAGCGCATCTGCCTACCATGCGAAAGTCCCGGGTTTGAATCCCGGCTGAGGACAAAAAAGAAGAAAACCCAGGTCTTGGATGTTTACATGTTTGTGACGTCGCTGTTTCTGGTTCCCACGACACAGGGTATCCTAGCGTGGGGCCAGAAGCCATGTATGTGCCTGTATGTAAATGTTATTGTTAACTTCACAAACATACTAAGAATTGGGTATCAAACCGTGGTCCTGGTGGGTTCTGGTTCCACTCATTGGGCTAACACCGACAGTTGCGTTTAGTTGAAACCAAACTTTCATTATAAAGATTTTGCTATTCCAAGAGATTTGTATTATTATAATGATGATGATGATGATTTCCTCTTATCCCTTATCAGGGACATAGGGTTCGTAGAAGGGATCTCCATTTCTCGCGGTCTTGTGCGGCAACTTCTAACTCGTTCCAATTGAGTCCCGTTGAGGCAGTCTCTTTCTCAACGGAACGCCTCCAGGTAATGCGAAGGCGGCCCAGCCGTCTCTTGCCAGAAGTTTGCCACGTTAGACTCTGTTTGGCCAGCTGGTTGTGCGGTCTTCTCAAGGAGTTTAATGATATATAGTTAAGCCGCATCGGTTGGCACCAGCAAATTCAATTTTAGGGTTGTGGACCCACATAAGTCAGAAATACAAATTTCAAAGGGTGTTAAAAAAAATACTATAAAATTACTCTACAGGGTGGCATTTTCACCGGTACAATAAATCAACATACGTAATACTAAGTCCAAAATACAAATACCAAAATTTTTTGTTACTACCCCGTTGGTACAAAAAAACAAAAATACCAATGTCTGAACTTATCCGCAAATCTTAAAGAAATATGGACTCATTACGCATGAGTACAACTAAACGCACGAACTGGCAACTGCGCGCGGCTTGCGGGAAGGAAAAGAAGCGGCGGCGGCGGCGGCGCAGCCAGTAGGTATGACTTATGTATGACGTAGCAAAAAAAATCTTACTTGATTTCAATTCTTCCTTCATACTTGCACGGGCTTAGGACCGTCACCGGCGTGGAATGCTTGCACTGGTTGGTAGTGGTATGAATTTCCACACCACGTACTGGCTAACGCCGAAGTGCGCCGTGCGTACCGCGTCGTTGGTGCTCCTTCTGGGGTCTTCCTCGAAGAACGCGAATATCTGTTCCTCGATCTCCACGGCCAAGGGAGGTCTCCCTCCTCGGCCTTGAGCGTGCGCTGGTGCAGTGAACTGTCCGTAGTCTAGCATATGCTGCGTCACTCTCATGAATGTCCTGGTGTTGAGTATTTGAGGTTAAATAAAACCGGCATTTATCAGGCGGGGCAAACTTTCTTCACCGTATACCCGCCGAGCTGCACTGTATTTTCCCCACTGAGAAAGTAACTACGAACCATACTCGCGGTTTGTAAACATCGTGCGAGCGTAATTTTCGACTGCAGGAAGTGCGGAAACGGCGCACGTGCACTCACCTAGGTCAATGCGCGCGGACTGACCGGCTCGGCAGCGTTGCAAAACCAAGAATTATAAATTCGGTAGGGTTGCCAATAAAAAATCGGTAGTTTTCGGTAGATTTTTATTTGTATCAATTTTGACAAATTATTATTTATACCATCCTTGAGACGAAATTTTACTGAACATGGCTTTAAGTATATTAAAATCATAGCAGTTTTTATCGCCTATGTGTCTCTTCGCATGCAAAAGCCCAACTAAGGCATCGGTTGACAGGCGGTTGCGGTTTTTAGTTTTTATTAAATTTACTGCAGAAAAAATCCTTTCCACGTTTGCAGATGAGTGCGGTAAAGATAAAATATGAAAAACGAATGTAGTCACTAATCCGAATAAAAGTGTTCCGTCACCGCCTTTCATTTGAGCCACATTTGCCCAGAAATCTTCGGCATCATCTTTAAACATATTAATTTCTTGAGTGTTCCTAAGCAGGCGCCACTGTGTATCTATGTCCTGGTAGTCTTTCGCATCAACGAGTCCGGGAAATGCTCTGCAGAGTGGGATTAGACTTGGGTGAATTCCTTTTTTTACATTTTCTGGAGCCAAAACATTTAAGTCTTTCAGTGGGTTGTTTTTTAGGGGAAATCTTTGAATAATTTGCTCAGAAGCTTCAATATAAAACTGTAGACATCTTGTTCGAAATAAATTCAACTGATCTGCAGTCAAACTGTTATTATTCAGTAAAGTATCCATAACTTTTGCTCCAAAGTACATCTCATGTATATCCAAAAAGTTATGAGGATTTTTAAAGTTCACATCTTCAATGTTAGTTGCATTCAAGTAAGACCTCTTTAAAAAGCAGTCTAACAGAGTTTTCAAGGATGCACACACGTGCGAGTATAAAATGTGAATTCTAGCACCCTCCGCTTGCATTTCTTTGTTCAGCTGGTTAAAAATTGGCAAGACAAAATCTAAAAATTGAAGGAATAAAAGAGATACCGGATCGTTCAATTTATTTAAAATATTTGAGGCCATTAGCAACTCGTTTTGTGAGGCGGCAGCATCGATGAAATATAATTTTAGAGCAGGATATTGCTCTAGAATCCGACTAACAGCTGCATGTACCGACAGCCATCTCGTCTGGCAAGGGTGTAAAATCTTGTGAATTTTTAATTGGCAAAATATTTGAAACTCTTCATACTCTTTTGTTCTTTTCGGACTTGAACCGAAGTAATTATAAATGTCCCGGACTAAATCTTCGACGAATCGAGGGATTTCCTCGCCAGCATAAGATGCGCATAAATGAAAAGAATGGCATATACATTTCATGATGAATAAATTTGGGATTTCTGATTTTAATAAAACCATCACTGAATGTCTTTGTCCCATCATTACATTTGCACCATCGGATGCAAATCCAATCAAATTATCTTTATAAGGAATATTGTTGTCCATGAAAAACTTTACAATGCTTTCACAAAGTGTGGTGGCATCTGCTGAAGAAAGGGGAATCAGGGCGAGAAAAGAATCACGTACTTGATTATTTTTGACATACCTTGCCACCATGCAAAGATGTTTTGTCGTTGATAGGTCTGTTGATTCATCAATAACCAACGAAAATTTAACATTACGTAAATCTTCACAAAGTTCTGCGAAACTCTCTGCACCAATTACATTTTCCACGATAGACTGCACTCTTGGACGTGAGCATTTTAAACTTTTTGCTTCTTTAGAGTCTGGACAAATCTGTACAACTAATTTAGAAAGATGATCAGTAATATTATATGGAAGATTATGCTCAGCCACAAACCCAGCAATCCGGATTTCACCTGAAATGAATGAAATTGTTGATTTAACAATTCATTATACAGACTCTATTTTACATTGCTAACGGTGCGGCGCAAAGAATTTGATAACTTACTTACCTTCTTTCACTTGATGTTTAAACTGGGTAACTTATTTACTAACGAAGTCTGACAATTTTGGTTGAACAGCTAAGCTCTTAACACTCTTTTCGTGAAGTTTAGAACTGGCATGTTTTTTGAGAGCGTCGTATCCCGAAGATATATTTATCTCCTTATTACAAGATTTGCACATTGCAAAAGTAGGTTTTGATAAATGTGGAGACAACCATGCAGAGAATTCCTGTCGTAACTCCCACTCTTTTTTATATTTTTGTTGATATTTCTTTCGCTTGACACCTGTACTGGTCGATGCGCCAGCACCAGAATCAGAATCTGAACTTTCTTCAGACATTATAAAGTTAACTTCGCACTAAGAAAATGAATACGTACGAGCTGACGAGCTCTACGAGAAAGAATGAATCGAATATGAAATGTTTTCAAAAAAGAAGTCATTTCATGTTTACAGGGGATTTCCCTTACTGTATCCTATCAAATCCTTCTAGTATTATGAATCTTAATACGTATTCTATAGAGTCCATTTTTATTTATAGTATTTGGAGCATACGGCCAAACAAGGTTCTTCCCCTTGGCATCGAGCGAGACGATAAGATCAGAATATGCGCGAGAAAAGGATAGCTTAATAATTTCGTTAATAAGTGTGATTGAGATGGACTATGGGCAGGGTTCATAGCATGTTCATAGAGTAAAATAGTGTAGTGTTGCTACAAATAATAAAGTATTTAGTTTTTTTCTCGTAAAAACCAGCGGCAAACTAAAAAATCGGTAGACATGCCTTCGTAATCGGTATTTCGGTAAACGAGGGCTAATATCGGGAGATCTACCGAAAAATCGGTAGGTTTTGCAACGCTGCGGCTCGGCTAGCGGCTCACTGAACTCGTGCGCCGGCCAGCCCGCCGCTTACTCACCCCACCCCGCCGCCCTCTGCCTCGCACGTGATGACGCACAATGTACGGGCATGTATGAACGCGTTGGCCAAAAAGGACTAAAGAAAATCTCATTATTACCTATATCTCAAAGTTGAAAATTAAAGATGAATAGTCCCTTCATTTAATTTTAGGCTTTTGAGGGTAAGTGTCAAATTATTTAATTGCCAAATGATGCTCAATTCAACTATGTTGACGCGTCAAAGATTGTGCTGCGTTATTTACCTTCGAGTTGATCGCTTTGTTCTTAAAGTTTTCTTCGCATATCTGTTGTTGTTTACTATGGATATTACAGCTAATGGTATGTACTCAAGATGATGTTTAATATAGTTTCATTTTGATGCCATTATGTTCATTAATAATCCATTCATTAGGACACCAGTTATTTAGTGACAATAAAATATTCTCTTAGAGTTTTGACAGTGTTCTACAAATTTCTACAGTATAGTTTCTTTGTAGGAATGATAGCCTCATATGTCTATTTTAGTAATCAAGAAAGAAGTCTGCTGACTTTTGTTGACATTAGTACAACTTAGGTAAAAAAACTGACTAAAGTCGTACCGTGAGTTAATTTTTTATTAATGAAGTTAAATTTTATTGTTGTTTTAGTACTTTACAGTAATAATACTATCGTGCTTAGTTACGTTTATTTGCAGCAATCCAATACCTACCAATACTGAAGTGGTTGGCTTGTCTAAACAAACTTAATAGGTACTTGATCAATATATTCTTGAACTTCTTTTGTGTTTATGTTTATGTTCTAATTTTTTTAGGTGTGGTAGCCATAACGAAGCGTAAGATGATGATTATATTTTTATCCACCCAGCTAAGTCCTTTGAAGTAAAATTGAAGTATTTAATAGAGCATTTAACTAAAAAAAATCACTGTCCCGAAGAAGAGCTGTGATATCTTAAACACCCATTAGGACCCGTTTTCAAAGAAAATATTCAGAGGTTCATAAGAAAATTATAGTAAGAAAATTAAGAAAAACATTTTATTATATATTAATAACAATATCAAGCACGTATCCAATTAATGTATAGGTATTTAAGAATTATTGTTTAAAAACCGCAGTAGTTTACTTAGGTAAAGTTGTACCCAAGGGTAAGGTAGTACCTAGGTACTGCATGCCTACTGCTGGGTTAGGGAGTCACTCGTCATTTTCCCTAATTCGTTTTCCCTAACTGGTCAAATCTACAACTCGTCAACTGTCAGTCTCCGTACATTAATCTATAAAAGTCAGCACAGGGCGATAGTCGGCATCGCGCTACTGTATATTATAATATATTTTGTACGAGAGTTTGTCACCGTACTCCTCCTAAACGGCTGGACCGATTTCGATGAATGAGGTCTCAAATTAAAGGTATTGATCTCTCTCACAACTCACAACTCACAACAAATTGTATCAAATCAATCAAATCCACAAATTGCTAATTAATGATCATCAAATCTTGCCCATTGGTGCTCTCTATGAAGAAACCCAAGAATGTCGAAATAAAGACATAAAACGGTATGGAGAAAATTACTCTAGGATGTGTTCTCGAGTAGCTTCAATTTCTGACGTTTTTAATCGTCTGATGATTTCGTCACACCCATTGATGATGTAATGAATATGATGATAAATTCCGAGGATCCCGAAATTTCCACTTCTGTTATCAGGAATCGCATGGATGACAGTGAAGTTCAAACCGACAACGACTTGCAGTCTTTTTCTACTGACTCATGTGACTTAAATGTAAATAAAATAATTTAATTATGTTTTTTACCGTAATTTAATAACTTGGTCAAAGTCCATGTTTTTTTATTCATTTTATTAAATACCAGCTGAACCGGCATACGTTGTTTCGCCATATCGTCGTCTAAAAGTGTTAAGCTGCTAACTCCAAAAGCACAAATTTTAAGGAGACTAATAATACCATCCTATTTTTACATCAGACAAAGAAATAAAAAACTGCAAATACAGTTTCGATAAAATTCGATGAATATTTCATAGAAAACGGATTTTCAGTTTGTCATTTCATTGCCTGATGTGAAAATAGGGTTTAAAAATGGTAGGGTAATTTTTTTTTACTTTTGGAGTTAGCAGCTTAACACTGTTAGACGACGATATATATTTTTTTCAACATGAGAAATAGATAAAAACCTATTTTCAGACCTACCGAATATACATATAAAATTTCATGTAAATCGGTCAAGCCATTTCGGAGGAATATGCGCACTAATACTGCGACGCGAGAATTTTATATATTAGAAATAAAATACATAAACATAAAACACGAACAAAAAGTGAGAAAAATTAAAATAAACAGATTTCACGTACAAAATAATAATGGCCAACGCTCTCATACATGTCCGTACACTGTGTGACGCCTTGTAAGGGGTGCCCATGAGTTACAAATTTGATGAAGGATAAATTAATAAAAATGAAAAAAAAAATATGGTAATTTTATTCGATAAATGTAATCTATTATCGATACCAATGATATGGTTTGGATGATGGGCATCTTGGTACCCGGTCCAATAGCCATCAATGTGGTAAATCTAAAAAATACGTATTTAGACCAACAACTTTTACTAAGGCGACCAGTCTGAAATCTTTGTGGTTTCGGAGATATACACTTCTGAAATCCCTATTTGAAAATATTTTATAAGTACTAATGATTCCTGTGTTTTCGTGTTTCTTTACTTGTACTTTCATATGTAGCGCGCTTCCACGCCCCAAGGACGTCTAGACGAAGCCCCAAGCCGAACCGGTTCTTCCGATACATGCGGTGAGCATGAGCACCTTCGCCGTTATCAGTTAGTCTCTCGTTCGTTTTACGCGCGTTACGACGCTTCGCTGCTGTTTAAGTTTTCCTCGTGTTATCTATCTCGTTTTTACCTGTGACCCCTGCGACCCTACTGGACTCTGTTACCTGCTTTGAACGTTGACATCCGCTAGTGCTCTGGACTTACTGATTTGCTACTTGAACTGGATTATCAAAATGGAACAACAAAATCGCAACTGTGCGATGTGTCGACGAGGCCTGCATAACATAAGATACCAACGCCACTTATTGACAGAAAATCTGCCAAGAACACGAACGGAGTTTGCGACGTATATACAAGAACATGCTGTATGCGGTATGCATAATAATATTTTTATCAGTAGTTCCGTATAAATGTAAATATAATAAATGAAGCGATAGAAGCGTGCGAGAAACCATAGATTGTAATGGTTTTCAATATGAGTACTTAGAGATAATTCTATTTTACCACAAATCACATGATGTTTCTACAAAAACTGTCTCAAGTTGAGCTACCCAAAAATGCGACATAACCGGTTTTGGACCTTCAGCTCGCACAGAACTACCTGAGCGCCGCGGCGCCGTCAGAGCGAGCTTGTTTTATTGTTCTATCGGACCTCACACTAATCTATTATTTAGTTATTGAATTAGTTATGACCTTTATTTTTCTCTAAGCGTTATCGTTCAAGCGAATAATAACTTAATGTAATTAAACTTAATTCATTGTATAGTAAGTAAAAAGGCATTGTTGATGTACCACCGGCTTAAGAGTCATCAGAGCGATCTCTCACTCGTACACATATTCCTATAATCTGCCCTAATCTATTATATAGTTATGAATCTTTGTTAATAATCTATTTTTCTTTCTTAAAGTTAAGTTATTCTTTCGTTATTTAGGAGGCTTACTTAATGCATTGTGTACTTGTTAAAAAAAAAACGTTGCCGATGTACCACTTTGATATTATTGACAGTGTTTTTGTTTTTTTTCAGGTTGTCTTCAATAACACGCTCTATGTGTGTCATCGATGTTGGCAGTCTGCCGAAACGGAAGTGAGAAACCAACATGCCAACCCCGTCTTGCCACAAGTAGTGCAGAATTATCAAATCGAAGTTTCGGAGTACGCACGTGCTCCAAACACTTCACGGCATTGCATTTTTAATAATTGTCACAGAACGACTCGCCATCGAATCCCTGATGGGATAAAAACTCATGTATTTTGTGAATATAAGTTGTATATTCCAAATGGAGCGAGAGTGTGTTTACAGCACTTAGAGAGCAATGTATGGAATGAGCTACCACAAACGTGTAATGTAAGTCATGAATTCAATGCTGAGCAGTTTACTGATATATGTGACATGATGAGAACGGCCTTGCAACGTGGACCCAGGATAGACTTCAACACAATTGGAGCTATGACTAACGAGGAGATGCACTTTTGGACAGGACGCAAACGTGAACAATTTGACGCTATGTTAGAGCAAACACCTTCATTAAATGCAGTTTGTAAGGAACCAAAAACTGCGTTAGGTATTTACCTGACAAAACTTCGCACTGGAGAGCCGGATGAACGATTAGCAACATTATTTAATATGTCACGCAGGAAGCTGGAACGCTGGTTTGCTGCTGTGAGAGAGTGCCTTAGTAGTGAATACGTGGAACGTCATCTGGGATTAGACCACGTCAACAGAAATGAGCTGTTAGAAAGAAATCTTACCATACCAAAAGCACTGTTTGGTAACGAACATAATGACAAGGTAATATTAATAGCAGATGGTACCTACATTTATATTAATAAAAGCTCTAACTTTTTATTTCAAAGGCAATCATATAGTTTGCACAAGTATCAAAATCTTTTAAAACCGTTTTTAATGGTGACTTCCGATGGCTACATAGTAGATGTGATTGGCCCATTTGCAGCAACTAAGACAGATGCTAATATCATGGCTGATGTAATGAATGACGAAGAGCATCCATTACACATCCTGCTACAAGAAAACGACGTGCTCATACTGGACAGAGGCTTCAGGGACAGCTTGCCACTTATTGAGGCATGTGGATATGAAGCCTATGTCCCACCTACTAAGGATCGCCACGAAACACAACTGACTACTGAACAAGCCAACGAAGCTAGATCAGTGACGTTGTGCCGTTGGGTTGTAGAAATCGTCAACGGTCGTTTCAAACGGGACTATAAGCTGTTAAGGCAAAAATATTTCAATAAGTCGCTGCCGAACATGTTCACGGACTTCAAAATAGCTGCAGCCATGACAAATCATTTCCACCAATTAATCGAAGATAGCAACTATGTCGAAGCTTTCCTTGACATTATAAGGGACAAGGTAGACAGTCCAAACATTCTCTACACATACGTGGAAAGAAAACGGTTGAATAATAGAAGAGTGGATTTCGTGCGAATGGAAGCGAGTGAGGTCCAAAACTTCCCTAGAATGACCGAAGAACAAGTTATATTACTTTCGCTGGGCACGTATCAGCTGAAACTCGCACGTTCATACTGCAGTGAGCATTTAGCTAATGGGCTATATGTAATTGAGATATATAGAGAAAATGCTCTTGAGGACC
This sequence comes from Yponomeuta plumbellus, assembly GCA_947310845.1. Taxonomy (NCBI): domain Eukaryota; kingdom Metazoa; phylum Arthropoda; class Insecta; order Lepidoptera; family Yponomeutidae; genus Yponomeuta; species Yponomeuta plumbellus. The sequence goes on along the minus strand of OX371209.1, from coordinate 8,785,859 downwards.
TACCAGAATATGGCATCGATGATGATGTTTGGCTTTTACGTGGAAGAATACAATCCCGTCATGTTAGGTCAAAAACATATTACTGTTACATACTGATCAGCAACAACGAACATAATGATATAATACAATATTACTGTTCTTGCTTGACTGGTAGACGAACTATGGGTACGTGTGCTCATATCGTCTCTATCGTGTGGTACCTCGGATATGCGAGACATGAGGGTTTCACTGCCCCAGCTGCCTTCCTTAATACAATTATTGTGGATAACGATCATTAACTGTATTTTGTACTTTTATCACCTAGTAACAACGTATTTTAATATACTTCTGAAGAATTATTAACTTGTTTTTTTCTTATTATATGGGGGTCTTAAACAAGAAAAACAGGCAATACTCAAGCACAGACTATTATAATCAAATCTATAAAATGTATAGCCTATACTATAGGGTAAGGCACTGTTGTTTATGTGCATTTAGTGGTAGGTAAGTACAGTTACTGACATAGTTCAGAGGTGTAGCAAGCTGAAGTGGCGATGGGCTGGTCACATCTGTCGCAGGACCGATGGCTGATGGAGCAAAGAGTTCTAGAATGGAAACCACGACTCGGTAAACGTAGCGTCGGCTTGTGGCGCATCTTGGGGGAGGCCTATGTGCAGCAGTGGACTGCGATAGGCTGATGATGATGATGCATAGTTTATAAGATCGGGACGACTAGTGTACTGTGACTCTTAATCATATTTTCTTCTACATTCTCTATTCGGTTTTTTCAGTAAGTTAGAAAGTTGTCATGAGGAATTACTCCGTACACACAGCAAATCAAGACAAGCGCCATGGGAGGCGTGAATATACGTCAAAATGCCATTATAATGATATGTGACTCATGACTATTGGAAGGGGTACCACGGTCCATACAAAAATGCCCATTCTCCTTTATTGTACCGGTGAAAAAATCACACTGTATAACATTTTCCTTGTATTTATTACATTAACAGAGAGCTGGTAAGAAACAAGGAAGTGAATGTTTTCTTACAAAAATTAGGTGAACTGCTATTTTAATTATTTATTTTGTGCACTAATTTAATGACACTTTTACTTATGCCCGGCGACCCTAGAATGAATCTTTCAATAGTCATCAGAAATGGTTATCAAACAGGAGGAACATTTAGATAAAAAACCAATTAATCAAACAAATCAAAGGCACTGTTCTTAAATGTCACTTAAGTAATAATTTCGGCTAACTTTTGTGAATGTGGTGCATGTTGACCTTATTCTGTAAATGTGTTGTTATTTGATTTGTTAGTGTAAAAGTAGGCTGAGTCTTGGCAGCATGTTGTTCAGGTTAGTTACTTAGAACATTTGCATAAGACAAAATTATATAATAGGTGTAATGGTAATTCCTATCACAGCCGCTAGTCTTGTATTACATTCACTGTGTGATTGACATGTGTTATATAATGAATGATTCAGGTTGTTAGTGGCTGGTGAGTCTATGGGTAGAAAGGCAAACTGGACTTAGTATTGTAAATATGATAATGATTTACAGTTTTATTTATCTAAACTGTTCCTTTAAAGCACTCTTCAGAGTTAGTTCATTTAATCTGTTCCTTGTAAAGTCAAACTACAGACTATTTTAATCGGTAGAGACTAGTATTTAGTAAAGGTCTAGTTGCTTGGGGTGGAAATTATTTGATAATTTGAATTTATTTTCCTTGCATGCTCGTTCTAAAATTAATTGTTTCAGTTTATCACTGTTACCAAACCAGGATTCCTCTGAAACATTTTTCAAATGCAGTTTAAATAGTTTGCAGACTATTTAAATTATATTTCACGTCTGTTTAAAGAAGTCATCAATAAAAGTGTAACTTCATACTTATTGCATTTCTTCTGTAGATTAGACCCTTGTTGCCCGGCTAAGTCTATCTTGGTCTATCTAAATAACACTAGAGACACACACCAATATCTGTTTTAAATGTGTGAGACAAAGACAATTTTCGATTAAATGACAATTAGGGAGATGTTACAAAAAGTCAATGAATGTCTAAGGTAGGTCAATTATAATAACGATTAATTAACGCTTCGTGAACACTAGTAAAGACGGCAAACGAAGTGAAAAGGCACTTGGCCTCCGATCAACGACACAGCACATTGAAACCCTTCAATGCCACAGGTCGTCGCGTCTGCGACAAAGGCAACCGACGCGCACCACGCCAACGCAGCTTGGGGCTTTATCGTTACAAAAAAAACATAGAATAAGATGCGACGTGCTGAATTAAGCTTCACATCAAGTAAATAGAGAAGGTGGAGCCCTTACACTGTCATGTTTCCAGCTCCGCGGACGATGATAGGGTCAGGCACTAACGTCACATGAGTTTCTTCTATATTCTCCTCGCTCTCCGTCTCGTCCGGGTATATAGCGTCAAAGTCTGCCATTGTATTAACCACTAACTTAAATTTAGCACAAATTCCATCTAACTACACATAACAAAGCAAAGTTTTTGTTTGCAGTATTGGTACAAATTCAAGAAAGCGACATAACAAAGTGACGTTTAGAACAGATGTTTGCTTTAGTGTTGCCACTTTTTTCTTACACTACTGCGGAAATCGGACGGATTAAGTATGAACATGAATACGCGGGCGAAGGATGTATTATTAATTACATCCATGACGCGGGCCTACTGCAGCCAGCTGGATTAATTCAGGCTTTATGAAATTGTAACGGTTATTTAAACGTAACTTTGGCACTATGGAGTGCTCAAAGTGCGTATACTGAGTTTTTTCATTCACTTTCGATAGCGAGAGCGTTTGCGATTTGCATAGGAGTGACAAAGAGACAACTATGTATGTGGCGCGCTTTGTCACTCCTATACAAACTGCAAACGCTCTCACTATCGAAAGTGAATGAACAAACTCAGTATAAGCACTCAGGACTATTATTTCATGGATGATTGAGCAAATAAAATATGTAATTTTTGATGTGCTGCCGACTGTGCACAAATATATTTTTTTTTCATATAAGTTCTGTAAAAAAAGAAATAATAAAATATTATTTTTTCCAAATTTTGGTTTTAATAAGATACTAATGACTTCGCTTGAATTTAGTTAATAGCTTGCACTTACAAGCATTATATAACTTAAAGCACTGAGCTATTACATAAAATAAGGTATTTTATTTTCACTAAAACAATAATTACTAAACTTTCACTTCCGGTTTCTTGTAATTTTAGACAAACTGTAGGTACATATTTGGTGATATACTCTTTGGTCCAGTCGGCTAATAAAAAAAGGAGGTATGTATTTTTATTCTAGCAACATTGGAGAGGCGCACTCTCGGCTCTTTAACACTATCGAAGCATGAAAAAGCGTTCTCTGCATTTTTTCCCCTACACTAAGTGTACTATAGTATCCTATATCTATCTATCTATATATATGTATAGCTCTGTAGGCTGTTGTAGGAAGGTAGGTATTATTTACTTGGAAGCTGTTTTGTTGTTGTTTCTGTCAATAAGGATATAAAATAAAGTATAGATGTAACCCTAAGTTTAGAAAATACAAACAGAAACACAACCAAAACAGTTTCAAAGAAATCTGCGCTAACAAACAGATGTAAAATAAACTAGACAACTGTGTGCTGTTTTTATTTTTAAAATGTTTATGCTTATTTATAATACTTCTGAGCAGCCGTCTTACATTCATCACCTTTATTTTGGTCATACGTAAGTCAGTTACTAACCTATATATCAAAATATTTATTGAAATATCCATAAGTTTCTCTTTTAATTCCTTTTTGGGAGCCCGATTCTTGCTTGAGACAACGTTGCCAAATCCAAGCACAGCGAAGATGTCTGAAAAAGAATTTTCAGGGAATTAGCCACCATAACTCACTACTCAACAGTGTTTGTACAGGTTTCTACGTCAACTCAATAGTAACCCAACAATCGCTTTAGAATGTTATTTTTCAAAAATATGCAGTAGTGCATGTTTCGATCCTAACTAACTATGGTACTGGGTGCTGTTTTGTACAGACTGTACAAAGTACAAAAAGTCTAGTATTTTAATTCCCCGTGATTTAATATTAACTCACCTCTTTCAGTTGCTCGAGTTGCCATGTCAGAAACACATGGATGTTTGGCACAGACTGTGATGGATTTATTGTAGGACCTTAAACATCTTGTTTAATGATGGCTTTTCCAGAACTTGTCCCTAGAAGAAAAGGTTATTTGGTTTATTTAAAAAAAAATAAAAAAATCTGAACACTTGCAGAACACAACTAAAAAAAATCTTTGTATTTATAATAACTTATTTTATACCGGTCTACTGATTTATATTCTATGGAAACCTTATCAACTTATAATTCTGTGAGGTTTACATGTTTTGAGAAACTTACCAAACAAATGAAGTTGTAACAGTTTCATTCCTTGTCCGAGAAATGTTTGTCACAAACTTCTCTTTTGCTGTAGTAGGCATAAACTGACTCAGTTTCGTAGACCGGCTAAGGTAACCCTTTTAGAACGTTCTGGACATTTGTCTGATTGTCTGATCTGATTGAAAGGAATGCATTGTGAGGTCTGAAATAAAAAACAATGGTTGATTGGACTGTTGTCTGAGTACTTAGAGGAATTAGCATGAAGGTTCACATCATGTTTGGTCAATCTCATGATTCTCAGGGGATTAATTTCGCATGGGTGCCATTTAGAGAAATATTATGGTTGGTGGGTAAAGTTGGGGAATAACTAGGATATTGTATGCAAGTAAAACCTCTCATGAAAAAATATGTACCTATATTCTATTTACTGAAGCGAACGACTAAAGGTAAACAAAGACACAGCATCTCTCAAACTTAAATGCCACTCAAAATAGCTCATGCACGCAACTTTCCCTGCATTATACCCACATTGGTTCAGGTAGGTACTGTTTAAAGAAAACAGACAGACAACCAAACAAGACAAGACAAACACAAATGTCATTGTCAAAAGGAACATCAATTTGTTTGAAATACGAGACAACACAGACAAAAGATCAGCACGACACCAACCATTAAATTATCCACACCCTAACCTGGAACTGTTCAAACGCAATAGCTGGTACATGTCAGTGAAAATATTCAATAAATTACCTAATAATATAAGTAGTCTACCAGAAAAACCATTCACCTCAGCTCTATATAAATGGTTAGTTCAAAAGCCTGTATACTCAATGAACGAATTCTTCGCGATGTAATTATCATTTTGGTGACATGTTGGAAGCTCGAGTTGACATTTAAATTATAAATTTTTATTTTTATTTGTATGTACTAGGTGATATGTAAATTGTTTGTATTGTTAGTTTTTAAGTTGACATTAAATATTTGTATACCAGCTGCGCTGGTGCATCACGCCTGTGCTAATGAAATTAATCATATTGACATCAACATGAATGTACCGTTTTGCTGACAAATAAATGAAATCTGAATCTGAATCTGAAAATGAAAATAAAATATAGCTTAGAGAAGTTGCACTCGCATCAACAACGTCAATCGTGAGTAAATATGGTGTCGGGGTGGCTATTTTCATTTTTTTTGCCTTATATTAAAAAAGAGGTTCGTAGTCAACTCTCCATACTTCTTCCTACACTTCGAATAGCGCATCAGCATAAAATAATCGATTATAATCGGCCTTTAAACAAAAGTCCTACATCTTTGCTAGTTGCGAACATATTTGGCAGCAGTAGGATCGCTTTTATTTGAGGACCACTGAAATTTTAGATGTTTTTTGGGGCATAGATCTCTAAAGCAAATGGTATTTTCATGATAAAATAAAGTATTTAGTTAAATAAACTGCGAGTGAGGGATAAATCAGGTAATAACAGTGTTATTGTGTTTATTGCTTAATGGTATTTATTAGGCATATGGTTTTCTATAACATTGCTAAATATTATGCAGTGTTATAAATGTGGCATATTGAAAAACCAAATTCTTGACATGTTGACACTTACTCGTTCGCTTCAATAAATACAGTATAATTGATGGTGAAAAGTGCAATCCCTTACGAAGTTCAAGAATGGTTAGAAGTGGATTTACATACAAATGCGGAAAGCTACTTTTTATGTCACGTAGAGAAGGAGAAAAGAGGCAAGAACAAATTACTTCTTACCATTAGCCGGACATCCAAAAGTGCACAGCCTAGGCATTGAGTAGCTGGAGATAGTAAACAGGTACCTACTATTTATTTGTGTGTGTATTTTGGCGGAATTTAGCAAAGGAATTTTCACATTCTAATGCTACTAATGTTTGCTGTAAAGTCTATAGAAAGGAGGAAAAACACTCGCGAAGTAGGTATAGCGTCCTTAGCTCAAACACAGAAGTCTTAATTGTCAACAGTAAAAACGGAGGAGTATTACAGTTCAGCTCAACGCCCTTTATGAAATACAAATTCACCACACCATACTTTTCTCCACGAAATCAAAAGTTTTCAGCACGCTTTTTTTTCATCAAGCAGAGTTTGAATAGTTTGATTGATTGATGTGTGGCTAAGACAGAAAAACCTATAAATGTTGCCATAATACAGTAAATCTGCCGAATTTGTAAGTAGTCTTCAAATTATAGTTTTTATTTATTTATGCGCATTAACTACGATTTTGTTATAAAAATAATGAAATGGAAAAATCTTTAAAGATGTGATTTTGTTTTGATTTCTTATAGTGACATCTATAGGCAAATTAAAAAACTATTAGTTTTCGGAGAAAAAATCGAGATGGCGCCACCATATTCTTAAAATTTCGTTTTGTTCCAAGTTCCCCCCCTGGGCTAAAGTCATTTGGTGCTGCATAGGTAGTATGAGGACGTGAGTCGCGCGCGACAACGTCAAAAGTCGCGAGAATTTGACAGCTAATGTACTGGAAAGTTGTCGCGCGCGACTCGCGTCCCCATACTACCTTTGTATGAACTCTCTTTGTCTTTAGTTGTCCTACTGGACGCTAGATGGCAATGGCGACTACCGATGTATTATTTTCAGTAAGGTGTATGGGTGTATTACCTACCTATCTACCTCCAATGGGTTCTAGTACCGTTCGCTAGGTGCCGTTGACAAATAGTTCAAACGTACTTTAGGTTAATTCGTCCATAAATTGAACTACATACGATTTATTTTTATTTCCTAGAAACTAAAGCTAGCTGTCTGACTCGGAAAGGGTTGTTTCGCAATATTAATTATAAACAAACAAACATACAGGCATACTTTGCTTCTGGCCCCACACTAGGATACCCTGTGTCGTGGGAACCAGAAACAGCGACATCACAAACATGTAAACAACCAACACCTGGGTTTTTTGTCCCCAGCCGGGATTCGAACCCGGGACCTCTCTCATGGTAATGCAGATACACTAACCGCTGCGACACAAACGGTAGGGATTGTAATAAAAAAATAGGGGTGGACCATCACCCCAGTTATCACTTAGGGCTATGAAAAATATATACTTAGCTATTCTTAAACCCATCGGATATACATATAACATTTCATCAAAATCGGTCTAGCCGTTTCGGAGAAGTATGCACTGTGACACGAGAATATTATATATTACTTACATTAAATGAAATATCGTATAGTCGCTTACGAAGACCGTATGAATGTTGTATGAATAGTTGTCCAAGTGGTCGTTTAGTTACGGTTATTGTCCAATGTAAAACCGTTCAGTCCTGTGTGATTATTTTATTATCAGTGACCGTTTCGTAATTTTAGTAATACTCGTTGGTTGGAGTATCTATCCGTAACCAAGGAGAATTAAATTCTCCTTGCCGTAACTAATGCGAAAAAAAGTCGTTGTTCCATCATGGAATTCGGTAATGGTATGCCGAGTAGAATCGCTCGTAGCCCCGGCCGCCTGCCTGATGGAGCAATTTCATTAGTCGATAGAGCCCGCATGCGGGGTGCGAGAGATTTCTGGAACGCGTGCCACAGGGCCCGCATTCGAGGAACCGCTTTTATTAGTCGATATGGCCCGCATGCGGGTTGCGAGAGATTTTCGGAACGCGTGCCACAGAGCTCGCATTCGGGGAAACCGTTTTCATTAGTGGATAGGGTCCGCATGTAGGAGAACCTCCATGTTCGTCGCCAGTTATTAATAAGAGTGGCACTGAAACAGACGTTCTCGCCATGGATCAATTTTATACAACGTACTAGTCACATTCCATAAACAATCGTAATCTCGATAGATTTCAACCATTTTTAACATTTGCGAATAAAATTGAATAATGAGAAAATATTTGACTCACGCCCCGCAAGCTGTATATCGACCGATGAATTTCATTGGTCGATATCAAGGTCGGTATAAAGCATGCGGGGAATCCTTGCAGGCGATGTTAACGAACACGTATCGACTTGTAACTTTCATTGGTTGTTATCTTGCCTGCTGGGACTCCCCGTATGCTGTATACCGAACGAGTTAACGACCAATGAAATTGCGCCATGAGTGATCTTAAACGACCACGAAGGTTAAGCAACATCGGGCGCGTTCAGTGCATGGATGGGTGACCGTCGATGACTAACGCTAGTGGCATTTTTCCGAGCGGTTCCGTGCCTCGCACTGCACGTTAAGCAGTTGGTGCCGGCTGCCGTCGATAGATGGCAGTCGTTAAGTCAAGTCAGAGGCCTTAGGGCGGCTTAAAAACTCCTAATAGTAAGACCAGCCTCCACCAATCCGGACTAGGCCCCCGTGGTGGATGGCCTATACCTTCCTCAGGGAAGGGACCCGTGGCCCTCAGTGGGGACAGAATGGGTTGATGATGATGATGATGATGCCGAGTAAAAGGTAAAGGTTCATGTGCTGTCGACTATACCTTAGAAAGCAGCGTTATCCGTTGTTTTGAGTTTGTTTCACCTATTCTAGGTTAAGGGGTTCCAGGGGTATATACACCGTGAAAAAAACTATTAAATTTTTTAAAGATTGAAATTGCAAAAAGTAATAATAATAACTTACACACAACACAATCACTTGACGGTCTCAAACTAGGATACCGAACCCTAAAACATGTAAAAACACCAAGCCTGTGTGTAAATACAATCCTTAAGCGCTTTGTTGTAAGTAGTTTGTAAACATAAAATATTACCTATAATGTTAGTTGTGTAGAAAGTAATGTTAGTTGAGTGAGTATATAAGAACTGTTACCAAGAGCTTGCCGATAAACTGTATTAGCAGTTTGGCAAACTAATGTTGTTGTAATTTCGCACTGTTTTTAGTGAATAAATAAATATAAAAAAAAAAAAAATATTTTTAGAACCCATGACTATGAACCTAGGCCAAAGTTATGGTCTAAGGCCAAAGAACCTAGGACTAGACAGCATTAACGCCAAAAACCGCCATTTTTGGCATCAATAACATAACATTTACATACAGGCACATACATTGCTACGGCCCCACACTATAGGATACCCTGTGTCGTGAAAACCAGAAACAGTGACGTCACAAATACGTAAACATCCAAGACCTGATAAATGCTATCTTATCTTATCCCAGATTAGGGATCCTAGGTTCTATGTTATGGGTCCTAAAAATATCTTTTAACATTATTGAGACACTTTTTAGCAAATTCGATCTGCAAAAAAAGATATGAATTTTTCCCCGGATCTCCTTAATTCCAACGATTTGTAAGTAGGTATAGGTTTTCAATCTATACCTATCAGATTCTAAGGTGGTGGCTCTGCTGCACAGCACCACACATATAAACAGACTAGCTGTGCCCCGTGGTGTTATCCGCGGTTTATTAGGGAAAATAAATTGTGTATTAACGGTAAAAATAATAACTATTCACATTGTTATGGACTTTCCCATGGGAATAAGATATTTTCCCGCATTAAAACGTAGCCTATGTGTTAATCCAGAGTGTCAGCTAACTCCATACCAAATTTTATTAAAATCGCTCCAGCCGTTAAGACGTGAAGAGGTAACAAACATAACTACACACTCACACACTCACAAACTTTCGCATTTATAATATTAGTGTGAAGTGTGATTATATAGTGTGAAGTGTGATATACCTACGTATTGCAAGAAAATGTAAAGTGGTTGTTTAGGCTTGGCTACTGGATCTTAGCTATACTGAAACTGAAAAACTTATAACAACCATCGATTGATTAACTGATTGGGTATAGGATGACTATGCATCTTTAAATAAAGGTAACTAACAACTCACATCACACATATGTATACATACATCTATACACACTGATACACACACACACACAAATACATACATACACACATATATACACATAATACTCACAAAACATAAACTAATATTCTTGCATCATATTCACAGATTACTTAAAGTCTATAAAAAATAGAGAGCACATAGCTGAAAATTGTAAGCACTAATTATTATTTTGAATTCATAAATTGTAATTTTTATTGTTATTGTATCCAGTATTAATGATTCATATTTTATACATATACATTTAGGTACTCTAGAACAAACTCACAATCCATTTCGAGGAGTGGCGCTGCGCTGGTGACTGTAACACAGTTCTAATAAAGAACTAGTACAGTCGCCATCGTAAGTACAAATAGTTCATATTAAACTAAGTCACTAGTCTAAGTATGTTTAGTACCTTATCATGTATGTCTATTTCTTCTGAAATAAATAAATAAAATTCAAAATTCTAAATAAAAAAATTCTAAACGTATAAAGGTTTGATCCGTTATCTATCTAAACGTCATATTACAAAAGATTGCACATTAATATCACTATTATTATTATGTTATGATCTTAACATTTGTGTAACACGGGCCTTACAAAACGGCTTAAGCTGCAAAGGTACATGTGAGTAAGGCGACACGTTTATTTCAATATCTCGCACGCACACACACGTGTCCGTTGATAATGATAACGCGCAGCTGTGACCCAAAAACTTATAGCGAGTGGGCCGCAGTACAGCCTCCTTCGGCCTCTACCCAACTAACCTATGAACCTCAGTCCTTAGCTAATGTTTCTTTCGTCGAATCGTGAAGGATTTTTTTCGTAAACACTGCCGTTATATTCGATATACTTGATAAATTAACATTATAAACATTACAAGAATACAGCGTGTCCCAAAAATTACACGTCACAGTGACACTGGAGGTAGACCAAAAACCGTGCAACTTTTACTGAGGTCATGTTAGATTGGTTCGTTGCCTTTTGGGCAGGTCTACCTCCGGTGTCACTGTGACGTGTCATTTTTGGGACACCCCGTATAAACATTTACATACATCCACATACATTGCTTCTGGCCCCACACTAGGATACCCTGTGTCGCGGGTGAAGAAACAGCGTGGAGAAACAGACATCACAAACATGTAAACATCCAAGACCTGTTTTTTTTAGACTAGACGGGCCCAAAAAGTTTGAGGATAATGTGGAATAGAAGAAAAAGGTTGTTGAAATTTTCCAGCTATGGTTGTTGAAATGTAATGATGGTACATACCTACTTACTTTATAATTAAAGTATAGAGCCCGTCAATACCGCCAATATGCCTGGGCTATTATTAACAAGCAATTTTTCTTCTGGAGTGCATTTAGCTATGATCCTTTTATCTATACTTGGCATTTTTTTTGGGCTTTGAACGACACTGAATTAACAACCATTAGCGGTGAAAAATTCGATACCGTTTGCAAATTTAGTACTAGCTAGCACTAAATTTGTAAACTGTTTCGAGTTTTCTACCGCTAAAGGTTTTTGATTTAGTGTCGTTTAAGTCTGAAAAAATGCCAAGTATAGATAAATGGATATAGGGTGGGACACTACATCCCTTGGTGTTACATTTACGACTGGGCATATTGGTAATATTCCCGGCACGGTACAGTCAACAGGGTGTAAACTTAAAGTGCACTCTAATCAGTTAAGCATGAGAACAATTTTTGAACAAAAAATGTTAAGGTTAAGCTGCTGTCGACACTTCGACAGTATGATCTAGCATAATATTTGCCAGTCTTATATTCACGTGTATTAAACGGCGAGCAATAATAAAATTTGTAGCCTGATAGAGTAATAGAGAGTAGGCCGAATAAGTGCAAATAAAGAATATTTTTCTAGGGCGGGTGCAGTACATAAGCTCAACCTAGCCCTAGCTCATGCGTATAAAAGCCGGCGCCGGCGCCACCCCTGCACTCACACGACAGGCGCACACCACACGCAACATGAAGGTTGGTCGACTTTAATCTCTAAGTACCTGGGTGACTTTTTTTGTAATATAAGATATGTAATATAAAATTAAAATAATCCTTTTCTAACAAAAAAAGAACTTGGAAAAAAAAACATCATGGCTCGAACCGAGTCTCCTGAAATCGGCCCGAAACGGGTCGCCCGTTTTCCCGTCAGGACTATCCCAACCTTGCAGATAGATGCGAAATTTACCTCTGTATGTTATCATAGCAAATTTCAATTGGCTTAAAACACGGATAAAACAACGTTTTCTAAAAATGTAACCTAGTTAGATCAATTAAACGCCCCCGAAAGCATCTGCCTACAAAATTTCGTGAAAATCGTTGGAGCCGTTTCCGAGATTCTGACGAATCCTTTAATATTGTGTACGACTTTCCCTGTAACCCTGTATATAAATATATATACAAGAATTGCTCGTTTAAAGAGATTAGATTTGGAACCTTAATAGGATACCTATTTATCCATCAGCAAGTCTTTATTAATCGTCCCTGGATTTCAAAGCCTGGCTTACCACTTGTCATTGTCACGTTCCGACTAAAACCAGGTCAGTGTGGGTTGGTGACACTGATATACTTTTTATGATATGGGTGTTAAGGTTGCTTTATAACTTTGGTTAGATGTTGGCGAGGGTATACACTTTTCAAAATCAGTCCTTGTATTACGTAGTAACATTCCACTCTATGGGGTTAAAGTGTCAAAATAGGAACGTACTGGACATTTCGGTGTAGGCTAGTGAAGACAACACAATATAAGAGGACTTACTTAATTGGGGCCGATTAAAAATTAGTTTGTCTCTACTCTTGGATTCGTTTGTTTCTTTGAAATCTTCTTTTCTGCTATATATACGGTGACGAATTGAGGTGTAACATCAATAAGTCATCACTGGCAACATACATTGGTTATACACCTTTGTCTTTGAGAGTATTTATTTTAGTTAGGTTCAGTTAGATTTCAGGTTTCATGTTTCAGTTTCCCGAACGCTGCCCATCAGAGTTGGAGTGACCTCTTTGTCGAAGTTGGACTTAACTGACTGAATTGTTTGTCCCGTGAACAATCGTGATACAATTTGTTAAATGTTGCAAAAAGGACCGCTATTTGTCATCACAAATAACTTTTACAATGGCACTGACTCTGATATTGAGAAAAAAATGTCAGCTGAATATACAAAGTATTGATCTTACTCTAGCGAATAGACGTGACAGCAGATACTAATTGCACCATTTAGGTTGTTTTTACTGTTAGCCTTACGGTAAAAAAGTATAAGTTGGCCTTTTGGTACACCCTGATCCAATAGAGAATTAAGTTGACAAAATAAATCTAATTTACCAGCTTTTCATAACCCACTTGTTGATTTGACTTGTGATCATTCAGTCCAGCAAACTGCTACGGGTTCTGCCAGTTCGTGGCCTCCACTCAAGAACCTTTGTACTCCATCGGCGATCGATAGAACGGCGAGCGACAGAAAGAATTGGGAGAGTCCTATTCCCAGCAATAGCTGATTGTTTTGATTAAACACTAAATTAAAAAAAAAACTATAGATGTGACGGGCGACCCCAGCCTCGTCGTTCTGCAAAAAGATAAAGTTTAAAAGATAAATTTATTTGGATCTTACATTTTCCCTAGGTCTTGATCCTCGCTACCGTGCTGGCAGTTTGCGGTGGTGCGCTCGGCGTGATCCCCGTGGCGTCGCCATACGCGCCGTACCCGTACGCCCGGCCATACGGAGTCGCCGCCCCGCTCGTGGCACACGCGCCACTGGGCGTGCCACGTCCGTATGGGCTCGCGCCGGCCGTGGCCAAGATCGCCGCGCCGGTCGAGGATTACGACCCCAACCCGCAGTACTCGTACGCGTATGACATCCAGGACGCGCTCACCGGTGAGAGATGAAAAGTCATTAAAATTTGAATGATGCCTTTTTGTGCGATTTAATGCCTATCTTATTATTTTATTTAGTGATGTATAATGTAACAAATAAGTAAGTAAGCAAGGAGGTAAAATTTTAAATCTGGGAAATACGATTTTTAATACATTTTGTACAGGACCGCGCAAGCCACATAATATGACGTTCAAGATCCGATTACTGGTGAGATACAAAACGTCGTTTGAAAAAATTCCTAAGAAATCTCATGTGTTATTATTACTGGTGTACATACAATGAAAAATATTCTATTATCTATATATCTACATTGATAAAACAGAACAAATAGAGGTATTTAAATTCAAGAAAGTACCTACTTAATTTTTTTTAATGAAAGAATGGAATTTTATTTTTTGTCACACTTATTGAACATGAAGGGAAGAAAGATGCACCAGCGCGGATAGATATTATGTACATTAGTTACACAACATAGTCTAATTTGTTATAAACTGATGCCAAGGATTTATGCCAGGCAACAGTCAGCACCTGCATTAGCGGCCTATCAGCACATTACCGCGCGTTGATGTCTTTTGTATGAAACTAAGCTCACTTTATGTTGGCTTTGCTCTCATTTGCTTTATAATTTTTTTAATTAGATTGTGTTATAAGTATTCTAGCTGATTATGCCTGTGTTTTATTTTTATGGTGGCAGGTAGATTTGGGAGGTTCTACGTGTGTGGAATTCTGTAATGTATAGGTACAATTTAATACTCCAAATCCACTCCGGCGGGGGTGGTACCATGATTGTATAAAGATACGAAGATTTTGAATTCTACAATGCTTACATTTCATAAAAGGAGAGTTTTCCCCCTGTTTTGATAAGTGTCGTCCACTCCACAGGTGACTCCAAGAGCCAGCAAGAGACTCGCTCCGGTGACGTAGTGCAGGGATCCTACTCGTTAGTGGAGCCAGACGGCACACGGCGCATCGTAGAGTACACGGCCGACCCCCACAACGGCTTTAACGCCGTCGTGCACAAGGAGCCTCTGGGAGGAGTCGTGAAGGCTGTAGCGCCCGCTACAGTACTGCACTAGTTCAATCATGATGGTTCAGACTGGTTGAGTGGTTAGGTCTTCCTTTGGGACTTTCCAGATTGTTCTTTTTCCTTCAGTCTGTTACTGAGAAAATATGTGACGGAAAACTAAATGCCTAGACGTATCGTGGTCGCCAAATCACAACGGCTTAGTTGTTGGAAGAAAAAATGGCCTGTGGTCGGTATTGTGAAGACAGTGGCGTTCGCTGCAGTACGCTAGATTTATGATGGCTAAGACTTATTATTATGTGGTTAGGCATTCGATTAGCGCTTCCTAGATTGTGGTTTTACTTTTACAAATAGAGATATACTAGCATTTTTATTGCAAGTATTTCAGTGCCATGTTGACCTTACAATCTGTGCTAGAATGTTTCGGGCCGAAATCGAAGTGATATTATGTTTATGACAGATTCTTGTAGGAATTCATGAAACCTGTCTTTCTTTGCTGTATACTTAAGATCAATCTGGAAGTGACGAAGAAGGATTTTAGTCCGTCGTGTGGGAATTAACTGTATTATGATGCTGTTTTAATGGGATATGAAACAGTCTGAACAGTGACGAGAGAAAATAACGCAATGTCAATGTTACCTGAGTAATGTTATTTTTATAAATTAACGCTTATTTATTAATTAATGTAAGCTCATACTTGTTGAATGTGTGGCAATGCTAGAATTAAGGTAATAAATAAGAGGAATCCAATCTATTGTTTTTATTTACTGAAAGACTTCACCTCCACTGAAATGCTATATTTATAACTCTTCACAGCGTTAACGTTATTACGTGTAAATATGTTCTTTTTATTGAAAATTCCGTCAAAATGAAGTAGTATAGGTATTTCAGAAATAACAACTTTTAAAAGTTTGAAATATAAAAAATATTATTACACAGTTTTAAGTCTCAACCACGCGTTGGTGGTAGACACCACAAGATTGGTCCAAAAGACCGCGTTGTGTTTATATTTTTTTATTATTATAACAAAACAAGCATGACTCTTTAAAACTCATATAAAATGCAGTCATTCTCTTTATACAAGGTTAAACAAAGTAATTACATTTTAGCGTTTTGTTTTGGCCTGAATCGTTGTGTTATAAGTACACACAGTTATAATTTATAGTAGCTAAGTATGTTTGTATACTTGATATAAATTATATTCATTTATAAACCAGTAAATACTACACCATAAACATAGTTTTTGTTAGTAGTTCACCTCCAGTAGTTACTACACTATGTCACTGAGTTGTCTTTGATTATAATGTCACCTTTGTAACCAAAATTTTAAAGTTAAGCGCCAACTAAGTCAAAAAATCTTCTAGCACAGATTCAAGTCTAGTGTGTAGTGTACCAATGCAAACCATGCTGATGTCTTTCTTATTAATAAAATATTTTGTACTTATTTTGTATATATTTTTTGTAATATTATATTTTTTGTGCTTTCATATAAAAAAAAGTCGAGTGTGTAGGTACTCAACCAGTCAATTTACTACCGTTTTAGATTCGTTGCTAATTGTATGCAATGTAAATGCTTAAGTTGCACGAACCAGTTTCAAAGTGATAGTAATGACATGTGTGGCGTGGACGTTAGGGACACGAGTGCGCCTTCGCGGTTCCTTGAAATGAAATATATTTCGATCATCGAATTCTTGTATTTATAGATGTATAGTGTACTCGTACTGAGAGAAAATTGTTAGTTTTCTAGCAAATTAAGCTAGATTGACGGAAAATTATTGTAAAATGGTCTTTGTTGCTAAAAAATAGTTAAATAAAAGAATATACATATCTTCCTCACGGAAGAGAACCGTGCCCCTCGGTGGGGATATAATGGGTTGATGATGATATACATACTTCGATTATCAGAATAAACCGATTTTCCGAACACCCTTGTCCTCCAATTAGTTCGGATAATCGACGTTCTACTGTATTCACAAATCAATTTGTGCAGCTTGAAAAACAAAAGATTTTTTGTCATTAATATGTTTAGTAAATATTTAATTGGATAGAAGATAAGATAAGATTAGTTACTGTCGTTACATTCAGAAATAATTAAAATAATTACATTCAGAAATCAATCACGTAGACAACAATTTAAAAAAGAAGAGGTCTAATTGACAGCCTTATAGCTGACAACAATTTCTGTCAAGCAAACTTATACTGGAAACTTTGTCGAAGGAGTTATAGTTTCAGCTACAAGAAGCTTTTATGTGACTTAGATAATACAAAAATATTTCAGTGCCATGCAAAGTATATTTTAGTTGCCTATAGACCCTAGACACTTTATTGTACAGTAGTTTCGTAGGTATAATAAGTACCTCTATCTTGATCAATTCAGTGCGCATTCATATTTGAGTGCGCTGTAGATTAATAGACACTTTTATCATGTGACGGTGTATATTCGTTAACTAATTAATAACAACCAATAATGGTTTTTGTTGCTTTGAAGAATAAAACGTTATTAAAGCGTAATTATATTTATAAATTGAACCTTGAAGACGGAGTGGTTTGGCATCAGACGAAATGCATTAGGAGCTACATATTTGATCTTTGATAATACACTGAACTTGAATTAGAGAATCAGAAATTGGTCAATTTAAGTAATCTTTGTTCGTGGTTCCTACAAAATGAAGGCGAATAATAGGAAGTGTACAAAGGAACCTCTACTCGGAAATTGGCCAAATTATTAGGTTCCAACCACTTCTTAGCTTTTGAAAACTACAATGTACGTACTAATAGCTAGTAAAAATAATATTATTTAGAATACTCCTCAAATGTAGTTTAATAAATTATAATTAAGAAAACCGCACACTATTAAAACTGCCCTTGAGGAGTATTTTAGAAGATTTTTTTTACAAATGACAACATTGGATCAGTTATTTTGTACTCATAAGTCTGCCGGGACATCCCTCACTATCCGTTCCCCAAAATTTGGTAGAATGAAATGTAATTATTTGCTGTCGTTTTTATTTCCGTTAGAAGAGTCCCGTAGCCTACGGGACTCTTAGGTCCGTAGGTCCGTGTTTGGCGTGAATTTCTTTTGTAGAAAACAAAAAAATCTTTGATCATCTTCAACTTCTGCATAGTAACTATAAACAGGAGATAATACATTTCGTAAGATTAATTTTAATTTTGCATTACAAAGCGATTCATTCAAAAACTCTTTTGCAACGCCAAGTAACTTACACGAACGTCAATATTATGCAAACACCTTCATTACTCGCGTTCGTAGTTCAATGTTATCAATGGAACGATCTCTACATACTCGAATAAGATGAATGGAGATGCGATGATGCATCGGCGTTTACTAATATTGAATTATACAGCAGACCTCGCCTAAAAACTGTTGTGCAGTGAATAATTCTTCTCATAATGTATTTTTCAGTAGTTTTTAATTTATGTACTAAGACTTTCGTAGCTCAGCACTACACATTATGAAATTTATTCCGGATACACTGAGACGAGAGAGAGACGAGTTTCCGTCAGAGACGAGCAACCGACGCTAAAATGCGAGCTCCGTCTCTGCTCACCATGATTAAGCTCCGCTAATCAGAGCGAAACCTTGTCGGACTCTTCCGACAAAAAGCCAATTTAGTGTATCCGGCATAAAGTTAATATTTTTTTATGTATCCTATTTACGTCCCAGTGCAGTGTACCAGCCTTCTCTCAGTGAGAGAGTATGGGCTTAATCACCACGTGTGCCCACTGCCGATTGCCAATTTTAAGCGCTGAGTTATGTGAATACCGGATACACTCGGGTTTCAAAACGATGCTTTTTTCACGGTATTTTTTTATTTTTCTAATAACCCTCAACCAGGTGTAGTATATCCCCCTGTAAATTGAACCTTGTCAACATGAAATAAATTACAAAACCAATGATGTTTGATGATGCTTCCTGCATTAAGATCATCACCAACCCATCATGTCCCCACCGAGGGGCACGGGTCTCTTCCCTGAGGAAGGTATAGGCCATACTCCACCACGGGGGCCAAGTCCGGATTGGTGATCCTGCATTAAGATAGATAAATAGAATATTCTTTATTGCACACTAGAAAAAACAAAAAGAAACACAAAATATAAGCACGCCCTTGTACACATATTGGTCCAATAAAGAGTTTTAATAATAACAATAATGATAAACTCTTACAACCCATGCCTGGTTAAGATTGTTGAAGACTTGAAATAACACAAAACCTGAAAATATTTATTCCCGGTGCCAACTAGCGACGCCGCGCGCCGGTGAAAAAGAAAATTCTTCTTTTATTGCGTTTTGCAAAAAGTGTATCCTAGGAACCTAAATAATTGTAATACCTACAGCCTAGTGCCCGGTCACAAATACGCACGTGTGCTTTTAGTATGACTTGGTAAAATAAGTCTCTATAGCGAAAATTACTTTAGCTAGAGTCTCATCTTAGACTTGATGCAAAATAAGATGTACCTAAGTAAAGTCAGCACATCAACAAATTTACCATGCACTCTACCCAGTGTTACTTTCCGACTGACTTTGCTACTACAATGTAAAGATTGCTCTCTACTGTGCGCCATAATCTAAGTTCGGTTCATTTAATTGACAGTATGTATGCATGACATACCTACCGCGGTTTTTGTTATTTACAATTCCAGATAAAGATCACCTAATGCCAAATAACATTCATGGAAACGACAACTCGTAGTGGGTCGGTACTTAGTACACATAAGGTGACTACAACCTGCTACGTCTAAAAGAAAAATCTGTTTCATCTCTTAAGCCCTTGCTATCGAGATCACAATAGAGTAAACGTGCATTTGTTTCTCGTGGATTAAAGTACTAAATCTGAGGTTGGCAATAGGTGGAGAACATTCTGGTGAACGTAACATTCGAAGCTATAAATACTCGGGCTAAATCTTGGGCGAAGCCAATGTGTGCATTACGGAAACTAGCAACCAACTATTGTACTACACATTACAAGATGAATAGGGTAATTAGACAATATTTATTAATCGAAGCAATGTCCTCTTCATATAATATTATTGAAATAACTTAAAATTTCAATATAACGTTACTATGCAAGTTTAAATTCGAAAATGTAGTGCAAACAAAGCATAAAAATTACTTCAGACAAGAGTCATGAGAAAAAAAATGGTATGTAATTAAAATTATTACTTAGATAGTAACAGTCATGCTTCTTACAGATACTGATCGTGGTCCTCATTGTTCCAAATATCAGAGGTATAATAGTTAAGGACCCACCACCTAATGGTTTTGAATACTCCTACAACATCGACGACCCTACGACGGGAGACAGCAAGAGCCAGCACGAGGTGAGGTCTGGAGAAACAGTTACCGGATCTTACTCTGTGCTTGATCCAGACGGAACAAAACGCACTGTTGAATACACTGCCGACCCGACCCACGGATTTAAAGCTATCGTCCATACTGTGCCAGCAATGCTAAAAACATCCAGACAAAATTACGACGTGTTACCTGAGAGGGTTCTATATTCCTCTACCTTATCAGCTCTAACAAATGCGAATTATTTGGGTGAAGTTCAACAAAACTCTATCCCTTTTTATCCCAAGCAGAATTGGGACCAGAATGTTTACTTCTCCCCCAGGCATTATAAGAAGACTATTTTGAGGGACTCTCTCGGGCCTGGTCAATACTTTTTGCCGTCGGCCGCTGGATATTACCACTGATGAGCTCAAAGTGACGTTGTGATCTAAGATAGTGATTTTTGGTGGTACCTAGTTGATATGGTGCATAAGAATGATCGGGCTTTGAAACGCATGTAAGTGTTATCTGTGTTACGTAACAATTTATTGTGTCTTAAACATAAATAAAACTTTAGTACCTTTTAAATCACTTTATAAATCAACGATTAGTCATTAAAAAATTGACCTGTAGAGGTACTCTAAACTATAACCTAAGAGATGGTTAAATATAGTCTAAAAATTGTTAAATCAATTATATTATTAGTTTTAATAAATTATTGTAGTATGTTTTGGTAATAAGCGATTCCTATTATATTGTAAATAAAGTGATGTAATCAATAAAGCTAGATTTTTTATTCATAAAACGTTACCATGAACTTTATAGGTTGACATAAATATGAACTCAACGATATTCACGGCTGAATATTTTCGGGTTAAATATTTTTATCACCATCCTATAGATACGTTTAAGTTCCGGGCTCAGTTAAATAACATATTAAATAATATAGCAGTCTTAAAATGGAGAGTTCCGGTGCAAAACCGGCACTGGTTCAAGGCCAGCGGCGAGCGCGGGAGATAGGTCTCTGAGCGGAGTGGCCTTTTCAATCGTAATCGCTTGATAATAATAATAATTTGTACCTACTTATCGACTCATTTAAACTGAGACGTCCTATCATGTAAGCTGTCGGGTGGTCGATTTTCATGTTTCCGTTTTTTCATAAGTACCTACCTATCAAAAATCGACTAGGTGATTCGAAAGGCAGGCGAGTGCTGAAAAACAGCGCCGCCGAAAGACATGTCATGTCTCTGGCGGCACATGCTGAGCACACACCTTTTGTTGCCAATGTAACTTAGTAATTTAATGTTTATTTTTGTGAACTTTGTATTGGTTGGTCAAAATCCTTGAATTGGCTGTACTATTTCTGCTTGTAACTAGGAAGAATCAAATGTCCCTCGCAGGATAGGCAACGACTTTAGACGCTTTTCTTTTTCTCTATCAATCTTATTTAGAAAAACACAATTAGTTAAAACACTCGTCGAATGCATGCGTTTAATTAGTCCGTGGTAAAGGGAATGTCGTAACCACAATTATTTTAATCCTCCTCTGCGGAGGGTTTTAGATAAATAAATCGTGTTTGAAAAGAAGACTGAACTTTTAAACGCACAAACGATCTTCGTGTGGCACGGTAAGCTAGTGAAGCATCCTTCTAGCTATAAGACGTGACGTAGGTATGTTGCATCTGCTGCGGTTAAGTAAATATAAAATTCGTAAGTTTGGACCCCACTTGTTTAATTTCATCAACATTTAATATTGCGATATTTTATTTTTGAATTGATGGAGCACAGGTAGGTAGACCAATACTAAGGATGTGCTTCTTTAAATTAAACAGTTCCATTCTTCTTACCCTTGTATACTACCTACAGTGTGAACAATGTGTAAAGTATTTCGTTTTGCTGAGTGTTTTAAGCAATTAGGTATGTCCATTTTCTAAAGGAGCCTGTTGCTACAAGGGAAACCCAAAATACGTGTCTTACGTTGTTTTAATCACATCACAAAGGCGCGACGGGGCACAGCTCGAACCAGTGCCCGCAGCCGCAGCGCTTGGGCTCGCCGGCGTGCAGCCACATGTACTCCACGTGGGACACGTGCTCGTTGCAGATGCAGCCCACAATCCGCTTATTGAACGCCGACGGGATCAGGTTGGGCCGCTGGCAGGTGCCCGGCCCTGCGATACGATTGGGATACTCAAATTATTCCAAAAACTTATTTCCGTTCATCATCATCATGATCAACCCATTATGTCTCCACCACGGGGGTCAAGTCCGGAAGACTTGTGAGACTAGTGGCTGGTCTTACTGTCAGAAGTTTTCATGCCGCCCTTAGGCCTCTGACTTGGCTTAACGACTGCCATCTGTCGACGGCAGCCGTAGCCGGCACCAGCTGCTTAACGTGCTTTGCAAAGTCATGCGTTAGTCATAGACGGTCACCCATCCTTGGACTGAACGCGCCGTATGTTGTTTAGTGATCGTTTAAGATCACTCAGGCAGCCCAGGCTACGAGCGATCCTTCATTTTCTTCTTTTAATGGTGCCTCTCAGATTAGCGAAGCTTGGCAGTCCCCTCCGTGTTTAATCTCGGTTTCTCGCAAGATTCTAGTCCACTCAGGTGGCACTAGACCGGAAAATTAGAAAACCAGCTTAGAAAACCATGAGGGAGGCCTCTGTCCTGCAGTAGCCGTCACATGGCTGAGGATGATGATGAATCGAGACCAGCGAGCCAAAGGGAAGCTCAGCCTGCACACAACGAAGATAGGGTAGGGTACCTCTCTTGATCATGAGCATGCGAAAGGGGTCGCAGTCGCCGGCCATGTGTGCGAGCAGCTCGCGCTTGGCAATCCCGGTCAGGTGATCGAGTGGGTCGAAGAAGCTGCCATAGGCGCGGCGGCCGGCGTGGACTGCGCGCGCGCAGCGGCGGAGAGCAAGGCCCAGCATTGCGATGACTATAGGGGAGTTAAGGGGAGCCCCTTTTAACCGTGCTCCCACCACTATGCCCCACTAGTGGGTCCACAGGTTTTTTTTTTCTCTGTAGACCCACTGCACTGGAGTGGATCTACGAGTAATTGAAACAAAACCGTCTTTTAACCGTGGTCCCACCACCGGTGTCATGTTTGAAAAATATGAATTATAATCTCTTTGCATTTTCCTGTTTATTTAAATCATACTCTGTACTGCAGTGGGTCAACGTGGAAAGATAATGTTAGAGGAATTACCTGTGGACCCACGAGAACTGCCGGACAGAAGAGGATAAATAAAAACTGTAGTACAGTGGCTGTACAGAGAAAAAAAATACATGTGGACTCACCAGTGGGGCATGGCGGTGGAACCACGGTTAAGACGGGGAGGGGAGTTGGTGAATTGATTACTGTGATTAGATTAGATCAGAACTTTTTCGAACTAAGACTTTCGTAAGCACTACACACAAAGGCCGACTTGTACCACTTTCTTAAATGTGTCTTACACAGGATCTAGCTTTAGTTTTGAAGAATTTTAATTTTTCTTACAAAAGTTGATTTAAATGGCGACTAAAGTGATATTTAAGAAGCGAAAGTCTGTACCCTACAGTGGAACGTATTTAGGCTGCTTACAAAAAAAAAATTATACAAACACAAACACTTGACCTGATCCCACACTAGGATACCCTTACCCTGTGCTATGGTTTCGAGACATTACAGGGAGTACATCACAAGCATGTAAAACTCCCAGAATGAGGCCATTTGTATAATTGTAGAGCGGCGCTCAGTGAGAATCAAACCAACAACGTCTTTATTGGTAGGTTAACGGCGACTTAACGCCTTAGTCAACGAGGCAGTGATATAAACAAACTATAAACTAGAGGGTAAGCCCCCTGCGCGCTTACGTGCCCCAATCCCCAGCCACTCGGCCTAGGGCTTTGCTGGACACTTTGGTTGGAATTTATTGCGTGGGAGCATTTATAGTCTCGGTCTGTATGGAGTTCGGCCTTTGGCCTCGCCGCGGCGGGGTTCCATGAGCTCACTTCGCGGAGCTCGGCCTTCGGCTTCGCAAGTTTGGCAAGTTCGGCCTTGTCCTATATCTGACTTTTGGGTTGTTAACTTGTTACTCGTAACTAAGCGGGAACAAGCAACGTCTCTGCCTTCAGCATTGGCCTGGACGGTGCTCGGCCTCCGGCCTCGCCGCGGCGGGATGCCCTGTTTCGCGGAGTGATAGGTCTTGCCTATAATCCGTGCATGCCAGTAAATGATTATTCTATTCTAAGACCGCCACCGCAGCGTCTTTCGCGACTACATCAATCGAGTCGATGAGCTTTCGAAAAAAAAAACGCAACGTTTGTAGTACCTACGAAACTACGTAGCGGACCCCTTCTTTTCATACTATTTAAGAAAGTACATAGAGAAACTTACAGAAATCTTAGATACTGATAGCAGAGTCAAATTTAGTTCACAACAGTCAATTTAATCGATTTCTAGTCCCCAACAAGTTCACACACCTATTATTATTTCTTGTTTTGATGGCAACCTTTTAGCTTGTAAAGCTTGTCAACAAAATGTTATACGTCTTGTCAAAATTAATTTCATAAAATAAAAATCAAACATCAGCAGTGTACTTGTTTAAATGAAAAAAAGGTTGTATTGGGCTAAATAGGTTGAAAACTTTGAAGTGCCTTAGAAACATCATAATGAAACACGACGATGCATGACTGCCTCAACCACAGACCTACTAAATATATTCCTCATTGGCCTCAACACGTAGTGGTTATATTCTCTTTGGCCTCAACCATATACGTTTGTACGATCCCAAGCGGCCTATCCATGCTTGGTTACCATTGCACGGGGTATCTCACTTTGAGATCAGGACAAGTTATTGTTTTATGGAAGTAATTATTATTACTCCACCAAAGAAAGCTCATACGTAAAGCACCAGTGAACTTTACTCGAAATGAATCACAGGCTGCTCTTGTTTCAGTCGAGACAAGTAAGATAGTCGAAAGTATTCCCTATTACAATGGCGGTAAAGAACGCATTGAGTGCTGAAGAACCGGTTCTCATCCTAACGTGTGCGGGCAACACAGAATGCAATTGCCTCAGGCGAGTCTTGAGCCATATAAAAACTCACCGCGGTGATGTTGCGGCACATTCAACTTGAGATCTCTCGTCGAAGTCACAGACGCAAGCCCGAGGCAATGGCTTTCAAGGTAGGCATTGTTCTATAAGCTTTACGCGCATCACCATAACTGGAGCTGACGGCTCCGTTTTCCTTTCAGCTGTTTCTCTTTTCCAAACACATGACAATGCAGCTAAGTAGTGTTACTTATTACTTAAGTGCAAGTGACACTACTTGGTCGCATTAAGCAGGAGATGGAGTCCAGGGTAGTTTTCGGACAGCTCACTGGTGCTCGGCTTAGGGTCCCATCACACACAACTACAGTTCAAGATTTATTACGACGACACAATACGATTATATTACATAGCAAAACACACAAATTACTTAACTAGTAAGGCGACATAATTATATTATGCATTCATCATCAACCCATTATGACCCCACCGAGGGGCACGAGTCTATTCCCTGAGGAAGGTATAGGCCATACTCCACCACGGGGGTCAAGTCCGAATTGGTGGAGGCTTGAAAGACTAGTGACTGGTCTTACAATCAGAAGTTTTCAAGCCGCCCTAAGGCGTCTGACTTGGCTTAAAGACGGCCATCTGTCGACGGCAGCCGGCACGAACTGCTTAACGTGGCTTGCGAAGCACGGATATTATGCATACCTATATTATATTACTATTTATTTTATTTCTGTGATATGTTTTGTGGGTATAGTAATGTACCTATTTCTTCTTCTTTTAATTGTAGCTACACTTTTTAGGCTTCTCTATGCAATGCAATGTACATCCAATTGTCACGAAAACAATGAATTGTAATTGTATGACATGCGCTGCTACATAAGAACCGGCTATTTAATAACTACCTCAAATTAAATAACAATAATTTCGTACCCATCTCTAGTTCTGAACGATGAAATTAACAAGGTAATTATTTGTGCAGCTGGTAGTGCTGTTGTGCGCAGTGGCGGCTGCCCAGGCGGGCGTCGTACCAGCCACGTACACCGCGCACCCCGCGCCGGTCGCATACGCGGCTGCACCTCTCGTGCATGCCGCGCCGGCCCCAGTCGCCTACTCTGCCCCCGTGGCCTACGCAGCCCCTGTCGCCAAGGTGGTGAAGGCTGTGGAGGAGTACGACGCGCACCCTCAGTACAGCTTCGCGTACGACGTGCAGGACGGTCTCACCGGAGACTCCAAGAGCCAGCACGAGAGCCGCGACGGTGACGTGGTGCAGGGCTCCTACTCAGTCGTCGACCCCGATGGCACCACGCGCACTGTCGAGTACACCGCTGACCCCCACAACGGCTTCAACGCTGTCGTCCACAAGGAACCCCTCGCTGTGAAGATTGCCACCCCTGTCGCTAAAGTTGTCGCCCCTGTTGCCTACGCCGCGCCCGTCGCCAAGCTGGCCGCCCCCGTAGCGTACTCCGCCCCGGTCGTGCATGCCGCCACCGTTGCCTACTCTGCCCCGGTTGTGCACACCGCCCCGGTCGTGCATGCCGCCCCCGTTGCCAAGCTCGCCTACGCCGCCGCTCCTCTGTATCACCACTGAGAAAAGCCATGACCCTAGTCCATGTTAACTTATTTATAAAGTAAGCAAAAACAAATTATTAAGCAAATTAAATAAATTTTACTTTGTTTACTTTTGTATTTTCACTGGCACATTCGTTCAATATGGTACTCTATACAGCTGAAATTATCTAATTCTACAAACTATTTAACTACATTCCTTCAAACCAAACCAAATCTTTCAAAATCATCTTTTGAAGATTTTTGGAGCAATCGTCAAACCGCACCAATGCCCGGTTCCTGTAATATACGCCTACCGGCTACGGTCCGTTTTCCATACAATTTACTGACGGTTCGTAGGAATTTCGTAGGAATTGTAACCGATCGTAAGCAAAAACGAAGCGTTTTGTGGATATTGGAACCGGGCAATAGTGGGCCGAGCCAAGATGTACTCGGTCGGCCCGCACTGTGTGTGCCGGTTTCTTAAAAGAATGACAATTTGCAGAGGGATTTAGGCGTGGAGGGAGTATTTAGGTAACCAAAAAGAAACATTGCTCTAAAGAGAACACTAATATTAGATGAATGATTCCAATTTAAATGAATGAATTTGATTGATTTAGTTACGTAAATTTGTTTTTTTTTGTACAGCAACACCTTTCGCTGATAAATTGTGCCCGGATAACGGCGACAGGCTTGCCACTTGTCACGTTGGGATCTAATAAACTCGGCAAAACGTGGGCCCAGTTCTAGTGATTGGTGCCTCTGCCTATCCCCTCGGGGATAACGGGCGTGAGTTTATTTATTTAATTAATTCAATTAGTGTAGTTTACAAGTTGTGGGGTTCAAAAATGAAGTGCAATTCTCAGCACTCACTGACTCACTAATGGATCATCAACAGTTTAGGGTACTGCTGATAGAGCTAAAGCTTTGAAATTTGGAAACTAGTAATGAAATACTTTCCCTACAAATGGTCAGGGTTGTAAGGGTCATTATTTAGGAGAAGAAACCCATCTTTTGTATATAGAGAAAAGTTCATTATGACCTCTCTTTATAATTAAAGTTAGGTACATTTGCATTTACAGACTAAGAAAAAAATGTAGATATTGTCAGCAAAAAATGAAATATTGCTTTGGACAAGCGACAATAGATCTTATACATGGACTTTTTAGCATTTCATTAGATGTAAAGACCAAGAAAAAAAATACAGGGTGACCAGTTTATATCTAATAGGGTAACAATTTGAGATGGAATATTAAGGGGAAAGGCCGGGAAACTCGGAAAACCATGAGGGAGGATTATGTCCTGCAGAGGGCCTCAAATGGCTGATGATGATTGAAAATTGTTTTGATTAAGTAAAATGAAACTTTGGCATCTTCCAAAATATGAGAATTGATCTTTTGTTGGTGACCATTTTCCCAATTAATGCAGTTAAGCTGAAAGTTATGAATTCGGGAGGTACACATCTTAAAATCACCCTGTATTAGGTTTTCGTTTGTGTCGTTAAATGTAAAATGGGTTACATTGCATTTGGGTATTGGAAAATCATACTAACCCCCTTATTTCATGAGATTTTTCGCAACGTTGAAGACAGACCCAGATTTCATAGGGATGTTGTAATCCCGTTTATTCAGGAATTTTCGCGTTTTGCCTTATTATTAGTACTATGGCTACTTTTGAAGGGTGCGTATAATGCTAAAACTAGTTGATCAATGAAATGGTTTTTCCCGCATAAAAATCCATTTTGTATTTTTCCCGGAAAATTGTGATTTTGGGATAAATATCCCGAATATACCGAAATATTCCGAAGAAGTCTTTGAAATCGGTCTGAATTCTGAATTAACTATCTCTAATCCCACACTATGCAAAGTTGCGGGCATAGCAGAGATAATATTTCGTCCTTTGCGAATTTCTTAACACTTGGCTGAAAGTCAAGTGCGCGTTCAAATTTCCACCACCGTTGGTAAATTGCAGCTCATTTTCATTGCATGCGCATCCGCACCGATGCGCCTGTTCAATACTAAGCGTGTACTTGAGAGTATGTCACAACACCAAATTTGACTCGATACACATGCACAGAGGTACCATTGCAGCTCACTTTACAAAGCAGTTTTCCCTACTTTACAAAAGACAAAAAAAATGTACAAATTTATTTTTTTAGTATGGGAATGTATGGGAAAATTTTCAAAGTTGAAAGAGATTATAAAAATTGTTTATTTAATTGTTTATTTTAAAAAACAAAAATTACATCTAAAAATGACGACAATCGTTTGGTGCTAAATCTATTGTACAATAATATTTGTTACGCACATTTCGACGCAGCACGTGGTTGCTTTAGTATCCAATGGAACAAGCTGAAGTACATTTAAATTTTTGTGCCTCTCGCATGGTAACCACTGTTCATCGCGACAAATATGTACTGGCTTTGAGGAGTACAAGGAAAGGCCTTTATTATCGAAATACGTTTCGGCTTGAGGGAACGTGGCTATATATAACTGCCGCTTTAGGACTTATAATATTACAGAGAATCTCCCCTGCAGTGCAGTGAGGTAACTCTGCCAGCGACCATAGTGTTTTTTTTCTGCTGGGCGTAGTGCATCGGATGTGTCCCGAGGCAAAAAATTCTAAATCCCGAAAATTCTATAATAAAAAAAATCTAAAAACTATCTATTAACTTGAGCCTAGTTCCAGTTCTTGTTCTAACACAAAAGTTAACACACCGAAAAGTTGTGATTCTGTTTCGAGTTATTGTGTGGTTCTACCCCGCGCCTGTATATAATATGGGCTCTCCGCCCACTCAACACATAGTTCAGCTTTACCTCTCTACCATTAGGTACCCGAGACCTACACGAACGAGAAATGGCTTCTAAGGTAATATGCTCATCTTCACCGGCTCATCATAGTAAAAACAAAAAGAGGGTGAACGCCAATTTCCTTTCAGATAAATTTCCTCTAAACATTTCTTTTGAAAGTTCCTTTTTCTTAGTCTGATGGAAAGAAGCAAAAAAATTCTGTTGCACTCATAGCTCTAAAATAATAATAAACCTGATCCTTCCGTATGGAATCGTCCTAAAAAAATATCTTATCAGTTTGTATGTATTGTACCTACTTATTAAATTACAATGCGTTCACCATAAGAAGAAGTCCTTGTTTTAATAATGTACTCTGTACCCCTGTCATAGGGCGCAACCATGACAGTGTCTAGGGACAAATTCTAATGAATGGACTTTTTATTTCATGATATAAACTCATGTGTATCTTGGAGGGATAGGTCGCGAACAGAGTTTGCCGCTTCCCAGGATCCTGATAAAGCTTTTTCGCTTTATCAACATTCATTGGTCGTTGCATGCTCGAGTGCGGGTTTCGGTTCCTTTTATTTTGCCCTTAGGTAATACTCTCTAGGCCTCTTCTGTTATGTATGTTTCTCGGACGTTTCTTATCAGCCCTTCCACCCACATTTATTTGATATATTTCTTTCGTCGATCTTTGCATATCTGTAATAATGGAATGTATCGTACGCTACGTACCACGCGCGTTATTGTAGAACTATTGGGGCTTTAAATACTTTGGTTAATAAGTTTGTACTCTCAATAATGGGCGGAGAACAGAAAATTTGGACAGTGTGAATTATTGAAATAGTTTAGAGTAAACTTCAGTATACTTCTTTGTTGATAACGGTGAAAAACTGCGCTGAATAAATTTAACCTTAGCATCATTGTTAAATGTATAAGTTCTCGTCATACTAAAACATTCTCCCAGGCCTATCTCTAATCGCTGCACATCACTCACAGTCAAAAAGTGGACAAAGGTCAGAGGCTCATCGGGATGCGTCAGGTGCGTGTCCTTGACGTCGCTGGCTGCGGCTCGTTAGCAATTTCCCCGCGTCTCGTTGCACAATACGCTCTACTCTCCTAGAGAATCCATGTCAGTGTTTCTAGTACAGTTGCGCACTGGCTATTGTTTGCCGCACATGTGGTCTGCACGGCTAGCCGTTTTGGTGGCCTTGCAGACGAAAGGTTAAAACACCTTTTTAACCTTTCGTCTACTACCTTTAAATTAATCAATCGTGGCGTAAAAGTGTGATGAAATAGTAAAGTGTCTATCAAAACAATATCTCGATTCGGTGAACGGCAAATACAATATTTTTATTCATTAATTTTCAGTTCATCATGTTCGCTTGCCTGGTCGCGGCAGCCCGCAGCAGTGGCGTGGTAGGCCCGGCGCCCGTGGCGGTGGCGGCTCGCCTAGAGCAGTTCGACCCCCTGCCTTCCTACCGCTTCGGGTACGACGTGGCGGACTCGCTAACTGGCGACTACAAGAGCCAGCAGGAGCAGCGCGACGGCGACGTGGTTCTGGGCCAGTACTCGCTCGTGGAGCCGGACGGCACGCGGCGCGTGGTCGACTACGCCGCGGACCCGGTCAACGGGTTCAACGCGGTGGTGCGCAAGGAGCCGCTGGTGCAGGCGGCGCCCGCCACGCTCGTCGAGCCCGTGGTGGCCGCGCGTGCGCCCGCCGCGCTTGTTGAGCCTGTGGTAGCGGCGCGCGCGCCCGCGCCCGTGCTCGCCGCGCGCTACGCCGCCGCACCCTTCACCTACGCTGCACCAGCCAGATACGCTGCTGCCCCAGTCTTCGCCGGGCGCTACACTGCGGCTCCAGTAGCAGCCTACGCGGCAGCCTACCCGGCTCCCGTGGCTTCGTACGCCAGGTTGACCGCTCCGCTGACCTACCCGTACGCGCCGGCCGCATCTGTTGTGGCTGTTTGAGCAAATTATCAAGACGACGGACTGATTTCTCTATTATTTTAATAAATTTGTACCGGAGAACATTTTGCATTCTTCCCTTTATTAATCACCTAACACATTTTTTTAAATAAAAAATTAAAACCGGCTTCAAAACACTACAGCATTAAAAAACAGAAACAGCTTTAAAAGAAAGTTACTTTTAAATACAATGTATAGTTTGGAGCTGGTACCGAGTCACAAGACCATACATTTTGGCACCGACTCATACTACGTATACAATTTCTACACGGAATTTGAAATTATTAATTATATTATTAAAAATATTAAGGTAGTACTCACATTGTTTTATAGTATTTCTGTGTTCTACTGCTACATACAGCACAGTTTTGAAATCGGTTTAATTTTTTTATTAAAAAAAAACACCAATTTATTTATTGGATTTTAGGAAACCCATCGACTAAAATAACAAAACGGAGGGTACATTGTTTTATTAAATGTAACTACGACTGCACCATAGTTGAGTTTTCACGAAAACTATGAAACCGTAAACACGATTCCCTATGAAATAACATCTTAAACGCTTCAAGTGTGTCTTTAAAATTCCCTCTATTTCTCTACGATTCCATCATCAGATCGACTGGAAGGAATCTGTGATCAACTGAGCAACATCATTCGGTTTCTATTGTGGTTACGCAAATGTTCTGTTCTCCTATTCTTCTTCTTCTTTTTCAACGTTTTTTCCATGATTTTAGCACCAGTAGCAGTTGTCTGAAGTCCAATCACAATCAAATGCAAGAGCCAAAAGAAAAGAGGAAAGACCACAGAATAAACTGGCAATTCCCATTAGAAAAACAAAAACCCTCTCTTAAAAATGCCATTTAATGACTAATGAGTCGTTTTCAGAAGAAAAAAAAAAACGAATGGCTGTCAAAGAAATGCAGTTTTGGACCTCAGCCCAATAGTCATGCATGGAAAGTGTTAGTTTTTTTTTCAATACAATATAACTCTGAAAAGACAAACATTTGGCTGTTGACTTCATAGTAACTTTTATTCAGCTCGCTGAGACCTATCGATGATGTATCACACATGGCTATTGGGCTGAGGTCGAAAATTGCATTCCTTTGACAGCCATTCGTTTTTTTTTGGTTCTTCTGAAAACGGCTCATTTGGAACTACTTTTCTTAGCTGTCAGAAAAATCCCTCATTGGAACGCACATACGGTTTAATACCAAAAAGATCACGCTGTATTTATAAACAGTAGCAAAAGTAAAACTATAACTGTCCCCTTCACACTCATAAGCTAGACCGCGCGCAAGAGAGACGGGCAGACTTTTCATGATGCGCATGCAGTACACGTCACGCCGCACGCTTATTCACAGACACTACACAAGCGCAACGTGTGAATGTGTTGAACGTGCCAGCTTTACTTAACTGACCTGTAACTCCCGTTAAGGGTTAAATTTAGAAAAACACTGAAACACGTGTTCAATCAATATTGTGTTGAAGAATATTTATTTCAAGTTTCAAGAAAATCAGACAACATTTTTTATACCTCCCATACAAATTTTGGCAACCCTTTTCGCCCCCTCAGGGGTTGAATTTCAAAAAATCCCTTCTTATTCCTTGCCTACATTATATATAGATCCTCTGTGCAAAATGTCAGCTTCCTAGGTCAAACGGCTTGGGCTGGGAGGGTCCGAAAGTTAACCGTTATGGAGATATTCAATGTTAAAGGCTTGTCTTCTTGATCGATTTTTTCTCAGAATTGAGCTCTGAAAGTGGTTTTTTAATGTATTTAGTTAAAAGGCATGTCAATTGATTAAAAAATATCAGTAAAAGCTGCACCTACTACTAACAGCTTTAAAAAACTGCTCGGCAACGGTTAGAATTAAATAAATTTCTCTAAATATTTTTCACATTGAAGCTCTTAAAAAAAAAAAACGTATGGAACTTATTCTGCAAATAATTTTAAAAACTTCTGCAACTCTTTAACTATTCAAAAAGGTACAACATTTAATAGGCATGTGCATAAAATTTTAAAATAATGTTATTTGAGTAGGCTCTAGTGGTAGCAGTAGCTACCTAACTATGAAACTGACCTTCGATACAAAAAAAATCTTTTTACTTCCTGGCACCTTTAAACTATGTAAAAAGGTCAGATAGGCTTTTTTGTGCTCCGGAGACATGCTGTCTCAGGTGTTCAGGTATTTCAGTATTTTTTTTAGAATATTCTATCTTCTACCTATATTTTTGTGTTAGTCTGCTCGTGTGATTCTTTGATAATTTCCCGTAAAACGCGACTTGGCTTGGATTTTTGTATTTTTTAGTCTTCATTCTGTGACTTGGCTTGGATTTTAGACTGATTCATCTTCATACTGAGACTTGGCTTTTCATTCTGTGACTTGAATTGTCTCGTGTGTGTCGTGTGTCTCACGACACACACGAGACAACTTTTTGAGGCAGGAGTTACCCTTTTTGTTGGACAATATTTATATTGTATTGAGACGAGACATCATGTTCTTTGTACATGACGGCTGCCCAGCGGACCACGGAAGCATGGTTGGACGAGAACTTACCAAACAAATGGATTGGAAAAGACGGTCCCATTGCATGGCCGGCTAGGAGCCCTGATCTAACGCCAATGGATTTTTATGTATGAGATCATATTAAAAGCATAATTTAGAACAAAATGACGCCAATTGAACATGTCGAAATTTTGAGACAGAGAATAATTGCGGAAACGGCTGCGAAAATGAGGAAAAACTTGCGAACTTCTGTAGTGAAGAGTAATTTAAAAAAAAGAAGGAGAATTTGTATTAGAAATAGAGGCAACCATGTTAAAAACTAATTATAAAAATATTACTTAGTATATTTTTGTTTTCTTTACATATCTTAGATATTTTTACCTCAACTAAAAATTTACCGTTTGCCATCTTAAGTGACACCTGGCTAACGTTTTTCCAATGTAATAGCAAGTGATATACGAGTACGTTTTTTTAATACCTGAAGAGACGTAGAAGTTTCTAAAATGCAAA
This sequence comes from Yponomeuta plumbellus, assembly GCA_947310845.1. NCBI lineage: Eukaryota > Metazoa > Arthropoda > Insecta > Lepidoptera > Yponomeutidae > Yponomeuta > Yponomeuta plumbellus. The sequence goes on along the minus strand of OX371209.1, from coordinate 8,751,137 downwards.
TCATTTGCAGAGCACGTATAACACATCTACCACGGAAGAATCACACGAGCAGACTAAAGGTCACAGCACACATATCAACTCGGAAAGGGATCGTCACCGCATCCCCTCAAGCTGTTCAGCATTGTTTGTATGAAACTTCTTACTGCAACGCACACTAATCGGAATCGTAACGTAATCGCCTCGCCTCGGAACAGGCTCCGAACCGGAATGCGGTGCGTGGTCAACTTGCAGTCCCCGCGCTTATGGCTCGTCGTCCCCGCGCTTACGTCTCTCCGTACCCGAGCTAACGTCTCTTCGTCCACCCCAAGTATTACTTTAGAGCAATCTGGTAAGTAGCAGTGGTCGGCGAGCTGTAAGCGCGGTGTTCGCCTAGCCGTAGCCGAGTTGACGTACAGGAGCTGCTGATCTAAAAAGAAATACTAAAATACCTGAAAACCAGAGACAGCATGTCTCCAGAGCACAAAAAAGCCTATCTGACCTTTTTACATAGTTTAAAGGTAGTAAAAAGATTTTTTTTGTATCGAAGTTCAGTTATGTACATAGGTACATACTACCACTTGAGCCTACTCAAATAACATTATTTTAAAATTTTATGCACATACCTATTAAATGTTATACCTTTTTGAGTAGTGAAAGAGTTGTAGAAGTTTTTAAAATTATTTGCAGAATAAGTTTCATACGTTTTTTTTTTAGATTTTGAAGTGAAAAATATTTAGAGAAAATTATTTAATTCTAACCGTTGCCGAGCAGTTTAGTAAAGCTGTTAGGAGTAGGTGCAGCTTTTGCTGATATATTTTTTATCAATTGACATGCCTTTCAACTAAATACATTAAAAAAAACACACTAAATGGCCGTATCGGAACGATTTTGTCGGAAATATGTGAAAATAGCACATAGTGTCGGCTATCGTCGTCCGACACCGATATCGGATCGGATAATGTGAAAACGCTCTGATAATGAGCAAACCGATAATAACTAGCCTATAATTCCTGTACATGTACAATTGTACATTATGAATTGGCATTATTGGATGGCTGTACGTTATCAGGCAGTGGAATATCAGGACGTGTGTTATTGCTTCCACCCACAGAACAAAAAAGAGTAGAAGTCGTAAGCGCGTGCCTCACATTAGCAATGTATTGCCTATGCATAGTCTATGACAGTTTTTCTTACCTCAGTTGCCGTGCGCTTCTAGTAAAGAAAACAATGTTGAAAACTCTACTAAAATGCCTTGTTGTGCTGTGTTAGAGTGCAAAAATAAAAGTTCGGGACCAAAATATACCATTTATGCCATAATATTTCATCGGTAAATCGCACGTAAATCGTATTTAAATGGCATTTTAATTAAATTTGTAATGACATGAACAAGGAAACCCATCCGAAAGTGAGAAAGTGAAACCACCTTTATTTACTGGATCGTAATGTTCAATTTTCATCGAAATCTGTGTACTTTTTCTAAAAATTTCTGTCAACATTTGAATGCTACTCAATTACAGATGGCACGCAACATGATAAAAATCTATCGATTATTGTCTATGACATAGCGGCTGCTAAGTTGATTGCTATGTTTAATTAGCCACGCTACATTTTTGAACATGAACGAAAATTTCAAAACCATTTCGAGAATTTATGCTTTCAGTACAATACGGTATTTGACACTATCAACAATAAATTATTTGAGATGCTCGATTGAAACAAAAATTACAAAATGATTCGGAAAATGTATTCCTTTGAATTATTTACTAGTTGTTACAATTTTTAGATAGATGAAACATAAAAAAGTGCTCTGAAATGTGATGTCACAAGCAAGTATTTTCATACAAATATCCGTTTTAAAATTAGCTCATTTGACATCCTGTCAAATACCTAATTGCTATTTATCAAATGTTGTTAAAGTCTAATAAACCTTTGTCTGTTGATAGAAAACGATATTGTAAATAAATAAATAAAAAATAATATAAGAATATTCTGTCTTGTGCCACCTCAGACCACTCCGGCCTTTGCTCAGCAGCAATATTCTTTATTGCACTTGCGCACTCTCCTAAAGTTCTCACTAAATTTTTAGTTTATACACAGATAAGTAACGAGGATAGTAACACGCTCAGGTGTTACTGGATAGAACAATAGAAACCAATTCTATTTTGATTCTAATTGAAAGGCAACTAGAACCGTACTATACCGTAAAACGTACTAAAGCAAGTGGCGCTTACACGTTTCTACAAAAGCACTCTCCTTAAGAAAGAAAGAAATTAAGAAAGAAAGAAAGAAAGAAAGAAAGAAAAAAAGAAAATTTATTTATTTGATACTCAAAACAAAACAAAAAAACACACACACACAGAAGGTGTAGTAAGTAATCTGTGGTGTTTTTCATTGGCGGGAAGACAATAATTGACATTGAGTTTTGGAAGGGTCTGAAAAATAATTGAAAAAGGAAATCAAAGTCATAAATTGATCTTTATTGTTTTGCTTATTTATAGGTACCAATAAACTTATTGAAATGAAAAGGCCACTAGATAAGAAAAATACCAAAAATTAAAATGATGAAGAAAAACATGTGGTCAGTACAAAACTAAAAGCTGTAAAGCCAAAGAGGGGGAGCTGTTTTTAGTTGATTAGCCAAGTGGATTCTACGTCTCATACGTCATTAGATTCACTAGCTGTTAAGTTTATGAAGGAAGCTCATTTAGTTAGTAATTTGTGATGAGGTACCCATGACAAAGTTATGATAAGTATCCGATTTTCGCCTTGCATTCCTTCGTGAGTAGCCAGAACATGTCCAAAAGAGCAAGATTGGCTATCCGTAATAGTGTGCTGGTTCCAATACTGATGTAAGCATGGTAGCGAGATTTGGGTATGGCAGAAGAATCATGAAAGTAGGATTAGTGCAGTACAAATGAGATCCTTAAGAAATATGTGTGGTGTTACTTTGAATGACAGAATACGCAATAGTGATCAGAGACCGAGGATGTAGAGAAAGAGGATGTAGTGAGTGACTAGAATTGAAAAAAGGAATGTTGCGCTGGTTTGGAGATGTGGAGAGGATGAACGAAGAAAGACTGACAAAGCAAATATATCGGGCGAATGTGAGTGGAGGGGCCGGTAAGGGACGCCCCAGTTGGACATACTTCGACCAAATAGGGGATGTATTAGCAAAGGGCAAGATTAAAAGTACCCGAAACCGAGTCGATGAAGCGAAAGTGATTTGTCAGGATAGTGGCAGGTGACAGTCCGTGGTCTCTGCCTACCCCTCTGGGATACAGGTGTGAGCTTATGTATCTGAATCTATTAAGAGATTTATATCTACTGGTGGTTGATAAATACAGAGGCGTCACCATATAAAAAAAACATAGTGGAATATTATTTTGCGTCTACATTTTACCCGAGCGAAGCCGGGTTTTCGTCTAGTTATCATTTGATTTTGATCATTGTTTATATGTTTGAAAAGGTTCATATTTTACTTGGAACTTTTGTGATGTAGACCTTTTCAGAATTGCCTTTATTTGCCAATGGCAGCTTGGCATTCACAGTGTGCGTTTGATTTGTGAGTGTGAGTTAGGTCACACTCTTTTTTTTTGTTCTGTGGGTTTTCCCCTCAGAAGAAGGAGTACCATAGAAGGAGCGTTAAAAAATGAAAGCGTGCCACATAGTCTGTTTCGTCAATCTAAATAGCCGCAAGCTACGTGTTAGAAAGAGAAAAATATAGTCGTGTCTTTGTTTCTTTTTTCGAGCGTACAACCCTTAAACGTCAGTTGGTTACCTTTGGTTACCATTACGCGACCAAATTAGAACGGCTCAGAAAATGACGGCATGCAATAAGCCGCCCAATGACATTGATTTGGCAGAGGGTGTTCTGTATTTGGCAGTGTGTTTGACAAGAGGTTTGGGAGTGCGCCGTTTTCAAGAAGCTTGTGTATTTTATATTTACTAAAGCACCATTTGAAGTGAATTATAGTGGATTCTCATGGTATATAGTATAAGTAACCATCGGCATGGCGTGTGTTGTGTTAGAATGTATATCTCATTCTTCCCGAGAAGATAATGAAACAACATTCATCAGCTTCCACCGGTAAGTCTCAATTTTGTGTACCTAAAAGGGTATTTTCTCTAAGATTTCAACTATGGGCTACTAGAATTGCAAATTAGCTATTAGAGAATGGTGTTTTCATCATGATTATTGTGATATTTTCGATATAAATCATAATACAAGTTTGTTGTTTGTTGTAGGGGAATAGGGATGGGACTTTCCCACTTTCTCAGTGAAAAAAAGTATCGATAGTTCGTAGAGCATATTTAGTTATTTCTTGCGTTCGTATAGTTGTTTTAATTGTTAATTATCTATTGCAGGTTACCCGAAGACAGCACAAAATAACAAATGTCGATTACGCAGTATCACGTACAAAGTAGTCTTGGAAAAATTTACACCGCATTTGCAGCAAGCGACTGTTTCATAAACAATAGCAAGTGGCGTAGGTTGGAAACAAGTGCCGTACCTACTTTACGCATTTCCTTAGCCCGCAGATCATTGGTAAGGTTATAATTATACATTATAATGATACTTAAAACAAAATAAAATCTACATACTGCACAATTATGTCGACTGAGGTGCACGTTTTGCTGTATGTATGTACATCAGGAATTTCACATGAGACCCGACTGTCTCGTTGGTCTAGTGGTTACTCCACTTGGGTAATAAAACAGGTTGTCAGTTCCAACCTGCAAGGCGCCGTATATCACTTGTAGAATTTTTCCCTGATTATTGCCTGACTGGGTGTTTTTTTCTATCCTGGACAACGTTTAGCAGTTAAAGGTCATAACTAGTTTAATACTATCATAGTCTGATTCTGGTGCAAGTGATTTTTATTATTTTTTTATGTGGAAGTTATCAACGTGAAGTACTTAAATAAAAACAATTTTCAGGTTGCGCCCTCCGCGGAAATGGACAACGTTCGTGAGCTGCAACCAAGCTGATTTCATTTGAATTTCATAAAATATTATAGCATCTTTTACATTATGGCTGACACATTTTTGTGAAAAAAAAAAAACGTTAATAGGTACTTGTAAAACAGAAGTCAGGGATAAAAAACATATACATTATAGTAATACGTGTTGGTTTCTTCTCTATTGAGCTGCAGCCTGCCACTTTTTATGTGAAAAGCTTGAAACTACGTACTTTATTTGACCAAATAATCTTGTACCAATAAATCGTTTGGTTTTTAATTTTTATTTTATTCCATCGAACCTGGACTGATGATGTTATTACAACGGGTGCCTTGAGTAACTATGCTAGGTGATAGGTATTTATTGGAAACAAATACGTAATCTATTAACACGACACAGGGTATCATAGTGTGGGGCCAGAAGCAATCTATGTGCCTGTGTGTAAATGTTATGTTATGTTATTAAATAGTTTTTCCTATTTTGGTCTTGTTTTATTCATTATACTTTCTTACAGTGCCACCATCTCATCTGTTCAGTTGATAGCGGCGCTAGTGGAGAATTTAGTAGTAACATTTGAGAAATTTACCTAGAAAAACGAGAATATTTTAACCCATCTTTCAATTTTAATGAACATATATCTATAAATCTTAGTAAATGAATAAATAAAACAAAACATGGGAAACAGGATTTACAATTAATTACTTAGTTACAATTTTACCCACCTGAACAGATAACTTGGTGGCGCTGTATATGGTGATTATTGATGATTTGCAAACATATTAAATACACAGATTATGTAGATCGGAATAAATAATATCGACATCTTTATGGTGTTTGTCCCAGCCCTATCGATTTTGGCTTTGTTCAGTAATCTGTGGCAACCGTGTACGATTGTAACATTTTTAGTGCATGAGTACACTACAGCTGTCTCTTTCTGGTGCAGAGATTTATCGTAAGAGTAACATGGACAGCTATACAACTGTTACTTTTTATTTTATTCCTCCTTCTATGGTACTCCTTCTTCTGAGGTTTTCCCAATAGATTCGTGGGTTTTCCTACTGATAGGTCATGTCACTACTTCTACTCTTTTTTTTTGTTCTGTGGCTTCCACCTCTTCTGATTCGGAGGTTTTACTTGTTTTCTATTTTCAAGTTGCTATCTTGACTTGGAATTTGAAAGATATTTTTCAAAACATCCTTTTTCTCTTGAGTCCATAAACCAGAATTGAATTGAATTTTTCTCAAATATAGTAAAGTGTTATAATACACCCAAAAATGGAAGAGAAAATGACCTTTGGAACGCTGATAGCGTACCGCTCTCGCGGTGACTACCTGCGCCGGCTCGAGCAGTACCAGAAGGCGAAAGATTCTTACGATGTGGCATACAAGTACTACTCAAACGACGTGCGGCTGCTGGTGGGGCGCAGTCAGGCATGTTCGCTGGCCGTGCAGCCCGAGCAAGCCTTTGCTGACGCAGACCTCGCCCTAAAGCTCGAGCCTACTAATCAAATCGCCGTGACCATGCAAGCTCGCGCACTCTACACCTTTTCTGAATTCGAGCGCTCAACTGTCATGAACTACCGTGGTTATGCAATCCGCGTTCAGCCGCCATACTTCTTGGAGGGTATAAATCAGGGCCTCGAGACTCTACAAGACTCCGTAGGGACCGGCTCCGGTGACGTCTTGCTCGATTTTCTGCCGCTGATCAGAGAATTGGAAGAGAAACAGTTTTATGATGGCGATGAACCACCGCAGCCGTTACGCGTCTCGCGAATGCCACGGTTGGAGGAAAAACCAAAACTCACACAAATGGAATTTCGCAGACACGAGTTGCTCTCTCGTGTGATGGCCATGAAATATCTAGGGCCGATGGCCTACGACAAATTCTTTCTTAAAGAACTTATTAACGATGAACGTTTGGACTCAGCTAATATTGCTGGATCACAGGAGTTGAAACGCTGCGCAATCGCAGCTCTGAAAATACTCGTCGACCGTCAGGACATGATGCGTGCACAACGCCCTTATTATTCTATTAAGTTAGCTGAAAAAGCAGAGTCGAAATATATGAACAAGTTCAAGGAAAATATGTTGAAGCAAGAGCGTGAAGCCAACAAATTCACGATAAGAGTGTTGATGAAACAGTTGAAACAATGCTGGCGAAAAAATCGCAACGATCTGTTGATGAACCAGGTGACACGTATTCAGACATTCCTCAACATGAAGACTCCAAGAAACTTACCGGGTAGAGACAAGTTTATGACTCAAGTATACGCCATAGTGGGCCATGCATATCTGTCAATGTACAAGCTTTCATATAAGATGAGCGAACGTGGCAATCGCCGTCGTATTGCATTTCTTATGGGTTTGCCCGTTGGACGCCCCAGTTCGTATGACTCGGTACTGGCGTCCTATCCCCATAAGTTCATTGATTTTAAACATGCTTTGGACAAGTATAATACTCTGCTAAATATGTGTGAAAATACGACACAACGTTGCTGGATCTCCTATGAACTATCGCGCCTAATGTGCTCACAAATGAACTTCTCGAATACTAAGTTTTATGCAAAACGTTGCCAGCGAGAAGCAGAGGAGATTGAAAGCCCAGTTTGGTGGTGCCTCGGCGCGCTTTCTCTATTGGGGCCCGACTTGCAGCAGCACAATGCTAACGAGGTTCGGGTACAGGTGGAACAAGCTAAGAAATGGGTACAAGTTACTCCTTTCACCGTGCAGCTGACTGAGTTCCTCGAAAAATGTATGGAGTTATCGGCGGAGGCGATCGATTCGGACGAGCGCAAGGCAATCGTTCTACGCGAGACGCAAATCCTTAACGTGATGGAGGGGCAGCAGCGCGTGGAGCAGAAGGTGCTGTTTAAGCGCATGCTGAATGTGCCACCGGGACGCATGTTCTCAGTATTGCCGAGCCGGCCTAAGCCGTTCGATCCAAGCTCGGAACGGCGCCGGCGCCGGCAGATCGGGCTCACCGTGGTGCCCGGCAAGCCTATCACGCTACCGGCCATACGCAAGGCCCCGGTCTGTGGCTATCAATATTTTGATTCCTAGTTATTTTACACTTCGTTTTGTTTTAAGGGCCGTGACGTGACGCCTTCCGTAAAAGATTTTTTTCCAAAAAGTAATCATAGTACCTATATCATGTACTGGTAAATAGATCTTAAATCTTAGAACCTGCCGACAGTCAGGGTCAAGAATCTGATTAGATAGCATTATTGCAAAAAAACGTTTTTAGTGGATAAACTATCGAAGGGTACAAAGTTAGCTAGGCTCAAGGTTCTACAGGGTTATATTGAAATCAATAGCTATCACCAATATTTTGAGAGAATATATTTTTATTTATTGTGAAAGACAGTAGTATCAATTATTATTTATCAATGATAGTACACACTTGTAGAATTTGATTTCCGACCTTTGGCTCGAAACTGTGAATCCAAACTCGAAGTAGTGTGATTGGTGTGAAGTACCATAACGTCGCAAAATGTTTTCTAATATATATGCGTAAACGATTTTTCAAAAACATTAGTTAGCTGGCGCCAGATCACAAGACGTATGAGTTTTATTCGGTTTTCTTTTTTCTGTTTCGCTCTAATAATTTTAGGAAAAAATTATGTTTTACGAGTTTATTTTAAAAACTAGAATCAAAAATTTCTAAATAATGCTGAAAGAATGTAACTCTTACAGGGTGGCTTTACGAGGCTGTAGTATCTAAAATGGCTTTAATTTTTTAGATTTCCGATGATCCCGTTTTGCAAAAACGTATATAAAAGATAATTTATAGGTAGCCGTTTCCATAACCAAAGTCACACGTATGAAAATTCTAAAAGCTCCTATAACACAATGAAAGCATGCTTTGAAAACGTGGAAGGCAGTGTCGTATTAGTTTATTTATTTAACCTTTGCGCTATATTGCACTTTATTTTGTTAAGTTTCAAATAATGTGCATATTTTTCGTCATTAGTAGTTAACTTAAACTTTCCCTAGGTGCAAACAAATTATCCTGATTATAAAGTCAAAGTAATAGAAAAGAGGGATATATTGTTATAGAATACTCTAGTGAAGCTTTTAGTTTTTAGAAGCAAGTTTTTAGATTGATTAATTCAGCCAACACGTCACTAAGATGTATGTACCTAAGTGTAAACGCTGGCGAAGAAAAACGTTGATAAGAGTCATAAACATTCGAAATATAATTAAGTTTCCAGGGAAATTGTTGTGCTACTGTTTGTTACAGGACTTTTGCTATTTATAACTTCTTAGTTTTTATTTAGGCACAATAGTGTTATGAGCTTTTATGTTAATTATTAAGTACTTAATAGCTTTTAGTTTCTGCTACAGCTATTTAGTGATAAAAAATTTAGGTGCTTACATAATAAAAATATATTATTAATAGTACCGAACGTTACTTTAATTTACTTTAATTTTAACATTACCTTAACATTCTGGAGTACTGAACAATCAACACGAACAATTTTTTACATCTCGTATGTACTGTACACCAAGGAACCGCCACGTCTATCCGTCTGTCTGTCTGTCTGTCTGCTACTTAAACTCCTCAGTCCTGACCTTGAAAACAACAATGATATTCTATTGTTATTTTCAAGGTCAGGACTGAAGAAGTTAAAACAAAGACGATTAGGTACATGCTAGGGAGCCGAAATTTGGCGTAGACATACTAATCATGACGACAATAAAATTTTCAAATATTTTCTGAAGGTAAAAATATATTTGTAAGTACTAGTGGTCCCTGAGTGTGACCTTTAGTTTATTATTTGGATCTTATGACCTGACCTCAACAAAATATAATGACTGACCTCCATCCGCATCTTTAGCTCCAAATGTCGTTTTCTTCAATGAGGAAGTAAGTCTGTGGTTTTCTTTGAAGTCAATTTGATTTGACGGCTATGCTTCAAAAAGAGAAACCCCCAACTTTACCCACCAACCGAAATCTATATATATAAAAGGAGAAGCTGACTGACTGACTGACTGACTGACTGACATATCAACGCAGGGCCTAAACTATAAGGGTTAGAAACTTGAAATTTTGCACAGAGGTTTCTTCTGTAACGTAGGGGAGCACTAAGAAATAATTTTTGAAAATTCATCCCCTAAAGGGGTAAAATGGGGGTTCAAAGTTAGTATGAAACTTTGCCGTTTTTGAAGTTATTCAAATGAAATTTGGTACGAAGGTTCTTCATTTAAAATAATGAAAGACTTGTAAAATAGTTTTTTTAAAATCATCCCTTAAGGGGGAAAAAGGGGGGTGCAAACTTAGTATGAAACTTTGCCGTTTTTTAATTTATTCGAATGAGATTCAATATGAAGGTCTTTCATTAAATGTGGTGAAAAATATGTAAAATAGTTTTTCGAAAATTATCCCTTAATGGGGTAAAAAAGGGGGGGCAAAGTTAGTATGAAACTTTGCCGTTTTTGAAGTTATTCAAACGAAATTCAGAAGAAAGATTCTTCATTGAAGGTCGTGAAACACAAGTAAAATAGTTTTTCTAAAATCATCCCTTAAGGGGGGTAAAAGGGGGGTACAAAGTTAGTATGAAACTTTGCCGTTTATGAAGTTATTCGAATGAAATTCAGTATGAAGGTCCTTCATTGAAAGTCATGAAATAGTCTTTCGAAAATCATCCCTTAAAGGGGTAAGAGGGGGTCGCGAAGTTAGTATGAAAGCTCTTTTGCGCTAAAAATATCCCTATCTTATTTGCAAACACTTTACTCAACTAAAGCCTACGCGGACGTAGTCGCGGGCAACAGCTAGTCTATGTATATAAAAGGAGAAGCTGACTGACTGACTGACTGACTGACTTATCAACGCAGGGCCTAAACTATAAGGGTTAGAAACTTGAAATTTTGCACAGGGGTTTCTTTTGTAACGTAGGTGAGCACTAAGAAAGGATTTTTGAAAATTCATCCCCTAAGGGGGTAAAATGGGGCTTCAAAGTTAGTATGAAACTTTGCCGTTTTTGAAGTTATTTTAACGAAATTTGGTACGAAGTTACTTCACTAAAATTTATGAAATATATGTAAAATAGTTTTTTTAAAATCATCCCTTAAGGGGGTAAAAGGGGGGTGCAAAGTTAGTATGAAACTTAGCCATTTTTAAAGTTATTCGAATGAAATTCAGCATGAAGGTCCTTCATTGAAATTCATGAAAGACGTGTAAAATAGTTTTCGTAAATCATCCCTTAAGGGGGTAAGAGGTGGTTACGAAGTTAGTATGAAAGCTCTTTCGCATGCGCTAAAAGTATCCCTATCTTATTTGCAAACTCTTTACTCAACTAAAGCCCACGCGGACGTAGTCGCTAGCAACAGCTAGTGTGTAATAAATCCTGATCCGTTTTGCCATTAACTTGTAGATCCGTTGCTTAAATAAAACATAGATATCAACAAAATAATTTTGTGCTAGGTAAATTACATAACAAGTAATGGAGGAAAAGGTTACTTTCGGTACGTTGACAGTATACCGCTCACGCGGCGACTACCTGCGCCGGCTCGAGCAGTACCAGAAGGCTAAGGAGTCGTATGACGTGGCTTACAAGCATTTTCCCAACGATGTGGGGCTGCTGGTGGGGCGCAGCCAGGCATGCTCGCTCGCTGTGCAACCCGAGCAAGCCTTTGCCGACGCAGATCTCGCCCTAAAACTCGACCCGACAAACCAGATCGCCGTTACCATGCAGGCGCGCGCCCTCAACACCATGACAGAATTCGAACGCTCTCTCGTCATGAACTACCGTGGCCTCACCAGACGAACTCAGCCACCATATTTCTCTGAGGGTGTTAATCAGGGCCTCGAGACTATTCAAGATTGCGTCGGGACAGGCTCCGACGACATCCTAGTCGAGTTTCTGCCGCTGATCAAGGAGCTGGAAGAGCAACATTACTTTGATGGCCTTGAAAATTCGAAGCCGTTGCGTGTTTCACGAATTCCACGACAGGAGGAAAAACCCCAACTCACAATAATGGAATACCGCAGACACGAATTGCTCTCTCGCGTAATGGCTATGAAATATCTGGGACCAATGGCGTACGACAAATTCTTTCTTAAAGGACTTTTGAACGATGAGCGTTTGGATTCTGCAAATGCTGCTGGAACACGACAGTTAAGAGCTAATGTCAATGAAACTCTCAAAATACTTGTCGATCGTCAAGAAATGATGCGTGCACAGCGTCCTTATTACTCAATTAGGTTAGCTGAAAAAGCAGAATCAGAATACCAGAACAAATTCAAGAAAAATATGTTGAAACAAGAACGTGACGCCAACAAATTTACCGTAAGAGTGTTGATGAAACAGTTAAGGCAATGCTGGCGAAAGAATCGTAATGATCTGTTGATGAACCAGGTTACTCGAATTCAGACATTCCTCGATTCAAAGACCACGAGATCTCTACCGAATAAAGATAAATGTATGACTCAGTTATATACCGTAGTAGGCCAAGCATACTTGTCAATGTACAAACTTTCACATAAGATGACTGAACGTGGTAATCGCCGCCGCATCGCGTTTCTTATGGGATTACCAGTCGGACGTCCCAGTTCGTTCGACTCGGTGTTAGCGAGCTATCCCCGCAGGTTCATGGATTTCAAGCACGCTTTGGATAAATATATGCATATGCTGAAAATGTGTGAGAATTCAACATACCGTTGCTGGATTTACTACGAAATATCACGTCTTATGTGCTCACAAAAAAACTACGCCAACACAAAATATTACGCCAAGCGTTGTCAGCGCGAAGCCGAGGACATTGAAAACGCAGTTTGGTGGTGTCTCGGCGCCCTCGCTTTGTTGGCGCCGGACTTGCAGCAGCACAATGCGAACGAGGTCCGCGTTCAAGTGGCGAATACTTTACGATGGGCGAACAATACGCCATGCTCAGGGGCGCTGTCGGAATTCCTTGAAAAGTGCAAGGAGCTATCAGCCGAAGCGATCGATTCGGACGAGCACAAGGCGATCGCGCAGCGAGAGCGGCAGATACTTGCTACAATGCCGGAGCCACAGCGCGTGGAACAGCAGGTTCTGTTCAAGCGCATGTCGACGGTGCCGGCTGGGCGCATGTTCTCGGTGCTGCCAAGCCGGCCCAAGCCGTTCCAGCCCCGCTCGGAGCGGCGCGGGCGCCGGCAGGTCGGCCTCACTGTGGTGCCCGGCCAACCGATCACTCTGCCTTCCACGCGCAAGGCATCACTGCTTGGATTTCAGCATTTTGATACTTAATTTAATACTTACTTTGACTGGTCTAATCGAGATTATTCACTCGGTAAACTTCACGATCTGACCCGTTACACACATAATGCTCATGCTAAATTCACACGTGTAGGTAGGGAGTTACACGTTATTGTAGAGACTTTATAAAATACCATTTTGATACTTCCATCAAGGATACTATTGCAACAAAATCAAGTAGGTATTTTGTTAAGAATGTTATTAATCATATAGTTCAATATTAACTTTATTACGTAGAAAGTATTTTTAGAGGTTTTACTGTTCCATATTTTAACTTTAGTTTTTATTTAATTCTTAGTTCTAATTTAGCCTTACATCACATTTTATTTTGGCACAATAAAAATTTATAAAAGCAGTATATCGTTTTTAAAAGTATTTCTAATTAAATACTATTATGAATCTTAGTATACATATATTAATTAAAAGTTAGTTAATTTATATATACTTAGTTTAAATAAATAATAATTACCTAGTGGCCATATCGGCCAATATCGCATTTTTTCATTAATTTCTGACCATGCAGTTATATCCTCGTAAGGCCCGACCTTAAAAAGAACAATTGATTTTGTGATCACTTGAAGACATTGGGCCTTACGAGGATATAGAAGAGTGACATGAAGAGAATAATAATATTTAAAAAGTTAGAAGAGGCGACGACCAATTTAAGACTATATTATAGGTATAACTATAGACATATAACTATATACTAACTAATAGACTCTAAATATGTATATAGTGAATAGACATATGGCTGTAGTCCGTCTACGGACGTACGTTCGTACGTACGTACAAGGAGAATTAATTCTCCTTGGTACGTATACGTTCCGTCCGTTGTTGAAAGTGTTTTTTATAATTTTAATTCGTTAATTCGTTATCGTACCTAACGGGACTAAGAGTTCTTGTCCTTCTTGTAGAATATTCCTAGCGTTCCATCGTCGCTGTCGTTTTTTAAAACATCCTTGGCGATGTGGTTTTTCATCTATGATATCATAGATCTATGATCGCCGCAGTCCCCTCAGAACAAGGACTAGCATAGAAGGAGCGTTAAACAATGAGCAAGTGCCACATTGTCTGTTTCGTTAATTTAAATAGCCGCAAGCTACGTGTTAGAAAGAGAAAAATATAGTCGTGTCTTTGTTGCCTTTTTCGAGCGTAGTACAACCCTTAAACGTCAGTTGGTTACCTTTGTTTCTCAGAATAAGGACTAAAGCAGTCTCTCTACCTCTCTTTCTCTGTCTCTCTCTCTAATGTAAAGCATGCATATTCACCCCAAGACTCATTGTCTCAAGTTCTCCTCGTGGCTTCGGCTGTGCGAGTTAGTGATCAAGCAGCGTGCTGCCAACATGAGAAAGGGAACACAGGAACAGCGTACTGGGAAGCGACGTAGAGTGAATTATTCATTTAAAAGCGTACCCATCTGTCTGGGCACGTGGAGCAACACAAAAGTAATAATTACGGGCACAAAAAGTAAGAACTGATGCTAACAGTGTCATGATTTTGACTAATTTTAGTAAAATCAGAGATGTATTTGACTATTCCACCATCAGCTTGCTATGATATTAGTGACATGAGATAAAAAGTATTCAATAAAATAGTGTCATGATACGTCCAAAGCGGAAGTGTCGATGTCACTATTCAAAAGTAACCGTTCGCTATGATGGTAACACTGTGAAACAATATGGCGGGGAGCCTCGTAGAGTGGGGACGATAGAAGTGCAAATAGGCTCACTTTTACGTTATACTTGGTGGAGGAAACATCTCCTCACAATTCAGAAGTGAAAACGCAATTCACACCCACGTGTCGCTTGGCATCGTTTGAATGTGAGTATTTTATTATTTTTTTGCTTTAATTTTGCGTTCCTAATTCTTTAGTGTGGTTCTTTCACTGTTATCTTAGAGCAGTCTTCCTTGTTAAATGAAAGTATTTCGTTATAATAACTTCCCTGTATTTTTTTTCCATGGTGGAAATTGTTCAAGCAAAACGTCACACACGCTGAATTTAATGTCTGTCCTTTTTAGTAATTTTGCTTGTTGATTGGAAACCATAAAACGTTACCTTCCAAGTTCCCAATATGGAAATACATGATACTTCGTAAAAAAAAAATATTTCTCTTGGTTGAAAATATGACAAACTTTTGATAAAAGTGATATCTAACTATGGAAATCTTACGAGAAGTACTCTGCTATTCTGTAAGTAATTCAGAATAAAATTAAATATGTACAAGTTGAATCACGCAGTGCAAATATATTTTAATATGTTCCTAAGCTGAAAATCCTACTGTTTATTTCGGATTCGAATCCATTTCTCAACCTAAAGTTATTAATAACACAAGGTAGATTTTTATTAATCGATATAATTTCTTATGAGAAATTAAGAAAGTCTAGAGTAGAGTCTAAGTTAGATTGTTTAGAGTGAAAGGAACTGAAAATCGTTATTTTAGTACAAACCATATAAGTATTCCTTTTTCTGCCATGGAATGTTAATTTATTTTTTTGCAACATGGAAAATTGGAGTCTAAAAGTTTTACTAAATTACCGCAGTTATTTTCTAATGTGTTCTTTGATTTGAAGTACATAGTCAACTTTTCTCTAATTGTACTACGGTCACCACGAAAGTTATTAATTGTTTCTGTGGCGGAAATTAAGAATTACTATGGTCTTATACTTACTTGATTTATTTCCCTTTGTTTACTCATGACCATTTTATGCATTCTATTAAGTGTTTTGGTACTATTTAGTTTTGTTTGGATGTTGGTAGCATCCTAGACATTTTCTAATGTGTTTTTGATTTGAAGTACATAGTCAACTTTTCTCTAATTGTACTACGGTTACCACGAAAGTTATTAATTGTTTCTGTGGTGGAAATGAAGAATTACTATGTTCTTATACTTACTTGATTTATTTCCCTTTGTTTACTTATGATATGGTTTTGGATGTTTGTAGCATCCTAGTTATGAGACGTTGATAGCGTCCTATTTTTATTTGGATGAGTGGGCATCCTAGTTATGAGACGTTGGTTTTGGATGTTTGTAGCATCCTAGTTATGAGACGTTGATAGCGTCCTATTTTTATTTGGATGAGTGGCCATCCTAGTGATGAGACGTTGGTTTTGGATGTTTGCAGCATCCTAGTTATGAGACGTTGATAGCGTCCTATTTTTATTTGGATGAGTGGGCATCCTAGTTATGAGACGTTGGTTTTGGATGTTTGTAGCATCCTAGTTATGAGACGTTGATAGCGTCCTAGTTTTATTTGGATGAGTGGTAGCATCCTAGTGATGAGACGTTGGTTTTGGATGTTTGCAGCATCCTAGTTATGAGACGTTGATAGCGTCCTATTTTTATTTGGATGAGTGGGCATCCTAGTTATGAGACGTTGGTTTTGGATGTTTGTAGCATCCTAGTTATGAGACGTTGATAGCGTCCTAGTTTTATTTGGATGAGTGGTAGCATCCTAGTGATGAGACGTTGGTTTTGGATGTTTGCAGCATCCTAGTTATGAGACGTTGGTTTTGGATCAAGAATCAAGAATCAAGAATTTATTTCAACGTAAAGAATTTACATTCTGCTTGTTGAATGTCAATGTACATACAGTTATGTATAATGTTAGCCGCTGCCTTGGGGCCGTCTGTAGTGGAGAAAAAGGCAGCGAAAAAAAAACTCCACTCTGACCATCTTTTCTCAAATCACCTTAAAGCTAATACAAATAAAACATACAAAATAATATCTTGGATGTGTTGAACACTAGACACATTTATCCTCTGATTTAATTTAATATTAAACTCATATTTAATGCCATACGTCCTTGTCTTCTAAATAATCGTTGATTTTATAATAAGCTTTTTTGCAAAGAGTGTGCTTAACACAATTCTTAAATCGCGTTGGGGGTAACTCTAATATATCTTGGGGTATCTTGTTGTAGAACATCAAAGTAGGTTTAATGTCATCGATAAAGGAATTATTAAAAATTTCTTGTGGGTCAGTTATTTCATCTATTTCTCAGTTATTTGTGATGGGCTCATCCGGAAATGAGGATTTGGATTTGTTTATTATAATCCAGGCGGTTTTAGATTAATTAGTAGAGTGTTCAATTTCATAATTGTTTTGTGCCTTTTGAGTTAGTTTTATGATATGTTTTAGTTTTTTTCGAGTACTTCTTAAATATGATTCTACGATTTTTGTTGGATTGACTCGCCATTACCATAGAAGTTCTCTTTGGCGTTTACTGCAAATTTTAACTCCTCATGACAGCCGTTTAAGTTTTTCTTATTTTTAATACTGATATAAGGAAAGCATAGATTATAAAGAAGCTGAAAAGTATCCATGAAGCCGTTGTAGAATTAATTTGCTTTTCTTTTGGTTTTCTTTGCTTGCATGTAGTTCTTCGAGATGTACTGTTAGCATATCGGATTTGCTTATGAGGCCTGAAATGTTTTGATGAAGTATGTTTAAACTATCAGTGAAGAAAAAGCTGTTTAGAATCGTTCTGAGTCTGTCTTTTTGTGGTCTGATTTCCGATTTTGTTCGCAATTTCAATGTCATTTATGGTATGTTTTAGGTCTTGCAATACTCTAACGATTCCATTATTATTGATTAGACCGGTACGTCTTGAAAACATCACGAAATCATATGTCATATGTAGGTTTGAGTCCGCAATGTAAGCGTACTGATGTGTCGTATTAATTGTCTATTATAGATATGAATCGTATTAATATACAAAAAAAAGAGATTCTAAAAGATTAAAAGATCTATCCGCCAGTTGAACATTTCGCTGAAATCTGTGTGCATCTGAATGTCGGGAGACATAATTATTGTAATATTTGTATGGGCTAATTTTTTTTTGTGTATAGCGTATATGAAACGTCAATTTAAAATAGTCGTTCAAGAATCAAGACTCAAGAATGTTTATTGTGAGCTTAGACAAGTCTTTTGAAAGTCAGACTCGCCAATTAATATCACGCACTGGTCTGTCTTAGTAAATAGTTCAGCTCCTTGTCTAGTCCATTTAATAATTCCTTGATTCCCCATTAGTAATGATTAATGTACAGGCTTTAAGCGTAGAAAGCGAGGTCAAAGATTCAGATTCAGACAAACCGAATGTCATGATTTTTGTATTTTATTGTATCTATTTCATTTTACGCTGATCTGATACACTGATTGGTAGGTATATTGATTACGAGTGTTTTTGATATAAAACATGCAAATAATTAATTGAAGTATGTATTAAAACTCTATACAATTTGTTGTGTTATAATTATACGAATGAACAAATAAATGCTTTAATTCAGGTAATCACAGTCATACGATTTTGCACATATATCTTGCCAAATCCCTCTGCGCTACGCGGGTAGGACGTGCGCCGGAGTCTGCACGTTGTCGGATGGCCGAATGTCATGATTTTGACTAATTTTAGTAAAATCAGAGATGTATTTGACTATTCCACCATCAGCTTGCTATGATATTAGTGACATGAGATAAAAAGTATTCAATAAAATAGTGTCATGATACATCCAAAGCGGAAGTTTCGATGTCACTATTCAAAAGTAACCGTTCGCTATGATGGTAACACTGTGAAACAATATGGCGGGGAGCCTCGTAGAGTGGGGACGATAGAAGGGCAAGGAGGCTCACTTTTACGTTATACTTGGTGGGGGAAACATCTCCTCACAACAGATCACAACCATCATCATCATCGTCATCAACCCATTATGTCCCCACCGAGAGGCACGAGTCTCTTCCCTGAGGAAGGTATAGGCCATACTCCACCACGGGGGCCAAGTTCGGATTGGTGGAGGCTTGTAAGACTAGTGACTGTGGCCTTACTGTCAGAAGTTTTCAAGCCGCCCTAAGGCGTCTGACTTGGCTCAACGACTGCCATCTATCATAGGCAGCCGGCACCAGCTGTTTAACGTGCCTTACGAAGCACGGAACCGCGCGGAAAAATGCCATTAGTGTCACCACGCCATCAATAATCATCAGATCGCCACGAATGGACAAACATAATATATTCAATATTAATACGTTTTTATCATTTATAAAAAAATATCACGGTAAATCACAGTATTGTAATTAATAATTAATAGCTATTCTTAAATTAGATCATACAATAGCTTAGATGCGTGTCAATCTATCTATATATATAAAAATCAAAGTCCTGACTGACTGACTCACTCATCAACGCCCAGCCCAAGCCGTTTGACCTAGGAAGATGAAATTTTGCACGGAGGATCTATATAATGTAGGCAAGGAATAAGAACGGTTTTTTTGAAATTCAACCCCTAAGGGGGCGAAAAGGGTTGCCAAAATTTGTATGGGAGGTATAATGAAAGTTGTCAAATTTTCTTGAAACTTAAAATAAATACTCTTCAACACAATTGATTGAACACGTGTTTCGCCGTTTTTCTAAATTTAACCCTTAAGAGAGTGAACGGGGTTGCAAAATTTAGTCCACACAGACGGAGTCGCGGGCGAAAGCTAGTAATCTATTTAGGATAATATTTTTTTACAGGCATTGATATTATTACGTATAATATTCACACCGATTTGGGCTAACACCGGCTCAGTTTGCCAGAAATGATTTATAGTTCTAGGTTCTCAGCCCTAGGCCCTAGGCAATTATTATAAAGGTTTCTAAATTAGCTATCACCATTATTAAGATAAACGATACGTAAGGTAATTTTGCGAAAACTCATTATAAAAAACATAACACGCGCCTCTGGTGCGGAGGGGTAGGCAGAGAGGTCTGCCAATGACAGACCTCTTTCTCATAATCGACATTCATTAGTGGTTGCATGCACCCATGCCGGTTACGGTTACTTTTTATCTTGCCCTCTGCTAATAGGGGATCCCTATTTGGTCGAAGGATGTCCGCTTGGGACGTCCCTTACAAGTCATTGAACCCACATTTTATTATTTCTTTGGTCATTCTCTCCAATGTATAAAGCTAAATAACATTCCTAGTTTAAATAAAAAAAGTTTTTATCCATTGGCGATCCCGATGGATTCCGGTGACACCTTGAGTAGTGTTAAACTTAGAGATAGTAGTCATTTTTAAACCTTATTCTACTTTGAGACAATGGGTGTCTCTATAGGTCGGTTCCCGATTTCTAATCAATACAATTGGGGATGTAAAGTTTTTTTTATGATTGCATTTTATTGTATATTCTAATAGTAGACTTAATTTTAAGAAACTAATTTCATTTTTCTCGTGATTAATCGAGCTTATCATTGTTAATTAATTAAAGTAAATATTATTCGGCGTGACGTCATATGCTACTTACTGTGTGTGTAGGTGAGTTCGCTATTGCATTTGCGTGTGAATGGGCCAAACCATCTAGACTGTCTGTGGCTTAGTGTAAAAAAAAATCGTGTTTACAGCGCCACCAAGTTATATGTTCAGGTGGGCAAAATTGTAACTAACTTAATTAATTGTAAATCCGGTTCCCCATTTTTTGTTTTATTTATTCACTTACTAAGATTTATAGATATAATTTTCATTAAAATTGAAAGACGGGTTAAAATTTTCTCATTTTTCTAGGAAAATTTCTTAAATGATACGTTATTACTAAATTATCCACTAGCGCCGCTATCGACTGAACAGATAATATGGTGGCACTATAATATCGATGTGTTTGACAAATGAAGTTGACAGACCATTGGTAAATTTTCACAGAATAACCTACTACACACGATTTAACATGTGACGTCACCATAGAGGTCACATGAAGGGCATTTAAATATTATTATTTACTCAGAATAAGGCTCATCTTTTAAGATAAAAATCTCTTGCACAAAAAATACTGTACTTTGGATGCTAAGCTCGAAATGGTTTTCGATTCAGGCAGTTCACTTTTTTTTTGCATCCCGAATTTGAGTGTTTCGACTTTTCGAGGTGAACTTTGGGTAAGAAGCGTCTACACCTCTTGCAACTTGCAATGAATCTTTGACTCAGTAAGGGAGTTCTTCAAGATCATGAGATGATTCATTTGGAACCGGACTTATGAAATAGATGTTAAAAAACTGGCAGGTGAGGTTAAAATATAAAAAATAATATGTACGCACAAATTTGAGGATAGAAAATATTTAATAAATTACCTATCCTAATGACTGATTAATCATACTGACAGTATGGTAATCATGAATGACTATAATCTCAGGAACATTTGGCAAAAGTTTAGTGGTGGTACGAGGAGTAGGCGACGGGGGCGGCGTGCACGAGGGGGGTGGAGTAGGCAACGGGGCCGGTAGTGTACTTGGCGACAGGGGCGGCGTAGGCCACGGGGGCGGTGGCGTATTTCGCCACAGGGGCGGCGTAGGCAACAGGAGCGGCAGCGTACTTGGCCACGGGCGCGGCGTAAGCGACAGGGGCGGCCACTTTCACAGCCAAAGCCTCCTTGCGGACGACGGCGTTGAATCCGTTATGGGGGTCAGCGGTGTAGTCCACGGTGCGCTTGGTACCGTCGGGGTCGACGACCGAGTAGGAGCCCTGCACCACGTCACCGTCGCGGCTCTCGTGCTGGCTCTTGGAGTCGCCGGTGAGACCGTCCTGCACGTCGTACGCGAAGGTGTACTGAGGGTGCGCGTCGTACTCCTCCACAGCCTTCACCACCTTGGCGACAGGGGCAGCGTACGCCACGGGAGCAGAGTGGTAGACGGGGGCGGGTTGGTAGGCGACAGGGGCCGCGTGGTAGGCCGGGGCGGCGGCGTAGGCCACTGGGGCGGAGTGGTAGGCTGGGGCAGCGGCGTAGGTAAGGGGGGCCAAGCCAGCGCTGGCGGCCGCCACCAAACAAGCAACAATCACGAACTGTAAAAAATAATTGGTTAGACATACGTTGACTTTGATATTTTGGGCTTTGTAAATATTTATTAAGCTTGTAAGTATAATAATATAATAGTTTAGTGTAAGTAATTATTTTTTTACAATTATTATTATTGTGACATAAAAAATATAGAATATTATAAACTGCGTTCTTTCCTTCTAATACTGCAAAAATATCGTCATTATCGTCCCTGATATCGCTAAATATTCCCATTAAATGGTGGACCAATATGAAAATTCTTTTAATTAAGACCCTAATCATTAACATCAATACCTTGAAAGCCATTTCGGAACCGTTTGTGTTAAACAGTGGACTCGAAGTGCAGATTTGAGATCGTGCTCTCGTTTTATATCGCATATCAGCGAGTGACGCGTGACGTCACCGGTGGAAGCCCGCGGGCGTCACAAAAGCCTCCTTTCGCTCTCGTAGCTTAAGCGCAAGGTCATTGCCGTCCGCACACGCATCTGCGGTGGCAGGAAGTTCATGAGGAACCAGTTTCAATTAATACCTTATCATTTTACCAGCATTTTGGTAATGCAAAGTAAACAAAATTATCAAGTTCCTAACGGTTTTTAATCACATAAATAACAATCATACAAAAGTCTATACAAAAATAACAATAACAGTAAGATAGTTAACAGACAAAACAGCAACATTGTGATAATTCATCTAGTAATAATAGGGATACGGAGCGGGTAGTCTAGGCGCAAATAGAGGCGCAGGCGCTGCTGGGGCGAAGACTGGGGCGCGGCCGAACACCGGCGCTGGGGCGAAAGCTGGGGCTGGGGCGAAAGCCGGAGCTGGAGCGAAGGCTGGGGCCGGGGCGAAGGCCGGGGCCGGCGCTATCACTGGAGTAGGGGCTACCACCCTCGCGGGCACCGGCGCCGGCAGCACCAGAGGCTCGCGGCGTACCACAGCGTTGAAACCATTCAGAGGATCGGCTGCATAGTCGACTATCCTCCTCGTCCCGTCTGGGTCGACCACTGAGTATGATCCAGTGACGAGGTCTCCGTTCCTGTGCTCCTGGTGCCCTTTGTAGTCGCCGGTGAGGGCGTCTTGCACGTCGTAGCCGTAGGAGTACTGCGGGAGGGGGTCTCGGAGGAGCGCGGGCCCCACCGCGACGGGCGCGATGCTCGCCACCGCCGCTCCCAACATGCTGATGAATATTACAATCTGAAAAA
This sequence comes from Yponomeuta plumbellus, assembly GCA_947310845.1. Lineage (NCBI taxonomy): Eukaryota > Metazoa > Arthropoda > Insecta > Lepidoptera > Yponomeutidae > Yponomeuta > Yponomeuta plumbellus. The sequence goes on along the minus strand of OX371209.1, from coordinate 8,727,964 downwards.
CAAAGTAGGTTTTATAGTTGGTTTCGATCAAAAATTGTATTACGCGTCTGGACAATACAGCATGGGAGGGACAACGGAGTGTAATGTACAGCCCCGAGTGGCGTGCATATAAAGATGTAAATAATATATGGTATATGCATGTTATGATTTGTGTTTATTTATTTTCTTATTATGGTTGGTGTACAACATACATAATAATATATTTATTACTAACACAGTATTTATCACCATTGTTATAATGCCCGTCATAACTTGAACAGACATCCGCGCAGCTGTTATGGGTTTGCGATTGTAAGCAAAATTAAGGGATGTAATAGCATTTTTTATTTTTTATTACATAGCTTGACTAAACTAAATAGTTAACAGCTCGCCCGCTTGTATAGACTTCGATAGCAAATGTTTAAATCGTTTGTTCTAAATCGGTTACTCTAACGGTTTTTTACGGACTTATCAAGAACTAAATAAATTTTCGGTTTACGTCTGCATTTTGTTGCTCTACATATAAAAAAGCTTGAACATTTACGTGCCCTAGGTTTTGTGTGAAAATTTTGTTAAAATAAATGTGTGCCTATATGATTTGCCGATATACAGTAAATAATTAGAAAGATATGTGATCAAAAACACTTGACGAAGTTTCTCTGAACAAAGACATTAGTATGTGTAGCGGACAGCAGTAGGTACAATCGCTGGCGATAATGAATCGTTTCGTATCGCATCGGCATCGGTTTGCGTAACATCGATTGGCACGTGCTAGCTGCAAGCTAATTAAGTAAAACTACCTGCAGGGTCTCGATTTGAGTCAGAGGAGTCGATAATATTTTACAAAGGGTCTGCATATACATCTTTCACAAAATCCTGACGGGATCCACATTCTATGACCGCTTTTGTGGATAAGGAATTTGAAAGCTGAACTAAATATTCACTCTTTAGTTAGGTGCCAGTTATTAGACTCGTGTGGGCGATGCATTACCATACAATGTGATACAATCATACCATGTGATTGATAGAGCGAGTCCTATCAACCAAATTGCAAAATTGCATTCTTGAATTGTATCAAAATAATAACGATACGGTATAGAGAAAGGTGTCTGGACAGTGATAGCCCAATCTTTCTAAAAGTGGAAGTCCTCCCCGATGGCGTAAAACGAAGCAAAAGCCAAATAACGTATATTTCGACACAAAAAAAATGGAATCAAAATTAATAGGATTGTTTCCGTTGACTTAGAACTATGAAATTTGGCATGTAATATTGTCTTATACTACAAATATGTACAGGAAAACTACATATATATTTGTGTAATTAAACCATAGTAAAATTTGTCTTTGAAGATCGGGAAAAGCTCGGAAAAACTGCGAGACTTGAGTCCTGAATTGTTTATAATAGATACTTTATTGGTTATTATACTTTATTGTACACAAGAAGGAAAATATGTTACAAATTACAAGAGTATTATAGGTGAGTAATGCCCGGTTCCAATATCCACAAAACGCTTCGTTTTTGCTTACGATCGGTTACAATTCCTACGAAATTCCTACGAACCGTCAATAAATTGTATGGAAAACGGATCGTAGCCGGTAGGCGTATATTATAGGAACCGGGCATAAATAGGCGAGCTTTCTTATGTAATTATGTAATTACCTAAAAATTTGTACGGAACCTTCGGTGGGCGAGTCCGACTCGCACTTGTCCGATTTTTCAATTTTGATTTTGGAAAAACTATAACCGTCATGAAAAACCGTGTAAACGATCTTTAGGACTTCAATCAAGAACCTAGAACAAGACTACCGCAAGAAGCCTTCGGCCGACACAGTCGGTGTAATCATGACCAAGGATAGAAAGATGTGATCCGATTTAATGGATGCCTTTACTCAGCATTGGAACACAAGTGAGTAGAAAGAGCTTAGGAAAAATGACGTGAGATGGAGAATGTACCAAACCAAATTGACAGTCTAAGGAAATCAAAGGATACCCTGTGCTTTAGTAACCAGGCAAGGACATTACAAACTAGGGAAAACACCCAAACTGGGAATACTTTTATGTAATTTGAAACCTTCGATGACATACCTTTTGCACGTCTTCTCAGTTTAAATTCAACTACTGCTTTTTGTGAACTTTCTTTGTATCACATTATGCATGCAATAACCTTGCGAGGTGCATATCGCTACAAGCAAATTGCATTCAATGCAATCGTGAAAACTAAGTAAGTAATACCTTGGTAATACTAAACAAAATGTTTTAGTTTTGAGAAGTTACAGATTTGGATCATAAGCACGATTATTTAAGTTATAATGTATTTTCTTTGGTGCAATAAAGTGTAACAACAACAACAACAACTATTAGCCCGTGAGAGTAAGCTACTCCAGAGATCCTAACTAGAAAGCAATTCTGGATTAGGGAGACCGATCCACTATTCAAAAGGCACTTTTCACTCAATTCGATGACAAACTCACTTGCTTTTTATAAAACCACCCTTGCTTACCTTGCTGTCCATGTTACTGCGTTTGAGAAGTAGTCCTGAGGACGGTAGTGGATGAGTACTGTGTCCAGTCCTGGCTGCGAGTCAGTTTTATATCGTCCACTGCGTAATGTGCTACGTGAGCACAATATGCGATGTCTAGCCGAAGAAAGCGATGGGTTGCGCGATATTCTTGCGATACTCCTTTGTGATGCGTTTGTGCGGCCCTGATCAGAATTTGGGTGATATTCGTCATAGGACAATAACATTTGATGGCTGGTTGAAATCAGCAGTTGATGGCAGGAAATAACGAAGCTTCTATGGCTTGCTCGTTGGTTTAGAGCATTAGGTCATGAAATACGATGCTTGGGTTCAATTCCTTTTATGTAGAGTTTTTCACATTGACTGGTCAAGTTTTGACCATGACGGGTGGCTTAGTACGTGGAACACCCCTACAATCAACATGATCTACTGATTCGATACATTTTTAAGTAAGTACCTAACACAAATATATGGAAGAAACTATGATTAGCCACAAGGTCTTTGGGAGAATAATGGAATTCGAGAAAAGGTACGAGATATATTGTAATACAATAAGTATACAACAACGTTGTTATAAAAACTGTTCCTTAAAACGCTCCATAAGTGCAGTATTCTGCGTCTATTTCTGTCATGCATGTCAATCATGAAGTAAAGTTTTGCAGTTGAATCAATTTTACAAAATATAATAAAAATATCAAAAAACTCGAAAGCTATCTTTCAGGTTTTTAATTTGATTATGTTGAAATTATTGTGATTAAGTGATTGGGAGTGATTAAGCCCATACTCTCTCTGTCCTTCTCTCTCTGAGAGAAGGCATATTTCCTGCAGTGGAGCTTGTTACTGCTGCTATATACGAGTAAATACCGCTTATCGATATGGTTTCAAGTTTTGTATTATTTCAAACCAGGCAACCAACATGTTTCACTGCGAGATTTTTCAGTACCTGTATTAATATTTGTTCTGAGTATTTAGGGTTCCGTTTATCAATAAGAAAAAACGACATCCTTATAGGATCACTTTGTTGTCCATCTGTCAAGACCCTTTATCTCGGAAACGCGTGTTTGAATCGAGTTGAAATTAAAGCCATGTACTCAAATCTATATAGTCTCTTGAAGCTGTGAAAAAATTGAAATTATATAGGTACTTCGATACAGAAGGGAACAAAAAGTAATCCAGTATTTACCATTGACCTAGAACTATGAAATTTGACATTTATAATTAAGTAATTATAAAATTAGTCATAAAGTTCAGCAAAAGCTTGCAAGAAACTGCGAGACTAAGTTTATTACTCGATTTACTATTTATAATAATTATGTAATTACTTACTGTACAGAACCCTCCGTGAGCGAGTCCAACTAGCAATTGTCCGGTTTTTTAATAAACAGCATCTCAAAAATAGGCACTCAAGACAAGTGCAATCTCACAGATAAGAGAGCTTCAGTACAGACCCCGTCGATTTGACTTCCATAAAAAAAATAGCACGGTGGTTTGACCAGAACGTCCAGATTCCCCAGTCTTAATTTTTCCACCTGCTTTCCACGCTGTTACATTCGTGAGGTAAACTGACCGAGGTTTCGTCATTAAGATGGACTCTGAGACAAAGCATGTCCATTGTACAGTATTGAGGGAAATATATAGACTGCTCAACTTACGGCAGTTGGCAAAGTTGTTGTTTTTTTTTCTCTACACTTGAAGTCTTGTAGAGAATTTGAATATCTTAAATATTTGTCAAATTGAAATTAAGATAGCTGTTCTTGTATTTTACAATAGAAGCGAGCGATTTTTTTATTGGGTACAGTTGAAATTATTTACTGGACCTATTAACTGGTTCCGAAAGTAACGAAGAAACGAAGTACCGATTTAGATATTTGGAAAATGTCTTCTCGTTATTTATAGAAACCTGTAAGTGGGTACAAATTTTAATTTCTTTGTGAATTGTGCCCAAGAATAGTGAGGATCTAAAAGGAAGGAAGTAACCAAATTGAAAGTTTACGTACATAAACTTTGTAAATCAAACTTATATTTTCATTACCAAACTATTTATAAAAATATTAAGTCTTTCAAAATGAGCCATCAAGTCAGTCGTGTGGTATTTCAGTCCTTAGGGGTAACGGTAGCCGGCGGCAGCGGGCGCGATGAGTTTAGCGGGCGCGGGAGCGGCGCGGACCAGCGCGGGCGCCGGGGCCGCATATGCCACGGGCTCGGCCAAGCGCGCAGCCGGGGCGTACGCTACAGGTGCCGCGGCGTATCTTGCGGGTACTGCTGCAGTATACGCAGCTGGAGCAGCGTAGGCAGCGTAAGTCGCAGGAGAGCTGAAGGCGGTGGTATACTCCGCTGAAGCCACAGGCGCGGCGTAAGCGGCAGCCACGGGACCGGTGTAAGCGGCAGTGTACGCGGCGTACGGTGACCTGTAGGCGGCAACTGGAGCAGCAGCGTAGCGCGCAGCTACGACGCCTGGGGCGGCAGCGATGGGGGCAGCGACAGGAGCGGCGGCGTATCTGGCAGGTGCAGCGTAGGTGAAGGGTGCGGCGGCGTAGCGCGCGGCGAGCACGGGCGCGGGCGCGCGCGCCGCTACCACAGGCTCAACAAGCGCGGCGGGCGCACGCGCGGCCACCACGGGCTCGACGAGCGCGGCGGGCGCCGCCTGCACCAGCGGCTCCTTGCGCACCACCGCGTTGAACCCGTTGACCGGGTCCGCGGCGTAGTCGACCACGCGCCGTGTGCCGTCCGGCTCCACGAGCGAGTACTGGCCCAGCACCACGTCGCCGTCGCGCTGCTCCTGCTGGCTCTTGTAGTCACCAGTTAGCGAGTCCGCCACGTCGTACCCGAAGCGGTAGGAGGGCAGGGGGTCGAACTGTTCCAGGCGAGCCGCCACCGCCACGGGTGCTGGGCCGACCACGCCACTGCTGCGGGCCACCGCGACCAGGCAAGCGAACACGACCAACTGAAAAATAAGATTTTCTTTACAAGGAGAGATAAAGAAAGTCTGTGAAGCCTGATGAACGTTTCAATTTGTTGAACTGAAGTTTTTAAGAAATCCATGACTCTCAAAATTGTCTCACTTGTTTTTGACACTGTTTTTGCACAACCACTTTTTCCAACACTTTTTTGCACTATTTCACTTTAATGAATCCTCGAAGGTTCGTACCTTGAAAGCCATTTTTTTTTGCTTGAGTGTGTGTGGGCTGGAATGCGCTGGGATGAGCACTGTGCTCCCTGAAGCGTCTAACGGTGTTTAAATACGTTCAGTTGCTTCATCCCGCCGCATCTCCAAATTTAAATATATTCAAGTACGCACGTAGCGGGCCGGGCCGGGCGGCTGGACAATGCCACGTAAACAAAAGTGCCTCCTTGTGCAAGCGGTGGTCCCGCGGAGCGACACATTACGGTCAATGCGATTCTTAACGCGTCACGCTGACGCGTCGCTCTTCAGGGGTAATTTTGCGCAATGCTTCATGCCAACTGCTCTGTCTGCCAGACAGCATTATCTCACGCTGGAATGTAGTGAAATTCAGAACTGAAAGCACTAATGACATAATTTATATGCAATATCCTTTTTAGACGAATGACTTCGCTGAAAATGTTGAAAAGAAGTCGATTATCTATAGGACGTGTCCAATGTTTGTCAAAATCTCTTTAAAATGTAAACTGATCATCCAGAGTTTCCGTCTAATACTATCGGAACTTACAAGGATAACTACATGTCATAATCACGAGTATAGAATTCATTACACAATTTTGCACAAATTTTTGTCTGGGTAAGTTTTGTTGCTGTACGAGCCGGTTTCTCCGAGAGTCTAGTACATGGAGTCCAAAGTCCAATACATCAGATATAATAGATAGATAGGCTTACACATAATCAATTATGATGATTTGTTTATACATTATTATAATAATGGTTGATGGCAATAAAAAGTTATTACAAAATTTGACTTTAGCTGTTACTAGAATCAGAAAGGTACCTAATGTAAGTTGCGTCAAAACTGACGACCTCTGTGGGCGTAGCGGTTGGCGCATCTGCTTACCATGCGAGAGGTCCCGGGTTCGATCCCCGGCTGGGGAGAAATAAAAACTCCAGGTCTTGAATGTTTATATGTTTGTGACGTCGCTGTTTCTGGTTCCCACGACACAGGGTATCCTAGTGTGGGGCCAGAAACAATGTATGTGCCTGTATGTAAATGTTACGTTTAGTTAAAATTCCATTTGTGCCCGATAAAGTGTTCTGTTCTCTGTCTATCTGGTATATAAATAACTAGCTGTTGCCCGCGACTATGTCCGCGTGGGCTATAGTTGTGTAAAATGTTTGCAAATAAGATATACTATCATACTAACTTCGCAACCCCCTCTTACCCCCTTAAGGGATGATTTTCGAAAAAATATTTCATATGTATTTCATTACCTTCAATGAAGAATCTTTATTCTGAATTTAGTTCGAATAACTTTAAAAACGGCAAAGTTTCAGACTAAGTTTGCACCCCCCCTTTTTACCCCCTTAAGGGATGATTTTCGAAAAACTGTTTTATACGTTTTTCATAACTTTAATGAAGGACCTTCATATTGAATCTCATTCGAATAACTTCCAAACAACATAGTTTCATACTAAGTTTGTACCCCTCTTTTTTCCTCTTAAGGGATGATTTTTAAAAAACTATTTTACACGTGTTTCATAATTTTAAATGAAGAACCTTCGTACCAAATTTCATTCGAATAACTCCAAAAACAGCCAAGTTTCATACAAACTTTGAACCCCCATTTTACCCCCTTAGGGGATGAATTTTCAAAAATCCTTTCTTAGTGCTCCCCTACGTTACAAAAGGAACCCTTGTGCAAAATTTCAAGTTTCTAACCCTTATAGTTTAGGCCCTGCGTTGATATGTCAGTCAGTCAGTCAGTCTGTCAGTCAGTCAGTCAGTCAGTCAGTCAGTCAGTCAGTCAGTCAGTCAGTCAGTCAGTCAGTCAGTCAGTCAGTCAGTCAGTCAGTCAGTCAGTCAGTCAGTCAGTCAGTCAGTCAGTCAGTCAGTCAGTCAGTCAGTCAGTCAGTCAGTCAGTCAGTCAGTCAGTCAGTCAGTCAGTCAGTCAGTCAGTCAGTCAGTCAGTCAGTCAGTCAGTCAGCTTCTCCTTTTATATATAGATAGAAATAGATTTATCTCAATTCTGAAACCAGTGACGTTCGTTACGTCAAGTCAAGCTTGTAATAGGTCCACTGACCGGTTCGTTTGTCCGTCATTTTGTCATTTGTCTGGACCCGATCAGGTTGTTTCATTCCGATTTGCACGGTCACAAAGCAACCTTTGTCATCTATCAGATACTCAGCACAAACTTAATCACCAATATTTGTCAATTACTGGATGTAGACTGTACCTCTACGGTGATAACCCAAGGCCTCGGATATCGGACCTTCGGGTCTTTTTTACCATCAGAGTATTTTTTAGAGCACAACTGAAAAATGTACATATTTTTCATTTTATGATCATAATCATTCATGATAATAAAGTTAATATTTCATCATCAGACGCCTACTGATGGACTTAGGCCGGTCTAGCGCTGCTGTTTCTATACATAATTATGTTACGCCAATTTTTTTACATAAATATACACACAATAAACGGGGATTAGAATTAGGATAGCACAGGATAGGGTTAAATTAAAAAAAAAAATTGCTCTAAAATAAAAATAAACATTTAAAAAAAACATTTCGATTTGACTTAATGTATATTAGTATTATTATATTATTATTATTATTATTATTATTATTATTATTATTATTATTATTATTATTATTATTATTATTATTATTATTATTATTATTATTATTATATTTAGATACTCGTAGAATGAGTTATTTTCCACTTTATCTGCCCTACCCCACTGCGAAATTTCTAGGCTGGCTGGAACTTTATATATGTATTTTTTATCACTAATCTGTTATTTAAGTTATATCATGTATTTTCTTTTGTGCAATAAAGTGTAACAACTACAACAACAACGTCAAAGCTGTTAGTTTCAATAATAGATTCTTATGGGGAGAAGAAGCTAACAAAGAAACTCCACATTTTTATTAACAAATTAATAGGTTCAATTAACATAATATTTGCCATAGACCTTAATACAAAAAACAATCGTCCTCTTTAAGATTATTTAAATACAGGACATATTTGTTTTCCAATAATCCTTAAAGACACGCTGAGCTGACCATGGGCTATGATGGGTGATGGCAGTATCTAATGTAACCTGTAGAATACTCTAAGATTATGTCTACTCAGGTACACAAGGCGTACTGCTGCCAACCCCCTGGATTTCCCTTAGTCGCTTCAGTACCCAATGAGTCGGACTGGACACCGACGGTATAGGCCGTACTCCACCACGGGGGCCACGCTCGGATTGGTGGAGGCTTGTAAGATTATGCGGGAATTTTTCTCATATTTCCCTTAATTTTTTTACTTGTCTATTAAGATACCAACTAGTTATAGTCTTTGCAGTACAGCACTTATTGCATTGTAAAGCTGCCCGCTCAGCATCCCTATAAAAATATTACTTACTAGTATTAGGTACTAACAAAGCTTGTACCTTGGAAATCAATTGTTACAGTACCTTTTACTCTTGTAAGTAGTTACGTTACAAGTGAAGCTGTAGGTACGTTCTTGCCTCTTTTTTATACTTATAAAATAGTACTGTGTGAGTGACTGGCTGATTGTCAGACTTGGATTTCAAATTTGGAACAAAAAGGGATAAAAAACTACTAGTCCTTACATAGGTAAGTACTACCTACATTATAACCATTAGGGACTCCACACACGACGGCTATAAGGTAAGGATGTATATTATAGCACGATATATCTCATTACATCTTTCCATAGAAATCGTCAGGAGACCACACACGACAGCTATAATATACATCCTTACATCTTCGTACCTTAAAGGTACTGAGCGAAACGAAGATGTATATTTACCTTTCGATACCTTTCAATACCTCCCAATACCTTTCCGTATATTACGATATATCTTCCTTCGTAAAGGGTGTTCAAAAAGTTTCTTGGTGATTCAAAAAACTCCACTAGGAGTCTTATGTCGCTAAACGACATAGGTATTCAGAGTCCTATCTCAAAAAAATAATTTGCTCCACATAAATTTGCTCCATATAAATAGTCTCGCTAAAGGCCGGTTTCCGAATTGAGAATTTCACTTAAATATTTAAATAACGTTCTGTCACGCTCTTTTCTGAGAAACTTGACGAGACAACACTAGAGTTAAGTAGTTACTTAGCGAAATTCTCAATTCAGAAATCGGCCGTAAGCTACGTTTCGTAAGCCTGAGGAAGGTATAGGCCATACTCCGCCACGGGGGCCCAAGTCCGGATTGATGGAGGCTTGTAAGACTAGTGGCTGGTCTTGCTCTATGGCCTCTGACTTGGCTTAACGACTGCCATCTATCGACGGCAGCCATCACCAACTGCTTAACATGCCTTGCGAAGCATGGAACCGCTCGGAAAAATGCCATTAGCGTTAATCATAAACGGTCACCCATCCGCGCACTGAACGCGCCCTATGTTGCTTAACGTTCGTGATCGTTCAAGATCACTCAGGCAGCCAGGGCTGCGAGCAATTCTTCGGTTCAGTCGATTGATACACCTCCTGCGGTTGACTGGTAGAAAATGCTTGTAGCATTAAGTCCGCCGCGTTGCCATTGTAATTTTTACTTATGTGCAATAAACGTATTAATAATAATAATAATAATAATAATAATTGATGACCTGTGATTTCATAGATATAACATAGGAAGTTACAACTTGTATATAGTGATGGAATATAACATTAAAGTTGCCTTTAACATGAAGGATAGTAACAAAAATCAATCTACCTCAAGAAAAGAAAAAAAAGTGTAGCAACACAGTGGTCATCAATTTTGTAATAATATCATGCCTGTCCACTTGCTGGCGATGTCTGATAATCCGCTACTTGACTATTTTTTCAAGTACGTCTTAAATGCTAAATATCTCTTCCATTAGACCAAAAAATATTTTAGTATATTTTTTGAGGACCTAAAAGTAACAAAAACCTTATTTTAAAACGTTGCTTTGCTAAACAGCCAAAAACGCGGCCCGCCATTTATGTCTATGGTTTGAAGTCCTCTACGTTTGAAAACAAAGTTTGACATTCAACATAGGTAGAGTTCGTGCCACGAAAGAAGTATGAGTCACAATAGAACCTACGCACGCACGTCTGACCGATGTTTGTTTACAACCAAAGGTGATTTCAAGATGGCGGATAGTGTTTTCACCGTTCCGATTTAAAAGCGAAAAATATATTTTTTATTTGCAAATTTTGCAGCCATCCTGCATATTTACTTAGCAAAGTCTATATATTTCAGTTTCTTACGTTAGATACTACAGGAAATATCCATTTATCGCGTCAAATTTGATACGAGGCAAGGAGCGTATTCCGCATATAATTTAAACTCTTCGAAATTTTCCTTACTTTATATGATGTTCAATGCACATCGTTCTATTTTTGGCAATGTGCCAACGCATACGCGCATCAAAATCTCAATCATCTTCTGATGAACTAACTATCTATTAGTAAGTAATCTAGTAGTAAGTCGACAGATCCATAACACCCTGTATAACGCCTTAGCAGCCGGAACGTGTGTCGGTCGAGACGTATGTCAACGAAATGAAGCGAAATATACATTACGTTACCTGTTCCGTGTGTGATACTTTAATATAATGTAAAGCTATACCTCCCGGGATGTAATGTATATTATAGCAGTCGTGTGTAAAGTGCCTTATAACATTCTATAAGGCGTCGTTACTGTCAAGGGTGCGAGATAGGAATGGAATGCATACAACAAAATATTCATAGATTTTTTTACATATGCCAATTGTTCAGAAAGTAGGTCAGTTTGCCTTATTAGGTGATCAGTATTCTATTCGGTGTGCACAAACATCATATTAGCATTAGAATAACGCGTTATCTTGTACCAAGCATTGGCACATTCGCAAGGACGTGTACAGTTTGAAACAAATTAAAATGTGAAATTTTCTTTAACTCTCCAACTTAGGCTATAAATTTTAAGGAAATAGGTTCAAATAGCACCTTTCTACGAAATCCAACAACCTACAAATTGAATGTTCTAAGCAAGCTGATAATATCTATGATTATTAGTTTCTTTACTAGTTCATTTGCGTTTGCAGTGGACTATAGACTGAGCCAATGGCATATTTTTTTAGGAATATCATTTCGTTTTGCTATTGTTATTCCGAAAAATTCAAAAATTACGATTCCTAGACGACTCCGATTCCAATCAAGATCACAGTAGTTATATTCAATCTGAGGATTTACATGGCGATAAACACCTGAGACTCTAAGGCTTCTTCACAATGTTCTTACGTTCAACGTTGTACGTACAATAGCGAATAGTATTTTTAGTACAACAAATATAGGTACGTAATTTAAAAAACAAGGTCAATTTTTGATTCAAGTCAAGCTGCTGAACTCAGAACATTACGAATATGTGGCTATCATTCTATCGAAGTGCTACAACTGCAATGCAAAACCTTTTCACATTATCTGCTCAAACAAAAAAGCCATGTAATGGTAAAGGATTCGTGTGTGTACCGCCTAAGCCCTTTCTTCACTGCTCCGGTCCGGCGTCGGAACCGGAATCAGTCATGAGAAAAATATCGGATGCCGGATTATGCTTCTCCACTTCATCCGACTATAATCGGCAATGGACGTGACGCAGTGCTTTATTATTTCTCGGTTTTTCGAGGCAGGGGACGTTTTCCACACATTGTATTAATGTAAATAAAATAGTATGGGAACATTTTTGGGTTGTATGCGTAGCGCAAAAACGTGTATTGTTTTTGTACGTCGATCACTTTGGACCGGTAAAATATCGTTCCGATCTAGCAAATTATCGGACCGTTAAAAACCGGATGCCGGAGTAGTGGAGAAGCTTATTAGTATTCTTGTGTGTTTCTAAATCGGATCGGTAATAAACGTTTGCCGGACCGGAGCAGTGGAGAAAGGCTCTTACTGTGAAGAAAAATCATGAGAAATTTTGAATGTCTGAAGTGATCGCATAGCTTAAAATCGTTAATCCGCGTTCATAACGCGTAGATCTCTCCTATCTCAGTCTCTATCTAGTGCAATGCAGTGGGCGCAGGTAAGTCGTACACATGGCCTAGTTTTAAAAAGTGTTTCGGCTAAGATGGAAAAAGAAAAGGTATTTTTACTATCGGAAACGGTCTACAGACCTACTAGTGAATCAATTTACCAGGTATTGTAATTCAGCAGCGGCTGCTACATACGCCTCTCGCATAGAAATGGGACGGCATTTCCCCGCGCGGCCTTCACAAGGCTGCCAGCCTGCCAGTGCTTGCGCAATGGAAGCCAGCCTGCGCTGCAGCGGTGTAGTAGTAGATCGGTATCGTCTGGTCTTGGTGGAAGATTAGATCTGTCTCGTCTTATCAGAAATTGCGCTAGAGATGTTTTCGTATGATTAGTACGTACTAGCCGTGCCCCGCGGTGTTACCCACGGATTATTAGAGAAAATAAATTGTGTATTAACAGTAAAAATAATAACTATTCACATTTTTCGAAGCAAAATTATTTAAATTTCAACACCGCAAAGATCAGTTTACAAATTTTCATCTTGATCGATTTTTCCATGGAAATAAAATATTTTCCCGCAGTAAAACGTAGCGTATGTGCTAAACCAGGATGTCAGCTAACTCCATATCAAATTTTACTAAAATCGTTCCAGCCGTTTAGACGTGAAGAAGTAATAAATATACACACTCACAAACTTTCGCCTTTATAATCTATTTATCTAACATGGCATTTTTTTTTGGACTTTAAACGACACCGAAATAAAAACCTTTAGCGGTATAATTTATAATTTTACATAAAATGCCAAGTTATATAAATAGATTATACAGTGAAACGTAGTTAGGCTGCTAACAACAAAAAAGCGTTCAAGTGCGAGTCGAACTCGCTAACTGAATAAAGAAAGTATTTATTAACATTGCCACAAAATCACACTTAAAAAACAAATACCTATATTTACACAATGACTAAAAAACAAACAACAATAGGACAAACATATAAAATGCGGTATGGGGCCTCCGTGGCAAGAAAAAGGGTCACCAACTCAGCATGCATTGCTGGAGCGTGCTGTTAATAGCACATCACCAGCAAAACTGGTTTTCAGTTGGAACCGAATTTGTAGGTAATTATCTAGGTAATACCACAGAATACATAATAGTACACGTAGTAATATTAGCTGACCCGGTAAACGTTGTTTTGCCAAATAGGTGTGAAAAATAGATAGTATCCTATTCTTAGACCTACCGAACATACATATAAAATTTCATCAAATCCGGTCAAGCCGTTTCGGAGGAGTATACGCGCTAACATTGTGACACGAGAATTTTATATATTAGAAGAAAGATTTAGAGATAAGATAATAAGTTCAGGAAACGAGTCTCAAAGTTTTTTTCCAAGCTTTTCCCAAATTATACTTAGTACATGGTTTTAATTTCAACTTATGACATAACATTTATTATATTAAGTTCTTTTATTATATAATAATCACAATTAAAAACCATGTTGCATTTCCTTTCAGTTAGTTTCTTTGTGAGGGTACGAGTGTGTGTGGCTCTACACTACATAGATCACTTTTACTTTCTCTTAATTTTTTGATTTCCAGAAACATTTTGTACTACTTACTCGCATGTGGCACCTAACAGGAATCAACTACTTACGTAGTTTTATATGATTCTTGATTGACTGAATAGTGAGTCGCGTTTTGTCGATTAGTCCTTGCGAATGAGGACCTTAAGGACACCTTATTAGAGTTTTGCGTGTTATGGCCGGTTTACACGGGCTTCGTAGCTAAGCGCTTAGTACTTGTCACTAATACTAAGTCCTCATGTGTAAACACGCTGATTAGTGCTTAATATTAGTGTTTGTGAATAGTACAAGTGAATAGAAAACGATCCTATTTACTAAGCGATAAGTCAATACCCCCACCACGATTTACTAAGCACTTGTTGCTTGGTGACAGTGTGTAAACAGCTCGACAAGTTAGTTAGTGACAAGTTGGGGAAGTGAAAACTCGTGTTTATTTACTTACGTATGGCGTCGTCCCATTTCGAATGTACATAGTCACTAATAACTTCTACTGGCTCCAACATGTAAACGGTTACTTTTCACTTGTCATATTGAGGCTTAGTGTAGTGACAAGTACTAAGCACTTAGCTACGAAGCCCGTGTAAACCGGCCATAACCCGTAGCCTACAGTAACCGGGTTGAAGTCATGGGTCATGTGTTACATCACATCGTCGTGACGAGGCGTCGAGTGTGTCTGCTGAATAACGCAGGCAAAGGTTAGCCTTTGTTCAGTTGTACACTATTGGTCGGGTAAGGAAAACTCATATAATTAATCACCTATAGGGCAAGTACTTACGATATATTTAGCATTAGCAAACTTTTACTATTTATACTTATACCAAAGCTCCATTGGTCACACTAATATTATATAGGCGAAGTTTGGGAGTGTGTGTGTGTGTATGTTTGTTGCTTCTTCACGTCTAAACGGCTGGAGCGATTTTAATGAAATTTAGTATGGAGTTAGCTGACACCCTAGATTAACACATAGGCTACGTTTTACTGCAGGAAAATATCTTATTCTCATGGATAATCGATGAACATAAAGAACCATTGTGGAATATTTTTTTTCTTCTATACAGGAGAATTATTTACCAAAAGCTACGATATTGATGGAAAGAGTAAAATATCGGTATGTCCTTCTCAAAGTGATGGTATACATAACTGCATTAGCTTGTATACCAAGCGGTTAGGCAGATATCTATATGTGGAATATGTAAGCGTGAGTATGACCTTATGACCCAGGCGATCATAGAGTCTTTGTAGCGATCTGTCATGTACAACTGGCCAACTGCTAAAGTACACAATGTCTTCAAGCAGTGAGCGGCAGGAAAGTCAACCTTATTTCCTCTAACAAACACTTTATTTTCTAAATAAAGCAGATAACGAGCGTAAGCTCAACTTTTGCTGTAAAGTATGATATGATAGTTACCTAATTTAAGTTGGTAGAAACTCTTGCTCAAAACAATGGCCTATACCACCTTGACATTATGTTTTATCATTGACTGCTGACTGTCGATAACATTGTGATATACCTATTATATGGGTGGGACTATTGAGGGCCAATATGTAATCAGATTAAATAAATTCAAAATTCAAATTCAAAATTCAAAAATTTTTATTTCAACGTAAAGTATTTACATACATTCTGCTTGTTGAATGTCAATGTACATACAGTTATGTATAATGTTAGCCGCAATGTTAGCAGCCATGTATATGATTGTTTTTCAAAAAAAATTGAACTGTAATAAAAATTTAATTGAGTGTATGAGTTAAAATGGCTGAAAACTGGCTCTTTAATAGGGCCGGTTACACTTTACAAGAAATTTGTTCAACAAGAAATTAATAACACAAATAGATCATTTTATACTGACTCCACTGTTTGTTCGTTTGTCCGTTCTGTCCCACCTGTCCGTCTGTCTGTCTGTCTGTCTGTAATACCTACGTAAGTTTTACACCTATCTAAAAATAAAACTAATTTTTTAGGGTTTTGTAGGTACGCGAACGGACACCCTATGATTAAGACTCCACCGCTGTCTGTCACCAGGCACTATCAGATGAACCGTGATAGAGACACAGTTGAAATTTTCACAGATTACGTATGATGATGATGATGATGATGATGGTATTATATTTAAGGAGGCTTCTATACAACCAACGTGATTTTTTTGCCGTTTTTTGCTTGATATTAATAACAGCAACAAGTAGACGCTTGAAGTATGCATAGAATATTTAGTTGTATATTAATTTTAAAAACAAATAGAAGTTACATAAAAATTAAATAAATGTCAAAGGGTCCCATACAAAAGACGTGTTTTTTGCCGTTTTTGCATGCTCAATATTAAGAACGGCAACAAGTAGACGCTGGAAATATTAAAATGTTGTATAGACAATGGTGCGAAATCCTTCGTGCTCAAGTGGTTTTGCAATTGGCCGTTTATTTCCTTTCATCATCATCATTCAGCCACAAGTCCACTGCTGGACATAGGCCTCCTCCATGGATTTCCAAAAAGACCGGTTGGAAGCGGCTTGCATCCAGCGTCTACGCTGCGCTTATTTCCGTGTTTATTTCCTTTACCATGACAAAAATCATGAGTACTATTCTCGCTAACTGTACCATTTATTGTAAGTCGATTAATGCAGTATATGTAAGTACTCCATTTTCTAAGCACCTTTACCAGTAGCTTAGTGCCAAAATCGCAAATTACCACCCTGTATAAGGGCATTTCTCCAGAAGAGGCAAAAATGGCTGACTTCGGTGGTCGTTTTCTTTTTTCGTCTTTCGGGAATTTTATCGATTGTTTTGGATAAATATTTAAATCACCGAAATCAGACTACACCGAAATCAGAAAACTGTACACCGAAATCTGACTACCTGCACCGAAATCAGATTGTAAGCATCGACATCAGACAATAATTCACTGGAATCAGAAAATGACCAGAGAATCATTTAACGTGCCAAAGTCACAATTTGATACCAGTAATTGCACCTAACAGTCAATTAAAAGTATGGGAAGTTTTCGAGTGTGATTTTAGAGATTTAAGTATATATATAGCTAGCTTTCCTAGCCTCAACCTAGTGGGCCATCTAGGTATGCACATTGTGGTGAACTGTTGTGTCGCGATTTAGCGATAGTTGGCGAGTTTCCAACAATCAATATTTATTAGTTGTGTGTGCCTCCTCGTCACTAGATGTTGTTACCAAACCCCAATTATCATCCCCAAATTTTTATTGCACCATTTAAACACAACTAAATACTGTTGATGAAAGAACGAAATATAACTAGCTGTATTTTATTTCGGAAAAGTAAATAAACTAAGCTATGTCTCGGTTCCTCCTATCTTCCATTCGAAAACCTCTCGACAAAAAAACAATTCAGATTATATTATCGATCGTGAGCACATGTACGGAACCTGGTCCGTTACACAACCTCTTGTCAAAGAGAATAGAATGGTAGGTAGAGTAGGTTGATGTAGAGCCTACTGTACATACCTACATAAACGTACACACCGACTGACCACAAACTACAAGAAAACTATGTTAAAGAAATGTACACGCACTTTCTTTCTTGTAGGTACTTTAAACTTGCCATTGTTGACACATTCACATAATTCACAAACACAGTCATAATAAACACACACATGCACATGAAAAAATTTACACACGTATAGGTACACATGTTTCACATTTTCAAGTTAACGTAGGCACGTAGTTGCTGCTGCAGCAGTTTTTAATCTGACTGAAATCAATTATGACAGAAACAACATATTTTTGTAGTTACTACTGCAGCAGTTTTTAATCTGACTGAAATCAATTATGACGGAAACAACATATTTTTGTCGTTATTATTAACAGTAAAGAAAATATCTACACGTGTAAAACTATTCGTAGGTTTCCACACGATGTTTTCTTTCACAGTTAGCGATTACTTTTCCAAAAAAACAAATGCGCATATCTTACTTGAAACTTACAAGTAAGGAATCTGACCTCGGTTCTCTAAAGTCGAACGACATACACTAAAATGAGGCAAATTTGACTTCGGTGGAAGCTTTTCTGACTTCGGTGCTCAAAAAGCCTCCGAAATCAAGCACACCGAAAAGATAGTTTTTTCAAGTTCACTGTTATACAACACCACGTATCAACGCCAGCTCAAGGCACTAGAAAGTAGTCGCTGAGATAAATTATGCAGTAGGCACTAGATTTTACAGTCAATAAGTATTCTTCCTAATAACACCTCCACCGAAGTCAAAGTGTGCCCTGGACCAAATCTGAAGAATGAATTACTTACCCTGATATTTCCCAAGACTTTCATTCAATCACCCGTCCGTTGACCTCGGGCGCTGCGGGGTGACTGACCTAATGGCTCGTCCACACCGTAAATTCCTAGAGTAATCTACGACCGAAGAAACGCTTGGTTCATAAGTGCCACCGAATTCAGGCAGAAGCAAGGGACACTCAAACATCTTGCTATTGTAGGCGAACTATTGATTAGATTCTTATGATATTTAAATGAGAGGTACTTTAACCATCTGACAATATGTGAACATAAATAGATTCCCGGAAAACATTCTGAGTTTTATAGAAATAATTATAAATTGTCAAGTTTTGGGTTGGGGACAAGCCACCGAAGGTCATTTTCAGCAATTTCAGATTTTTTTTCTGTGAGTTGCAAACGGTTTTCAGCAAAGTTTGCATGCTCTCCAGGTAGGCGAGAACCTAGAGGACACTGTAGTATTTTTTACAGGGGTATATTTTGATAATCTGGACATGTTATGCGCCGGGCCGTCAAATGCGGACCCCATGGAGAAATGCCCATAACCAAACAGTGGTGTCCCAAAACAATAACTAGTTTCAAAGTTTTAGCGTATCATAAATCTACGTTGCCTAGAGCAATCAGGCTACGCCCCTGACTGACTAAGCCAATTAAGGTAGTCACACGCTACCCATTTGTTCGGACATTTTTTTTAAACAGTGAAGCTTCTATTACAGTGCTAGAGAAACGATCTATCTATCTTTACTATGTAGACGAAGACTTCTAGAGTGCAGTCGACAGCACGTCGACCTTTACATTTTAGTTGCAAAGGCGCCCGTAATGCAACGGAGTAGAGTGCACGGGCGTATAAGATGATGTGCTGTCGACTGTACAACGGATGACCTCTAGGATCAATGACCATAAAAGTGAAATGTAGAAAGATTTCTGCGTCCATTCGATCACTGGGTTTGAAATTTAATCTTCTAAGTAAAGCAAAATAATAGCATTAGATAGATTGATAGATAGATAACACTTTATTGTTCAACCAGGATACTGAATTATACTTGAGCCATTACAAACATGCGAACTGAGTCATAAACATTTGTATCAGACCTCTCTCTCAAACATATAGGAGGCATATCAGGCATATCGGAACTCTCGCTCGCACTTTTATGACTCGGTTCGCACGTTTATAATTGCTCAAGTATAGTAGAATTAGACATGTTATTTTTTGTAACATAAAATGACCAGTACAAAACGTAACAAATCTCTCAGTGAAACTGGACCTTAGAGACCTCCAAATAGACATAGTTGCAACGCAAAACAGAGGTCGGCCAGATCTTAAAACAAGTCATACGCGAAATAATGTGAAGGCTTCATCTGGCTAATAACTGATTTGCTTCCATAAATGGGCTTTGCTTCCTTCATCCACCGAAGCTAACGTTTTAAATGCCGTAAACATTAGACAACCTTCCTTTTTAAATTGTACGAAGCTATAGTGATCAGTTGCGTTAATTGAGCTATTAAACTATTAATACTTACCTGCAAATAGTCACAAAGGACCGTAATGGAGAGATTTTAAGAAGGTCTACACCATAGATTCCCAAAGTGGTCCAGGTGGAACCCCAGGGGTCCACAGGAGATCACACGGGGGTCCACGTAGACGTGAAAAGAAAACAGGGGTTCATAAGTTTTAGGTGGGGGTCCACGAAAAATTTTCTGATTTTCATAATAACGAATAAAAAATTTGGCTTAGATTTACCTATCAACGTCAATTGTTGATTGTTTTGTAAAATAACAAGTATTATTTTAACAAATAGGATACAAGCAAATGAGTTAATTTTTTTTTCTTCCTTACACCCCCATTTTAGAGTGATATTTTGGGAATGCAGTATAAATATAGCAGCAGGGGGTCTACCCGAAAATAGTAAAACTTTGAAAGTGGTCCACGAGAAAAGAGTTTGGGAATCTCTGTTCTACACCTAGACATCTGATAGTAGTTTATGTTGAATTGATTACGATAAACAATAAAGGAAATTCCGCTAGTCTTATAACAGTACAGTCACACATACAGTGTAAAGTGAGTAGATCCCGTAGAAACTTTTGATATGTATCAGCAGCAGAATCGATAGGCATAATAAAAAAGGTAACTGGGACTTTTACTTTCGACTGTACTACTACTTCCTGAAAATCTATGAATTCAGTTTGGGAATACTCAAAAAGTTAGCTGTTTTATAAATATTTTACAGAACACACTACCGTAGTATTGCCATAAATTACCACCTTGTTTAAAAACATAATGTAAACAATAAAGATAGGTACTTCAATGTAATTATGTAATCATACTGGAGGACAGTTGGTGGCTTAATAATTGTTATAATACATAATCCTGCACAGTCAGTATAAGTAGTTATATAGACTAAGGCCTTGTGAGCACTTTCGTAATGTAGGTACCTACGCACTCACCAAACTAAACTATCGTAGTCTTCCATCCAAATAGGCAGAAAGTAATCTATGACTGTAAGCAGATACAGTTTGTCCAAAAACACTAGAAGCCGGAAGTGAAAGTTTACTAATTGTTTTATTGAGAATTCAAAACATTTACTATATTTAATGAAGCACAATACCTTATTTTATGTAATAGCTCAAGTTTTTAATTTATTTAATGCTTGTAATCGCAAGCTATTAACAAACACAGACAAAAAGTCTGAGCAAAACCGTACTCTTTAATTTCTACAGTGTAATTGCATATTGTAAAGCAAGCATGGGAGCCAAGTTCGGATTGTTGGAGGCTTGTAAGACTAGAGGCTGGTCTTACTGTCAGAAGTTTTCAATCCACCCTAAGGCCTCTGACTTGGCTTAACGACTGCCATCTATCGACGGCAGCCGGCAACTGCTTAACGTGCCTTGCGAAGCACTGAACCGCTTGGAAAAATGCCACTAGCGTTAGTCATAGACGGTCACCCATCCATGCACTGAACGCGTCCTATGTTGCTTAACTTTGGTGATAATTCAAGATCACTCAGGCAACCGAGGCTACGATTATAAGATTGCCTGGAAGAAATTGCTGTTAGCAATAAGGCCGCCCATAGTACTATTTTAAATTGTAACTTTTATATGTCTCATGTTTTTTGTGTGAATTATAGAATAGTCTTATCTTATCTTACGTCAGAAGATACATATAAATAAAAAAAAACTACATTTTTTAGACCAATGCCTATAGTGGTAGATATATTTTCTCAGCCCACGACACGAACATAGATTATGGGATTGGATCTAGGACTATACAGCAAAGTTCGTCAAGTCATGCACCGGCACGATAAGTCGCGCTTTGTCTGCTGATTGCTTGACTAATGTGTCGGCTCACTGAGCCCATTGCCCCTGCGCACTAAACAATCAACAACACACATGCATGATCCGTATAACTAAACTATATGTATAGTATACTAAGTAGACACTCTAACCCGAATATGCAATTAATACCTATAACTAATGGAAAAATTATAATGGTCGATAGATGGCAGTCGTTAAGCCAAGTCAGAGGCCTTAGGGCGGCTTGAAAACTTCTGACAGTAAGACAAGCCACTAGTCTTACAAGCCTCCACCAATCCGGACTTGGCCCCCGTGGTGGAGTACGGCCTAAACCTTCCTCAGGGAAGAGACCCGTGGCCCCCGGTGAGGACATAAATGGGTTGGTGATAATGGAAAAATTAAAGTATATTAACAACCGCCTTATTTATAACAATACCATTCCTAAAATCACTTCCATTCCAATACCATTCCTAAAATCATCTTCAAATTCTGTTTAAATTATTGTATTTCTTGTTACAACAGGTTATCTAAACTGGATAGATAGATGCATAGATAAAAAACACTTTATTGTTCAACCAAGAGAAATAATTGTTCAGGGTTTGAGGAGTGTGAAATGGTATTTAATAAAATATAACATCGAACATGTTTATCGTTTATCTATATAAATAAAATTCAAATTCCTGCCTGACTGACTGATTCATTCACTCCTCAACGCCCAGCCCAAGCCGTTGGACCTAGGAAGCTGAAATTTTGCACAGAGGGGCTATATATAATGTAGGCAAGGAATAAGACCGGATTTTTTGAAATTCAACCCCTTAGGGGGTGAATAGGGTTGCCAAAATTTGTATGGGAGGTATAAAGAATGTTGTCTAATTTTCTTGAAACTTAAAATAAATACTCTTCAACACAATTGATTGAACACGTGTTTCACCGTTTTTCGAAATTTAACCCTTAATGGGAGTTACGGGAGTGAACGGGGTTGCAAAATTTTGAACTAAAGTCCACGCGGACGGAGTCGCGGGTGAAAGCTAGTTAATTGATAAGGGTGATAAAAATTAACGTTGTAACCACTTCGAGGACCAAACACCTACACACTTCAAAAGTATTTTGTCTTACACACACAGGTATTGACTGCCACTTTGGTCCAGCCGTTGAGGTGGTTACCTACCAAGAGAGAGGTCGTGGGTTCGATTCCCACGTACATTTATACATACTCGTAAGGCCTCAGTCTGTCTGGAAGTTATTATTATCAAGCCGTTAAAATGGTCATAAATTAGTTTAAAGTCCCCAAACCCGTAATTAATGAATTATTTTCTCAATCAGCCTGCACGAGACATTTAACCTTCACGTGCCTACGGAAACATAATATACGTAAAGGTTGACTTGCTGTCGTGTGTACATCAAGCATTTTTCCGACACTAACACATTAGTACATATGATTATAATATGTAGCACTACAACTAAAATATTATGGCATGACAAAATATTTAAGAAGCAGGAATTATTCCTAAAATCCCCACCTCACAAATCCCCACCAGTGGAGATTGTATTTTTTTTCCAGAACTCATTACTGGGTTAAAACCACAGCCTAGTGGGGATTTTTGGAAAAAAAAGTTTAAGAATCCCCACCGAAATTATTACAAATATTTGTCTAGGTATACATAATAATTAAACAGCTTGGATATTCATAAGTATCATACTCGGTATTACTCCAGAAATCCCCACTGATAAATGCCCGCCAGTGGGCATAGTATATACTACTATACACATTAGTACATATAATGTTTCAACTGAAATATTTGTATGTACATTCAATACTTACACGCCTTTCAAAGAGAATAGGCAACCATAATGTAGTAGAAAAGACATCAACGAGCGCACGCGCGCTTCGTTTTTGTGTAAGCTAGCGACTTTAATTACGCTACAATAATATTCCATGAACGTAGATGGATATAATGAAGGCAAGTACTAGAATTCCATTCCAGTTCATGAGATGGTCTTCTTCGTGACCTTTTGGTATCATTACTGGAAATAAACCAGTTGTCGGATAAAAATACCAAGTGCCGAAAACGAGATCAATAAAACCGGCACTCGTGTAATGCGCTCAGTCACCAGTATACCTTCATTATTTTTCATTATCCTCACATACGACATTGCGTAAGCGCAATAACGACACTAGAGCACCGAGAAATGTGAACCGGTAGTACTCGTTAAACTGTGAACTTTACCCAGCGAAAATGTCTTAAGAACGGATTTTCCAAAATTTGTAAGGACATCAGACACCATCAATACTCCCCTACTAAACTGTTCTAATATTATTAGCCGAAGGTAGTTAGAGACAATTTTGTCAATTTGCTAGACGTTAATTTTCTTTTGACAGTTTAAAACTTCCCAAGCTTGGCACTGGCAATCCTGTGTATTTTGATTAGATAAAATCCCTTTATTGCATTCCGTATATAATACTACAAATACAAGAAATTTCAATTAATATGTAAGTCAATTAGTGTACATAAAACATTTTAGTGGTCTTGACGCTATACCTATATTTTAAAGATATACTTCTTTAATTGGTTGTTTTATTAGTTAATTTTAATTGATTAATTGAAACATTCTAAAACGAAATATTCAGCCAAAGCACCCGAAATTGCCTATTTTCTCGAAAAATAAGGTGAAAGCAGAACTTTTTTTAGGACAATACCAACAGCTCGACTACGGGCCCTAAAGTAAGCATTATCTAATAAATGTCTAAAACAGTCTCCGGTTAGTTCACCGCTTATATTTAAAAAAGTTGGAACATGAAAAAATTAAGATTAAACATGTATGTACTAAGACAAAACAAAGTTCACGATCAGCTAGTTAATATATAAAATAATATTACTTATATAAAAATAGAGTAACATAGTAGTGGTTATTTTATCTTATATTTATTATATTTTACTTTTATTTTTTCACCGCTTAGTATATTAACGGAATATAAACATATCTTACTTAATATTGCTTATTGCTTAGTTGCACCGACTATCCGCCATTTAGAGAGAAAGAAAATATTACTTTTAGTAACAAGGCCGCCAATAGGGAATGGATGAAAATATCAGAAGTGCTTGATATTTTTTTTGGTGATAGGAATAACCTTCGTTAACGCGGGAAAAAAGTTTAAATTTTTTTGGCCCCGTAGTTAATATTTAAATATACTTAATATTTTTCCATTCGTCGTTCTGGGCTTAGTACGGCATATCAGACATATTCCTTAGTCCGCTACGTATGAAAAAAAAATCCACCTTGAAAGCTGTCAATGTCACCACAGATTTTTTTTAATACGTAGCGGACCAAGGAATATGTCTGTTAAGCCGTACTGAGCCCAGAACTACGAATGGAAAAATATTAAGATTATTTAAAAATTAACTACGAAGCCAAAAAAATTGAAACTTTTTTCTCGCGTTAAGGAAGGTTATTCCTATCACCAAAAAAAATATCAAGCACTTCTGATTTTTTCATCCATTCCCAATTGCACTGTACCTACTGAATTATTATTCAAGTCTCAAACGTAGCTCCTGGTGTACCTGCATAAAGAATGTCTTTATCTACAGTTACTTAAATATTTTTAAATGTAGGTAACAGTTTTAATACTGTTTATTGCCCTCGTTCTCAACTGCCTACAGCCAGACAGAACAGCTTCGGCAAGTCCGCCGCTTTAGCAGTTGCACCGGCACAGACTGGAAAGCGGTGCAATGCAAGTGTAACCGGGGCGCGGCTTGTCGGCGTCTCGGCCGCGGCTCGACCTTGATCTGTACTTGAACATCGCCCTGACAACCCGTGAACGCGTTACGTGGGATGCGCCATTCATGGGGCTGTAGGTAGCAGCGGATGGAAAGTCGACAGCTGATCGACAACTATCGACCTAAGTAGTGTATTAGTAATTAGAGGTAACTGCCCATTTGCCATATTTTGTAGAGAAAACCCCAAGGTGTGAAGAATTTTTCTGCATGTTAGAACCATTCCAATGAGGTCTATATAATAGGTACATGTCGGCGGCCGGCGGCAGCGTAGATAAAAGTGTCGAATGTCAGAGAGATCTAAGGTAAGAGTGGAGCCTACCCGGGGTAGCTACGGCCCATTGGGTTACTACATATTATACAGCTTGTCCCTAAAATGACACGTCACAGTGACACTGGAGGTAGACCTGCTCAAGAGGCGTCGAACCAACCTAACATGTCCTCAGTAAAAGTTGCACGGTTTTCGAGATATAGCCAATTTAAACACTTTTTTTAACAACTTTAGTTCTATGCTAGCACTTACGCTAAGTTAGTAAGTTCGTGACCGAGTACAAATAAAAAACCAAACGCGAGGGCTATCTAACTTAATGCTAGCACTAAACTAGTTAAAAAAAAGTGAAAATTTTGAACAAGTTTAAATTGGCCATATCTCAAAAACCGTGCAACTTTTACTGAAGTCATGTTAGGTTGGTTCGATGCCTTTTGGGCAGTTCTACCTCCGGTGTCACTGTGACGTGTCATTTTTGGGACACCCCGTATATGCATTATCATCATGTCATGTACATGCATGTTGGGTTATACATATACATGCATTGGGACTCAGTATGTAATCGCTTTTTAGGATCAGGCTCCCATGAAAAATAAATATTAAAGACTACTAAATCAATTGAAAACCGTCTAAAGTGTACCTACAGATTTAAAACAAAACTACGTTCGTCTTTGCCAAGATAGGAATTTTTGTAATTTTTAATGACTCGCGACGCCCGCCGTTTAATTTATAATTAAGATAGGACTCGGTCTTATAAACTTTCGGTCTTATTAATAAAACTAGGGGGCGAGCCCCCTGCGCGCTTACGCGCGCCAACCCCCAGCCGCTGCGAGCTTCGCTCTCCGCGGCGCTCGGCCTAGGGCCTCGCTAGACACTATTGGTTAGGATTCGACGCGTGGGAACACGTGTGGTCTCGGCCTTCGGCCTCGGCCTGAACGGAGCTCGGCCATACTCCACCACGGGGACCTAGTCCGGATTGGTGGAGGCTTGTAAGACTAGTGGCTGGTCTTACTGTCGGAAGTTTTCAAGCCGCCCTAAAGCCTCTGACTTGGCTTGACGACTGCCATCTATCGACGGCAGCCGGCACTAACTGTTTAACGTGCCTTGCGAAGCACGGAACCGCTCGGAAAAATGCCACTAGCGTTAGCCATATACGGTCACCCATCCATGCACTGAACGGCCTATGTTGCATAACCTTCTCAGGCAGCCGGGGCTACGAGCGATTCTAAATAAAAATAAATAAAAAATAATGTCCTACTCACTAACTCATAATACCTACAATTTGTTTGTATTGATGTTTAGACTCCTGCCCCTCCCTGAAACACCCTTATATTATAGGAGTAGAGTTGTTGAATTGTTTCCATGATAAAAAATTTCGTATTTGCCACTTGCCACGACCCTGACAAACCTCTGTGTAAGATAAGTTTTTTCTGGTTTTGATAAAGTTATCAAGTGATGATGGGGATAACACAATTAAATTCGATAACAACAGACGGTCTAGGTGAGGTACCTAATACGATAACACCATTGTCTCCAAAGGAGATAATAAGATGGGTATTCATTACAAAGCAAATGCTTCTTATATCTGATCTCGTAAAATATAATTAATTCAGAGTTAGCCTCCTTTTAAGATGACTTTTCGAAATCCTGTCAAAGTATAACAGTGAAATAAGGAAGACCAATATGTACCTATATAAGAACATTGTCAATAATAACGAAGGCAAACTTAATAATTATTTGTAAAGTTCGTCGGCTTGGTGCTGAGTGTTGGTCGTATTCAACTATGCTAATGAAAATTCATTAAACTTTAAAGTCACCCGCTGTTATGAACCCTGTATGATGCGCATCAGATTAGATTAGATTAGATTAGAACTCTTTATTGTACACACCAGAAAAACAAACAAATACATTATAAGACTTATATAACTAAGTTTTCAAGTCAGATGCGTTTTGACCTTCAACAGAGCCAATATAAATTATTGTTATGGTGAGCCGATAGATAGATAGAATATTCTATCTATTATTTTGTGTACACCAGGAATTACACACGAAGACGATGACAAGGTACAGTACCTACAATTGGCGGCCTTATTACTAAAAGTAATTTCTTCCAGACAACCATATGTATAGGCCTATCAAACATTTTACCGGTTAAATATGTATTAAAAACTCATGAAGTTAAGTTCCTGTAGGTTGGGTTGTCTCTTTAGCCAAATTACTCCTGTGCTTCTACTATTTCCTACTCTATATGGCATTGCACCATTGTACTAAACGGCAGGTACCTACGTAACTTTTTTTAAATTACTTTTTAATCAAGGACGGGAAGAACAGGGAAAATTTAATCAATGTAACAACAAAGCAAGTAGGTAAGTAAATTCAGAAGTAAGTTAATAGTTCTATAGTTTTTTGACCCTGATACATATGTGGTACCAACGTGGCAGTTTTCTCTGTCACATTGCTTTTGATTCTCGATTGAGTGACAGAGAAGGAAGGATTAATACCTCCGGGAGCCGCTGCAGCGCCCCGGGCTCCTCTCATGGCCGTGCGCCTCTCGTCTGCAGTGCGAAGTGAAAGGGTGCGCCCCCAAACACGCTATAAAAGCACTAAGCGCTCCTCATCCAACATCATTCAATCTCCTCGATCAACACACAACACATTATGGCATTCAAGGTGGGACAGTGTTTCAGTGAAATACATATTGTGTTAAGTGAATTACATGTGTCAGTGTTAAACGTGCGTCAGCTGTAACCTATACAATATTTGTTTTATTGTTCACAGTTTGTGGTTCTCGCTTGCTTGGTGGCGGCCGCTAGCGCTGGCGTGGCCCCCCTCACCTACGCCGCTGCCCCGGCCTACCACTCCGCCCCAGTGGCCTACGCCGCCGCCCCGGCTTACCACGCGGCCCCTGTCGCCTACCAAGCCGCCCCCGTCTACCACTCTGCTCCCGTGGCTTATGCCGCCCCCGTCGCCAAGGTGGTGAAGGCTGTCGAGGAGTACGACGCGCACCCTCAGTACAGCTTCGCGTACGACGTGCAGGACGGCCTCACCGGCGACTCCAAGAGCCAGCACGAGAGCCGCGACGGTGACGTGGTGCAGGGCTCCTACTCGGTCGTCGACCCCGATGGCACCAAGCGCACCGTGGACTACACCGCTGACCCCCATAACGGCTTCAACGCCGTCGTCCGCAAGGAGGCTTTGGCTGTGAAAGTGGCCGCCCCTGTGGCCTACGCCGCCCCCGTAGCCAAGTACGCCACCGCCCCCGTGGCCTACGCCGCTCCCCTGGCTAAGTACGCCACCGCTCCCGTTGCCTACTCCGCCCCCCTCGTGCACGCTGCCCCGGCTGCGTACGCCTCATACCACCACTAAACTGATGCCAAAACGTCCTAGGAATTATAATTAATTCATGATTGCCATATTGTTCTTAATATGGTTAATCAGGGTTTGTACTCATTAGGATAGGTAATTTATGCTAATTAAAAACTTTCTATCCTAAAAAAAATACTTTCTTTCCTTTTGTATATTATCACAGTTATAGTTGAGCAGAAACCAGCCAATTATAGCTTCTTTGATCAGTGAAAATCGAACCACTGACCAAAAAATATTAATAGCTAAGAACACGCATACGGTTATCAAATTACGGCTGGTACACAATAGGTACGTGCGAATCCTTTCAGAGAGTGCATTTAGAGAGTGAAGTAACAGCTTTCTTAGTCATAATTTCTAAATCATATTCAAGAGATCTACTTTAACGCACTTCTTTTTTAATAATGTGAAGTACGAAGTTTCTATCATCAGCTCATCTACCTTACAGATTCTTTCACACTTTTGTAGCCAAGTCGCCCTTATAGTAGGTAAAAGAGTGTACGCATGTGAAGGTTGATGTGCTGCCAGTCATACGCCCAGAAGGAGATACTCGTGCGCACTGCTCTCAATACGCGAAACAGAAAAGGGCATCTATCTGTCACAACAAACGCTAATCGAGCTTCGAGAGGTCCCACAATCATTAGCGGTCCAGACGGTGCACTTAAATGTTAAGGTGAGCAGCTTACTTTTAAACCGCTCCCGGCCCACTGCATCCATCCAAGAAACGCCGTAGAGAATCAGACCTACATACATACAACCTTGATATTTCCATCGTTCCCACGAGACGATGCGCTCTGCCAGCTGCTGAATCTAGACGTTTGCGCAATGCTCGTTTGTTAGATACCTGCGCCCTAATGCCCGGTTCCTATAATATACGCCTACCGGCTACGATCCGTTTTCCATACAATTTATTGACGGTTCGTAGGAATTTCGTAGGAATTGTAACCGATCGTAAGCAAAAACGAAGCGTTTTGTGGATATTGGAACCGGGCATAAGAGGGTCAGATGAGTGCATACGTGCTGTGTACAGTTGCAGACAAATCTATACCTTTCATACGTGCTCTACAGGTGACTTTAAATTCGATTGACTTTTAAGGGGGGGCATTCTGAAACATTAGAAACATTTGTTTGGAAAAAAATCGGACGTAAAAAAATTATTTATTTCCCAAATTCTTAATTAACATTTTACTTAAACATGTCAACAACCAAATCCCATGATGAAAAGTTATAAAAAACGAAAAAAAAAAACATAAGTAAAGCGTCCTAAGGTTGGCGCCGACCAATTTAATTATTGTTTTTTTGACTGTGTACGCTGTCGGACAACATAATATTAGACAGCATTTTCCTACGTCATAGGAGCTAGACTTTCTAACACTATGAATTTGGATTCTCAGTTTCAAGCAAAAGGTCGGAAATCACGAACATTTACAACCTATGTTATAACACTACTGATAAATAATTAGTACCTATAGGTACCTACTGTTTTCCACAGTAAAAATAACACTGTTTCAAAATATATTCATCAGCTAACGATTTCAAAATCAAGTGACTTTACATCAGATCTGTAAAAGCTGAATCGGCTTGAGGGCTTAACGATTTAGCTAATAATAGTAGGATAGGAAGTGTAATGTAAATATCTATATTCTATTTTTTGAAGCGAACAACTAAAGGTAAACAAAGACACAGCATCTCTCAAACTTACATGTCACTCAAAATAGCTCATGCACTCAGCTTTGCTTGCATCGTATACCCACATAGGTTAAGGTAGGTACCTACCTACTGTTTAAGGAAAACAGACAGACAACCAAACAAGACAAAACAAATACATACAAAAGAAAATAAAATAGCTTAGAGAAGTTGCACTCGCATTAACAACGTCAATCGTCGTGAGTAAAAATATGGCGTCGGGGTGGCTATCTTACTTTTTTTTGCCTCTAATTAAAAAAGAGGTTCGTAGTCAGCTCTCCATACTTCTTCCTACACATCGCGTAGCGCATTAGCATAAAATAATCGATCATAATCGGCCTTTGAACAAAATTCCGTCATCTTTGCTAGTTGCGATTTTGCGAACATATTTGGCAGCAGTAATGGAAGAAGGTTACAGACCGTAAGATTTATAATTGTTTCATTAGTTTTTAAGATATTATTTTTAAGTAAACTGTATTAAAATTGCAGTGCCCTTGCGGGGCTCATGTCAAGGATCTATACCTTATGGTTTAAGAACTGTTGTACCACATGAAGCAATAAACTGATTTGAATTTGAATTTTATTTTGAGGACCACTGAAATTTTAGGTATTTTTTGGGCCACAGATCTCTTAAGCAAATTGTATTTTCATGATAAAATTAAATATTTTGTTAAATAAACTGCGAGTAAGGGATAAATCAGGTTATAACAGTGTTATTGTGTTTATTGCTTAATGGCATTTATTAGGCACATCGTTTTGTATAACTTTGCTAAATATTATGCAGCGTTGTAAATTTGGCATATTGAAAAACCAAATTTTTGACATGTTGACAATTAGTCGTTCGCTTCAGTAAATAGAATATAAGTATCAATACGAGTATAATAGGAAGGGAAGAACAAAATGTCATTGCTGAGGTCGGGTCGACTGTACGTACTAAAAGTGTAGGAAGATTGATGCCCAGTGTATTTTGCAAGCGTATCTTTTAACAGTGGGCAAGTCGGATCGTCCATCGAGGGTTCCGTACAAATCCGGGCTTTTCCTGAAGTTCAAAGACGACTTTTTTTAAATTATTTACAAATATATTAGTCTTAAAATTTTCCTGTACTTGTAGTAGGTATAAGACAATATTAATGTCAAATTTCATAGTTCTAGATCAATAGTAAGGACCTACCCAATAAATTTTGATTCCCTTGAGTGTCGGCATATATCTTTTTTTGCGGCATAAACGGCCGTATCTTTTTTTTTACGTTATGTAAGAAGTTTATGTTCTCACAGCTTCAAGGGACAATATATCTGGGGATATAACTTTAATTTGAACCCGATCGCGTTTCCGAGATAAAGGTTCTTGACAGACGGACGGACGGACGGGTGGACAATACAGTGATCTTATAAAAATCAAGAGTCGTAGAACTAAAAATAAATACCTAAATGTAGCTGTAAATATGATAGTCTCTCGTTGAGTTATAATATAATTAGTTAATAAATCAACGCGCCTCATCGGCTCGTCAGGCAATCCTAGAGCTGGTAGCTACCTCGGTCAGCGCATCAGCCTGGCTATTCAGAGGGGGAATGCTGCCAGTATCTTGGGAACTCTCCCCAACGGCAGCGGCTTAGATTCAATTTTTCATATTTAGGTAGTTTTTAGTTTAATATTTAGTTTATTATTTTATATTTAGTTTAGAAATTAATTATCTATTAATGACTATTAAAAATAGTAGCTTCTATTATTGCGCATTTTTAAGCAACTCAGAGTGCTTCACTGAGATTTTTCATTCACTTTCGATAGCGAGAGCGTTTGCAATTTGTATAGCAGTGACAAAGAGACAACTAAGTGGCGCGCTTAGGCGTAGTAGTTGCTTAGGTACGGTTGTTGAAGTCACCCTTTCTACTTTATTAGCAACGAAATTCGCTAATGTAACTGAGTATAGTAGGTACACAAGAAAATAGAGGTATTGTTGTGAATGCATGCGTGCAAATGTTTATGTGGAGACGAACAGCGATATCAAATGTAGCTACTTATGTTGTTATAGAATCACCTAGATACATAACATAACATAACATTTACATACAGGCACACACATTGCTTCTGGCCCCACACTGGGATACCCTGTGTTGTGGTAAACAGAAACAGCGACGTCACAATCATGTATAAACATCCAAGTTTTCTATTGTCCCCAGCCGGGATTCGAACCGGTTGAAGAGGTCCCGTCTCGCATGGTAGGCAGATGCACTAACCATAGAAAAAACGTTTTTAGAAAAGGAAAATACACTAGCTGCAACGTACTTACAAACTGCTACGTAATGTACATCGAATTGTAGTTTTATGAAACGCAGCCCTGAATATCCGTGCGCTCTTTTCAACCAGGCAGGCGACTTAATCTTAATCTTTTGCCAAATTTTGTCCAAATCTTTTCAGGCAGTGTGATTTCGCAAGAACCATCCAAGTCACAAAATTTCACACGAATAACAGTCGTCAGTCTTTTGAAACTTTTCTACTAGGAAATAATTCCTTAGCTGTATTGTAGAAAGACATGGTGAGAAAACCCGCGGACTTAATGGACGGGACAGCCAAGATTAATTCTGATCTTATCTATTAAGATGATCCACTGAGTAACACTAGCGCCACCGAGGAAAAAGAAAATATCCGTTTTACAGATCTATTTTGCAGAATGTACAAATACAATCTCTCAATGTTAATTGTGATTTTTAGGACCCATGAGCGTGAAACTAACGCAAAAAACCAAGGACTAGATAGCATAAGCGGCACTGAAACGGCAATTATTGGCACAGTGATCCTAGGTTTCTTGTCGTGGGTCCTAAAAATCACTGGATTGAGTGATTTTTCAGACACCTTTTGCCAATTCGAGATAGGTAATTGTTTTTTTTTCATTGGTGGCGTTAGGTAGCTCATTGGATTCCCTTAAAACCGTGAATTAAATCTATAGAATAATATTAGGTAATATTAGTGCTAACAGTTATTTTCCCACTACCTTTATGATTTGGCCCCTTCGTTCTGAATCTTAACCACCTCCACAACGAATTTCCCGCTAAAACATTAACTTACGGCTTATTAAACCACATCATATTATGTACGATTGTATATACAATTGATTATGTATTTCTCTGACTACACGGGGCGTTACGAGGATACTATATTCTATTTACTGAAGCGAACGACTAAAGGTAAACAAAGACACAGCATCTCTCAAACTTACATCTCACTCAAAATAGCTCATGCACGCAGCTTTGCTTGCATCGTTGTACTATTATGTATTCTGTGGCATCGTATACATCGGTTTGGCAGAATCAGCGTTGGGTCCGGCTCGCTCGCCCATATTTTCCGTTTCGTAATAACAAACACAAAAGTATAAAACAAGTGGACGATGGACCAAAAAATTTTACCAATACCTTATTTACAATGATGAACAGACTAAAGATAAGTTACCTATTTTACTTTCTTTCGTCGCACTCCCATCAACAACAACGTCAATCTTACTTTTTTTTGTCTTTAATTAAAAAAGAGGTTCGTAGTCAGCTCTCCATACTTCTTCCTACACTTCGCGTAGCCCATTAGCATATAATAGTCGATTATATCGGCCTTAAAACAAAAGTCCGTCATCTTTCCTAGTTGCGAACATATTTGGCAGCAGTAGGATAGCTTTTATTTGAGGACCACTGAAATTTTAGGTATTTTTTGGGGCATAGATCTCTTAAGCAAATGGTATTTTCATGATAAAATAAAATATTAGTTAAATAAACTGCAAGTGGGGGATAAATCAGGTAATAACAGTGTTATTGTGTTAATTGCTTAATGGTATTTATTAGGCATATCGTTTTGTATAACTTTGCTAAATATTATGCAGTGTTATAAATGTGGCATATTGAAAAACCAAATTTTTGACATGTTGACACTTAGTCGTTCGCTTCAAAAAATAGACGGTAGCTATACCTACTAGCCCGTGCCCACGACATCGTCTTCGCAGCATTGCCGGGATATACCTTTTTTTTTATGGGGTGAAATGCAGTTACGCACCATGACACCGCCACCCTGAGGGAGGGTGGCGGCCGTGTGTCAGGCTCACCTACCTAGTGTAGGCATACTGACTAAAACACCCCGGGAGCCGTCCTTTCGCTTGTGCAATGGGGCGTCGCTAGATCTCGCAAGTGGTGTGACCACAACGCGAATGCTACAGCGGCGCCCCAGACCGGGATATACTATACCTACTTAAAGTAGGTATCTATGTCTCAATTCAGATCTTCGTCGATCTGTACGCCAAGTTTCATATAGAACCATTCAGCCGTTATTGCTAAATTGAGTAACAAACATCTAGCTAAACATCTTTACAAACTTTCAGACAGGCAGACAGCGGACACGAACATTATGACGTAGAAGGTAATGAGAATCAGTGCTTGTTGACAACGAAACCCTAAAAACCGTGTTTCCCTAGCGTTTTCTACTTGTCATACAATACGCGCGCATTGTTTGATTCAACGCTGGATATAAAACGTATCGGTATAAGCACCAACTGTCAAACGTTGGTGAATACAGGATCAAAATTTGTTTGTTTACGGCAAGCTGATGCGATTCTCAAGGATCCTAAACTCGAAATTACACTGCTAATTCAATTGAACAAAGAAATATTATTTCTAATACAATTACAATAAGTGTTTAGAAATTATTCAAGATAGGATACCATTCAGTAAAATCGATAAAACCTAACATGGTTTCGACAAGAGGTGTCCGCTACAAATTCAGCGAAGGAGAACGAGTTTTGTGCTACGAGCCTGATCCTACGAAAGCTAAAGTCCTTTATGACTCCAAGGTAATTTACCAACTTCTCCTTCTCCTTTCACCACTATAAAAATCAGGTAAAAGTAACGATGTAACCATTTATTTGAGGTTATGAAGTCTTTGTAAACAGCTAAGAAGTGTTTGCGTAACAGGTTTTGGAGGTGATTGAGAGTAAAGACAAGCGTGGGCGCCGCACGGTGGAGTACCTGATCCACTTCCAGGGCTGGAACTCCTCTTGGGACCGCTGTGTTAGTGAGGACTTTGTGCTCAAAGACACTGATGAAAACAGACAACTGCAAAGAGATCTTGCTGAGAAGTCGCAACTACAACTGTGAGTTTAATTTGATCCCTTTTTAAGCCTCAAATGTCGAAAACATTGTGTCACATGACCTTAAGTCTTGGAAACAATTAAATAAAATAGGGAATTTGCCTGAAAAGAGTTGACAAAAAATAAACATAAACAGAGAGAAGTGATGAGCTAAAGGCAAAGACTGCCCAACAGTACCTATTAGACAAATGAGGTTACATATAGGTAGGTAAGTTCCCTATACCAAGGAGAATTAAATTCTCCTTGCCTATACTTATGTAAATACATTTTTACATCAATTTGCACTAAAATTATATAGAAGCAAAATTTGTATGTTTAAACGTTTGAATGTAGGGGTAGTCTCCAAAAGTAATAAATCTATTTCAAAAATTCTTTCAGTATTTAGGATTGACCTTCAGGGTGGACAATGTGGACGTAAGCTATAGACTAATCAGTTCACCACGTGATCATCGTCACAGGAATTACTAGTCCTTAACCCATGTGCTAACCACTGCACCACAGAGGCCATCACACACACAAGACTAATTGCGGTTATGTAACTATGTGTGATCAACACGAATCATTAAAGAATACTAGATTTTTTTTTGTGATTTCAAAGAAGATTTCATGATAAAGGATTTTTAAAGAATTTCAGAGAATGTTTCCTACTGACAACTATATTTTATATTCTATTCACTTAAGTTTTACTTGAACTTTATGCAAAACTCTGTATTATGTAACCATTGTGTGAACATTGCAAGTGTTAAAATGTTACTATTAATACTGTCTACTCGACCACACCCACAATGATAATCCAAACATGTGCCAAATCCTGCCAATGTGGCCGTAGCATAGAGAAAACTCTATTCCTATTTTACAAAAAAAAAAAACTCACCCCCGTTATCCCCGAGGCACCAATCACTAGAACTGGGCCCACGTTTTGCCGAGTTTATTAGGTCCCAAATGTGACAAGAGGCAAGCCTGTCGCCGTTATCCGGGCACTATTTATTAGAGAATAGTGTTGCTGTACAAACAAACAAATGTACGTAACTAAAAGTCATTGGTACATGCGTGGTTCGAACCCAAACCCTCATGATTGAGAAGCAAGGGTCAACCCCACTATGCCACCACCGCTTATCTATTTTTACTATTTTACCTCCTGTTTTATATTGATTGCATTTCACTACTTGTTCTAATTCAGTCTGTCTAGTTTATCACTGTGTTTTAGTCGCGCGTAATAGGCTATTTGACCGATTTCTGAAAGCCATCTCATATTCTTTGTTGGTGTTGATGGAGTCCTCAGAAAGTGCTCATTTTAAGAATGACTGACCGACACCATTTTTATTGACATGTGACTTCATCATACAATCGGCCAATCCAGGCCGTTTTCGACACAATGGCGGCAGATACAAATTATCCAATTTTATCTTGTGTTTTTTTACAAATCATAATTGTTTTTTTTACTTAAAATGCCTTAAAGCGGTTGTTAGACACATACTTTATACGAATACGTATAAATAATACTGTTTTTTTCACACTGTCAAATAGCCTAGTTCCAACGTATTTTTCTTATGATGTGTTATTTTATTTACAAGCCACAGTAAACAGATTAGTTAACCGTCCATGCTGTCGCCGAACAAAGACATGTAATCTGTGTGTATATTCGTTGATTGGAAGATCAGGCAGGCACAGTAACTTACTTAAAAAGCTTAACTTATGTAGAGAGGTCCCGGGTTCGAACCCCGGGTGGGGACAAAAAAAACCCCAGGTCTCGGATGTTTGTGATGTCGTTGTTTCTGGTTCCCGCGACACAGGGTGTGGGGCCAGAAGCAATGTATGTGCCTGTATGTAAAAGTTAAAGACGCGTATCCACTAGGCAACACGTGCTGCTCAACATGTTCGGCAACGTTTCACAACAGCGCGCGACGTTGCCAGCGGGCGCGCAACATGACGCCCGCCTAGTTTCGCGTCGCAACAAATGTCCCGTGCTGTCGCTCAACATGTTGCGCCGCATGTTGCGCGCCAAAGGTTGCCTAGTGGATACGACATTGTGGCCACACATGTCGATATGTCTAACTGTTCCCTGAGAGAGTTCACAGAGGCCCCTCTCAGAGTTTTATGTTATTCTTAATGGTATTGTTATAATATAGTTGTTCATATATATGCAGAGTTTTATATAACGTTAAATACTTATATTAATATTTTTATTAGCAATAAGTTGTATTGATGAAGGTACTAAGTGTTAATTTAAAATTTTAGTAATGATAAATTGAGCTATTGTGATTTCATGTTCCTGCACCATCGAATCAGGCAATCCTGTAATGGTAGTGATATGTAAATAAATAAATAAATGTTCATGATTTTGGAACATCGCAGCGGTGCTTACCTGTACCGGCGCGAGCGCAAGAAGGGCGGCAGCGCGTCGACGGGCGCCGGGCCGGCCAAGCGCGCGCGGCACGGCTTCAGCGACGACGGCTCCTCCACTAGCACACAACCTGATGGTGAGGCATCTTAAGGGCCTTCATAGGTTTAGTAGTGTCAATGAAAAATAACCTTTTTTCTAGGACTTTTTCGGAAATGTGATTGATTGATTGAAAATTCTTGAAGATAAGATGTGATAAGAATATTCTTTATTGTACCAGGAAATCACATACAAAACATAAGTAAAGATACATACAGTACAACTGGCGGCCTTATTGCTTAAAAAAAATTCTTCCAGGCAACCGACGATGGAAAGTTGCTAAAGGAAAATAGAGACGAGAGACTTTAATGCACAGTAAAATGATTTGTACGTAGGCGTAGCGTAGTACTTGGTAGTACTAAAAATTTTCTTCCAACTAACCTTTGGTGATGGTGACAATGGATGGGGTAGTGCCGGAAACACATATTAAACAACATATACATAAGTTACCTATAATAAACAAATGAGAGAAAATAGCGAAACAGCGACGTCACAAACATGTAAACATCCAAGAACTGAGTTTTTTTTTGTCCCCAGCCGGAATTCGAACCCGGGACCTCTCGCCTGGTAGTCAGATGCCCTAACCGCTGCGCCACAGAGGGTACTGTTCCGTATTAGTATTCAAGTCTCAGATGTAATTCCTGGTGTACATTTAATAAAGAATATTCTATCTACCTATCCGCGGTGGCACGCGTGGTATTTAAGCTTACATGGTATCTCTCTCTCCGAGAGAAGTCCTATAAAGAGAGAGAGTAATATAAATATATACTTGGTGTCCCAAAACTCAACGTCAATCCGGAACCGGGTGAAAATGCAAGTCATACTGGTTAGGTATCAGAAAAATAAAAAATAAAAAAAAATTGCGTGAAAAAAAAATTATAGGCATTTAAAAAAAAATTGAAAAATCCTGTTGCAACAAATCTTTACTTTTTCCAATTTATTTTTTGTTTTTTATCGTTGAATAATGCTTCTTTAAACTGTTAACAAAATTTCAGAACCAGCTGCTCCAGCTTGGAAGAAAAGTAGACTTTAAAAAAAAATAACTTAAATAATTGCCCGTTATTCATTTTAATTTTAGTTTTCATTATGTTTGTGAAATTTCTTGAATAAATAATACTTAATAAAAAAAATACTGTACTTAAAATGAAAAAATCGTTTTTTTTATATTTTTGTAATAGCCAGCATGACTTGCCTTTTCACTAGGAACCGGCTTGACGTTGAGTTTTGGGACACCCTGTATAATACGGCTGTATTATTATACAGATGGTAGTGGTCTGAGGCATTGCTAGAAAACAAAAGCAGGCGCATTTTTGATATTATATTTTGGTCATCAAGATTTCGTTAAAGAAAATTGACCACAACATTTATCAGATTCTATAAAATAGTTCCATTATTGGTCCCCAACCCGAACCAACCCCGCACTTCGCCTGCAGGACTCTTCACAGAAGGGGAGACGGCGGGAGACACAGACTCGTCGCTGTGTTCCGGATCGAGCTCGCAGGCGACCACGCCGCCGCCAAATGCGCCGGGCGGTCGCGCGCTCATCGCACTGCCGCCTGTGCTCAGGTTGGTACTTCTAACTAAACATCTTTATACTATACCGGCATGGCTCGGACCCAGCAATAAGCTATTTGACAGTGTAAAAAAAACAGTATGTACCTACTCCGCGTGTAGATATCGAACATGCGGGGGCCACTCCAGAGTGGCTGATAAGTAGGGACTCACGCACGAGCGCGCAGAGCAATGACGTGCGCG
This sequence comes from Yponomeuta plumbellus, assembly GCA_947310845.1. Lineage (NCBI taxonomy): Eukaryota > Metazoa > Arthropoda > Insecta > Lepidoptera > Yponomeutidae > Yponomeuta > Yponomeuta plumbellus. The sequence goes on along the minus strand of OX371209.1, from coordinate 8,687,827 downwards.
CGAGCTACGCGGTAGAAAGAGAGGCAACATGTAGGTGTATAAATGTAGCTTTTTTAGCGCCGTGCGATCTGAATTGCACCTAATTGTATCGCTGCTAGAGTCCCTTTTTCTTTAATTGATTTTGCGGAGTGAATCTTCTGTACCTGTACTATTAGAGCCATCGGAAAACAGGGCGACTTGTCGCCTTGTCAGACGCGACTTTCTGGACGCTTCTGGCGGAGATTCGAAAAAAATATATGAAATTTTCGGCGGTAGCCTGTCGTCGCGTCTAGTCGCCGAACTGTCGCTGTCGCGTGTCGCCTAGTGTGCGCATAGGCTTATGTATTCTGTGGCGCCCTTGCCAACCGACACAAAACCCAGTGACATTCCACGCAGAGACCGCCTCACGTTCGACTACCATCTGGTGGTGAAGCGCGGGCGGCTGTCGCAACTGCCTGCGTCTCCGAATGCGGCCGAGATCCTCGAGTCTTTCGTCAAATGGTTCGCGCGGTCCGGCGCCTGGAGACAAGTCGCCTTGTCAGACTCGACTTTCTGGACGCCTCTGGCGGAGATTCGAAAAAAATATATGAAATTTTCGGCGGTAGCCTGTCGTCGCGTCTAGTCGCCGAACTGTCGCTGTCGCGTGTCGCCTAGTGTGCGCGTAGGCTTATGTATTCTGTGGCGCCCTTGCCAACCGACACAAAACCCAGTGACATTCCACGCAGAGACCGCCTCACGTTCGACTACCATCTGGTGGTGAAGCGCGGGCGGCTGTCGCAACTGCCTGCGTCTCCGAATGCGGCCGAGATCCTCGAGTCTTTCGTCAAATGGTTCGCGCGGTCCGGCGCCTGGAGACCTTCCCGCGCGCGCCCTGAACCACCCCACCGGCCCGACCTACTTGACGTGTGTTGCAGGTGAGTCACTGACTACTCGCGGCCTAATTATCAGAATGCGTAATAGGGAATGGATGAAAATATCAGAAGTGCTTGATATTTTTTTTGGTGATAGGAATAACCGTCACCACAGATTTTTTTTTTAATACGTAGCGGACCAAGGAATATGTCTGTTAAGCCGTACTGAGCCCAGAACTACGAATGGAAAGATATTAAGATTATTTAAAAATTAACTACGAAGCCAAAAAAATTTAAACTTTTTTCTCGCGTTAAGGAAGGTTATTCCTATCACCGAAAAAAATATCAAGCACTTCTGATATTTTCATCCATTCCCTATTCCCTCGGCATGATCTTTACAGGAGCTCGTAAAAACGGTTTATTTTTACTACGTACGGAAATAGGGTAAACTATAGTATTGCTGGCACCCACCTAGTCATTGGCACAGTGAGTTTTAAACACAAATATTAGGAATTAAAATTTCTTAAAGGGCATTTTGGTAGTTTTTTTATAATTAGCGTTGTTAAGTACAAAACATACATACAAATTATAAATGCCAATGACTGATATTATTAGTGACAATGTTTATACCTGTAATGCCAATGACTGTAGTTTTGGAGACATTTTCAAATTATTATAATTTTTCTTAAATAAAACTATGACAACAAGCAAGAATTATTTTTTATTTCCAACCTATACTCATATTCTAACAAATAAAAATGGTTAATAGTGATTGAATACTTAGGAAGCAAATTAAGTCAAGGTTTTGCTTAAGGTGCCAATCGATGTATAGTTTACCCTAATTTCAATTCATTTAGGAATCTAGCAGTAAAACTTATCAAGGAATCTAATTTTTCTAGGCGTCAATGGTATGAAAAAACACTTCACGTGACCCGACCACGTATCTGACATTGAACTATAATGCACTAACAGAATCGGGGCCCTGTTCGACATAAGTTGCAATTAAGTCACTGACCGCAGTTAACTTGACGGACTCACCGTTCCCTCAAAGTTATAAATAATACTTACCTGCCGCAATTGCCCGACCTGCTCGTTGAATGCTGCAGGTAATCACTGTCCGCAATTAACTTGACAGACAACCACCTCATCAGAATTTGATAAATACATTTGGGTTAAAACACTCTGTGTGCGTGGACTAGCTCTGACTCGCCGCACCGGCGGCCCAACCTACCTACGTTGAATCGCTCGTAGTCTGGGCTGCCTGAGTGATCTTAAACGATCACTAAGGTTAAGCAACATACGGCACGTTCAGTCCATGGATAGGTCACCGTCTATGACTAACGCTAGTGGCATTTTTTTCGAGCGATTCCGTGCTTCGCAAGGTACGTTAAGCAGTTGGTGCCGGCTGCCGTCGATAGATGGCAGTCGTTAAGCCAAGTCAGAGGCCTTAGGGCGGCTTGAAAACTTCTGACAGTAAGACCAGCCACTAGTCTTACAAGCCTCCACCAATCCGGAATTGGCCCCCGTGGTGGAGTATGGCCTATACCTTCGTCAGGGAAGAGACCCGTGCCCCTCGGTGGGGACATAATGGGTTGATGACGAAAACACTCTGTGTGCGTGGACTAGCTCTGACTCGCCGCACCGGCGGCCCAACCTACCTACGTTGTAGTTAAAGCACTGACCGTAGTTAACTTGCCACTGACTTGGACCAAAAATCTAATGCACGTCAACAGCTAACGAATAGTAATTTATCTAATCTTCCGAACAGACGTAAAAAACAATATTTGTCGATTTGGATCTCCTTGTGTTGGTTGAAACTCTCTTAGAATATAGAATTTAAAAATGAATGAGTAAAATAATTACATTGATAGTCTTATTTTTCAATCCCTGACAAGCTAGTGAGGAGGAACTGTATCGCGAATCTAGATGTGCATGTCTTCGGAAGTAGGAATAAAATAACGACAATTATTTTCCCAAAGTACCTAATTAGACGCAGGTACTCCACTTAAAGTACCGATAATTATTTATTAATGCTAAGTCATAGACGAAATATTATCGATATATTTTTGTTGAGTTATCGATAGATGTTGTGTCCCAGCTGGCAATTGAGTAGCATTTGAGTAGCATTCAAATGTTGACAGAAGTTTGTAGAAAAAGTACACAGACTTCGACGAAAATTGAACATTATATACCAGTAAATAAAGGTGGTTTTACTTTTTCACTTTCGGATTGTTTTCCTTGTTCATGTCATTACAAATTTAATTTCTATTAAATTAAAACAATGGAAATACTACTTACCTATGGAATGTTACGGCATGATCGGTACATTTTGGTCCCCAGCTCTTATTTTTGCAATAAGGCATTTTAGTAGAGTTTTCACAATTGTTTTCTTTACTAGAAGCGCACGGCAACTGAGGTAAGAAAAACTGTCATAGACTACGCTTATGCAATACATTGCTAACGTGAGGCACGCGGGCACCGCCGACTTACGATTGCTACTCTTTTTTTTTCTGTGGATTTGACCTTAGGAATTCTTCAGAATTTGACACGTATCAGGCCTCTGACCTGCCGCACAGGCCCGAACTACTCAAGGTCTGCTGAAGATACACCGTTCCTGTGGCACCGTTCCATCGCACGTTACCCAACGACCTATAATTGTGAATGGTTTCCTCGCCTAAGAAGTCTGGCTCCACTTCGTTTCTTAATTTTGAGAAAAGATGGTCAGAGTCGAGTTTTTTTGCTGCCTTTTTCTCCACTACATTCGGCCCTAAGGCAGCGGCTAACATTATAATTTTATGTACATTGACATTCAACAAGCAGAATGTAAATTCTTTACGTTGATATAAATTTCTGATTTCTGATTGAACGTAGTTTAGCAAAAACGTTCCAACCCACAACATGGTCATTTTTGAGTTAAATATACCAAAATTATCACTATGCTCTATATTGAATCAAAGATATTCATAGCGATCCGATAAGTATGTGAAAAGTTATGGACTACCATAGTCCAACCATGTATCATCATCAACCCATCATGTCCCCACCAAGGGGCACGGGTCTCTTTCCTGAGGAAGGTATAGGCTATACTCCACCACGGGGGCCAAGTCCGGATTGGTGGAGGCTTTTAAGACTAGTGGCTGGTCTTACTGTCAGAAGTTTTCAAGCCGCCCTAAGGCCTCTGACTTGGCTTAACGACTGCCATCTATCGACGGCAGCCGGCACCAACAGCTTAACGTGCCTTGCGAAGCACGGAACCGCTCGGAAAAATGCCACTAGCGTTAGTCATAGACGGTGACCCATCCATGGACTGAACGCGCCGTATGTTGCCTAACCTTAGTGATCGTTTAAGATCACTCAGGCAGCCCAGGCTATGAGCGACAACCATGTATGGAGAGCGTAAATCAGCTTAAACCTAAAATATCTCAAAAGTCACTTTGTGTTGGTTGGAACATTTTTGCTAAACTACGTCTAATTTCTCTCTGTAATTAATCTCTTAATTTCTGTATTTTGTGTCCAGATTAAACTTGGTGCGGGAAGTGGCCGATGGCTTGCGAGTGTACTTCGACTTTATTCTCCAAGGACACCTATTGTACAAACAGGAGCAGAACCAATATCACGATGTTTGTGGACAGTTTGAGGAAAAGTGAGTTCTAGATGTGTTTATTATAATACTTAAGGCTCAGATGCATTGGTCCCTGGATTCTGAAGAATAAGACTAGATGAAGTTGTCGTACGGTGTCAATATTCGATTCTGTACCCGCCAAATGCTAATTCAACTCTCTGGCAACTCTCTTGGTGACTTAAGCCACAGCGAAAATCATAAAAAAGCATTGAACGTAAGTGTTCACATTATATTTATTTTGATAGCGACACACAATTTTCGAAGGGACGCCGCAATGAAAAAACAAATAACAGACTCTCAGATTAAAAAGTAATATGTTCCCAATGAATTTTCGAATTCCATTACTGCTTTTCCGTTCTTTTATTGTAAGTGGCCATATCCAGTAACTTTCAGTATGCCCCCGTACGCCCGTACACGGGTACCGCGGAACACACTTAGAGTATGGCTGATCTAGGGTAATAGTAATACTTAATTATGGTTATGCTTAAATATGGTTGCCTGGAAGATATTGCTTATAGTAATAAGGCCGCCAATTGTACTTAGATTTATAAAAATCTGTAAATGTAATTTATGAGTACAATAAAGAATATTCTATCTATCTATCTAATTAATATTTTCTACTTAGGTTAGAGCCTATAGTAAAGCACGAAGAGGAAGAGAATAATATCTTAGAAGAGGCTACAATGTCCATAGTAGAAGACGATATCAAGAGCCCTAATGAATACGCACATTTGCCGCCCGACCCCGTCGAATCTGAGAAAAGTGAAGAAGAGAAAGGTGAGATCACCAATGGAGAAGGTAAACACGATTTCATTTACCTACATATATTTTATTTAAATAGGTATTAAGGCATTTGCAAAATATCTAATAGTAGGTAGGAAAGCCGGGTGGGCTATCCTAGAATTGTCCAAAGTCACACCAGGAAGATGTCGAGTTTCTTTAAAAGCAATTGATTGTTGTTTTTTTTTCAATATATGGTACCTGTTTTACACACCAATAAATTAATTACTCGCCGCGAGTGAGTGACAGTCACAGTATAGCAACCGTAACATGTGTGCACACTAGAAGCTATGTTATGAGCGACGGTAGTAAAAAAATAGAAGAAACAGCCCTTATATTGCGCGCAAATCCAATTGTCTAAATGTCAAATTAGTATGGAATTTGACAGACGATTGGAATCTCTTCTGGATTTCGATCGGGGGCGCGTAATTAGGCCACACCTGTTAACTAGGGGGTTAACAATTCAGGTTAACAAGGTTAACCAAGATTGATAAGGTTAACTAACCAATTCAATGGCATCCACTTCTTTTTCCAAACACAGACACGAGATTGAACATAATAATTTGTACTTATTAGCTAGATACTACTTGTAACTAACTCTTCGGTACTATGGGCCCCTAAAATCTAGAAACTAGAAATTTCCCTTTTGGAAAAGCTGAAAATTTCTTTTAAGAAGGTCATTCCATAGGAGTTTAATTATAATAGGTACTTCTCCTTAGCGCAAAGACGATAACCAAGATTCGCCTGCGTGATGTAAAAGTATTGACCAATCAGCATTATAAAGTACCAAAGTGGACTCGAGCGAAGCTCTATGTGACAGGCGGTGTGAACCCATCAAAAACTTTCCTATTTCAGGTTCCGATTTCCAAACAAACAGCAACGTTCAAGCCGAAGCGGATAAGACAGAAGTACCCAACAAACCGAATGATAAGACCGGAGTCCATAACAAAGCTAGCGATAAGACCGAAGCCAATAACAGAGCCAGCGATAAAACCGAAGTCAATAACAAAGCCAGCGATAAAACTGAATTCAATAACAAAGCCAGCGAAAAGATCGAAGTCAATAACAAAGCCAGCGAAAGGATCGAAGTCAATAACAAAGCTAGCGAAAAAGCCGAAGTCAATAACAAAACTAATGATAATACCGGAGTCCATAACAAATGTAATGATAAGAATGAAGTAAATAATAAACCGAGTGATAAGAGCGAAGTCGATAACAAAGCGGATGACAAGCCCAGTGATGAAACTAATCACAAAGACAAGGGACAGAGTAAGCCACGCGAGTCTCGGTGTGCCACGCGAAGCGGCACTTTGGCCAGGAGGTAGGTTAGCCATATCATAAGCACAGTGTGAATGAATGAATGAATGAATGTTTTATTGTGACAGTCATGCTTACGAAATAATTAATATTATTTATAATTATTATATTACACACAGCGTGTGATAAAGATGCTATTTCATCGTTTGCGGTTTCTATTCGAAACAGCGCTGGTTTTCGAATAGCACCTTCTTTCGAAACAAAAAAAAACACGGCACACCATGCAAGTAGGGCTTACAGCTAAAGAAAAAAAACTTAGCTCTAAAAATAAAATAAATAAATCAATACAATTCAGTTCCAATTTAGAATACTATAGAATTACGAATAACAGTCAAAATATTCTCTCAAAATAGTCTAGTAAATAGAGTGCTGTCTTGGATTCTTAAACCTATTAGATTTAAGATGATTTGAGAAAAGATGGTCGGAGCGGAGTTTCCTTTCTCCGTTGCAATTCTACCCGAAGACACCGACAACATTGTAAATGAATGAAACATTCTACAGAATGTAAATTCTTTACCTTGAATTGAATTTCTGGCTTGGTGTCACAAAACCATATGCTGTGCAAGGATAATTATCACAAACATGACTGAATCAAGAGCCAAGCTCCCTTCCATTCTTTCTCCAGTACAAATATGGCCACCATGTAAAGTATTGTCTGCACAATAGGCTATTTCAGCGATTTCTGAAAACCATCTTATATTTTTTGTTGGCGTTCATGGAGTCCTCAGAAAGTGGTAATTTTATTCTCTCCTGTATTTCTTCTAAAAAAGGCAAACGAAAATTTACTGTTCAAATAAGCCTCCAAAACGCTATCTTGGGCAATATGGCGTGGCACAGGAATTATTACGTCACTTGCCAGTAAACTAACCAATGAACGTAAGAACGGATGAATGACATACGCCATTTTTACTGACATGTGACGTCATCATAGAATCGGCCAATCCAGGCCGTTTTCGATACAATGGCTGCAGATACATAATTATCATATCATGTGTTTTTTTTTTCAATAATTAATGTTTTTTTGAATAAAAATGCCTTTTTAAGACTCATAATTTATACGAATACGTATAAATAATACTGTTTTTTTCACACTGTCAAATAGCCTATTAGGGCACACAATCCAAAGATCCCCTTAAAGCACTATGCTCTGACGTTGTCATGTTCGGTGCTTTGATTCGCAACTTTCATACACACTATAATCTAATGTCATACAATATCACAGATTGCGGTCACACAAATCGGCCGTGTCACAATCGGAAACAGAAGAGCCGGCGCCCTCAACGTCCGCTGGAGAACCGCGGGAGACTCTGTCTTCCAGGTAAACCCTTATCAGAAAGAAATAAGGTTGTAAGTCCTCTGGTGATGTTCCAAATATTCGATTTGTCACAGCGTGAGAACTCTCCGACAAACAGAGTGCTTACACTGAGGTTTTTCCTTCACTTTCGATAGTGAGAGCGTTTGCAATTTGTATAGGAGTAACAAAGTGCGCCACCTAGTTGTATCTTTGTCACTCCTATGCAAATCGCAAACGCTCTCGCTATCGAAAGTGAATGAAAAAACTCAGTATACGTTCTCAGCGCTTATTTCTTGAGCCTCGTTCGGTTGTGATTGGCTACAGTCTTGTCTAAGGGAGCTCACAGACGAGCGACAGTATACCGGCGACTGCTTGCGACTTAAGTCGGCTGCAGTCGCGGATAACCGCCGACGACAGATTTTCAAATTAGACGACCGTCGCCGACGCATCGCGAATACCGCCGATGGTCGCCGACAGTCGCCAATGCATCGCGACTCGAAGACGGGCAGTCACTAGCGGTTAGTCAGCGAGCGCACGTCTTTTTCAAAATGAGCGACAAGGATTGTGATGTAATATTGATGTATTAATCGGTTCAGTAAAACAACGTGGGGTTATATGGAATTATATTAAAAAAGAATAATATATAGCAACATGCCATGGCAGCGAAAAGGCGTGAGTCGGAGACTGTCGCCGACAGTCGCCTACAGTCGCTGACCGTCGCCTACCAATATCGCAAGCCGTCGCCGACGTAATGTCGCTCGTCTGTGATCTCCCTAACGCATGACATTGGCGAAGTTGGCTAATCAGTGAGTCTAGGAAGTAGAATTGAATGGAACACGACTATAGCAGTAAGGTTGTAAGTCCTTTGGTCATGTTGTAATGTTACAACTTTGTCACAGTGTCGGCAGCAGCGGCAGTTCAATAAGTTCCGGGTGGCTAGGGAGAAGAGCCGCCCCTGCAGCGCCGGCTGCGACGCAGAATACTCGGACGCCCCTCTCCCTGTTACTTGATAAGGTATTAAGCACAGTCTTCTGTCAATTTGACGCTAACTTTGTCCAATTACCACGTTCGTCGCTGAAAACTTACGGTGTTTTTAGAGGTCCGTACGTCAAAAGGATAAGCAGTTGGCGCCGGCTGCCTTAGGGCGGCTTGAAAACTTCTCACAGTACGCGTTCTCGAAATAAAGGATCTTAATAGATGGACGGACAGACAAGAAAGTGACTCTATAAGGGTTTCGTTTTCTTCCTTTTGACGTACGGGCCTCTAAAAACACCGTAAGTTTTCAGCGACGAACGTGGGTAATTTGACAACATTCATCATCAACCCATTATGGCCCCACCGAGGGGCACGCACGGGTCTCTTCTCTGAGGAAGGTATAGACCATACTCCACCACGGGGGCCAAGTCCGGATTGGTGGAGGCTTGTAAGACTAGCGGCTGGCCTTACTGTCAAAAGTTTTCAAGCCGCCCTAAGGCCTCTGACTTGGCATAACGACGCTTAAATTAGGTATTATTAATTTAAAAAAAACTATTCCTTCAATCTAATTCCAATCTGTGGTTACTTATTTTCTTTCTAAAATCTCCACCATAGACCATTTCAATCGGCGTTAATTGCGTGGTTTAAGAAGCTGTGTTTTTATAAATAACACGGTTAGTATCGAGAAAGACTTGTGCACCTACAGTTCTGTATTTCCATAAATATAATATTATATTCACAGGTAGCAAAATGGCAGATAATACCTCGAGAAGGCACGGAGCATCTGCCATGTCGAGTGTATGGCGCGATACATCTATCGAGGCTATTTGGTAAGTTTCACTTCATCGCTATGTATTTATTGTTTGTGTAAATGACGAAGGTTACATAGGATGGTTTCCTTGTTGCAGTGAAACTACCCGACTTCCTGAATGCGATGGCGATGCCTGACATGAAACTGAAGCTAATTTTGAAGCACATAGACATGTTTGTTCAGTAAGTATTGCAAGAATCCAAAGCTCCTGCGATAAAGGGATGTTCTTAACAATATTATAAAATAAACTATTACAATTTATGGCACTTTTCTACACAAGCGAATGCAGCTCAATTTTTTCTCAGGAATTTGAGAAAAAAGAGTGACGTATTTGTAATTTAAAATATTCTAAAATGCGTGGTCTGGCGACATTATAAAATAAAAGAAGTCAAATTATTTAGAAAAACACGATACTTTAAGAAAATACCAGAGGCAGTAAAGACGTAACCACAGACATCCGCACATTATTTAAACGGCACTGAAGATTTTTTAAAGGTATCGTGTTTTATAAAGAAGACCGCTAGTCGCTGAAAATTGTTTTACACATTTTGCGTTGTTTCAATAACATATAGTTACACAGACCACTTACCATCCAGTCTTACGTAATAAATGAACAGCCCCTTAGATCTTTCTTTAACTTCCGGCAATACCCAGATTCAATTTTCGTCTGGAATGTCCGACAAACATTTTTTTTAGCTAAATTAGTTATATTTTGTGCTAGCTAGCTTGAAACTTAACATGCAAATATCACCCATGTATTTACTGAATATAAAAAGGCGTCGTAATTACGAAATTATTAAGTTTTTTCTTTCTCGTGAATAGTTTGAATTTTACGTTCGTCGGTTTTTCCGAGCGCTACGACATTTTATATTCTTAATCTAGTATGACACTTACTGAAAAAAAAAAAATGTGTAAGATCTGTACGGCCGTTTATGAAACATTTGTAATTAAATCACCAGAAAAATTGTCATCGAAGTTCGGGAAATGCTCTGAATAAAGAGAAACTTGTTTCCTGAACATTGATAATATTGAAGTAGCTACAAAATTGTACGCAAACCTCGTTGGGTGTGTCCGAAGCGCCTTGGTCCATTAGTAAAGTTAGTGTTACTGCATGGATCCCCTTAATAATTATTCGTTTGTTCCCAACAGGTACTTGGAAGAACATAACGAGTGGTTCGGCGAAATGTACTACTTAGCAGACGGCTCATCGCGAACGCGTTAGCTAAAACCATCTCTAACGACCATCCTCAGTATGCCTATTAGTAGGTTGTAGACCTAGTCCGTCTTCGAATCAACCATGGCCATTCAACATTCCATATCATTGTAAATAGCAATCCGTTGTTGTAGAAAAGCTAGGCGCTTGATACAAATAAATAATGCGAATCTCCATATCGGTTTAATTTCTAAGCACGATATTAATGTTGATCTGCGATACGTTTGTCGTGTGTACCTGTGTAAATATGAGTGTCTTTTAAAGGACGCAATAAATGAAAATCGGTAGCTTGAAATTTCAACTTGTATTATCAATCTCTCACAAATCACAAGATCATTTCATAAACTCCGTGAAAAGCTTACTACTGATTTCGAAGACGAACAAGAAAAATGAACACGAGAAATAATTAATAATTCAATAGAAAACATACAAAAATACACAGTATTAAAAATAATTTACCTTCCTGGAAATTGCTATTACATCGAGTTGTGTAAGACACTATTACAGATATACTGAAATGCCTATAAACATTAAAAAGAATATTTAATTCCGCCAACAGTTCAGATTTACACCGTAATAACAATTATACCGTTAGAAGCCTATTAACAGTCCAACACCTATTCCTTACTAAACTTAAAATCGTTTGAACTTGCTATCTACCTATTTAACACGCGCATGCAATCATTTGTTAAAATAAGGATAGCCAGCATCCTAAGTAACTTGACACAATGTCTTATCCTAATGACAAAGAGGTTTATTTTTGTTCGTGTCCCAAATTGTAAATTAAAAATGGAGCCTTTTGTTACACCCGATTTCCCGTCGCTTTTAAGTAATATTTTTTATCACATACTCATTCAATATATATTTTGTAGGACTTGAAAAGTCAGATCGGTTTTGTTTTTTTGAAAAAAAAAAAAATCTTACGAGAAATCTGGGGTAATTTTTTTGCCACATCCACAAAGGTTTATGTTGCAACAGTACACGAACGTGGGCTAATTGATAGATCGATGCTTACAAATTTACGATTCGGCAAAATCTTTCTCAAACGTTTTAACACTAAAACGGCTTGCACCACTTTCCTAAATATGGATTAAACAAAAACATAAAAACTTAAATATTTAAATGACGTTCTAAGTTAAATTTAAGAACAAAAACATTTATCCTTCGGATGTTCGGCGCACACGGCGAGTTGCTTTCAACTCGCTGGGTTGACCTAATATTCGGAACTCTAAAGGCCTCGCCAAACAGAAAGCGTAATTAGCGCGCGTCAGGGCGCTACCGCTAAATCGCCCTAACGTCGCACACTTTGTGTGTGACAACTTCGACGCTAATCAGTAGGCGCTAACTAATATTCTGTAATAAAATACAACGCGACATCATAACGCGGCGCTAGAGTGTCGCGTACTGGTAGCGCGCTAGCGCTGTTTGACAGGTTATAATCTGTTCAGTACAACACAACGCGACGCTATAACGCAGGACGCTTTAGCGCCCTTACGCGCGTATTACGCTTTCTGTTTGGCGAGGCCTTTATTCATAATCGTAGTAGAGATCCCGTTCCTTTTTCAATTATGTTTATTTCGATAAGCCAGTTACAGTCCACCAGAAATAGATGAGAGGCTTACAGCTAGAATAAAGAGACTAAAAGTAACCCGCGCAAGACGACTTCAACAGTGAAGTGTAATTTTATTAGACCTACTCTTCATATTCCTCGACTAATAAAATAATGCAGAAAAATTCACAGAATGTTAATCTTTTAATAATTTTAATCACATTGTCCATTTAAAATTTAAACAGTTACAAACAACACATTTATTCTTGTTTTACTTTTACGCTTAGCTCGCAATATTTATTGCATTTTTGTAACTCATATCATTGATTCAATGCTCATATGAAACGTCACCGGCATTCTTCTGCATGGGTAGTCACAATGGTGCGAGTGTCGCGTTTTGAGGGAATGTCAGCATTTACAAGTTAACAGTACTTTAAATTGTTACTATACTATTAAATTGTTACTTGCTACCTATGCTGGTGACTGCACCGTAAGGTTACAGTGCGCTAACTAGATCTACCAATAAAAAATTAAGGTCTTTCACAGATTGTATTTGCAAAGTATATGTATCTCTCAATCATGTTATGCCTGTACATGCAGGCTTAACATGATTGAGTTGATTAGAAATGTTTATGTTCATTAGTATTTTTCAGGACCCACGACAAAACAAATAGGATCACGAACATTTGTTCCAAAAACGTTATTAGCTTTAAGTGCCAGATTTTTGCCAAAAGTTCACGACCTTGGGTGCTAAAAATCATTGCAGACATGTGGAAAGACCGTACAGACACTTTGCAAGATTTAGTTTTCCTCGGTAGCACTTGTATTCCTCCCTGGAGCCCTGCGAATCGCGTCATCGTGCTCTACCTATGCTTGTGACTGAACCGAACGTGTTAATACGAGAGCTCGTCCCGCTCCATACGATCGATGACCCTACGGTATTCCATCTCTAGCGCTATGTACTGGCTTTTGAGACGGTCGTGGGTCTCGCTGGCTCCCGCCGCGCTTATGGTCGCCGCGTACTCTTCCGGCTTTAGCACTTTCTGTAGCTTCTTCATTTCGAGCTTCCTTTTCTGTGGAGGGGAAATTATTGCTATGAAATAACAGAATCACAATCAGAATCAGAAAATATAAACGTAAAGAATTTACATTCTGCTTGTTGAATGTCAATGTACACACAGTTATGTATAATGTTAGCCGCTGCCTTGGGGCCGTCTGTAGTGGAGAAAAAGGCAGCGAAAAAAAAAACTCCACTCTGACCATACGGACAATTTACGATCGGAAAGGCAGACCAGAAGGCACATCGCACACTCACGGTTAAGATTTATTGTTTATCTTTTTGTAATAATTTGAATTCTCTAATCAAACTGTTAATTTAATGGAAACCTTTGTCACACGCTTAAAAAGTGACACATGCCATAATTAATAATAATAAATAAGGCGCAGTTTATACAGGGTGGCCGGGGGAATGACGTTAAAAAAAAAAAATTAGGTCCCTCGTGTCATGGGGTATCCGAATCACCCCCATGTATGTTCCGCGATTTTTCATAGTTTCGGAGTTATGATTTTTTTTCTGAATTTTTATGAATTTTCGCCTTATCAATTTTGAAAATTTCTAAAAAAAACTAGAAACTTTTTTCAATTACTTTTTTTTGTAACTGAATCTTCACAAGTTGTTCTTCTATGCGTAAAATAATCAGCTTCGTAACTTTGATAAAAGTTATTAAAGTGTTGGTCTAAAGTCAAAAATTTACGTTCGGTAAATTATGACTTGAATTTTCAAAAATAAATTAAATATCCAAACAGATGTTTTAATGGTTTCTTAGTTAGCCTCAGAAATGCGCAAGACTCTCAGATTTCATAATCATTAAAAAAAAGTACTGCTTAACGAGCTACTTTGTGTACATTCGGCCTTCGAAGACAGCGAGGTGAAGAATTATTAAAATTAACATTTTTTTTTCTGCCATTTCGTCTTTTCTTAGGTTATTAATGAACGAGTCGTCATCATCATGATGAATAAAAGTGGTTTTGTCAATAAAACACAGATTAAAAAATTTGGAGGCATTTTCCGTTTTACAGTAATAATTAATAATAAATTTACAGAAGGGACCGCGCCCTTCTCGTGGGTCATGGGTTGTAAATGCAGACGCAACTTTTTACCTGTAATAACAATAGTCTTTGAGGATAGGAGGCCGCCGAACTATTGCTATCTCTCTCACTCTCAGCGGTAAGAGTGAGAGGGGCAGCGCAGCAGAAGCGAACACAAAACAAGTTTGTACCTCAGTCGTTCTCACTTTGTGTTTACTGCTACACGTGTCTTCATTTTGTTTTACCTCACTGTCTCGCTTTGTCCGCGGATTCCGCTGCCTACTTATTTGACTACTTTGCTCGTTAATTGGACTGTGTCTTGCATACTGATTTGGACTTTGTTTACTTGGAAGTGTAAAAGATGAGTTACACGTTAAGTGAATACGCAGAAATGCACTATTTTTATGGAGTTGCACAAGGAAACGGCCTTGAAGCAGCGCGACTGTATCGCGAACAACTTCAACGTCGTGGTGGGCCGCAACCTGAGCATTATCCCGAGCATCGCGTTTTTATTAACACGCACAATACCTTAATGGCAGGCCGCATTCCTGGCCAACGAGGCGATAGGGAAGGAATCCCTAGAGTTGACCCGGATCGCAGAGAAGTTGTGCTCGAAGAAGTTCAACGAAATCCTTCCA
The DNA here is from genome assembly GCA_947310845.1 of Yponomeuta plumbellus. NCBI lineage: Eukaryota > Metazoa > Arthropoda > Insecta > Lepidoptera > Yponomeutidae > Yponomeuta > Yponomeuta plumbellus. The sequence goes on along the minus strand of OX371209.1, from coordinate 8,672,710 downwards.
CGAGTACCAGAGCTATGGCTCGTACTCTGAACATCCCAAGAACTTCTATCCAAGACATACTTCACGATGAAGGATATCATGCGTTCCATATCCGACGAGTCCAAGCTTACAGACTACCAATTGCGCATTGATTTCTGCCAAACAATGCTACAAAAAGAACAACAAGATCCTGGATTTTTCAATAAAGTTTTATGGTCAGATGAGTCACGTTTTGAGCGCACTGGAATTTTCAATATTCATAATTACCACACGTGGGCGGTTGAAAATCCACACGAAATGAGAGCGTCGACGTTTCAACATCGTTTCAGCGTTAACTTGTGGTCTGGTATTCTCAATGGCGAACTGATTGGTCCATTTGAATTGCCGTCCAGATTAAATGGAGAAAGATACCGACACTTTCTGGAACATGAACTTCCATTGTTGCTAGAAGACGTGAATATTGAACTAAGACGAACCATGGTTCTTCAAAATGACGGCGCTCCATGTCACTACGCAACGCAAGTCCGAAATTATTTAAATGAGGCGTACCTACCCCAATAGATGGATCGGACGCGGCGGACCAATATCGTGGCCTCCACGCTCACCTGACCTCAACCCCATGGATTTTTTTATTTGGGGCTATTTTAAGGAAATAGCATACGCCAGAGAAAGTGGGAGTGAACAAGAGCTTAGGCAGAAATTAACAGAAGCCGAACGTGTTGTAAAGGAAAACAGAGCAGCTTTTAGACGATTAAAAGATAGTTTCCTACGTAGGTGTAGAATGTGTATTGCTGCTGGAGGTGGCAACTTTGAAAACCTATTATAATAAACATTTTTTTTACATTTTAATCTGTGTTTTATTGACAAAACCACTTTTATTTATCATGATGATGACGACTCGTTCATTAATAAACTAAGAAAAGACGAAATGGCAGAAAAAAAAAATTGTTAATTTTAATAATTCTTCACCTCGCTGTCTTCGAAGGCCGAATGTACACAAAGTAGCTCGTTAAGCAGTACTTTTTTTTAATGATTATGAAATCTGAGAGTCTTGCGCATTTCTGAGGCTAACTAAGAAACCATTAAAACATCTGTTTGGATTGTTATTTATTTTTGAAAATTCAAGTCATAATTTACCGAACGTAAATTTTTGACTTTAGACCAACACTTTAATAAATTTTATCAAAGTTACGAAGCTGATTATTTTATGCATAGAAGAACAACTTGTGAAGATTCAGTTACAAAAAAAAGTAATTGAAAAAAGTTTCTAGTTTTTTTTTTAGAAATTTTCAAAATTGATAAGGCGAAAATTCATGAAAATTCAGAAAAAAAATCATAACTACGAAACTATGAAAAATCGCGGAACATACATGGGGGTGATTCGGATACCCCATGACAAGAGGGACCTAATTTTTTTTTTTTGACGTCAATCCCCCGGCCACCCTGTATAATAGTCTTTCCTTAATACTAAAACTATTTAAGTAATTACATTACGTAAGGAATGTTTTGTGCTACATGATTTTGGCAGAATTTATCGATATCAACCGGTTGAGTCTATCTCATTTCATTTAGCAATTGTCTGTATGTAAAAATAAATTTAAATACCATAAAAGCCAAGAAATTGACGATAATTCTTTAATTAATGATATTTCCGCACTTAGCCTCAATACTTAGGTTATTGTATGTAGGAAGCGCTTAGGTATGTCAACACACTCGAGCACCCGGTTTCGTCACGATGCTTTCCTTCACGTTTAACCTGTGGTGTAGCTACAACAAATTTGCACCAGCAACTATTTATCATAATATGGGCACAGAATACATAATAGTACAGGTACAGAACATTCACTCCGCAAAATTAATTGAAGAAAAAGGGACTCTAGCGTTATATTCACCAACACCTCTCTTTCTACCGCGTAACTCTTACCTCTTCTGGCGCCTGAATTCCTACCTATTTTCCACAGCGGAGTGGTCGCCGCATGTACTTACTCGTTCGATACCGACACGTGTAGTAAAACAGGCCTGTTAAGGGGCAGGTATTGAAAATAAAGATTTTTTATTTTTGGGCAAGATGTGACTTTACCAGATCGACATCAACTGGTTGCCATCACATCTTTAAATTGATTCGAACCTGGAAAGGCGCGTTGAGCCGATTCTTGACCAACAGCCGGTAGCTGAGGTAGGAAGCCTTGTCGGCCGTGTTAGTGTGCTTTAGTCGAAGGATCTCGTACACGCGCCGTGCCTGCCGTTTGTTGATCTTGTATTTGCCGCACGCTTGAGACGCCATCTCCTCCGTGAACCTGTGACGTGAGAGGCATAGGTGGGATGAGACAGGAGTCGCTCGCTCGAATGACGAACCACGCTACTTTACAGAGCGATAATAGAGAACTTGCAGATGTTTTCATCTCATTGTATAGGCGGTTTTAAAAGGTAAATGTGAAGTACTAAGGTACATATAGGTATATATGAAGAATTCAGAAATTTACGTAAAGAATTTACATTCTGTTTGTTAATTGCCAATGTACTTATAATGTTAGCCAAAGTGCTTCAGTATTAAGTTATTATTTAGGTGAATATTTTTCTATACAACACCAAAACATTTTTCAATAAAAGAGTAATACAATAAAGTTTAGACCATGTATTATTACATAAGTAATATAAATATGTAATAATAATCTTTATTACATTTATGCTTTTTATTTTATCAAGCAATTCTCTGTTGTGAATGAACAATTTTGTCAGTGGCCTTTAATTAATTTGGGCGTGTAGGAGTCGAAAAGTGTGCATGATTCATCTGCATTGTAAATAAAAATTAAGATTTTGTTTTTTTTCATCAGACCACCGATTGCCTTTTAGCGACAACCCTGTAACTTTCAAATTTATTTATAAAGAGGCTTATACGAAAAGAAACAGGGGAACTCGTGTTGCGAAGAAATACTATATCCTCGTAAGGCCCGACCTTGAAAAGAACAATTGATTTTGTGATCACTTGAAGACATTGGGCCTCACGAGGATATACAATTCATAAAATGCTTTGTACCTTAAGAATTAAGTGAATTTTTTGGTTCAAAATAGGCACTTACCCTTCAACGAGTCTTTCAGGCCGGAACGCTGGCAATGTCTCACAGTGCTTGGCGTCGACATAATCTCTGATCCGTTGGAAGTCTTGTGATGGGTCTTCCACTGTTATATCTATCACTTCTGGCAAGATTGTAAAATGAGAGTATATTGCCTGAAATCATAAATAAATATTTAGCAAATTAAAGTCAATGAAATTCAAGCAAAAAAAACATGGTGGCAAATAACACAACAGACAGTTGACATCTTATGGATACATGGCTATTGATCTACTGTGGGTCTGAGGGGTTGCATTAATGTCAAAAGTGGGACCTCTTAAAAGTTTACATTTGAATTGATAAAACTACTAAACTTTTGTTAACTAAATGTAACATTCAGATGTGTTGATAAGATCAAAATCTGCATTATCACTTTCATTTGGCCCTTTCCAATCAATGATTTTTTCCAAATCTGAAAACTGGCTTACAAACATACATTGGCTGTTTCTGTGGCGATGTTTGTTTATGGAAATATTAATATAGTTTACCTCCAAAAGTTGCGCGCACAGCCCCAACTTCCTAAACGGCGGTAGTGTGAGAACTTGAGAGACGCGCGGGCGCGCGTGTCGCGGGTATGCGTAGTAGCGATACACGGTCGCGTAGGCCGCCGCCGCGTAGCGCGAGTCGCCTTCGCTCGACTCGTACTTTTCGAAACTGAGGGCATAAATTATGAAAACGTGGAATTTAATCCCAGTCACAATAAGGTGTCTGAAGAATATCTCCAGAAGTTAAATCGCCATATTTTATTCGCTATATTCGCAATATCGCTATATTTTTTACGTAGCCTTATTGCGTCCCACGGCGTGGCAAAGGCCACCCAAAAAAAGTTCAGTCCTGAGTCCCAGTTCAGTCCAGTTTTCGGTCCTGGGTCACCATTTTTAAATAAAAATCGGCGACTCCCACAAAGGTTCGCCATCCCCGTCCTAGGCGGACATTTGTGGACCTTTAGGGGATTTATTAACTATGGGCTTGCCACTTTTGCACACCCAATGTCTTGCTATAGATATGCCTAGAAGAATTCTTCAATGATCATATTTGTCTGTGTATCAAAAGTAAGAGTTCAAGTACAAGTGACACGAGACAGCCATTAACTTTGTAATATTTCTGTGCACAGCCAAATCTGAAAACCTCCAAAGTCACTAACTGAACTTATGACTTAAAGTTATTGTTAAAAGGTGCAATTACACTGTGAAGAATGTCCACTGGTCGTCGTCAACGTCGATGTACGAAGCGGCATCGACGTACCACAGCAGAAAGGTCTGCAGGCGCTCGTGGAAGGACAGGAAGCCTGGAGTAGATGTCTCGCTATAATAGACCTCGAATGTGCGCTTTGGACCACCATCACCTGGAAGACGTATTTTTATATTTTTAAACCTCTCACTTGCGATCAGTCTTCCACTAATGATTTAAAAGGTTCACGAGTGATGAAAAAGGAGAAACAGTGTTGAATGCCCACCATCTAGTTAGACAATCAATCTGAGGCTGAGACAGCCCAAGTCGGACAAGTGAGCATGGCCAAGAATAAAAAGATGCAGACGAGGGTTATGCCTAACAGTGGATGCATGTGGGCTGTAAGCAAATCTTGTTGGAATTTGCAGAGGTAGTGAATCTTAGTGGATTTTGCCTGACTTCAGTTGAGTCTTTGTAAGTCAACAAAGCAGTGTGAAATTATGGCACTTAGGCAAAGCCTGCTCCATTTAAAAAAAATAAGAATAAGTAGGAGTAGCTTCTTAAGAACCAAATCACTTGTAGTCCCATTAGGTCTGATGTTAAAGGTTTTGGTCGAAATCACTAAGCATAGACAACTTAGCAAGAACATCACTGTATAGTATTATGTAAATATCACAATATTTCTGTACTAAATTAAAAGTACTCAATAATAATATTATTATGACAGAGAAGTAACAATTATTAATATCAATAGATGCACAAACCATTATAATATTAATAATTGTTACTTCTCTGTCAAAAGATACTTACTAGGTGTAACAGAGAAAGCATGTTCCAAGCGGCCATGAGGTGTAAATTGTTTATCTTTTTCCAGCATGGAGATAAACTGGTCCAAGTTGGTGATATACCCAGGAGCTAGGACCTTTTGTATGGCCCCCTCTACATCATCTGGTCTTAGCCCATCTGATTTACTGGGCTCAATCTATATCGAAAATTGAGAGCTTATTAGAACACTACATCATAGCGATGTTAATACATCGTAGAGATGTTATGCTGCTTATTTCAACACTGTATATTGAGTTAAAAACAATAACAGCCAAGAACTGGATCCATGAACCCATAGTGATCAGCAAAAGAAAGGAATGTGCAAATGGTGTTTCCTGGCCCAAATTCATTCAATTCATTCAAATTCATTTCATTTCATTTCAAATCCTGTATGATAAGAGCCTGTAATTTTTACAGTTAGTAGAACAAGAATTATACCAGTTGTGGGTGTCATGGTAGCTTAATTTATTTATTTATTTACTACAGCTTAAAGTCACTTTAATTACACGTTATGTACAGTTTCATGTTAAAGAAAGAGATTTAACTATAACATTATCTGTCGATCATAACAACTTTACTAAATTTGCCGTTTATAATAAACTTAATTTCCTAGCAATAAATCAATGTTAAAAAGATGGTACAATACCTTATCTGTGTACTGGATTCCTAGGTAAGTCTGGAGGCTTCCAGCCGTGTAATAGAGTTGAATCTGTAGATCTGAATAGCCAAATATATTCTCATTCTCTCCAAACACCTGGTGACACATTTCAGGCCCAAATGTTGTGTTCTCATCTTCAATGTCTTTAGCAGTCCGCACTGAAAGCAGAATCCTAGATAACACAAGTACCCACATCCTTTGAGATAATAACAGTCAAGGACAACTAATGGCCCAACAAACTTTCTGTTGCAGCTGCCTATAGCTTGTTGTGGCCTTTTTACAACCACTAAAACACTTAAGGGATCCCTTATGGATCCTAAAGAAGGAAAGTGTTGCAGCATCGTAAATCGCTATACAGTTCTTCTACAAACAATAAAGCCCCAAGGGCAATCCCTTTAGTTCCTAGGGAATCTGGGAGTGTCAGTAGAGATATAAATAAATAATCACAGTCAGGCAGGACCAATACTGTACTTTCCTTAAATGTAGCATCGAGACCCGTAAAAGTCGGTTACAAGACCAAAATAGCACAGGCAACCACTACATAGGTCTTCGGGTAGGTTGTTTCTACCGGTCTACAACGGTTTTAGTAACCGGAATACAATGTGACGGAACCACTTACCCAATTTCATTTCTAGGACATCATTGCCATCGACAACTAAATGACAGAGCGCGTCAGTCATTTTGTAGGAATTTTAGCGAAAAATCCGGAGAAATATGAGACAAAATTACATTGCAAAACTTCCCGCGCAAAAGGATTTTTTCGGGACCAGGATCGCACTAATCAAAACGGTTGCTGATTGGATTAATAAGGTTTTTTACGATGGTTTGGTTTTGGGCTCAATTTATCGAAATCCACTGGAAATAATACAGCGACCACAACGAGATTTTTGTATGCAAAAGAAATGCCGAAATGCGGCGAACGAACAACTGTGCTTGACAATAACAGCTGCTTGTCAAGACTTGATAATCGACAAGTTACTCTGTGACAACTGTCAAATAACACTTTTTGCGAATAAACGTTGAACGAATGGAATAAACTGGAATGGAATAGGAAAAGGCTAGAAAAAGTTAAAATACCGACCTATTATTATTATTTTTATTTATCAGGTGATTTGCAGTTGAAAAAATCATTTTATCTTTTCGCTGAAAAATAGTATGTACTGAATTAAAGCTGATGGTTTGTTTTGTTGATTTCGAAGTGGCAACATCACACATTATGTGACGTCATTATGGCCTGGTTGGGTTAGGTTTGCTTGGAAATTTTTGTTAAATATCTTGTATTTTCATGTAATATACGTTGTATTTCTTATTTTAGAATAGTAATATAATTATATCCTAGAATAGCAACAATCCTGGTGCCAAGGAGTGTTCGTTTCCGCTTCTTTTTTTGGCAAAATGAATTGCCATGAAGGTGGGTAATGATTATCAAAATTTTTCGATGCTATGTCATTGTGATTTACCGTAGAAAAACAATAAATTAATCCGTTTAGCACTTCATTTGTAGGTTTTCTTTCGGCTGGTAATGCAATAGTACAGTGTCTTTAACTAATCACGTTATGTTATGCATTCATCTTTTCAGGAGTCAGCTGTGATTCTTGTCTGAAAAATAACTTTAGGGGGCGTCGTTATAAATGCCTTATTTGCATCGACTACGACTTGTGCTCATCTTGCTATGAGACCGGCGCGACGACGAACCAACACACCACTGAGCACCCAATGCAGTGCATTATATCCCGAAGTGACTTTGGTAAGTAGCACAGCTGGAGGCAGGACTCCAGCAGAGTTTACTGTTCGTATCTGCCGTACTGTGTTGATCATTTATCATACAAGACTCATAAAATGGTCACAATCAATGTTTTCATACAGTTTTAATTTTATTCTATTTATATAGATTTAACACAACTTTCTAATAAAATTGAGAGCATTGCTTGTATAATAGTTTGAGTTATGTTCTTACAGACCAACTATTTATGACAAATATGAATATCTTTTACACACACCCTGCCTCATGTTTGCATAATCATTTAGAGTAGAATATTAATGTAATACACAAAAATTCTTGGTTACATCTGGTTATGGTTATTAAAGTTTCAATGAATTAACAATTAATACATTAGAGAATAGGTTTACAATGCGAAGACCATTTTAATGACAAAGTTTTGAAGTTACACTACTATGCCATAAGTTCGGTTAAAAATATAAGCTATTCTTTTGTTTTTCATATTTTCTCTATTCTCACTTTCTTTGTAGTAGTTAAGACTAAATCAACCATTTCAATCAAACTGGTGGTTACTCCTGAGATTACCCTCCCCATCATCGGGGAGGGTCAATGGAGATCCTTCCCACTTTATTACCATAAGTTGGTAATAGATGTTTTAGATCCTTAATCAAATTTAATTCATGCTGAGGGATCCCATAAGAACCCTGAAATTTGATTGTCTAGTCCATTGCATGCTAAAAATTTTGATATTGTAATAACAATTTAAAAAATTTCCCAGCAAGAGTGTTACGGATAAACTAGGTTGTCTCTGTGCTTCTGAAACTTTTTTGTCAGACATCATATTTAAACACCGATAATTGTCAAAACCAGATCAATGTACTTTGCTGGCAAGGACAATGTTACAAAATACAAAAAATATTTTAACTCACTTGCACTCTAATGTTTGCAGATTTGTACTATGGTGGGGAAACACTGGCCTTGGAGCAGCCGCAGGCATACACATGTCCATTCTGCAACCGGATGGGCTTCACCGACACCACTCTCATGGAGCATGTCACAGCAGAGCACGCCGACACAACCCTCGCAGTGAGTCAACAGGAGTTATGTGTAGATTTTTTTCTGGTTCTTTTGCTACTGGGTTAGCTGTTTTTTTAACTCAACATCTGGTTTATCATTGACTTCTGGGGAAACAAAGTACATTCCATTACCTACACTATAGCCATAATGTTTGTTATATGGCTAAAATGATTAGTAATTCTGTTTTGATCAGATTGACTATTACCTCGTTTTTCCATAATGCCTTAATTATCTCAATTATGTGAATGGTGAAATTACAAGAGAACTGGTAATTGGTGGATTTTCATATACATATTCTTGTATTGCTGTCATGTGTATACAGTGCATGTATTGGTACCCTCTAGGATGTGGCAATTAAGGTGCATGCTTATAAAATTAAGGTTAGTTTTAATTATATCATGCTTAGGGCATTAAGTCCGCCGCATTGCCACTGTAATATTTACTTATGTGCAAATAAACATATTATTATTATATCATAATAGCTGATTCAGTTGAACTGTTTGTTAAGGATTAAATTTCATAAATATGCTCACATGAAAAGTAATTAAAATTGGTATATTAAAAATATTGTAATTAATTTTTATTTACTGGCTTAGTAGCTATAATCTAACTAGGAAGTGGTATAAAGTCTTTTTAAATATTCTCCTTTCTATCATTCACATTGCATTCCCTGTCCTATTGAAATGATGATTCGATCTAAGCACTGCATGTTAAGTATAGCATGCTTTGCTTAAGAGTGGTGAGCATGAGAAAATTCGTAGCTATACCTCAATAAATAATGGAGCTGAGAACTGTGAGGGCGCGCCCTATTGCGGGTAAAACTGCTGGCTATTTCTTTGTGTCTCAAATCACAAATGAATTATTTATTTATCTATATATCTGGTCGGCCTCTGCTCACGACTGGAAATAAATGAGCGAGAAATATTTATGTAATGTATTCATGCGCTTGCAGGTGGTGTGTCCAGTATGCGCGTCGATGCCGGGCGGCGAGCCCAACTTCGTGACAGACGACTTCGCGGGCCATCTCACGCTCGAACACCGGACCGGCCCCCGGGACCTCATCTCGTTTCTCATATCCTTTTGCAATAGATTAACATGCATGCTCGCCTGTTTCAGTACAAAAACGAGTGTTTGTACTTTGACGCAGTGATTAATTAATGTGTGTTGTAATGAAGCAAAAATAGTCACAATAGTGGTAAACCCTCCTCTCTACTTATCTCTAGATATAATATGGTGCATCAAATATGAGGCTTAGTGACCGAGTCACTAATTCATATGGTAAATAATGATTAATAATCTGTTGGGTGTTAGTGATGTTCATATTTGTATTAGCACTAGCATAATTTAATCTTGAAGATACCTCTGTGGGATATATCACAAACAGGCCATGGAACATGGTTTACCACGACAATTCGAACTACATTGCAAAGTCGATTAACCCACAGATTAACAAAATGACTCTGCTATGCAATGCACCTCGAATTGTAATAAACTATGAATTGTAGTTTTATGAAACCCAGCTCAGATTGTGATCTGCTTAACAGAGGCAATCACAAATTTATATTATGCTTATAACCAAATACAGATGTCGGTGGCTGAAATTGACTGGCTTAATATACTTTCAACACGGCATGTGGTAATGACTAGTTAAAATCTAGAGACAAAATAACGAGACAGTGAAATTGCGCAAACAATACTGCCGTTACTACCCTAATGTGTTGAAGTGCCGACTATCTTTTGAATCTTATACCCATCTGTATTTTTCGGGTAAAATACGTTATTATATCGGGTGATTCCTTAACTGCTATGCACGATGAGCCGAGCGGCATTCGACACGGCGGAATCCGGCGCATGCCGCACTCTGGACGCGGCGTCAGTCGCGCGCGTCGCACCAACATGCAGTTTAGGTGAGGAGATCCACAAATAAAATATTACACATACAATCTTCATTTCAACCAGTCTTTTAATTTTATTATATTATGAACTTTGGCAAACTGAAAGCTTTAAGTTAAGTTAATTAATTAAGAAAAATTTAAGTTATTGCCAAATCCTCGGAACCCATTAACACATTCGTAGACTGATGAGCCAGAGGGTTAAAGAATCTTGTTTTTATAAATAACACCTATAATATTCACATAGGACTTCGTACTAAAAGCGCTCAACCCCGACTTTCCAGCGGCGGCGGCGCGCTGTCGTCCCTGTCCCCTTCGTCGCGCGACGCCGTGGTGGACCCGATAGCGGAGCTGCTCTCGCAGCTGTCCGGCGTGCGGCGCGGCCAGCCCGGCCCGGGCACGCCCAGCCAGCTGCAACAGCTGCAAATGCAGCTGCAGCTCGAACGGCAGCAGGCCAATGTATGTATAATCTGTCAAGAAAATGTAGAAATTAAAGAGTTCGGGTTTGCTCGGACTTTTTGTCTGCATTTGTTAATAGCTTGCACTTACAAGCATTATATAAATTAAAAGCTTTTACATAAATTAAGGTAATGTGCTTCAATAGATATAGTAAATGTTTAGGTTTTTCAATAAAACAATTAGTTAACTTTCACTTCCGGTTTCTAGTATTTTTTGACAAACTGTATTAGCAATGGCTTAGTTTCTGGAGAGGTTTGGGTGAAGGACAAATGACAAATACGGTATTTGACACTATCAACAATAAATTATTTGAGATGCTCGATTAAAACATAAAATTACAAAATGATTCGGAAAATGTATTACTTTTAATCATTTACTAGTTGTTACAATTTTTAAATAGATGAAACATAAAAAGAGTGCTCTGAAATGTGACGTCACAAGCAAGTATTTTCATACAAAATTCCGTTTTAAAAGTAACTCATTTGACATCCTGTCAAATACCCAATTGTGATTTGTGTCACTCGAGAACGGCTACACTGGCGACGCAGTGTGCAACAGCCGCAAATGCAGCTGCAACTCGAACAGCAGCAGGCTAATTAGTGTATAATAATATGGCTCTGTACACATTAGGGTCTGAAGAAATTCAGGAGAATAGTTTTAATTGGTATACAAATACAATAATTCCTGCACTCCTTACTCATGCATACATACTAAAATACTCCAAAATGTATAGCATAATTAGCATAAAAATGTAGTATTTTTTTTGTCACTATGCCCACCCCAATACACCATCACCCTAAGGGTCTGTTTCACAATCTGCAGATAAAGTTCCGGATAAGCTATCCGCAACCAGGGCTGCCGTTTGTTCTAAATTTGAAGCTATAAAGGAATACACGCAATATAGGAAGATTTATTTAATTTTAAAACAAACGACATCCCTTGTTGCGGATAGCTTATCTGGAACTTTATTTGAACTGTGAAACAGGGGCTTTGTTGCTAAATTGTCCCCCACCCGCAGGCGGCGAGGCAGCAATTAGAGCGGTTGCCGCGGCGACCGGCCGCCGCGTCGAGTAGTGCGGCGCCGGCGCCGGTCGCGCCGGCCGCGGCGCCGGCTCCCGCGCCGCCCGCCGCCGAACCCGGCTCCGGTTACCTGTTAGCCGGCTTGCTGCGGCCGGAACCGGCGCCGTCGCCCGCAGAAGTAGAATCCAGGTAATCCTACTTTTATATTACTGGTGTGTGATAATGAGTTTTTTATCTATCTATTTATAAATGTGCGGCGAGCACATATCGCGACGTCAAAAGCATTTGGTTGTATGTTCGCTTACGACGAAAATAACTTTTTTATATCTTCGATCACTTTTTAACTTCTTTTTTAAACAGGTTGTCTATCTTTCTAATCATCTGAGAAACACATTTCTATTCTTATTCTATTAAAATAATAGAGAAATTTACAGAAAGTATAAAAATTCCATAATCCAACCAAATGCTTTACTCGATTCGATATCTGCGCGCGCACCATAAACTCCGACATTACGCAATCAAGTATCCCCGAGTGACGCAAAGTTCCCCTCTGTGGCAGGGCGGCCCTCCTGCGGGGGCTGATGTTGGCTTCGCTGGGGCGGGCGCCGCCGCCGCGGCCCGCGCCGCCCCCCGCGCCCCGCGCCGCGCCCCCCGCGCCCCAGCCCGCGCCCGCGCCCGCGCACCCCCCGCCGCGGACCAAACCGCCGCCCCGCACCAAGGTGAGACACCTCCCGCACTCAGTACGGACCCCGGTAGGACCGCCCCCCCGCCGCCACCAGCTAGACAAATGTGTAAGTAACGGCCTGGCCACGGGACATTCGCCCGCGCGAAAAATCAGTTGCTAGACGCCCCGCCCGTTGAAAATAACTCATAGAAATGTACGTAGCAAGCCACGCGGTAAGACGCCTCGCCGTTCGCGCCGCGCGATTTTTCGCGCAGGCGAATGTCCCGTGGCCAGGCCGTAACGTCGCACCATCACTGTGTCTACATGAGTAGATGAGAAACCTAGTTAGTTAGTTAGTCCGCATTTGGCCTCATAAGATGATGAGAAACCTATTCAATGTTTATTCGTTAGACAATATGGTAGTCCGCTTGTTGGTTATGGTACACCTCGTCAATTCACCTAGGTGATCCATGAACAAGAAATTGTGATTGTGGGCCACCTTTGTCTACCTAGGTGATCCACGAACAAGAAATTGTGCTTGTGGACCACCTTTGTCCACCTAGGTGATCCATGAACTAGAAATTGTGTTCGTGGGCCACCTTTGTCCACCTAGGTGATCCACAAACAAGAAATTGTGATCGTGTGCCACCTTTGTTCACGTACGAGGTGAGGCGCTAGGCGGGCGGTTCACGCGCCGCTTGCATTGTTGCGCTATTGGTTCGACAGTCAGGGTGCTTTTGGTGCCCTCAGTGTACCTTAGGTTGGCTGTTGGACTCGTTTGTTGTCATTTGCGTTAGCAATAGTATGAATTTTCACAGATTGGCATTGTTCAAGATTTTGTGCGCGTAATAAGGGGTCTGGTTTGACGACCAGGTTACGGTGGCAGGTTGTCGCGGCACGAGACCTGGAAACTTGGAAAACGTGATGACGATAGTGTGTTCGTTCCCCTCGCAGGAAACGGCGGCGCGCGCGCACCCGACGGCGCGGCAGCTGCCCGAGGGCAGGTAGGACCGCCCCCCGCCCCGGCGCGGCCGCGCCCTGCCCGGTAGGACCGCCCCCCGCCGCCCCTGCCGCCCCCGGCTAGACAACTGTGTAAGTAAAGTCGCACCATCATGTATAGACATCGGTAGATGAGAAACCTATTTAATGTTTATTCATTAGACGATATGGTAGTCTATTATTTATCACGAGGCCACGGACGGAACGCTTTCGCTACATTCGATTCGGTCTGGGAGAGATTCGCGTTTGTATTGCACTTTTAAGGGGTAAACTTAGTGGCCGTCGATGTTGTTAGTGAATATCTCTGTTGTAAATATGAAGTGGAGCGAGCGCGGCTGCGCCCGCGCCGCTCGGTAGGGCGACGCCGCTCTGTTCGATTTAAATGTTAACTTTTTCTTTTGCTAACACTTATTAGAGACGCTTAATATGTTTGTTTTGTTGGCTTTCAAAAGTCTGTGTGGTTTTCTTTATCCTAGAAATAGTTATGGAATGTTTTAATCGAGTTTACTCAACCTTTAAATGTAACACATAAGCTGTAAAATAGGCAATATTTGCAGTTACTTTTGTGAGAGGGGTCTATGCTTAAAAATTGAGTCTGAATAAGATACTGTCTTGATACACCGCTTAGATTAAATCTGTTGTTTATACTGTAATGTAATGTGACAATTAAACCAGCTTTATATACTGTATGAAGTGACTCCTCTCTATAAGGATATTGTATTCTATAGGGAACAGACAAGCTAGCTACAATAAATTGCCACTAGCCACACAAAGTGCTTATTAGTTTGATTATTATACTCCAACATTACCTTCATTACAAAATGTTTGTATGTACCCTAATTAAATTCTATAATATTAAAAGCAGCATTTTAATTTACTCTCTATTTCTAATAAAAAATACGCCCCAATAAAGAGACGTAGCGTTTATCTATTGGGGTGTATTTTTTGTAGGTACCTACCCACACGGCCTGGCCACGGGGGAAATCGCCCGCGCGAAGAATCTAGTCGCTAGTCGCAGCCGCGACTGAAACAAACTCATAGAAATATACGTACAAGCCACGCGGTTGACGCCCCGCCGTTCGCGCGAGCGATTTCCCCCGTGGCCAGCGTTGCCAGACTGTGCTGCCAGAATTACCGTAAAATGCACCCCGAAATTACCGTACACCATGGATGTAATCGTACACACTGATTTTATGATATAAAAATGAGATAATCACTTATTTTCTATTAAACAGAACACTAGTCTTAAATTACTTGATAAGTTTTATTTCTTAAATAATAATGTAGTTTTATCCGGTAAAAGTAACTCAAAAATTTTTGCCCCTGAAAGTGAAACTGCTTGACCAGTAGTTGGTTTAATGCCTCAATTTGATGATTCAGAGATATTTCTTACCCAAGAAAAAGCAGATTTTGTCGTTATATTCACACAAATTAAACAAACGCAATGTGTCGATCGGCCTATCGAAAGACAATTTTCATTTCAGTTGTAGTTTCGGATTCGGATCGTTGGTATTCGTACAATCATTCATGAATGAAGAAAGAAAATAGCGAAATATAGACTGAGATTAGGCGCCGATTTTAAATTACCGTACAATTTGTCGAATTTAGGCAATGTTCTTAGAATTACCTTATGTTTTTTGGTACCACCATAGATTACCGTACAAGGCTTGAAAATACCATACAAATACGGTAATTACCGTACGTCTGGCAACGCTGCCCGTGGCCAGGCGGTAAGGGTTACGAATGTACATTCGACAGCATGTCAACCTTCACATTTAAGTTGTAAAGTCACCCGTAATGCAACGGAGTAGAGTGCATGGGTGTACCATAGGATGATGTGCTGTCGACTGTACCTCAGCAAGACATCGTTTTCTTTTCGCACGCAATGGAGCGAAATCCACGGCGGCGCGTTGATCCGTTTCTGAACGTAATTTTAGTGTGGTCAGAGTAAAAATAAAATCTACCGTTCATTCATTTGTGAGCACAGAACATTATGGGTGTGAGTCTGCATGTCAAATTATTTATTCTGTGCTGCATTTAAACCACAGAGCACACATTCAAACTTACAAGTTTTCTGTGTACACCGCTGCCAAACAAAAGCGAAGCAAACTCTGTGGAAGCAACATTTTGTTTTGTTTGAGACTTACTACCTATTATTGTAAAGTTTTGCTGAAATTGCAGCGAATTTGGAAGCTGATTCAAGACTCAATTTCAGTAAAATTGACAATCAATAAATAGCGTTGTTTATAGCACGAGATTCCTGTCCTTTCTCACTCTGAGAAGTAACCATAGGAACTATGAACGAAATGTGGGGTGTGTACGATTCACAAGAAATTGACCGGTTGCTCCGAGAATGCGACGATACCTCGATGGAGATGCCTCATTTAGAAGCTGATCCACATCTACTCATATCTAAGGTATGTCGGCATTCAGCACATCCATAAGTACACAACGCATCTCGAAAATGTTCGATGAACTAGTCAACTTTTTCTCTTTCAGGTCCGCAAGCATTACTTGGACTACATAATAAAACTACTCTCGGTAAATTACGAGAATAAACAGAAGCTACTCGGCAAGAACATATACCTGCCCAGCGCTATTTGGAGATGTGCCAAACTCATAGAGTTAAATGCAGCCCAGGCTTGTATGGTGGTGGAACTCTACAGGAAGAATATTATTGCTGTGGTGAGAGATTTACACATTTCTTTTTAACATTCTCTAATACCACTGTTTTAAACAGATCATCTCTTTTCAGATCAAATTGCTTAAAGCTGACACAAAGAAAGGCAGACTGAACAGGAAATTGTTGGAGTGTCTGCAGACCCCACCACAAAATGAGAAGAAACTACAAGTTAACTTGGGCTCAAATGAGAAAAACTGTAACTGCCAATGTACCTGTAATGGGATGGCTCGCAAACGCCAAAAATTGACAACGTCTATAAAGAAAGACCACAGTGAGACCAGTTTCAATCATAATGAAAATATTTTTTTTAATTCTACTACAATTAAGCAATTTGACAATGCAGGCACCATTGACATGCAGTACCAAATACCAGTGATTACTAATTCCAAAGATTATTCATATAATCATGTATTTGTACCCGAACCCACAACGCAGCCACCTCAACCAACTATGCAGCTAACTCAACCCACTATGCAGCAGGCAATGCCAAATAACACAAGTCAATCTAGTAAAGTCCAAAACCAGAGAATGTCCATCGAGTCACAAGACTCTGAAGATCAAGTGATGTTGCAACTGGAACAACTGTTCCGTGCAGACTCAAATGACCCTGAGGAAGATATATTTGAAGGTGGCCTCTGTGACGAAATAGATTTTGCCCCTGATGAGCAGGAGAAAACCAGAATGCTGCAGGCCAGCCTAGAAACTAGAAATAATCCAGAAGATGCCACAGCAATGGACACCCAAGCAGCTAAACTGAAGTCAATAGACGAAAGGTTGGCATTATTAGAATCAGCTGGCATTCTGAACACAAGTAATTCAGCAAATACAACTGAAGTGAAAGAAAGCCCAGTCAAAGAACAGAATAAGTCATTACAAAACAAATGGCTGTGCGAACAATACTACCAAAAATTGTACTTGTTTGAGAAAATTGATGATATCAGGGATAGTAATAGGAAGAAGCATATTAGGGTAAGTCTAAAAAGTACTTCTCTGTTACTAGCACTGTGACCAGTAGTCAGATCTTCATCTCACTATTTACTATTCTGTCTTTGTTGGGAAGATCAAAGGATCTGTCTTCACAAAATAATATTACCTTCATAATAATTACCCCTATAATATTTATAATACAAACTAAAAGTATTATTTTATTATGTATCTAATATAGTATTAATAAAATTGTGTTAATAAATTATGTAGTGTAAATCTGAAATAATTTCAAATATGATTTCATAGCTGGGCAACATAAAAAAGACCTCTATAGTCATCATCAACCATTTTATACCCGCTGCGGGACATAGGCCTCCCTCATAGTTTTCCATGGCTTCTTTCAGATCAAGCGAAAATTTTTGGAATTGTTTGGAGAAGACAGTGATGATGAAGAAGATGTGATGTCACCCCTGGATGAGACTCCAGAATTTGTTCTGAGCTGTAAGGAGCGCATGGCACCATGGATTGTGAAGCTTCTAACACCATACTATGTAAAAGGGCGCATCAGGGGCAAGGCTCTGTTTAAAGCATTGGCCAGTCATTTGATAAGGCTGATCTATCAGTGCAGTCATTATCCAAGTAAGTATGAATTACATTCAAACTCAATAAATTTTGTACAATTATTAATGGAATAGTACTACAAAAATATTTAATTTAAAGTTTTGCTGTCCAGTCCTTTGAAATATCAGCTTTATCATACCATAAAACAAAACATTGGGCATGGAAAACTACTTGTTTTGTGTGCATCAGGATGCCAGGTGTATGTGGTCTTAACAGAGTACATTGCTTCCTACTATACCTATGTACATTCCATACGCTTGTACATTGCTCTCATGCATACAGCATGTGATTATACATCTGATGCACACATTTTTTTCAGCAGAAGGTGCAAGTTTACTTATACTCTTGAATTGTGATTTCAAATTGTGTGCTAATTACAAAAAAACTATTTTTTTCTTTCAGGTCAATATGAGGTTAACAGTTTTGTGTCTGACTTCTTGAAGAGTCATAAATTGATAAGGTGTGAAGCAGATTTCAAAGAGTTCAGGATTGAAAATATCTAATTTTAATTTGATTCAATGTTTGACTTAATCTGTAATGCATTATAATTATAGGCAAACAAGTGAGTTTTTATGTCAAAATGTTTGATATTTCTTGGTGCTAAAACCAGAGAACCTATTTCTAAGAAAATTTGGTATAACTGTTTTCCATAGCCTGTACAGTTGCTTAAAATAAAGATGTTGTCCAGATGTTTTGCTCTATTGCTTGCATTTCTTTATTAATTTATTGCCGTCCTCACTGGACTTCCTTTTAGTTCCCTGTGTAAACCAGGTAGTTAAAGTTTTTTGTGAAAATTTCGCCTTTTGCTCAATTGTAATTCTTTTATTGCAGTCATCACCTTTGTTTCTAGAATTGTTCACACCAGTAGATACTGGATGCCAGGACAATGCCTTAACTGGCCTTAAATAGCCCAGAGCCATATCAGGGGTTACATTCTTGATGTCAAGCCAAGCCTAAAAAAAACCCAAAATAATTACACTTTATAAATAATTTCAATTGAAATGGTTTTAATCAAACCATACCTCAATTTGTTCTTCCGAATCCAAAACAGCAGGCATTCTATGATGTAGCCAATCAAGGGTGCTGTTTGAGTCCATGGTTATTACAGAATAGCTATAGATTACTGTTTCTTTGTTTCTCCATATACTGTACACTCCAGCCAGATACAAGAGCTTTATGCCTTTCCACCCAAAGTCTTCATTGAAACTGTTATTCCAAGTTTCGGGGTTGTCAGTCTGGAAAAGTTTTGTCTAGTGAATTTTAAGTTACAAGTTACAGTTGACAGCACATCAACCTTCACATTATAGTTGTAAAGTCACCCGTCATGCACCGGAGTAGAGGACATGGGTGTATAGGATTATGTGCTGACGACTGTACAAATAAGTAGTTAAACTACATATTTCTACCTTGTAACTTTATTTTTAATGTAACTTTTGCTTTGTATTCACAATTCTGTGATGCTTATGAAAATTTTAGTTACTGCTTATGATACACATTTATTTATTAGAAAATATACACTGTCTGTAGTTCTCGGTCTCTGTCGCACTCAACTGTTAATTAAAGCAAGGCCAGATGTCATGTACATACCCACTAAGGGGTGGCAATAACAAATGATATATGACTCACTTGGTGGTTAGTAGGCATGGCCTATGCCTGCAAAGTAGGCTCATTGAAGCCAAATTGCAGAAACATTCATTACACAAAGACAGTCTGCCATCGGTAGTTTTGTTACATTTACTTGTAGGTGCCAGTACAAGTCTTTCTAGCTTACCTGTACACTTTCGTCTTGAACAGAATAGATGTAATAAGGCTGTTTGTTATTAGCTAATTTATCAGTAGTTTGCCACTCATAAAAGCCTTCTACTACAATCACACATCTGCCTCCATTCCTTAATGCTGGTCCATACAACCTGGAGCTTTTGATGTTTTCCAAGCGGCAGTTATTTGTGGTCAAGTTATGGCTTCTATAATCACCCTTTATAAAAAAGAAATTGTACATTGAAATATTTTGATTTATGTTGCAATGTTATCAGGTTTACTAATCAACCAACAAAACCTGGGTGTAACTTACAGTGTGCCAAGTAGGTATAATACCCCACATCATAGGCTTTAACAACCTTTGGGCAACATTTACATAATTTTTAAGCGCACTTGCAGATATCAAGACAGGGGTCACATCAGTGGGAGCGATGTTGTATGATGGCTGGTAAGTCTTGCCGTCATTGTGTTCCTCGCTCCAGTCCGGTTTTTCATATTTTGAGTTGGTTGTCTGCTTGTAGCTGCAAGCGCAGCGCAAAGTCTCTTTGCTAAGGGATCTAAAGAAATTAACCAAGATCTAAGACGTGTTGCGTGCTACTGTTTAATATTAAAGAAAGAACAATGTTGACATTTTTAAATACTTACAGTCCGGTGCGGCCACACATATCGACAAGTAAATAAAAGAAAATAATAAATAAAATAAATGCCGTCAGCCGTTTAGCAATTTCCGATTTTCCGCACTTTGTTTTGACGTTTTTTTTTTCGTAGAGTTGATGTGTGATATTGCGTTTTGATGCTCTGTTTTCTGCGCACCTCGAAAACCGCACTACTACACGTTCGGGCAAATGAGATTAATGTATTTGAGTGGTTCTGTGAATTACACAAGATCAAGATTTATTATTTATTCTGTGTTGTTGGTTGACCACAGATTAAGAAGGAGATACTATGGTCGACCGACTTGGTTGTTGTGGTGGTTCAAGGTTTATCCCATTTTATTAAATCTACGTCTCGTGCTGCCCGGGTTTTTTCCTAAAATCTGTAAAACAAGTCAACTATGAATCCCCGCTAGCGAAGTAAGTTTAAAAATCAAGTGAACACAATTATAACATCATGTGGAAGTATGTGTCTCGGCGTATCAGAGATTCCATTGAGCGTAGTGCTAATTATTTCGACAAACGGAGCACCACCGGGCTAGCAAACGCCCCCGCCAATGGCATCAGCGAAGAGAAGAAGTCCTCGGCGCCGTGCTGCTGGTTTACGGCCGCAAAGTGCTGGCGGTCGCAGCATAGCGATCATAACACAAACAGCAATCGATGGAACTTCGATCAGTTGAATAGCTCTTGGCTCGGTGCCATCACATGGGTACGATATATTTAGTGTTACAGTTCTTCATAATGGTCTCATTTTTACATGCATGGCTACTGACATTACTCTAATTAATACTCCAAATATATTGTCTAGAGAACTTATAACTTTTGTTATATTTACAGAGCAGTGCACTAGTCTTAGGTTGGTATACATCTCAGCTAATACATTTGAAGTACAAGTATCTGCGCAGAGATGACCAGGAAAATAAGCATTTCAGAGATCTCTTCAAACCATTGAGTCCTTATGTGCAGTATGTGAACAAAAATGCTCTGTTTTTGGAATCCATTCCTAATGTACAGGAAGTTGTGAATTCTTTCACTCCTACTGTTTATTCAGTATCTAATGATCAAAGTGCAACAAATAACAGTGCAGAGAGACCTACAAGCACTAGCAGCGGGTCAGTTAGTGATGCTTCATCTAATGATCTTGGAGATGTGCTGAACTCTATTGAGAATAAACTGGGACTTGCTGCCATTGAAAATGGGCAGCATCAGAATGGACTTAATTTATTGAGGTAAAAGTTTCAAACAAAGTGTACTTCCATGTTTATGCAGGATTTTATAAATCGAAATTCACATTTCATTTTCCAGATCAGCAGCAAACAGAAACCATGCACCAGCATTGTACAATCTAGGACTGTGCTACGAGCTAGGCCTTGGTGTTAATGCAGATGAAAAAATGGTACACACCTGTGGATATATTATGTTGCATTTATTAATTTATGTCTATGAATTTCCACACAAAATATGGCCGAATCACCTTGTATTGTTGCCGGTTCATAATTCTTAGCATGAGCCGGCTGGACAATTTCAAAACCTGGAAAGTGACACACCTAAGAAAAAACAGATTTTTGCATTCTGCAGCTTATTAGACCACAAAGCATCAATCTGCATTTTCAAAAGGTCTAAAAACACCTTAGAAGTTGGATTTTGACGTTACAGTTATAATGTTGGACGATGTAGACCATTTCAAAAACCTAGCAAGGCGAAAAACCATTTTAAAAACCTAGTAAGGGTTTTTAAAGTGTTTTGGCGCCTTGCTAGGTTTTTGATAGCATTGAAGACGATTGTATTTCGCGCGCCCACATTAGTAAGAACTTTAGTTAGAAACATAGTAAGGGCTCTTGCTAGGATTTTAAAGTTTTCAATCAGACATGCATACAGTTAAAAAACAAATGAATCATATTTATGAGAACTATTAAATTCTGTGTAAAGCCAAGGATAGATAGCATCTTTTGTTCCAACTCTCAAGTCCCTACCTCTTATATTATCAGTAAGGCAAGCTATGGAAGTGATCAACTCGTTTTTTGGCTCTCCTGCAAAATTTGTCTCGGGGCACAATTGTCCAGCCGAAGCTCTCACAACTCTTAACACAACAGAAATCTGATATGCAGTGTGGGCCGGCCATGGACTTGGCCTGGTGATCTCTGTGGGCCCGGATAAAAGTGTTAATCAAATTCAACTAATAGAAAAAAATAATTTGTAATATGACGGCGACAATTTCTCGGAGATTCACCGATCTCTACTTCCGCAGTTTTTAGTCTCACAAAAAAAATATGTTAACTCCACAGGCCGTGGATCTGTATCGAGCAGCAGCATCACTGGAACATGCTGGAGCAATGTACAACCTGGGGATATACTACGGGCAAGGCCGCGGAGGGCTGGCCTGCGACGTCAAGATGGCGACGCGATTGCTGCGGCTTGCTGCCCTCAAGGGTCAGGAAAACGCCATCACAGCTCTCAAGGCCCTTGATATTGAAATGGTGGAGACCCCCAAAGCCACCGATTCTCAAACATTTTCATATCCATTTACGCCATATGCACAAAGCGACTTAAATGTTGTCCCAACTCACTCTAGTCTCTATGTCGATGTTAATTTGTCTCAAATCAATGCTTCCGTTTACTAGATTTAAGTTTTGGCTGAGGGGTTTTGTTATAAAAATAATGGTTCTAGGATTAATTTGAGACAATATTTGTCTGCCTTTCGTCAATTTCATGATTGTTCCTTGGTTAATATGTCACATCAAATAGTCTGTTTGGTAGCCAAAATTGTTAATATTAATGTTTTGTGTTAAATCGTCATGTTTTGTCAATGCCTATTTGGTTTTTTAATTGATTGTGTAATCTCTCTGAGATGTGATAATTGTGTAAGGTAGGTACAGCTTTTATTAACAGGTGTTACTTGTATGCAAGAAGTAACTAAAGTATAAAAACAAATGGTCTTTCATATTTATAAAAACATTCATATTTTTGAACGAAAACTTTCGTAAGCACTACAAATAGTACGAATTGTTCTCCGGATACACTAACTTGATTTTTCGCCACCATGATTAAGCTCTGCGAATCGGATCGAAACCGACGAAAAATAAAGTAAGTGTATCCAGAGAACAATTTACAATGAATCATATTGCGGTTGAATCTTACAACGAACTTAGTATCTTGAAAACGTTATTGAGGTTGTGAGATAGAATAAACAAACTCAATATTTGCATTGTATGTAAAGATTGTATGTATACAGTAGAGTCCCGGTAATCTGACAAACATTTTACTGGGCAGTGTCGGACTATCGAATTTGTCGGATTATAGACCCCCCTATAGTCCGGTTTTTTTTTACAAAATAGTACCTTGTTACCCGACAATAACAGATCCAATTATAAAATTCTATAATTTATCTGAATTACAAATTATACTTCATTACATCATTATGTATGTATATCGAATTTAGTAAATTAAACAACTTTATAAAATGAATGCATTAATGCTACAGAACTTAAAAAAACAAGTACATTAAGAAATAATTGCGCACATTACACCTACATACATTAACGAAGATCGCCAAAAAATATTATATTATATTACTAGCTGACCTGAAAAACGTTGTTTTGCCAGATAGGGCTATGAAAAATAGATAACAACCTATTCTCGGTCCTACAGTATATACGTATAAAATTTCATCAAAATCGGCCAAGCCGTTTCGGAGGAGTTTGCGCACTAACACAGTGACATGAAATATATATTAGATGTAGATGTAGACATGTTGGATTAAGGTTATCGCACATTTGTCAGTAACGTAGGCGCCGAACGCACCGTATTTTAAAATTGGGTCGCATATTTGTCAGCAACGTATGAGGGCTGCTACTTATGTATGCGGAATAGAAAAAATAAACAAATGTATATGGCTAAATATGCTTTTATTGTTTTTCAAAGTATTCTCCACTATGATTCTCCTCCATAGTCAGCAGTTCGGTTTCATTAAAGGGCGGAATACAACAGACGCTGGAGTCATGTTAGTTAAACATATTTTCAGTGCGTGGGAGGATCATAATGATGCGATAGGAGTATTTTGTGATCTGTCAAAGGTATTCGATTGTGTAGACCACAAAACATTACTCTCAAAGTTAAAACACTGGAATAAAAAAATTAAGTCTAGATCTTTTAAAATCATATTTAGAAGGAAGGGTTCAAAAAGCAGAAATAAATCGTATTAAATCGTCAGGCTCACTTGTAAAAATGGGAGTCCCGCAGGGATCTATCTTAGGGCCGTTCCTTTTCCTAGTCTATGTAAATGATTTACCGTTTTTGGTACAAAAAATGTGTGAGATAGTGTTATATGCTGATGACACGTCACTTGTTTTTAAAATAAAGAGACAGGAAAATAATCTTGACGAAGCAAATAATGCTCTCTCGCACGTTCTAGATTAAATAATCTATTGTTAAATTCAAAAAAGACAAAATGTATGAAATATACCCTACCTAACGTAAAATTAGTTGAAAACAACATTGTAATTGAAAATGATAAACTAGAATTTGTTGACGATACTGTATTTTTGGGCATCACAATCGATGCCAAACTACAATGGGGTCCACATATTATAAAATTGGCACATAGGCTAAGCTCCGCAGCATATGCCGTGAAAAGAATTCGAGAACTTACTGACGTTGCAACTGCTAGGCTTGTTTATTTTAGTTACTTCAATAGTATTATGTCCTATGGTATAACACTATGGGGCCGGGCAGCAGACATTGAGACTATCTTCATCTTGCAGAAGAGAGCGATCCGATTTATTTACAAGCTAGGTAGTAGGGGTTCGCTAAGAGATTTTTTCAAAGAAACTAACATCTTAACAGTTGCAAGCCAATACATTTATGACAATATTATATACGTTCGGAAAAATATTAAGGACTTCGAAACTCTTGGTAGCCATCATAACGTTAATAGTAGGAATAAACATAAATTGTCATTTCCACGATTTAGATTTGCAAAAGTTAATACTTCGTTTATGGGGCACTGTATAAGGTTCTACAACAAGATACCCCAAGATATATTAGAGTTACTAATTCTTGATTCTTGATCGATGCACTTTTGCATTCGATGAAAACAATTTGTAAAACACTTTCCACTCTGATTGAGGTATCTCCAAAACGTGCTGTTTGAACGCATCTACGGCATCTTCACGGGTCGAAAATCGTTGACCACGTAATTTATTCTTTACATTTGGGAATAAATAGAAATCATTGGGAGCCAAATCAGGGCTGTACGGTGGATGACCCATCAATTCTATTTTTTGACCATCCAAAAATGTAGTTGTTTCCTGAGATGTATGACAGCTGGCATTGTCATGGTGAAGTATGATTCTGCGTCGCTGGTTGTTTTGACGTATTTCTTCAAATACTTCCGGCAAACAAATGGTCGTGTACCACTCCGAATTAACCGTTCTGCGATTCTCCAGTGGTATTGTAGCCACATGGCCATTAATACCAAAAAAGCAGGCCACCATTTGCTTTACAGTGCTTTTTGCACGAGCTCCTTTCGTAGCGTTCGGCTCATTTTGAAACACCCAAACTGTTGATTTGTTTCGGGATCGTACGCGTAGATCCAGGATTCGTCACCTGTGTAGATATTATAAACATATGCACCATTCGACGGGAGCATCCTTTTGATCCTGTGTTATAGGACCTTGACCCTTTATAGGGCTCTGTGCCATATATGGCCACCATAATTTGAACTTTATTGCATTGACATAGAGTCCAAAACCAATGAAAATTTAAGACTAGCTCTGCCCTATAAAGGGTTAAGTTGTGCGGGATCCAACGCGAACAAATTTTTTTTTACAGACAAATGTTCATGTAATATCCTATGAATGCTCGTCATACATATGCCCAGAATAGCCTCTATCTCGCGATACGTAACATGGCGGTCTTGCATATGGGTTTTCGCACAGCTTCAATATTTTGTGGCACAACCACCGATTTCGGGCGACCTTCTTTAACTTCGTCCGTGAGCTTACTGCGCCCGCGATTAAACTCGCTAAACCAGTGATACACAGTCGTTTTTGATGGAGCTTCACCACTAAGGACGTATACACGTAGAACGCTGGCTACCGGCGCCGATTTGGTCGGGTCCGATCGGCTCAGATAACAGCTGCATAAAAAACGCAGGCAGAAACCGACTGACAGTCTCTCTAATTAGCACGCAAACAAAATTCGAAAACAAAGTATACATACACCCCGTAAATAAAAAGACAGTTTTTTTTATCTCTTTTATCCCAAATGTGGCTTCATCACCAACCCATTATGTAACCACTGAGGGTTACGGGTCTGATATAGGACGGGAGGAAGATATAGGCCATACATTACCACGGGGGCCATGTCCGGATTGGCATACAAATGTGGAATCAAGATGACATCTTGATGTCATAATTTCAAAGATTTCAAATAGGTACGTGTTGCGTTACAAACTGCAAGCAATTGGCAGCCTATCGGCGGAGGTCGGAACTTGTCGGCGATGGTCGGCGCTGATTCGGCACAAAGTCTGCCTGCACCAACTACACGCGCCGATCCGTTCCGATAAGCGTTGACAGATCGGCGCTGGTAGCTAGCGTTCTACGTGTATACGCCCTAAAAGTCGAAGTTAGTTGATCTACGCACTGTTGTTGCGTTAAACCACGTCGAAAATCGTAATAAATCATAGCACGAATATTTTCACGAGTGAGTTCCATTTTTTCAGCGATATGATATTTTAAACCCAACAAAAACAAAACACAACGTATCTAAGAGAAAAATATTAGCTGCCAGTATTTAAAAAAAGAACGAATTTGACCATGGAGGTCAGACATTGCGTTTAAAATTATTGGAATCCCAGATTCCGCATACAGTAGCTTTCTGTGTGTTGCCAACAATTTTTGCAGCTTTTTCTTGCCTCTGGTGTGAAACGGTGCGGTGACATTGTGCTATGGAAGAAATTGTTGTAATAGCCTGCTTATTGGCAGAGGAAGAAAATGAAATTCCAAGAAAAAAAAAAGACTGGATTCACAACATTAATTAAAAAAGGAACTTATATGGAGCATATTCAGCTCTTCGGATCCGAATGAGGCAACACTGAGTGGCAGCAGGCGCCGTACGCGCCGCGTTATATGACGTCATCAGAATGCTTCCTTCGGAGTTCGGATGCCTACCGTATTTTACGAAATGCGGCGCGTACGGTGCGGATAAATATACGAGATTTCATATCATTGCATACAACGAATTCTAAAATGCGGCGCGTTCGGCGCGTACGTTACTGACAAATGTGCGACCAACTTTACAGGGAGTCGTTACCGAAGTACCGGCGGTCCACTGTAATTAATTTCGACTTTATGTTAACAGTAATTTACCTACTCATTAAGTTAGTTCTAATAATCCAGATCAATAATACACTATGTGATGGATCACATTTGTTTGAAATACAGTTGAAATAGTTTGAAAGTTTGTCTTTTGACTATCCGCTGAGGCCCCCAATAATATGAATAAAAGTCAGATTTACCACCAAATTATTTATTTGTTAAGGTAGAAGGTAATTTATCTTAATTACAATTAAAATCCTACTATATTACACATTGTGAAGCATGCTGTTACCAATCACACATCACCCATCCTAGCTACAAACAGTGTAGGCAAACATTCCTGCATGCGTGTGTAAACATCCATGTGTGCAAACTAGGAATGGATTATATTACACAGTTCATTGGACAGGAATAATTAAATAGCCATCAATGCTAAATCAACAAATGAAATAAACCCTTTCAGTCCTTACGCAAACATTGGTCATGTCAATTGAACTATAGTTCAGATGTTTGTTACAAATAAAATCAATCACATAATTATACAAACTTCTTGTGTACTATTGGAATTTGTAGGTACCTGAAACAAACACAAGCTATGTTACTAATTTTATTTATGTAATTTTGAATTAAAACTCGTAAAAATGTAATGGTCTTATAAATAAGAACACATTGCCTAAAACACTCCTCAAAGGCAGTTTAAATAGTCGACGGTGTAGAGAGTGTGTTAGTCTCTTTGCTCTACACAGCTCTACGTACTCTGTGGGTTTTTGATCTGTGATCTGTCTGAAAATATTTGTTGTTGTGAAAATGCAATATAATTTGCGATCCAATTAAATCCCTTCTTTTCATTGTAATTCCATCACCGAACCTAATTACGAGAGCCTCCAGTGGCCACAGGCCCTCGTTACACCTTTTATTTTGAATGCAATATAATTTGCGATCCAATTAAATCCCTTCTTTTCATTGTAATTCCATCACCGAACCTAATTACGAGAGCCTCCAGTGGCCACAGGCCCTCGTTACACCTTTTATTTTGGCGACCGAGCAGTAAATTATGGAAAGGCTACAAAAAGAAAGGTCGATTGCAAGAACCATATTTACGAAATGCAAAAACAAATTTATTGAAACCCTTGAAAAGGAAAAGGGAAACCAGACCAAAATAAGATCGTGCTTCGATATTCTGGCTGAAAAAGCACAAGCACTCTTCGATATCGACGAAAAGATGCAAGAACAATGGATGACAGTAGAAAATTGCAGCGAAGACGATATTGTCAAAGACTGCGAAAGGGCCGATGAGTATAAGCTTGCATTCTATGAGGTCAAAAATAAGTATGAGGCGTCGGAACACCCAAAATCCCCCCCTGAATCACACTATGATAGCCTATCGGTAAGCGGAAATCGCAAAAGAAATTTACCTAAGCTTGAACTAGCGAAATTTGATGGCGAGCCCAAGAACTGGCTAGGGTTTTGGAGTTCATTCAAAAAAATACACACAGATCAGTCAGTAGACGAAGATGATAAGATGGCTTACTTGACACAAAGCATGGTAAAAGACTCTCCAGCCTACAATCTTGTCAAGAGCTTCCCACCGTGTGGTGAGAATTACATACAAGCAGTAGACCAGTTGAAAATGCGCTATGGACGAGACGAGCTCCTCATTGAGATTTACGTAAGAGAGCTTTTGAGGTTAGTACTCCAACAAGCTAGAGAAGTAGACCCCATCCCAATTTCCACTTTATATGATCAATTAAAGACTCAGTTAAGGGCACTAGAGACACTTGGTGTTACAAGTGAGAAGTATGCTGCCATGCTCTACCCCTTAGTGGAATCTGCCTTACCGGAAGAAATGTTACGTGTATGGGAGCGGCAGAGGGACAGGGGCGCTGGGGAAGACATCCTAAACAATCTGTTGGAGTTTGTGAAGATTGAAGTTGAGAGCGAAGAGCGCATCCAATTGGCTAAACGAGGCCTGAGAACCAATGACAACGTCAATAAAGAAGGAAAAGTACCCACAGCTTCTTGTTTAGTAGCTGGGGATTCCAAAAAAGCCACGACATCAAAACAATCAAATAAGGCGACTGTATCCTGTATATTTTGTGATAAACCTCAACACGCGAGTAACGAATGTATAGCAGCTTTGAAAATGACTGTGGAGGCCAGACGTGACATCGCAACAAAGAAAAGGGCTTGTTTCGCCTGTCTCAAGACTAATCACAGTTTTTTCAGATGTAGGTCCGGCGTGAAATGCATATGCTGCCAGAAGAAGCATACGGTTCTACTTTGCCCTGTAGTTTGCAAACAAAATGAACCAAATGAAGATGGTATGACCAGCTCTGATAATGCGGAAGCAACGCTGGCCAGTAAGTCCAACGGAACGACACTCTTACAGACGCTCACTGTGAGGATTGGCAATGAGTTGGTAAGAGCATTTATAGATACTGGCGCACAGAGGTCATACATAAGAAAAGACGTGGCAATAAAACTGAGTTTGGAGCCCACAGGTGAAGAAGTGCTACGTCACTGTTTATTTGGTGGAGTTCAAACGAAAGATGAGGCCCACCAAGTATACGATTTGAAAGTAGAGAGCGTGAAAGGAGACTCCACTCTTGGCATACTTGCCCTAAGTAAAGAAAAGATTTGCGGGTATATACCGCGAATCAGGGACGGAGCCATAAATCAGAAGCTAAAAACACATAAGCTGACCCTAACAGATGTGGGCCAGGATACTCCCGAGGTTGGGCTTCTGATAGGTGCAGATTACGCAGGCAAAATCATGACGGGCAAAGTCATACATTTGAATGAAGATCTCCATGCTATTGAGACTACGCTTGGATGGACGTTGCAAGGGATAGTGACGCGAGAAAACAATTCAATCATTGCAACAGTAGACCTATGCGATAGCGATATAAGCAAGCTATGGGATCTGGAGGTTTTGGGGATCGAAGACCCCAAAGATAAGCTCCTAAAGAATAGAACTCAGGAGGAAGCCTTAGAAACCTTCAGAGATAGTGTTTCCGTAAATCATGAAGGGCGCTACGAGGTAACACTACCATGGAAGATGGACCGACCGGAACTGCTGGATAATAAAGGACTAGCAGAAAAGCGGTTGATGTCCACGACAAAGCGGTTAGAATCCCTGAATGAGCTGGAAAACTATGGTAAAGTTTTTAAAGAGTGGTTGGAGCTGGGAATCATTGAAGTCGACCCAGACACCACCAGTCCAGGTCACTACTTATCACACCACGCTGTGATTAAGGAGTCCAGCCTTACTACACGAGTGCGGCCTGTATTCGACGCGTCCGCACGAGATTTTAATGGGAACTCAATCAATGCATGTTTGGAGAAGGGTCAAAATTTTTTAGAAATTATCCCTATATTGTTAACGAGGTTCCGAATGCATATGGTTGGGGTAACGGCAGATATAAAAAAGGCGTTTCTTCAAATCGCGATTGCTGAGCATGATCGTAAATATCTCCGCTTTTTATGGTGGTCAGAAGACAAGGAAATGATTACATATAGGCATTGCCGCGTCGTTTTCGGCTTGACTTGTAGTCCTTTCTTACTGGCTGCAACCCTGATACACCACTTGGAGACATACTCACTATCACAATATAAACATTCCGCAGAACTTCTTAAAGATTCCTTCTATGTTGACAACTGTGTGGCGAGTTTGGATAGTCAACAAGAAGCAGAGAAGTTTATAGACGATGCAAAGAAGATGATGTACGAAGGGAAGTTTGAACTACGTGGGTGGGTGACCGCACCAGTTCAATGTAAAGGTACAGATATAGAGGCGACAATATCAGTGCTCGGTATGAATTGGGACACAGTGAACGATGAGCTCCGTTGTAATATTAACGCAGTAAAAAAATTCAAGGAGCCAATCACTAAAAGAGAACTTTTATCAATATGCAACAGAGTGTTTGATCCGATTGGGTTCACTTGCCCAACTACGCTCATCCCTAAGCTCCTTTTGCAGAAAACGTGGTCACTAAATGTCGGCTGGGACGGGGCGTTGCCAGACGAAAGAAATAAAGAATTTAAGTCATGGCTTGAAGAGGTCCACTGGTTGAACGAGTGTAGGATTCCCAGACGCTTGACTGAGATACCCATTCGAGAAGGTAAGATCTCACTACATGCATTCAGTGACGCGAGCAAGCAGGCTTATTCCGCCTGCATATTCTTACGTTCAGAGACCGACAAGAAAGAGGTCAGTGTTCAATTGGTGCTAGCAAAAACGAGAGTAACACCAGTAAAGGAAATTACCATACCGAGGTTGGAACTCATAGCGGCAGTAATGTCGACAAGGCTCTACGCACAAGTGTGCGAGGCTTTACGACTTGAAGACCACAAGGCTTATTTCTGGTCTGACAGTTCCGTTGCCATTACCTGGATAGTCACGAACAAAGAATGGAGCGTGTTCGTCAGAAATAGAGTACGCGAGATCACAGAGAACACGCGACAAGAAGATTGGAGACATATTAGTGGTGCTGCCAACCCAGCTGATCTCCCATCCAGAGGGTGCACGCCCAAGAAATTAGTCGAGTCAAGATGGTGGGAGGGACCAGCATGGTTAAAGGAAAGCGAAGATAAGTGGCCTACTTCAGAGATAGCCGTGAGGGAGGAGGAGGCCAACAAAGAATTGAAGAAAACGAAGCAAGTAATGAACAATTTAGATATCGTCCCAGAACGATTCACTACACGTCTTGAGAACATGAGTAAGTACTCAAAGATTGTTCGCACAATAGGCTGGATATTAAGATTCTATAGAAACTGCAAGTCAGCCAATAAGGCGAACGGAGAGTTAAAATTTGAAGAAGTAGTACAAGCGGAAAAAACTCTATTACGCGTAGTCCAACAAGAATCATTCGAGAAGAAAGAGAAAGGGAATGTGACGAAAGACCTAGAAGTTTATGTAGATGGAGATGGGTTGAAAAGGGTCAGAACAAGACTAACTTTGGATGAAGAAAGTGAAAGTTTTAAGGCACCAATCCTCCTCGATGGAAAACACTACATTGTCGAACGGTTGGTAGAGCAAAGACACCTACAGCATCTCCACGCGGGTCTAAACATTCTATTTTCCACAATTCGCAATGAATTTTGGATATTGGGAGGCAAGAAGCTGGCAAGAAAGATTATATCGAGGTGTGTAATATGTAAGAGATTTAAAGGTGATCATTATAAGACGCCAACCGCACCATTACCTGATAATCGAGTAAGAAACACTGGAGTGTTTCAGGTGACTGGAGTAGATGCGGCAGGGCCGCTGATACTTAATACAGGTGAGAAAACCTGGATCATTCTTTTCACCTGCGGGGTCTACCGAGCTGTACACATAGAGCTAGTGATGGCTATGTCGACTGAGTGCTTCCTTATGGCACTACGTCGATTTATCGCGCGGAGGCGCAGAGTCCAAGTTATGTACTCGGACAATGGTACCAACTTCGTTGGTGCGGAGAATCTCCTCTCAAATGTTGATTGGAAAAAGGTTGAAGAATACTCAACGATCCATAAGATCAAGTGGATATTCAATCCGCCAGCGGCCCCGTGGTGGGGAGGCTGGTGGGAACGAATCATTAGAATACTGAAGGAATTACTCCGGCGGAACCTTGGAAGAGCGTCCCTGTCGTTCATCGAGTTACAAACCATACTGTGTGACATAGAAAGCGTGATCAACTCGAGGCCGCTCACATATATCGCTGAAAGTGAAACCCTTCGACCTCTGACACCAGAGGCATTCTTACATCCACTACAAGGCACAGAAGTCCCTGATTTAGACACCGTTGATGCCGAAAACTTGAATGCTAGACAACGACACCTACAAAATCTGAGAGAAGGACTAAGGAGGCGTTTTAGAGACGAGTACCTATCTCTGCTAGTGAGTCGAAACCAAAAGACCAATAGACCGATTCAGAAGGGTGACGTTGTCATCATAGAAACAGAGACAAAACGTGTCAATTGGCCATTAGGACTTGTAGAAGAAATTTTCCCAGGGAAAGACGGCCAATGCAGAGTGGCAAAGATTAAAATGGCAGACGGATACCGTACAAGGCCAGTACAACGCCTCTATCCATTAGAAGTCGTCAAGGATGAAGACTCTGAAAGGGAGACTCCGCGAGATGTACCGGAAGTGGAGCCGGTATCTGCCGAAGACCAACCAGACCCCCCACCTCCGTCTCGAGTCACAAGGAGCGGGAGAATTTTGAAGGTACCTAGGCGATTGGATCTCTGAAGTCCAAAGACAATAGTTGCCAACTGTTTGGCAACGGGGGGAGGATGTAGAGAGTGTGTTAGTCTCTTTGCTCTACACAGCTCTACGTACTCTGTGGGTTTTTGATCTGTGATCTGTCTGAAAATATTTGTTGTTGTGAAAATGCAATATAATTTGCGAATAACATCAAAATAAGTGTTTCAGGACGGCGCGCGGCGGCAGCTGGTAGGCGGGCGGATAGCGAGCCTCGTAAGCGTAAAGTCCGTTCGCTTAGATAGTGTCGGTACACACGAAGGCAATCTTGGTTTTAGTAAAAAAACATTTATTTCAATAATAAAACTTAAACGGCAAAAATACTTTAAATAGAAAAAAAACATGGTACGCAATATACCTAATAAAGCACATAATAAAACACTACTCTTCATAACTCGAAGTGTCCTCAGAATATTCATCTCCACCGGTATTTAGAGTAGGTACCTTCCTAAGTGATGCAGGATCGTCTCGTTATAAATCCATTCTAAAATACTGATTGATTTACTTCTGTGATCTACATAACAGTAGAATGAGACGAGCTGCGAGCCAAATTCACTGGCGTGTTTGCGCCCCGTCGGCTTCCTTTAATTTCTTTTGTGACAAGCCGCCACATGCCAAGGTGGTAAATATCAAAGTGACACTATGATAGCGAACAGACTACCGGTCGTACCTTGGTTAGTACTTGCTGGCGAGTGGTAAGGGTGCACTCACCTTGGCTAGTACTTGCGGTATTCTCTGGCGGGCGGGTACCCGCGATCCGGGTAAGTCGCTCCAGGAGGCGGTGGCTGGTAGGCGGGCGGGTAGCGAGCCTCGTAGGCGTACCGGTCACTGCCTGAGCTGCCGGTCGCTCCGCCGCTCTGCCACGAGTCGCTTGCGCCGGCGCTACCTGTTATAAATCACAAGTATTATGTTACTTGCAGGCATATAATGTTATTGCACGCGAAACGTGATACCAAGTGACATAATAAATAACATGTGTATAATTTCTGAAATAGATTTCATCCAGCCAACCGTGGAGTCGGAAAAGCTAATACTGATACCCAATCTGAAAGTCATGCATACTGGACAACAGAAAAATGTTTTTTGACATAAAGTTTGTGAAGCTGAGAATGCGTTTTGGGAAGGGCGTTATGTAACAGCTAGTACTTTTCACAGTTCACAATAGGCAAATCCAACATTAAAATCTTAACAAAATAACAATTTCTTAACGCATTAACCTTGAATTCTCTTTTAAGGCATTGATTTCATAAGCATGGTATTTTTGTAAAAAATGTTCGTAATTACACAGAAAACACGAGGATTCAAATAGGGCGTTACGTAAACACCCCAGTATAATTTTTGTTGATAGGTCACAACTGGTAAAATCTACATAACAATATCAACAGACAACTAACCCAAAGTCGGCCAGCGTCAAACCATAAGTTAAACCTCCTATCATCATCATCAGCCATTTGACGCCCAATGCAGGACGTAGGCCACTCATGGTCTTGCTGCCCGCATCCAGTGACTCCCTGCTACTGTAAGCAGGTCGTCGGTTTATCTGGTTGGGGGCCTCTCCTATTAGTAAGCAAGTAACCTAGTTACTACGCAAGATTACTCTCCCCACCCAACAACCCCTCGGAAATAAAAAAAAATTCAATGTAAAGAATTCACATAATTTGCCGAATGTACAAGCTGGTCATTGACAATTTGTAATTTCGAATTTTTGTATTTTTTTTTAGAACAATTTTATATGCAATACTGTATTTAAGTACAATGTAAGCCGCTGCCTTTGGCCTCAAGAAAGAAAAGCAAAAAATAAGGAAAAGAACGACCGAATTACCTTTACCTTTGGCGGGCGGTGCATTGTCAGCGTAGCCGCGGTTGGTCTGCGGCCAGGACCGAGGCTCCGGCTTCCCGGGAGGCGAGGGCCGGTATCCCCGCTCGCGTGTCTCAGCATACGAGCGCGACGGTTCCTTGGGCCTCGTTCCCGGCGGGATTGGCTGCCGAGAGTCCTCGCTCGAACTTCCGTTGGCTGGGTACTTCATGTTGGACGCTGTAATGGAGGTGGGGTTTGAGAACAGAGCGTTTTGTGTTGATATAGGACGTTGTTCGCTGGGTGGTGGGATGGTACTGAGGTAAAATTTCAGCGTACCTTGCTTTTATGTAGGCTATGATGACCCACTGCAGGGTCTAGGCACAGTTAGCAATCTTCCTACGAACGCCCGAAACGCGCCTATACAATATACATAACTACGAAACGCGAGATCACGGTGAGCCACAGATCACACGCAGTCCGGTGTTCACCGCGCGTGAGTGCAGACGCACTCCTGTTTTTTTACAAATCATAATTGTTTTTTTTTAGTTAAAATGCCTTAAAAGCGGTTTTAAGACACATAATTTATACAAGCGGTGGTGGCGTAGTGGGTTTGACCCTTGCTTCTCGATCATGAGGGTCTGGGTTCGAACCACGCATGTACCAATGACTTTTAGTTACGTACATTTGTTTGTACAGCAACACCATTCGCTGATAAATTGTGCCCGGATAACGGCGACAGGCTTGCCACTTGTCACGTTTGGGACCTAATAAACTCGGCAAAACGTGGGTCCAGTTCTAGAGACTGGTGCCTCTGCCTACCCCTTCGGGGATAACGGGCGTGAGTTTATTTATTTATTTATTTTTTATTTATACAAATACTCATAACACTGTTTTTTTCACACTATCAGATAGCCTATTTTTTTGGCGTATTTTCTTTCATATTAACTCAATAAAAAGTAACAGGTATATATTGTAGTAAATGCCACCAAAACCTACAAATATGTTACAATACAATCTTCAGGGGCCAATAAACCTACGCTAAAAAAGAATTCGCCAAAGAAATTATGCAGTTCTGAGAACCACGCAGGCGATTATGACTGTGTTGAGTGTAGACTTACACGACACGTGTCTGGGGTAGTCGCGCTTGTAGTCGCGGTCTCTGTCGCGCTTGTCGCGCTCATACGCTGGCGCCGGCATGTCGAAACGCGGCGGCGGCGGCGCCTCGAACTGGCTGCGGCTTGACGACTGTCGACAAGAGAGAACCATCGGTTTAGGAGTGAAGGATTTAGGTTGATGTCAGCACAGGGACATCAAGGGAAAATAATTGATTTCGAGAAAATCGCGTTTTGAAGTTTCGTGTCTAAGACAGGTTTCGTCTCGGCTCGGCTCACAAAAAAATCATAAAAAAAATAACTACGGCACCTTAAACTATTCTGGTTAGACCAAAACAAAGCTATAATACCACAGATTAAAAAATTCAAATGAAAAAATAACGGTTTGCAATCCCTCCAGGTCCCTTTTTGGTCAACCATTCACATAATAATAAAATGGAATTCTGAAGATCATGCACATACCATGGGCGGCGGCGGGGGCCGCTTGTGTCGCGGGTCCCGCGGGTCGCGCTCGTAGGCGGGCTCGGGCGGCGGCGACGGGGCCTTGCGGTACGCCCCGGAGCTCTCGTAGCCGCGTTTGCGGCGCTCCTCCTCCAGTCTAGACGAGAAACAAGGGTTAGACCAGGGTAGATAAAGTGTCCGTGTGGAGTTTCTGGTCTTCCATCGGACGCGTCCCCCAGGTGGCGGATAGGGAAACGCCCTCCAGATATGGGGGGTACCGGCTTCGGCTGGCGCGGACCAAAACCAGAGGGAGGGGGACGTCCAGTGGCTTGCGCTGCTGGATGTCCCGCGGGGTCCACTATGGGCCCCGCACCCGTAACCTCACACTGAGTGGGGCCGGGGGCCTTCGGGCCGCGAGGAGACAACCTCTATAAAAAACACACGGTGGGGGCCCTCCTCTATGTCCCTCTGATCAGCAGAGGGCATAGGAGGTGGGCCGAGACGGAGCAGGAGGGGCCTCGCCCCTTGGTGATTGAGCAGCGGGCGAAAGGCGCGGGGGCGCCCTCGCCCGCATTGCACCGCTCGTCACCCCGTCGGACGAGGATGACCGGGCACTCACGGTCATCCTCAGACCCCTACCCGTGCTCGGGAGAGGCGTGAGGCGGGCATTCGCCGGTGGGGGTCTGGAAGTCAAGGCTGTGCCGGTTTCCCAGGCCCTCGCCAACAAGGCGAAGAGGGAGTGCCGCTGGGTTGTTTAGTGGGTATACCGTTCGCGGGGAGCCCCACATACTCCGCCCGTCCCCCGACGGGAGGAGATGCCTAATTGCATTTTTCCCAGCGAAAAAAAAAAAAAGGGTAGATAAAGTGAGAAGAAGTGCCCGCGAGGGCGCCCGCTGACGGGGTTGAGGAAGTGTGCGCAAGCGTTCCCGTGGCCCCGTCCCTTGCGAGTGGGATGGAACACCCCAGGAGTTTTAGTCAGTATACTGCCCTTTTCAGGGCGGGGAGTGGTTTCTCCTGGGTAAAAAAAAGGGTGGATAAAGTGAGCCGGGTTGAAATAACATAACATTTACATACAGGCACATAAATTGCTTCTGGCCCCACACTAGGATACCCTGTGTCGTGGGAACCAGAAACAGCGACGTCACAAACATGTAAGCATCCGAGCCCTGGGTTTCTTTTTTTTCGGGGGATTCGAACCCGGGACCTCTCGCATGGTAGGCAGATGCACTAACCGCTGCGCCACAGAGGTCGTTTCGATGTTTGAACGTGCATTGATGGAAAGTGGTAGTAGAAAGTTTACAGTGAGAGGCTCTATTATTTATTGTGTTATTTAAAAACCGGTCAAGAGCGAGTCGGAGTCGCGCACAGGGTTCCGTACCATTATCAACAAAATGAAAAAAAAAAAAAAACTGTTGTAAGCGAGCCCCCCCGCCCGTAAATATTTATTTTATTATTTATTTTTGAAGTGATTATATAACTAAATATTCTGTGAATATTTTAAGCGTCTACCTGTCGCCGTTATCAATATGTAGCAAAATGGAGCAAAAAATCACGTTTATTGTATATTGGAGCACCCTTAAATAGTTATTTTATGTTAATAAATATCTTATCTTATTCGGTTTTTTGTACTTGTTGTTATAGTGGCAACAGAAATACGTCATCTATGAAAATTTCAACAGTCTAACTATCACGGTTCATAACATGGTGATAGACATAACACGGACAGCGGAGTCTCAGTAATAGTATTTTAGGGTTTAGTATCCCCTTTACCATTTGGATACTAAACCCTAAAAAGACATCTGTTATCAGATTATAAGTATACGAGAAACCTGGGGTAAAACAAAGACTATTCATAATGAAGTATTTTAATGAAACAACACCTTCACGTAACAGAGGCGCAGTTCAGTGATGTAAGTAAGACTCACCTGAGCTGTGCCCTCTTTAGCTCCATACGCTCCAGTTCCAACTTCTCCCGTTCCAAGCGATGTCGCTCGCGCTCCAGTCGCAGGAGCTCGTTCTTTTCACGCTCGATCTTTTCCCTGACGGAACAAACCAAATATGACGCCATGTTGTAGAATATAATATTGTAGAATATAATATCGTTGCTTTTCTTTCTCAAACTCGTATCTTAAAAAAGACAACTTTTCATTACAGAAATAAAACTGTCTGTCTTTTTATACTATGGAGTTTCAGTGAAAATGGAATCCCATTTCTTAGATGTGGACTATCAGCTATAAATATGAGTAAAACTAAGATACTAATCTTTTTTAGCTTTAGTATAGACGCATTTTTTGAGATAAGAGTTTGGTGCATTTTTTTAAGATACGAGTTTGAGAAAGTGAGGGAACAATATGTTATGTAACACTTTTTTTTTACGTAGCCTCTCGTGTGTCCCACTGCTGGGCAAAGGCCTCCCTCCTGCTTTCCATCTCTCCCTGTCTCGAGCCACCTCGCACCATCCCAGTAAGAATGCATTAGGTCGTCCCGCCATCTTCGCCTTGGTCTGCCGCGACGTCGGTGGCCATTTTGCGGAACCCAGTCTGTCGCAATTTTAGCCCACCTATCTGCGCTCATACATGGCAGACATGGCCACTATGGCCAGCCCCACAGAACAAAAAAAAAAGAGTAGAAATCGTAAGTGGGCGGTGCCCGCGTGCCTCAAATTAGCAATGTATTGCCTAAGCGTAGTCTATGACAGTTTTTCTTACCTCAGTTGCCGTGCGCTTCTAGTAAAGAAAACAATTGTGAAAACTCTACTAAAATGCCTTATTGTGCTGTGTTAGAGTGCAAAAATAATAGTTGGGGACCAAAATGTACCGATCATGCCGTAACATTCCATCGGTAAGTAGTATTTCCATTGTATTTAATTTAATAGAAATTAAATTTGCAATGACATGAACAAGGAAAGCAATCCGAAAGTGAGAAAGTAAAACCACCTTTATTTACTGGAATATAATGTTCAATTTTCGTCGAAGTCTGTGTACTTTTTCTACAAATTTCTGTCAACATTTGAATGCTACTCAAATGCTACTCAATTCAGCTGGGACACAACATTATAAAAATCTATCGATAATATTTTGTCTATGACTTAGCAGTAATAAATAATTATCGGTACTTTAGGTAGAGTACCTGCGTCTTATTAGGTAGGTACTTTGGGAAAATAACTGTCGTTATTTTATTTTAATTGAAGACCTCTGTGGCGCAGTGGTTAGTGCATCTGACTACCATGCGAGAGATCCCGGGTTCGAATCCCGGCTGGGGACAAAAAACAATCCCAGGTCTTGTATGTTTACATGTTTGTGACGTCGTTGTTTCTGGTGCCCACGACACAGGGTATCCCAGTGTGGGGCCAGGGGCAATGTATGTGCCTGTATGTAAGTGTTTATTATCATCTTTTATTATTATTATTTAACACATTTTTAGTTGCAATTATTTTTGATACTGCGCAAAATTTATTGATCATGTTCCTTGACGCTGTTTAGTTCCTTTGCGAGAATGTGGTCCTGACTGCAGTATCATGTCATTTTTGTAAACTTTTAATCCGGATCAACTTACCCATCCCATTTTGAGACGAGCAACCGAATGACGCAAGGTCCGTCTCTGCTCACCACCCACTCACTGCTCTGCGTATCGGAGCGAAACCTAGTCGAACTCGTCCGATAAAACAACACCCGTAAGTAGATCCGGACTAAATGTTTACAATGTGTTGTGCCGAAAGTTTAAGTTCAAAAAACATGTCATTTTTATTAGTATAGATTGGCGTATTGTCATCAAAACTAAACCAGCATGCATAATTTCAAAGTTAGATGATTTTATGTGCTCGTGTAGTAAAATCATCTGGGCGGGTCTAGATAATTTAATCAACGCTTACTCCATAAATCTATGGGGAAGTCTCGTGACTTTCGTTGGCAAATGTCATTTTAAATAAATAAATAAAAAAATAAACAAACTATACATACGATAAGTTTGCTGGGCCTCGTTTCAAAAGCGACTATGGTTAGTTTCATATGAGAATTCCATATATGTTGCGTAGCCGATCATCCAGAAGGTAGGTTAATATACTAACAGGCTGCGTAATTTACATCGAATTGTAATTGAATTAAATATCAACTGTCGCTTTACGAAACAATTCTATAATTTGTCGATAGGCCATCCATAGCTGAGAAGCACCATTGCACATACTTGTTTTTTAATTTTCGACTTTATGTTCTATCACATAAAACTTCTCGACGGTCAGACGTATGTCAAACTTAATTTCATAATTATCATTTGATTTTGATCATTGTTTATATGATTGAAAAGGTTCATATTTTACTTGGAGCTTTTGTGATGTAGACCTTTTCAGAATTGCCTTTATTTGCCAATGGCAGCTTGGTATTCACAGTGTGCTTTTGATTTGTGTGTGTGAGTTTGGTCACACTGGTTTTCCTACTGATAGGTCATGTCACTATTTCTACTCTTTTTTTTTTGTTCTGTGGCCAGCCCAGTCCCACTTTAACTTGGCGGTCGCAAAACCTTAAAACCTAAAGACAACAAATTACTAAATTACAGGTAAGCAATATTGTCATGATGACATCGCTTTGATATTGCACTTCGATGTCGGACGATGGACTCAGAATTTGGTGCGAATAATCAGGCCCCTGTTGTCTCTAGGTTTCTGCCATGCCGCCGATCGCGTTCTTGCAACCTTCCTTAACCTCGCACCAATTAGATCTCAATCAGACTATGGTAGCAGGTGCATTGCTACTCTTATCTATCAACGCGCAGCTCCTCGCGTTTAAGGGCGAAGCGATGATCGTTTTCGCAGCGCCTCCTCAGCCGCACCCTGGTCTGAACCCTATTAACCTAACCTAACCAAAGCTTGTCGGAATCCTGATGTTTGCTTTAGCAATTAGTACGGAATTCTACAGCCAGACGATTTTGATCACTCAGAATTTGGTGCACGCAATATAGGGTAAGGGTGCTGTTATAAAGAATCAGGTTTCCCGGTACAGGTCAGTACTTGATACATACGGATCTCTTTCACACAAACACACACACTACTCAGGCAGACTTCAACTGGTATGATCAATGCCTGCATCTTTTATAAACGGGCACATAGAGTGGTTGGGACCATCATAGATAAGTTACCTAAGGGTGCGGTTATGAAGAAATAGGTATCCCGTACCGGCAAATCCGTACTGATAGACATTGGTATGAGGGTCCCAACCACTCTCTATGTGCCCCTTTAAGGCATGGGACTGTTGTCAAAGGTAGCAAGCCCATTGATACTCTCACCTCTCAGACCGCAACTTCTCGCGTTCGAGCGCGAGGCGATGCTTCTCCTGCCGCTGCCGCCGCTCCCGTTCCCGCAGCGCCTCCTCGGCCGCGCGCCGGCGTCGCTCCTCCTCCCTTTGCGCGCGCGAACGTTCCCGTGCACGAGCTTGGTCGCGCTCCTTCTGCAGAAACGCTCCGGGTTAAGACAGTGACTAGTGTTTACACCGCTATTGAAGCGCTAAGCGAATACACATTCATATCAGTCTTCATATCAGTAGCAAATATGCATTTTCGTAAATCGCATTCATTCAGGGTTGACAATTAAATTGGGAGCATGTTGCTTCACAATGGGCTTGGTCAGCACCGAAAAAGGGCTATTTCCAAATGCTTGGGAAACAAAAGATCCTCTTGATCCTGGCAAACCTTACTTACCTCTTGAGTACACATGCGTGAGTTTATAGGCGTATGTTTTTATACTGGTTTATATAAAACATCATTGCTCGAAAGAGAAAGAGTTGCTGAATGTTTGGTATTGGGTCACCAAGAAACATGATTTGATTATAAGCCATAGCCATTTTTTTAATGATTGTATTCTCTACACCCAGAAACATTCCATTTTCACCCAGTAAAGAGAACAATGATGTGATAAGACAAGGCATTCCATAACATGGAAGGTTAGTGAAAGCAAAATCTGCCCTCCTATTATGTAGCTGACCACAGTAACATCCATTTATTTATAGCAGTGTTAATATATGTATGTATTTGACAATTAAGAGTAAATTAAGTAATTTATTTATTATATTATTCCATACATTGGAGATGTTACGTAGTAGCACACCTAAATAGCAATGCACACACACAAGCCCATAGAAGTAGCACAGCAATAAGCGGATAATGTAAGGGTGACAAAGCAGAGAATAGATTAAACATGTCTATATTTTATAGATGTTCAAGCACAATTATGATTCGTGTTAGGCAATACTGCAATGACAGAACAGGTTAGACCACAATGATACAATGTTTGATAGACATGTTAAAACTAGACTCACTCACCCATATCTTGGAAAATGACAGCACTTCTCCACGAGGCGATCGTCGACGCTCGCGGCTGCGAGTACTGCGGCGGACGGCTTTGTCCTACAACAAATATAAAAACAATTTAATTTAAATCAATCGTAAGCAGCTTATAAACGTCCCACTGTAGGGCACAGGCCTTCTCTCCGAAAGATTTTATGGACTTAATCACCACGCGTGCCCACCGTCTGTTATTAGTGTTATTTAAACAAACCAAATTCCTTAACCCACTCTACAAATACCCAATATATTTCAGTGTTTTCAGGGATTCTGAATTGAACACTAAAAATAAATGTTTTTATTTATAAAAAAGTGAAATATTGCTTAGTATGTCTTTAAGTAAAACTCTATTCAACATTAGAGGGTGTTTTAAGTTTTCTTGATTTATCAAAGATTGGAGCTAAAATGCTGTTGTTTTATTTTTAAATGACTTTATTAAATCATAACTTATTTAAGATATGACTTGACTGACCGAAAGACATTTATTTGTCAAACATGTGTACAGAAAGGTGGAATAGCAATATTTAGTTCAGCATGTTTTGCCATAACAGGCGTACACATTTTTGTGATTATTTATTACAATAACTTCAAAAGATGTTGTAATAATGCATTCCGGTTAGATAGATTCTCGTTTTTTATCTTTAAAAATTAATTAAAGAAGCCCAAATCGAAATATTACTCAATTCCCAGGCTCTCAAAATATAAATTATATTAAAAATAGTATTTTTTCTTCCGAAAAAAATAAAAAAGTGATCTTTTAAAAGATCTAAAATTCAGCCTACATTACCTTTTCAGTGCGTTGTGACTTCTCCCGCGACACCGATCGATTGCTCTCAGCGCCCGACACCTCGCCTTCTTTCTTCTTATTGTCCCCACTCTTGTCTGAGGCCGCTTTGCCATCCTGAATTAAACAAATCATAGAAATTGACTATTTCAGAGTCCAGGCAGATAAGTAGCTGAACTGAAGAAAACTGTCAAAAATTTGATCGAGTAAATTGGATACTTTAAATTAAATAACTGTCAATTTCGTTAGTCCTCTAGGCCCAGGGCCCCATAATTTTTTTTGTATCTTATTAACATATACCTTCCTCAGGGAAGAGACCTGTTGTTCGATGCTCACACATAGTTAATTATATTCGACAGTAATTTATACAAAAAACAAGGTAATGTTAACTAATAAATTTATCGCAATTAGATACTTTTAATATAATTATAACAATCTTAATAACATTTCTAGATTCTTTTGGTAAAAATATGTTTTTAAGCTTTGTTTTTTAATACTTCCTTACTGAGTCTTCACAACCTTTGAAATATACATAAACCTTTACATACAGGCACACACATTGCTTCTGATCCACCTAATAGAAACTTGGAAATATCAAGTGAATATAGGGAGATAGGAATTTACACACACATACATACATACACTCAGTGGCTAAAAAACGATTCGAAGACCAATTTGTG
Source organism: Yponomeuta plumbellus (assembly GCA_947310845.1). Taxonomy (NCBI): domain Eukaryota; kingdom Metazoa; phylum Arthropoda; class Insecta; order Lepidoptera; family Yponomeutidae; genus Yponomeuta; species Yponomeuta plumbellus. The sequence continues at coordinate 8,627,787 of OX371209.1, read as the reverse complement.
GAGCTGAGACATGAGGCCCTTTTTTAGGGATCCGTACCCCAACGAGTAAGGGCCTCTATTACTCAGGTCTAACTAGAACATACCTCATCCTTGTCATCCTTGGCGTGGTCGCGGCTACCGCGGCGTTCGGGGCGCGCGGGCTGCCGCCGAGCCGCCGACTCGGACTCCGACTTCGCCTTCTCCACCGATATCATGCGACCGTGCAGCTCTGACGGGAAACATAACATAATAATCGTTATTATAAACCAGGGCCTCAATTCTGTTAGTGCATTATAGCACGATGACAGATACACGGTCGGGTCACGTGGCGTTTTTTCATACCATTGACGCCTAGAATTGTTGATACACGTGCTCGCTTGACTTGAAGCGGTAATGAAAGGGAAGCTTCCTTATCAAAAGGTCTAAGTAGCAAAACGTCCAACAGCACTAAACGTCTAATGAGCAGTATGCCTAATTAGCAAACGTCCATGTAGCAAAACGGCTAACTAACAGATTGTCTGTACGGCACAACGTCCAGTCAATGTCAACGTCTCCCCCTTCCCTTCGGATCGCGCTGGCGCATAGACGTGTGCTTTGTAAAATGTAAATTCAATTACTAAAAGACTTAGTAACCATCCATCCTGAACCTCGTTAACGTTTAATTGTTGTGTTATAACGTGCCAACGCTTTCTGGCCAAGATAAGGTGTCGAAGTGCGACCACGATAACTTTGAACATCTCCAATAATGTATCGGTCGCCTACGCAAGGTGGATCTGACTCCAATTTGAATCGCCCTGATGACGCTCCTGACTATATCCATCCAGATGCAATTATTACAAGACAAAAACGTAAGCGCGCGGACGAAAACCTAACAGATATTGTGTCATCCCAGTTAAAAAACTTTAAAGATGAAATGATGGCAATGCTGCAAAAGTGGAGGGCAGAAGATGTATTAAAACAAGAGAAATGGGACCAAACGCTCTCGGATATTAAAAGTACAACTCACGAACTTGAAAAATCGATGTCACATATGTCATCCCAAGTCGATGAACATGCTGTTAAGCTGACTGTGCTTGAACAGCACAACACAACACAGGATCAGACTGTCGCCGCACTAAGAAGTGAAGTGGAATATCTTCGCCGTGAATCCAGGAAAACTTTTATAGAGGTGAGGAATATTCCATCTGAGGCTAATGAGTCGACAACTACTCTGACCAATGCTATACTTGGTTTATGCAAGACTCTAAAGACAGACACGACTGCTACAGAGATAAAGGACATTTACAGAATCCCTGGCAAACGTGATGCAAACAAGCCAGTGGTGGTTGAATTTGCTACTAAAGAAAGAAAGTTAAATATTCTGAAGGCTGCCAAGAATTTCAATATTCAAAATAAACATTCTAAGCTGAATGCGACGCACATGGGTCTAATTGACCACTCCACACCGATTTACGTGGCTGATCATCTAACCCCACTCGCTAACAGGCTCTACTTTCTCGCTCGTGATCTGGTCAAGACTAACAAGTACAAGTATTGCTGGACTTCAAACGGAAAAATCTTTGTGAAGAAAGACGATGAATCGTCTAACATCATCATCACAAGCGAAGCCCAAATTCAGCAACTGAGGGCAATGTGACTGTATGGTTCGATTCTTTTAATTACATTTACTTTTTTCTATCATTTTTTGCATTTGCAACAGCACGCTAGTTGCTTGTTGAGCTATTTCATAATATTAAGAAAGTCTTTTCGTAATGTATGCGTGTGTTGTTATAAAAACAGCAATCTGAATGACAGATTTATTGGGATTTGCCCTTCCACAGTAGTAATACTACTAAGATTCCCCCAAAAATACTCACATAATGACTGATAACCTAGAACACGTAGTAGATGACATTGATGGCAATGTTAAAGTCGGAGACTCTTTTTTGATTGAAAGAGCCGAAGAATGTGGGAAACTAATAATCGGGCCTTGCAAAAAGTTAAACATTATAGTCCAAAACATTAGGAGTATTGATTGCAACTTCAATGATTTTATGGTATTTACTAGAAGACTTAACCTAGATTGCGATATTATTGTGCTGACAGAGTGTTGGTTACAACATGTACCTAATTTGCCATCCATTCCTAATTTCTACTGCTTTGCTACCCAGAGACACAAGAATCAAAACAGTGGTGTTGTGGTTTATGCCCGGATTTCTTTGGATGTCGTTGTCATTGAACCTGTACTTGATGATGCTGATTGCCTAGTGGTTAAAATTGGGACTAGTCACGCTGTTGTATGTGTCTATAGATCACCCTCTATTACCGACATAAATCGCTTTCAATCGTCATTAGACAATGTATTTAGTGACCTTAAGATATTTCCCAATTTGTTTCTACTTGGTGATTTGAATATTGACATCAAAGACAATAACGTTGACACGAGATCAAACAACTATTTAGATCAACTAGCTGGCTATGGTCTATTACCAGGGCATTTATTCCCCACTCGCGGATTAAATTGCATTGATCACTGTTTCTCTAAGGCTACGAATAATGTAACAACGATAGTATGCCAAAATTCTGTTACTGATCATAGTAGTGTGATTCTGTCTGCCTCATACAATTCTAAAAAACTCCCCAAATTACAACCTACTGTAACTAAGATCGATTACGCTAAGGCTATAAACGAGCTCCAGGCTATTGACTGGGACCTAATCCTTAATTCAGAAGATCCAAATGTGGTAACCCAGATATTCCTTAATACCGTATCGACTGTTATAAATAAATACACCACTTGTCACAAAGTACCACGAAAACGAGTCATTCTGAAGCCATGGATAACGCCTGGACTCCTTCGATGTATGCGCTGGAGGGACAGGCTACATGTTAAAGTTAAAAAAAATCCAACCGATATAATTTTGTACCATTCTTATAAACGATATCGCAATTACTGCACAAATTTGCTTCATCGTTTAAAAAGAGCCTATGAACGGTCCGAGTTAAATAAGCACCATGGGGATATTAAAAAAAAATGGCAAGTTATTAAGCAAATTTGTAATATAAATAGTAACCGCAATTCTCCTATTGAGTTACTAAAGATCAAGCCCTCCGCTCAAGAATCTGTTAATTATATTAATAACTTTTTTGTCAATGTTGGCCGCAAACTTGCAAACAAAACTTTAACCGATATGAAAAAGACGGAAGCGAGTCTAGCATCTGAAATAAAGTCATCCCAAGCGATTCCCTTCTCTCTCACTCTCCTCCCTACTGATGAACTTGAAATTAGAAAGACCATCTTATCCTTGAAATCAACCTCATCGACAGGAAGAGACGGTATTTCAGCCATATTTCTAAAACATGCTGTAAACTGTGTCTCTAAACCGATTTGTTATTTATCTAACTTGTGCATATCAAGTGGTATCTTCCCGAATTTACTTAAGGAAGCGTTTGTTATACCAGTACACAAAACGGGGGATAGAGACAGTATTGACAATTATAGGCCTATTTCTCTTCTGCCTACTCTGGCAAAAATCCTGGAAAAAATAATCAACACTAGACTACTACACTATTTAGAATCAAATAAACTTCTTTCCCCTAACCAATATGGTTTTAGACATACAAAATCAACAGTAGATGCCATTGAATCTTTAGTCACACATGTAGTTGGAAAACTTGACAAAAACAACAAATGCCTCGGAATATTCATGGATCTAGCCAAGGCGTTCGATACTGTCTCCATCCCTTTACTATTGCGGAAGCTTGAGTGCCTTGGGGTTCGTGGTACGCCACTCACACTTCTTACAGATTACTTAAGTAACAGATCCCAAGTAGTTAGAGTTGATGAGGTGCTTAGTGACAGATGTTACATTTGTTTCGGAGTGCCGCAGGGTTCAGTCTTAGGTCCAACCCTTTTCTTGGTCTATATTAATGAACTCTGTAATAAGCAATTAAGTAATGCCAAAATAATAACTTTTGCAGACGACACTGTTATAGTATTTAATGGAGTATCTTGGGAGGATGTTAAGACAGTTGCGGAGACTGGCTTCAGAGGGATTATAGAATGGCTTAACCTGAATCTTCTTACAATAAACTACTCTAAAACTAAATATATTACATTTTCCATAAGGAATAATACGCAGCCACAAGCTAGTCTTACTATTAAGGCTCATACTTGTACTGATTTGACAAATTGTAAGTGCTACGCATTATCCTCAACTAACAACATAAAATATCTGGGCATAATTGTTGATAGAAACCTCAGGTGGAATGACCACATTGAAATGCTCAGTAAAAGAATTAGAAAATTAATGTGTATTTTCAAAAAACTAAGACATGTCAATGATATGCGTACTATTATGATGACTTATCTTGCACTTTGCCAGTCTGTGATTGCTTACGGTGTAGTTTCCTGGGGTAGTGCAAGTAAAACCGTCCTTATTAAAATTGAAAGAGCTCAAAGAGCTGTTTTAAAAGTTATTCTTTTTAAGAACTTTCGATACCCTACTATTAAATTGTACGACGAGGCCAATGTACTAACTGTTCGTCAATTATTTCTAAAATATCTTACGTTAAGGCAGCACCAGCTGCCGAAAATAGATTTGAGCTCCTCAAGAAATAAGTACAGGGTATTTTGTCTACCCACTTGCAAAACGAAATTTGCCCAAACTTTCTCTACCTTTTTAGGTCCTTATATATATAACAAAATCAATCGGCACCATAATATTAGCTACTATACAAGATTTAATTGTAAAACCTATCTTGATAATTATTTAAAAAAATTAAATTATAATTCAACAGAAAACTTACTTACAATTCTAACATAGGTATCAAACTATTCTCTAGGCATAAATCTTATTTATGCTAGGTATCTATAGGCCAATCTATACCAATTACCTACTGTAAATAAATTAAGAGACAGCTGCTTGACTGCAAAAGTTGATCTTCCATAAATGTCTATCCATAGGTCTATCTTTGTTCCGGTACAGCAGTTAAAATATTAAAATATCCTTACAAGCTAGAAGTTTTCGTGGGCTAACTTCATCGGAATATAAACAACAACTTGGCAAAAAGGTCTTAGACTCTGAATTGTATAGCCTTGTATCAAACTATGATAATCCTTAAATCTTACACGATAAAGTCGCATTTTCGGTGAGATGACTGTCTTTTAGGCTATTTATACTACGATATCAGTAATTATTATGGAGAACTTGCACAGAAAAATAATGTTTTAATGGGATCGGAGTTGACGGAACTGAGACGGACTGAAGTATTATTTATTTTTTTCCCATATTATTTGCGATATACTCGGCTGTATCTCATCTAAGTATCTAATTCTAACCTGTCGAAAGTATGTTTCTGACACAAGATGCAAAAACGCGCCATAGAAGTTGGGTTCTAACTATGACGTCACAACCTGCACGTAATGCCCAATATCTAATGTAAGGAGTATATATAAAAATTTGGGTTTCACTCGTCAAATTATGTCTTTAATGTATTCAGTATTTTTTTTTTTTTTTTTAAGAATTCATTGAAAGAAACGAAATCTAACTAAACGTGATATAATTATAATGTATTAAGTGTTAAAATATTCGAGTTACCCCGTGAAACGTAAACTACTATTATTGGAAGGCGTTTTGAAACTCTTCATCATCAACCCATCATGTCCCCACCGAGGGGCACGGGTCTCCCCAGTGAGGAGGGTGTGGGCCGTGATCCACCACGGGTCCAGGTCCGGATTGGTGGAGAACTCTTGAACGCTTTCTAATAAGGATGAAAAGTTTAAATCCAATAGAAAGTTTTTTTTTTTTTTTTGTAACATGTCTTCTATGGTATGAAAGAAATATTGCTCGAATGTAACTTTGGCGCAAGTTCCCTAATGTCGACTTTGTCACTTTCGAGTATTGTGGAGTGCTTGAGTTACTATTATTTTTTTACACTTACCTTCAGTCTGTTTTAAATGTGGTAAAATGTGTATTGTTTGGACATCTGGCCTGTCCTGTGGTTTTGCACAACCGATCCCAAGCTATTGCGTAGGGCGGGACAGGTGTGTGTAGGTAAACAATGCTTGTATATCCCAGGGCTTAGCTTAAAGGCAAATATTTGTCTAATGTTATTTAATTAACACTAAAGTGAGTATAATCTAAAATTAAGTTTTTGGTTTGTTGCTATTGTTGAATTGTTCTTCTACCCGCTATTTTTCAAGGATTTCGTAATTTTTGCTTGAACTTGATTATGTGGGACCTAATCGCGCTCACCAGGTTCTGTTAGTACCATGGCATTTGTGATAACAATTTGTATTGGACGTGACAAATACACGATTGGGATCGCTCAGAATTTGGTGCGCGTGGTATAGGAGCAGATTACCTATTGTTACTGTAAAAGGTGTTAAACTATAGTTTTATTTAGTTTTGCTGTAAATTTAAATTTCACTTTGACTTAACGATAACCGAAGGGGGGCGTTGGAAACCAAAATACAGGATCTACCTAGTTTGGTTTCTAATGTGATTGAAAATAAAGTATACTTATTAACTAAGTCAACCTGTAAATTAGCATAACTACACGAATACCGATGTTTGTTGCTCAATAAATATCTTTATCTTATCTTTATCTACTTAGGTAATAGTCATCTTTTAAATGTGTACACTCATGATGATAAATAAGTACCTCCTGAATGGACGTATTACCTAATGATCGTGAAAGACCTTCTGCTATACAGACCATCTGTTAGTTAGCCATTTGCTACTAGAACGTTTTGCTAATGAGACATACTGCTCATTAGACGTTTCGCGCTGTTGGTCGTTTTGCACTTTCATGACATTTAGGCGATTCAACTGCATGAATCGTCACGTTCATGCAGTTGTCGCTCGTAGCCTGGGCTGCCTGAGTGATCTTAAACGATCACTAAGGTTAAGCAACATACGGCGCGTTCAGTCCATGGATGGGTCACCGTCTATGACTAACGCTAGTGGCATTTTTTCCGAGCGATTCCGTGCTTCGCAAGGTACGTTAAGCAGTTGGTGCCGGCTGCCGTCGATAGATGGCAGTCGTTAAGCCAAGTCAGAGGCCTTTAGGGGCGGCTTGAAAACTTCTGACAGTAAGACCATAGCCTGGGCTGCCTGAGTGATCTTAAACGATCACTAAGGTTAAGCAACATACGGCGCGTTCAGTCCATGGATGGGTCACCGTCTATCACTAACGCTAGTGGCATTTTTTCCGAGCGATTCCGTGCTTCGCAAGGTACGTTAAGCAGTTGGTGCCGGCTGCCGTCGATAGATGGCAGTCGTTAAGCCAAGTCAGAGGCCTTTAGGGGCGGCTTGAAAACTTCTGACAGTAAGACCAGCCACTAGTCTTACAAGCCTCCACCAATCCGGACTTGGCCCCCGTGGTGGAATATGGCCTATACCTTCACTACAATGCATTAGCAGAATCTAGGCCCAGTACTGACGACATAAAAAACCGGTCAGGTGCGAGTCGGAACTCGCGCAATGTGGCAGTGTTTAATATCGAGCATAAAACGGCAAAAAATCAAGTTTAATGTATGGGAGCCTCCCTTTAGTATGTGTTGTTATAGCAGCAACCGAAATAAATCTGAAAATTTTAACAGTCTAGCTATTACGGTTCATGAGGTAGAGCCTGGTGACAGATAGACGGATGGGAGTCTTAGTATTATGGTCCCTTATCCTTTGGCTTTGCATCAACCATCAAGTGATTCTGTCTTTTTAAGTCTTGTAACAGGTCACATTAAAGTCTATAAAATTAAGGCTTGGCAATCCTATAAAATTTGATAATTTTGTACCAGTAGCCATTTTATCTAAAACAGCCTGAATTGGCCGAATCTATGATGACATTCCTTTTCTTCCGTTCCTTGGTTTTGTTTACTGACCAGTGACGTCATGATTCCTGTGCGACCTAATGATGGTGTTTGAGACATATTTGAAAAAAAGGAGAAATTCGCGAAAGAATTCAAAATTACCACGTTTTGATTACTCAATGAACACTACCAAAAAAATTTGGGAGTGTCTTCAGAAACCTGTCAAATACCCTATTTTAGCAGAATGTCAGGAGACAGATTAGAAGTTTAAAGAAATGTATATTATTTAATATTTTTACCTGTCCTGTGCAGGTTCTTGATGCAGCTCTCAGCATCGGCTGCGCTGGCCATAGTGACGTAGCCATAGCATCGCGAGCCGGGCGTTCGCGCGTTCGTCACCACCTTAGCACCGATTACCTGCGGCCAGTGCGTTTCTATAGTTAATTATGGACGAGAAGTTTCTTATTAAATTGTTTTTTTCTTATTCAAACGAAATGATATTGTCTTTTTGTTTGAAATATTAACGAAATGATTAGTTGATTACATTTAAGCTGTAGAGTTATTTGTGGTCCGATCGGCTCACCATAGCAATGGTTTTTAATTGTCCTTTTCAAGGTTAAAATTATAACGCACTTGATTAAACCTGATGGCGAACCGCGTTTGCAAAGGAAGAAGTATGAATGTCTTAATGAGATGCGGCGTGACACAGGAAAAGTACTATGGAAAAAAACGCACCCACTGACAAGACAGCATTTTTCTCCATAGCTGAAGACATTTTTTTTTATTGATAAGTACAGGTAGCGCAAATCATCTAGTTAGCTCTGAAGTTGGCGAGCTTCGCGTCGCAGTAGCAAAAAATAGGTGTCAGCGGAACGGAGTCGGCGCGGGCAGGGACGGCCGCTCCCCTTTCAACCCCGCTACGCACCCCGCCCGCGTAGATTTCAATGTGTTAGTACGCAGTTATCGTTGTTATGCAACGCACACGCTTGCACTGCGAGAAAAGTACAGTCGAGCGTCGCAATATTATCTTCATTGAGTTTCTTTTCTTTTTATGGTGTTGATTGAATAAAATATTAATAACAGATCATATTAGTTATTACAATGCCTAGGCGGAATACCGTATTACGACGGCAAGCTAGAAAAAGTCAAAGAAATTGAACAGGAATATAAGAAGAGTGATCACGTCATAGACACCCTTAACGAAGAAAATATTATTATGGTCATTCATGTGAACGACAGTGAATGAGAAAGAAGTGGGGACGAGTTTGATGAAGCCGCCGATACCACAGAAGACGAATCAGACAGTGATGATATGGAAGCTGTGCCGTGCCGTGCTCATCAAAATCTCTATCGGATTTTGTGGAAGGTATTCAGCCACTGTCAAAGTTAGCGTATGTGACTTTGCCTACCTTAACAAATATTTTTTTATATTTAATTTCCACAAAACATGTAATTTTGTAATTAAATAAACTTTAAAATTAATTATTTTATTTTGTGGTCCACTTATTTATTTGTCCAACTGTACATCTGCGCAGTGGCCGCAGCGCCAACTTCAGAGCTAACTAGAAGATTCGCGCTACCTGTACAAAAAGGTCTAACTTGCTCTCACTGTATTTCGGATAAAATAATCCATTATTGCACCTTACCTTGCCATGCTTACTGCACAGTTGCTTCAGGTCCTTAGCGCGGGTGTCGCCCGACAGGCCGCTGACCCACAGGTTACGAGCGCCACCTTCCTTGCCTTCATCCTTTTTCTCCTTCTTGTCACCATCATCCTTGTCTTTGTCATCTGAAATTCCATGATTTATGACATCTTGGATATACATTTTTCAAATTGTCATTTAATTTTTTACGGCAAAATAAATATTACTTGATTATATAATTACATTACGTTTACATTCTAACATGGGACATTGGTGAATTTGTACTGGACAATCAGTGCATTGAGTCCATAAAACAGAATTTATTGAATTGACATCTAGGACTAGGTGTGCTAGAAGGATGTTTCAGAGGATATTTTATAACCAGTATTTTATTTAAAGGCAGGTGTTTAAACAGGAATAGATTATTTCTCACCATTTTGATCATTGTCTTTCTTGTCATCAGTCTCATCGCTGGAAGAAATAATTTGGGTATCAGTTTAAAGTTGTACAGTCATGAAACAGGTTAAATAACACGAAATTACCATAACGGCTAATGTATCGAGTCGCAGTCGCATTGATTCCAAATTACTAGGAAGTAATATATTTAAAATGGAATTTCCTTTTCGTTTGACAGTTTGCTTAAGATATTGACGCACACAACTACAAAGTTTTGCACCATCACTCCACCGTTAAGAGCACGCAGCGACGACCCGAGGGTAGCAGGCGATTTGCAAGGCACGACGCGACGTGGTGATGTTCGACGATGTCAAGCAAGAACGGAGGCACCAACTACTCGGTGCGATGATCACCAGCGCTGGCGCGAAGATCACACGGCGGTGCGCCAACCAGCAGAACGCCGTCTTCTGAAGGAGTCCACTTCACGCTTCGATGACTCGACGACAAACACGACGCACGCGGTAGCGTAGGTAGCACTCCTCGCGTACGATTTGGTGCAAAACTTTGTAGTGATAACGATAATGTAATATTGAACCATATGCTCAACGAAGTATAGTAGAGTATGGCGGCGCCTGCACGGTGTCGCGACGGCCCGGTTCACCAACCTAGTGGCGGGAGCTTCGGAGTCATGTTCCTGTTGGTTGTCGGCTGAGGCGTCGCCGGCATCGGGTGCGACGTCGTCGGCCGCGTCAGCCGCCGCCTCCGCCGTCTCGCCGCTCGCCTCATCTACGTCAGTGTAAGGTCAGCCGCGGAGTCAGCACAGGTCGCTCCCCGCTCCATGGGAGCGGCCCGCCCTGCCTTACTTCGTTCTTGCCGGTATACACAAGCCAATGCTACGTTTCTTCAGTTTTCACACACGTGTTGACAATACAAAAAAGCTAAACCTGAAAACTCGATTTTATATTAGCACCATGGTCTCTGTGTGTGATTCATTCAGAGTCGCTATGTCCTCGAGGCGAGAGTTAAGTATGTTGTGCAATTGACATAGGGCATCCCGGCTTATGAGGGAAGTTAGAAGAATCACGTAGTTTGGAGAAGCTTTAGGAGTTGAAGCAGGTAGCCAAGAGTTCAGCTACTTAGTGATAATCCAATAGAGCAAATGGTCTGCTGCTATTGTCCAATTATATTACACTGGTCCATTGTTTGGCTTGCTGGTACACCTTTCTTTCAATCAGCATCACTTGTATTGGCATTCTGTCACCATCATTGGACGTTGTGTGAGCCTTTTCTTCAGGACACTTTCTGCGAGTCATTTTGTTCAGGATCATGTGACGAATGCAGACAAAGTAAACTGATCAAATGTTGATTAGATTTGTAAAAGCAATAATAACTTAATAATAAATTTTGTTAAGTATACTTATGTGCTTCATAATAAAAAAAAAAATATACATTGTCTGACGCCTTGATGGTCTAGATCCAAGTTCGGGGCCAGTACAAATGATTGTGTTGTGTGGACATTGTTAGTTATTATTGTAACCCTTCCCGTGGCGTTCGCCCGCTGCAGGCAGGCTGCCATTGTTTAACTATTGTTATGCTAATTACCGCCATTAGAAGGGGTAAGGTACCTACAATGTAGATATATTTTTTATTATGGAATTTTGAATTTTTTTTTATTAAATGGTATCAGTTATTTAGGGGTCTTGGAGTAGTGTAAGAAATTTCTTACCTTTTTTAGTCCTTGTCGTGCTATCAGTCTGGAACAATGTGATATTGAAATTAACTCAAAAAATGGTCTACCTTTTTAGTTTTAGTTATGCTAAATTATTAAACAATTTCTGTTAAAATATTTAGCCTGATAAAACTTAGTTTTCAATGTATTTTAAGTCTAAATAAGTTTTATACTTTTCCTTATACCATTATGTTTATTCAGTCACAAAATTGTGCAATTTAAACACACTGAAGAGGCTGATATAGGAAAAATAGCATTATATTTTATTTTTTTCTTTCTGAATCATTGCCAATCCTTGTTATTTCTCATCAGGTACATCGGGCTCTCAAAACAGATTCATTTCATACTGGTATGTTAGAAATGTGAAGACTGTTAAGTATGAATAAATTTATATGTACTGCAAAAATTTAATATTATTGTATAATTTATGATACATGTGCATGACTAGAATATAATGGTAAATGTAAAGGTTTATAGAAAATGCTTATCTAATCAATTTCCATCAATTCTACAAATCCATTAGATACCTTCTCACTAAGAGGTAGATTTACGGTGACACTGAAAACATAGTAACATACCTCTTCATTGAGCAATTCATCTTCTCCTAGGTCTAAATTGATGCTGTCTTCAGCATCGTTGTTTTCAATAGCCTTGCTATCTTCATCATCTGCACCCTTAACCGCATCTTCCAGACAAGGTTTTTTGGGTTGAGAAGCCTCATTTTCGTCTTTACTTTCACGTTTTCGGTTGACTTTTTCATCCACTTCCATTTTGTCTTCTGGTTTGTCAGATTCCTGGTTTTCGAGCTCAGCTACCTCTGTTTGTTCTGTGTCGTCGTCGTCTCCAGCGTCATCCTGCACAATCATGTCCTCCATGGCGGGCGTCTCCTCGCTTTCGGGCTCAACGGTGCTCTCGGATCGCCGCGTTCGCTTTGCAGGAGTTTTCGGCTCAGGCGTGGTCAAATCAAACTTGTATGTTACGGGATCGTGGCCCTCTTCCTCTAAATGCTACGAAAATTAGAAGTTTTAGTAATTGTTTTTTAATCACCCGTGTGTGTGTATGTTTGAGTTTAGATCTTCAAATACCTTCATCAAACGCGTTATGAGAACGCCCCTAACACCTGATTTGTCGAGGTTACGTTTTTCAAGCTCCGAGCGCAGATCTATGACCCGAAGATCATTGAGTAGCCTCTTTCGCTCCGACATAGTTAAGTTATTTTAGGCACAATTCTAATTATATCTCCACAGTTTATGATACACACTAATTCTTACAATATCCACGCCGACAAAATTCGTCGTCAACCGTTCGTCAACGCACGAGAAACAAAAAACAAAATGGCGTCAATTTGCCGCACAACGCACAACGCAAGGACTATACGACTATACATAGATCTCTATTTAGTCTGTGGAATGGACAAGTTACGCTTACATGATCAGACTTTTTTTCAAACTAAAACCTTTCAGTATGTAACACAATCAACGGCTCGGTTAAAAAAATAAAATAATGTCAAAGTCTGGTGATAGATCTCCTTCTTAATCTGTGGATAGCTTGGTGCTTGACGGTGCGAGTGCGAGTGTCGCTTTGATTATTGCTCAATTTAAATTTATACGTAATTATTGTGAACTTCACGATGACGAATAAATCTAATGGTATGGTATTTGAAAACTGTATCGAGATAGGTATAAGTACCTAATAGCGACAAGATGAACTCTGCAACTTATGTTTTTCCAGCTTCGTCGTGCAGTCCAGACATCACCACAGTATGTGAGTTGCTGGATAAATTAATAATTAAACAACTCCACCTAATGGAGGAGAAGATGACGAGCGAACTGAACATAGAGACGAGTATTAATAATGGCAGTATTCATCTCGCAAAGTCACGCTACATTATGGGACAGAACTCGGTTAGCGCAACTAGACTACCTATCGAAACCAGCCCCGAGTTCTCAGCCTCCACTCTTTGTGAGGCTGCAAAGGAAGATGGTGTCATGCAGTTAAAGATTGTTGAGAACAGTGCAGAGAAAACAGTAAACCCTATGCACTGGTTTGGAGTATTGGTGCCACAAAATATGCACAAAGCGCAGAGCATATTCCAGAATGCCTTAAATTATGTGGTGGAGTGTGTAAATGTTCAGCTCCAAATAGATAATAACGTAACCAACATTGAGATGTTGAAGAGATTTAAAAGATTACATGCAGCGGAATGAAGTTGATTTAATGTGCATTAAAGAATGTACAGAGCCAGGTATGTGATATTTAGGTCCTTTTTGTTCATAATAATATGAAATTATTATTATTATTATTATTTGTAGACGGGCAGGCAGTTGGAACAACTGATAATCACAACCAAGTATAGCATCAATTTTTTTTAAGCAATGGTGCTAAGATATTACTGTAAAACAACCTTTTTCGGAGTGAAATTCTGCCCTCGTAACGAGAAACACTAATAGCCATTCCTGCATTTTTACTTTGGATGCAAAAATAAGCGACAGGTGAAATAAGTGTCATTTTTTTGCAGTAAAAAATAATAGTGGCTGTAGATCTACAGCCACCATTATTCTTTTAACTATAGATGCAGTAATGGCTATTACTGTGTGTCTCGTTACGAGGCCTGAGTTTGCTTGCAGCGGGCTGGTAGCTGTATGTTACATTACGGCACAGCTTGCCAAAATTAAATTTAATAAATATGTCTGAGCTACAAAGTAATCTTTTCAGTTAGATTTGGAAGTTTTCTTCATATTATCTTCTTTCTTAATACACAATTGAAGCGGCGTCTGGAAGAAGGTCCCGAAATGAAAATTTTAAATTTTTCAGGAGGGCAAAAAAACTTAATATTTTCTATTATATCTACAAACTTACTCTTTTAATAATGTATATAATTGGAAATCAGTGTAACCTAATGGATGGTATAAAATAAAACAATAAAAAATTACAAGAAAATATTTATTTAAATTTTTTTTACAACATTTTTGGGCCCTTATTCCACATAATCATCATCATCATCAGAATTTGTATTATTAGTTGAGTCACCCTTGAGGTTTTTATAATAATTGACAGCATTTTGTTTCTTTAAAAAGGGTACAAGTTTGAGTATATCGTTTAGCTTACCAATTTTGATAGGTATAGAAGACCCATAAGGGCATTGAATGCCCTCAAAGGAGATTTCAGTAATATTTTTTTTTAACATGTTTGGAAAAATGAAGTGATTCCATTCATTTAATGTTTCATATGCATCTATTTTGGCTGCATGAAATTTGAATTTTTTAAACTTTGTTACATTGAACTTTACTCGCTTATCATTTTCAGCTTTCACCGTCAAAGGCTTCATAAAGAAGTCCTCAAAAAATCTTGTATAATCTTTGATCATGTTTGATTTTAGTTCCACCACTTTAAATCTTGTTGATATTATTTCAATCCAATCATCTGGTAACTCAACGGTTTCTCTCTTTCTTTGCATTTTCTCTATAATAGAAAAGTGACGATCACAGGGCAGATAACTATGCCCCCTTTCTGGTAAAAAATAGCAAACCGATTGAAATCTCCCTTTTAAGACCAGTGACTCCCAAAACCGCATCATGGTGATATTGACATTTTGGCCTCGACAACCATCTGTGACGACGATAAGTGACTTTACTGTATGTGGTACAAATGCCTCAATGTAGTGTTCAATGACAGAAGCCACTTCATTTGCTCCTTTTTTTCCTTCAGATTCTGGCCAGCAATACATTATTGATTTCGCTTTTTTTCCAGAGAATACTGACATAACATGTAGCCATAACTGTCTTGAATAAAATACTTCTCCAACATTAAGGTGTGGGCACGGTATGTTTTGCTTAAAATCAAAACAAAGCAACTCAACAGATGCATTCGATTCACTTAGACTTTGAGCTGATTCTAAGTTTTCATAGAACGTTTTTGCTTTCTGTTTATGACACTCAAGTTGAGCTTTCAGTTGGGCAGTACTTGTTGAACTGAAATTTTCTTTTTCAATCCTAGCTTCAAGCTCTGTACACTTACTGCATATATCTGTGCGAGGCCTTCCAAATGAATAGTTATAGTTATCTTGATAGATTTTTTTGTAATATTGATAAGAACAAGGGCTGTTTACTTTCTTCATGTCTAGATCGTTATTTATTACATTTTGATATTCTGTTGGATAGTACTTTTGAAGAAATAAAGTAAATATCTTCATTACATCAAGAATGGGCGACAAATACCTTTTCTTGGATCCAGTTTTTCCATAATGGCATAGGTTATATGAAAAAGATTCTATGTGTTCTTTTATCTGTGTATTTAACTCGTCAGATTTCTTGTGTGGACATGAATCGTGGCATCCTCTTCTATCTTCAGGCAGCCTGCCTTGGGCTTTTAACGTGCACAATCTTCTTACTCTTTTAACGCCAATACCATGAATGCTTGCTAATCCCTCACGACACACCCTTTGTCTTATCTCGCCAATGTGTATTTCATATGAATAATTTTGCAGGTTATGTTTACTCGCTTCAGACTTAGTAGGGTTTCTTATAGGTAACACTTTTATCAAGTTTTGCAAGTAAGCATCTTGAGTTACTTTCTCTCCCAACTTATTGAAGTTTGATAGTACTCTTGTTGAAATTGACGGAGAAAATATCTCCAAGCATCGTCGATTACAACGACATTTATCACCTTGTTTCCTGGCTGGAATAACTTTGCCTTTTCTGTTCACTAATTCCTCTCCAAAAGCTCGCAATTTTTTACGTTTATTATCCTTCCATTCTTCAGGTTTTGCTCGCTTTTTAGGTCTTATTTCTTCGCTCATTGTTACACTTATTTAGCCTCCAAATGCATTCAAACAAACGTCAGTGAATTACATCTTAATGTTGCCAGTATAATATGGAAAAAAGTCCCGATTCCGGAAATAGGGCCCTATTTCCACAACCTCGTTTTTTAAACCTCTTTTTTTTCCCTTTATTGCAAACAGATTGGGACCATATTCCGCAATATTATGTATCATGGGTTGGACTACGCAAAAAAAAAAGAAAACCCATTTCGTCTATGGGTATGGATTGGGACCTTCTTCCAGACGCCGCTTCAATTGTCAAAGCAACAGGATTGTTACAACAATCCTAATTGTTTTTTATGTCTATTTACAACCAATAATAAGTATGGTATATAATTGTTGTAAAATAGATGAAAAAAATCACTCTTTAGACTGGGTATACATTCATTTTATTTTCTTGACAACATGACATTACATGGAATGGTAACACTTATGTACATTATTTTAAGTATGTACATGTTTCACTCTTTATAGGTATTTGGTTGATTTTGGTGTTACAATGTAGGAGATTATATAAAACAGTTTGTTTATTGAATAGATATTTCAGGTTATAATTGTCTTTACACAGTCATTCTGTCTTTGGTCTAAAGTAGTATAACTTTTGTTAAATAAAAACAGTTTAAAAATAAACTTATGTATAAATGCATTATTTCTATAATAACAAACTAGTCTAGAAACAATAAATTAAACTCTTTATAAAAACTTTAGTTTTAATTTGACTACAATAACATTTAATTTTTATATTTTGATGGTAATGTCCTCGTGAGGCCCAATGTCTTCAAGTGATCACAAAATCAATTGTTCTTTTCAAGGTCGGGCCTTACGAGGATATTTCTCTCAATCAGCTTATTTACTCTTCGTGTCGCAGTCAGATTAAAACGCTAAAGGCACTAAATGCTCAATAAGAAATTGGTAAAACTTACAAAGTAAAGTGCAGTCCAAAATATTAATGTCATAATGCTATGTTTGTACCTCTAGCAGGAATGCAATGATTTTTTTGAAATGTCTGCTTAAATAGTTATTGCTGCTAAGTTGAATGTTTATGGCATGTTGGTTCAAAAGGCAGGTTGGAAAAAATTTTGTGCATAACAGGTAGGTATTAATGCCGCTTTGACTAGACATCTTTGAGCGTTTATCTAGTATTTATAAATTACACAACAATAAAAGTAGAACCAGGTGTGCGCCAAATTTTGTGCTATTAAATAATTAATTAATTAAATTAAATAATTATTAAAATAATTAAAATAATTAACAATTAAATTAATAATTAATTATAATTAAAAAAAGCGGTGGTGGCGTAGTGGGGTTGACCCTTGCTTCTCGATCATGAGGGTCTGGGTTCGAACCACGCATGTACCAATGACTTTTAGTTACGTACATTTGTTTGTACAGCAACACCATTCGCTGATAAATTGTGCCCGGATAACGGCGACAGGCTTGCCACTTGTCACGTTTGGGACCTAATAAACTCGGCAAAACGTGGGTCCAGTTCTAGAGACTGGTGCCTCTGCCTACCCCTTCGGGGATAACGGGCGCGAGTTTATTATTATATTATTATTATTTATTATAAATAATTAACTTGCTTTTGTCATAATTTAATAAATTAATAAAATAAACATTAATAAAAGTTAAACACTAACATATTATTTAATAGTACTATAACGTAATTCATTATTAACTTTAACAGCGTGTATGACATCAACACTCAATCTCGCTCGCACTTTGTATCATTTTAAATTATTGTAAAAGAATGAGTATACTTTCGACAAATCAGGAAATATAAATAGGACTAGGAAATAAAGTTACGAACATTTTGCACACAATGTACTTGAAATTCCATATAAGTACTTCAGGTTTATAGAGAAAAATACCTCTGAACTTCATTATCTTCTTTTCTTCTATCAAAAACTAAGTACATTTTACTATATTACATTTTTCCATAACTATACTCACTCTTACAATGTTTAATAACGATAGAATATGCTAGCCACAGAGAATGCCCAAACGGTACAAGCCTTTAATACTCGCGACTTTGTAATGGACATGTTCTTTTTACTTAACAAGCCTATAGAAGCTCTTACACTAACCAGTATTAGGTAACTACAGTGATTGCGTGCACGTTTTACTTGCTTGTTGCGCTTCATGGTATCAGGTAATGTTCACTGAATCAATCACCGGCCCCACGTCGGGCGACAATATTTTAGTTTCAAGTAGTATTTCGTTGCGCTTTACTAATTCGTTAACGATGATTAGCAGTTAACGGTAGTGAATTAATAACAAATATCAACTCGAGCGACGGATCTTCACAACAATTACCTCGACCCGTAAGCATCTCGAGTTGTAAGAAACAATCCAGCGATTGCGATGGCTGAAACACGTTGGATGTTAGGATCGATTTATCCATTATCTGATACGCGAGGGCGCATGGCCTGCATATTTTCCCTGCGCCAATCCAGGCGTGTGCAGGTCCCCTCACGCCACCAGGCCTGCACGTCGCTGTAGTGCGAAACGCGACTGCGTCTTTCGCTCGCGTGCAACATCGCGCAGACCCGACAAAAGAAGTACGTATTTATGAACTCGCCTGTACCCTGGGGATAAAAAGAAAAAAATGGTTATTACGTAGCTCTTGCAATTACGTACCCTTCTGTTAACCTAGTGCTAAGCATCGGTTTCTCAACTTGAGTTTGACAGTGAATTCTTAAGTATCAAGCTCTCCACATTTTTTATAAAAAAGGCGACACAGGATGGTGAGACGCTTAAGTACATATTTTGTTCCTGAAATTCCAAATTTATAAACCGGCAGTCACTCGCATAAAAGGCTAAGCCAGAAGCAGTTTACTATAGCTGAGTACTCCGAGCAGGTTTCCTTTTGCTTCACGATACAATGCCGAAGTATGTAGTGCAAAGTTCACGAAACCAGAGATTTTCGTTGAAGTTCACACCACGTACGTACCTTCCACTTAAAGTAGGAATTGTACAGAGAGTCGTCCTTATCTAGCCGATGCAAGTAAGCGGCCAGTTCCTCCGCATCAGCAAACTCCTCCACGTGAATGTACGAGTTGTACGGCGCTATGGCTGCGTACTCTTCTGCCTGTGCACCCATCACTATTGGGAGGACGTCGTGTCTGAAATATGACCATAACTTATCAGACAGTTCCTCAGCTTAAGCGTAAACGCTGGTTTTAAATATTACCTGTAGTATAGTATACAGGGCGTCCCAAAGTTATGGGACATGAAGGGAAAGTAACTTAAATATCGTAGATAGGGTATTTTGATGAAAGAAGACTTTATGTTATTTTTAAAAGTTATTAATGCTGCATTCAACGATTTTCTAAAAATTACTTGTTTGGTCTTTTAATCGAACCGACTTAAATGTAAAAAAGAAACACCCCCACTTTTATGATGCCAATCGAAAGAATGGCCAAAAAATAATAACTCTTCTTAAGTAACATAGTATTTTAAAGGAAAGTAACAGCGTGGAATTCATTATTTTAATCAAATTTAAAACATACATGAAACTGCCGTAATCAATTAAGTGGGTATTTTTTCATGTCCCATAACTTCGGGACGCCCTGTACCTATAGCAACCGCGACGCGAGCTCCGTCTCTATTCACCATGATGATAGGTTGTGCGAATCAGAGCGAAACCTGATCGGGCACTTCCCACAAATAATCAAGTAAGGGAATCCGGAATTAAGATAATGATTAACTGTTTTATTCATAAAAAATACGATTCCTCCTGTAGTACTGGGGAGTACTACAGAGGAATTTGCATTTTAAATAATTTGTGGAAAGGTCTTTTTTTCTGTACTACGCACTATTTAAACTGCATTATAAATTAGACTGTTAATCATTAAGGTCACCACCAGCGAGGATGCACCGATTAATCACGGATAAGACGGAAAACGATTATTGATTAAAATTATTCCGAAGCTGTCCTCAAATCTTGGTTGGCGTCATGCCAAATTCCACTGCTAGGTACTTTAGAGTTTAGTTCAGAAATTCCTGACATTAACTCTACAACCTTTATGTGTTGTAGTGGATTGGCTGACAGGGTAACAGTTTCAATTCAACTTACTGCAGCCCGTTAACGAAGAACTTCTCCGTGACATAATCACGGCAGTTAGAGTTCTCGAACGCCAGGTAGAACTTGTATTCTTTGTCTAGCATATCGAGACAGTTCGGATCAGCTCTGGGACAGTGGTGTGAGCCACACGCGCCGTAGATGTCCACTTGGATATGTCTTGCCAGCTTGCGCGCGAATTGAAGGCGGTGGTTGCGCGCGTGGCAGTTCGATACAAACCATGCGACCTGCGGAGAAAGATAAGTATGGTGAAAAAACCCAATGCATAGCTAAAATACCTAAAGTAGGTATGCCTTCTTTTAGAAGTACACATCGACTTATATCTTGAAGCTTAAGCCTGTATTACACCGGGGCAACACTGTGCGGCATTGCGGCATGCCACAAGGCCGCACGCTACAAAGGTGCGGCAGAAGAAAAAGAAGAAGCTGCGACAGTTTGCCACATGACGCAAGGTGTTGCCATACCACACGGTTCTTGCCACAATGTGCGACGTTGTAGCATGCGGCCTTGTGGCATACCGCAATGCCGCACAGTGTTGCCCCGGTGTAATACAGGCTTTATGACCCATAGGCGACGTCTTATCGCGACATAAATGCAAGTGCCCATTGACCAAGAAGTAGAACCTCTGTATTGTACCTATAATAGAAGAGTAATTTCATCTAAATCCATCGTCCATCCTCAGATACCCACTCTATACCCAGACAGCATTATACAGAGCGTTTGTCCATTCCTAAGCGTTTCTTAAAATTGGCCGTAAGTAAACAATTTTCTGCTATTTCTTCCTGTAACATGTTAATGAAGCCCTCTATTTAACTAATTGCTAGACTTCTAGTTATTTAAATAGTTTAAATTTATCATGTAGACTAGTAGATTCGGTAGGAAATCAATGACAAAAAAAACCTTTTTCTGTTTTTTTTTTTCTATTCACCCTCCAGTTTCTATTCATCCCGTTTTACCTACATACTTATGTAGCATGTGAACAGCACATTTACCTTCTTCGTCTTATTGGCTGCATAGTTGCGGTCGAGCTCCCGTGCTGTGATCAGAGGGTCGTGGTATACCCACTTTTCGTAGGGAGCAACGATGTCCGAATCCCGTCGATACGTCGCCGTCCAATTGAACACGTCGAACGATGACGAGCGTAGCGAAGAGGTATGGTATGGACACTCCAAGTAGTACAGGATCCAGATCTGAAACGAAGATGAGCCAATTTTAGTGGTTCATTAGAACCTTTTAGAGCGAAAACCATGCCTGATGGCGGTCAGGCATGATTTGGCAGAGGCCTGCCTTTCTGGTATAAAGGTATGAGTGAGTAATACCTAATGTGTGTTACATCGCAAGGTAGTGGATAACATACGATGATGGTTGTAGCGATATCTATGTGCTCCGTCCATCCGATGTAAACATCTTAGCGAATCGAAGAAAATCTTCAACTTGTTACTTCTGTCTGCTCTCAAAAGTAACTCGGCCTCATTTATCTGACTCTGCGCTGGATGTGATTGATTTATATGTATAATCACTCTATACGTGCCTAAAATAGGTACTTTTCTAAAATCTGTATCGAGTCCAACCCTTTTTTAAATAAGTTAGGTACTAACTGTTCAGATAAGGTACGATATCGGCGTTGATGTGTACTTCGTGTTTTTGATTGATTTTCAACAAAGTCCCACCTATGTTGGTTCTAATAAACAAGCTTCGGTCGGAATGTTTACTGCCCATGTGAAGTTTGTTTACCCACAAAGTTGTCTTCAGGCAAGGGGTATTGAAGTACTATGACGGTTTCATTACATTGCTGCTTCAATTCTATGTGTCAAGCCGTGTAATGTCAATGGGATGAAAAAACACGTCACGTGACCCGAGTGCTTAGTGCGAGCTTTTTAGGTGGCGCGCTTTGTCACTCCTATACAAATTGCAAACGCTCTCGCTATCGAAAGTGAATGAAAAAACTCGCACTAAGCACTCAGATCGTAAATCTGTACTTTATAGGCCTCATTACCTACCTACCCGCACCAAATCCAGATTCCATTCTTCTAACTTTCGGATTTCACTTCTAGCTTTCCAATTGCTATCGCAAACGTAAGGGTTCCGACAGGATTTGGTGAACATACCTAGTTGGGTCCGGGGTCCAATTACGTAAGACTCCATTGTATGGAGTTGTTTGATTTAGCCTTTTTGTTCCCGCTATATCACACTGTTACATTCTGGGACTTTTTTTCCCAGTAGGTATCTCATACTTCTACTCCGGAATGTCTTATGTATATGCCTACATTCTTATTTTGACTTTTTCGGGGTGTCTACATACTTAACCCGATAGAGTGGAAAGTTACGTAATATGAGTGCTGGTCACTTTACCTGCTTCGCGGGCCTTTTGACGTTGAATTGTGTGTGGTAATCTTTAAATAGAACTGCATCAGCCCTGGCGGCCTCATGTACGTCCCCTGTCAGAGAGCAGCGGTCCACCGGACACTTATTGCGCAAGAACTCCGTTCGCCCTCCGGAAGCGCCCCACGCCCCCAGCCCGTTTGGCAAAAGGATTTTCTTTATAGGAGGCTCCTCATCCTCTTTCGGTAGCGTGTACATCAGCTGGTCGATAATCCTTGAACAAAGTTTATGGGGCGTTTAAAACCTGAAACGTTTCTGTGAAACAAGCCACTGCGATGCTGTTTTATTGCGGCTTCGGCATTAGATATAGTGGTGGCCGATAGGTACAGTGTAGGTACGTATATGTGAGCTTTGAAATATTTCCGCGATCATCGTGTTTCGAGTAGTGAGTGAAAAATTGCTTCCGAAAATTTACTAAAATATTATGTGGAATCAGGGGTTACTATGCGGAAATTCATAATAGCATTAAAATGTGAAAATTACTTAGCTAAATTCCGCCAAAAATCCCACAAGCACCATCATCATCATCATCATCAACCCATTATGTCCCCACCGAGGGGCACGGGTCTCTTCCCTGAGGAAGCACAAGCACCATGCGGTTAGTTAATGCATGCGAACACACCACCACCGACACTCACATGTGAGCCTGAGGATGCCTCGTGTTGGAGGCGAAACGCGTCGCATTTTCTCACGCAAGTATTGGTGTCGTTGGTGGTGTGTTCGTATCTTGCTTCTGCTTGAAAAAGTGGGATGGAGGGCGGTGCATTAACTAACCGCATGGTGCTTGTGGGATTTTTGCCGGAATTTAGCAAAGGAATTTTCACATTTTAATGTTAGGTAGGTAGGTACTAAAGTATACTAAGTATACTAAAAAGATCTTATGACATAATGGTTCCTTTGTGGTGTGAAAAAGGGTTCGAACCTCTGTGGCATACGCATACCTAAAGTTGTAACTACATGAAAAGTTGCGTTTTACGAGTAGTGTAGAGGTATAAAACATTGCCAATCGATAGAGAAAATTATTACAAACACAAATACCCTTTGACAAAATGTTGTAAGGTACTTATGTATTTTCCAAACACAAATACCTACCCTTTGACAAAATGTTGTAAGGTACCTACATACTTATGTACTTTCTGAATTGGTACTAGCTTATACAGTTGTTTGTAATATTTTTTCTGTCGATTGGCATGTGTTTTATACCTGTACGTCAAAACTCGTTTTTTATTTAGGTTCTTGCAACTTAGGTACCTATGCCAGGCTTCATTAAAAAATGTTATAAATCTCTCAAACATTTTTTAACTGCAAATTAACTGTTTTCGGTTTTTCGCGTTAGACCTTGTTTATGTTCTTGTTGTATGCTTGTTCATAAGACGTTCTTGTCATATTTCATGATTTTAGGTCAGCAGGAACGGGTCAACACTTTGTTTCAAAATTTCTCAAGAATATCTTAGAGTACCTTAGTACAAGTAAAGTTATACTTAAATTGTTAATTTGTTGTGGGGGAAAACATCGGATGTAAAGTTTGTAATATTTAGTACTTAGTCTGTACCTACCTAATTATAGATGCGGCTGCCGACGCCGCCGACGTCGCCCATCGCACTTCTCTAGTGTTTTAGGAGTTTTCTGTGCTTGTTACCTACCTGTCATCACCTGGAGCGTCTTCAGGAAACAACCGCAGTGGCATGGTCTCTGACGGGGAGGCCTGGCCGCCGCGCATAAACCACGGCCTTTTGGCGACCTCATCGCTGTCGTCGGTGACGACCTCGCCACGAGCGCCTGGCGCCGGCAGATCTTCGACCTCTACCTGCAAAATAATTAGGCAATCTATTTATTTATTTCTAGATTAACTTATTTAATCGAGATATTGGTCGTCGTCATAGATATCCGAAGGTCGTCGTACACCTCGTCAGTTCACGTAGGTTATCCACGAACAATTTTTTTTGTTGGTGATCCACCGTTCTTTTCACAAAAAATATCTTGGTTCACCTGTGAAAAATCTAAAAGTTCTAAACTTATAATTAACTTATAATATAAAAGTTATAAACTTACAAGAACACGCACCTCTCTTCTAGGAGATAGGGCCGATTTGGAATTCTCAATTCAGAAACCGGCCGGTCGGACAATTTACCCTAAATAAATGTATTTCTTCTTCTTCTTCTTCTTCAAGTAAATACTTAAGTAACGTAAAGCACTACCAGTCGAGTAGTTACTCCAGAAATTGACCTATAGTGTCATAATGCATTAATGTCACTTAATTGAATTAGTCGTGAATAAATAAATAAAAACTAATGTTCTATATATTTAACCTGCACGCTGTATTTCTCGGAACGTAATAGTTACCTCGTTTAATTTCCCGCTGACATCGTGATCGCGTTCCGCGGCCGCGGGCGGAAGCGCGGGCGAGGGCGGGGGCCGCGCGGGCTGCGGCGGCGGCGGGGGGCGCGGCAGCAGAAGCAGCGCCAGCCCCGTCAACAGCAGCGGCACGAGCAGCGCCACGCGCCGCAGCCCACGCGACAACCGCGCCAACATCCGGCCCGCCACGCTAGCCCCCGGCGCACGACCGCCGAAACCGCGGCGCCAGCATCGCCCTACGCCCTTGAGCCTCGACGTCCGCAACACATCTGGAACGCGGAAACGATAATAAGAGACTATTTGACAAGATTTATCATCGAACGATCACGAAGGTTAAGCAACATAGGGCGCGTTCAGTGCATGGATGGGTGACCGTTCTATGACTAACATGACTAACATTTTTCTGAGCGGTTTCGTGCTTGGCAAGGCAGTTAAGCAGTTGGTGCCGGCTGCCGTCGACAGATGGCAGTCGTTAAGCCAAGTCCGAGGCCTTAGGGGCGGGTTGAAAACTTCTGACAGTAAGACCAGCCACTAGTCTTACCCTCCACCAATCCGGACTTGAGCCGCCGTGGTGGAGTATGGCCTGTGCCTTCCTCAGGGAAGAGACCCGTGCCCCTCGGTGGGGACATTTTCCAAAATTCAAAATTCAAAAAGGTTTATTCAGTTCAGCAACATAGCTAACACAGCAACAGGACATAGCTAATGGTTTGATGATGATGATGACAAGATTTTTAAAAGTTATGGAAGCGACTGCAAAAAATATGACTCCAACAGAAATAACGCCACTTCGCACTGTGAAAAGTTGTTACCCTGGAATCATCATCATCATAGGCCTTCGCGTCCGTTACGGACGATTTAAGCAGTATCCTGTGGGACTTCGACACTTTTTTGAGTGACTGAATAGTCCAATTCGAGAGCATAAACCCTAATTCTAATTCTAATAATAATTCTGGAATAAACCCCCGACAATAGAAACCGCGACCCCACAATCGCCCTACGTTCTTGACCCTTGACGTCCGTTGCAACACACCTGGAGCGAGGAAATAGTTATTATAAGGGACCCATATAAATGCTCTTTAATATTAAATAATGGAAGTCACTGTAAAAAATATGATTCCAACATAAATTACGCTGCTCGCACTGTGAATTTTTTTTTATTTTGTAATAAATGAAATTCCTGCAAAAACGTGGGCCCAGTTCTAGTGATTGGTGCCTCTGCCTAGCCCCTCGGGGATAACGGGCGTGAGTTTTTTTAAAAATGAAATCCCCGAAAATAAAACCGCGACGCCACTATCTCCCTACGCCCTTGACCCTCGACGTTCAATTCGGTGCGACACATCTGTCTGCCCCCTTAGCAAGATCGCTAAGGCTGGAACGAGGAAATAATAGTGGATCCACCCATGTTCTTTAAAAGTAATGGAAATCAACTGCAGCGCCGTCATCCGGCCCGCCACGCTAGCCCCCGGCGCAGAACCGCTGACACCGCGGCGCCACCATCGCCCTATGCCCTTGACCCTCGACGTCCGTGACACATCGGAACGGAGAAATGTTTTTTCTTACCAAAAATGGAAAGTACAAATTTTTTTGCTCCCCAAAACAAGTTTCGCGTGTCTCATGGTCAATTTTATTGTTATATTATTATTACTTGTTTACGCATTATCGGACTCTATTATACCTACACTTTTAGTAATAAAAAACTTCAGCGCTAAGTTTCGACGATTTAATAACGCTGTAGAATACCTACGTAATGAGGCAAGGACACCACTAACATGTAAAAACACCCAGAACTAGACCATATTTTGTACAATCAAAGTACGGTGGCCCCTAGAGGTACCCACGAGCACTGTTTTGGGAGCCAAACGTTTCACCGCTATATGAACGAGGCAGTTAAGATAGAACTCCTTGATCGACGCTATAAAAACGAAAATAGTATTGTCGTCGGTTAATAGGATTTACCTACCTTCTATATTGGTGTCGTCGCTTTCTGATGGGTTGTATAGTTTATTGAGGGAGACCGAAAGAAAATTACGACCAGCGACTTCACAAAAGTAAAAACATATTATCCACGATTTTAAACGTAACATAAAAAAAATTAAACAAAGGAAAATAAAAATATTATTTATCGATAGATCCTAGTCTGTGATAAAGTCACAACTTTTTCTGTAATCACAACGGAGTCTGCAGTGTTTACAGCTTTTGTTGAATCTTTATTGTGGAAAACGCTTTCCAAGAAGCTTTGAACAGAATGAGGTCTTATTAGACATACTTACACATCATACCAAAATAAAAATATTGTGTGTATGTAGTTTGCACGGCATAAATTAAATGTACATACACTATTACACTATTCACTTGCTAGTCACTAAAAACTATGCCTCGAGATGAGCCATGCCTGTTGAATTGAAAGAGTAGTGCATTGCGTGCACTTCCTACGTATATAAAACACGGGTGCTAACTGGACGGTGCTAACGTCTGTGTTGCGTTATCAAATCAATTAAAATCAGCTATAGACAATGGTACGTGAGTACCTATATATTTCGTTTCATTCAGCTTTGGTCTACATGTAAACAGATAGTTGATAGAAATCGTTAAAATAGGTACAGACAGCTGTATTAGTCTGTTGTTATTATAAATTGTTTGCTCGTTGTAGGTCATTTACAGTCCTCATTCAATCGCTCGTAGGCCTGGCAGCCTGATCTTAGACGATCACGAAGGTTAAGCAACATAGGGCGCGGTCAGTGCATGGATGTGGATGACCGTTCTATGACTTACGCTAGCGGCATTTTTCCGAGCGGTTCTGTGCTTCGCAGGACCCGTTAAGCACTTGGTGCCGTCGATAGATGTCAGTCATTAAGCCAGAGGCCTTAGAGAGGATTGAAAACTTCTGATAGATCAGCCACTAGTCTTACAAGCCTCCACCAATCCGGACTTGGCCCCCGTGGTAGAGTATGGCCTATACCTTCCTCAGAGAAGAGACCCGTGCCCCTCGTTGGGGACATAATAGGTTGATGATGAGGTAATTTATTGATGTTATTAATTAGTAATAACAA
Source organism: Yponomeuta plumbellus (assembly GCA_947310845.1). NCBI lineage: Eukaryota > Metazoa > Arthropoda > Insecta > Lepidoptera > Yponomeutidae > Yponomeuta > Yponomeuta plumbellus. Next base: position 8,599,558 of record OX371209.1, on the reverse strand, counting down.
CTGGTCTATAGACTTGTATAGTCTTTAAAAGTATTTTTACAGCCATACTAAACCTGAATCAAGCGATATGTTGAGTGTCATGATGATTGAAGTGATAATAAGAACACAATGATTATACCTATTCGTAGGTGCAGTGATTATTTATCAATATAGGTGCAACACATGATATGGGGTCATTTACATTATCCAATATCATGAACAATAGAAAAATTTAAGGTCGGCGGACAAAAGCACATATGTAAAATTGTCATAAAATAATTGTTCTTTACAACATAAACAAAAAAAACAGTTTGCTTATTTTTTACTATCTTAGTAAAATTTATGTAAGTATATAATAAAATAAGTGTATTATTCGTATTGGCACCAACTACCCGTCTCTCTTTTTCCTTCGACAACCTTTAGGTCACAGTTCAGGTTGTCCGGAAGAAATTGCTGTTAGCTATAAGACCGCCTACTGCATTTTTTTTATTGTAACTTTTATTTGTCTCTTGTTTCTTGTGTGCAATAAAGAATATTCTTATTTTTTGCACAAAAAAAAGACATGTCATTACGGAATAACGCATGTACTAACGGAGAGCGTGACGGCTCTCCGTTAATAAAATAAGATAATGAAAATTTGTTTTCACTTGTTTCACTTGTTCGCGGTTTTTATCACTGCCTCAAAAAGTGTGAACAATAAGTTCATGGCCTTCCCTACAATTATTAATTTTGTAAAGAGGAAAAGTTTGTAAATGCAATAAGTTTGTATGCAGGGAGTAATCTCCTAAGGTACTTATCCGATATCACAGATTTTTTCGCGAGTATTTAGAATGATCCTTCAGAGTGGCTATTCTATTATAGTCTAAACCGTTTACCACGCCCTACCTACTCGGTAGGGCGGGTCTTCGGCTCGTTTGTTCCCAACGAGAAACACCCAAACCACTCATGCCTTGAAATGTAAGATCAACTTACATCACATCTTAAATGTGACTCAGGTTTTACATTGATGTAAGAAAGATTAATTTTAGCCTTACGTATCACTTCCCACGCAAAAGCTGAACAGTTTTTTTCATTACGTATCTATCTTTCTTCTAGTTGCGGCAAATTCACAAACAGTTTATGTAAACTGTTATCCATGTCATCGAACCGGTAAAGTTCCGCTGTGGACTTGACTCAATATGTTAGAATCCTACTAGAGTAACCCACAAACATGCTAATTTTGTACCGTTCATCGTTACGCATCTGCTTACGTCTGTCTTGCTTGCCGGAGAAAATGCTGTTAAGCTTTTGTAACTGTCTTCTTTATATCAAAGGCAAAGAATTCAGTAGATTGTACAGACACACTACGAAGCGCTCAATATTAAGTTTAAAATACGGAATTCCTTAATCACGTCAATTAATGTTTGGGGTTTACCTACAACTTATTTTATTTTTATCTATTTATTTTGTTTTTTTTTATAACCAGTATGACTTGCCTTTTCACTCGGTTCCGGCTTGACGTGGAGTTTTGGGACACCCTGTATTCAAATCATATGCTTTTAAGCATTATCTAAATATGGAGCGCCACCATAAGCAGAAAATCCTTTAAACTCCATAAAATAAACATTTGATGAAAGGTAAAAAAAAACAATATTTCAATGTCTTACAAAAAATAATGGTTCAGCCCTGCATAATATCAGCTTGTGGCGATATGAAGGAGTAGAAGTAGATGTTTGAAATGCTTCATGTTATTAGTAGGAACGTAAAATACCTACTTCCACAGCAGCTAAGGTCGGAATAAATAATAGGTTTTATTATTTTTAATATCAATTTACACGTAACGCAATGTATCATAAGGCAAGGCATTGTTCTGACTTGAAAGGGCTATTGAAATTCAAACGCATTGAGCCTATGCTAGGTTAGGTGACTAAGCCATCCGTGTGGAGTTTCTGGTCTTCCATCGGACGCGTCCCCCGGGTGGCGGATAGGGGAACGCCCTCCAGATATGGGGGGTACCGGCTTCGGCCGGCGCGGACCAAAACCAGAGGGAGGGGGACGTCCAGTGGCTTGCGCTGCTGGATGTCCCGCGGGGTCCACTATGGGCCCCGCACCCGTAACCCCACACTGAGTGGGGCCGGGGGCCTTCGGGCCGCGAGGAGACAACCTCTATAAAAAACACACAGTGGGGGCCCTCCTCTATGTCCCTCTGTTCAGCAGAGGGCATAGAGGAGGTTGAGGGATGGTCACAGAAGGCAGGTTGGGGGACCTGCCGTCCGACATCGTGACGGGAGAAGGGGGTGGGGGGCCCATGCCCCTTCTCCAGTGAGGGTGGGCCCGACTCCTTGCGAGTCGGGTCGACGTCGCCGGGGCGCCGCTGTCGCATTCGCGTTGTGGTTTTACACCACTTGCGAGATCCGGCGGCGCCCCATTGCACGAGCGACAGGACGGCCCCCGGGGTGTTTTAGGAGGTATGCCTCTCCTATTATTAGGAGAGGAGAGTCCGACACACGGCCGTCGCCCTCCCCCAAGGGTGGCGGTTATGGTGCACAAAGCATTTCACCCCGTTAACAAAAAAAAAAAACAAAAAAAAAGGTGACTAAGCCATCAATAGAAATAAATTAAATAAAAGATCGATATCTAGGCGCACAGACCAGGCCCGCAGTGTGCCTATAAATTATGTACCTACATGAACATAATTTGAGCGCTATCGACCTCTCTGTATCTTAGGAATAAAATAATAAAAAAATAAATAAACTCACGCCCGTTATCCCCGAGGGGGTAGGCAGAGGCACCAATAGCTAGAACTGGGCCCACGTTTTGCCGAGTTTATTAGGTCCCAAACGTGACAAGTGGCAAGCTTGTCGCCGTTATCCGGGCACAATTTATCAGCGAATGGTGTTGCTGTACAAACAAACAAATGTACGTATCTTAGGAAAGTTTCAGGAAATCCCTATTTTAGCAATAACTCTCGCTCTGTAGTTAATTCTCTAGACCTTAGAATTTCCGTCGCACACTCTCCTGTAATAATAATTACAATAATATAAGCACGTTGGTAACGGTCCACTTGTTGACGATTATTGTAAATTGTAATCGATTCACCAGCGCAACACGCCGATAACGCAATAATGTGGAGACTTTTATGTACCTACCTATATACTTAATAATAAACGCGTTTATTGCCGTCGACAGCGAACATTATAGTACAGGTCAACCTTTACAGTTTTGTTTCAAAGTCGCCCGTAGTGTAAGTGTGGTATTTAAGAATAGGGTAGTTACTAAACTAGTGACGTTCGTCAGTCGGTTACCGAATAAAGAGCTGTAAAGTGCACCCTCCTGGTTTTATTAAGATATCAACCCTTAAACGTATCAACTGGCGACGAGGGACTGTAAACACGCGTGAAAGTGAAACTTAAATAAATTAGTTACAAAAGGAAGCATAAAAATGGCCGGAAATGCGGGTACAGCTATCGGTGGCGGTCTCACGTTCGATCACCGAGTGAACGAGTGGAGCATTTTCAACAGTCGTCTGACTCAGTTTTTTACTGCCAACGATATTAACGATGAGACAGATAAAGCTGAAGTAAAGAGGCGAGCTGTGCTGCTTTCATCACTGGTGGAGGACACATACCGCGTCGTGCGAGATTTGGTATTTCCATTGGAGTTGGAAAGCGTTACCTATACGCAAATAAAACAAAAGTTGAGCGACCATTTTCAGCCAAAAAGAAGTACGTTCGCTGAAAGATATCAGTTTTATAAGGCTGAGCAGCGACCGGACGAGGACCTGGCGGAGTGGGCGGCGCGAGTGAGGAGTCTAGCAAAGTATTGTGGGTTCAAATCTGAGCTCGAAACGGCTTTGCGTGACCGTTTTGTTCTCGGTCTCGAGAATACTAAGGAAAAAGAAAAATTATTCGCAGAGAGTATCGAACGCCTGACATTTAATAAGGCTTTAGAACTTGCACAAAGTGTGCGTTGTGCGACAAAAATAAAACAAAAAAAACAAAAATGGATTACATAAGTCGAAAGGAAAGGTACAGGCAATTATAAATTGTAATAGCCCCAAAAATGTGCCAGAGTTGAAATCTTTGCTCGGCATGGTTAATTATTACAGATGTTTTGTACCAAACACTTCAAGTCTATTAAATCCACTGCATTTGCTGTTAAAAAAAGGTTCGAAATGGCGGTGGGGCGTAGCGGAACAAGAGGCTTTTAGTAGAATAAAGGAGGAATTGGCCTCGGAAAGGGTATTGGCACATTACAACCCTGAGTACCCAACAATAGTGACGGTGGACGCGGGGCCGGCCGGGCTGGGCGCCGTGCTGGCGCAGCGGCAGCCCGACGGCTCCGAGCGCGCGGTCGCGTACGCCTCGCGCTCGTTGGCCAAGAGCGAGTTGAACTACGCGCAGATACAGAAAGAGGCTGCCTCTATCGTGTTTGGCATAAAAAAATTTCACCACTATTTATATGGGCGTTCTGAACCTTTCACCTTGCGTACTGATCATAAACCTTTAATTTCGAATTTTGGTAGCAAAAAAGGGGTACCAGAAATGGCAGCAAATAGGCTGCAGAGATATGCTTTATTTCTCACCGCTTACAATTTCAATATTGAGTATATCCAAAGCGAGAGAAATGTCGCGGATTTTCTGTCACGCGCAGGGGCGTCTGCACAAGGGGAGGGTTTGAAAAAGGTAGATCAGTCTTTGTACATAAATTTTATGGAAGAAAGTGCTTTCACACCCATAAATATTGCTGATATTAAGCAAGCCACGGCAAATGACCCCGTCCTAAAACAGGTAATGGAGTACATCCAAAAGGGATGGCCACGAAAAGTGCATGACAATTTAAAGCCGTACTATCACTGTCGCTTAGATTTGTCGTTAGAACAGGGTTGTATTTTACGGGGTCATAAAGTTATAATTCCGCCGGTTTTTCGTGAGAAATTGTTAAACGAGTTGCACAGCTCACATTTTGGTATAGTGAAGACCAAGAACGAAGCCCGAGCACGGATGTGGTGGCCAAAAATTGACCAACACATTGAGGAAAAAATTGGCTCATGTACGGCATGCAACGCACTTCGTAACAATCCGCCACGATCTCCGCTGGCGCCGTGGCCCTACCCGAAACGTCCGTGGGAGCGCGTGCATCTAGATATGTTTTCTCTAGGCGGGAAACAATTTTTAATAGCGGTCGATGCGCATTCGAAGTGGATCGAATGTTATTATATGACGAACACTGACACAGAGTCTATACTGTGCAAATTAAGTGAAATGTTCAGTAGGTTTGGCTTGGTGCGCGTTTTAGTTACCGACAACGCTACAAACTTTTGCTCAAACCAGTTTGAACACTATTGTCGGATTAATGCTATTCAGCATATTACAATAGCTCCGTACCACCCAGCATCGAATGGCCAAGCAGAAAATACGGTTAAGACTGTTAAAAACAGTATAAAGGCAATTTTAATAGAAAATTTGCAGCATCATGTAATGATTAAAAAATTGAACAAATTTTTGTTTTCATATAGAAATTCAATACATTCCACCACCGGTTTCTCGCCAGCACAATTGTTATTAGGTAGACCACTTCGCTGTCGACTCGATCTGTTGCAGGTGTCAAAGTCTATTGATGAGTCCTCGAAAGCGAACTTGTCGTCCGCAGCCAAAAATAATGTTGAGTTAAAACAGACCTTACAGTGTAAGCAATACGGCGGAAAACGGCACAATAATATTGCAATTGGAGATATTGTGTTGACAAAGTGCTTTTACAATAATGGCAATAAACATAAATGGCTATTGGGAAAGGTCAAGAGTGAAATCGGAACGAAGATGTTTATGGTATATGTTAAAGACATTAATAAAGAATTAAAAAAACACATTGATCATCTATTGCCCTACAAAGGTTCGAAATCAGATTTATCACTAGACGATGATGAAGATTTTAGTGTAATAGGCGATGTAACTACAAACAACCACATACCAGATTGCGAAAATTTCGAAAACGGCGCACCAATGGTAACAGAAAATTCTCTTTTTGTTGTCCCCGATTCAAATAATGTAGATTTAATAGAAAGGGGCGAGAGTAATGTTATAAATGAGGTACAACAAAGTGTTACGTCAGAGTCGCTGAAGAGAAAAACTAGAAATCCTAATCCTGTATACAAATAGCTGTTTTCGTTTAGTTTGTAAGTTTTTCAGAATGATATTATAGTAGATAATAGGTTCTTAGATTAAGGGTGGAGGAAATGTGGTATTTAAGAATAGGGTAGTTACTAAACTAGTGACGTTCGTCAGTCGGTTACCGAATAAAGAGCTGTAAAGTGCACCCTCCTGGTTTTATTAAGATATCAACCCTTAAACGTATCAGTAAGATGATGAGTTGATGTGCTGTTGTCTGCACAGTACCTACATATAACTGATAGGTGACTGCCTTATGTCCACGGGAATTTTAATAATGAAAATGAACCTGTTACGGTATAATAATGAATTACGGAAAACAATGAGGCTGTCACGGTATGATACCAATATTGCAATTTTAATACACTCCGCGATACAATCGCGGATCAAACGACGACGGGAGATCGATTGCTATAACGTACTTGTATGTAGTAGCTGAAAGTTCCCATCTGGCCACCTGGGCCACATCTCATAAAAGAACAATTTCATAGTTTATTATGACAATTTGATGTAGGTACCTACCTAAATTACGTAGAAGTCTTCGTACTTGTTAATCTGTAATTGAAATTGTTTATTTAAAATAGAAAAAAACACTAGGCGAAAAAGCTGTATGGTGGTGATCGAAGGAAGGAAAGTCTGACAAAACTTTGACATCGTGCATGAAAAACAATATCACAATGTTGTTTTTCATGCGCGATGGTATTACTATTGGTATTATTGTAATGTTGTTTTTAATATTATTATACATATTTGTATCAATTTAATTAAAATTAGTATAACATTTTAAAATTTAAAAATTACAATAATAATAAAAAAAATTTATTCCACATAGTTAAATTTTGATAAAAAAGCAGGCATAGTGGTGAGCATTTCTCTGAAAACTATGAGATACTTGTTATTATATATCTCTTAGGCAAGAGTGGCTGATTGGTTGAGGAAGTGGTTGAGTAATCCGTCGGTCAATCGGCTCTACAACGTAGGTACTTCAAATTGTGCCGGTAAACCATTACGAAGTAAATGTGACAAAATCTTGGGAAATGTGATTAAACGTGACACCTGAGTGGAGTAGAGTCCGCGCCAAAAAAAACATTATTTTTTTTCCATTCAACCTATATGCAGATAAAGTATTTACTTTACAAAATGGAAAGATTATTCAGCCGTTAGGCAAACTATCGCTTACCTAAGCGATAAAGTATTTATATTCTGCTCTATCGGGACTACAACCTACTGGAGTTTAATAGGTATGTGTTTCTAACTTCCACAGAACACAGTTATTTATTCAAGTCTCAAACTAGGGTATCGTATGATACGGTAACCAGGCAAGGATGGATGTCACATATATGGAAATACACCAGACTTTTACAATATTTTGTGTAGTTAGGTATCTTACAGCATAGAATTGAGAAATTGGTTGATAATAAACAAACGATTTGTTCGACCAGTTTCACATCGCTTTTTTCATTATTGCAAATTTAATTATTCGTCTTTTGTCATGTTATGTTTTTGTTGCCTTTTTCGATTTTTCATAAAGCGTTTTATAATGTTAACGTTTATTTTTTTTCGTCTTTTTACCAGTAGATTATTTTATCAATCGCAATATTCGTAGCCAATTTTTTTGAAATCTCGATTTTTTACACGTTGTTGTTTTAATATTAACGTATAAGATATAAATATACGATTGAATGTTATAGATATTAGACAGATTATGTATTTCTGCTGCCGCTATAACAGATACTAAAACAGAATGAAATAAATATTTAAGGGGGGCTCCCATACGACAAACGCGATATTTCCCCGTTTTTTGTTCGATATTAATAACGGCAACAGGTATTATTATAAAACTTAATACTCTGTGAATATTTCAAGCGTAGACTCAACAGGTAGACGCTTGAAATATTCAAAGAATATTAAGTTGTATTATAATAAAACTTAATCTTATTTTAATGAATAAAATAAATTTTAAATATTTACTTAAAAATAAATAACTAAAGTAAAATGAAATACATATTTAAAGGGGGCTCCCATACAAAAAACGTGATATTTTGCCGTTTTTGCTCGATAATAATAACGGCAACAGGTAAATGCTTGAAATATAAAAATGTTGTGTCGATAATGGTACGGAACCTTTCGTGCGCCAGTCCGACTCGCACTTGGTTTTTTCTATTAATTCTCCTAGGAAAATACGAAGGGTCTCACCAGGTCGGGCTCTTGCAATAAAAGTCAAGTATTTGATTCCGGAATTAAGTTATGAATATTTAGTGCTTACGGAAGTTGTAATTCAAAAAAATTAAACATAAACAAAATTAACATAAATATTTACAAACAGGCATACCTATACATTAACGGCTTTACTTATAAATAAGTTATAGGTACACTCTGACTGAATAACTATTTGACGTATATCAATTTATACTGGTTTAATCGCATTTAGCGTACAAATAACCAGTTTGTCAGACCTCGCATAACGGCTGTATACACAGCTCATAACCTTTATTAGTAAGGCCGTAAATATTTAATAAGTTGGAACTAGCAATGAGGTTACATACATTTTTGATAGGAGGAAACATTCTCCTAGCGCAGCGCAGTCCAGTCCACTGAAAAACGCACAGGTTTCTAATCTCCACGATCCGCGAACCGCGATACATTCACGCAAGCCAGGAGACCGTTACCATTGCACGTTTGACATTACATTGCCACCGTGATGTTTACCTTACACATCGATTGTCGTGCTATGTCGAATGCCAGACGGAGCGGGCGAACAATCTCCAATGAGAGCAGAGATGACGCGAAACGGAATTGGCGCCACAGTGTCTGTTTGGGGAAAAGAGTACGTAAGGCTGCGGCTAGACTGCTGCAGAGAATGTTGGGTGGCTGTTTGTATAACCAAATAAATCGCAGGTTGGACATCTATCCTATTCTAAAGAGTGTAAGACAGCATTGGCTGCTAGGTACTAAAGCAGAAACACACACACACACACACATTTGTAAACTTTATTTAAAACTAGCTTTTGGGCTGGGCGTTGATGAGTGAATGAATCAGTCAGTCAGGACTTTGAATTTTATTTATATAAATTCTCTTATAAAAAAAGCTTTGTATAAAATATACTTTGTATAAAATGTATTTAAATGATTATGTATGTGTTTATAGTCTATTTATATAAGTATTGCCCCTCTACTTCTAGTATTTCAGTTTTTTTTTGCACTACCCACCCAGCCACATCCACAAACCAAAGGTTGACTGGTATAAAATGCTATTTAGCATTAAGTACGGCTTTGTACCAAACATTTGTTTTGTGCAATACAGATAATAAATATCAGATTAACTTCAGTTAGAAAAAATATTATACAAAAGTTATATAAATATAACGGTGTTAACAATAAAAAGCGGTGGTGGCGTAGTGGGGTTGACCCTTGCTTCTCGATCATGAGGGTCTGGGTTCGAACCACGCATGTACCTACCAATGACTTTTAGCTACGTACATTTGTTTGTACAACAACACCATTCGCTGATAAATTGTGCCCGGATAACGGCGACAGGCTTGCCACTTGTCACGTTTGGGACCTAATAAACTCGGCAAAAAGTGGGTCCAGTTCTAGAGACTGGTGCCTCTGCCTACCCCTTCGGGGATAACGGGCGTGAGTTTATTATTTATTTTATTTTATTTATTTATTTATTTATATAAATATTTTGTTCTTTTTTATTTATATTGAAATGTAACAGCTTTCTTGTATATTCTTGTGCAGAATTTACAAACGTTATTTTCCGATACCATCCATGTATTCTTTGTGTCTCCATCTCCACCAATCCGGACTTGGCCTCCTTGGTGGAGTATGGTCTATACCTTCCTCAGGTAAGAGACCCGTGCCCCTCGGTGGGGATATAATGGGTTGATGATGATGATGATGACTCTTTGTAGGTAATAAAATAACGTACAAACAGTTTTCATCAAATAAATTACGCCTGGGATAGGACTGCAGGGCCCTCTTTCAAAGAACTAGAAATCATGGTTTATAATTACAATTTATAATAACAATGCGATTAGTTGCATGTCGATCAATGCACATTGCACAGATTAACAAGTACCTAGCCTTCTAAATTCAATGCAAGTAGGAAGTTTCGACTACGAATGTAGGTATTGCTCGTAACTATGGATTCTAGTTTGAAACGCGGCCTATCGGATTACATACAAGTTATATTTAAATGTATTTCAAAACCATTAAAAGATTTGTTCTATCATTTTAAGGATATTAAATAACATACCTTCGTAATAGGATATTGAAGGATTTATTTTGACGGCCTCTGTGGCGCAGCGGTTAGCGCATCTGGCTACCATGCGAGAGGGCCCGGGGTCGAAACCCGGCTGGGGGACAAAAAAACCCCAGGTCTTGGATGTTTACATGTTTGTGATGTCGTTGTTTCTGGTTCCCACGACACAGGGTAGGGCCAGAAGCAATGTACGTGTAATTTCATAGTGGAATACAAATATTAGGTTGTATTTTGGAACTAAATTTTCGTAAGCACTACTAGGTACTAGACATTATTAATATTCAACGTCAGAGACCAGCAATCCACGACGCGAGCTCCGTCTCTGCTCACCATGATGACCTCTGCCTTTCAAAACCTGGTTTGGAGCGAATCTTCCGACAAAAAGTCAAGTCATTGGATTAGGAATAAAGTTACCTAATAAATATTAGGTATTTCCCATAGCACGGTTTTAAGGAGCCTTTGAATGAGTACAGTTTTTTATCACCCGCATAATATGAACGATTAAATAAATATATTTTTTCACGGACCACATCTATCAAGTAGGTACAATATGTGGTTGGTGGTGTACCCTACTCCAACACGTGCAATCGTGACTGTGATAAGCGAGAACCTTGATAACTGTAGGCATTGTACAGAACGCATATCGTGCACAAGTCACAAGCTGAAATTTTATTTTCATAAACGTAAGCACTACACAGAGAATAGAACGTATTGTGTTACCTATGGAAAATTAAAACTATACTAAAATTAAAACTATACTAAAGTTAAAACTATATTAAAATTAAAAACTATATAAAAGGGAATTTATTATTTGTGAATAGATAGCTATTCACAAATAATAAATCCCCTCGAGTTCGCCTACTCCCCGCATGGTGCACCGCATGCACGCAGCGTTGCCCCGTTGTACTGCGAGGCTGACCCTTTGGGCAAAGTATTCGCCCGCCCTGGAGTCGCCGGAGGCCAGGACCAATTTTTTTGAAACCTCTTTCATGAAAGCCTTCATGTCAGAGGACCATGGGCCCAGCGTTTCCATAGCAAGTGCCGCAAATTCGTGGTCAACAGTAACGAAGGCGTATTTGCGGCACTTTTCCAGCTGGGCCCGGTCAACTGCAGTCCCAGCCTTTCTTGCCGAGCTTCTGACGTGGGATGGCGCCAAGGTGTCCACGATGGTGGCATCCCACGCCAAAGGCCGGCCTAGCCGCCAGGGCATTAGCGTCACCCCATCGGGTCTTTTGCCGTCTGGTGCAGACATTCCGCGGGGTTCCAGCGTGCTGCTGATGTTAGCAGAAGACAAAGCCCGCTGGAATGTGTCATTAATGACAGCATGGCGGCTCATGCGGCAGGTGGCTGACGCACCTGACAGGCAGCTGAGACCGTGGCGGCCAAGAGCGTCCACAACCTGACCACACATGCAGCCATGAGGCTCACAGACTTTGGCCCCAACCCGAAGGCAAACTGCTGACCTTAGGGTATGGGGGTCCAGCATCGTGCCCAGGTTACGGGATGGCAGTGCTCGTAGCCAGTGCCCTGACTCCGAAATTAATTCACAGCCGATTTGTTCAAGCTATTCCATACACCCATAAATTTTATGGACCCACTAGTTTTACCTGAAATGAGTTCGAAAATTGCGCCGTTTCCTGGTAGTCATACTAATATGTCATATCAGTATGACTACGAGGATACAATGTCCTCCTAGTGATACTGTAACACGATATTTTTAGAAAAAGGTTTTCCATCCTCCTGTCTATCTATATATATAATTCAAAGTCCTGACTGACTGATTCATTCACTCATCAACGCCCAGCCCAAGCCGTTTGACCAAGACAGATGAAATTTTTCACAGAGGATCTATATATAATGTAGGCAAGGAATAAGAACGGATTTTTTGAAATTCAACCCCTAAGGGGGCGAAAAGGGTTCCCAAAATTTGTATGGGAGGTATGAAGAAAGTTGTCTGATTTTCTTGAAACTTGAAATAAATATTAAATAACATACCTTCGTAATAGGATATTGAAGGATTTATTTTGACGGCCTCTGTGGCGCAATTGATTGAACACGTGTTTCACCGTTTTTCAAAATTTAACCCTTAACGGGAGTTACGGGAGTGAACGGGGTGCAAAATTTAAAATCCACGCGGACGGAGTCGCGGGCGAATGCTAGTCTTCTATATATATAAAAGGAGAAGCTGACTGACTGACTGACTGACATATCAACGCAGGGCCTAAACTATAAGGGTTAGAAACTTGAAATTTTGCACAGAGGTTCCTTTTGTAAGGTAGGGGAGCACTAAGAAAGGATTTTTGAACATTCATCCCCTAAGGGGGTAAACTGGGGGTTCAAATTTAGTATGAAACTTTGCCGTTTTTGAAGTTATTCAAATTAAATTCAGTACAAAGGTTCTCCATATAAAATAATGAAAAACGTGTAAAATATTTTTTCAAAAATCATCCCTTAAGGGGGAAAAAAGGGGGGTGCAAAGTTAGTATGAAACTTTGCCGTTTTTGAAGTTATTGGAACGAAATTCAGCATAAAGATTTTTCAGTGTAGGTCATGAAACACATGTAAAATAGATTTTCGAAAATCATCCCTTATGGGGTAAGAGGGGGGTGCAAATTTAGTAGGAAACTTTGCCGTTTTTGAAGTTATTCGAATGAAATTCAGAATGAAGGTCTTTCATTGAATGACTTGAAACAAATGTAAAATAGTTTTTCGAAAATCGTCTCTTAAAGGGATAAAAGGGGGGTGCAAAGTTAGTATGAAAAACTTTGTAATTTTTAAGTTATTCGAATGAAATTCAGAATGAAGCTCCTTCATTGAAAGTCATGAAAGACGTGCAAAGTAGTCTTTCGAAAATCATCCCTACAGGGGGTAAGAGGGGGGAAAAGCCCACGCGGACGTAGTCGCGGGCAACAGCTAGTACATATATAAAATAACAACACTATCTACATCAACGTGGGTTAACTGGAAGATAATTAATCTTGTCTAGTATTAAGCTCGCCTTTGTAGATACAATTTTCTACTGCTGAATATAGGTCTCCTCCACTTCTTTCCTTTAAAGCAATTTTTGTTTCACGATTGTTTTCTGCGACCTACCTACAAAGAATGCTTGCACAGGTGCTCCTCTGCAGATGCAGCTGCATAAGGCGTCCTTGAGAGTCAGCTTAAGGATGAATGTGTCTTAAGACTAAAATAATTAATAATCGTCCTATTGATGAACATACGTATTGTTATGATGGGTCACACTATTAAATGTGACTGACAAATACGTCTATCTCGGATACCATCTCCATTGGATGAACGTTGTTATAAGTGAAAGGCTTAACTTCTGCATGAGGTTAATCTTCAACAAAGATGGTTTTTCGAAACTTCGGCAAATCATTATTGTTTTTACCGTTATTATTTGTTTAAATATTGATTAACTAGGTAAGTTTATTCAAAAATTCATATAAAAAAATTTAACAGTAGGTTTTCGCACCAAAAAAAAAAGGAAATACGAAGGAACAGTTGAAAAATCGCAATAAAATTAATTGGTAAACGGGCCGCCCCGGATTACCTACTTTTAATAGATGGCGTTCGTATTCCAATTATTTTGTATCGGGGCTCCACGCAAACTATGTTTCGAGAACTGATACTCGAGGGTCACATTACATTTACATAAAGGAGACGGAAACGCTTCCATACATTCTTGGGCCCAGATGTAAAAAGACGAGAGTGGTGTCAATAAACAGCTTATATATTGTCAAACCATCGTTGAAAATTTTGCGGATTTTAGCAATCTGAGAGCAAAGTTAAAAGAGATTTAGTAAAAGTGAGGCAATGCAACAAATTGACAATAACCTATAGGTACTTAACAGCTGATTTTATAACTATGATCATGATAGACAGTTATTTATTACATTAATTGTAGTTCTTATTGTACTGAGTGGGAAAATGTAACGAAACTCACAAATAGATTAAAAGACAGGGAAGACAAGGATTTGTGTCATTTCTTCCTCTAAAACTCGTCGGCCCAGTGTATTACATCGATAAGTCGGTATGCCACAGTCGTACAAGTTAAACAATATACTAGAAGTCCGTAGAGCGAAAGCACTGGATAATTAAAATACGCAAACGATAACCAATACAAGACGAGTAGGTAGGTAGTCCGGTGCTCATGATGGGAGACGATAATGTACGTACCGCGAATGCACAGCCTGAGAACGTACGCCCCGGTAATGTACAGCCACAGAATCCGTGCACATGTACACGGATTCCCGTCCGAACATTCTCGGGTCGTGCGTTATCATATCAGGCTGCATAAAATTGGTACGGGCGAGAATCCGTGTACAGCCATAGACAAGACAGAGTGGTGCCTCGTTTCCATGAAGCGTAAATCATTCACTTCGCAGCCATTACACACTCGATCTAGTGCGTGACATTATGGAGGCTATGAGTCGCAATATATTGACGTCCTGATCTGGCTGGATCTTACACTAGACAAGTCAATCCAAATGATCAGAGTTTAGATGTAGAGGAGCGATACATCAACCCATTATAAACCCACTGAGGGGCACGGGGCTTTTCCCTGAGGAACCTTTCTCGGTGAAAAGCCCGTGCCCCTCGGTTCTATACCTATAGGGCATACTCCACCACGGGGGCCTAGTCCGGATAGGTGGAGCCTTGTAAGACTAGTGGCTGGTCTTACTGTCGGAAGTTTTCAAGCTGCCCTAAGGCCTCTGACTTGGCTTCACGACTTCCATCTATTGACGGCAGCCGGCACCAACTGCTTAACTTGCCTTGCGAAGCACGGAACCGCTCGAAAAAATCCCACTAGCGTTAGTTATAGATGGTCATTAGGGCACGAATTCCCGGGTTGTACATTCTCGTGCCGTGAATTCTCGGTTCGTGCAATATAGTGACCCATCATGATCATAGATAGAGATGGGTAATGGCCCAGGTTATAATCCACTGGTGAGTTATAATCCAGTTTTGACCCAGTTATGCACCAGTTATAACCCATTATGGCGGTTCATAATGGTTTCGTTCAATAGTAATACGGAATACGTCGAATAATGTGCAAGGCGTTGTAGTTGTAAGCTGCATGTATCGTTATGAATTATGCACGCAAAAATATACAGGAAATTCTCCATACAATACAATATTAATTTGGGATTTCACTTCGATGTTTAGTTTTTATCTCTTGCGCTCGCACTGTACTAAGGGCCAGTGTCCTAAATGGAGTTTAAGTCGAGATTTTGATAGTTCGTCCATGCATTATCTGCCAAATGCTCAACTTAAACTCTAGTTTGCGAGATCTGCAAGTGGCCCTAAGTACCTAAGCACATTTAAACCTAAGCATTGCAGGCAATGCATCTCATAAAGTAATATATCAAGCAAGCCACACACTTTTATGATCCTTTGCGCCGGAAATCCCCGGGCGTGAGCGATTGGGACTACGACATCGTCGATCTCGCTCGCACTTGCGCTGTGCACAATGCGTACGGCACAGCACTCACTCCAGTACTTTGTTGCTTAGAATGCGCACGAGCGTTTTTTTGGTATGATATTTATTGTTTCGTGTTTGTTACTGTGATCGCTGTTTACCTGAATTACCTTGGCCTGAATACTGACTGAATTTTCAACGCGATATTTCTATTTCTTCTGCTGAAATAATACCTACGTAAGTACTTACTTGTTTTATCTTTTTATTTTACCATTTGTTTATGCACTTTTTCATTGTGTAAAGAAGTCAGTCACTGCAGTTCCTGATGAAGTGATGATGCCTGCCTGTGTTGAATGCACTTGGCGTTTTACTTAAATATTTCTGGATTATTTAGAAAGTATAGATGCAGAATCATTATTAGGACTTGGACTACATTATCTGAAAATATTTCACGGGGACTGCAGCGTGTCACTTAGGTTAAATCTTCCATTTTTAGGGTTCCGCAGTCCGACAAGGAACCCTTATAGTTTCGCCATGTCCGTCTGTCTGTCTGTCCATCCGCGGCCTAGCGCAAAGACCGGTGGTACTAGAAAGCTGTAATTTTTTATGTGTATGCATATTATCACGCCGACAAAGTTAAATAATAAAATGTCAGAAAAAGTTTTTTTTTTAATCTAAAAATATAATAAATTTAAAAGAAAAATTATCACAGCTGACTAGGCTTTACAGGTTAACGAGTAATGGTCGATTACATTTAGTAGGATTAGTAAAAAGCCTCCTATTTTGTTTGATGCCTGATGTTATGTAATAAATCTTTGTAATAACTAGATGTCTGTGGAACCCTAAGCTACGCGTGGCCCGACACGCTCTTGCCCGGGTTTTTTTTGTTAATTAAACTAAGCAATAAAACTTATCTTTCTAGATCATAATGGCGCGACCAAAAGACAAACAAGTATGGACTCACTACAGACTAACAGAGAGTAAAGGCGTGATATGCAAATATTGCGAAATACACTACAAAAAAGGAATTCTTCAAAAAATGAAAAGGCATTTACTGAAATGCATTAACTGCCCTGAAGACAGCAAGCGACAGCTGAGGATGAGTTCACCACGGCTTAGAAATAGTGATGATGCACGGATATCATCAATGACTAACAAAGAAAATATGATGCCAGCTGATTTAGCACAAACAGTCAAAGAAACTTCGCATCCACGCCTTTCAGATGGGACAAAAGAAGATTTGCATTCATTATTAGCAAAGGCAATTTATGTGACCGGTACCCCACTGTC
This sequence comes from Yponomeuta plumbellus, assembly GCA_947310845.1. NCBI lineage: Eukaryota > Metazoa > Arthropoda > Insecta > Lepidoptera > Yponomeutidae > Yponomeuta > Yponomeuta plumbellus. Next base: position 8,582,454 of record OX371209.1, on the reverse strand, counting down.
AATGGTGGAACATCCTTTATGGATTGAATTCTTCAACAAACTCCAGCCCATTTATAAATTGCCTACCAGGAAAACAATTTCCACCACAGTATTAGACAGGACTTATCATGACATACACCAAGAACTGAAAAAAGAAATAATATCACAAAAATGCTTACACCTGCAGCTTGATGGATGGTCAAATTGCAGAAACGAAGGCATTATAAATATTTTGATATCAAAACCAGAACCTGTATTCGTAAAGAGTGTTTCAACGGAGGAGAACAGACACACAAGCCAATACTTACATGAAATTATTTCAAGCGTTTTGTATGAGTATGGACCCCATAAATTTGCAACACTCATTGGCGACAACGCAAGTAATATCAAAAGAGCCTTTCGTCTTACGCAAGATATACATCCGCACATAACTTGCCTTAATTGTGCTGCACATACCCTGCACTTGCTTTACAAAGACTTCATGAAATGTAATGTAATAAACGCTTGCAAAGAAATAGCAACCAGCGTTATCAAAACCATAAAAAAAAGTCAAGTTCTGACATCTTTACTTGCTAAGATAGTAAAAGAGAAAAACGCTGGCGAAACTTTAAAGCTGCCATGTGACACGCGATGGGGCAGTTGTTGTACCAGCTTCAAAAGTTTAGAAAACACAAAAATTGCTTTGATGACCTTAGCAGTGCACGAAAAAGCAACACTTTTACCGGCTGAAGAGAAGTCAGCACTCTTAGATGACAATTTCTGGAAAATGATCAAGCAATGCATACTACTTTTAGACCCAATATCAGAAGTAATACTGGAATTAGAGTCAAACAAAAACAATATTCACAAGGTGTTTTTAGCACTTAAAAACATGAAGTCAAAACTGATGTTCGCCTTGCCAAATATAACAATAATAGAAGCCATACAAGATGAAATACTACAAATTGTTGATGACAGGATCGAAATGTGTTTAAAACCAATACACTTATCAGCATATTTACTAGACCCCACAACGCAAGGAGTTGAATTGAACCAGAATCAAGAAGGAGAGGCAATGGAATACATTAACGACGTAGGGCGAAGTATCAACCTTAATATCATAGGAGAACTGGCTTTGTACAGATTCAGAGATGGGTTCTGGAGTATGATAAGATACCTGTGGGAGAGCACAAACGATGTAAAACCGTTAACATGGTGGAAGGGCCTTTGTGGATCAACAGACCTGAGCAAAGTTGCATTACGAATTCTCACTGCACCCTGTACCTCTGCAGCTGTAGAACGGTCTTTTAGTGTCCACAGTAAAGTACACAGTCAAAGAAGAAATAGACTGACGACAGAGAGGGCAGCAAAGATCACTTTCATAACGTACAATTGGAATTTATTACACAGATGTGTAAGCAATCCAGATGAAGATATCGAAGAATGTTCTTCGCCCCTTAACATAGACTCCACCACTCCGACAAGAACGGTTAGCCCAGAACCATCAACTTCAGGCTTGCAAAATTTTGAATTTTTCAATTGCGAACAAGGTTTTGAACCTAGTATCGACAGTGAATCTGATTAACGTGGTGTCAAAAACGCCTACTTGCACATGTAATTTTTTATGTAAAATATTGTGTATGTAGTAAAACAAATACATAAAAAAAATTTTTAGAAATTAAACAGATTGTATTTGTAAATGTAGTATTATTGAGCACAGTTATTTTAAACAACACTATATGCAAATGATTATGTTTATCGATATTTTTGAAATTATCCTAGTCGTTAATTTCGTTAGACTGGTGCTGACATTTCAAGACATAGGGCAATAATACCACCACTGAGTAATTGTGCATTAAAAAAAACATACACAAACTTTCGCTTAAAATTAATATAATTGAGATGTCGACTAATTAACTATAAGATAAAGGTAGCATAACGTCATAATATGCACTCGCCACTGTATTGCGTTATTATTTTATGACTATGTGGGATTTGCTGTACCATTTTTATCTAACGTAAGCGCAGATTGGCTACTGTCGTACCGTTAAATTAATGATCTCTCGATATACTAGTTGCATACGTACTTTTATTCATAGAAAACAAAGTATTTTAAAAGTGTATGCAGTTTATTAAAACTTAAAAATACTTCAGTGGTGCAAAAATAAATCACTATGGCACTATAATGTCAAGCAAAACTCCCGATTACCCAAAGCATATTTGTTTAGTTGTAATTTGTTCTTGTTAAATCGTATCGCTCCTGTCTTTCATTTTGACCCACCAAAAAAGTAGTTAATGGGATAAAACTGGTCGATAACGTTATAACCCGGATTAAAACTGGTTTATAACTACTGGGTTATAATCCACTACCCATCTCTAATCATAGATGGTCATTTGGGCACGAATTCCCGGGTTGTACATTCTCGTGCCGTAAATTCTCGGTCCGTGCAATATAGTGACCCATCATGATCATAGATTGAAAATCCGGGAGCTGTCACTGTCAGCACAGATTAAATACATTTGACAAACATAAAAAGTAATAAATCGATCTGTAAACGAGAATCTACGAGAATCGATTTTAAAGTTAATATTCTGTTTTATTGTAAATTATTGACAATATAATAATTTATTCCGTAGATTTTGTTCACTTTGATTGAATTCATCATTCGATGAGAGTCATTTTATGTTCAATAATAATTCTTGAAATCATTCACAGTAATCGATTATAGTAATCGAAACTCTATTTCATCAGTGCAATAAACTTGTTTTAAGATTTCTCGTCTCCCAGATTGTGAATTGAGCAGATTTTTTATATTTTGAAACAAAAAAAAATACCGCTTTTTTTAAACCATATTTCAGCTTATTACAATTGGGCCCAGAGATCCCCGGCTCCTTTCCGACTGTATCGCAGAGGGGTAGGCAGGGACCTAATGTTACGTAACTTTCCACTCTATCGGGTTAAGCATTTAGACAACTCGAAAGAGTCAAAATAAGAATGTTTTGACAGTTTGGAGTAGGAGTATGAGATAGATAGATAGATAGATAGATAGAATATTCTTTATTGCACACTAGAAAAAAAATAAAAAACAGAATATACCAACAAAGATACCTACTGGGAAAGAAGTCCCAGGAAGTAACAGCGTGACATAAGGTGGTATGAAATACCGGGAACAAAAGGTCTAAAGACAACTCAGACAACTCCAGACAGTAGAGTCTTACGTAAATGCACCCCTGGACCTACATAGATTATTCTGTTAATGTGTAGTAGTACAATGACAACTGCATGAACATGGCGATTAAGTTCATTGCGGCTTCAAGCCTACGCGCGCACACAACTAACAATCTAGGCGTCAATGGTATGAAATAATACGTCAAGTGACCCGACCGTCTATCTGTCATGTACAGTACATGTAATGCTCAATCTTACACACACCTAGCACCTTCCTTCCACTAGTTTCTATCCCTTTTTCGTTTTTCGAGAGATATTTTAAAAACTAAATCGTCTCGAAAACTGTTCAGAGTGCGTATACAGAGTTTTGTCATTCACTTTCGATAGCGAGAGCGTTTGCGATTTGCATAGAAGTGACAAAGCGCGCCATCTAGTTGTCTCTTTGTCACTCCTATGCAAATCGCAAACGCTCTCACTATCGAGAGTGAATGAAAAAACTCAGTATACGCACTCAGGGCCCTTAGTGCGAGTTTTTTTAACTACTCGATCGCGTTAACGTAAACTCATATTCTATAGGAGTGACAAAGCGCGCCAGCTAGTTGCCTCTTTGTCACTCCTATACAAATTGCAAACGCTCTCGCTATCGAAAGTGAATGAAAAAACTCGCACTAAGCACTCAGCACTTTCTACAGCTCATAATAGTTTAGTATGGCTGGCGTTGTCCGAACGAAACTTGATAGTGACTATAAAAGCATAAAATAACCAGGTTTGATGTTGCAATAAAAAACACAACGTTAACAACGCAGTCACTACAGGTTCCTCGCGATGTTTACGTGATATTGCTACGACAATTCATAATTTTTCAGAATGCAATTGCAATGCATTGTGTACCTACGTAATTTATGTGTTCAGTTCACACCATGCTGAGTGATTTAAGCCAACTTGCACCAAACCTTAAATATGTCATCTTGAAAGAAGAAAACCAACAGTCACACACAAAAAACACAAACCAAAATAGACGGCAAACATCAAAATTTATAAAATTATTTAAAAATTTATTAAAATAAATGATTTTAGCGCATCGATGGACAAAAACAATTTGATGTCTTTATTAGACATAATAAAGACAGTTGCGGTCAGAACTTTGCGTCGCTGACTATGACTGCGATAAATTATAACTTGCAATGGAGAACTTGCGTCTTGCTTGGATTGGATTAGGATCATAGATGGCTTTTAACCCATAGAAGACATAAAAATATAACAAAAACTAAAAAAGAAATATTTTTTTCACCGTTTTCGAGATCGCAAAAAAATATAACTCCAAGATATTGTCATCTCGGTTAAAAAGAAAATATAATTAGTTAAACAATTAGTCAAAGACTGTAATGTTGGACAATATGATAAATAAATAAAATAAATAAAAATAATTTATCGTTCACGGTTGCACAAAGTTTTTGAGTCTTTTGAGTTTTTGTATCCACCCAGTTGATGAAGTTTTTTCGTGCATGATGTAATTCCGGATTCGTAATTTCGTAGACTTTGGTACTGTTTTTCGCTTAAAAATTACTACACACAGAATAAAATAATATAAAATTGTCCTAAAAATTAAGTACTGTTTTTATAAAAACAGTATACTTAATTTTTTATTTAATTAATATACTTATAAAATGCTTAATTTTTATAAAAACAGTATACTTAATTTTTAGGACAATATCCATTATTAAGGCCCCCAGAGTGTAAGGGCATCGTCTGACAATAGAATGAATTGTTTAAATTAAATTAAAATTGATAAACTCACGCCCGATATCCCCGAAGGGGTAGGCAGAGGCACCAGTCACTGGAACTGAGCCCACTGAATTGTTTATGAATATTATTATTAAAGTTGAAAGGTATAGCAACACGTACGAATGTAGTGAAGTCAGCCTTAAGCTAAGCGGCCACCGCATCGGAACCGCTCCGTACGGAGCGGACGGATTTGTTGCTTTGTATGGATTTCTATGGTACTGCGTGCACTGGATCGGCATTTCTGCTTCAGAGTGCGATATTACTGCCGATGACGTCATCCGCAGCCGACGCGCCATTCGGATTCCGAACGTTTCGAGTTCTGACGTGTTGGCGACGCATGAATGACTATACTGGGGCCAAATTCAATAAACAATAAATGTAAACAAAGCAATTTAGGGTCAGCACAACGCGAGCTAAAAAATAAAGTATACTTTTGGTATTATTGATTTGACTACAGAATTTTACACAGTAATATTGATAGGTTTATTGGATTAGAAGGGCATTATTCATTATGAGCTGTTATGTACCAGGAAACGTAGTGTGCCTGTATGGAAATGAAATGTAGCATTTGTGTTACAATTACTTTTTCTCTTATTATTATAGATTACAAAAACTTACCTTAAACAAAATAAAAACCCTTTCTTTTGTTCCAATCGCCTTTCTAAAATTCGTGTCTTGCCTAGTTGGTGCGGTTCGAGAATATTGTGAAGTTCAAAGAATTTGGTTCGAGACATATGAATGTACACAAAAAATCTATTTTCATCTTCTAATAAATCATAATATAATGTATGAAATTCTCAAAACATAAGTCTTTTTGAGATTATTTTATGAACCCACATCTTTCGTTTCCTTTTGCTTTTCTCCTCCTCAGCTGATAACAAACAACTAATGACAACAATATCCTCGTCACTATCCTCCATTGCGAACACGCGTGCACAAGCGAACTCGATTGCTTTGAAAATACCGATACTGCCGACGGCAAATCCGAATGCAGTAGACGCACCCTTTCGGCATTGCCGACGGCTCGTACGGTGCGCACGCTCCGATTCCGATGCGGTGGACGCTTAGCTTTAGTACCTACGCAAAAATAAGTTTAAACTATTTTTTTAAGTGAGCGGGCCCTCATGCTTTAAATTATGAACCTTTATAACAAATACACAAGAAAATGTTCACCAAGATGAAACATGGTGAACATTTTAGGACGAGACTACTAACACGTGTGGATTAGCGAAAAGTAGAGTTATATTACGCTTTTACATGTAAATAAAGCGTTTAAAATAGTCTCGGAAAAGAGCCGTTTCATTTCGTGGATGAAGAAATCGTCAGCGCACCATCTCTACATATATCGATTCAAGAAACAAGTCCGTTTTCTATTTTTTGACTTTACTTAATACCCAGTTTACAAAAAAAAATATCTATACACCCAGGGAAAGCCTGTTTGGTATGTACACAGTATAAAAAATATTTTAAACACGCTAATCTGAGCTGCAAATGAGTTTACAAAGTGGTAAAGACGTAAAAACGGCATACACATGAAAAGCACTTAGTAAATACCTATGCGGTAAACGCCTAATTTTGCCATAAATTCACACAAAACACCCGGACGGACGTGATGAAAAGTCAATTTGTTGTGTGTTATTATGGAATAACGAGCGATTATTCTGATTGGTGCGTTGTTAGAGCTATTGGGTGACGAAGTGAAGATTATAGCATTTAGTGTGAACGCTATTGTGTGCCCACTAAATGCAATGGTCAAGCCATTAAGCTGATTATCGTCTTATCTCTCTATTTATTTGCAGTCAGCAGAACACTGTGTTATTCGAAAATTTCATGTGTATTTAAAAAAGTACGTGTGACACCCGGAAATCTGAGTGTATGAGGTGCTTACATAATATCTCAGTGCCTGAAATTGGCAATCCTCGATGAGTCCACGCGTGGTAATTTAGCCCAACCTCTCTGTCTCTGAGAGAAGATCGTGCCCTGCAGTGCAAAGTAAATAACTGCTTAAAAAAACGTTGTACAATATTTATCGTAGCCAACTAACGAAAAAAAGTATTACAAGAACAAGACACTTCAATGTCTATAATTATATCTAGGTATGGCGAAGGTGTCTTGCCGTAGTATTAAATTATTTCCCATTTTTGTATGAAACTTTAATAATTTACTTGCTTGAATGTACAGTGATTGATGGCAATCGTGGAATCTTGTCAATCTTGTCTATTCTTATAGCGTCTGAGGTATAAACTTATCGGTATAACAATAAACGGTGTAACAATCTTAAACGGAACATACGGAACCAAAATGGTAGAATAGAATAGAATAGAATAGAATTTTTTTTATTCACAAATTAAATTACAATGATACTAAGAGCTAAAAAAACAATAGTAAGTAATATCGAACACAAGAAAAATGAAAGGCAGTGCCAATGGGATTCTATTGTTAATTAAGACTCAACTGTCCGTCTTTCTGTCACCAGGTTGTATCTCATGAACCGTGATAGGTAGAATTTTGGCACCTAACCGTGATAGCAGTTGAAATTTTCACACATCATGAATTTCTGATGTATTTTGTTTTTTTTTTTATTTAAGGGGGGCTCCCAGACAATAAACGTGATTATTTTGCCGTTTTTTGTTCGATATATTAATGACGAGAACAGATATCTACTTTAAATTATATGAATTAATTTAAGAGTTCCTATGTTTACTAGTCTAAAACTCGTGAGCTTAACGAATGATTAACTAATTAGTCTCTATTTGTGAAAACTTGTAATTAGCTTTTTGTTGTCTACTAAATTCTTCGTTTTGTTAATTTTAGCTGTAAGTTTTCCTCAAAAATAAAAATAAAAATAAAATAAAATAAATATTTATCATAGGTAATGGGAAGAAACCCTTAGTTTGCGAGTTCGACTCGCACTTGGCCGGGGTTCTTTTCCCGCTGCCTTATTTTGCACTCCAAATACGGGCTGAAGGCAGCGGCAAGCATAGTAGGTACAATGACATTGTGCAAACAGTATGTAAATTCAGTACGTTGAAATATACTATTGATTTCGATTTTTTTTTTCTGAGACTCAATAGTACACAGGCTAAATGAGGCTAAATAGTTTCTAACTTTACAATTCGGAAACTATTTAGACCAACACCTTCTACTACTACTTAGCCTTCACAAGTACCAAGTTCAAGGTTTTTGAGACAGTGTGATTGGTCGAGTTTGGGTAACTACCTAGTTTCTCAGTTCCTTTAAGAAATTATCAAAAGATCAACCTTTTAACTTGACTTACTTTTTCTCAAAATGCAGCAACTGGTCCATCCCACAGTTGGTCTAGTTCCCGTCCGATCTGGGATGTATTCCTATCCAATTAAACATTTTATGAAATGTACCTATGTTTTCATTATACCCACCACCACCAACACCATTGAGGGTACCTATCCTATTTTGCCCGAAGTTGTACTACAATGCAGCCTATGTTATACGTGGTACTGTGATGGATTTTCAATCGATGACGTCATCGCAAACTACCCGTCGAACATAAATTCCCTATAGGTACATTACGGGTAACTTTGAATTCGTTTGACAAATAAGCGGACATTCGTATCAGTTTTGAAAAAAAATTGCAGTAAAAAAACCTACCCAAAATTGCCTCACTTAGCCTATACAAACAAATTGTCGCGGTCCTATCCCGAACCATCTAGAATAGAGCCTTCTAGAAGCCTATCGAATAGTCGCCGCATGCTGCGCTGCAAGCAATAATGACTCGTATGTCCACTAGCGTAAGGTTCAAAACTCTTTGAATGGGTTACTGTTCGAGCGACGTTGCCGCGTGTACCGAGTGTAGGTACGTAGGTACGGGAATGTTCTAGAACCCTTGCCGCCGGATATAAATAGCGGCCGCCGCGGCGCACTGTCAGTTCCGTTTGGAATAGCGAAGAGTGAACTTCGAGCGAACATACCTGCGATACGAGCGATAACCTACGACCTCAGCGATACTATTGGACTTCGATTGGACCTGCGATTGGATTCTACGTGTGGACTTCGTGTCGTGAAGACCTGCAGACCAGACCCTGCGTGAGTAAATCCTAAGAAGTTGTCATTGGCGTTTTACATCCAAATCCAGAACCCTAGCCCGTAACATTTGGTGTCAGAAGTGGGATTTGGAGATGCCACTGACTCCGAGAGAGGATACTTCTGGAGTGAGGACCAGGTCCAGAGGTGCCGCGGAGGCCACGCCCACTGGCCCCGCCCACCAGGCCACGCCCACCGACCAAGTCACGCCCCCTGGCCCCGCCCACCAGGCCACGCCCATCGAGGAGACACAGCGTACCTGCCCAACGGCTCCACCCACTGGCCACGCCCACCAGGCCACGCCCACCGGCCTTGACCACCAGGTTCCACCAACCGACCAACAGGCTCCGCCTCCTAGCCACGCCCACCTGGTCACGCCCACCGAAGACATTAAACCTCCGTCACTTCCAATGGAGGTTTTGGATATGTCATGCCTGATGGCAATGTTGAAGGGCATGCGAGAAGAACAGAGCAAGCAGATGCAGTGCCTGCAAGAAGAACAGAGAGGCCTGCGAGAAGAACAAAGAGGGCTACGAGAAGAACAGAAGGCAGACCAACAGACGATGCTTTCTGCCGTTACAGAGTTCAGTGATACGGTCGCTAAGCTACATGAAGATGTAGAAGTAGTGAACGAGCGGGTAACCGAATTAGAGGAGGACTTTAAAAATGTGAAAACCCGCCTCACTGGACTAGAGAAGGAATTTCGGCGTATAAAACCTGCTGGAGTCACGTCGAGTGGAATTGTCGGCATAAACCAGGGGCCTAAAGTGAAAGTGCCTCCGTACGACGGTACTACGTCTTGGGTCGCCTACCGACGGCAGTTCCAGACTATCGCTGCTTCAAACGGATGGACGGACGAACAGAGCTTGACAGCCCTCACCGTCGCGCTCAGAGGTTCGGCCTTATCTGTCCTGGAGGCATTGCCCACCTCAGGCAGCGAGTTCAAAGATCTGCTGGAGGCACTTGAGGCCAGATACGTGGAACACGTTTTTTGTGCTCAGCTACGCGACCGAACTCAGCGCCTGGGTGAAGGACTTCAACAATGAGCGTTGGAAATTGAGAAGCTGGTTCGAAAGGCGTACCCTTCTACTGATAGTAAGATGGTGGACACGAATATTTTGCAAGCCTTCGTCGACGGAATCAAGGATCTTGAAATTAGGGCTGCAGTAAAGCTTCGCCACCATTCTTCATTAAAAGAAGCTCTGGCACACGCCCTGGAAGTAGAAGCTGTGCGTCAAGATATCCGGCAAGGTTATAAACTTCGAGAAGTTACGGAGGAGGTTAAAGAGATCAAGACACCGCCTAAGAAGAACTCCGGGCCCATGTGTTACAAGTGTGGGGAAAGAGGACATCTGCAGTTCACGTGTCCTAAGAAGGAGAGGCAAGCAACCAAAACAGATGACAGACTGGATGCGCGTCTTAAAAATATGGAGCAGCGTTTTGAAGAATTCGTAAAGAAGCATGACGCTGCGCCCTCCACCATGATTGAACACCGCAGCGGAAAGGCGCATGGAAATGCTGACGCACTGTCAAGAAGGCCGTGTCCGGAAGACTGCAAGCACTGTGCCAAACAAGAGACAAAGGAACTGCCATTGAGATTGACAAGAATGAGTCCATCGAGATCTTGGGAAGATGAGGCTATGAAAGAAGCACAGGAAGATGACGAAGATGTACGGCTCATTGTCGCATGGAAGAAACGAGGCGAGGATAAGCCAAGATGGTGCGAAGTCGCTCCTACTAGTGTTGTTACCAAGGCATACTGGGCTCAATGGGACAGTTTTATTCTTCAGAACGAAATACTTTACCGTAAGTGGGAGAAACCTAGCGGCAGAGAGTTCCATCTACAGATAGTTGTCCCAAGAGATAAGGTACAAGATGTCCTTCGTGAAGTACATGACGGCGTGTCAGGTGGACATTTGGGCGTAAAGAGGACTTTAACAAAGATTCGAGAAAGGTTTTACTGGCTCCATTGTCGAGAAGATGTGCAAGATTGGTGCCGCAAGTGTGCTACTTGCGCCGCGGTGAAGGGCCCATCAACTAGAAGCCGTGGAAATCTGCAACTTTATAACGTTGGTCAGCCATGGGAACGCATTGCAGTTGACGTGGCTGGACCGTTCTCAGTAACGGAATCGGGAAATAAGTATTTCATGGTAGTTATGGATTACTTCACTAAATGGTCAGAGGTATTCGCCATACCCAATCAAGAAGCCACGACTTTTGCCTCCAAGTTGTTTGAGGAAGTAGTTTGCCGGTTTGGTATGCCCTTGAAAATACACTCCGACCAAGGCAGGAACTTTGAGTCTCAAGTATTTCAAGAACTCTGCAAAATATTGGGAATGCATAAGACTAGGACCACCCCACATCATCCTCAATCTGACGGCATAGTAGAAAGATTTAACCAAACACTTGAGAGACATTTAGCAAAAGTCGTTGACAGGCACCAGAGAGACTGGGACAAATACATACCGCCATTTCTTCAGGCCTACAGAACGGCAGAACATGAAAGCACGAAGGTAACCCCGGCGCGTGTAAATTTTGGCCGAGAACTGAGAATACCAGTAGATCTGCTGACTGGAGGCCCTCCTGACGACTCACGTTCTCTACACGACTACATTTCCGAGTTACGTGAGAAAATGCGAGAGATTCATGCCATAGTACGGGAAAACGGATTGGAGTCGAGTGAAAAGATGAAGACTAGGTATGACCGCCGAGCAAATGCAAGCGGCTTCGAAGAAGGAGCACAGTCTGGCTTCACAATGTAACTCGACGAAAAGGAAAATCTCCGAAATTGCAGACAAGATGGGAGGGACCGTACAAAGTGGTAACTCGGTTAAATGACGTGACGTAGGTACCGAATTCAACGGCAGCCAAGAGGTGCACAAAAAGTGGTTCACATCGACCGCTTAGCTTCTTATCACGGCAGTAATGAAGATGCTCGGGACGAGCATCTCTAAGAGGGGAGCAGTGTCGCGGTCCTATCCCGAACCATCTAGAATAGAGCCTTCTAGAAGCCTATCGAATAGTCGCCGCATGCTGCGTTTTAGTAAACAATAAACGCTGCAAGCAATAATGACTCGTATGTCCACTAGCGTAAGGTTCAAAACTCTTTGAATGGGTTACTGTTCGAGCGACGTTGCCGCGTGTACCGAGTGTAGGTACGTAGGTACGGGAATGTTCTAGAACCCTTGCCGCCGGATATAAATAGCGGCCGCCGCGGCGCACTGTCCAGTGTTGCCACCCTAGCCCTTTTCGGGCTAGATCTAGCACTTTTTACTGTCGGTGAACTCGTTTTTTCATTCTTTAGCCCGAAAAGAGCAATCTAGCCCTTTTCCAGCGATACGAAAACTTCGCGCCACGATTACCAAGTTATTCACAATCACTAAATCGGTATATTTTCTTTCAAATTAGCTAAGAACGCAGATGTCATTCAGCCATCAACTTCTTCTTCTGCAGATAATACCCTCGATTTTGGAAGAAGATTCCGACGGATATTCTGATTTTCACAATAGGTAACTCAATTTTAATAAAAAAAATGCGCTTTTTGTAGTTACTCTAAGTATCTACTTAATACGTTTCATATAAAAAAAACTTTTACATTTATTTTAAGTTTTAGCCCGTTTTAGCACCTCTTTTGCTATATCTAGCCCTTTTTAGCTTGTCCGACTGCCCCTTTTCAAAAACCAAGGTGGCAATGGCAACACTGGCACTGTCAGTTCCGTTTGGAATAGCGAAGAGTGAACTTCGAGCGAACATACCTGCGATACGAGCGATAACCTACGACCTCAGCGATACTATTGGACTTCGATTGGACCTGCGATTGGATTCTACGTGTGGACTTCGTGTCATGAAGACCTGCAGACCAGACCCTGCGTGAATAAATCCTAAGAAGTTGTCATTGGCGTTTTACATCCAAATCCAGAACCCTAGCCCGTAACAATATCAAGGCGAAAAGTTATACAAATCGAAAAAAATCGATCACCTTATAATAAGGTCACCGTCGGCCAAAACTATTGTCTTTTAATTGTTTACGCATTTCATTGTCGGCGGACAGACTGTTATACCATTGAATTTTAATTCAATGCTAATACATACATACATACATATCCGATACATATTTGGAATCATTTTTCGACTTTCAATTTGGATTTAAAGTTTGGAACAAAAGGTCGACTCGAATATTTACGAATATGTTACGGCACTATCAATAAATCATTATTAATAATTGTTTTTCACAATGAAAAGATTGATTTTTTTTAATTCTCTCAAAATATGGCTAACGATTTTAGATTTAAATGCAAAATTAGGGGTAATCGCAATTGGGTATTTGACAGGTAGTCAAATTAGTTAATTTTAAAACGGAATTTTTGTGTGAAAATACTTGCTTGTGACGTCACATTTCAGAACACTCTTTTTATGTTTCATCTATTTAAAATTTAATAACTAGTAAATTATTAAAAGAAATACATTTTCCGAATCATTTTGTAATTTTCGTTTTAATCGAGCATCTCAAATAATTTATTGTTGATAGTGTCAAATACCGTATTGGGTATTTGACAGGATGTCGAATGAGTTACTTTTAAAACGGAATTTTGTATGAAAATACTTGCTTGTGACGTCACATTTCAGAGCACTCTTTTTATGTTTCATCTATTTAAAAATTGTAATAACTTGTAAATGATTAAAAGAAATACATTTTGTAATTTTCGTTTTAATCGAGCATCTCAAATAATTTATTGTTGATAGTGTCAAATACCGTATTCTCATACCGATCATTAAAACAGCCTAGAAGCCTAATAGACGCTGAGTGAAGTTATCTAGTACGGTGGATAGTCCTTGTACGGTGCTAGAACATCCACTGATACATACCACAGCGATGTATGATCAGCTGAGCAGATGGCTTAAAGTAAAGAAGTAGGCTAAAGTCAATAACATTATTTCTTACCTTCCAAATCTAACAAACATCAGAAAACTGTTCTACGGCTAGTTTGCGCTGACATCATCCATTGAACACCTCCATAATTAGATGTAAATGTTAAATAAAACGTTATCGGCATTGTTAGAATGGACGGATATATTAGAACAACTTCGCTAACTGTGACTGGAATACAGCGTGAGGAAAACTGAATGCCTGACGTGTTTGACCTTGTTAGCGAAATTAGGGATTTTTGGCTTTTTGTCGTTTAAGTATTGTCGTAACTATGCACGGTTCTTTTTTAAAATTGTGTCTTGTTCATATTATGTAGACCCCCCCCCTAATTTTTACTTTTTGTATTTTCGATATGGATTGGGAAATCTACCTACCATAGAAACAAACGTTCTATGAAATTTCCAACTTTATACCTATCCACGAACAAAAGTAACATTTAAAAAAAAGATAAGATAAGGTAAAACATTTTATTTGCTAAAGCATGGTAAATACACAAAGTAATTGTTCAACCAGCAACGCTTACCACCAATTGGAGCGAAAGAAAATAAAAGGCTTCTTTCATTCACTTTACATGGTCGTAGGTCATAAACTTATTTACAACAACAAAAAAAGTTAATATTACACACATCATTAACTCAATAATATTTTATAGCCGTACGTATTTAAAATGTAAAGTATTATTTCAATCCCCCACGGGACAGACAACGCCTAGTGTGGGGGTCTGTACACCATATCCTGTAAAAAAAATTATATGGCAATAAACGATTTTTTTTTATTAATTTTATTAATTTTTAATTGTCAATAATAAGGACAGTGCTCTTGACGAACATTTTTAGCAAACACGTTGTTTGATGTTCGCACATGCAGACAAAGTGTTCACGTCGTGCTCACTATGTTCTTGTTGGTTCGTGCGTACATGGCTTACGTTTCCAGAATAGCCCTTCAAATAAATGTTTTACGTTATGTATATCTTTAGTATTCTGCAGAGGTTAGACAGACGGACGGTCATAAGCTTAGTAACAGGGTCCCGATATTTACCAGAACTTAGAGAGTGCCTTGAGAGGCACCCTTAAGTTACTTAGGCTCGATTTTATTTCACTCATTCACTGAAGCGTTAAAATTACGTTTTATCCTAAAATTCAGTCCATTAACTTGCGTACTTAAGGGGCAACCGTGTCACTAGTGTAAAATAAACCGGAGAAAAAACCAAATAATTAAAGGAAATCTATAGTTTTCAGATTTTCCCTCTTTTTGTTAGTAAAAGACGATGTTGCTGGCCAAATTTCATAGTTCTGAGTCAATGGGAAGTACCCTATTAATTTTAATTCCGGTGAGTGTCAAAATATACGTTTTTCTGCGTTATCTTTTTTTACGTTAACTTAGAAGTTTGATTATTGCACAACTTTAAGGGGCCAGGACAGAGATATATTTGGTTTTAGTTTCAACTCGATACTCCTACGCGTTTTCGAGATAAAGGGTCTTCACAGACAGACTGACGGACGAACGGTCGGACAATAAAGGGTTCCGTTTTTCCTTTGAGGTACGGAATCCTAAAAACCAGGCAAACGCGTATCAAGCCACGCGTAGAGTAGAGTTCCGTAGAAGGAGGGGTTTTTCGATTGACGTAAGTGTTTTATTTTACTTAACTTATATTATATGCTTTATCAAAGTAGTTTTCTATGGAACTTTGACAAAGTTTTTTCTTATAAGTTGGTCGACTACTAACTAACCTGTAAAGGCTATTTAGTTGTGATAGTTTTCTTCTTAACTACATTACCTATGTGTTTCTACTGAGTTGTTCAAGTTCCAACAAACAGCCATTCAGCTGGGAGAGGGCCCCCCCTCCTCTACTCTAACAACAATTTGTCCTTTAAATGTCAATATTTTGCCATCGGATTCCTGAATAGAGAAAATTCATCGATACCTACTCCATACTACAGGGCATCTATAGGGTAACATTGCAAAAAAATTGCCCTTAGTTTAGGTATGAGAGAGGACGTTTTTAAAGATTTATCATATTAAAAGATATACATATATGATTTGTATATGAGATTTGTAGGCGTTATTAATATGTATGCCAAACTTCAGCTTTCTAGTACTAATGGTCTCTGGGCTGTTCCGCGGGCAGACAGACGGACGGACAAGGTGAAACTAAAAAGGTTCCTTGCTGACTAGGGAACTCTAAGAACCGCCGTTTTATGGGAAATCGAATAAAATCCGCTGTTAAACTTAAAGTTTTACTTAAACTTAAATTCTTGACTGTTAAACTTAAAGTTTTATACTGTCAGATCTAAACGTAGACAGCTAACCCAGTCACTGAGATTAATGATGTAAACTTTTTGCAATTAAAAGAAGATAATATGACTTTTCATTAGTGGCGTTAGCCTTCCCTTAATGTACACTAACCCGTCTATCAAATGTGGGTAGTTAAGTAAGACTCATTATGCTTAAACAACAGTTTTCACGACGGTTTTACATTTTTGCTTTGCATTTTCACTGTCTACTGCAAATGCGTAGATAAGTTATCTATGCCACCTACACTGTGTTCAGTCGACAGCAGCTCGATCTTTACATTTTTAAAGTAGAGTTCACGTTCATAAATATTGATGAGCTGTCGTCTGTACCTATTAGAACACAAATAAAGAAATAATAATATGATTACTAAAGCAAATATTATACCTTTTACACTCAACGTTACGGGTGACTTTTCAACAAAAATGTAAAAGTAACATAGGAACGACTATATTGTCTTCCTACTATATAAATATAGTTACAGCCGGCAGCTGATTAATCATTACTTTTTTACTATAAAGTCGCCTGAAACCAGACTGAGTAGAGTGCATGCACGTAAAGGTTGATAATAATAATACTGTCGACTTAGGTGTTTAAAAAGACTCCAAAAAATGCAGTAAACAGCCAAAAGCCTGTAAATGCCATACTTATGCCGTAAAAAAGTAGATATATTTCGACAAAATAGGGAATCAAAATTCATAAGGTATTTGCCGTTTTGATCTAGAGAACTATGAAATTTGGCACGTAATATCGTCCGTACAGATTTAGGAAAAAAAAATTAAAACTATACATTTGAAGGGTACAGGGGAAAAAGGATCAACGTCAGTATTTTTCCACCATCGAATGGTAAAACAAAAAAACGTTAAAAGAAATCACAGTCAACATGAGACTCAAAAGAACTTACTATGGTTGCAGGAAAATAGATCATAGTCAATGTGACTATGATCTTTTTAGAGAGTTTTTGATTACCTACTCAATAAAGTTCTACCAGGTATTAATTACTGATATGTAATCAGAATAGCAAAAAAACATGTAAATCACAATGTCTTATTTGTAGATATTTTTAGAAAAAAAAAATTAACCACATGAAAAAGTTCATAGTCAAGTGACTCTAAACTTTCTTCTAAGTATTTTAATAGAACATTTACGTTTTTTTTAACTTTGGTGGCAAAAAACATGTATTATATTTTTTTTATTAAGTAAAGCGTTGGGATAATACTGTCTTTTCTAGAAGTTAGTACTTTAGTGTTGTAAAAAACATAGATTTTAAGAGAAAAAACGTTTTTTGTTGTTATCTCCAAATACGTTATTTTTGACTGTGATCCTTCTTTCCCTGTACCCTTCATTTGTAATTAGATCACAAAAACAATGTATTTTAAGTTCGGGAAATGTTTTGGAAATAACTGTAAGTACGGAACCCTCGGTATGCGAGCACGACTCGCTCTTGGCCGGTTTTTCATGATTAACATTTCTTGTGCAATATTTATTTATTAAATATTTATTTTATTGATTTATATCTTCGACTGCCTTCCGTTTCCATCATCAGATCGAACATGTTTAGAAAATCCATTTTATAGCTCTAAGTCAGTCAGTCACGAGGTAATTACAATGTATATTACTTTCAATTAAATAGGTACTATTGAATCTTATTGACATTTCGACCTTCATAGCATTATTTCAAGGTCTCTGCAATAGAGCAGTTTGCACAGTTGATATATTTTCCAGCTATCATTGTAAACAAGGTAGGTGACTAGTGGAAATATGGTGCAGGGTTATAAATGACAAAAAACTATAACACGAATAACGCGTTTTGTGCCACTTAAATGTCATGTTTATTGTTTAACTGCTTAGGATTGCATGCTTACATAATTAGATATTATATTTTTGTCTACTAAAGTGACCTCCAGATCTTTTTTTGTATAACAAACTTTTACTGTTTTTCTGTGTGACTGTGCCCTGAATAAAATAAAATAAAAAAATATATTATGTATTTTCTGTACCTCAGAGGTTAAGTACCTATGTTAAGTCACACATCGTCAATTTTACAAGAGAGCCAGAAAAAGTAAAAAGAAACAAACTATTTAATTTTACCATCACTACTTAACACTTATTAAATTAATGTAAGTTGAAGTTGATTGTGTTGACAAGTAAGAATTAAATAGTTAGTAGGTATTATTTAGTATAATAACAATTGTGTTATGTGGGACTTGATAGGATATAGACATATCGACGAGACGGGCTGTAAGTGGACATGATATAATATCATTTTGTGAATTTCAGAAACGGTAACTAAATTGACTTAACATATTATTCCCCTCGGCGAAGTTAAGGATTTTGATCACGTAAATAAAAAAAAACGAAAAAATAAAAAAATGGTAAAAAATAAAATAACATACTTAACCTCTGAGTACATACAGTTTTGAGAATTTGTGTATCTACTGGAATGTCGTAAACTTTTAGTCCGGATCTACCTACTCCTTACCCGTAAGTAGATCCGGACTAAAAGTTTACAATGTGTTGTGCTTACAAAAGTTTTAGTTCAAAAATACTGGAATGTCCTTCGACACGCGCGACTCGCGTTATCGTATTTAGGTAAATTAGTCGCAGTTGGGGGAACTACTAACTTCTAGCCAGTATCTAGGCTTTCCCAAGCCCTATGGCTTAGGCCACAAGAGCTGGAAAAGCCTAGATGCTCCATCCAAAGATAACTCCCAGGTAGTGCTTTTGATGAAGCATCAAGTATAGATGTACCTACTCGCAATTTTCCACAAGGTAGTGTACCTAATGTTTTTAGTGAGGACTAGCTACTACCCGTACGAATAAAATTAATATAACACTTAAATATAACTATATGTATAATACTGACAGTGTCTACCTATCCTGAATCCTCAAAAGGTATTTCGAATCTGAAGCAAAACGGGCGGTTCGGTGTTGTTTTAATTTAAATAGTAAGTATGTAGAGCTGTTTATGGATATTTGAGGACATTTTACGATACATTTCTATTTGCTATGCATTTTTACAGTCAACAGATTAGTTATCTAAGTCGCCCACATGTTTGTTAGTTACTTTGTGGGTATAGTACTCAGTTGATAACATTTTTAAACTCTACAATGGACCCGGGCGTAGCAAAATCCCCACGTATATCTGAAAATGGGGATTATAGTATTCGTCAATACCTACGTCCAACTTTTACTGTAGGAAAAACTTCAAGATCGCGAGAAAACTATCATCTGTTCCATACTAAAGGATTGTTAAATGTATGCATGATATTTGTTCGCAATTTATAAGTTTTCCCATTATCAATTTTGTATATTTTTAGTAGCATGAGCTTAACGAGTAACGAAATTAACTAGTAAAATTCCCAATTTTCGGACCTGTACCAAAATTCACAAATGCAAGTATAAAAACTGTTACACCAACTAATGGTACCTCCTAATAGACAAAAAATTGCTAATAATACCAAATTCTGTGTAAAATCGACCCATAATCCAACATAACATTGGGGCAGCTGAGTGTCCATGATCAGCGACCGCAAAAAATGGAAAAATATTATGGATCTCCATTCTCCACCGATAAAGAAAATGACTTCACAAATAAAATATTTGAAAAGCTGTATGTAAGTATTCATTGATGTAAGTAAAGCAGCTGCTTTGATTCCATAGTGCTAGTATGCCTCATAAAACTATTTCTGGTGAAAAGTGCTACTGCTGGTCACTTCCCACGTGAGGAAGACCAACCAAGAAGAATAAATATCCAACCAACTAACATCAACATAATGCTATGACATCAAACTTGTCATAGTAGAGTAGCTACGGAGCAGACAAACAAATACGAAAAAAAAACTTACACGAGCAGGTTGCCGAAAACTGTCGTCGCACTCAAATACGTCGGGTGACCCTCACAGTCCACGGTAGTGGTGTCGGAGACAGTTCTCAGTGAAGAATCGATCTATTTCTTATTGTTTTTCACGTGTCGGTGGCGCGGCCCGAGACAGCGGCGTGCGGCTGGCGGCGCGTCGATACGGGGGCGGAGCGCGCGCTCGCGGCCGGCGGTGGCGCGGTATTGGGCGGCGCGACGGCGCGGGTGCGCGCGCCGCCCGCAGCGCCATCGCGGCTGCCGCAGTGACGGCACGGAGCTCCCAGCCCGCCGCCTCGTCTTCTGACCTACTGCCTCCCATTTGTCCATTGACCATTGCGTTTGGTCGATATTCCACCTGCATTGAGGATGCTCCTGGGGCTCCACGCCCTTAGGGGCCAAACGGGATCCAACGTCTGTCTGTCTGAACTACTTATCAAAGGCTTTTTTCTTTTGTACAGTAATAGATAGCCTGTTGAAAGTTTTCACGGAATGTGTGTTACAACGGCCCATTGAACAACAAATGTTGTTGTACATACTCACTGTTTCTGTGGTAATATTATTTTTAGGAAAAAATCTGCCCCTTATTAAATAGGAAAAGACAATACCCACTCTCAGCTGATTCTAATGTGTAGGTATTTCATAGTTACACTATATCAAATCATTTACTTTCTCATTAATAGGTACCTACATAACAGATGTGTTTTTACAATTCATATTTTCAAATTCATATTTCAATTCCAATAATCAAATTCAAACTTACGCACACACACATACATCCACTCAGTGGCTGAAACCCGATCCAAGACCTGAGGGCTGAGTTTCGAGTTTCAGTACCTACCCCTTTTCGGTTTTTATGTGTGTGTTGGTAACTACATCATCATCATCATCAACCCATTATGTCCCCACCGAGGGGCACGGGTCTTTTCCTGCGGAAGGTGAAGGCCATACTCCACCACGGGGGCCAAGTCCGGATTGGTTTGTGGACGTAGAAATAATAAAGTTTATCAAGGAAGCGAGCGGAAATGTTAAATTAAACGGTTCACCATACATGCTTGCTTACATATGGGATCTTTCTGCCAACCGTCATCAGCAGCTCTTATCATACAATGTATGTGGCACAGCGGCACCCAACCTGTCGTCTGTGACCCTCCCTCAACCGGCGGCGCAAGGTCCGCGCGGCGTTCCCCGCGCCACCGGCTCTCCCGGCGGAGAGGCGCGAGCTCCTCAAGCCTCCAGCTACCGAGGACCCGTTGTGGCCCTCTGCCCGGATTCTCGGCCCATCTGAGTTGCCCTCCCACAAAAACACCCCTCGGCCAGAGACCATATGGGGTGACCAGTCCCTGGTCCCTGGCTTACCACCCGCAATGTCCCTCCCAGGACCGGCTTGTGGATCTCGCGCCCCTCCCCGACCCTCCAGCCCTCCTCTATGCTCTCTGCTGGACAGAGGGACATAGAGAGGGCCCCCACCGTGTGTTTTTTATAGAGGTTGTCTCCTCGCGGCCCGAAGGCCCCCGGCCCCGCTCAATGTGGGGTTACGGGTGCGGGGCCCATGGTGGACCCCGCGGGACATCCAGCAGCGCAAGCCACTGGACGTCCCTCTCCCTCTGGTTTTGGTCCGCGCCGGCCGAAGCCGGTACCCCCCATATCTGGAGGGCGTTCCCCTATCCGCCACCCGGGGGACGCGTCCGATGGAAGACCAGAAACTCCGCACGGAGCCTAATTAGTACCTAAGTACCTAGGTATAATTTGATAAAATATATGTTTCAGACAGATGACAGAGGGTCGACGATGAAATGTTGGCCTGGGGCGCTGTCAGCATTTAATACGCTTCTGAATGGGGCCCTTCCTGACCCCCTAGCTAAATGAAACAGAATATTACTTATTTTATATTTTGCCCCTAAATTATGCGCAACAATTCCTGAGCGATACCAATCGTGTAACTGTCAAATTAGTATGGAATTTGGCTGTTAAAGCAATGTGCCTGTATTATTTTCAAATGATGAATCTAATTAGCAACGCCTAACTAAAACAGGCTACGGCTAGGCTATTTTATACTTTTCATATTAGATAAAATATAATTATAAACTATAGACCGTTTCCTTTGAAGTTGAAAGCTATTTGTCTTCCTCACTGGTTTTCAGACACCTGTGCGCCCCACTTTTATGAGTTGCTGTTTTGATAGTACAGTCGAGTCGAACCCGATTAGTTTCACGAATTTATGTACACTACCTATACTGCCCTCGTAAGGAAGAACGCAGTAATAGCCATTACTGCGTTTTTACTTTGTATGCAAAATTGGGCTCCCTGGTGGTATATCTATAGGTGAAAAAATAATGGTGGCCGTAGGTCTACTAGAAACCTGAAATTTCAGTAAGAAAATATGTAGTAATGTATGAAATCCCTCTAATCCTAAGAAGTAAATAGCTATTTACTCAAAACTGCCTTTTTACGATTACTGCGTTTTTCCTTACGAGGGCAGTATACCTATCATATTCATTTGGGTCTTAGACAAAATGTAAACAACATTTCAGTACTCTTTATACTATATTAAAATAGTATAAAGAGTACTGAAATGTTGTTTAAATTTTGTCTAAGACCCAAATGAATACGGTATACCTACTCCTCAACTTTCAGTTCTTGCCATCCTAAGGTTGTCTGGAAGAGATCGCTTTTACCGATAAGATCACCAATATTGTATACGGCAAAACTTATGCAAAAATGTGTAGGTTAGTACCTATTTTGTTTTCTGGTGAAAGACTTCTCATATGATGATCTGATCTAATTTCCCATCGCCTGTCTATCCTTCAAAAGTCTATCAGGTTTATACACAGACCTCGTTAGTAGTTTCCTACTAATTAACAGCATCCAATGTACGGATATTTGATACAGACTTGTAGCTAATGTTGCTTCCTACCTTGTCGGAACAAATCAACGTCGCTAAACCTATTTATTATAATATAATATAATAAATAGGTTTAGCGACGTTGATTTTATCCATTAGTCATTACATTAAAGTAGAGCTAGGGCACTAGCTAAAAATAAGTATTTATTTAAGGAATCTGATCCGAGCTAAATAATACGATCTTGCGTACGATATTGATGCCTATATTTGAGATAGAATGTGTTTTGATGCATCCTGTTCTCAATGAACTTGTAACCAGAGAATTTCAATGGGGTTTCTTATTTTCAAAGTTTGTAACAGATTTGGTCTTGCTACTCGTTCTGTTTCCTCTTTTATCTATTTTTTATATTCGATTCTGACACATAAGTTAAAAAAAAATCTAAATTCTATTAAAAAAAAAAAAAAACTCGCGCCCGTTATCCCTGAAGGGGAGGCAGAGGCACCAGTCTCTAGAACTGGACTCACGTTTTGCCGAGTTTATTAGGTCCCAAACGTGACAAGTGGCAAGCCTGTCGCCGTTATCCGGGCACAATTTATCAGCGAATGGTGTTGCTGTACAAACAAATGTACGTAACTAAAAGTCTATTTATTATTTATATTATAACTAGCTGACCCGGCAAACGTTGTTTCGTCATATATATTTTTTTTCACTTAGGGCTATGAAAAATAGATAACCTATACTCAGACATACCTACCTAATTAATATACATATAAAACTTCCTCAAAATCGGTCAAGCCGTTTCGGAGGAGTATGCGCACGAACATTGAGACACGAGAATTTTATATAGGTTTTAGAAGAAAGAAGATTAGAAGTTAGTTTTTTTCCACTTCAATTCTAGATTCTGAAACATCTGTTACCTGCCGATGTGTTATTTTAAAAATCCGTTCTATTACGACTGCAAACTAGGTAGGTATGTCGTTGTTTTGATCCAGTAGAGACAGCGTTATTTATTTTAAAAAACAAGATTCCTCTTAAAACAGAAGCATTTTACCATCCTACCTAGTCTTTCCCTCTACCGCAGACCATTCGGGGAGTTTTTAAGGAATCATGTTTTATAAATAGCTCTGTTAGGTAGTTATAACGACAGCATAATCGTGCCCTAATTGATGAGTCTAACATTTAGCATTTTAATAATAACTCTACTGGCTAGACACTTCGAGCGGATGACATTTGAATAAAATCTCGCTACTGATTATTATAGAGACACTCACTCATATTGAAATATCTGTGGTCTTTACATTAATACCTACACTAGCAGATTAGAGCTAATGCGGGTACCTATGAGTTATCACTGCGCTTGATATCTATCTGCAGCCTATGAAAGACGCCCACTGTTGGACACAGGCACATGATATTTGTCTCGAAATTTTCACACAATCATAAACAGATGAACAGATTTGAAAGAAACTTGACACATAAATTAACCATCGCACTATGAATCGAAAGGCCAATCTAGCAAGACAAAAAGGATCACGCAATTTCTATCATAGTGCTAGCAAAACTAGTAGCAGATACCCCAGATAGCATGATTCAGGAAATAGTTTTGTGTAAGTACCCTCGTAAATATTGTTATTAATTTTTAAGTGACGCCAAGGGGGTATAAAACTGCAAAAATCAGTTTGATTTCGCCTTCCATGTGTCATCATCTCAAAGTGAAACCGGAAGAGATCGTTATATTATGAATGATGGATACTGAAGTAGTTAGTAAGTAGTTTATTTTCATATTATAGTTACTGCCAATAGACATTGAATTTCTAGCCAACCTGCACTTGAACGTCAAAAAATTTTATTATTTTGCAAAGTTTCTTTTTTCGGAGTCTAGGAACTGCATGCCCTCACTTGCCCCCAGGCTATTACTTTTATATATAGTAAAGGCATCCTTATAAAATCAAATTTTACTAAATTGAAGCTCCGCACGAGCACGCAAATATACTTTATTATTTTTTTGTAGAACACGAGTTATTTCTCTCACGGATGGAATTTTACGAAGAATGGCTGAAATATAAAAAAATTTAAAGAAATACGCGTTTGTTTGAGTTTATATCGTTAAAGTTTGACTTGAAAGATGCTACAGAAGAAATATATAAAGGAAAATTGCTAGTATTTCCAAAAAACTTACAGAAATGTGGTCGAAATGCGGAGCTTCAAGAGAGCGTTTTGAAGCTCGGCCTTTAGGTGCTGATTTACTGTTTTGTAAGCATATTAAGTTAAATTTGACATGTAACCTGCAGCCGCCAACGTCATCAGCAGGCGAAGAAAGAACCCCTGGTCCTGGTCGCCAAAAATAATTTTTGACCAAGCCTCATTTAAGACGAAGAGAAGGCGATTAAATGACTTGATAAATTCTCGTAGTGCCAATGAATTAGCAGTAGCTGCCCAGATATCTTCAACAATATCCGGTAATCGCGATGCGGCGATTAAAAATAAATAAAAATAAAAATCAATATTTTTTATTTCGATTCCAAAATTATTCATTACACATTGTGGTGGGGACTTCCTATTAAGTGTGTAAACACTTGTGCCAGGAAACCCCGGGCGATTGTGTTTCTTGATAGTTTAGACTCTTAATTAAGTGGTGTTGGTTTTCAATATTATTTTATTTGGTCATAAGCTATCCTATATTACTTAAACATAAATAATATTTTAATAAGCAACATAAAATTATTAATTAATTAGTGGGCCCAGTTTTAGTGATTGGTGCCTCTGTCTACCCCCTCGGGGATAACGGGCGTGAGTTTTTTTAAATATATAATAATTAAATATTGCAGCAAATAAAACAAAAACTAATATAATTAAAATTATTTAAAAGAAACCAATGTACAGTGATCTCTACACACATATTAAATTAAAATGATCCTAAAGAGAGATCAGTGTGTACTGTTTTTTTTTTACTGCGGGCATAAACAAAATATTTGGCCTAAATATTAATTGAACGTAGTTTAGCAAAAAGCGTCCAACCCACAATATGGTATCTTTTGAGTTAAATATACCAAAATGATCACTACTATATTTTAAGAATCAAAAACTTTCATGGCGATCCGATGAGTATATGCAAAGTTATGGCACATGGTAGTCCAACCCAAATGTATAGATCTGTTTAAACCTAAAAACTCAAATATCTCAAAACTCACTTTGTGTGGGTTGGAACCTTTTTGCTACACTACGTCCAATTATAAAGCATAAATAATATTGTCCAGTGCTCAGTATGGGATCGATTCACTGTGCATCGTGAGATCTGCCAAGACGCGATTCGACATATTTTTTAAATTTATTACATATTAAACTAGGTAATTCTAAATTCATAGTAGGTATAGCCTTCTATTTCCTTATGGTAGCCTTTATGTTAGTGGAAGTTATTTATTATACCTACTAGCTATATAGTTTATTGCGTCCTACTCCTCATTTTATTTAAATAGTTTTTTTACAGCTAACGCAGGTCACAGGCCTACTTTCGGAGAGAGAGAGTATTTATTGGGCTAAATCACCCGTGCCCAACGCATGAACATCTAAGAAACTCAGGTTTCCTCAAGATTTTTTCTTTCTCGTAAGTAGCATTTTTGTAATAAAATTACAAATGTAAGTACATAACTTAGAAAACTAAATCATTCGTATTCAGTTATTCACGACCTCCCGAATGTGAGGCCGGCTTTCTACCGTTAAGCTACCTCGACTAATAGATATATTTTTTTAATAAATTAATTTACAATACATACCTGGATGACCCAGCTTAGCTCGTTTTATTTTTGTAATATGGTTTTCTGACAAAAGAAGGAACTTGAAAAAAAAAAGAAAAAAAATCGTCATCGTCAATCGGCCGCCCGAATTCCTAACCTAGCTACGAGTATTACAACCTTGCAGATTGCTGTGAAATTTAACTTCGTAATCTAATTATCAGTGTTTAATTGCCTAAAATACGGATAAAACGACTATTTATAAAAATGACACCTAGCTTGATCAATTAATCGCCCGCGAAACCAACAGCATACTAAATTTCGAGAAAATCGTTGGAGCCTTTTCCGAAATTCCGATTATGGGTAGAACTAGATCCAACCAAATCCTAGATTATTTTAATTTTATTTAGTGAATTTTAATTTCTCTACTTTTCCTATTATTAAAAGAAATAAATTTCAACGATTTTCGATTATTGACTTAAACTAAAGTATGGCTACAATTTTACGTAATAAACGCAATCAGAATTTTTTTTTTCACAACAGAAATAATGGTATCTTTTATGAAGAATATTATTATAATAAGCATTTTCTCAATACCTTCAATACTACCTTGTGACTGACTATGTTGTGGTTTCCCGTGCACAATCTTCAAACCTGCCCACATCTGCATTAAACTTTCCACAACTCGATTGGCGAACTCCCTGCCATTGTCCGATTGAAGTATTGACGGAATTGAGTATTGAGTTTTATGCAAAAGGGTTTGATTAAATCTAGTTGTAGCCGGCATAATATCGGCTAGACCTAGCATCAGCCACTAAAGTACAGTTAGAACTAGTTCTAGCCAGATTGATACCGGATAGACCTAGTTTTACCTGAAAGCATTCAGCTTATACTAGATTTAACTAAGAGTAAGTGGCTACACCTAGTTCTAACCGGCTAAAACTAGGGGTTGCACTTCGGGTTTTAGCCGTAACATATATTATAATAATTGCTCGTTTAAAGAGATTAGATAAGTAAATTAACTATTAAACGAAAAGATAAAAAAATCGTCAATATACAGGGTGTCCCGTAAATCGACGTCAAGCCGGAACCAGGTGAAAAGGCAAGTCATACTGGTTATCAGAAAAATATAAAAAAAAAGCATTTTTTTATTTTAAGTAAATTTTTTTTTTTTATTATTTATTCAAGACATTTCACAAACATAATGAAAACTAATATTAAATTTAAAAATGGAAGTTTTTTAACTTATTTTTTTTAAGTCTCGTTTTCTTCCAAACTGGAGCAGCTGGATTTGAAATTTTGATAACAGTTTGAAGAAGTATTATTGAGAGCAAGGAGATTCTCCTTGAATTGGAAAAAGTAAAGATTTGTAGCAGCAGGATTTGGAAATTTCTTTTTGAAATGCCTATAACTTTTTTCCATGCAATTTTTTTTTCTGATAACCACAAGGATGTTATAATCAAAGAGGATAGAGCACTACGAAAAACCTTCCATAGAAAACTAAACTCTTTTTCTTCTCAAATAAAACATAAAATCGTATAAGTAAGCAACTAGAGTAAAGTGTCCAGAGCGAGAGCCACAAACTGAAGGAGTGTGTCTTACTCTTACTCATTTATGTGGAATACTATGACCATGATGTTGTAAAATGTAGGCCATGTGTTTGATTACCCAATGGTCTCTTTTCAGTTTTACTAAAAACAAAAGCTTACGTTTAAAATGGATGGATGCTATATGAGGCTCTGGTTCGACATCACAAAATCCTGCATTTTGTGAAGCCTGGTATTTTAGAAAATAAGATTTTAAACCTACGGTCTTACCTAGGTTGAAGGAAGATCCTGTACCATTTGTAGTGGTGAGTAAAAGGCTTCAAACCTCTGTAGCATACCTAAAGTTTGTACGTTTGTACATGAAAAGTTGCCGTTTGGTGTACATTATGCCAATCGATAGAAAAAATAATTATCACAAACAACAAATACTCTTTGACAAAATGTCCCCAATTTATTACTAGTTGTAACGCAAAATACTTTAAAATGATGATAGTGGACAATTGAATGAATTTTTTTTTTTTTTATATTTTATATTTTTAAACGGGAATAACTCAGAAAGTATCACTTAGTTTACTTTTTATTGACGTGCTTACCAACCCCTTTAGGTACGTTGCACAGGACTTTTCTGTTACCTTTGTGTTTTGTTTGCTAAGAAGTTTATTAGAAAGTAAGTAATAAATAAATATTTACAGCCTGTGGCGAAAAAAGTAATGTAAAAGTAAGTACTAAGCGACGGAAGAAAATGTTGAACTGGAAGAACTACCAACGAAGCAACCACAGCTAGATGCAGGTGCCCAAACTGACTGAATGCATTCCCCAAAAAAAGAAGCTTTGAATATTATGTTTGAATAGAAAAATTGACAGGAGGAATAATAGAATATTTAATTTCATACTTAATAGTTCTATTCTATTTTGTAATGTATATTAGCTTTTATGCATATTTTAAATGTAAAAAAAAACATTCAAATGTTTGTCATCAATCTAGCTAGCTACATGAGTTTTATTCGTATTGGCAAGTTAGATTTTATTATCTGAATTTACAATTTGTACACTAAAATTTGTCTGCAACAACATTTTTAATTTTTAATTTAACCCTTGTCGAGAGCAAGAGTACCATAATGATATAAAGTTCTAAATTGGTTCACTGAAAATAATTATGTAGATCTATGTAAAAACAAACTTATGTAGATCAAAATATGATTAAGTTAATTCCGCAGAATGAGTGCGATTTCCGCGATAAAAAGTAGCCTACTGTAACTGATGATAAGAAATGTAAGAAAGTTCACTATTAATAACTGGGAATATAAGTAAAGTTCACTATCTTGCATGTATCCATGTATCCATGCAAGATAGTGAACTTTACTTATTCTCAAATTAAAGGCCCAGACTCGAATCGAGCCATGAATGTATGCTAAGTAATTTTTGTAGCAATACCACTCAAGGTTTTAAAAACGTATTTTAACATGGTCGAAGTTGAGTTTTATCTTTACTCTTCTCTCTACTATTCTTTTCCACTACAAACCTTATTTGAGGGCAGTATGTAATGTACTGTACAATAACACCCAATAAGCAAGTTGTAAATTCTATACATTTAAATGAGTTATTTCTTTGTGTTTATTTTTGGATTAAAGCTAATTTTATGACTTGATTTTGGCTTTCATTTTATAATGTTAAAACTTCGTTAAATGCAAATATAAGTATAATTCAGTCAATGAATATACCTACCACTAGGTACTGTGTCGCCCATTATGGAAGTAAATGCCCAAGTTACTCTTAAAGAGAGAACTTCGCTCGTTTCTTCCGGCTGGCTTCCCTTATATTTCGTCCAGTTTTCATTGACATCAAGGTCACCCTACTTAGAAAGAGATGACATGCACTAGTTCGAGCCTCCTTGTCAGGACATTTTTTTGTCAGAGTACTCAATCCTCTTTGATTATTACATCCATGGATAACCACTATGACTTGTCATTTCACCTGGTTCCGGCTTGACGTCGATTTACCGGACACCCTGTAGAAGCAGAACGGATTCCGCGATACCTATAGCTGTTTAATTTTTCAGAGTACGGGGGATCGCACCCTGACTTTTGCAGTCGAACCAGCCCGTTGTGAGAGTAAGGGTTGATGTGCTGTCGACTTTACGTTAAACAGCGGAAGGTAGTAAGTATTTTGCCATGAGTTTACCTGCTTATTGTTCGGTTAGTGAACTGTATCAGAACGAAATTAACGAGTTTCCCCTTGAAGAACAGTGGAACCAGAGACTACCCCTTCTCAGATACTTCATGACCTAGTCCAGAAACATTTCTATGGTTTTGTTACACTGATAGATCACATTTTTTATTTTATTTATTTGCCAAAAACTTAGAGCTAACATTACAGGGGATCCGTATTGCGTTAACCAGTTTCATAGTTAATTTAAAAGTTAATCTTATAAAAACTCAATCTATTTACAACTAATACCTACCTATTACTATAACACAACACAAAAAGAGTTACTTTTGTGAATTCATTCAGAGAACAGAAAAATATGTCTGTAATCTCCGCGACTCTGTTTAAAGTATTGAAAGCCCGCGTGAGAGGCGCGTTCTGCAGCAGACAGGTGCGCGCGCGCGGCACGGCCAGCAGCGGCGCGCGGCGGCGGCGGCGCACGGTGGTACAGTAGTAGATCATAGGACTCGGTTGGCAATGACTGAGCTAAGCCATGATATCTGGCCCAGTTACCCACTAATTGTCATACTACCAGAGGGTATAAAAGGTTTCGCGATCTATTGCTCCCAAAATTTCTTTTTCGGCATCCGAAGTGTACACAAGTAATTAGTCGTCAACCTGTTATCACCAAGTGCTTTAATTAGCCCAAGACGCGACGCGTGTTTCTAAGTTCCAACTTGCCTGTGACCTGCTATTTTGCAATGGACTTTGAAGTTACAGGTATGTATTATTAATTTACTTTACTATTTTGCCTTTTCCATCTACATTTTTTTTAAATAGAGTGCTACGCCAACGTGGCATTTGTTACGTATTTAGGTCTGTATATTTTTTACGTTGAAGCTTTTACTTATGTTTGTACCTACTTGTACCATTACTACTAGGTCTTCCCAAGTTTAGCTGCGTCATGCTGCGTCTGTAAGGTGCAGCCAGGTGCTACGCCGCGGGCCTGAACGCGTAGCAGGCGCGTAGCACTTCCTACGAAACATGATCCGCTTTTAAAAAATTAATAAAAATAAGTTTATTTTGTATTAGGTACTTACTAGAATTAAGTGTTCTTTCAAAAGGATGCTAGTACTAGATGCTTGGCTGTCTATTAAAGACAGAAAGTCTGAACTGGAGCGATGGCATCGAGTTTTTCGAGACCTGAGACAATTGCTGCCTGATGTTGAGAATTACATTGCTGATGACTTGGAAAAAAGAGATACTAAAGTTTGTACAAGATTGGTAGCTATTTGGAAGCACGTCTCACGCAACCATTCTCGCATGGTCTCTAAGTACGGACGGAGACTGGCTGAACGAAATTGAAGTTTGCGTTCTGCCAACTTGTGCCACAACAGTAGGGAGCCACAACACCCAAAGGCCATTATTGGATTAGATAAAATCCTTATTGACAGATGTCATAATGCTGCAGTATCTTTCGTCGGGATACAAAATTAATAAAGAGTATTCTCTAGAAACAGCACGTAAAGTTGTTGCTATCTATCTACGATACAACTTGCCATCGTCTGTACATAAATTAAGGTCCTCATTCATGGGTCGGAAGTAATTGAACACACATTATTGTCAATAGGTGAGCTTTCGGAAGAGGCCGCCAAATCTTGCAATAAATTAATTAAACTATTCAGGCGTGACAACACGAGGAAAATGTCTCGAGTTGTCACAAACACCGACTTGATACATAGACTTGTCCTTAATTCGGATCCTTATATTTCTAGTTTAAGAAGGTTACTACAGCAGAAGAAGTCTATTCTATCAAAAGAAGTATTGAATTTGTTGTCGGTTTAGAATAAAATGTAAAAAATAACATAGGTATTTATGTAATTTTTTACCTAACTCCTAAATATTATATTTTTGTCCATTTCTGTGTTTGTACTTAGGTGTTAGTTAGGTATTTACTTTATTTGTAATATAGAATGTAAATAGTAAGGTTTAATAGTTATTACGTTGCAAACCTTTTTTTGAGTGTAATAAAAATGCATAATTTTTTAAATAAAATAAGCTATCTAACATTATTTTGTTTTTTTTTTATTGCGTCATAGCTTAAAGTATTACAAAACACCATAATAACAATAATCAGCTATGATAACGACAGTCGTTATTATCGCGAAATCCTATGACCGCTACTCTTTGGGCGTGGAACCACTGTGCGGCGGCGCCACACGCAGCGCTCCGGCGCACACAGACCGACCGTCTGTAGCACTGCTGGGTTGCACACCACCCCACGCAGCAGCTTCATTATGTAGCTGGCCAGAGCTAGATCCCTTCTCACCTCCAATGTATTGTAGCCCACCATACCTAATATGAATAAGGTGGGGTACATTAACGGGTAGAAGGGATATACCCCATACAGCTTGAGATAGAGCAACCTGACAAATTTATTTTGAATTCGTTCCGACATGAGCCTATATTTAGCCTCATGTGGACTCCAAATGACTGCGTTACATTCTAAATGGCTTTTTACAATTGCTTCCATATAAGGCTTTGATAGCGGCAATGTTAGTAAAATTTTTGGTCTCCCTCATAAGAAACCCGAGATTTCTGTAAGACTTCTTACAAACCGCCATGATATGGTCTCTGAAGGTCAGATCAGATTTAAATCGGACACCCAAATCCTTGATCTCAGTGACACGCTGCATTAAGACTCCATCTACTTGGTACCTACTGATGGTGGTTGGTACCTGGCACTTAGATGCGTTGAAATACAGTCGGTTCTCCACACTCCACGTCACAACTCTGTCGATGTCTTCCTGCAGTCTGAGACAGTCGGAGCTATCCCTGATTTCACGGACCAACTTGAGATCGTCGGCAAAGAGAAGGCAAGCCGACTCCCTAACCACCTCAGGAAGGTCATTGACCATAAAAAGAACTCTACGGGGTCCCAGATTGCTACCCTGACTAACTCCAGATCTTGTGTAGTATGGATCCGACCCATGACCGCCGCAATCCAAGTACTGCTGCCTGTCCCTCATGTAATCAGCAAAAAACTGAAGTGTATGAGGGGTGCAGCCCACGCGCGCCAACTTTGTGAGCAATATATCATTGTCGACAGTGTCGAATGCCTTTCGGAAATCAAAATAAGCTACATCAACCTGTCCGCCTGCATCCACTGCTGGTGTCAGCCGAGTCATCAGATGCAACAAGTTGCCTGTGGTGCTACGCTCGGCGCGGAAGCCATACTGTGCTTCACTGAGCTGTGCTCTCACCTGCAGATGCAAAGAATGATGTATAGCTGACTCGAATACTTTCGCAGGTGTGCACAGCACGGCCACCGGCCTGTAGTTACTGGTCTCTGGTCCCCCACGCCCCTTTGGAACCGGTACTACTCGAGTCAGCTTCCACTGCTCAGGGAACGTTGCAGCACCAAGGCACACATTAAAAACGTGCAGCAATGGATCAGCCAACACCTCGCGACAATCCTTGAAAATGAACGGCGGTATGCCATCTGGCCCTATGCAGCGCTTTGGTCCCAGTCGCGCCAGTGCATAGTGCACGTCCGCTGGTTCGAGACTGGCTACATGCGCCCACGCTCTGCTCCCCGCGCCCGCTGCCGCACTATCCAATCGAGCAGTTTCGGTATTGTAGACAGAATAAAAATATTTTGCGAATTCCTCAGAGCACTCGCGGTCAGATAAAACCCGCCCATCTTTTATGATTTTGTTTCTACTAGCTGATCTCTTTTTAATTTTCATATAAGACCAGAAAGCCCTAGGGTCTCTCACCAAGTGACTTTGCACTCTATCTCGATAGAGGTCATGCGCTATCACGATCGATTTTTTCACTCTTTCCCTACAGAGTCTGAATGCCTCGTAATCTCGATCCATTTTACCTACTCTCCTTGAAAGCTTTATGTAGCCTATATTTTAAATTAATGTCGCGAATGATTTCAGCCGTGTACCACGCAGGGTAATTATACCGAGAGTTTACAGGCTTTCGCTTTTTGATGGGAACACAGTCATCAATAACACTATTAATTTTATTGTATAAAAATGACATACAACAAACATGACAAAAATAATACATCATAATTTTTAAATAAACTTTATTACATACTTAGTTTTCTCGAAAATGCAATACATGAGTTGTTCATTTGTCTGTGATGTGTGACAATGCAACAACCAAATGGTACAATAAACCGATTTTCAGTCTGATATTTGTGACTAGCTTTGCAAATTATTTATGTGCTGAAGACATGCAAAGTAATGTGCCATGATGACAATAACAAGGCCATATCATATACTTTAGTCCATAAGTCTTGTATTTACATCTATGACATAACTAAATAACCTTAGCCCATAAATATTTAATGATTGAAAATGTAATTTGGCTCTTTTACTTTTACAATACCTAAAACTCTACCATCGACAGCCATTTTAAATTCTTAAATAAGTAACACCGTTAACCAAAAATTTTTAATTAGTGTAATGATTCATATATCATTCACTACTAAACACTTCATAGATATTAGCACCCAGAAGTTTTAACTTTTCGTTAAGTGTGAGATGCTGTGTCAGCATATCTGGAATGTTAGTATTACCTTTGCATGTGTTCTTGGTGACCAGTTCATTTATTACTGGCAGCAGTTTCACAAAATGCAATTCCACCTTGTTCACATCAACAAATGGGTCAGCCGATGCACTCAGTTTCAATGCACCATTTGTCATCACATGATTGTCGCCAATCTCTAGGTCATTCTTAGTTGTTGGTGTAGATTTTGCTACAAACAAATTGGCGATTTCATCTACAACGGATGAAAATGAATGACTTACTGAAGACATGGTCAGTGAAGTCACTTCATCGCTTTCTAAGATATCCATAGTTTCCTTCACTAAGGTATCTAGCTTAGCTTCAGAGATCTCTGTGTGGCCTACCAGGTAGTGCACCATCTTTTTCACAGGGTCCCCTTCAGCAGTGTCAGTGCACAAAACAGTCTGAATAGACCAAAACATCTGCTCAACTTCATGCAGTGTGATTTTCTTTTTCAAAGAAACTGGTGCCACAACTTTCTTCACAACTTTGTCAATTTGCTTGATAAGTTCCTCTACACCCTGGGACACAAAGTGATGGCAGAGAGACAGGTACTTCGCCTGCAGGTTTCCGTCTATAAGGGGCTCCTGTTCTTGGGAAGAGTCCCTGTAGAGGTATCCACCAATAATATTCAGCTGAACCCTAAGAGTCACTTGGAGTATGGAGAGGGCATACACAAGTACACAGATTCTAGTGAAAATCATAAGTTTCATCTGTTCCCATAGTTCAAGTTTGTTCTCTGGGTTCTCTTGTAACTTTTGCACTATCTCTTCAGTGTTCAGGCTGCATAGGACACTCTCAGACACAATTTTAGACAGTGACAGGATAGTTTGGTTGCAAGTGCGCTCAGTGCTCTCAAAGTGCTGTTTCTTGCGTGTCATCTCAAAAAACTTTTTTGCCTCCTTCTCTTGCCATTCTCGAAGTTTTCTCTGTGCATAGTTGGTCAGAAAGTATACTCCACCAAATATTGCACCGGTAATTAAGAATTTCCTCCGGTGTCTGTATAAGAAATTTCTAACAGATGAAAACATTTTAGTTCCGTTAAAGATGTTACTATTTTGCTATCTATTGGAACTCAAGGGGGGTGTCTGAGCGATATTTAGTGGTACTCATAAGGCGCTTAGTGATGAATGTGGTGGCATCAATAAACCGCTCAACACAGTTCATAATGCATGCTTCAGTTTTGGAATCGAGGCGGGTAGAGGGGCGGCCCATGCAGGTGTCCCAGCAAGTATCAGTGAGTCCGTGAACCAACACCTGCAATATAAAAAACTAAAATAAGAATAGGGTGCTAAGTGTTTCACGAGTTCTTATTTAAGTTAATGATGTAATGGTAATAGCTGGTTAAACATAAAGTTGTCCTTCAATTCGTTAGATAAATACCTACCTATTGTTTTTTGTTGCGAAGGTTCAAAGTTCTTACTAAATACTGTAAGATAGGTAAATATTTTTTACGTAACTTTCTCTGATTGACGGACAGGAAAATCGGAAATAAATCAATGAAAGTCTACTTATTAGAGTGTAGAATAAAAAACTGTAACCTGAAAACGCTGTTTCTGTGTTTCGGCGAGAATGAATGTCTGCAACTGTGGATCGACACTTGGTTGTTCGCTCATAATAAGCATAAAGGAACTCCGAAATGGATTTTGTTAAAGTTTCCTCCACTACTGAACAAAAAACTATATAGCAAACAAAGATGTAATTTCGTTCGGAGGAAAAAATACTGCATTAACTTTTTTTTTTTTTTTGTAATATTTTTTCCTTTATGGAAAAGGCTAAGAGCTTAAGCCCATACCGCCTAGTCTTATTTTAGTTTCTTTTCTGCTCTTGATATTGGTTGAGGCTAAAAGCCTAGTCTTTCCGTAGGCATTTTCTTCAGTCTTTATTAATATTCGAGGCACATAGCCTTGTCTAACGTATTTATTATTTTACTTCATAATCCAGTATGTTTAGGTCAATCCGTGTTGTCAAATCAGGTACAATACGATTAAAATCAGTTAACACTTCGGCTTTTCTCGGATATCATCGCCTAAATCCGGAGACGGAAATGACATGAAATACATTACCGCGTTTTCTTTTAGGTAGCATTCAATTTGAAGTATCATAAACGCAATGTATAGCACCTGCCAAGATGACATTACTAACCGGTAGACCTAAGAAAATTATTATGCAGAAGCGACATGAATTTGAACATTCATTATTTGTTGAAGATATTTACTTTCTTCTTAATTAAATAAATTAGCTTCTTTTCTAAAATAGTTATAAACATTATTTACAATTTCACGATATTGAGCAACAATTTATTCCACGCTTTAAATTTGTTGAAGCCATGATACATAACTATTGTAAGTTAATGAGCGTTTTTCCTTATGTCAAATTTAGTTCTAAAGGAATCCCTAGGTGGCGCTGCCGTACCGTAATAATAAACGTCAAAGCAAAAAATAATACTATGGTACTGTGGAATTTGTGATGGTTGATTACGGAAAAACAAAAATGCTGTTGTCGTTTGGTGATAAGTGCGATTTTGGATATTTTGGAATCTTTGCTGTGGATTGTGGGTTTGAATTTTTATTTTTATTACGAGAAACCTCGTCCGAATAGCAACCCTGGTTTCTTCTCTTGTTTAGTAATCTGTGGACTAACTTTAACATTGATTGCTATGAATCACAATTTTGTACGTAGAAACGAATAACGCCATGTAGATTATCTCAAGGAACTAAGAAAAAAAAAAGAACGGAAAAACGCTCGAGCGTTTTTCCTTATGTCAAATTTAGTTCTAAAAGGATCCCTAGGTGGCGCTGCCGTATCGTAATAATAAACGTCAAAGCAAAAAATAATACTATGGTTCTGTGGAATTTGTGATGGTTGGTTACCTAGAAAGTAAAAAATACTGTTGTCGTTTGGTGATAAGTGCGCTTTTGGATACTCAAATTCAAATTCAAATTTGTTTATTCACTGAAAACAATTATAAGCTGTGTGAATCCAAATACAATTAATCTACTCACATGAATCAAATCATTACAAAGACATCCCCCGAAAGACTCACAAAAGAAAGTCGAAGCCGGCTTCTATCAGAAAATCTTGCATATTATTATTAGGTATAGACCGGCCACAAAACCTTCCAAAGAGTGCACCAGCGGAATCGACTTTTCACAGACTTGTTATAAGTGTGTTATAAGTATAATAATATATGTTATATGTTATATATGTTATGTTATGTTATACTTTGGAGTCTTTGCTATGGATTGTGGGTTTGAATTTTTATTTTTATTACGAGAAACCTCGTCCGAATAGCTACCCTGGTTCCTTCTCTTGTTTAGTGATCTGTGGACTGACTTTGACATTGATTGCTACGAATCACAAATTCGTATGAAGAAACGAATGACGCCATCTAGTGTATCTCGAGGAACTAAGAAAAAAAAAGAAAGGAAAACTACCAGCTACCACAGACTAAAAAGTGATAGGTACAGTCGACAGCACATCATTATAAAATACCGTTGATTGAGTAAAATACCCATGCATTCTACTCCTTTGCATTATGGGCAAGTTTGCAACTAAAATGAGAAGGATGACGTGCTGTCGACTGTACGTACTAATAACCACCCCCTCTACTCCATCACATCCTCAGAATCACATCACCCATGTTGGCTGTATGTACCTATGCTGGCCGATGGCCCATCCATGGATGTAATTTACATCCAAAGTCCAAATTGAGCCGTGGGCCCACCACCAACCAACTAACCAACCAACAGAGACAGACGAGCACAGAGTACTCTTTTTTTGTCTGTGGTACAACTGGTACAGTCGACAGCACGTCAATCATCACATTTTAGTTGCAAAGTCACCCGTAATGCAACTGGTAGAGTGCATAGGTGTATACCATGATGTGCTGTCGACTGTACAGTCACAGATGTCGTCAGTGTAAATAGAGATGTCCTTTACAATAAGTAAACTTTCCACTCTATCGGTTAAACCGATTCGTTGCGATGTCTAATTTCGCAAACTTCTAACCGTGGCGTCGAACAAAAATATCGTGACATGGCTGCCGTGCCCAGCGCCATACGATTAGATGACACGTCTCCTGTGTCTTCTACCATGCAAAAAAGAAAACAGTATTTTAACCATTTTTACATGTTCTAAGCACGAATATTATTATTATTATTAATAATACGTTTATTGCACATACGTAAAAATTACAATGGCAACGCGGCGGACTTAATGCTACAAGCATTTTCTAACAGTCAACCGCAGGAGATGTATGAAAATAACTGATAGGCATACTGTAATTTTAGATAAGATAAATACATGAAAAGTACACATAATCTAATATAATACAATACAATACAATACCATAAAATACAATACTATATAATGTACTATGCCCTCCATTACGCAGAACCGTTCTTGGTGCCAACTCGGCTATTCCTCGTCTATGCCGCCTCCACAATCATTATAGCAACGTATTAGACATACATAAAGATCCTTTACATAAAATAAAATATTTTCTGAGCCACAATCAGTAATTTATAACTATTCCTCTTTACTTTACTTTTTGATCAGATGCAATTTTCACATCTGTTATTGTTTTAGGTATTTAAGCACGTAATGTACGAGTACCTATGTTAAGCAATCGTAGGTACATTAACATAATCTTAGCAATTAATTATGCATGCTGTGTTTCACTATAACTAGTTAAGGTACACTAGTCTATTTATTATTGCATTAAGCCTGATGTATTTAATAGTACTATTAACTGTTGTGGAACCAAATAAAAAAAAATAAAAAAAATATATAATATAACATAACATACTGAAAACCTGTAATAGAAAAATATATACATATAAATATGAGAAAAATAAATACATGTTAATAAAAATACAGTGAGAGATGTTGCATGTACACAGCTGAGATCCTCCACGTGGGGGAGAAGATCAATGGGAAACGGGATAACACTGATCCAGAAAGTGTTTGCGGACGAAGGCTACTTTTAGTTTTATATTGTATTGAAAAAAAACTAACATTTTCAATAAAATATAACTCCGAAACGACAAACATTTGGCTGTTGGCGTCGTAGTAACTTCTGTTCAGCTCGCTGAGAACTATTTTATGATGTATCACACATGGCTATTGGGCTGAGGTCCAAAATTGCATTCCTTTGACAGCCGTAATATTTTTTTTTTAGTTCTTCTGAAAACGGCTCATTACCGATAGATGGTGCTGACGTCATGACATCACTGTACCTTATCTGTGGTTCCTGCGATAATTATGTTTTTACAAAAATGCACAATGCATGGGCTAGTCAAGAGCAAAGACACAATTCACGTACGTATGTAATGAACAAAGTAAAAATACTTCGATAACTTTCAAGTTTCAACAGTTTCGAAACAAATTCTAGTTTAGATCACAGACTACAAGGAGATGTTTAGACTATCACAGATTAATAACGATGAAAATCAAACCTTCAAAGGTAGTACGAGGACGCGAGTCGCGCGCGACAACGTCAAAAGTCGCGACTTTCCAGTACATTAACTGGCAAATTCTCGCGACTTTTGACGTTGTTGCGCGCGACTCACGTCCTCATACTACCTTTGCTGAAAACATGATGACATTTTGGTCTTCTTGCAGCGCCATCTAGTTTTTTTTAATGAACTCAACTGACAGCTGTCATTGAAAAGCCCTCATTTGCGGTACTATTTTTTTTAATGACGCTCTGCAAAGCCCTCATTATAGTGTAAATAAAGAGACTTCAATTTAATTTAAAAGTATGTTTATTAGAATAAAATTATGTTGTTTTACAATCTAAACTCACCTTCGGTGCAAATTGCAATCAGATAAATAATATAATAATTTGCTGACCCTTGAACCCAACAGGCGGCTTAAGGTCTCAGTGATAATCCCCTATCAGGTTTGGAAAAAGACGCTCCGCCGGAACTGACGTCCCCGGTATCGTCTCAGTATCGTAATAAATAGTATAGAGTACTAAATTATTCAGTATCGTAGCCAAAGAATCGAGTATACTCAGGTATCGATACTTTTTGCGTATCCCTATGCCGCTACAGTTTTAAAAACATAGGTAGTCTGTGATGTTCGGCGACAAATTAACCTCAAAAGCAAAATAAATAATTTTGTTGTATCATTGTCTTGTTTTAGTGTCAAATGAAATTAAACTGAAGAAGTGAAGTCTACTCCGCCACAATGACCGAAGGTAATATTTGGAATGGTCTCGACCAGCAGGATCTGCAGGGATGCACCCTTATTATACCCAGTGTTGCAGTTGGAAATGTAGGACAACTGGCAAGCGATTTATTAATTTCCTCTCTGAACATGAATAAAATCGCGTCGGTTTACAGCCCTGCGTTAATTCCTATCCTAGGATACGACCCATACAGCCTTACCTCGGGTAAAGTTTCTGGTTCTTGTGAACTGTACAAATGTGATGAGAAAAACCTTCTTGTGCTGCAAGTCAGATCTCCACTCGTATTCAAATTGGCAAAATCATTTCTACAAGAGGTCGTGAACAAATTCAAAGGAAAAGGTGTGAGCGATATTGTCATATTAACAAGTAGCTTTGCATATGAAAAGAAGCATATTATGTCTTCACCATTCAGATATGCATTCAATGAGGCATGCACTTACATAGAAACAACAAAAGACTTGAAGTGGTTGGAGCATGAGGCTGAGGATGACACTATAACAATATTTGGAGGAGGATTTGCATCTTTATTATTTGCAATAGCTAAGGATAACCTGGTGCCTTGCCTACTCATATACAAATATTGCTCAGAAGGAGACAACCTACCAGATGCTTACGATATGGTCCAGCAGCTGAACAGTATTTTTGCTTTCTTTAAATCAAGCCCTGATCTACACTCAAAGCTTGTGCAGCCAGTCTCCTGGAAACTACTATTTGGAAGACCGCCACCCCAAGATATTTATTGAAATATATTGTGTTTTTTAAATACATATGTTTATCATTTAATTTTCTAGGTAAAATAAATGTCTACTTTATACCTATGTACTACATCTTAATAGAAAGTCACTGACCTCCATTACTAATTTATTAGCTAGCTTGAGGTTGTTACAGGTAATGTCTAATATTATTATGAGTCTGTTTTGCACAAAGAATGTAATAAGCTTAAACTGATAGTTGACCACATTCTCTGTACTTAGGCAGCTTAGGGTATTTACTAGTTTTGGTGATATGCAAAGAGAAAAAGAGCCAAGAGCTATGGATAGATACATACACTTTCGAGTTCCACATCAGCTGTTCCATCACATACCTAATTGACCGCTCCACTGGGTTAACAATTTTGATGACCCCAAAGTGTTAGAATATGTATTCCACAGTTCCAAATAGGTTAATCGGTTGCGATATGACCTTGAAAAAGAACAAAAACATTGTTATGGTGAGCTGAGCGGCCCAGTAAAACTTCTAAAGGTTTAATTAGACAACTCCATACATTGGAGGATTTACGTGGTAGCACCTCTGTTTTCCATATTTGGTATTAGGGCTTTTGTCCACTGCTCCGGTCCGGCAAACGTTAATTACCGATCCAATTTAGAAACGCACAAGAATACTAATTAATAAGCTTCTCCACTACTCTGGCATCCGGTTTTTAACGGTCCGATAATTTGCTAGATCGGAACGGTATTTTACCGGTCCGAAGTGATCGACCTACAAAAACAACACGTTTTTGCACCGCGCATACAACCCAAAAATGTTCCCATACTATTTTATTTACATTAATAGAATGTGTGGAAAGCGTCCCCTGCCTCGAATAGAAAAAAAGAGGAATTTTAATAAAGCACTGCGTCTTCCATTGCCGATTATACATAGTCGGATGATCAGATATTTTTCTCATGCAACTGATTCCGGTTCCGAAGCCGGACCGGAGCAGTGGAGAAAGGGCCTTAAGCTTCGCAACACATATAGGTACCTATATTTGTTGTACCTATATCGATACTTGTAATTTCAATTGACGTAAAGCACAACACCCTACTATACAGGAGAGCCAAAATATTTTTTTTTTTAGAATTTAATTCTTAACACTTATGTTTATAAAGTTATATTTAAAAGTGATGTGGACAAAATATACCTAAAATCTTGAGAAGCAAACGATGAAATATTTAGTTTTTAGTTTAGTGTATTATTTTAGAAAATAGATGTGTCTTACATCTAAGAAAATTCAATAAAATGTTCTTTACGCCAAATAAAATTATGAGGCTCAGATTTATTTTGGGCGTAAAGCACTACTGAAAATATTATACTCTCTACGCCCTAAAAATAAAGGCTTAAGATTAAAGTAAGTGCGAGTGTAAAGCTAAATAAAAACTATCTTTTATCTTATATTTTGAGTTAAAGAACTAACTTTATTAATTTTTAAGGCGGTGAAGCATACATAGCTACAAGTAGTTTTAAATAACGTGTGTTGTCAAGGGACGTAAATAATGAAAATGGCTAACTAACAAATGTCCATGGTCTTGCGCGCTTCCAAATGCCCTAATTTTATGAAAGATGGGGAGATTGGTGTGAGGACTGTTATCTAGGACCTACTAAATCTTGTTAATTATTAAATAGCTTTTATTACAACCTCCAAGTCTAGTGCTTTG
This sequence comes from Yponomeuta plumbellus, assembly GCA_947310845.1. Taxonomy (NCBI): domain Eukaryota; kingdom Metazoa; phylum Arthropoda; class Insecta; order Lepidoptera; family Yponomeutidae; genus Yponomeuta; species Yponomeuta plumbellus. The sequence goes on along the minus strand of OX371209.1, from coordinate 8,538,945 downwards.
GCCGCAGCGTTGGTGTATTAATTGGACTTACTATGATCCCTTTTAAATATATTTTTTTTTTATTATCATCATGTTTTCTTTTTAAAATAAAATTCGTATGTACTCCTTTACATATTATTTATCTGAAAACTATTAACAATTGTAGATTTCAGTTAGTTGCGTTGATCAAAATGAATCGGTATTATGGTTATTATTCAATGTAGGTATGTATTTATTAAGGTTCAGATAGTTTTGTAATGACACTGACTGAGACCAGAAAAAATAGCTGAAACTGATTTCTACTAGCTAGGTTAGAATTTACTTAATCTAGGTATTATGGTGTTATGTTCTCACATGTTGTAGCCTCTTCGGAGTAAGTTTTTGCAACATTGGGTCTCTTTCTATCACATTGAGCCATGTTCATGTGATTTTTTTTGTGTTTAATACATATTTTCTGCGAACTATTTACAAATTAGAAGTTTTTACCAAGTAAGTACTTCTTTTAAATCGTCGCTGGAACTCGATTCATCATTACTAGTCCATAGATCTGAACTTCCTGAGGAGAAGTCTTGTTCTCCTATATTCAGTCGGTAACAAAATCGATAAAAGCCATCTTTAGTTTTCGTTCTACGTCTGTTTCTCTTTTGACTGGATGTAAGTTTCAAATCGGAAATAATGGGTGTTAATCAATTCGAGACGTGCTTAGTAACTGGCTGGGTTTCCTGGGACTCAGGTAGGTTGCATGGAGCATGCGACGAGGCTTCCACAGGATCAAGAGTGAGCGCCGGCGGCAGGGCACGCTGGTCGGATGGCGAGACGTGCTCAGTAGCTGGCTGGGACTGTCGTGACGATACACGAATTAAGAGCGGGTAATGTTAGCAACACTGGCTGACAACCATAAGGCAGGTAGAAGAATAAAAAGGGAAGCGAATGTCAAAGGAAAAAAAGGTTGACTTTGCGCGTGGCGGGAAAAGGAAGAGGTAATGTGGAACCGAGGAGACTCTGGTGAGTGCTTGATGACGGTATCCTTTTGATCTTGTATGTTTCTGAGACCAGGGTTTCAACCAATGTAAAGTGATAGTGCATCCCGAGGCAAGCAAGGGTTTTAGTATACACCTGTGACGGTTTTGACCGAGGTAGTATTGTAGTTGCTAAAGCTTGCAAGGGCTGGAGAGCTAGACCCTGGAGTCTCTCGCGCGGAAGCCTAAGAGGGAGCGGACGCGTTCCCTATGTGGTGACAGTCGGAACGACTATAATGATAGTCGGGTTTGACCGACATGAGAGGTATGTGCATTGTTAGTAGTAATAATGCATGGTTGGTACCTAGTGATATCCATGGTAAAGTGTTCGGGTGCGCGAGAGACAGTGGAGGAAGTTTGGCAGGGTGTATGGGGAGTCAGAGGAGCCCTAGGAAGATCCGGGCATTGCCCGGGCACAGTGTCACCAGCTTAGCTCGGCTAAGGTTATGGGAAAGTTCTCCGGTCATTATAACGGTGTGGGATGGAGTCTACCCTGGTGGACTCCTCGGAGCGCTAACCTCCGTGCGGGGCGGCCCGATCACCGTGCAGAGAGTAAGAAGGGTACCTTCTCGATTGTAGAAGCACTACCCGTTCCGTATGCGTATGGCTCTCACATTAAGATACGGACACACACCGGTGTGGGCACGTTGTAGATTGAGTAATTTTGCTTTAATTAATTATCACTATGTTGGTTGAATCTATGGTGGAAGAATGTGCAGTATTGCGTGTACAACAAGCTCTATGTGTTCTGTGCTATCGACCCATGTTTCTTATGTCGTTGCGATATTTTTCCCCCTCTATCAGGTGATTGAATCATCTTCGTCGCGACAGGGACTCCTGGGACTCGTAGTGTAGAGAAATGCAACAAACCGTGTTCTTGTGCTTTATAAACTTTAAGAAAGCTTTTGACCGTGTATAATACGAGGTATTGATTAAGATACTTATAGCTATAGACCTGGATAGGACATACGCATCATCACTAGCCTTTAATGTAGGCAAACAGCAACGGAAGTGTAGAAGAGTGGAGGGAGAAGAAACTCACGCAGTTGAAATACAAAGAGGTGGAGAGGACACCTTGGTCAAGGTTCCATCTTGTTCCTGTTGTTTTTCAACCTTTAGTCCGAGACAATCATCCATGAAGCACTTGAAGATGCGGAAGCAGGAGTCGTCGACAATGGGCGTGTGGTCAAAAACCTGCGGTAAGCGGATGATACTGTCCTGCTAGCATCCACCCAAGAAAGTCTTAAAATTATTATAGACAAGGTCTCTGAGTGTAGCAGAAGAGTTGGATTGAACGTCTTAAAGACGAAATTCATGGTGGTTTCTGGGGGCGGGCCCCGACAACAGGTGGACTTACGAATCGGGGCGAATATCGTAGAAAGAGTTGAGAAGTAGTATTTGGGATCAAAGCAAGCGATACTAAAATACAAGTGCGTATCGAAATAGCCCGAGCTTCATTAATGAAGTTAAATAAAGTTCTGTGTTGTCAGGAACTCTTCATGAAACTCCGCAATAAGATTCTGCACTGCTACATAAATGGCCTGTTGTTTTTTACGAGTGCGAGTCATGGACCATAAAGGAAGACCTCAGAAGAAGACTCACGGCTTTCGAGATGTTGTGCTATTGGCGAATGCTGCGGATCAGTTGGACTGAAAAAGTGACCAACGTCGAAGCCCTTAGGGCCCTCGCCCACGGCGGCTTTTTGTAGCGCTGCCGTCGCGCGTTTCGTAAACGTACTAGTTCTTGCTTAAATTTTGAGGGTATAAATAACTTTTAAAGTTGGTATTTGTGTTTTACACCCTATTTAAGTGTTAATGTCAAAACAATCGATACCTTACAACCTTACACCCGAGACTAATAACATAATTTTGTTCCTTACGTATAGGTACCAACGTTTATTTTGTTTCTTAAACTATTCATCAAAATCACAACTAATATTATTTGAACTCTACTGCAATGAATAATAGCTCTAAAATTCCTTGACAAACTTTGAATGTTGGTAAAATAGCATCAAAAGTTTTGACTCTTGCAGTGACGCGCAAGCAGTTACAGACCCCTCAACGTTCTTCATTGTCTCAAAATAATTAAAAAATAATTCTTTATGAATTGCATCTATACGATTTTTAAGAAGTTGACTCAAAGTACATTCATCCAAACGCAATTCAAACTACAAAACACTGCACGATTAATGAGAACTCTCCTTAAAAACAACAATTTATTTGTGTTTTTATAACAGTACACGATATAAATGGCTGATGAAGATAAATACGTAAGCGTAGGAAATATAATTATAATATAACTAGGCAAAAGCATTAAGAAATTTTAAGGTATATAAGAACTATCCGGAATGTTCTTTAAGCGAGTATTTCTTATTTCAAAGTGCCTGAATAAAAAGGTCATAAATATGTATATAGGTCATAAATATGCAGAGGTATAAGTCGACAGCAGGTCAACCTTTACCATTCTTTTTCTTAAAGAGCCTCTCCATCACTGGAGGTTTGAAGTCAGCTCTTTACGAAGTCGTCTCTGTTCAGTGCAATTAGGAACAGCTCCCCCCGGGGTTTTAACACCGATCCATTCTTTGATGTTACACAACCATGACATCTTTCTCCTGACCGGCCTCCTCTATCCTTCCACCTTGCCCATCAAAATGGTCTGCTACAGTCGATATTTCTTGCTTCGCAGTACCTGGCCTAAGTAGGCTCTATTCCGCTGCTTGATGGTATGAACAAGATCCACGTCCTTGTGCATCCGTAACCACGCTTCTGTCGCGATGCGAACGCGCCACCGTCGCGCGGCCGTAGCGCTTCGAACGCGCCACCGTCGCGCGGCCGTAGCGCTACAAAAAGCCGCCGTGGGCGAGGGCCCTTAGACGGATGACTTAGACGGTGTAAGGTTGTAAGGTATCGATTGTTTTGACATTAACACTTAAATAGGGTGTAAAACACAAATACCAACTTTAAAAGTTATGTATGCCCTCAAAATTTAAGCAAGAACTAGTAGGTATAGCAGGTTAGGTGGTAAGTAAAGCACATAATTTTGCAAAATGTGCTTTACGCCCATTATGTTTAAGAGGTGATAAACAGACTTTGACTTAAAGCACATTTAGAATTATTTATACTGAATGGTTGGGCAGTAAAAAACAACTTAATATTTTGATGTTCTTTACGTTTGTAATTTTTCAATTTGACAGCCAAAGCACATTTTGGCCAAAATGTGCTTTATTGAAATTACAGGTATCGATATATTACTCGACAAATATGATTGACTTGACCTTCATGCAAACGTATTTTGGGCCTGACATGAGGATTAGACATGAGAATTCTATAAATTTCATTTATTTACATACATGAACAAATAGTTTTTTTTTAATAAAGCAGACTTTATTAAAAAAGTCTGCTTTTACGGCTCTATTGCAAAGTCATATCGAATGCGCAATTTTTTGTTGAAACTAAGGGTATGAAATGGTATGAAGGTAACTGTAGCAGGGTCTCTGCCTACCCCTTTGAGATACGGGTGTTAGTTTATGTATGTATGTTACGTGCCCGGCATTGCATGTATAAACCTTGATGTGGCTTAACAATCACTTAAATAAAAAAAATGTGCCCGGATAACGGCGACAGGCTTGCCACTTGTCACGTTTGGGACCTGATAAACTCGGCAAAACGTGGGCCCAGTTCTAGCGATTGATGCCTCTGCCTACCCCCTCGGTGATAACGGGCGTGAGTTTATTTATTTATTTTATTCATCTTACAGCACTACCCCATCCATTATTCCCATCACCAAAAGTTAGCTGAAGAAAATACTTCGTAGTACTAAGCTCGCCTACAAATGATTCTAGTGATTGGTGCCTCTGCCTACCCCCTCGCCGATAACGGGCGTGAGTTTATTTATTTTATTTTTATTTAAATAAAAAAACAACTTCTCTAAAACTACAGCCTGTTAACTTTTAGAATATAGGTACCTCGGCTACTATCGATTAAACCTATTTTAATGCAATAAGGTAAGGTTTATTTTGTATTGTTATTTATAACTTTACAAAACTTTTCAAAATAGTGAAGAAAAGTCTTATACAGAGCAGTAAGTTGTATTAGGTAAGTACACTCGTGTGCTTTCGGCGAAAACCGCAGCCTACTCTAGAGCCCGAGGTATATTCTAAAAGCTAACAGACTGTACACTTGTGAGGCTTACGAAGGTCTTAAGACGGAAACTAGGTACATTATGATTTACCTATAAGGGACTCCACACACGGCGGCTATTTAATAAGGTAAAGATGTATATTATAGCACGATATATCTCATTACATCTTTCCATAGAAATCGTCAGGAGACCACACACGACAGCTACCTACCTATAATATACATCTTTACATCTTCGTATCTTAAAGGTAATGAGCGGTCTCTAAGCTATACATCCTGGGATGTAATGTATGTATATTATAGCTGCCGTGTGTGAAGTCCCTACGTCAAATGTCCACGTTAGAGCGCTCCGGAGCTAAAGTCTTGTTAAATGTCGCTTAAACTTACTTGTAAGCAGTGTCTTTAATCTATGGTGTAGTCTACAAGCGAGTGAATGAATGTCAAATCGGCAGTTTTACCGGATGAGGCGAATATTGATTGAAAATTCTCTATTGCACAATAAAATCATTTGTAGGCGAGCTTAGTACTACGAAGTATTTTCTTCAGCTAACTTTTGGTGATAGGAATAATGGATGGGGTAGTGCTGTAAGATGAATAAAATAAATAAATAAACTCACGCCCGTTATCACCGAGGGGGTAGGCAGAGGCATCAATCGCTAGAACTGGGCCCACGTTTTGCCGAGTTTATTAGTATAAGATATATATTGGAAAAAGGGCGTAATTAGGTATGTAAACATGGCGGCCAATTTTCTTCTTCTTAGGAGATACAGTCGACAGCTCGTCATCCTTCACATTTTAGTTGCAAAGTCGCCCGTAATGCTACGGAGTAGAGCGCATGGGTGTAACTATAGAATGATGTGCTGTCGACTGTACATTTTCGACTCGATTTTCCATCGCGTTTTTAAGTTTTAAAAAACCTTTCAAAACTTCATCAAGAATTTACAACAGCAAATCGTTTCCGACACAACCATAACACATTGTTAAAACAACGACAGCGTTGTAGCTTGAACGTTTTATAAATCAAGAACGCCCTCTAAGGTTAAATAGAGCTTCACTTAAAAATACTCTGAGCCATTAGGTACCTAATTTCCTTTTTTATAAATAAGACCGGAGTACAAAGTACTTGAGCACATATTTTATATTACGACTGATTATGGATCTCGTCGCTTTTCTCCTTCCCACGCAAAATAGATCTCTAGCTTATTTCGACAAATATCATCGTTAAGTCAGACAGCATTTATCATTTTATTTGCTATATTAGCGAGACACGATCGAAATCGTGTCACATCGTAGAAGCTGACACCGAGTGTATTTTTTTATGTTACTAGCCTTTAAAAGGGCAAAGGCCTCACACAGAGAGAGTATGGGTTTAATTACCACGCGTGTCCACCGCGCATCGTCCATTTCAATCGGTGAGTTACGTAATTACTGGACATTCAGGTTTCCACACGATGTTTTCCTTGACTTTAGTGAGTGGTTGTAACCTATTGCTACTTACTACAAATTCCCAAACATGCGTAGCTAGCTTGGAAAACAATGTCCTTGGTACATACCCGGCTTCGAACCTACGACCTCCCTAATGTGAAGCCGGCGTTCTACCGCTGAGAGCATATTGCCTACACATTGTATTTTATAACCACCCTGCTTTGTGTTTAGCCTAGGCCCTATTCCCAGCCTTAAATTTCAGATAGATATCTATATTAATAATTTCGTTCGGGTCTATGGTAGACTCGAACGATATGCACACCAAATGAAAGAGCGTAAAAAAATAGTTGATCCGAGTCGACAACGTATGGGCGGAAAATTCGTATTATCGAGCAGCATCAATATAAAAATTATTAAATTCAACAATGGCGTTGCTAAGTAAACATGTCAATGTCATCATTGTTGTGTTAGTGTCACAAGTTTTCATTGTGAACTGTTATGGCCGGTTTACATTATTTTAGTGTTTAGGAGAGTGCTATAATACAATTAGAGAGGCAAGTGCATTAGTAAATTACTAGACGTTCGAGTGAACGTTTATATTTCTTCGAGTAGAGTGTCACTTCGTCGACGTCGCGAAATATGCGCTATGCTACTCAAAATACTATGAGTTTTAATGGAACACATAAGTAAGTTTGATAATTCGAGTTGATGAAAACAACACGCACCCGTCACGAGTCACTTGCGCACTCTCCTAAAGTTCTCACTAAATTTTTTGTTTATACACAGATAAGTAACGAGGATAGTAACGCGCTCAGGTGTTATTGGATAGAACAATAGAAACCAATTCTATTTTGATTCTAATTGAAAGGCAACTAGAACCGTACTATACCGTAAAACGTACTAAAGCAAGTGGCGCTTACACGTTTCTACTAAAGCACTCTCCTTAATAAAGAAAGAAAGAAAGAAAGAACGAAAGAAAGAAAGAAAGAAAATTTATTTATTTGATACTCAAAACAAAACAAAAAAACACACACACACAGAATGCGTACAATAATAAAAAAAATAACACAGAAAGCATAAAAAGCGTAAAAAAAATAAACGGTACAACCTGAAAATAATAATTTACATTTACATATTTACATTTACATACAGGCACATACATTGCTTCTGGCCCCACACTAGGGTACCCTATGTCGTGGGAACCAGAAACAGCGACGTCACAAACATGTAAAGATCCAAGACCTGGGTTTTCTTTTTGTCCCCAGCCTGGATTCGCACCCGGGACCTCTCGCATGGTAGTCAGATGCGCTAACCACTACGCCACAGAGGTCGTTAAAGGTTGAGCCCCCAAAATGGGCCCGATTCAGCATAATGTTGCAACAGAGTGTAAAGTAAAGCACTCTCCTAAACACTAAGATAATCTAAACCGGCCCTTTGATCTAATTTGTTAACTTCATGGCGTGTGGAACACCGTGGCATCCAAAAAGGTTATTATAATCTGTGCCAACTGAGAAGGTGTAGTAAGTAATCTGTGGTGTTTTTCATTGGCGGGAGCTCGGAAGAAGGTCCTTCTTCTGAGGGCGGGAGGGAAGACAATAATTTTTGAGTTTTGGAAGGGTCTGAAAAATAACTGAAAAAGGAAATCAAAGTCATAAATTGATCTTTATTGTTTTACTTAGTTAGGTACCAATAAACTTATTGAAATGAAAAAGCCACTAGATAAGAAAAATACCAAAAATTAAAATGATGAAGAAAATCATGTGGTCAATACAAAACTAAAAGCTGTAAAGCCAAAGAGAGGGAGCTGTTTCTAGTTGATTAGCCAAGTGGATTCTACGTCTCATACGTCATTAGATTCACTAGCTGTTAATTAAATTCAATGCTGTTAAGTTTATGAAGGAAGCTCATTTAGTAATTTGTGATGAGGTACCCATGACAAAGTTATGATAAGTATCCGATTTTCGCCTTGCAATCCTTCGTGAGTAGCCAGAACATGTCCAAAAGAGCAAGATTGGCTATCCGTAATAGTGTGCTGGTTCCAATACTGATGTAAGCATGGTAGCGAGATTTCGGTATGGCAGAGGTCAGAAGAATCATGAAAGTAGGATTAGTGCAGTACAAATGAGATCCTTAAGAAATATGTGTGGTGTTACTTTGAATGACAGAATACGCAATAGTGTGATCAGAGACCGAGGATGTAGAGAAAGAGGATGTAGTGAGTGACTAGAATTGAAAAAAGGAATGTTGCGTTGGTTTGGAGATGTGGAGAGGATGAACGAAGAAAGACTGACAAAGCAAATATATCGAGCGAATTTGAGTGGAAGGGCCGGTAAAGGACGCCCCACTTGGACATACTTCGACCAAATAGGGGATGTATTAGCAAAGGGCAAGATGAAAAGTACCCGAAACCGATGTGGGTACATGCAACGACTAATGGATGTCGATGAAGCGAAAGTGATTTGTCAGGATAGTGGCAGGTGACAGTCCGTGGTCTCTGCCTACCCCACTGGGATACAGGTGTGAGCTTATGTATCTGAATGTATTAAGAGATTTATATCTACTGGTGGTTGATAAATACAGAGGCGTCACCATATAAAAAAAATAGTGGAATATTATTTTGCGTCTACATTTTACCCGAAGCGAAGCCGGGTTTTCGTCTAGTTGAAAATAAAAACCTTTCGTCACTGAACTAGATTCTTTGGGAATTCCAATATCCATGCCAAACTAAAGCGAGGAAGTTCGAAGTCTATATAAATCCAGACCTACACCCTAAACGCAGTTCAGTTTGAATGGTGGTTGGCACTCAGCAGTTTTATGCCGTTGTCCAAAAGTGCATTCTCACCAAAATGGGCGCAGTTCGACCTAATACGTTTAGTTAACTGCGGACCAAGTTACATATCGGCAATAACAGTTTAAATGTTAGTTTTACGAGAGCTCGTTTGGCCGCCCGTCCCTGTGGACCTACCCGCACACCGTCATACAGTGACTATAATTCGAATCGCCCATCGTTTGAGAAGCACGTGTAACAGGGGTTATACGTGGCTCTAGGTTTGATAGCTATAGATGACAGCGGCGACCATTCATTGGATTCTAGCTGTTATGTTCGCGCTGTAGGTCTATTTACCTAACCTAGCATCATCCCGCCTCTTAGATTATACTTCATGGTAGCCAGCAGCAGCCAGGGCCGCGTTTCATAAAACTACAATCATAAAATAGTCTATTTTAATTTTACGTATTTTTTTATTTACTTTACTTTTTTATTATGTGATATTTTCTTCCTTTTAATTGTTTTATTTAATTTAACTATGTAATTTTATTTAAATTCATATTATGTATACAGGGTGTCCCAAAACTCGACGTCAACCCGGAGCCGGGTGAAAAGGCAAGTCAAGCTGGTTGTCAGAAAAATATAAAAAAAAATCTAAGTTGTATGATTTCAAAATTATAGGCATTTTTTTTAAAATCGCAAAATTACACACCCTGTGACAGTCTTTTTACTCCTGTTGCCACAAATCTTTACTTTTTCCAATTATTTTTTTTGCTGTGTAACCCTGAATAATGCTTCTCTAAACTGTAATCAAAATTTTGAAACCAGCTGCTCTAGCTTGCATAAAAAATGGGACTTATTTCCTAGAAAAACTTTCAAAATAAAAAATTGCCTAGTTTTAACTGACTGTATTGAAAAAAAAATGTACTACGCGAGTTTGGCAAGTTATGTCAAAAGTTGGCGCATTTAGTAAAGATTCCAAAATGGTATAATACTTGGTAAATTGTAGCTGATAACATGGATAAAAAAAAACTTCCTGTAAAACCCAGTTTTTAACAAATTTTTCTTACTTGGTTAAAAATTATTCTAATGGGCGCAAGATTTTCCAAAGAGTCGTAAATTGTAGCTTGAGATGAATCAGGCATTCTAAGAAGTATAAGCGAGATAGGTATTGACGCTTAAGTGACTAAGACGGAAAGAGTCACCTTATCAAGTGCGAGCGAGATAGGTATGGACGCTAAAGTGACTGAAACGGAGAGAGTCATCTTACTAAGTGCGAGCGAGACAGAGAGTGACGCCAGGTATTCGCTTTTGTACTCACATATCACAATCACAAATCAGTACGTTACGCTCCTTCGTTTACTGCACTTGTTTTCGTATTCGTTTGTGTTGATTTCGTACTAACTACTTTTGGCTTCGTTTATGGACTTGTGATTGCTTGTGATTTGGATCCGAACTGTTTATTTTCCCTCAACGACGACCTTTGCTTTCTCCTGGACTATCGTGTGACTAGTGCCAAGATGTCTGCGTATACCACTCGCGAATACGCTAATATGCACCTCATTTATGGTGAATGCAGGTGTAATGCCAGTGCTGCCGCCAAACTTTACCGTGAAAGGTACCCAAACGCTGCTCGTTACCCTGATCATCGAGTGTTTACGAATGTGCATCGTTTACTCTTCTCAGAGGGCCACCTCCCAAATCAAGAGCATGGTGGAGGAAGACCCGCCAACCCGATGGAAGACGAGGTGCTAGAAGCTGTCGAAGAAGACCCAAGCACTTCAGTTAGGGCTATTGAAATAACCACCGGAGTGCCCAAAAGTACAGCCCATCGTATTTTCAAAAGACATGAATTACACCCATACCACGTCCAGCGAGTACAGACGTTACTACCCGGGGACTACCAAAATCGAGTAAATTTTTCCCGGACAATATTGGAGAGGTACAGGGATGACCCGCTTTTCTTAACGAAAATTTTATGGTCTGATGAATCGACATTCAAAAAGGACGGCTACATGAACATGCATAACTTGCATGAATGGCATGTAGAAAACCCTCATCTAACGAGGCAGGATCGGTCCCAGTACCGATTCAAAGTAAACATGTGGACCGGAATTTTAAATGGTCAAATAATTGGTCCTTTTGAGTTGCCTGATGCGTTGAATGGCGAGGTCTACTTGAACTTTCTACAGAACCATCTACCAAGTTTACTAGAAGACGTGCCGTTAAACATTTACAGAGAAATGTGGTTCCAGCAAGATGGGTGCCCAGCACACTATGCTCGCTCCGTTCGACAATATCTCGATGAAGAGTTTCCCGGGAGATGGATCGGACGGTCTGGCCCAATCTCGTGGCCGGCCCGTTCACCGGACTTGAATCCATTAGACTTTTTTTACTGGGGAGCAGTCAAAGAAAAAGTGTATTCAAAGCCAATTGAAAGTGAATTTGAACTACGGCAAAGAATAGCAGAAGCAGCTGAATTCGTAAATAATGGACGATTCGCTCGAAAGATAGCTCGATCATTTTTAAAGAGATGTCGGCCTTGTATTGCCGCCGAAGGAAGACATTTTGAACATTTGTTGTAGTAAAAATAGTTGTATTGGTACATTCATGAAAAATTTTAAAAATTATTGTAAATTTAATAAATAAATTTTGGAATCTTTACTAAATGCGCCAACTTTTGACATAACTTGCCAAACTCGCGTAGTACATTTTTTTTCAATACAGTCAGTTAAAACTAGGCAATTTTTTATTTTGAAAGTTTTTCTAGGAAATAAGTCCTATTTTTTATGCAAGCTAGAGCAGCTGGTTTCAAAATTTTGATTACAGTTTAGAGAAGCATTATTCAGGGTTACACAGCAAAAAAAATAATTGGAAAAAGTAAAGATTTGTGGCAACAGGAGTAAAAAGACTGTCACAGGGTGTGTAATTTTGCGATTTTAAAAAAAATGCCTATAATTTTGAAATCATACAACTTAGATTTTTTTTTATATTTTTCTGACAACCAGCTTGACTTGCCTTTTCACCCGGCTCCGGGTTGACGTCGAGTTTTGGGACACCCTGTATATTATGTATAGTAATAAATATTTACGTACATACATAAGCTCGCGCCTGTATCCCAAAGGGGTCGGCAAAGACTTCTAATGAAGATTTCTCTCTATAATTAGCAGTAACATCTAGTGGGTCAGCTTACTGCAAATAATGTCGCATTGAATCAAAGGGACTGCGCTACGAACACACCCAAAATGTATGTAATAGGTATCGAACTATTCTGGTTAATAAATAAACCCTTTCTCTCCCAATGCGTCAACGAATTATTAGCACCAAGCAGAGTAAATGTCGGTAATACATAGGTATTCTCCAAAAGCATGAGGTTTTGCTGACAAGTGGGCTTTACGACTGCACGCTTAAGCGTCTATAGGTAGATCATCGTCATTAACATGTAGTGTAGAACTCTAAACTGTGGCCACTTGACAGACCTTGCATGCAGCTCTCCTCCGCCTTATTAGCTGGTCAGTCGTAAGGCTCCCTCTTCCGCAAAATATTTGTACCCAGCCGACCTCTTAAACTACACAAGTGTTATAAATCGGCGGCTATCGCCTCCCAGCAGTAACAAATTTATAGCTCCATAAAGACGGGCCCGGCTATCTGGCGTAAACACAACAGAGAAGTGCCGAGATTTTTATAAACGCTCGCGTGGAAAATATTGAATCATGTTGTTCGCAGAGACGACGAATTCAGTACCTACTCAGAAGATCAGCTATATTTTGTTTACACGTTTTGTGGTTGAAATTGGCAAAGCCAAGTCACTGTTTCACTGTGCAGGTAGACTTGAAATTAATGCCCTTCTCAATTCACATTGGTCTAGTCTAGGACAATGCATATCTCATTAACAGTACAACAGTTTGTATTGACGTACGTCGAACGAGGATGGATTTAAAGATTGTTGAAGCATTTTTGCCACACTCTTTTGCTTTATTAGCAGTATAATTTTATTATTATTTACGCAAATGTGTGTTCATTAGGCGATTTTAAGGACATGCATGCAGCCCAATTAACAAAGACATGAACACCCAACTGAAGGATGACCCACGTGCATACAAACTTAAGGCTGTAACAAGGGCGAATGACTTTGAGCATTTGACCTCTGAGTTATAGAATAATAAACTAGCGCAATCTCTTGAATGTTTGTTGTACTTCTTCGGCGAATACTTTATAGGCTAATCCATAAACCAAAGATTACACAGATAAGAGATGTGGCGGATTTTCGATGGCGATTGTTCCCTGCGCTAATTAAGAAATCGTACAATTTTGTACTAATCACGCTTAATATTAACATTAAAAAATATATGAGCAGATAGGATTGCAGATATTGATGTGGCCGATATTTGCATGAAAGATTTAAATGAAAAGCTACTATCGTTTACCAGCGAAATTAGATTCTGTGGAAAATAAAGCTTTTGGAAAACATTTTTTTTTTGCCATCTAGACAGGTTAAATGCAATTTTTTTCCGTACGAATTAGTCACTGGTATATCCTTTATTACCAAAGATTTTATTCAAAATTTTTTTTTACTTAATAAAAATACTTAAAATACTTTTGCCTAACATTTCAGTTAAAGCTAGCCAATTTTGCAACATTCACCCTTGTTACACCCTTAAGTCAACTTGGAGAAACCCAAGGTAAATTCGTGACGTCTTGCGTGAGTTAGCGTGACATGCTACGCCAATCTGACCTTTTCACATTGTCTCGCCGAGTTTGTCTCTTGAGACAATAAATAAAGTCATCAAAACTCAATCACTAATAGGTGTACCTACTAGTAATAGGTACCTACAGTAATAGGTACTACGAATACCTAGATCCAAATTAGGATACCCTGTGATATGACAAGTACATGAAAAACATCAAAGCTGAAGCGCTTTGCGCAATAAAAGTACCAATCCGCGTAAATCAAACTCATGACCTATGTTTAGGTAGTCAAGCGTGATATTAGACCAATGCGGCAGTCGATGTCTCGTAATATAAGTTACTGTAGATACTACTCTCTCGTTGTAATGTGTACTGAGAGTGTTCTTCTGCTTGTATTGAATATCGACTGCGGAAGATGCGAGTGCGATATTTGCATAATGGAAAACTGATTGATCACCGCAACGCAGCGAAGCAGGTGGAATCAATGCAGTAAAATATTGCTGGTAGTATTATTAGATTTCCAATGAGAACAAATGTTTTGACTACGTGTTTGCGATCAAAAAACAACATAAACATTTAAAAATAGCATCGTTGTTTAGGTTTCACCCGTTTCAGCTGAGAAAACGGAGCTGATGTCAAACGATGTAGGTCACCTGCAGCGTTTCGTATTACGGGCAAAAATTCTGCAGCGCGGGTTGAATTATCATTTGCAGATATAAATTGTTCCTCCTATCCTATCCTGCTACGCACGTGCATAGTAGTTAGGTATTTAATAATATTAAGAAGGACTTTCGATAACAGTGCTTAAAAGTGGATTTAAAATATTAAACTATTGTCGCACAACCGGTGACTATGCTGGCCAGAAGAGGAGAAAATGGAATTAGAAAAAAATGTTTCTTTTTTTTATTATTTTGGCCTGGATACTAGTCCAGTGGGAGAAAAAAATGTAATGTTATGTTAAGAGAAAAAAATGCAAAACACTCACAAGGTATCTTGACTGTTGTAGATGGAAGATATTAATGAAAGAAGACATTATTTTTATTAAAAAAAAAACAATTTAAACTGCATTCATAGATTTTTTAAATAATTACATCGTAGAACCCAGAATTGAACCCACTACACGAGAAAAAAATTACCCTGTAGCTTTATCATACCGATCAAAAGGCTTTATCTTATAATAAATCCTTATCGATTATTTTTTTGCTAAATAACATAGTGTCAGAAATAAAAGGAAGACTATGTCAAAAAGAGGTCTTATTTCAGTAAAATGTTCCGTCTACAATATATTCAAAGTACATTCCCTCCATGTGGCACAGCCGGCCCTGTATAAATCTTACATGATCATAGTTTGATGGTTACCGCAGAAACAGCTAAGTTAGTTGCCATCTGCCATGTGAACCACCAGCTGAAGGTTATTCTAGCTCCAGCCGACTTTGGGCCGCATCGGGCTTAGATACTTCCGGGTGACGTGCGGCATTTATGTGCAGGCGGCATGGCAGCCTCTCAGGCGGTGGCATAAGTTTCTTGCGCTGTCAGCGAACTTCATAAATAGTGCCACCATCTTATCTGTTCAGTTATATTAAAATATACTTTAAATTATTCTTAAAAAGCGCTACGCCAAGCGTAGCGCTACGCTTTCGTAGCAACATCGTAGCGGGACCAAGTGGGTTCGCAGATAAAAACATAAAACATAAACATTTACATACAAGCACATACATTGCTTCTGGCCCCACACTAGCCACCACAATACCCTGTGTCGTGGGAACCAGAAACAACGACGTCACAAACATTTTTTTTTTTTTTTAGATAAATAATTAAATTCAATTATTGTACTCTATTTTTGAACTAAAACTTTCGTAAGCACTTTATTTGGTTACGCTCTGATTCGCATTCAGAGACGAGCAACCGACGACCCGAGCTCCGTCTCTGCTCACCATGATTCAGTTCTGTGAATCAGAGCGAAACCAGGTCGGACTCTTCCGGAATAAAGTCAATAGTGTATCAGGAATAAAGTCAATATTGAACTCTAATTCTATATTTTAGAATCTTTACACGTTTCTATTTCCATTACTCTGGTGTACAATAAAAAATATTGTTATATTATCTTTTGTTATTTATTATGAAATGAAAGTTTACAGTTTCGCAATTAATAGAATGTGCGGCGAAGAATCTAATAAAGATGCACTGTTTTTATCTGGTAAATTCTAATTACCGATGTGCTCATTTTATTATTTTATCTCCTATTTGGTTAATGTATGACCGCCTAAGGCGTCCCTTACCGGCCCTTCCACCCGCACCGCTTCGAACTAATAGGGAATACTTCGACCTAATAGGGGATGTGTTAGCACGGAACAACTAATCAATGTCGATGAAGCGAAATTGGAAAGGCTAACATTATACATAACTTTATGTACATTGACATTCAACAAGCAGAATGTAAATTCTTTACGTTGAAATAAATTTCTGATTCTGATTCTGAAAGTGATCTGTCAGGATCTTGGCACGTGCCAGTCCCTGGTCTCTGCCTACCCCCTGGGATACAGGCGTGAGTTTTTGTATGTATAGTTTAACTAATATTAAAACGTTGCCCATTAAGCGTATAGAATTTCAAGTTTACTATAAAGTTTTAAACGTTCAATGTACTCGAATACTGAAGTTGTAATGATTTCTAAGCTATTAACTACTACCCCTACTACTCGTAGTAATTACTTATAGGTATTTATTCAATAACATTAGAAATGATAAAGTCCGTCGGTATTTGAGATCGGCTCCGCGTAACTAGGTAGCGTGCGATACATTATACCTTAAGTTATCGCAACCGCCGTATGGGAAATGGAACGCTATGTACACGATACGAATATTTATTGTGCGTTACGGCTCTAGTTCATTTACTACCTTATTTGTATGCTGAGTTACGAGAAGCCTCGTTCTTAATCCGTAAATATTAAATGGATTCTAGTATTACGCCTAACTGGTCAACCTCCTAGGCTTGAATTATATGCGTCCGCGCGACCGAGCGGTTTGGCCGCAGATTCCAGCGACCGCGGTCAAGTCGCTTTTTGATTTATATGAAGCGGCCCGAGCGTCTCCGCTCTCCACACGTTCTCACAAACAACAAAAAAAGCGTCCCGTCCGCTTCAAATGCATCTATACAAGTGAACACGTTGAGACTCGTACGAGCGGCCGGGCCACGCGACTACGCCGCTCGAAGGCGCGACCGCGCCGCTATTTAAATAAATCGTTACACACAATATTGCTTGTAATTTCGTGGTGTAGCGGTCGGGCCGCTCGGTCGCGCGGACGCATATAAATAGAGCCCAGAAAACGTTTGCTACTCTAAACATTACAAAGTTTATTCACGTACCCGTGTAAAATTAATGTTCGCTAGTAATTCTGTGGACTGGTTCTGAGCGGTATCCCTCCCACCTTCTCTCGAAGGCTGCGCTCTACAATGAAGACTTTATTCCACCTTAATCGAATTTCGCCCTCTAAATTGAAAATTGTTTTACGGTCAACACATTACAGCTACGCGCCAGCGGCAAAGGGGGGACATTTCCTCAGAATTCCTTTTAACTACGAATGACCTCAAATAAGAAAGCAACGTTAAAAGCTTGTTGATTGAGCGGCAAAGGGTACATAAATACTTATTAAAATTCTGAAATATAACCTCGGACGAATTTTTTACGGCGTTCCTGAAAGGCTCGGGCTCGTCGTCGGAAAAGGGTTCTTCCTGCGCGTTAACTTTCATAATTTAAACAAAAGGGTTCAGTAAAAATGTACCTTTATCTCCCTGGCCGCGGATTGGTGAGTGGCGTAGGGCGACGCAACGTCGAATCAATTAATGGATCCTTTCTACTTATCGTGCCGAAATACCTACTTGACGTTACGGGCGATTTTGCAACAACAATGTGAAGGCTATCAACCGTCAAAAGAAAGGTTAGTCATCAATGCCTCTACATCACAGCAAACTTACAATGCTACATTACATACTTACCTCCTGTCTAAAGGCTAAAGGATTCCATGTTGTATTTGGAAGATTAGACTTTAAAAAAACCAGTCGTGCAATCTATATAATATAAATCTACGCTACTGCGATGGTTCTGAGGTAGGTAATGATACTTTGTGGTTGCCTAGAAGAAATTGCTTATAGATGTATAGAGATAACACTTTATTGAACATAAAAAGGAAATCACACAGGTATTTCTTATTCTAAGAGTACATACGGCGGCATTATCACTAAAAGTGATCTCTTCCAGACAACTTATAGTAATAAGGCCGTCACTTGTACTTAAATTTATAAGAAATATGTAAATGTAAAAAGTAGTATTGTAGTCATAAATTTATGACTACAATAAAGAATATTCTATCTATCTATCTACTTTGTTATCTGCCAAAGTTGACAGATGATGTAAAGAAACCGGCTTAAAATAATTTCAAAGTTTCGAAAGATCCGACATCGATATCGGCTGATGTCCAAATTGAATTGTAACAGAATGTTTTGTGCCTCGCTCTTGGATCCGTAACTTTGTCGTTGTAGTAACATCTCCAATAAAGTCGACGCAGATAACTTCTGATTGAAATAAAAAACCTTTCTTGCTAACGACTTTTGTGCTCTGGCATCGATGAGAAGTAGATCGACATGGTGTTGTCTCATAGAATACTTGAACAAAAAGATATTGGTGGTGACATCTAGGGGTAAAGATATATTAGACCGTTAATTAAAGAAAGTGGCTGTACAACTTTTTGCCTCTTTCTTCTAATGCTATCTGTTTTGTGTGAGCGAGAGGCAAATAGTTATTATGTGCCTTTGATTAATTAACCGTGCTGAACTCATTTGGGGTTTGCATTATAAGGCTGTGATAGCATAGTGGTGGAACATCGCGTCGCGCTACGTTCTCACATTCGTGAGGTCATGGATTCGAGTACCGGTACCTACCAATGACTTTGTTTTCTGAGTTACGTACAGACGCTACGTAATATTTTAGTATCAATACCATTCGCTAATGGCGTAGGAAAACAACGTGAGCAAACCTCTAATTGATTGTGTGAGGTGTTTACGTACTTGAAATAGCCAATCCACAGTGGACAAGAGTGGTAATCAAGTCTGTGCCTGTGCACTGCAGTGGGACGGATATAGGTATTTTAACATAAAAAATAAATTTGCACAATGCTGATAACCTGTACATTGGCTCGACGTGCACACTGTTTGCCTGCTGCGTGAAGTGTCAAGGGAGCGAGTATAAGGGAAAGTTTAATACGTCTATGGATTCGAATCTCACTCACAACTATACTATCGACTTTCGGTTCTTTTCTAAAATTACTAACTAGGTCGTGACCGCCGCGCAAAGCTAGCAGCATTTTCGTACCCCTAAATATAATGATAGTGACCTATCTATTCACTTCTCTATTCTAATCTAATCTATTTATATTCTTATTCATGGTTGTAGTCACGGCAGTATATTTTATAATATTGAGATAGGTGAAAGAGGTGAAATAAAGCGTGATGGGCGAAATGGGTCCACGTACAATAAAAATAACTTTTACAGTTACAGTCCAATAACAATTGATATTTTTGGTTATAAATAGTAGTTTTAACATAACATAACATTAACATACAGGCACATACATTGCTTCTGGCCCCACACTAGGATACCCTGTGTCGTGGGACAGGCTTATAAAATAAGTTTTTGGCTTATAAAATATATTTACAGGATTCATGTAAGTTTATCCGAAAAACAATCTATAAAGTGTAGTGCTTACGAAAGTTTTACTTCAAAAAAAGCCTAAAACATCTATTTATAACCAAAATATCGACTTTTTCTAAATCGAAAAACTCCAGCCACACAGCGAATTCTGGCACACGCCTGCCTGATAATGAACGTATATATCTAGACCATTAATTTAATAAACAAGCCTTTTTATTGGAGGTAGGCCCATGCTTCATACATTTTTGCTCATCGTCCTTTGTGAAAGTGATTGACATTTATTGCAAAAAACACAAATATATGTACATATAACTTTATCTATCTATACATATCTAAGCAGTCAATGAAAGAAACCCACTGTTGGGCACAGGCTTTTTTAGCATAACTCCAATCCGTCCGGTTCCTAATCTCGTTCATTGTCTTCTTGCTACCTTCTGAATGTAATCGATCCACCGGTGGGCGGCCTACCCACCGAACGTCGGCCACCACGGTTCACCACTCTGTGCTCACCTTCGTCTTCCCATCTACTCTGATATCCTGCCCATCTCCACGTATGTTCCGTTATACAAACATTAAATACCTATGTAGGTATTTGATGTAATGTTAGGTATGGATACAACTTGAATCTACGCTCATGCAATGTAAAGTACCTACCTACGCACTTACGGGAGCGACAACGCGCGAACTTAGGCCGAAATCGCGTGATAAATTGGGCAATTTATCGCGAAATTACTCGATATGCCGACATCGGCAATTTTCACATCCCTCGCCCGGGGCCATATTGGAAATGTCGTTATTGGCCCGTAAAAGCTTTGAATGTTCTCGAAATTGTCGCCTACGAATGATTTTGCCGCGCATGGTGGAGCATGCAGTTGGCAATCAGTAAGCCGATTTTTTTACACAGCCGAGTTTCAAAAGAAATCCTTTTGTGAACTTCCCGGTTTCAGGAAAGCTAACTGTTGACTACGGGTGGACCATGTAGGAGAACTGAAGAGAAACTAAGGAAAAGGCTAATAATAATAAGAGATGTAATGGAAAATGTAGGCGAGAAAATGGTGTGGCAATGGCGTTGACAAAATGTGTGACAGTAAAATTGATAGATGGCAGTCGTTAAGCCAAGTCAGAGGCCTTAGGGCAGCTTGAAAACTTCTGACAGTAAGACCAGCTACTAGTCTTTCAAGGCTCTACCAATCCGGACTTGGTCCCCGTGGTGGAGTATGGCCTATACCTTCCTCAGGGAAGAGACCCGTGCCCATCGGTGGGGACATAATGTGTTGATGATGATGATGATAATAACATAAACCGTCACTAACACTAAGCGTCTGCTAATCTGCTGTTAAAAGCTGTCAGTTTTTTTTGTATGCACTTCTTCCGCCTGGCATCTGATAACAATGGATTAACATTAACATAATATTAAATTAGCGTTCGAGATACCCGGGGGTAAGTACCTTTTGCCCAAGTTCGCTCACCTACATTTTTAACAGCGCGATAACAGTTAAAACCCCAGGGCGAATCCACTGAAAGTTATTGCAATGTTTATTTTTATTTGCGTTTTTATTGTTCTTTTATGACGTTCCGGCCCCGAGCAAGCTTGATTTTCTTCCTCAGTTAAAAGTAAGATTGTGTTTACAAAAAGAACCCGATCATTGCGTCGGGGCTTGGCAATGTGGCGACCATTACTTACTTTACACAAATGTGTAAATGCAATGATGCTGGGGTGCAATTAGTTACGCAGGTCCTCCACTGTATCCGTGTGGAGTTTCTGGTCTTCCATCGGACGCGTCCCCCGGGTGGCGTATAGGGGAACGCACTCCAGATATGGGGGGGGTACCGGCTTCGGCCGGCGCGGACCAAAACCAGAGGGAGGGGGACGTCCAGTGATTTGCGCTGCTGGATGTCCCGCGGGGTCCACTATGGGCCCCGCACCCGTAACCCCACAATGGGCGGGGCCGGGGGCCTTCGGGCCGTGAGGAGACAACCTCTATAAAAACACACGATGGGGGCCCTCCTCTGTGTCGCTCTGTGCAGCAGAGGGCATAGAAGAGGGCTGGAGGGTCGGGGAGGGGCGGGGGTTTCGCAAGCCGGGCCTAAGGGAGGGACATTGCGGGTGGTAAGCCAGGGACCAGGGACTGGGCACCCCATATGGTCTCTGGCCGAGGGGTGTTCTTTTGGGAGGGATTTTTGATGGGCCGAGGATCCGGGCAGAGGGCCACAACGTCAAAAAAAAAAGGGGTGCTTGTGTGGGAGGGACTATTGATGTTCCTCTTTAGTTATAGACTTCGGGAGCTCGCGCCTTTCCGCCGGGAGAGCCGGTGGCGCGGGGGACGCCGCCGGTTGAGGGAGGGTCACAGACGGCAGGTTGGGGGACCTGCCCGCCGACATCGTGACGGGAAAAGGGGGTGGGGGGCCCATGCCCCTTCTCCAGTCGGCCCCCGGGGTGTTTTAGGAGGTATGCCTCTCCTATTATTAGGAGATGAGAGTCGGAGGGCCGTCGCCCTCCCCCAAGGGTGGCGGTTATGGTGCGTAAAGCATTTCACCCCGTTAACAAAAAAAAAGGTCCTCCACTGTATGTAGTTGTCTGATTTAGCCTACTCCGAATTGTCAAATGCATACATATTTTATGTACATCGATGGTCGGACGATGTCGTTGAGTCGGCGGAAGGTCCGTGTGAAATGGCATTTGGGGGAAAAGGCCTATACCCAGTGGGCAGCGGTGGGCTGATGACGATGATGATGATAACAGGATAATAAATTATACCTACATTAAAAATTAACACTTACAAAAATAATAATATGTACATCCCAATTACAGGCAGATACGCCACTTATTATTGATTGAGTTTGTTGGTTGAAAATGTTTAACATGCCATAAACAGTTCAATTTAACTTTGACCAAGATAATTATTATTGATTGATTAATATATTATTGAGTAGAATTGCGACAATAACGTTGTAAAATAACGATAATAATTGATAATAATTTTAGTGTCTTATAGTACAAGCCTCAAATTGTATATTGTAATTATTATTTCACGGCTATATATTTCTTCACATGTTTACATATTAAACCATTAAGAATTCCACAACTATTTTATCACGTGTTATGACCATATGAAATAGGTATGTAACACCGGCGCGCGGCGCAGGGAAAGTTTATAAATTAACGAAGTTGCGCATGGTAACAGGGGGGCGGCAGGAGGACAGGCGTCAAGTGCATGATAAGTTATGAATACGCCGAGTGTGTGAAACTTGCGATGCCCATGGTGCCCACTTACCAACTTGCGAGATAAGCTAACTACGGATGAATTTCCGCTCAGACCCGAGAGACTGTTGCCGGGTACATTTTAAATGTACTTAGGTGTAAGCCAGTGACATTTTCAACGCAATCTATGTATAAAATATCTTATCTCTAATGTATAAAATTCTCGTGTCACAGTGTTAGTGCGCATGCTACTCCGAAACGGCTTGACTGATTTTGATGAAATAAAATAAAATAAATAAATATATAGGTATATATATAAACTCGGCAAAACGTGGGTCCAGTTATAGAGACTGGTGCCTCTGCCTACCCCTTCGGGGATAACGGGCGTGAGTTTATTTATCATTTTTATTTCACGCCCGTTATATATGTATGATATACAGGCTCATTGCTAGTGACATTTATTTTCATCTGTAGTAAATCTGTGCATCCTAACTCATTACTTCATTAGTATCGCTGGCAAAACAGTTCCTAAACTCAAACAAAATTTCAATCAAGGTTTTCTTTTCTCAATTTCATTTAAGAGTCCTACAGAAATATTTTCTATATCTACCCCCCCTCTGGCAGAGTTTTTATCAAGGCAAGTTGTTAGTAACTTTTGGCTGACCACGAGCAATCGGAATGGCTAGTAATGGCAATTGGGCTAACCTGCGTATGAAGCGGCGTGTTCTCGCAGGTCTCGGCGCGTACTAGCAGCTCGTCCAGCCGGCTCCGACACGATGTCGGTGGTCCCGATGTTGATCACCTTCATGTAGCCTTGATTGCCTCGTAGGATGGTTGCAGGCAGCGAGTAGGCCAACTCTTCCATCTCGTGATGGCGCACAGGTGTGATCACGTCGTTATTGTCCTTGTTTCCTAGTATTTCGACTTTTGTAATAGATATTCCGGGCGGCAAGCATTCTTTAGAAGTTCTTGAACCAGAAAATTTTTCAGTAGTTTTCTAGCAGGCGGTGCAGGATCTTCTTCGATTTCGGAGAGCGAGACTTAGATCCACGTGGCGGACACGAAGATGTGGATTGCTCGATTTCAGGAGCCCGAGGCCTTTTTCTTCTTGTTTGTAGCGCGAGCACTCTTCGTGAGTAATCCCACTTCTGAATGTAAAGAAGGGCAGGGACTCAAACAACAAAGTTAATCAAATAGAAATTTATTTGGGCAGAGCTTCGCCCTATAAAATAATTACAACAGGAAAAGTCCCGATCCAACATTTGTAACGGCTTAAATAGGCAGGCGTTGTTTCTCCCACCCTCGCAACCGGCCGGTGCGAGCGAGATGGGGCAAACGGGCGGTGCGCGGCGGCGCGCGGCGGTGACGTATGCTGCCGTCACGGCTACTCTGGCTTGGCTATGGCAGGCTTGGCTATGGCTGGCTATGCTATGGCTGGCTTGGCTATGGCTGGCTTGGCTATGGCTGGCTTGGCTATGGCTGGCTTGACATGGCACTGGACTGGGCTGAGCGTTACAGTAGGTACCTATTCTAAATACCGGTGGAGATGAATATTCTGAGGACACTTCGAGTGATGAAGAGTAGTGTTTTATTTTGTGCTTCATTAGGTATATTGTGTACCATGTTTTTTTTTCTGTTTAAAGTGTTTGGCCGTCTAAGTTGTTTTATTGAAATAAATGTTTTTTTACTAAAACCAAGATTGCCTTCATGTGTACCGACACTATGTAAGCAAACGGACTTTACTTCCCATTGACCTAGAACCATGAATTTGGCAATTAATAATATCGCCGTGTAATACAAATATAGGTAAAAATCCGAAAACTAGCTATACATTAGTAATTAAAAAAAAGTCTTTGACGTTCGGGAAAACTTCGGAAAAAACTGCGAGTACAGAACCCTCGGTGGGCGAAGCGAAAAAAAATTAAAAAAACTTGCTGTTTTTTTTAACTCTTTTTGGATATAAGTCTTATTATAATCATGACGCACTGAGTGCGCCAGGACAAGGTACTCGGCGGGTCCGCACTTTATGGAATAAGAAATGTATTGAGGCTACCATTCACAGGCGCGCCCATCCGCCGGATTTGTCGCTGGCGACAAGTCCGCAGACAAATCTGCGTGTGAATGTGTTGGTTCTCGGTTCGGTGCGCGGCTCGCGGCTCGGCGCGGCGCTCGTCGTCTGGAGATAAAGTAGTGCCTAAGCAGCGCGGCGCTCGTGTAGTGTGTGGGCGATGACGGATTTGTCCACGAATGGGTACGGCTCGGGGCTCGGCTCGGGGCTCGGTGTAGTGAATGGTGAGCTTAACGGACGTCTGTACAAAAAAATACATTTCAACAGTGCATAGAACTTAACACGTAGGCGTTATATTGTAATACCATGTTTTCACATCGAAAACCATACTAGGCGAGCCTGTATCATGGTTTTCGATGCCTCTCATCGAGTCTCACTATTTCATCACAATGTTATGGGTAGAAAATAGGTATATATTGTGCCGAAACATAAGATAGTTTTAGATAATGGATAGTACTTATTAATACAAGCCAAATCAGATAAATATACAGAAGGTATACGTTTACAACTTTTGTTGTTCAGCCAAATGATAATGCAAGTGATAATTTCTTGTGGTTCCTGTTCACAGTTTTTTTCGCCCCTCTCTAACTGGGCGTTAGATGTCCTCTGTGGACATCTAATCCAGTTATATGTCAAAGGACTGAAAAATTACCGATGGCTTCAGGTTACAGAATGAACTTCATTCCAAGGTTCCCAATAAGATATTGATATGGCTTAATCAGATATGGCTTGTTGAATTTGTTCAATTGAACAAATTCAATTGTTTGTTTTGTTTTGTAAAGTTCTTTATTCGAACATAAGATCAAAAATTAGTTTAAAATCCCAGTGGTAGTTAATTATCCTATTTAAAACAGTCATAGGTCCATATGTTAAGCAGACTAAGGGCGTCTATATTAAACTTTATGAGCACACTTTTATTCTTAAAATTTTAGTTATCTGAAGCTACAAGCTAACATAATGTACTAAGATAAGAGCTCTTTGTTACGAGTTCATTAAACAATAAGCGCTATTTAAATTTGGAAAACAGATCATTTATAAATTACAACTATGTAACTAATCACTAGAGATTCCATAACTTAGCATTAACATTGTTTTGAAAACTCATACAGTGGAGAAATGGAGGGTAAATTCAATTGTGGGGGCCCGAAAATTGCGCTTGTCTGTACTTACTGATTCGCTCTTCGTTCACTCATGTACTGAAGCGTTGTTGGCCTTCACAAAGTCACAGAACTTTAGAAGTTATTAGATTGCTGGGCATGCTATCAAGAACAAAACGGTTAACGGTATCGTTACCGATAGAAAAGTTATTGAAAGATCAAATAGCTCAGATGAAGCAAGAATTTGTCCTTTGTACGAGGAACAAAGACAATCTTCGACAAGACTGTAACGCCAATTTTAGAACTCTTATCTTGCCCATCCGCGCTAACCGGCATGCACTAAGTGCATGGTAAATGAAACTCATTTTAAAACAACTGCAGACTAACGACTGCTATTTATTTTTACTCCACGTCGAGAGTATCTTGGTTGAATTAATGGGAATTGCAAAAGAGAGCCTAATCTCGCTCTCACGCAGGCCAGTATACTCGCAATCTGTGTACTGATGAAAGCGCTTGCCTATAGGTATAAAAAATAAGAATGAAATTTCAAATAAAAAGTTAAAATAAGTCTGTGTTTGATAGTTCGGTGTGCGCATTAAGATAAATAAAAAGTCCAGTTCAGTGTAAATGAAAGTCCATAAGGGACTCCACACACGGCGGCTATAAGATAAAAATGTATATTATAGGAAAAATGTATGTATAGCACGATATATAGACCACACACGACAGCTATAATATACATCTTTACATCTTCGTATCATAAAGGTACTGAGCGGTCTCTAAGCTATACATCCTGGGATGCATTGTATATTACAGCCGCCGTGTGTGAAGTCCCTAACAGGTAACGTAATGTATATTTCGCTACATTTCGTTGACATACGTCTCGATGGACGCACTTCCCGGCAGTGATACTTTAATATAATGTAAAGCTATACATCCCGGGATGTAATGTACATTAATGTATATTATAGCTGCCGTGTGTGAAGTCCCTTACTAAGCGGATAATTTACTTATAGTAGATTAGTAGCCAAGGGCTGTAAGGCATCAATTGCAGCCGCCTATAGTTCGAGGGGGCAATTGATGCTTACACCCGAGCTAAGCTTACATCTCGATTGTGAGGTAAGTAGAAAAAAATCACTCGTTTTCCTTTTCGCCACTTCATGAACTCGTCGTAAGTTTTCAAATATCTCTCTTTAGAACTTTCAGGCGAAATATTGTTAATTGCTGCTTCAGCTTCCATTTTCATTGAACCGATTAAATCGGGTCGCTTATATCTTCATCACTCGCAGAACTCATGTTTTTTTCCTAATTAGTACGTAATTATAAAAAAAAATCCCAAAACAAACAATATTTAAAGTAAAACTTTTCTATTCCCGCCGTTTTTCATCTGTTTTTTTAATTTATTTTTTTCAAGAACGAAATTGAGCTTTCGATATTTAAAATTGATGACTATTATACTCATACGAAGACAAGGCTGAAAAGCGAAGCAACTTCTTTTGTCATTGGGCTGAATGCACGATGTCTATTGCCAGTATGATGGTTAGATGTACCTACGCGAACTTTTTGAAAGAGTGAAGAGTTTTTTTTAATTACTTACCGCCCTAGGGCTTCCCTAGCTACATTATTACCCTAGAGCGCTAATTGGTCACTTACAAGCCCCATTTGGTTGTAATAAGAACCTACTTACCGAATATGAGAGATGTAAAAATATTTATTATTATTATTTTAGAACTAACTTCCAAGCGCCGGCTTGTCATGCAGGATAAGATATTTTTTTATACGTGTAAAGAATTTAAATACTACCTATGTCAAAAAAAAAATTATGAGTAGGCATACGACAGATTAATGATGGGGGTTGATAAATTAATTTATGTTCAAATATGATGTCCTCCTCGTCGTAGTCCGACGACGGCGACCTCAAGTATTGGTAGGACTTCTGCGACGGTGGGCTCGGATGTGGCTTGCGAAGCCCAGCTTATTTTTGAAAGTTCGGTTACATTGGCCGCAGTAAAGTTCACCGCGGTCATTGTACACATAAGAATAAGTGGGCTTCGGAAGGGTTTTTCGCTGCTGTCGGTTGGAGTTGAGAGTCTCGAGCCGCGCATCTTCGAAATCCCTTACTTTCTTGTGGATGGTGGAGCGCCATTCGCTGCGTCTACGGGCGGCCTTTTCCCAGCTATCGGGAGGAATGCTGGCAGCTGTTAGGTGCCTTTTAAGGACGTCCTTGTAGCGGAGGTGCTGTCCACCGACTTTACGTGCACCATTAGACAGCTGGGAATAGAAAACGGCCTTGGGCAGTCGGTGGTCTTCCAAGCGCGCCAGGTGGCCGCACCACCTTAGCTGGATTGTCATCAGCATAGCCTCCATGCCCCGCATTTGTGTCCGTCTTAAAACATCGGTGTTTGGCACTCGGTCTTCCCAGGTTATCCTCAATATGGTTCGAAGGCACTTCATGTGAAATACGTCTAGTTTCTTTATGTCTCTCTTATAAAGGCACCAAGTTTCGGAGGCGTACAGTAATATGGGAAGGACAATCGCCTTATAGACAGCCAACTTCGTTTTTAGTTTAAGTTGTTCAAATATAAACATTTATCAATGTCCTTATTTTGATAGTAGTTCAATGAGTGTTCTTTCTTAGCGTAGGTACATTTCGAGGAATAACCCTTGGGTTACCGTCGAAGGAGCTTTGCACCCGGGAATACCTCGAAGTGTGCGGAGTTAAATTAAGTCTCTTCCCTCCACAGCCATAAGCAAGTGGGGTAGTGGGTCGGTAATTAGGTTACTCGACGAGTTTGGCTACCAACGCTGTCGCCTGATTAAAACACGTTCGACCTAATTATCTAAGCCTTAAATTTTAAAGTATTTCCCTTCGCTTTCTGCACGATTAACACTTAATAAGTTTAATTTTATTTTAGGCATGGAAGATCAAAAAGAGATTGTTTAATTGAATAATTTTCTGTAATGCTCACGGCTCGCTTACTGCGACTTGAAACTGAGTATAGGAGGTGTGGTGCAGTGAATGTTGACGTACATTCTCCGTCAAAATTGCCTATATCAGCCACTTGAGAGCACAACATGAGCGTCACTTTCAACAGTCAGATCCCAGTCGCTGTGGCTGAAGACGGTCGGGAAACATATTTATAACTAAACTCTCTCTTACTGAGAGAAGGCGTGTGTCTTATAGTGGAACGTATAAAAAAAATGTCTACCAATTATGACAGGTATTTACTCAACCCCAATATAAGCAGCGCCCGATGCTGCCTTTTTGTAAATTAATTAATTTAATGCTCATGATGTGATCCCCCTTGTCTTACGCAAATCGCCGATCTTTTAATAAGTCCGCTGCCTGTTATTTTTATTATCATATTATGGCGAATACTCGATATAATATAGCTGGATTCTGTTTGTAACTCACCTACGTTGTCGTATCGATTTTTGTATAGCAAATCTTTCACGTAGGTATCCCCAAAAGAAGAAATCTAACGGTTTTAGGTATTGCCGACCATCGGTACATTTGTACCAATCCAAGTAAGAAAATCCTAGGAAGTCTTATATTAAGTGGGTACTTATTTGCGAATAATCAATGCTATCTATGGAATGATAATATCGCTATTTTTCGAACGTCGTCGTCGGCAATAAATAATTTTCTTGAAATTTTACTCAAACGTTTTACGTTGTTTCTTTCTTTTATAAAATACTATGTTACTTAAGAAGAATTATAATTTTTTGTTCATTCTTTCAATTAGCAGCAAAATAAAATAAATAAACTCACGCCCGTTATACCCGAAGGGGCCTACCCCTGCCAGAGGCACCAGTTTCTAGAACTGGACCCACGTTTTGCCGAGTTTAGCAGCAAATAGGGGTGATTTTTTTTAACATTTAAGGTGGTTCGATTCCCAGACGAATCAAGTAATTTTTAGAATATCTTTGAATTCAGTATTACATTACTAACTTTTAAAAATAACCTAACGCCTTCTTTCAGCAAAATATCCTATCTACGATATTTAAGGTACTTTCCCTTCATCTCTCATAGTCTCGGGACACCCTGTATAGACTAAATAAAAAAAATGTCTACGCATTGCGTCAGGTATTTACACACAGGGAGAGAGTTAAATTGGTCTCTGTTGAGTGACACCGTGTTATTACCTCGGGAGGCTCTGCGGTGAGACGAATGGCTCCCAAATAAGCTGTTGCTAACCCAAACTTTTAATTGAACCGCCGAAACAGTTTTATGTATGAGTTTCTCGAAGCTACGGTGACACAAGAGATCTCTGTGATTTTTTTGACTCGCATTTTCCAATGCTTTGGGGAACTAAGGGACAGTTTCTGACTTAAGAATTTCGCTAATTAACTTCGTAACTGTAGTGCGGTCTCGTCAAATTTCTCAGAAAAGAGCGAGACGCAACGTTACTAAGTATAGTTATACTTAGTGAAATTCTTAATTCAGAAACCGACCCCGATTGAATGCTTTTGATCAATACTCACTATCAATTTAGAGATAAATAGTTAATATGAAGCAGATACTAGGTCAAATAAAATTATAGAATACCCTTATTTATTTGTGTACCTACTCATTAGTATAAGCTGTGCATCTTTTATAATAAATTTTATTAATATGTCGGAGGTCAAGACCCACTTCGGGTCGCTGAGCCATCGCAGTAAGTAAGTAATATAATTTATATAGTCGTGTTATGAGTACAAGCGTGATGACCCTTTTAATTAAATATAATAATACACTTTTTCTCTACAATAATTACAATCACTCACATTCTTGTCACGTAAGTCTACATCGAAATATTTGAACTATAATCTGAAGCCGAAAAGTCTATGAAAACTTTTGCAAATGTAAGATAAGATAAGATAGTAATATTCTTTATTGCACACAAGAAACAAGAGACCAAATAAAATTTACAATTAAAAACATATAAACAATGGGCGGTCTTATTGCTAACAGCAATTTCTTTCAGACAACCTTGTAACGGAAAGGTTACGTATTTATGCGTGTCTGTGTCTCCTATACACGTGTGTGTTTTTCACTTTTCGACTTTCACAAGGGTGTTCCTGGTTGAGTTCTGGGTGATGAATTTGCAGGCTTTTGCAAATTATATTTTTTATATTTTTTGCTGTAGGTAAGTATTTTAAGTATTATTTGTGAAATATATGATTTTATTCTTAACCTACGTTAAAAATTGTCAGCAATTTGTACATGAATCTTATCAAATAAATATTGAACTCTTTATTTTTATAAAATATGATGCATGATTCATAAATAAGTGATCACAAAAAAATGAATCATGTGTTTAAATTTTAAAAATAAGCACTGAGAGTATATCGTTGAATAAGTATTTTTAAAGCTCTCTTCACTTATATTTTATTGGAGCAGAAATGGGTTTTGCATGTTGCATTTGCAATGAGTTTTGCAGCTGCAACAGTTATTCGCTTTCGAATCTACATAGAAATAAGAGGGATAACGGAAATATTGTTTCAGTTGGAAAACGTGGAAGGACTTAACATTTTAAACCAACTAAAATAACTGTACCGAATTTCTCGAATCTATGCTAATTCTTAAAATTTCGACACCTTTTTCGTATAAAAGACAAATGGATGATAGCGACCATTAACTATGATTAAACCGAATGCTCATAATGTTAGTGTCCCCTATCATGTATCAAACATAGTTGGAACTCTTCCAAGCGACAAAAATGAGGAGATTATGGTGCTCGCCAAAGTTTCTTCCCCATAAATCGTATTTCGAATTAAGTAAATGGAACGTAAACTAACATGAATAAGAGTTGGCCGTCGCAGGACAAAAACCACTAAAGGGAAGAGTAGACGTATTTTTCTTTCCATTAATGATACCTACTTTTTGGCACAGAACAGTTAAGCCGAATTTACATTACGAAATTAGTGGCATGAAAGTCGTGACATTAGTTTTATCAAAGTTCTCACGTGTAATTTGGTACTTTTGTAATGCATGCATTAATTTCGCGACAGCTAATGAATTTCGTGTTCTGCGCGATTTTTTGGTGAAATTAGTGTCATGCAACTTTTCATGAGATGCGACGTGAAACTAGTGTCGCGAAATCGCCTCCGCTGTGGCGGACGTACCTATGTATTTTCGCGCGCTACATGCCTTCAAACGTTGAAAATGGCTAATATACTATACCTACTAATATTACTATACGATACTGACGATTTCACGACACTAATCATTTTATGAAATACTTTCGCATATATCGAAACTACTTTCGTGAAACTGTGGTCAACATGCAACTAATTTCGTGATTTCATTGGGCTTTATAAAAATAAGATACTAGCTCCTTGAGTAAAGAAGGATCGAATCGTGGATTTTCAAACTTTAATTTCAATCTATAAACCACGGGACCGTCCCCATAGGAAATGAACGAGTGTCTGGGATACATTCATGCAAAAATCCAATTTCGCGGTTGCTTCCGTTTTCCTCGAGACAATTCGGCACATTGAACTCCTTATGTTTGGTTTGGGTAAGAGTACCTTCGACATGTAATTTTCCACAATGGATTGATTTGTGACCTAAATGGGTACAGAATTATTAAATTTTCAAACTTTATTTGTATTCAACGTAGGTCAATACATTGTGACGTCTAAATCAACTTTCAATCAACAAGAGACATCTTTACATAAAAAAGGAAATAAAGCGTAGATTATATGCAAAAAGAAAGTGATAATGACGCTACATATTTACTTTTCGCAGTTGAAGGACCTATTGAGTTCCTAAGTTACTTACTACGATGTTTTTATTACTTTCTGAAAATCATACACTATCGTCCTCAAAATCATACCCAAACCACAAATAACTCATTTACTTATGTTTGGCTTGAGTAGTAAGACGGTACGGTAAGAGGGCTCGACAATACTCGACATGTAATTTTGCACTATGAATTGTTATGTGACATAATAATATCTTCCACACAACTCAATTACTTGACCTGGTCCCAAACTAGTATAACCTGTGCTATAGTAACCAGGCATGGACATTATAAACGTGGAAAAACACTCAGACTGAAGCCATGTGAAATTATGTGGAGAAAGACACTACCCATTAACTTTGCGCAATACAGGGACTTACTGAGTTTTTAACTTACATACTAAGTTCTTATTGTTATTCTGTGTTGAAAACCATACACGCTCACCCACTAAATACTCATTACCATTATGATAAGATTTTTACCTAAACACGATTGAAATAGGTGTAAAGATGCAGTAAGTACCTACTCGATATCTTACATCTTCTATTTGTCAAATGTTTGCAATATAGGTACTTGTATTTGCTTCTTCAACTTTTTATAAAATAAAATAAATCTAGTATATGTATCTAGGGCTACCTTTGATGGTAGGGTGAAATGTCATGTAGTGCTCAAGCAATCAAGTCTGATCAGGCTGGAACTAATTGGGATGGCTTAAAAAGCAATCCGTAGTTTAGTTAATACCATCCAATCCGAAGGGTAAATTGCGCCATGTTTGGGGCAGCAAATCACACAATTCCGGATTTAATTTACCAGTCAATTGGTCGGCCGCAGTCTTCGTGGCAAAACAGGCAAGTACTATCACAGAAGTTCAAACACGTCTGCATAATTCTCATACAGTCGCATTGAGAATGGTTAAAGTAAAATTAAGCGGTAACATTTAGATGGAGGTTTTCATAGTAAGGAAGGGGTAACAAATATTTTGCAGTATAGACAATGTGACTTTTTATAGGCGATTTTGGACCTTCGCTCAAAAACAAAATGCAGTGCGAGTCAGACCTGCGCACGAAGGGTTCCGTACCATTATCCACAAAAACGGCAAAAACATCACGTTTGTTGTATGGGAGCCCCCTTCAAATATTTGTTTTATTTTAATGTAATTATTTATTTTTAAATTTAAAATGTAGCTAAATATTTTGTGAATATTTGAAGCGTCTACCTATTCCCGTAATCAATATCGAGCATAAACGAGCAAAAAATCACGTTTGTTATATGGGAGCCCCATTAAATATTAATTTTATTATATTTTTTAGTATTTTGTTATAGCAGCAACAGTAATACATTTTCTGTAAAAATTCCAACTGTCTAACTATCACGGTTCTTGAGATACAGCCTGGCGACAGACGGACGGACGGACGGGTGGACAGCGGAGTCTCAGTAATAGGGTCCGTTTTACCCTTTGGGTACGGAACCTGAAAAATGTACCGCAATTGCACAAACTTCGTTGCATTTTCATAGTATTTTGCGACTTGCGTTGCTCATACATAGTTGTATTGGCATTATACAGAGCAGGATTATACAGGTGCTGGACATCTGAACAATGTCCCAGGCACTGCAGCGTCCTAGTAGTCCATTCAACCATTTAGTGTAAGTGAAGGTTCGTTTTTTGGATGCTGTATAAATTCTATAAGTGCGGGCATTTAAACACATGCTGAGTAACAGTTTTGCGCATGCTGGCGGCATCTTTAGATCAATTTATGTTACTGTACATTACTGTAGATCAATTCGCACACTTGCAAGAACAACGTGTTATTTCGGTACGCTTTCGTTACATGAGCACATTTTTTAAAGGTTTCAAAGTAATGGCCGAAAGAGATGGCGCTATAACGTGATGCAGTGTCTCTTTTGCTCATTATTCCGGCATTTTTGGAGTAAATAAAATCGCTTTAAAAAAATATTCTATGAATAAAAAATGGTTTTCTTCGAAATATCACGTTGTTCTTGCAAGGGTGCGAATTGATGTTTGTTCTAAGAGATGTTCCTCTGAATTCAGTTATTTAGTGTCCAAGCTAGCCCGCCACGGGTTTAATAACAACCTCCCTGGAGCGTCTGAGGCAAACAGGGCTGGGGAAATTAACAGAGCACCGACACGGAATATCAATCAACGTGTAACTTAGAGGTGGGATTCAATTATGCAGTTTGTGCGTTGTGAAAACCTGACCTAATTCGCCCGTATGCACCGTTGTACCGTTCTCAGACAACCCAGGGTTACTACCCAACTAGTTTTTCATAATTTATTATTCAACGTCTGAAAATTATAGTTCCTTTTATGTGAAATAATTAATCTGAAGTAAACACCACACAGTTCTTTAAGTACTAAAGCTAGCCGCCTGAGTGATCTTAAACGATCACGATTAAGCAAAGTAGGGTGTGTTCAGTGCATGGATGGGTGACCGTTCTATGACTAACGCTAGTGGCATTTTTCGAAGCGGTTCCGTGCTTTGCAAGGCACGTTAAGCAGTCGGTGCCGGCTGCCGTCGATAGATGGCAGTCGTTAAGCCAAGTCAGAGGCCTTAGGGCGGCTTGAAAACTTCTGACGTACATGATTCTTTACAAATAGAAGAAGAGAGAGAAAGAGAATATTGCTATATCCTCGTAAGGCCCGACCTTGAAAATAACAATTGATTTTGTGATCACTTGAAGACATTGGGCCTCACGAGGATATGCAATAAATATTTTAACCTCTTCAGTCTGAGTACTGAAGTACTGAGTACTCCGGACTGAGGAGGTTAATATCTAACCAGACATCAGAAATTTATTTCGACGTAAAAAATTTACATTCTGCTTGTTGAATGTCAATGTACATACAGTTATCTATAATGTTAGCCGCTGCCTTGGGACCGTCTGTCGTGGAGAAAAAGGCAGCGAGAAAAAACTCCACTCTGACCATCTTTTCTCAAATCACCTTAAAGCTAATACAAATCAAACTTACAAAATAACATCTTGAATGTGTTCAACACTAGACACATTTATCCTCTGATTAAATTTAATACTAAACTACTATTTAATGCCATACGTCCTTGTCTTCTAAATAATCGTTGATTTTATAATAAGCTTTTTTGCAAAGAGTGTGCTTAACACAATTCTTAAATCGCGTTGGAGGTAACTCTAATATATCTTGGGGTATCTTGTTGTAGAACCTTATACAGTGCCCCATAAAGGAAGTATTAACTTTGCAAGTCTAAATCGTGGAAATGACAATTTATGTTTATTCCTAGTATTAACGTTATGATGGCCACCAAGTGTTTCGAAGTCTGTAATATTTTTCCTAACGTTCATAATATTTTAATATATATATTGGCTTGCAACTGTTAAGATGTTAGTTTCTTTGAAAAAGTCTCTTAGCGAGTCCCTACTACCTAGCTTGTAAATAAATCGGATCGCTCTCTTCTGCAAGATGAAGATAGTCTCAATGTCTGCTGCCCGGCCCCACAGTAGTATACCATAGGACATAATACTATGGAAGTAACTAAAATAAACAAGCCTAGCAGTTGCAACGTCAGTAAGTTCTCGAATTCTTTTCACACTTTATATTCATGCATTAACATCACTAATCAATTTAAGACTGTTTGCGAAATTTGCTGTTCACAGCTATCTACTACATTCTATTTGTAATTTTCTTATTTTCATGATCACTGCCATTTTCTTATTTCCCCTCACTGCTCGTACAATCTTAGACGATCTCGGGTTGTAACGGAGCCCATTATCTGATATCCGGACAGCCGGCCTAGTTAATGAATGTCGGTTTACGTGTATTGACTGTTGTTCGTGGTTCAAGTCCATAGTAATGATTTCTGCACAAGACAAGAACATACAGACCGAAAGTAGATTTTCAGCCGAGACCGACATAACAAGTATATTTTTAAATTACCCCGTAATTTGGTTTCCGCTAACACTTTGTACACACTTTTTTATTTAAATCTTGAAGTCTACTGTTACAACGTTGCCGTGCCCATATCACCCCAAGTACCTGGGTGACCGAGATTTGCTCGGTACTTTTTTGTAATAAAAAATATGTAATTTAAAATTAAAATAATCCTTTTTCAACAAAAAAAGAACTTTGAAAAAAAACATCATGACTCGAACCGGGTCTCTTTAAATCGGCCCGAAACGGGTCGCCCGTTTTCCCATCAGAACTATCCCAACCTTGCAGGTAGACGTGAAATTTACCTCTGTATGTTATTACAGCAAATTTCAATTGCCTTAAAACACGGATAAAACAACGTTTTCTAAAAATGTAACCTAGTTAGATCAATTAAACACCCCCGAAAGCATCTGCCTACAAAATTTAGTGAAAATCGTTGGAGCCGTTTCCGAGATTTTGATTATATAAAAATATATATACAAGAATTGCTCGTTTAAAGAGATTAGATGAACAACGACGCATTAAGCCGCTTAGATCTTCTGTTCTGTATAATAGAGATAAAAGAACCTAATATGAGCCCTGACCTCCGCGAAGTAGTTAATGGGTTGAAAGGAAAGATCAGCTCCTATATTTTGTGCATTCAATCCTGAGCGAATCCAATCGTATAACTGTCAAACTTGTAGAAATTGACAGTTAGACGATTGAAATCAGGATTTTGTGCGCATAATTAAGACCCAGTTTTTTTTTCACTGCAATTAGATAAATCGACAAACCTAGATACAATGAACGCATAAAAGACGCATGGTATGGTTGATCACGGGATTATTCTTGAAAGAAGAATCTATAATTACCAGAATGAATACCTACTTGTACAAGTATAATAGGGTAGTTTCCAGGGTCAAAATAATTTAATTCTATTTAGTCCGTATTTTAGATTATAAAAAAATATTGGATACGTATTTTTTCTTTTTTCGATTAAACAAAAAATAACAAAGATATAGCCCATTGAAGTTACGTGTGACGTCACTCAGTGCTACAAAATGCAGACGGACTAATTACATTTTTTTAGGAAACTAATGGCAGGCAACTTAACTATCAATATGATGTCCAGGAGGATAAAAACAAAAAAAAGCGCTTCTTTAGTCAGCGTGGTATAAAATGGTATACAATGCATAGTTGTATTTCTTTCTAAGATATAAGTTACGTGTGAAGTAAACCGTTAATATGAAGTGGAGGATAATATTATTGTGATGCTCTCACAATATTCGTCGGGTTTGCGGCTGGGAGTCTGGGCCGGGGGTGAGCGCTACGGCAGTCCGCTACGGGTCGTAGCCGCAACCGCTACGGGCTACGACGCTACGAAGCCTCGTAGCGTAGTAGCCTTGGTGAACACGTGTGTTAGGATTCTATTAGTCTTACTATAGGGATATATTTTTTCTTTAAATTCAGTGTGATTTTCGAGAACATTTGCATCTAAGATATTAAATTACAATTAATTTATCTGTTAATCGTGTAGGGTTTTTTTGCAACAAACACCTGCCGGTGATAATTTTGGATTAAATTTTATGTTCATGTGAATGTGTGCTGGATTTCGGTGTTAAACATAATGCAGCGAAAAACAACTATGTTTAATTACAATTAAGGGAATACAGATTAATTAGCAAAATTTGTGGTCTATGCATAATTAATTACTTAATCCAAAATAAAGCCCAAACAGTTACTTACCCATAATAATAAAAAAATATCATTTGTAAACTTAAGAGTAAAATCCAATATTCGTTTTACACATTATGCTTTTCCACAGAATTTAATTCTTTAGTTTGCAAATGATAATAATTAATTTCTGAAGCAAGAATTTTAGATGCCCTTTGTCTTAAAATATAACTTTTTTCTAGTTTTTGAGTTTTTTCTAGTGATAGATTAAATTTTAATTTTATTAAAAAAAGATAACGATACTGTGCAAAGTGACAAAATAGTAGAAACAATGAGTCGAATGAAGTGCTGGTTTATTTGGGTGAATATCGGGTTTATAAGTTTAGTGACTCAGTCTTCGGCTGGCTCGGAAGCAATGATTCAGACTGGTGAGCCACATTTGTTTAAGAAATAAAATATCTAAAGCCTATTTAAGGCTCATTTACACGATGCCATTTTCTTGTACATACTAGAGCAATAATTGAATGCAATAAATGAACCGCAATAATTGACGTTCAAGGATTGTATACAACTGTTTACACTTGAAAACTTGAATGCAATTATTGTATTCAAGTTTTGACAAGGAAATAATTGCACATGCCGAATTGCAGAATTGAGTAAGACATTATTGTACATGCTGTTTACATCAAGAAAAGTTTTGAAAGGAAACTTATCCTATTGATCAAGAATGTTACGTTTTGTTTAGACCATGCAACTCATTGATTGCGTCGATATAATTGTATGCTACAGGCAAAAAACTTGCCTCGTGTAAATGGCGCTTTAGGTTCTAATACAATTCCCGTCTATGCAAACGTGTGCGGTTCTAGTCTCTAATATTAATAACGTTTACCATTGGAAAAAAAATATATCAGGATTTCCGACTACTTGGTGAGTACTACTTACTTACTAAAGTTAAAAAATAAAAATTAAAAAAACTCACGCCCGTTATCCCCGAGGGGGTAGGCAGAGGCACCAATCAGTAGAACTGGGCCCACGTTAAAGTTAATACTTCCAAAATTAATATTTAGGGAACAGCTTATAGGCTTTCGCGATTTTAATGTTTTCACTATTCTAAAACATGTTGTATCGATGAGTAGAGCCTTACATTTTTGAACATAAGTCGGGATTTGTTACTTAATGAATTTTACTTATTATATGGTCAGGTATTAAACAAAACCTAATTATAGTCTTTATATTCTCAATTAATATTAATACAAACAATCCCCTTCAACAAAAGATTGTTGAAAAATTTGTAACATGTGTAGTAATTTCCGAAGTAATGAAATTTACTAACAATTATACTTCAATCAATCAGACAACATGGTATTCGTCTACTGCTGGATTGAGGTCTCTCCGAAAGTACGCCACCTCCTTTTGTCCTCGGCTATCCTAAACCAGCCGCTGCTAGCAATTGTTATTAACCTGTAGAATTTTTGATGGGCCATCGGCTCACCATAACAATGTGTTTTAATTGTTATTAACCTGTAGAATTTTTGATGGGCCATCGGCTCACCATATCAATGTGATTTAATTGTTATTAACCTGTAGAATTTTTGATGGGCCATTGGCTCACCATAACAATGTGTTTTAATTGTTATTAACCTGTAGAATTTTTGATGGGCCATCGGCTCACCATAACAATGTGTATTAATTGTTCTTTTCAAGATCATGCCACAGCTGAGTAAATTTCGTAACCTCCACTTAATTACCGTAAACTTCGTTTTAACAAAGACGTTTTACGAAACAACTTACTCGAGAATATTTTCAAGACTTTTCTAATGTTATGCATGTTCCTGGGACACATAAACTTGTTCGTTAGGGCCCTTCCAAAGGTACCGACAAGAATAACGAGTAAACTCACCCATGCGTTTCACTATAAGGTAAACAGTTAACTAAAAGTACAGTATAAGACTCTACTGTATCTACATAGAAGCAAGTTAGGAATTCTTCAACTTCTGATCATTATTAAAAAAGTTACGGTTTGAAGTTGGAATCGTCTTTCTAAAAGCTTTTGTGGAGACATCATTGAAACCCTTACTTCGATCCAATTTTATTGTAGTAAAGATCTGATCAAATCGCTCGTAGACCCGGCCGCCTGAGTGATCTAGTGATCTTAAACGATCACGAAGGTTAAGCAACATAGGGTGCGTTCAGTGCATGGAGGGGTAACCGTTCTATGACTAACGCTAGTGGCATTTTTCCAAGCGGAAGAGACGCCTGCCCTTCAGTAGGGACATAAATGGGTCGATGATGAATATACATATATGAGTCAGCAGAAAGTCTGTGAATGCAGATGTCAATGGATCCTGATATTTGGGGGACCAGCATTTGGGGGAAAAGGTCTGTGCCCAGTAGTGAAAAGCGCTGGGCTGATGATGTTGAGGAAAGATTTATAATCATTGTTTAGCTCACCGTAATCTTTTCATTGCACGCATGGAAGTAAGCGCAGCGTAGACTGTTAGTGGCATCAACAGCATGGATAGTCCATATAATTGTTTTAAGGTAGAATATCACTGGCGCTACGTACCCGAGAAGGCGAAGCGACGTCAGTTTGTGTGCACTGACGATGCGACGTGACGGCATGAGACGCTGCTTTTACTTTTCGAGGTGCACTAGTCTTCTGCGTACCCTTGGTAAAATATGATGTACGATACTGAGAGTGAATTTGAGAACGATTTATTAAAAGTTAGTAATGTTTATATATGAATATGCA
This sequence comes from Yponomeuta plumbellus, assembly GCA_947310845.1. Taxonomy (NCBI): domain Eukaryota; kingdom Metazoa; phylum Arthropoda; class Insecta; order Lepidoptera; family Yponomeutidae; genus Yponomeuta; species Yponomeuta plumbellus. The sequence goes on along the minus strand of OX371209.1, from coordinate 8,497,800 downwards.
CTTTTCAGGAAATAAAAAATAAGAATTAGAGAGTATCATCAGCATATTTAAACAATTTTATAAAAATAAAATCATATCATTTAACTATGAATTGTATTCTCTCCAACAAGTAATTCGAACATTCTACATCGACCGTCCAAATTGCACCTGATGCGCGTCGCGTGTGGACTTCGAACCATGTTTGTCTTACATCGAATAGGGGCGCGTCGCGTTGGACGTCCACTTCCACTCCCCCCACTTAAGGCGTTGGACCCTTCCGATACCGAATGCAAATGTGTTCTTGTTCTTCTTTCTAGAGCATACAGATTAAAGCGGTTACATCACACTCGGCGTCGTATACGTTGTTTAAGTAGCATCAGTGTGGTTATACCTTGAATCTCCTAACATACTGTGCACTTTTTATATTGAGTGTTGTGGAACCTACATTAAGGCTGGGATCTTCAAGCACGACCATTTGTGTGGGATTTGTTACGCTGCGCGAGCGAAAGATTGGGGACAGTGAAGGTTTTTTTATTTTACAGAATTACAAATCATTGAATAGAATTTGGACTGACGTCACTAACATTCAGTGATAGTCATTTAGGTATATTATTTATTATCCAAAACTCAGTACAGTTCAAATAAAATCATACCTAGTAATCATTTACACTAATGTTCGTGTTTTTTTTTTCAATGTTTAAACAATACATAATAATAATGACCGACTAACCTGGATAGAACATTGAAAACTTTCATTTTTATTTTAAATACTAACATTAGGAAGAAAAATATGAATGTTGGAGAACGCACCTTAAAAAGTGGTGAAAGTATTGAAAAAAGACGAAGCAGCCTGACGAATATCTAGAATATAAGGCTGTTATTTCATGACGAGCTTGTCCACAGACGCTGTTCCTCGCAACTGTTACACATGCCCGACAAACGGCTCCGACTGCAGCCGCCCAGTGGCCTCGCTGTGTCCGAAAGAACGGCCTTACTGCGGAACTATGGCTTCTTCACCCAGTGAGTAGAAACTATTTTACCATATAACTTCGTAGAACAAAAATTTTTAGGTACACAAAGATAGGAAAACGTATGTAGAGCTACTATAAAACCTAACGTAGAACTACGAGATAACTAATTCGGAAATAGTCGTGAAACGCTGTAGCTTTGGAATGTTTGTAATTATCTCTCTTTCTGAGATTTGAACAGGCTTGTGTTAGCAAAATTAGGTCAGCAAACAGAGCGCAGAATGCTTGAATCAATGAGAGTCCAGGTAATTCTTGTAGGTACAGTCCCATTGTCAGAATTGTGATCTCTTACAGTAGTATAGTGATTATTTGATAAACTTCTTTACTAAAAAGTTAATTGAATTGAACCATTGAATTGGAACTGTTCGGACTGTACACTTTCACTCCAATTTACAAGGCTATTCCAAAAATGTACAATACTACTACATACTACCACTTTTGAAAATGTGTTGCAATAAATTAGAAGACTAGAAGGGATTTTTTTTTAAAACAATTATTTTTCCAAGCATTGATTCATTGAAAGCTTAATCCTTGATAAATAAAATGTTTTGAGGCTTATTTCAAAATACGTATATAAAATGGTGCTATCCTCTTAAATTTACTTGTTTTGTTTCAGACTTCACTTCGACGCTGGTGTGTGTGGCGGAGCAACTCTGCTCGTTAACATACTGTCACCAAAAACAAACATACGAATTTACGTGCGTCTGCGGCGGCGACCGCTGCAGTCGGCCCTTCTCGCAGAAATTACGGGAAGAGCTACTTAATTACGCTTCCTCGCACGCGCCACCGACCCAAAACAACTCCGCCGACTTAAGCGACGCGTTTTTCACCTCGTCCAAGTACGCTAATGTAACGAAAACAACTCTCTACGATGTGTTGACGGTGCAGCGTGATATTAAAACAACCACTCAAACCCCAATCTTGAAACCGTCGGAAGTTCCCACTGTAAAGATTGCGTTGACATTAGAGCAAAATTATTCAGAGATAAGGCACTTGGACGAGTTACACGCTCCGAGGGCTGATGCGCTAAAGCAGGAGGCAACAGTGCCATCAGATGATGACGAGGACGAAGGAGAGGGCAGTGGTACATACGAGGACTCAAGGTCGCAGAAGCGCCCCGCCGCAGCTCCCGCCGCCCCCAGCTCTTATCTACCAGCCAATGAGAACGGCGCAGCTAACTTATTTTTAAACGGTCTCACTGCCATACCCCTCATGCTCTATCTTATACTTAGTTTAGAAACATAAATGAATCGAAATCTACGATTACCGAGCGGAACAAACAACGTTCGAAATGGGCGGCATCCGTCAAGTGTCAAGGAAGTAGCTCGCGGCGGTGAAACAAATGACAGCCGGAATAAACCTTTATTAAAAGTGGGAACAAAATTTTGTAAATCCTTGGAATTAAAACACATTATTATTATTGCTCTCTAGAGAGTAGAAGTATAAAAGTCGACTTAATTTAACAGATGACCTGAATTATTTATATTTTCTTGAATGTAGCTCTTTATTTTAGGAGCACTCTAAACATAAAAATTTACTTGAAATAAGTTAGGGTAGGGTACATGAGGTTTCTTTGTACATCTACAGCACCTTCATTGTTGTTTATAGAACTTAGACACTAAGCAGGTAGCCAAAGCTATTAAACGAGTTTTCCTTCATATTTGTATGAGATGGTGCGACTTTTAGAGTTAGATAATGTTGCTGCGTGAATGGACGGGATAGTCGTTTTAACGTATACTTCTGTATGTGCCAAATTAAGTGACGAGTACATGTTGTATAAATCATAGAAGATTACAGAACATTAACTGATATAACGAAGGAATATAGGTATTACCTTTACATCGACACGATTTAATGTTCCATTCTATTGTTATTACTTAATTACAGAACTATTTGCATTAATACACATTTGTAAAGTACTATGGTAGAGATTTTACTTACCTGTGTTTTTTGAAAATAAAATTAATAAACATGAGTACCAGGTGCACAATATTTTGTGTAGTTACATCCGTAGATGTCAATTAATGATGCCACTACTGGTTTATTGTTTACGAAACGGTGCATTGTTGATATTTATTAATTAAAGTACGTTTAAAACACAGTTTATTTTCTATTCCATTTTAATGCCGAGCATGCCGATCGCGTGGTGCCTATTAGACAATCATCCAAGCCCCAAACCTAAATATAAACCTACCACCGCCAGCCTGGGCCCCGATTCTGTTAGCGCATTGTAGTACGATGACAGTTGTACGGCCGTGTCAGGTGACGTGTTTTTTCATACCATTGGCGTCTAGAAGGTTCGATATGTGTGCGCGCGTCGACTCGAAGCGGCTATGAAACTAAATCGCCATGTTCATCCAGTTGCCATTGTTCTACAATGCATTAACAGAATCTAGGTCCTGCAAACGAGCGGACGAGGCAACAAAGGTGGCGAATACAACTTTTTGTTCGTGGATCAGTAAATTCACGAGGTGTAACACGACGACTAAACAAGCGGTATTTCAAATAGAAAAAATCGCTTTGATTTCGTTGTTAGGGATTTCGCGGTTACTGAATTAGTGAGCGGGCCCCAGCAACCTCAAATAAATACGTACTTTTTAATGAGCGCCGGTTTGAATAAACCACCAGCTTTTTGAAAATCAACTCGTCGTTACTTCTAGGGGCGAGACGCTATTGTCACACATTTCGTAAGCAAAACAAGCGTGTGTCTCGCGCAAATTATGAATTTACAGACTTATATTTTCCAGCCGCAGAATAACAATGGAAATTTCTTAGATGAAAGGGAAAGCAACGTAAGTGAGGAAATTATTTTTTGCGGTTTTCCCCCTCTTCCTTTTTGTATCATGCTTCGTTTGCTTTAAGAAAGGCAATTATTTTATATTCACTCAGAATTTCACAAAAGGATTGTTCGGATGCAAGAAGGCTTCATATCTCCCTTGCCTTGTTGTTGAGCCGCGACACAAAGGCGTGGTTCGGCTTCCTTTTGAAATTGTTCGCTCTCTTTTTACTTATTACAAGCAAGTATAATGGTTTTTCTCTCACGCCCTCTTTGTAAAGTTAGCGCCGCGCCGGCGCGAATTGCCACAAAGTGGTCTAATTTTATATGGCGTAATTAAAAAATACTGTTCGCCTTATTGGTACTTATGTAAACCTTCTAAGAAAGCTACGTCACTAATCGATTTATATTTGTGCAAAATTTGTTCTACAAGAGAGTTTTAAAAAACTTACTTTTTAGTTTTGTTTCTTTTTTTGAATTCTTTTCTTTATTATATTCGTAAATTTTTTTTATTCGAAGTTTTCATTTAATTTTTAACGATCGTATATTTGTATGCTTAAAGGTTATCTCTATCAAAATACAGGCTATTTTTCAATTGAATAGGTACAGAGAATTTTCTTTATTGTATGTACCTACACCAGGAATTACACATCGTCTTTCAAATCAGTAAGGGATTGAGCGCACTAAGAAATTCATTCGTTGCAATTTTTAAAACGCAAAATAAAATCGCAACCGACAATAATTCCTCCGCGATTTACTGGGAACAATTTAGGTACTAGTAGCGGAGGGCGTCGAAACAGGGATTTAAAAATAAAGGAGCCGCGGGGCTCGTTACCACTTCATAGGGTACGATTTCGCATGAGCGAATTTAAATCGCAAACAATTAATTTTCGCAGTTTGCGGATTGAAGTGTATTTCTGTTGTTCGCACAGTTGCGATATTTTTTCGCAAAGATTTTTTATCGCAGTGCGCGCTTAGTCTAAACTTCTCGTTTTTTTCCTAATTTTCTCCAAACTTTTTACTTTTTAATATAATTATCCCTTCAATATCCATTCATAAATAATTAATGGCGAGTATTTTTTGTGTCATAACAAATGGAAACGAATGTCAGTTTCACCGCACCTTGTTTAAATTGGATGCAATTTACCGAGATCAATTTCTAATGAAATTGCGCGGCGAGTATAATATCTGTTACCTCATGTTTTTTTATGATTTTTTCATTTCTAATTCTGGGGCGAACTTGCTAAGTGTAATATGGCCCTAAGAGTTAAGTAGAGAGAACACTTTATAAGATGAAAGGTAAACCGAACCGAGCGGACATGACCTTGACCTTCACTTGGACTTGACCTATTTAGCTCTACAAAGATTTGATAGATTTATTTTTGACAGAATACAGTCAAGGTTTTTTTTTCATTGCAATAAAATTAAATCATAAGACGTGGGATCGAAGGCAAATCTGAGAGAGGCATGTACTACGTATTTTGAATCTAAAAATCAGTCGTTAACAATTAATTTAAAAATGTACGAAGATTGAACGAGGGCCACAACATTCTGTACTAAGAAAATTACTTACCTACCTTGTATGTAATTCTGATTTTCTTGTGAGCTGACGCACAAACAACTATTAAAATCTAGCGTCAGCGATGTAGAGCGAGTCCGCCTCCTTGCTGTCTCAGAGCGCGAGTCGAGTTAATGGTCACAGCAACATCTATCAGTGGCACACCGATGGAAAACCTCTCTTTTAGTACGAGTATGTACCTACAGCTGTGGCACAGCGTCTGGGTTGCGCCATCCGTGTGATGCTAACATTGACCATATGGGTCACCACAAGTGCTGGCCGCTTATCGAGGCTTGCAGCCCTAAATGACCGCCCGAAGAGCCCTCGCCACATAGGGAATTCCAGCAATGCTGGAAAGAGGCCCAACGAAATGACATCAATATCTTGGAAGCATGGGAGGCTACTAGAATATTGTTCAACCTGTGTCGACACGCTGGCGCCTTCCCACGTTTCTCAGAGCAGAACGCTGGCTGACACTGAAAAACTGCTCTAGGCTATTTAGGATAATATAATCCAACCTTGGATAGATTGGATTGAACACCTAACAAACGGAATTTGGTATTAAATTACTATGCTATTCACCATGGTCTACAGTCCTAGCTAAACAGAAGGGAAGTGGGGCGAGTGCATGGTAAAGAGGTATCGCCTTGTACGCTGACGCTTTACGCTGACCCATACAGAAGAGACAAGGTGAGTTAACCGCACACAGTAAATCCACAGATTTCGTTCGTTCCCTTCAGTACATTTTGTTGAAAGTAGATATAATATAACATTTACATACAGGCACATACATTGCTTCTGGCCCCACACTAGGATACCCTGTGTCGTTGGAACCAGAAAAAGTGACGTCACAAACATGTAAACATCCAAGAACTTGAGTTTTTTTTGTCCCCAGCCGGGATTCGAACCCGGGATACGCTAACCACGCATGGTAGGCAGATGCGCTAACCACGACATATGAAAGACGACGGCTTTTTCGCGCCCTCCTGTTTTATACCTCCGTGTGATTCTTGCAAAATGTCCCTTAGGCTCTAATTATATGCGTCCGCGCGACCGAGCGGTTTGGCCGCAGATTCCAGCGACCGCGGCCAAGACGCTTTTTGATTTATATTTAAGTAAGTGAGTAAGTAAGTAAGTCCACACGTTCTCACAAACAACAAAAGAGCGTCCCGTCCGCTTCAAATGCACCGATACAAGTGAACTGAACACGCTAAAATTCGTACGAGCGGCCGGGCCGCGCGACCACGCGGACGCATATAATTAGAGCCTTATACGTAGATATAGCTGGCTCTCGAGCGCGTTATCTTGACCCAATCAGCAATTACTCACCTGTGATTCAGCCGACTAGTAAGACGCATGCGTGAGACCAAGCCTGTATGTACTGCAGTCAGAGACTTAGATTTAACTACAACGCCCCGTGACATGGTCAGAATTACTGCTAGGAAAGAAAAACTAGGAAACATTTCCTAATTTACGGGTATAAGTACCTATATAATACAGAATGTATACTATATTGATTCAGGTAGTTTCCACTTCTGCTGTCTTGTTTATGTTTTACTTTTCAGTTTATGAATTTCGGTCTAGCTTCCCGAGAATAATTAATGAATCCTCAGAGACCGTTCAATGAACGTGACACTGGAACATAACATAATAGCGGGCATTCATGTTTTACTTCTGCTAATATGCGATGCTATAGCATTCTGTCTGGAAAAGTAACATCAGAATTAAGATAAAAACTTATTCAATTTGCACAGTTTGTAAACAAGATAATGAAGGTTATAAATTAAACATAGGTTTCCATTTAAAGCTTCGATTTCCTTGGTTAATATTTCTTTGAGTTTATTTTCATTGTTACTGCCCTATAACACTAGCGTTTTTTTTTTTTTTTGTTTAATTAATATAAAAATATAAAACTTCTTAATACCCAATATTTGCAATATTTTATCAGCTCGCTTTGCGATCGCAGCGCTTTCAAATCGCTAGTGTGATAGGACTTTTTATATATCTTCAGTTGGTTGGTTGGTACCGTGCAGGGGCTGTAGCTAATTACAGGGGGATATGAAGTTTTCCGGGCTCGTAGATGGCCAGGATGAGTCGGCGTTAGCCGGGGCGCTCCCCGTACCATATAGCAATTCATAAAAGGTTCATCCCACACAAAGTAATTTTTTTCAAAGCAAATTCATTTTCAACGTATGCACCAACCAGAATCTAGAGTTTACATTTTTTTATATTTACATACAGGCACATACATTGCTTCTGGCCCCACACTAGGATACCCTGTGTCGTGGGAACCAGAAACAGCGACGTCACAAACATGTAAACATTCAAGACCTGGCGTTTTTTTTTTCTCCCCAGCCGGGGTTCGAACCCGGGACCTCTCGCAGGCCTTTAGCGGTTAGCGCAAGCAGACTGATGCGCTAACCGCTACGCCACAGAGGTCGTTATTTTCGAGTTCGTTAATTTTGAAAACTGGCAGTCTTATTGATTGTGAGTCAATTTCACTGAAAACTTTTACGCATGAAGGAAGTCTGGAAGTCTGCCGTAAATGGGGCTTAACACCGTTTTAAGAGCATTTTAGTGGAATTTCCTTTGCATAAATGAGATCTTAAGTGTTTATCGTGGTATGGTTCATAATTCCGTGACGTTGAATTTATAGGTTTTTATATGGGTTCACTACCTTTCTAACAAAAGAATATCAATGAAATCGGACAACTTCTTTTGAAGTCGTTTAATGACGTCTGAAAATATTTGGTACCTACACAATAGAATACGGTTCAGTGACAGTTTATCACGTAACCATGGTTCACTTCACAATTTAATATTTTGGAGAGTTCTTATGGCAACTGCGTCTCTAGTGATCGCTCGCATGTAATGTTCCGTGTTTATTCCGGCTTCCTTTTTTTAATAATAAAATAAATGCCACCTAAAAGAAGTAACAAATAAGCGTTTTTTTACTATTATGTAGCTTCCAATCGGAAATAAACGCAGACTCTTTTACCCAAACCTCTTTGAGATGTTGATGATTCTATTTTTACAAATAAATAACGCTATTCGTTGGCTATTATTACTATTTAGACGGTACCTGATTTCCTTTCGCGATGTAGGACTAGCACTAAAATATATTTAATGTAATCAGAAAAGCAATGTTAAAAGATAAACGTGGTTAATATTTTTTTCTAAGACTAATATTTTATTTAATACTTTTCATAATGACCTGTTAAAAAGATAATATGGATAGTACGTACCAAAAAACGCACCATACAAATCGTTCACAAAATATGACGTCACAACGCCTTAAAAACTATGAAGCGGTAAGCTAGGTATGAAAAACTGTTTTTATACATCTAAAATTCTACACGCTTATTAGAATTCAGTACAAAGACAACATAATTATATGTTTTGTATTACAGAAGTAACTTCATTTTTCGGAATTTTCGAGACCCCGATAATCCTAAAATATATATTGTTATGCGTTTAAATTTTAATTTATCCTGATTTTTTGTGTGTCTTCTATGCATAAAAGCAATGATACTCCAATCAAAGTTAGAAGTAACTTTCCTATTATGTTGTCATCCAATAAAGTAAGAAAGTCAACCTTCTACAGATTCTTTAAGCAATTTCCTCACGAGGTCTAATTAGAACCTTTCCGTCGGTATCTATTCTCGCTCGGTCTGCTCTTGTACAACAATCTCTGCCAAGAACAAGTTCAGAGTGCATCCCGAGTTGCTAGACAACCAACTTTGTTACGACAGCACTTAAAAAAGTATAATGCAGTTAAATTTGTAGAGCTTTGCATTTCTATTTGTATCGAACCGGGTCCCAAAGGATAGTTCTGAGCACAATATGCATCAGCATAGGTCCTATGAGAAAACAGTAGGTTCGCGTAGAGTATGAGTGAAACCTCAGTGGACTTCGGGAATCCCGGAGTATATACGTATCACCTACACGCACACTACTGTACTTCAATACACACTTTGCTGAAATGTAACAATAACATAAATAATATGTATGCAAAACACAAAGATATGTTTGTTAGCCGTTTGGTCTACACGAAATACGTTTGCAGCAGTATTGCAATTCGCTATTCTATATGTATTCACGAAATACACCGCGGATTATCTATCTATGTTGTGTAGGTGTGTGGACTGTCCATACAATCGCCTCATTTCGCTCTCCACTCACGTAGTTCTGTTGATTTTATTCTTTATATTTTGAACGAGAATTTTCATTGTGAATTTTGCCGAGGTGAAATTTTGTGTTTGAAACAATAAAACGAAATCCTAATGCTCCCCGCTTCGTTGGGAATGCTATTGGCGCTGCTCTGAAGCTTCGCTGTCCGACCAAATGAAACAAAAATGTTCCTGAAGTTGAGAGATATAAAGTAGAAGCATAAGGACTATTTACATTAGTTTATCAGACTAGAGTTTGATTCTATTTTTCTGTCAGTGGGATTTTTTTTAAATTGTATCAAGTTCAACTAGAAAGCAGTAGGTCTCATCAAATAATTTACTGGCAATTCCCAGTGGCGACACTGTCATCATAACAATAATGATCACTTCAACTCGCCATAATACTTGTTTCAATGTAAACATGCGTTAAAATTGTGTACCTACTCGTTCTTTTTCAGCAGGTTATACAGTTTGCACAGTGTCGCAGCGCTCTTGTCTTTCCTTGTTTTGTTTTACATCCAGTTTACTCTAGTTTAGTGTTTGATTCACATGATCTAGAGGGCTTTAAAGAAGCGCTTTTAAAAACATAATACTTGAGAGACTATAGGTTCACAACATGCAATACCATTTTCTGTAATGGCTCCCAATAGTCAATGGACTTCAACAGCTTAGAAATTGTTCAACCTTAATTCAAAGAAACAAAAAAAACGGTGTAGCGGAACCTTATGTTCTTCATATTGGGAATAGGGTAGTTTCCAGGGTCAAAATAATTAAATTCTATTTAGTCCGTATTTTAGATTTAAAAAAAATATTGGACACGTGTTTTTTCTTTTTTCGATTAAGTAAACAAAAAATAACAAAGACATAGCCCATTAAAGTTACGTGTGACGTCACTCCGTGCTAAAAAATGCAGCACGGCGTGACGTCACACGTAACTTTAATGGGCTATATCTTTGTAATTTTTGGTCTAATTTACAAATAAAAAAATACGTGTCCTTATTTTTGAATAATCTAAAAGACTGACTAATTACATTTTTTAGGGCAACTAGCCTATTGTGTTTAATATCTATGTTGTTAATCATGATAATTATGGAATTAAATTAACTGCTTTGTAATCGTAAATCTAAATAAACAACGTAATTAATGCCACAATCTAGTAGTAATAATGTTATACGGCGATCGAGAGAGCCGTAGACGAAGGCTTGTACGACAGCCTTTCCCCGTCTCCTAATTACAGTTCGTACCACGTCGTCGGTACACACAATGTGCTACACATCACGGCTTACAGGTAAACAGGTCTAGGATGGGACAGTGCTTGCGCAACCTTCAAAATCTATCTCTGTACTTCCCAATTGCTTGCCTTTTAGTAGTAAGCCAGAGTTTGCGACAGAGCGTGCTGTGAAGCCAGTCTGCACCCGCCAAAGCCCTAAGGAGGGCCATATTGAACGTACGGGTTCATAAAGCACCCTAAGAGGGTGGCGGGTGCAACCCGTACGGTTCATAAAGGGTGGTCAGTCTAATCGCATTACAAATGTAGCCTATAATTGTCCCACTATAGGGCACAGTCCTTCTCTTAGGAAGAGAGAGACGGCGTAATGGGCGTAATCACCGTGAGCGGCCACAGCGGATTGACAATATTAAGCGTTGTGAAGTAGGTATGTCAACTCAGGCACTCAGGTTACTTCATTCTACTGTAAATTTAAAGATGTACGTAACTTAGAAAGCAAAGTCTTTGGTACCTGCCGGGGTTTGAACACACAACCTCTCGAAGTGTATCGCAACTCTCTGAATTGCAGGCTTAATTACTTATATGCTGGATGGGACGTGAAATATTAAACAAGCAGGAGGTGGACGACCGTCTCCAGATGCATCTGACCATGAATAAATTGACCGCTCTTATCGCCAAGACGTAGAGTTGAATTTCACGCTGGCGTGTAGCAGGTATGTTGAGTATAGGCGGTAAGTGTCGCTGTGCTAAGATGCGCGCGCGCGGATCACGTCCGTGCCATTACCGCCACCGCAATGCCTCAGTCCCACGAAGCCAGCGGCTTAGCTCCTCGTCTGCAGTTTATCGAATCGAATGGCGCAGGCAAACTTGCCTATGTGTCCGGGCACAGCGACACTGGAGGGGGCACGCGAGCTCAATACGAATTACCGATTGGCGCAGCTGCAAAATTAATAACCCACCCGCCCGTATTTTTCAAGGCGAAGGCAGCAACATAAACTTATTGGTTTGAGCTGGTTGTCAATCTTAACGTTAGTAATATCATTGAATTTATTCAATGGTAATATCAACCAGTCACGGTGAAACTTAACGTATAAAGAAATGTCGGCCATTACGATTCTCAATATGAAAATAAAAAAAAGAACTATTTTTTACGTAGAAACTTTATTTCATCTCAACAAATTTCATAAAATGTAGCTTCGATGCAACATATGTTTTAAATTTCAGTTCATTTTGTGCGTGATGCGTGCATAGACAGACAGACAGGCATTTTTTTTGTCGACTTGGCACCTGTATCAATAGAATTCTGTAATAACTATTTAAAAAATATTTACATACAAACTCGACCGCCAAGTAAGTTAAATCATATGCGGAGAAGATAGTTGCTGATTGTATAGGTATAATTTGCAGTTTACCAAGTATTCGGTTTAATATCCTCGTGCGGCCCAATGTCAATTAAGATGTACAAAATCAATTGTTGTGTTCAAGGTCGGGCCGCAAGAGGATATGCATTGAAAGAAATAAAGCAACGAAATGTAAAAAGCATCCGCTTCTTCAGCAGGATAGTACGGCGGCTGTTGGCCGCACGGGCGAGTGGTTAGCCGGCATCGCTCCCAAACGCACAATCATAAATCACTCACACACTTTCGTCTAAAATATATGATAACAACAGAGGTACGGCCGGTACCTCTGTTGCGGAACTGTTTCTGTTGCAGTTTCGAGCACTTTTGCTGGCGATAAAATATTTTGTTTGTCTGTGATAGTCCTTTCGCTGTTCGTTACGCTTACTGCAAAATAAATAAGAACAAAATATTTTAATTGTTGTTCAAAACGGTATAGATATTCTATGCTGAGCGTAGAAATCGTATCCACATCAATGAAGCATACGAAAGGAGTGTGAACGCTACTTGCAAAACTTATTTATTCTATGTTACAAAATAAAAAATAAATACTCATAATGGAAAAAAACAGACAAGATAGAGTTGGGCTGCTCCTTGCTCCTTGCTCTTGCCTTGCTCTTGTCTGTTTTTTTTTCATTTAACCTTATATTTATTCTTCTTTAAATTTTGCCTTATATTTCTAGTACTTGCGTTTTTTTACAGTTTCACGATGCCTTCATGCGTTCCCGGGACAAAGGGTCTTGACAAACAGGCGGACGGACTACAAGGTGATCGTATAAGGGTTTTTCGTTTGAGGTGCGGAATCCTAAAAAAGGAACAATTATCCTATGTCTTGACTGGTTTGATAACGTGCAAGTGATCAACATTGGCAGCGCACTTTCTCCAAAACGGCAGTAGCTTTTTTGTAAAAGCTGATGATTGTAAATTTTTGCCCGGATCAAAAGTTTAAAAAAGTTGATGTTTGTTCACGAGAAAATTAAACAATTTCGATGTAGGATCAGAAAGTATACAATATTGAAAGAGCAAAAAAAATATTAGCTACTCCATAGTTGCATGATTTACGCAGATTGTTTGTAATACCTACATCAATTGCGATAAGGATGTGGAACATGAAGATAAACCGGAACATATCGTTCTGTAAGTGTATATCATGCGACACAACTACATTCTCCAAGTTTCTGTGGTTAGCGCAACTATTGATTGGAAAATTCAAATTTGAGGGACGTCTCGGGTGGTCCGGTTCTAAATTGGATACGTGCAAATGTATGCGAATTAATTCCAAATAGGTTACAAAAGGTGAATCAACCACAGGACTTTCTTTTAATTTCTATTGAATATAGAGATTACGTTTTTTGTACTTATATCAAGGATTCTCCTTGCTTATATTATTAAAAAAATCAGAAGGGGCAACAATTTGAAAGTATAGTAAAACATAAATAAATATCTACCTAAACTAAGGTTTCACAAATACTGGTTTATAATCTGTGTTAAATTATGATCACTAAAACTGTTTTAAATCACAAACGTAAATATTCCTAACAATCTTGATAAATAAATAGATTATTCATTTGAAAGTATTTTTATTTTATTTGAAGGTGTAAGGGGCTCCACGAAGTCCACTAGTGCCTCCAACAAAAACAAAAACACGTATTTTAGAGACAGAACCATGGGCAAAACAAAGATAGTTTTTAGCATAAGTGCTTTTAGTGTGAGGTTCTTAAACGAAGGTAGGACGTGAGTCTTAAAAATCACTTTTACATAAGTGAATATAAAGACGTATTTTGCAAAAACAGTCTGTAAAATAAGATGTGATATTTTTGTTGGTGGCGCTAATTAACATCATGGAGTTCTTGATTGTAGATACCTTAAAATTGCTTGGCTGTCGCTGAAACATAAAAAAACACACCATTAAGACTAAATCTGAAACAACCACTGTTTCTTTGGCCGAATTACTTACATCTACCAGACAAAAAACAAGTATTGCCGCGGAGTACTGTACTTTAGAAGTTATGAGTTAGTAAGGTGATATTTATTTACCTCCCCGGCTTAAGCTACACACACTTAGCAACAAATCAAATACGATACAAAAGAAGAACCAATACAATCATTAAGTACGAGTATTATTGTAACAAAGTACGAGTCATGAAGTAAGCCAACAATCCATTAACACAGCAATAAACTGTGTAAATATGTAGGTATATACGAACTTCTATGAGCGTAGCATGACAGTGTGCGACTTTACATTAATATTCTGTGAATCGTCACTTTGATAAATCATCCACAATTCACGAGTACTTAGTAAAGCTCGGTGAACCGGCCCATACCGAGCATGACTGCTCGCTACAGTTACCGGGGGCAGTGGCCTAATTAAAACCAAAAACCGAATTCTCAGCGATTACAATAGTTTAACTGTCAAATTCCATACTAATTTGACAGACTTAGAAGTTGGTGCGCATAATACAGGAGTTGAAGGCACCTCGAGGAGGCATGGCTAGGAATTTGAGTTTCTAAAAGTCATTGGCACGAAAATCAATCTGAGCAATGAGCAATGAGTTAGCCACAGAGCATACAAAAAATAACCGAACCTAACAAGGGATTGAGAGAGCAATTTTATGTCATTCGTTTTGACGCAGTTGCGAGCCATAAACCGCGAAAAAAAGACGTAGGTATGTGGTATGCTACAAACACAAAACAAGAAATTGATATCCAACATTGTGCCACTATCCCGAACCTCTCGTTGAGCCCGCGCTTGTGCACAAGAAGAGTAATGATTCGCCTCCCCACTTCAGCCGCGTCTGCTAATGAGTACCGAGCTTTAATATAACACTGATGCCACAATTACTGTATGTAAATTACAGCGCGAAAGAGTTACGGCGCTGCTGTGGACACAAGCATAATTTTGTTTTAACATAATAATATAAAAACAACGTGCTTGTTTAATTTCACTAAAATTTCATCACTGGGCACCAAAGTATCCTTTATAATAATAAATTAATGCCAACATACTGTCCACCGCAGAGCACAGGCCTTCTCAAAGCCCACCGCGGATTGGCGATTATAAGCGCCGAGGGATGTAAATCATGCCCTTGACCGCATGAGTTACTTTTTACGTCTTTTGAATTTCGGTGTATAGTGATTGGTTATGAGTTGCTATCCCATTTTAGGACCTATTTGTCGAATCTGTTGACCATGACACTCGGGATACATATCCCGAGAGTAAGCCGAGAGTACATAATTTCGGCTTACTCTTAATGTAAAAATATGATTCCGCTAAAACACTACTTAGGGGCAGATTTAATAATATGCTGTTACATTTTGCCCTTTACCATAGACTTTTTAAGGAGTCGTATTTTTTTTAAATAAGACTGTATATGTTTCGATTAGGTATTTATTATTAAGATTATGTAGGTAATCTCGTTTATTTAAAGGTTTTCGTAGTTTATTTTGTGAACTTATCTATCTACAGAACTCCTGTTTTCTGTAAGGTTTGTTAAAAAACCTGCCTGTGTAGCTAGTTATTTCTAACATTCTGTATCTAAATTCAATGTTTCCATTGAATTTCTGTATCTAAATTCAATGTTTCTAATGTAAAAATAATAAAATGTAATGCCCTTTTATTTTGTCTATTATACATACACAAAGCTACTAAGAGGAAAAGTTAGTATGTAGGAGATAATATCATCAGACCATCAGAGTGGACATAGTAGGCTCTACATAAATCCGTTTACCACACAAACGCGTGCGAGCCACGGGCACTGCTATAAAGTAAAATAGTAATAAACAAACATTTTTGATACGACGTGTTTTACCAGCCATTTAGTACATTTTCTGTAAGATTTACTGTTACCTCGGCACGAACGATATAATTTCGTTGCTTGCCATGTATCGAATAGCACTTAAGCCTTCAAAGAGTCGTGCAGGAGTTTCTCTAAAGCGCACGTCTACCTACACGTAGGGTATTTTCCATATATTTTCCCATCATGCTCACAAAGAGGATGCACCCTGCTCGAACCCTTGACCTGATTTTGCTGATATGCACAAAGGATTTTACCACGGACTAAATAGCGATATCTTTTATCACTTTAAATAGGTAATAATAAAATAAAATAATAAACTCACGCCCGTTATCCCCGAAGGGGTAGGCAGAGGCACCAGTCTCTAGAACTGGACCCACGTTTTGCCGAGTTTATTAGGTCCCAAACGTGACAAGTGGCAAGCCTGTCGCCGTTATCCGGGCACAATTTATCAGCGAATGGTGTTGCTGTACAAACAAATGTACATAACTAAAAGTCATTGGTACATGCGTGGTTCGAACCCAGACCCTCATGATCGAGAAGCAAGGGTCAACCCCACTACGCCACCACCGTAATCTCGTAAAAAAACCTTATCTACACATACATCTACACTACACCTACACAGTCTGATTGTTACACAAATTATTTAAATAAAGTTGTGTAGGGCTTATAGATAAATAGAATATTATTTATTGTATGTACACAAGGCATTATACGTTAGGAATTAAAAATTATACCTTTAAATGACACTAAAAATTCGTAAAGGAATGATGACTATACTTGATCATATCAGGCATATTGGCACTCTCGCTCGCAATTTTATGACTCAGTTCGCACATTTGTAATGGCTCAAGTATAGTGAAATATATTAGACTCTAGAGTATAACGGCATTAGGAATTTTCTACAAAAATCTACAACTGTCCATTCTGCCCAGTTGAGAGAGATACCTACCACCAGTATGGGGATCATCACAATTACATTTCCTTGTGATAGTAGTTGCAGTTAAGTTATTCGGAATGTAAAGGGTATTGCAATGGTGTCCACCTCCAAATTTCATATTTCTCTGATTTTCAAGAGTTTCTGGTCCGCGCGCCGTCAGTGTTTCCTTGCATTTATTAAAACACGATTCCTATAAAACACTCCTCAGATGCAGTTTAACCTTACCTTAACTTAACCTTAACCTTATTATTATTATTATTCTTCTTCTTTGTTGCACCAATATGTGTCCAAGGGCCTGTTTAACGCAGGAAGCATTCTCTTCCAGCAAACCTTTGGTTTTGAAGAGTGTAAGTGAGTGTAGTAGTGCAAGAAAAAAAAAACCTAACGTATATAGTCTATTCTAAGGCAAGAAGTTGTTTAATTTAAGTTAAAACCGAAGTACTCTCCAGAGTGCCAAAATCTCAAGGAACGTCCCGTACAAGTAAGTAGTAGAATTAGCTAGATTGACTTAAATGAGAAGAATGGCGAACGTAAGTAATGGAGGACCGTTTTTCGAAAACAAAAACAAATTAGAGGAACTTTCTTGGGGGACAATGATTAATGTGAGTTTATCTTTCTTCTACAATAGGTACCTTCCCAATCGTATTTGCACTGCATTCGTCTATCTCTGCAGTAGATTGATCAATGTGGAAGTTTCTGGGAGAGATTGTTCCAGGAAAACCATCCGCAATCATTAGAGGTCTATTCATAAGAAAAACGGAGCCAGATAATTAAGGTGCTATTTGTTTTTCTGATCGGACGCATGCACCAATAATTTTCCTACCTCTTCGCTATGATGGAAACTAATTACGGACTATCGCTCATTATGTACGCTTTGATATTCTCACTAGTTTATCCGTATAAGCTATAATGGTCGGATGGTAACAAAGCAAACATAGAGGTTTATGTAGATAAGAGGTATCATTGTACACTTATATTGACGTAGTTAATTCTTATTTGTTCTTTCTTCTTTACATTAGGTACATTTTCTCGTTGGCAAAACCCAATAATTCATCAATTATTACACGGACGCACGGCTTACACTAGTAAACACGACTAATAACTAAATACAGTCCACTTAAACGATCTAATCTCTAGAGTCTAGAGATTAGATCGAGTCTAGAGTCTAAACAGACTACCCACTCATATGGACAAGATAAAGAAGAAAAATTGACGTAAAAATATATCGAGTAAATGTGGGCGGAAGGGCCGCTAAAGGACGTTCCAGGCAGACATTCGCTAACGAAACAGGGAATTGATTAGCGAAGGGTAAGATAAAAAGTACTCGGCGTGCGTGCATGCAGCGGCTAATTTATATTGATCACGCAAAATTACTTTGCCAGAACAGTGGCAAGTGGAAAACTTTGTTCTCGTATAATGTAAATAATGGGAATGTGTTTTCAAACAACGCTCCGCGCTGACGTCGAAATTTTCGTTTCAATTAACAAACAAAGCGCATGTAACAGCGCAACAAAAACTTGAACAAAAACTCGCGGCGCTGAGAGCGGAACATTTGTCTGTGTGGGCATTTTGTCGCCCCTGATTAGGGCGGCCATTTGTGGCCATCATTACGGGACAGTGTGAAGCACTAGTATAAAGTTAATGTTTTGTGTATATGTTAAGTAAACTATCGAAACTCTAGTATAGAATTAATGTTTTGTGTATTATGTTAAGTAAACTATCGAAACACTAGTATAAAATAAATGTTTTGATACTCCACTATCATGTAATAATAGGCCACAAACGGCCATCCTTACGGGATAGATGATAGTGGGAAATCAAATGTTTAAATCTTGCGAGGATAATATCTTAAAAATACAAAAATGGAAAGAAAAAAAGTACTGTCGAAGAAATCAGATGGACACCCTAGCTATGAGTTACTGCAGCAATCCACAAACAGGACGCAGGTGCGGTTATCTCACTGCGCTCGGCGCAGTACCGCGCGGTACTACACCGGACATCGCCAGTCTACCTCACTCAGCCAAAAAGTTTACTCAACAACAGCAAGCAATGACCAGAAACCCGAGGAAACCAAACTTAATTAAACTTTCTGCTTTGATTTTCTGAACTGAGTGTTTCAAACTGACGTTGTTATCCGAAGTGATTCAAGTAAAACTCTGAAGTGATCTTGTTTGTCTCCCTGTGGCGAAGAAACACCCTAAAGGGGAGAAGTGTAAAACTACCCTCTAAGGCGGAACTTAGAGGCGCTCTCCTTCATACAAACAAACAAATTGGGTGCCATTTCTCACAAACTGATCACGACATAAAGTACTTTAGCGCTCGAGTTTACAAATTGCTATCGTATTATTTTAGTGAAAATAAGTTTAAGATTGTTTATCAGTACATCGTCGTATCGCTGGGTACGATAATAAAATATTTTTCATCCCATCTATTCGAAAAGGACGACTTGGTTCGCCTTAAGTACACCTAAAGTTGGTGTTTTCTATAAAAAACTTTTAGCGGGCAGAAATGAGTTTTTAATTTTAATTTAATTTTATAAGTGCGCCACAACTACCTATATTTGCAGCTCACTTTTTGAATTTGGATCTTAGTGTTCAGCGTCAAAGAAATCGAACGTAATAGTAGATTAGTAGCCAAGGGGTGTAAGGCATCAATTGCAGCCCGAAATATTTAGGCGCACGAGCGCAGCTCGTGCGCCTATAGTTCGAGGGTGCAATTGATGCTTACACCCGAGCTAACTACTCTGCTTTACATCTCGATTGTGAGGTAAGTAGAAAAAAACCGGCATTACAAGAATAAAACATTTACTCGTTTTTCTTTTCGCCACTTCATGAACTCGTCGTAAGTTTTCTTTAAAACTTTCAGGCAAAATATTGTTAATTGCTGCTTCAGCTTCCATTTTCATTTAATCGGGAGTGCAGGTTATATCTTCATCACTTGCAGAACTCATGTTTTTTCCTAATTAGCACGTAATTATAAAAAAAATCCCAAAATCAAACAATAGATATTTAAAGTAAAAGTTTTTTTTCCAGACCGAAATTGAGCTTCGCCGTTCGATATTTAAAATTGATGACAATATACTCATACGAAGACAAGGCTGAATAGCGAAGCGACCTCTTTTGTCATTGGGCTGAATGCATGATGTCTATTGCCGGTATGATGGTTAGATGTACGCGAACTTTTTGAAAGAGTGAAGAGTTTTTTTTTAAATTAATTACCGCCCTAGGGCTTTTCTAGCTACATTATTACCCTAGAGCGCTAATTGGTCACCTACAAGCCCCATTTCACCAATTCCACCAATCCGGACTTGGCCCCCGTGGTGGAGTATGGCCTATACCTTCCTCAGGGAAGAGACCCGTGCCCCTTGGTGGGGACATAATGGGTTGGTGATGATGACAAGCCCCATTTGGGGGTAATAAGGACCTACTTACCGAACATGAGAGATGTAAATATTTTTTTTATAAAGACTGGCGGGTACAACGGCCCATAGTCGCGCCGCCGACTGAATAAAAAAAAAAGAAATCAAATTAAAAGCCCGCCCCCGCGTTTTCTTTAATTTTCACAGATTGTTAGAAATTCATGCTTTTGGTTTGAAAAATAAGTTCTTCAAGTGACAGTGATTAAAATATGACGCACCATTTATTTTCTCATAGTGGGTGATAAAAGTAGAGTATAATATCACTCGGGAGCAAAATATATTTTTGGCTCTGGCGACGTACTTTTTACACTACAATCACTCACTTCACTCTGGATTCAAAAAAGCCCCCTAAAAATATTATTTTGCTCCCTTGTGATAAAATCTACTATTCTTTAGCACATCCATGTTATCTCTGTAAATCTATTGCTGCACTTACTAAAACCATTCCTTTTTACTGCCGCTTTGGTCCAGCGTTTGACGAGCTTCACTATCAAAGTTCGATTCTTACTAGAGATCGCCGTACTTGATTTGTATTGTTGGACTCAGATATTCCTATGTTCATGTTGTCCTTGCCTCTTTATCATTTCACAGGGCGTTCTGATTTGGGACTAGGTCAAATGATTGTGCTGTTTGTGGCCAAATTATGTATTTATTATATAAAATTGAGCTTCGTCATCAATTCTATTACTCAAAGTACGCAAATTGTTAGATAAACAATTTGCAAGCTTATTTCTAAGAATCATAAATCTTGTGATTTGATATAATGAGTTCGCGTCGCGGCACCATCCGTCCGTCGAGTCAACACGTCAACGACGTACGTAACACACGCCATCTTGACGCAATTCTCGAGGCATTAAATTAAACCACTCATGTCATGTCAGGCCGGCGCTACGTCTCCCCGTCCTACTTACTGATGTCGCGAAGAAGAATGTTTTCAGACCTGGGAGCATACATGAACTTTTTTTCAACGCGGAGGAACCAACACTGTCCTGCTCATATCCCCAATGTGAGTGGAAATTCTTTGTCTATTTCCCGCACGATATATAGGAGCTCGTACTACCGAGGTTTCCCAAACAAAATAGAATAGTAATGTTTTCAGGGTTCATATAATATTTGTAAGCTTTCGTGAGAGGAGTGTGCCTCCAAAAAGACGTATATAGGCTGTTTAAATAAAACTTTATACTTTCGGATCGCAAACCTAGTCATCTCATTGATCATGCTGCCGCTTCTCTGTGTTGATCATCTCTACAAACGTCTAATTTTACATGCATACATTAATTCACGCCTGTATCCCAGAGAGATAGGCAGAGGCCGGGGACTTCCTCTTGGCACGATAATTTTTCATCGAAATACTCTTTAGATGTCTTTGGGTCTGTTTCACAATCTGCAGATAATAGGAAAATTTATTCAAATTTAGAACAAACGGCAGCCCTGGTTGCGGATAGCTTATCTGGAACTTTATTTGAACATTGCGAAACAGGGCCTAAAGCTTCTAATTTTATTTAACCTATAGCATTTTCGGGCACTTTTCTGCGACCTCGTGTATGTATCGAGAATGAACACGTTAAGTCAAGTTTAGTCTGCTCCACTTCACTATTCTATAAAAAGAGCGTTTACATGAACAAACATTGTTTAACGGAAAAAACGGTATCGCTGGAATATCCCCATTCAGTTTTATTACCTATTCGGAGATTTTTCGCTTAATGCTGAGAAATTGCGAGTCCATTACGTCACCATCCAATACTCCACAAAGTAGTTTACTCACCACATATAGTTAGGATGATGTTGAATATATTTTTTCTCTTTGTTTTTTCGAAATTCTTCACTCTTTTTTTTTTTCATGGAGACAGCGTCTAAATCGTGACAAACTTATAATTTCCTTCATTTCCTATCGCAGGTTATTAAGTTTCCTCTGTTATGGTGATTTTTTTAGGTTTTTATTTTAATATCCAGTCCAAAACAAATAAATCTATCTCGGTACGAATCCCTTTGCTTCAAGAACGTTTATTGTATTGTATTACGCAGAAAACGACACCATCAGTCTTTGCTTACGAAGCGCAGCATCCAATTGTCCCTTCCGTATCATTACATCAATCAGAGAACAAAGGGTCGAACAGTGACACGAAGTATTTATAGTGAATACCTCGGGGTCACTCGAACCTTTGGTGTCAGTATCCCGTCGGAAGACGTCTCGTCACACCATCTGCAAGCTACGACATGAGGGGAAAAAGTTATCGGCCTCTTTTCAATTAGAAAACATCCTTAAGGCATCTTAAGGTCACGATTTCATCGGACTGACAGTTTATCTATATATATAAAAGGAGAAGCTGACTGACTGACTTAGAATCAACGCAGGGCCCAAACTATAAGGGTTAGAAACTTGAAATTTTGCACAGGGGTTCTTTTTGTAACATAGGGGAGCACTAAGAAAGGATTTTTGAAAGTTCATCCCCTAAGGGGGTAAAATGGGGGTTCAAAGTTAGTATTAAAGCCCACGCGGACGTAGTCGCGGGCAATAGCTAGTTACCTACTAAAGCTGTTGTGTAAACATTTTGTTCATGAGCGTTGTGTGAATAATAATCCTACGATATCGTGCAGCTGAAAGGAGGGCCTTGTTTACGTCTACAGATGCGGGATTACTTGACAACCAAGTATGATAACTACCGCAACCTAAAATAACTCTGATTTTATGAGCGATGTGTTTAGCACTCTTTGTGTGAGAAAAGGTCAGTATAGATAGATATTTAAATATACATTAAACAGGTCTAATTTCGATTATTTAGGTTAACTATTAAATTATTATTATTATTGGATAACTATTTGTCACTTTATCACACGATACGGCGGTATTTGTCTTAAAGACAGTGGAGTAGACAGTGTTATAACAAGAGCGATCTATCCTGACTTAATGTTTGAGTGGCTCGTCCATGGCATTATGTTTGGCCCTAGTTGGGATGTAGGATCTTGAATCTTTAAATTACCTACATAGTAGTAGTAGTAGCACCTGCTACTCCGAGCCACACTGCACGCTACAAGCCTACAAGTGCCGACAGCACGTGCAGTATGACTTGTGTATGGTTTGTGCGTATTTCTATGAAATTACTTCCGAGGAGGCAGCACGTGCAGTGGATGGCCTCAAACACCGCGAATACATACGTGGCTCGGAATTGAAACCACTTACTGGCAACTTACGTTCAAGTAAAGGTACGGAAATGGAGTTCGCTACAGTGTAAACTTGTATGTGGGTTTATTTGCTATGTTTGAGATGAGAATTCATTACGATTTCATTAATGATGGTAAGGTAAAAAAAATATATATAAAATCCAGACGTCACAATAAGTTGCCCTGGTCTCAAACTAGGATACCCTGTAATTTTGTTAGAAAATCTAGACATTATTTTATGTAATGCACATCTCGTTTTACCCAAACTGGTATGAAGAAATCCTCCTCATTTATTTAATTTACATAAAGTAGAGTAGTGCCAAATATAAGGAAGTATTACATATATAACATACATACGAGTACATACATAACCTGTATCCCAAAGGGGTAGGCAGGGACCATATGTATGTATGTATTTATAAGACACCAACGGCAAACACTTTTAACTTCCTACGACATTTAGAGATATTGCTTGATAAACTCACGAAAAAATACAAAAATCACAAAATTATTTTAACCGGCGATTGGAACATTGATTTATTAAAAAGTACCAAAACTACAAGGGAACTCATTTCCATACTAAGCAATAATAACCAAAAGAATCACATAGACAAACCTACGAGAAAAAACGCCTGCATTGATATTATAGCAAGCAATATCCCCTTGGTTGATTCAAAAATATATTATTTAGGTCTTTCTGATCACGAAACCGGACAATGTATATCGTTTCTCAACAAAAACGTATCGAATAGTCAGAAATTTTGGTTTGAATTAAGACGTGATTATAGTAACGATAATATAAATAAATTTGTTGAATCTCTTTCAAATATAACATTCATTGAGGTCTTAAACGAAAATGATTTAGAAAGTGCCTTTCTTGTTTTCCATGATCTACTTACATCATTATGTGACATCTGCTTCCCAGAAATTAAAATTAAAATTCTCAAAAAACCAATTAGAAACAAATGGATTACTAAAGGCTTAAAAAGAAGTTGTAACATAAAAAGAGAATTGTTCCTTAGATATCATCTGTGTTCAGAAAATAAAGAGAGTAACAGATTAAAGTACACTAAATACACAAAAGTCCTTAATAAATGTATAACACAAGCACAAAAAAACATAAATACTACCTATATAAAATATGCCAAAAATACTTGCAAAGCAGCATGGGAAATAATCAAATCAGAACAAGATTTAAAAACAAATAAAAATGAAATAGAAGAAATAAAAGTGGGTGAGGAGACATATAATGACCCCACAAAAATATGTGAAATTTTTAACGAATTCTTCATTAATATCACCAAAACTACTAATCCACAGAATCACACTCAAAAAAGTACAATTCAAAATAATAACAGCACAATTTATGTTACACCAATTGATGAAGAAGAGACGATAAAAATAATAAAGTCTTTAATTAATACAAATTCAACTGGTTATGACAATATAAATACTAGAATAATCAAACTTGTTGCAGAATTTATTAAAAAACCGTTGACTCATATAATAAACTTATCTATAAAAGATGGTAAATTTCCGTCTAAGCTAAAACTATCCATAGTGAAACCATTATTTAAAAAGGGTGAAAAGGCAGATATAAATAATTATAGACCCATAACCTTAATACCTATACTGTCAAAAGTTCTGGAAAAGGCTATGTATAACAAAATATACACCTTCCTCGTTCATTTTAAAATATTAAAAAAGGAACAATTTGGTTTTAGAAAAAGCTCATCCACTACACTTGCGTGCTTTCATCTTATGAAAATTATAACAGAAAGCCTTGATAAAAAAGAAACTATAGCAGGAGTTTTTCTCGATATGAGCAAAGCTTTTGACTTTGTCTGTCATAAGAAGCTTTTAAATAAGCTTTCTCAGTATGGAATAAGGGGTAAATGTTTAGAATGGTTAGAGAGTTACTTAAGCGATAGACAACAATGCGTAGAAATTAGTAGAATTATTGGCAGAGAAAAGAAACGTTTTCAATCCAAATTTAAACATAATAATCGTGGTGTCCCTCAAGGGAGCGTCCTAGGGCCACTACTTTTCCTGTTGTATATTAATGATTTACCAAATGTTACGGGATATGATTGCGTTCTGTTTGCAGACGATACCACACTCCTCGTGAAAAATAAAAAAGCCATTTTAGAGAATGAAATAAATTTAACGGTGAAACAAATTATTGAATGGTTGACAAATAACAATTTAAACATAAACATAAATAAAACAAAACTAATAAGATTTCAAACACATAACTCATCAACACTTAAACTAGATATCGAACATAATAATAACAGAATAGAAGAAGTCGACGCTACACTATTCCTGGGATTAGAGATAGACAAATACTGTAACTGGAAACCACATATCAATAGGGTCTGCTTAAAACTAGACAGATTTGTTTACGTACTAAAACGTCTTTCTAAGATAGCTACTAAAGAAGCAGCCCTAAATGCGTATCATGGCTATGTGGCATCAGTTCTCCGATACTGCATTATCCTATGGGGCAATTCTGTTGAGATCGAAAGAGCTTTCAAAGCACAGAAAAAATGTATCAGGGCACTTACAGGGGCGGGTTGTATTGATAGTTGTAAGCCACTCTTCAAATCCCTTAATATACTTCCGCTTCCATGTCTGTACATTCAGGAAATATGCATTTTTGTAAAAAAATACCCTCATATCTTTAAAAAGAACCACGAAATATTCAACGGAAGAGGTAGAAATTGTGAAAAATTACACGTACCGTCCCAAACACTAACACTACACTCTCGCAACTCTTATTGCATGGCCATAAAGATATATAATCACTTGCCTCAAAACATTTCAAACCTGCCTCTTAGCAAATTTAAAACACAATTATTCAAATTCCTATTACAAAATATATATTATAGTATACAAGAATTTCTCGACGACCCTCATTAAGCAATTTACTTTACAACTGAGTTTTAAGAGAAAAAAAAAGTTCCTAATAGTTTAATTACATGTTTGTCATAATAGTTTTAAGTGGTTTTCTATCATAATTTGTAACCTGTTTCTAATATTTATTCGAAAATTCTAAATTTGTTATTTACTCGTAGATTACTCAAGTCTAATATTTGCACACCTTAACCGGTAGAGCATGCATGTTCTTATAAGTTATTTTACCACCTACTGTAATGTATTTACCATGCTTTAGCAAATAAAATGTTTTATCTTTATCTTATCTTATCAGGGACTGCCACCTGCCACGATCCTGACAAATCACTTTTGCTTCATCGACATTCAAGGAAAGGAACGATATTAGTGCAAAATCAAAAAGTACAATTTGTGACTTCGAAATAAATACTTAATATTATTAGGAAGAACCAATTTTTCCCAAAATAAGAACTTTTGAACGTTCCTACATCGCTGAAAAAGATACAGGAAATTAAATTCCATACCCTTTGTGTGTGTGCTATTATTGGTATTAACAATTTTTCGAGGAACCAATTTCCTCGCTTGATAGAAGATACAAGAATATAATATTAAGAAAGTTCTCCGTAACCAAATTTATAGATTTCACCAAACCTTATCTTGCCTATTATTAAATCGTGATACATACCTACATTAAATATGGTGCACTCTCCTCTATACTTCTACAAGGTGTCCCAAAACTCGACGTCACGCCGGAATCGTATGAAAAGGCAAGTCATACTGGTTATCAGAAAAAAAAAATTGCATGTATACAAAAGCATCTAAAAAAAATGAAAAATCCCGTTGCCACAAATCTTTACTTTTTCAAAGTTTTTTTGTTTTGTAACTCTGAATAATGCTTCTCTAAGCTGTTAAAAAAATTCCAAAACCAGCTGCTCCAGCTTGGAAGAAAAGGAGACTTTAAAAAAATAACTTAAAAAATTTCATAATTTTAATTTTTGTTTTAATTATATTTTGTTTTTTTTTAAATAATAAAAAAATTGGTTGTACTGAAAAAAAATTTAGTTATTTTTTATATTTTTCTGATAGCCAGTATGGCTTGCCTTTTCACCCGGTTCCGGCTTGACGTCGAGTTTTGGGACTCCCTGTATAATATTCTTTTATGGCGAGCTGTTGGTATGAGTAGTTCACAGTCGAAGTCCTCCGAGAGTAGATCAGGCCGGCGTTCAAAAACGAAAAACTCTAAATTAAATAAAGATATGGCTCAAAGGTCGTGTAACCAGTCCATAAAAACACAAAAAAAATCAGGACCGCGTCCGCACTGCCCGGCAGGCCAGCGTCTGTGACTTACATTTATTGGCCGGTCGAAGTACTCGTAGTTTCGAGCAGGGGCTGAAGACTGGAGGCTGAAGCTTGCCTTCACCGGCAATTCAGGCTGGGGCGTTAGAGCTATGTTTGCAGGGTGGAAGTGAAATTTGCATTAGCGCGAGTTGACACAGTGCTGTAGATGCCACTAAAATCACTGGGTAGAAAGCGGAGTATATACACCCCTTAATACCGAGCACCAAGTTGCCACGCTGCCATCCAGGGTTAGGCCCATAAGCGGCTGCATATTGAGTTGGTCCCTTTAATGAGCGGCATGTAACATAATGATGAACTCACTGAAACATTGTCCGTTGTCTCAAACAATACCCTGTAAATTAACATGAAGTGAACACTAATTCAAATAGTTTAATGAAAATAAAAACTAAATGTTTACTTTATAAACGTCAAATTTATTAATAGATTATGTGAATAAGAAACTAACAAAGAAACTCCACATTATATTATTTTCAAAATATTTCTAGCTTAGCTACTCATGGATGTGTTGAGCATTAGACACAATTCTCCTCTGAATTATTTAATATTAATCTACTGTTTAGCACCAGAAGAGAAAGATGTCTTCTCTTCTAAATAATCGTTGATTTTGTGAGTTGAGTGTGCTTAATATATTTATTAAGCCGCGTCGGGGGTAACTCTATCTTGGGGAATCTTGTGGGCAATCTCGTTGTAAAACCTTACACAGTGTGACACTCATGACACTGCCTACATTTTTCCATGCACTGAGAGCCTTACGTTGCTTCGTAATTGTTTAGAACACTCAGGCCGCCAGGGCTACGAGCGATTCTCCAGATTCTACAAGCTAGTATGCAGGCGTTATGCCTGAATAATAATATTGTCTGTACATTACGTCCCTTATTCTAAAGGGTCGGATCTTTGATAACCATTAAGGCAACGATTTCACCTTTAAGCTGCTGTTTTCATTAAACCCTTGTTAGACCTGTCGACCTTTTAGGTATTCGAAACTATCGGATGTAGATTCCATGAAATAACACCCTTTTAACGTCTTTTACGACGCTTCGTCGTCTATAAGGACATTTTCACGCACGATGCCAAACAAATAGAAACCTTATACGCTCGTACGTATGATCAAATTTAATATCTCAGAAGAGACAACATTCACTTCTTTTGATACGGCTCGAATATATCAGTATTCTATAGGTTTTTGTGTCCTTTACATCGTCGCTCGTATAATCGCAAACTGCGCTCGAACGCAACTTGCATACATTGCCTTTAGAATTTAGCCCGTTTGAGCACAGAATATGTATTTTACCAATGTTAGGCCTGCATTACGTATGCGCTCAGTTTGGGAATATGTTTTCACTAAAATTGGACTGGAGTTTCTGGTTTAACAGATTGTTTTCGTTTCAAGGAGGTATAAATGCGTCGTCAAACAATTTTCTTACCCGTAAAATTCGACGACTGGCTAAAAGATTCTTATATAATTTGCAATACTTAAAACAACATTTATTTACTTTTTTTTTTTTTTATTTTTTTTTATTAAAAACTGACCAACGATTGACCCCGATCTCACCTGATGGTAAGTGAAGATGGAGCCGACGAAGTTCCTCGTTGGTTCAGTAAGAGCCTATTCACTCTAGCCTTAAAGGCACCCAAATTGTACCTTTCCGGAAAAACAGAGGAAGGGAGCGAATTCCATTCCTTAGCGGTGCGCATTAGAAACGACGAGGCGAAACGCTTCGTGCGCACAAAAGGTGTCTGTACCACATAAGGATGAAGTCGCTCCCCTCTCCTGGTTGTCCGGTGATGGAAAGGAGATGGCGGGATAAGATCGTGTAATTCCCGTGCGCACTCTCCAAAATGTATCCTGTAAAATACCGCCAAACAAGCTACCTTCCGTCGGTGTTCGAGGCTTTGGAGTTTGGCCTCTACCAAAGGAGCATCACCAATTAGCTTGCGCGCTCGACGTTCTACGCAGTCCAAAGCAGCCAACTGATATTTGGCCGAGCCGTCCCAAAGGTGACAGCAGTATTCCATACACGAGCGGACTTGTGCTTGGTAAAGACTTAAGAGCTGTCCCGGTGTGAAATACCGCCGCACTTTAAACAGGACCCCCAGCTTCTTGGCAGCAGTCTTCGCTTTGGACTCAATACAACGGCCGAAGTTTAGGTTAGAACAAAGGTCCAAACCCAGCAGCTCAAGGTGATTGGTTAGCGGTACGGATACACCTTGAAAAGTAGGAGTCGATGTAAATGGACTCCTCTTTGCAGTGAATAAACACGCCTGTGTTTTGGTGGCGTTGAACTTAACCAAGTTGACATCGCCCCAAACGGACACGGCCCTCAAGGTTTCGTTCGTGCGCTCTACCATGGCTTCCCTGAGAGACACTATCTCGGCGTTACTGGTTCGTGCGTTGGATACGTAACTCTCCGTGACTGTGCTGTCGTCTGCGTACCCAAATGTAACGGGCTTCAGCAGATCGTTAATATGCAGCAAAAAAAGTGTCGCGGAGAGTACTGACCCTGAGGAACACCCGAATCAATAGTCATCGAGTCCGACGAACAACCGTCCACAACAACACGAATTGACCGATTCCTCAGAAAGTCGGAGATCCAAGAACACAGACCAGACGCGATTCCGTACGCAGGTAGCTTGCTAATGAGGCTGTCATGCCAAACCCTATCGAAAGCCTTGGAGATATCGAGCGACACAGCTAGAGCCTCTCCGTGCTTTTCCATGGCTTCGCCCCATATATGCGTGGCGTACACCAGAAGGTCCCCAGTAGACCGATTTCGGCGAAAACCATATTGTCGGTCACTAAGGAGATCGTTACCTTCTAGGTACGCGAGGAGCTTGGTGTTCAATACACGCTCCATAATCTTACACAGTATGGAGGTGATTGCAATTGGTCGATAGTTCGACGGGTCGGCACGACTTTAAAAACCTTATTATTTTAAGTCTGCAGAGTAGGTGCAATCCCGATATAGAAAGATTTTGCTTTGATCTAAATCGCCTATCGGTTCTATTTGATAGATTTACGTTAAACATAGTAAAAAAACTATTCTTTCAGTCTTGCAACCAGCACAAGTCCTTTTGTGAACAAACATGAGTTTATTAAATTTATATTAATTTAATTTTCGAGTACACAAAAATTATTCTATCGATAAAATGTCATGACACGGCAATAACCATCGCATTTCGGTAGAGCTTTTAATATATTTTCTTAAGTAATAAATTAATAGGTTGAAACAGTAAAATCTTTATACTTAAAGGTTTTTGGAAAATAATTACAGCGGGATAAAAAAATAAGGAAATTGGTCGACTGCTTAGAAAATATAAATGGGATTCGCATCAGCATGTGATAAGCTATAGTAAGTGCTCTAGAGCTGGTATTAAGAAGTCTGTAAATTACCAAGTTAATGTTGATTCCTTCAAACAACATTGCTGACTAATTCACAAACTCGTTTCTATGGCACAGTTGGAACACTCAAAACCGCCAAAATCCAGCTGGCTTGAGATTGCAAACTGTTCAAAATAAGTCAAAGGAAAACTGTGGTCATAAATGTTAACAAAAGCGCAGTAAATTAATATACAGCGTTTCTAATGCTTATATAGCGATTAGTAGTAGACAATATGAATTCAAAAGCCCTGCTTGCAGAAGAAGTTGTACACATATTCGATTTTGAAAATTATATAATTACTAGACGAAAACCCGGCTTCGCTCGGGTAAAATGAAGACGCGAAATAATATTCCACTATGTTTTTTTTACATGGTGACGCCTCTGTATTTATCAACCACCAGTAGATATAAATCTCTTAATACATTCAGATACATAAGCTCACACCTGTATCCCAGAGGGGTAGGCAGAGACCACGGACTGTCACCTACCACTATCCTGACAAATCACTTTCGCTTCATCGACATCCATTAGTCGCTGCATGTACCCACATCGGTTTCGGGTACTTTTAATCTTGCCCCTTGCTAATACATCCCCTATTTGGTCGAAGTATGTCCAACTGGGGCGTCCCTTACCGGCCCTTCCACTCACATTCGCCCGATATATTTGCTTTGTCAGTCTTTCTTCGTTCATCCTCTCCACATCTTCAAACCAACGCAACATTCCTTTTTTCAATTCTAGTCACTCACTACATCCTCTTTCTCTACATCCTCGGTCTCTGATCACACTATTGCGTATTCTGTCATTCAAAGTAAAACCGTACATATTTCTTAAGGATCTCATTTGTACTGCACTAATCCTACTTTCATGATTCTTCTGCCATACCCAAATCTCGCTACCATGCTTACATCAGTATTGGAACCAGCACACTATTACGGATAGCCAATCTTGCTCTTTTGGACATGTTCTGGCTACTCACGAAGGAATGCAAGGCGAAAATCGGATACTTATCATAACTTTGTCATGGGTACCTCATCACAAATTACTAACTAAATGAGCTTCCTTCATAACCTTAACAGCTAGTGAATCTAATGACGTATTCAATGAGACGTAGAATCCACTTGGCTAATCAACTAAAAACAGCTCCCCTCTTTGGCTTTACAGCTTTTAGTTTTGTATTGACCACATGTTTTTCTTCATCATTTTAATTTTTGGTATTTTTCTTATCTAGTGGCTTTTTCATTTCAATAAGTTTATTGGTACCTTACTAAGCAAAACAATAAAGATCAATTTATGACTTTGATTTCCTTTTTCAATTATTTTTCAGACCTTTCCAAAACTCAATGTCAATTATTGTCTTCCCGCCAATGAAAAACACCACAGATTACTTACTACACCTTCTCAGTTGGCACAGATTATAATAACCTTCTGGGATGATTATCCAAGCTGATGGATGCTGAATCGGGCCCATTTTGGGGGCTCAACCTTTAATGTATTTTATTATTATTTTCATGTTGTACAGTTTATTTATTTTTACGTTTTTTATGCTTTCTGTGTTATTTTTTTTATTATTGTACGCACATTTTCTTTTTTTCTTTCTTAATTTCTTTCTTTCTTAAGGAGAGTGCTTTTGTAGAAACGTGTAAGCGCCACTTGCTTTAGTACGTTTTACGGTATAGTACGGTTCTCGTTGCCTTTCAATTAGAATCAAAATAGAATTGGTTTCTATTGTTCTATCCAGTAACACCTGAGCGCGTTACTATCCTCGTTACTTATATGTGTATAAACTAAAAATTTAGTGAGAACTTTAGGAGAGTGCGCAAGTGACCCGTGACGGGTGCGTGTTGTTTTCAATAACTCGAATTATCAAACTTACTTATGTGTTCCATTAAAACTCATAGTATTTTGAGTAGGATAGCGCATATTCCGCGACGTCGACGAAGTGACACTCTACTGGATGAAATATAAACGTTCACTCGAACGTCTAGTAATGTACTAATGCACTTGCCTCTCTAATTGTATTATAGCACTCTCTTAAACACTAAAATAATGTAAACCGGCCATAACAGTTCACAATGAAAACTTGTGACACTAACACAACAATGATGACATTGACATGTTTACTTAGCAACGCCATTGTTGAATTTAATAATGTTTATATTGATGCTGCTCGATAATACGAATTTTCCGCCCATATGTTGTCGACTCAGATCAACTATTTTTTTACGCTCTTTCATTTGGTGTGCATATCGTTCGAGTCTACCGTAGACCCGAACGAAATGATTAATATAGATGTTTCTATGGAAACTACATATTAAGAGAACATAATTTCATCTTAATTGTCTTAATGTAATGATTTTTTTTTTTAGTTTCATGGCAAGGAAAAGGAAAAGGCAAAGGAAGGTGTCAATAAAATATTCGTAGATCCACTCCGAATTAAACTCCGAGTGTAAAATAAACGTGGGCCCAGTTCTAGTGATTGGTGCCTCTGCCTACCCCCTCGGGGATTGCGGGCGTGAGTTTTTTTTTTTTTTGTAAAATAAAGAGACACGTAATATTTAATTCAAGTTTTAAGCATCGCTCGTAGCCAGGGTTGGATTAAGCAAAATGTTAAGGTTATACGGCGCGTTCAGTCCATAGATGGGTCACCGTCTATGACTAACGCTAGTGGAATTTTGAGCTAATAATAAATCAGTGACGGTTGCTTGTATATTACGGATTTGTTTAAAGTACTTTTATAATATACTGTTGTGCGCAATAAAAACTATGATCGGCGTATGTTTTTGCCGTCTCAATTTTATTCTACATGCAAAGCACAAAGCATGCTTAAAAAGCATGAAAGTAAAGCCGCCGTCTGTACTTGTTAATCTGACGACCTCTGTGGCGCAGCGGTTAGCGCATCTGACTACCATGTGAGAGGTCTTGGGTTCGAATCCCGGCTGGGGACAAAAAAAACCCAGGTCTTGGATGTTTACATGTTTGTGACGTCGCTGTTTCTGGTTCCCACGACACAGGGTATCCTAATGTGGGGCCAGAAGCAATGTATGTGCCTGTATGCAAATGTTATGTTATGTTATCCAAGAGATTAAGAAATACCTGCGTAATTCTCCTTTTTATATACAATAAAGTGTTCTCTATCTCTATCTATCTAAAGCAAATGTAAACCAGGCCTTACGCTGTGAAGTTCCGTACTGCGATTTTTATCACGTTGTGCTTAGAACGTAGTGCGGCAGTCGCAAACAATAAACGTACCGGCCTCTTGTAAAGAAAAGATACCGCTCAAACTAGTAGCGGCCTTCCTACCACAAATTTAGTCGAGGAAATTCTCACGGGCTTTACTAGGGTTCGAATGACTATTCAATACGAAATCAATAAAGGAAAAGGTTTTTTACTACTACAGATTCTCATTCCATCTGGCAAGCAAGGTTTATAATCACAGCATGCCAATGTCCCGAAAAAGGTTCCAACTCTTTCATTCCTGAGAACAATATGGTAAAGGCTTTGGCACTGTGGTAAGAAGCTTTCCCTCATTACTTGAAATAAGGATGGGATCATACTAGGGCGATGCGTCAACAAATAATATTCTTGTCACTTGATCAATTTTAAACCGAACCTGGATTTGAATTTCCGACAATATCACGGAACAAATTATTGTTATCCACATACAGTTTTGTTACTCACGTTATACTATGTTGATAGTTCAATAATTGTTCAAACCACCCCACTTGACGTAGCTATTTTACGCTCAGAATCTCAGCAAATCCGCGAAAATCGTCGAAGAAACGGGGATCCGTCGCTGCAAGTACAAAATAATTACGACAGAATAGCATGGCTTTGCCTGAAAGTATTTTAGATAACCCTATTAGAACAACACTTTAATGTGAAATTTGCTTCAAAATAAGATTGTAATGACCATTTCAATAATGAAGAACATAGAAAAGCTCTACAAATTAGGAAAGGACCGTAAAAAAATAATTTTCGGGGGCTTACTGGACTCAAAAAATTGAAATAATTAAGTTACTGTATTAGTGAATAACTTATTAGATTCGATTTCCATTGAATTTTAAACGTTTTCTAATAAAGGTGCAGACTTAAAATAACGTTCTTTAGAGATACCACTCAAACATGTAAAAAAAAGCTGCCAAGTGCGAGTTGGACTCGCCCATAAAGGGTTCCTTAAATGTTTTTATTTTAATATTTGAGCTTATTGAATGAAAGGTAAATTGCGGTGTACGAATTATGACGTATTAAAAAATACTACTTACTAGATCTAGTTCAAACCAATTTTCGGTTTCCATGGTAATGTACATCATACATATTTTTTTGTTTTATCATTCTTTTATTTTAGAAGTTACGGGGTGAGGGGGGAAACATTTTTTACGACTTTGGAAGTGTCTATTCAGTTTAGAAAAAAAATTACATTAGAAATCTCAATATAATTTTTGAAGACCTATCCATAGATACATACGTATGGGTTTGATGAAAAACCATTTTTGAGTTTCAGTTCTAAGTATGGGGAACCCCAAAATTTATTCTTTTTTTTCTATTTTGTCTGAAAATCTTGATGCGGTTCACAGAATACATCAAGTTTTATTACTATAGCTCTTATAGTTTCGCAAAAAAGTTTCTGTGACATACGGACGAACAGGCAGACAGACATGACAAATCCGTACTGGTTCCGTTTTATTTATAGTGCGGATTAATTACTTGCTGTTTACCTCGCAGTCGCAGTCTGCGCTAATTTGCATGAGTTAATTAAAAAAACTCCGCTCTAACAAAGTGGCTCTGCGAATGGTAAATACCGACTCGTAACATGCCGATCGTGCTACATCCATTGGAATAGCTATTCAAAATACCGTTCTGCGTTCTGGATGTCGATTAGCATACGCTTTTGTTCGCGTATGTTTTGCCCGCATGGATTAATAAAAAAAAACCGGCTCAAACCAGACATTAGCGCAAGTTACAAATAGCAATCGAGGTACCAAACCTCAGGTATCAAACCTTGGCGCTTTTTGCCCGTTCGTTTTCAAAATGATCTAGGTTTTGAAATGGACACTTAGTTTAACTTGTAACTTTCAATAAGTCGCAGTTTCTGCGCCATTTTTATTAAATATTTTTGATTTATTTGATTCTATATTGTGTTAATTCTAAGAAACAAATAAATAAAAAAAATTTTATTTAATCAGTATAAATAATAGCTACGCAAGACGACAGCAGCGTTTATTTGAACAATTAAAAAAGGTCTTTGTCCAAACCAAACTGATTACTGATTTTTTAGTTATCGGCTTGGAACAGCTAGTCGAAATACCAGCAGCTCTCGATGTCAAGTTGCATGCTTCTGTTCACGTGTATTTTGTGCAGCAAGGCGTCAGATTCCGCGCACGGCTCGCGAGCTGCATTCCGTCCCACGCGAGGCGCCTCGCCAATTCCGCAGAAAGCCCCATTGAATAAGTGAACGCTTTCGACCGAGTACCGCGTTGAATCGTGAAATATCTGCACCGTGGCCATGCCACTATGCGCTATATTTTGTAGTGCCAAAGTGCACCAAGCTATCTTAGAGGATTCTCATACTGACAACGCGTCGTGCCGTGATCCGCAGCGGCGAATAACGCGCGCAAGGACGGAGATGTCAATTCCAATTCGGTTTGACTGAATTCGTAATAATAGTAAAAAACAATCAATCCAAAAAAATGCTCGAAAATGAAAACTTTTTAGGTTACATATTATAGGTATACCTAAAGCTATCTCTGATAATAAAATTATTGTGTCACCGTGTTAGTGTGCACACTCCTCCAAAACAGCTTGACTGATTTTTATAAAATTGTATATTCGGTAGGTCTAAGGTCGTAAAACCAACATTTTCATGGCACTGATCGTATTTAAATGAGTATTCAAAACGACTATTAATGGTTTATTATGACATTACGTCGAATTTGCATAGTGAACTACATGGTTATAGTTATGTGAAATTGGGCCCAGCCACTGTGTTAGAAAATAGTCGCCCAAATAAATTATCCATATTTTTTTGCGGTTATTTCAATAAATACTTTATTGCACATATAAAATACTAAAACCACAAAAAGGCACGCTCAAACATCAATTCTTTACGTTAATCTGAAAAATATCTGTGAATATCTATAAAATATTGTTTGAATCGCTCGTAGCCTGGGCTGCCTGAGTGATCTTAAGCGATCACTAACGTTAAGCAACATACGGCGCGTTCAGTCCATGGATGGGTCACCGTCTATGACTAACGCTAGTGGCATTTTTCCGAGCGGTTCCGTGCTTCGCAAGGCACGTTAAGCAGTTGGTGCCGGCTGCCGTCGATAGATGGCATTCGTTAAGCCAAGTCAGGGGCCTTAGGGCGGCTTGAAAACTTCTGACAGTAAGACCAGCCACTAGTCTTACA
The DNA here is from genome assembly GCA_947310845.1 of Yponomeuta plumbellus. Taxonomy (NCBI): domain Eukaryota; kingdom Metazoa; phylum Arthropoda; class Insecta; order Lepidoptera; family Yponomeutidae; genus Yponomeuta; species Yponomeuta plumbellus. The sequence continues at coordinate 8,460,311 of OX371209.1, read as the reverse complement.
AGCCTCCACCAACCCGGACTTGGCCCCCGTGGTGGAGTATGGCCTATACCTACCTTCCTCATGGAAGAGACCTGTGCCCCTCGGTGGGGACATAATGGGTTGATGATGATGATGATGATGATGATGATTGTTTGGCTTTAATTTGGTCGTTTTATGTTTAGAGGATTAGCCTCCGCTATCTGTTTGCCGGAACAGCTGCGCTATGCTAATGTTGACAAGCAATGGCGGCCAAGCTAGAATTGACGACAGCGCTCCCAAAGTGATATCACCGAGCATGGGCTATGATGGAATGGCGTGTTTAACGTCAAATATTGCTAAGGCGCAATGTTTCTCAGGGGCATCGGCTCCGAAAACATAGATTTCTTGCGTACCACATCGCAGCTGTCCATGACGAAGCTAGAACCAGCCGGATACACCTTTGGTCTACCCAGTCTCCGGACTAACGATTTTTCGTTCGTAGAGGAATTTTACTTACGTTATATAAGTACTTAAGGTATAAAAATAACTTTTTCAAGCGGCCTATAAGTCCCACTGTAGGGCATAGGCCTTCCCTAAACTTACTTAATATATCAATCCTGCCGAAGAAACAGTAAAACAAGCTCTGAATATTTTTTTTTAAGATTATGGTGACTTTTTTCTCGTTTACTCCAACGTGTTAGGTATCCTTTAATTGCTCTTCCAAAAGTAGGTATCTATTATATGGATACGTAGGTAAACCATTTTTTGATCCAAAGATAGCGAAGTATAGTTATTTCTTAAAAATTAAGATTTAAATCGCCAACACTTCTCCGGTTAGTCAGTGGAGTTTTTTAATAATTGATCGGATTAAGCGCTTCGGCCGTTTAGGAAACCGGAGTTTGGAAACCAGTTTCCTAAAAGGATTTTTTTATCCTGGTACGTAACTGGTTTCCTTTAAAGATTTTTTTATCCTTTTACGTAACTGGTTTACTATAAAGATTTTTTATATTTTTTTGTAACATAATAAGTTAAGTAGGTACATTGGCAAGAAAAAAGTAACAGTAGCCATTTCAATAGAAATTTTCATTAAGGAGACTAAAGTTACTATATAATATTCTTAAAACTAACTGCAAAACAAGTAAAAGCTATCAAGAAATAGACACCGAAATTGTTAATGCAATAAAAAAACTTGGGAAATGGACTGATAACTGTGATGACTGTATTGAAATTATTTCACCATACGTATTTTTATTTTTATTTCAAAACTAAGGATATTGTTTTCATTTAATCTTAAGTAGAGTGGTTCCTAAACGGCCGAAGCGGGATTAAGCAATGAATTTTCCAAGTATCTACCATACTCTAAAATACTAGCTACATTCTAGATACTTGTAATATGGCTTACAGGCACCGAGGGGCATGCATAAAGGAACTTCTAACGAGGCAGGCCAGGTGCGTAGCGACAGATTTATCTGTTCCTCAAACAATACCGATTGTTCAACCAACTTCGGCCGACCTAACTTCCACAATGCTTCCACAAAAGGATTTGGAGAATTGATTTCTCACTATTATTCCATGTGCTATGCGTTGTGGCGTATGTATGTGTGTGTGTATGGTAGCGAGAATTGGGTATGGCAGAAAAATCAAGAAAGAAGAAATGAGGTCTTTGAGATGTGTGCTGTTACTTTGAAAAACAGGATACCTACGCAAAAGTGTGACTACATAGATATCGTACTGGACTAAAATAATTGAGAAAGGAATTTTGCTTTTATTTGAACATGGGTGGGTGGGAGCAGAGTCGTGTAAGTGATGACCTTTATGCTCCAAGTATAGATAGACAATACAGATAAACAAGCCCAATTACGCTCGCTAACCAGCCGAAAAGCCAATGCTTAATTTAATAGATTACTCAGCTTGGCACAGTAATGAGAAATAAACAAGTTCGTACGCGGTCACGGTAACCCGTATCTCTTCTTCCTCGGTAGGTATCTTTCCACCACAACGTTGAATGAAAGAAATAGCTTTGAGCAGTAAGACCACCAATTGCACCAGTTATCATTGTAACTAATGCCTCTATGTTGTTTTCTGCTTTACAATTAAGAATGTTCTTATCTTGCTTATAAGCACTAAAGATATCTTTGCGTAGAGCATCCCATCAATGCAAAAAACGCAGCGTTGGGTTATTGCTACCTGTCAGTCTAAGGAAAACTCCGCGGTGTTATAACATGAATAGCACAGCGTTGACGGGTTAGATAAGATAAAAATATTCTTTATTGAACAATGGAAACACGAAAAAATGTAATTTGTGGTACAGCGAAGCTTTCATAGTGCACCATCAGGCCACGAGAGTTTTTTATGTTAAAACACACCTACTTGCCTTATTACTACAACAGGCTATTTGACAGTGTGAAAAAAACAGTTTTATTTATACATATTCGTATAAATTATGAGTCTTAAAACCGCTTTAAGGCATTTCAACTAAAAAAAACATTATTATTTGTAAAAAAACACAGGATAAAATTTGATAATTATGTATCTGCAGCTATTGTATCGAAAACGGCCTGTATTGGCCGATTCTATGATGACGTCACAAAAATGGCGCCTGTCATTCATTTTTTCTTACGTTCATTGGTTGGTTTACTGGCAAGAGACGTCATAATCCCTGTGCGACGCCATATTGGCCAAGATAGTATTTTGGCGGCTTACAAAATTAAATTTTCATTTGCCTTTTTTAGAAGAAATACACGAAAGGATTTAAAATAACCACTTTCTGAGAACTCCATGAACACCAACAAAAAATATGAGATGGTTTTCAGAAATCAAATAGGTAGCTTATTCCAACTGCAGGACTAGTGATTGTGTTGTGTGTAAGTTATTAATATTATTCCAAACTCCCCGCAAGCCAAGTAATAATGCGAATATAAATTAATTCAAAGCATTGTGCGCTCAGTCAATTATACATAACGAAAATCTACACAGAGCACAATTAACGAGCTGCACAATTCTGCATTTGAACGGGAAATATACGCTAACAAGGAAGTCCAAATGCCTAAACGGTTCATAATTGAAATTCGTACCAACACGGTACCGGTATTACGTCACACTCTGGTAACTCCCTCTATTATGTGGCAGAGACAGGTCTTAAGTTAGAATTATGAGGCAATTCGGGCGACGATATTTCTCCTGGCAACAGCTGTTTTGTCGTTCATTAAGCTTGACCTTTGTAATACATTAACCGTGGACAAGGCTCCACGATCACCCTCCCAGTTGAGAGCCTAGCACACGCCACGTCATAGGGTTTCAGTACGATGTTTTCCTTCACCGTTAGCGAGTGGTGTTGCTACTACAACTTCTTAAAGTAAGCCCCTGTTTCACAATGTTCAAATAAAGTTCCAGATATAAGCTATCCAGAACCAGGGCTGCCGTTTGTTCAAAATTTAAATAAATTTTCCTATATTGCGTGTGTTCGTTTAAGGCTTCAAATTTAGAACAAACGGCAGCCCTGGTTGCGGATAGCTTATCCGGAACTTTATCTGCAGATTGTGAAACAGACCCTAAGTAGTAATTAGTACAACTGTACAACCACACTGATAATCGAAAAGTGGCCTCTCGGTTCCGAGTATACCCACTGTTCTACCATTGTTCTACCCACTGAGCTACCGCTGCTTAAGACAAATCTGCTAACTAAATAGAGCTCAAGGGCTACAAAACGCATATCTAATAGCCTATTTCATGCCTACTACAGGGTACCAATCTTCTCTCAGAGAGAAAGCATGAATATTACTAGTGTCCACCGCTGATTGGCGGTTTCAAGCGCGTACACTTCTGTTAGTGAGTGGAACTCTTACTACAAATTCACATACGTAACTTAGAAAACCAAGTCATTGTTACATACCGCGTTTCGAACCCTCTATCTCAGGAATGTGAGGCCAGATCCTACCACTATCTCAATTCTCAGAGGAGAATGAATAGATAGCAGAAGATTTCCGAACAGTAAAATGAAGAAAATTTTCATTTGAGTTCTACTTTCCAAACGACGTGGTCTGGAAATTTGTCCTAAGCTAGTAGAAGTTGTTATCCCTTAATTGTAATGGTAGTAAACACAAAACTTAGATACATAAGTCTTATAATGTATTTTTTGTTTTTATGGTGTGTACAATAAAGAGTTCAAAACTAATCTAAACTAGTCTAAAGGATTGAATATTTTTAACGAAATGAACATTTACTCTAATATGAAAAGTAAAGCTGAAAACCGAGACTCAAAGCCAGTATGTATTGTAAAACTTCTCTAGGCCACTCTAATTCAGAAACACCCAGATGTGGCATCAACCTGGGTAGCAAAATAATGTGTAAGTACTTGTACTAGTGGCATATAATGGACTCTCAAGTATGTATTTTGCACTGAAGTTCGCAGAGTATAATTATTTTTAATTGACATTGTATCCTAAAATAATGAATCATTATTCATAATGAACTTACTTAATTTGGTTTAGCTACAAATAACATGTTCTCCAGTATACAGGTGCGCCTTTCTGTGTGATATAAAAAATAAGAAAGTGAAAAATAGTCGGATATCTTCAGGAGCTAGAACAATTTACTTATAGCAAAACAGCGTCTGCTCCGGATGTAACAAAAACAAAGAGCGTTATTCATTTTGCTGCAGTGTATCTACAAACGCGGGGATCAGTTGTTTAACAAAGCATCAAAGCAATTTGTTGCGGCCGTCCCGTTGATTAAATTTCGTCGAGTCAGGCTGGCCGGTGAACAAAATTTTTATAAATTGTTCGAAATTCGAATCCCCCGGAATCAATAGCGCGGCCACGCAGGATTGACCTATGACGGCGCCGAAACACTGCATCATTTATTTTATCTTTCTCCTCGATTTTCTCATTTATTTTGTTGTCGGGAGACCTTTTTGAATAGGCAATGTGGCGTATAAATTTCTCTCGCCCCAGAGGGACCGCTCGCTCCGGTGCGCCTCTCTTAAAAGGTGCTGCGAATTAATTTTACCTAACATCAAGGACCCGGGCGACTGAATACGTTACCCTATAATGAGATGGTCCGGTAAACATACTTAGACGGGAATAAAGTCTCTGTGTGTCGCATGCAAACAATATAACCAGACAACAAGGGCGAGGATTGCAGAAAGGTTGTTGGAGATTTAGCTCAAACCATGCTCGGATACAAGGAACACACGTTGCTCATACTCAGGTCTTAGAGATAATATGTAGTTTAGTCTGTACGAGCTTGGATTTTTATCTAAGATTGTATTCTATCCTCTTTGTATGCCGTTCAATGTCATTTAATGGACCTGATTCTTGTGTTCAAACAATTTTGATTTTAAAACCGTGGCGTTATGTACCTACTAATTACCGCATCTTTTTCCCTTGTATCCAAGTTTGTTTGGTGATAGGAAACTTAAATATAAGTTTTATTTTCGTCGTGGCTTATATTGAAACTTCTGACGTCATGAGGTAATGATGATGATGATAAAGGATGTTTATCTTCAGATAAAATGCCACCCAAAACCTCCATCTTCAGAAATGTAATTTGTGAAGCACTCTGTTAATTGTGGCACGCCCCAGTAACCTTCGTTCAGCTTTCTTGAAGACCGATGGAATGCCACATAGGTATTGGAATATAAACTTGACTCTTTACATCCTTGCTATATGCTAATATGTTAACTCGAGTTTTGTTAGTACGGCGTCAAGTCAAGTAAATCACGGCTGTAACATGAAGGCCCCAGGCATTGCCGCATCATATAATAAATAAAGCAGAAAGACTGCTTATGAAATACACGATCAGGTGTGCAGCGTGGGTGCACTTACATTCACCATCATCATCATCAACCCATTATGTCCCCACCGAGGGGCACGGCTCTCTTCCCTGAGGGAGGTATAGGCCATCCACCACGGGGCCAAGTCCGTATTGGTGGAGGCTTGGTAAGACTATTGGCTGGTCTTACTGTCAGAAGTTTTCAAGCCGCCCTAAGGCCTCTGACTTGGCTTAACGTACTTACATTACTGTCCTTAAAAGATGTTAGAATACTGACCTGACTCAAAAACTTCGCTGGACACTGAAATAAACTACTTTATCCACATTACTTGGAAATAAAGACAAAGAAAAAATATCTGTCTTATGTTGTTGAGAACTTACATGGACAGCAAAAGTGCCTTACAGCATATTAGTCGTTGCACAGCGGGATACAGAGGAGTTGCAAAAGCTTATTCAATAGGCTATTTGACAGATTTTTGAAAAGTATCTCATAATATGAGATACTTTTCAAAAATCTGTTTTGTTTTATGTTTATTATGTTTTGTTGGTGTTCATGGATTCCTCATAAATTGGCCATTTTAAATTCTTTCGTGTATTTCTTCTATAAAAGGCAAACAAAAATTTACTTTTGAAATAAGCCGCCAAAATGCTATTTTGGGCAATATGGCGTTGCACAGGAATTATGACGTCATCAATGAACGTAAGAACGACATGAATGACAGACGCTATTTTTACTGAGCTGTGATGTCATCATAGAATCGGCCAATCCAGGCCGTTTTCGGCACAAAGGCTGCAGATACATAAGTATCAAATTTTATCGTGTGTTTATTAATAAATATATTTTTTTCTTAGTTAAAATGCCTTAAAGGTCACAGCACACATATCAACTCGGAAAGGGATCGTCACACCGCGCTTACGGCTCGCCGACCACTGGTACTTACCAGATTGCTCTAAAGTAATACTTGGGGTGGACGAAGAGCCGTGAGCTCGCGTACGGAGAGACGTAAGCGCGGGAACGACGAGCCGTAAGCGCGGGAACTGCAAGTTGACTACGCACCGCATCGCGGTTCGGAGCCTGTTCCGAGGCGAGGGGATTACGTTACGATTCCGATTAGTGTGCGTTGCAGTAGGGAGTTTCATACAAACAACGCTGAACGGCTCGAGGCGATACGGTGACGATCTCTTTCCGAGTTGATATGTGTGCGGTGACCTTAAAGCGGTTTTAAGACTCATAATTTATACGGATACGTAGGTACAGGTAGCGCAAATCTTCTAGTTAGCTCTGAAGTTGGCGAGCTTCGCGTCGCAGTAGCAAAAAATAGGTGTCAGCGGAACGGAGTCGGCGCGGGCAGGGACGGCCGCTGCCCTTTCACCCCCGCTACGCACCCCGCCCGCGTAGATTTCAATGTGTTAGTAGGCAGTTATCGTTGTTATGCAACGCACACGCTTGCACTGCGAGAAAAGTACAGTCGAGCGTCGCATTAATAAATAGTCTTTATTGAGTTACTTTTCTTTTTATGGTGATGATTGAATAAAATATTAATAACAGATCATATTAGTTATTACAATGCCTAGGCGGAATACCGTATTACGACGGCAAGCTAGAAAAAGTCAAAGAGATTGAACAGGAATATAAGAAGAGTGATCACGTCATAGACACCCTTACCGAAGAAAATATTATTATGGTCATTCATGTGAACGACAGTGAATGAGAAAGAAGTGGGGACGAGTTTGATGAGGCCGCCGATAGCACAGAAGACTAATCAGACAGTGATGATATGGAAGCTGTGCCGTGCCGTGCTCATCAAAATCTCTATCGGATTTTGTGGAAGGTATTCAGCCATTGTAAAAGTTTGCGTATGTGACTTTGCCTACCTTAACAAATATTTTTTTAATATTTAATTTCCACAAAACATGTAATTTTGTAAATAAATAAACTTTAAAATTAATTATTTTATTTTGTGGTCCACTTAATTATTTGTCCAACTGTACATCTGCGCAGTGGCCGCAGCGCCAACTTCAGAGCTAACTAGAAGATTCGCGCTACCTGTATAAATAATACTATTTTTTCACTCTGTCAAATAGCATATTCTAACCGAACTACATAAAGTTGACGACCTCTGTGGGGCAGCATTTAGCGCATCAGCCTACCATGCAAGAAGTCCCGGGTTTGAATCCCGGCTGGGGAAAAAAAACCCCATGTCTTGGACATTCACTTGTTTGTGATGTCGCTGTTTCTGGTTCCCACGACTCAAGGTACCTACCTAGTATGGGGCAGAAGCAATGTATATGCGTGTACGTAAATGTTTTTCTCTTATGTTTATACTAAACGTGTCAACAGTGGTAGACAGACTATCAAAATCTGCTATTAATAGAATAGACTCAATAGTACTATACGTACTACAATGACAGTTGCAAAGAGTACTTTGACGAGACGTCTATAACTAAGGGCATTTGGTACAGGACTCTAGAATCAGAGCCACCCCGAATACCTTAGTTCAGTTGTTCTGAGCTTAAAGGAAAACCATCATAGCGGCACTGAAAATGCATAGTGCACATAGAGGACCTTCGAATAAGTTCGCTTACCTTATGAAAAATAAATTTTCCCATTACTCCAACTCCAACACTTGTTGGAATGTACTCAAAACAGTGGCAAAAGAAAAGAACTTCAATATAAATTCTTGCAGCATTCTGTCACTGTACATACACTTTTAATATTACAACTTCTAGTACATAATAGTCAGCTTTAAGAATATTTTATTTCTTCGTGGTCGTATAATTGAAACGGGCGTGATGGAACAACCATCGTCACTATCTGTTCAAAAGACTATAAAAAATAAAAAGCTAAGACGGTATAAATATCAAAAACATTAGCAAGCAATGAACAATTAACCTTGAAATATATTGCGCGTGGTTTTTAATTCATTTTCTTAAATAATTTCGACGAGGTTCCTTGAAGAGAAATATTCGGTTTGTAACACACGTAATTTTATTGAAGTTCTATTTTTTATTGAATTCCTAGGCTGTCTCTTTACTTTGGGGATTTCCCAGGCATGATTATCTTGGAAAACTACCCATTCTTAATGATGCAAATAATATGTGAGTATCAAGAAAGGTAAACCAACACTCGGTAAGTAGATCATCATCATCAACCCATTATGTCCCCACCGAGGGGCATGGGTCTCTTCCCTGAGGAAGGTATAGGCCATACTCCACCACGGGGCCCAAGTCCGGATTGGTGGAGGCTTGTAAGACTAGTGGCTTTAGGTAGACACCAAAATACAATAAGCTGCTTCTACATTACTCTCGGCTATCATAATACAGTCTGCATACTTTAGCTACACTAGTCCGACTGTTTCTCTGAGCAGGCGCGCCATCTATTTTTGAATCTTTTAAAAATTTAAAATAAAATACCATTCAAACCTTCTGTCATAACCGCTCGCACACCTTTGCTTCAACATTAATTGAGAACCGTATATTTAAATGAGGCAAGACGCCATCCTGAGTAATTCAATCACAAAGCCCGTCTGGCCCTATTCATGTCATTTCGGAAGTTAGAACTCCTCATGCTTAGTTTATAATGTCGTTATTTATAGGTAAATAGTATGTTAAAAGGAAATACCAACTTAGGAGAGGAGTCGTTTTTAGGGTTTCGTAGTCGACATCTAACTCTTAGCCTATGCGCACACTAGGCGACACGCGACAGCGACAGTTCGGCGACTAGACGCGACTACAGGCTACGGCCGTCAATTTTCATATAATTTTGTTCAAATCTCCGCACACTTGGCGTCAGAGTCGCGGAGTCGCGACAATAAGACGCCAGAAGCAAATGACAACGTCGCGTCTGACGCGGCGACTAGACGCGGCGACGAGTCGCCCTGTTTGCGATGGCTCTTTTTTGCCATGCCCATCTGTCTGCCTGCGGCCTAGCTCAAAAGCGATTGACGACCGACGATGACGACCTCGGCGCACCGGTTAGCACATCACTACACACACTGCACACACACCATGCGAGAGGTCCCGAGTTCGAATCCCGGCTGGGGCAGAAAATAAAACTCAGACCTTGGATGTTTACATGTTTGTGATGTCGCTGTTTCTGGCTCCCACGACACAACATAGCCACGACATAGTGTGGGGCCAGACGCAATGTATGTATGCGCCTGTATGTAAATGTTTGATTAGTATTAGAAAGCTGAAATTTGCCATAGAGATACATACGCCGATAAAACGGTAGAATTGACTAGAAATTCTCCTTGGTCCAACACAGGATCGATTCGAGCTGCCGTTAAAAAAAACGGTAGAATAAAAGCGTAAAAGTTTTATTCTTTCGTGTACCCTACACCTAAATTAGGAAAACATTTTTTCTCGCCTACACCATTGTGTGGGTCACGGTAAGGTGTCCTGACAGACGGACGGACTGACGGACTGACGGAAATTGGTTGTCCGTTCGTCCGTTTGTATTGTGGTACAGTCCGTTTTTAATTCGATACAAAAAAAAATGACGCGGTGTTACCGCTATAAAAGCTATAGGTTAACCCGGTAGATTTTTTTTACCATGAATAGAAGACTCATGTGACCAAAATCCTTATCACATCAAAGACATTAAATTGAATTACTCGTAAGAGCAAAGTCTAAAAAAAACACCTGCGTAGCATACACAATTTAACTTGGAAGTAAAATGGTGTTATTTGGTTTTTACATACTAGCAACATTTAGACATTGACAGCCAATTGTATGGAGATGTCAACGTGACAATTTTTTTTTTTTGCATTGAATGAAAAAACAGACTTAGTTAAAATGAAAGATTATTTGTATAGTGACAACTTGTATTCACGAAGAGCTACATAGTAGGTAGGTAATGTCTCTTATTCTAGTGGGTTATACGATTAAACAGGCTTATATATTAGGGTGTACGCAGACAAACACTCAGACTTATAATATACGGTACCGTCACACACTACACGTTCGCTCGCTCTCAAGATAAATACCGGGTGAAATTTTCACCGGTACAATAAATTTTACCATATCATTGGTATCGATAATAGATTACATTTATCGAATAAAATTATCAAATATTTTTTTTCATTTTCATTTATTTATCCTTCATCCAATTTGTAACTCATGGGCACCCATTACAAGGCGTCATCGCGCCACCACCGCCGCTTTTTCTTTCTTTTCCTTCCCGCAAGCCGCGCGCAGTTGCCAGTTCTTGCGTTTAGTTGTGCTCATGCGTAATGAGTCCATATTTCTTTAAGATTTGCGGATGACTTCAGACATTGTTATTTTTGTTTTTTTGTACCAACGGGGTAGTAACAAAAAATGTTGGTATTTGTATTTTGGACTAGTATTACGTATGTTGATTTATTGTACTGGTGAAAAAATATTCCTGCATATATATATTTTTCCTTTTGAGTAAAATTAAAGTGAGCAGTTTTAACTACATTGATTTAAGACGCAACGGATTAACAGTAAAATCACTATATTTTTCTGGGATGATGCGACGTTTGATATGCCGCAGCAAAGTGGAGCAAAGCAAATGCTAGCCTCATTTATAATTCAGCGTGCGGGTATCTCTGATTGACAAACTCGTAAATCTTTCAGCCTCATTCCTATCCTTCGTACCAATGTAAAACGCTGCTGCCTGTTTGCTCGTTGAAGTGAAAAATTTTTTAGACGCACTATTCTGCTCAGTAAACGAAATGTAAACTGCCGAATACTCTACAGCAGATCTACTTTTACAGTTTATTGACATTGTGACAGGGGCAAGCACATCGCCAACACTGAAATACACTCAGATTGAGGCCATTTGTTCAAATGTATGGCGACCCCCAGTGGGAATCGAACTCGCGGCTTCTGTCATGGTAATCAGACGTGATACCGCTATACCAACAAGGCAGTGGATTGACTGCCCTTGGTCACTTTAGTACCGAACCGTTGATTATAGCAAGATGTCACTAAGTAAAAGTTGCTTGTAGAAATAATTGAATATAAGTTGAACACCCTCTTTTCGCATATATTTTTGTTAATATAGTAAAAAATAATTTTACTCCAACGACACCGCACAAAGTCACAGGCAAAACTATGTTTTGTATCGTATAAACCTTTCCTTCCTATGAAATTGAAAAGCGCCACAACTTCGCATGCGACCTTTTAGGGGCCCGTATCCAAAGGGTGACAAATAGAAACCTATTATTAAGCTAACAAATGTTCTGTCTGTTCGTCTGACCTATCTTAGAGCTTTGAACATTGTCTGAAACTTTAATAGGTAGATAGTTATTTTTTTCAGAATATGCATAATTTCTTTGGCGCATGTTTTTTTATATTAACTCAATAAAAAGTAACATATATTGTAGGTTTATAATCATTGGCCCCTGAAGATTGTATTGTAACGTATTTGTTAGTTTCGGTGGCATCTACTACAATTTAGGTTACTTTTTATTGAGTTAATACGAAAAAAAATGCGCTAATGAAATTATGCACTTTTGATGATCACCCATTAAGGGTTCCTCATATGTAGAACAAACATTATACGTTATTTTTTATTTGGCTTTATTTTTTTAACAAGCAAAATACGTCAAAGTATCAAAAAAGCTTCAAACTCGATATGATCATACAGGATAATCTCAAAAATGCATAATCATTCTTAACCTATGAAACCTATGAAAGGTTTATTGTGACCATGAACGTGTTCAATAATAACCGAAACACATCAATAGTTTTGTCGTTAACCACTTTTAACCCCCCACGGTAAAGGTCATAGCCCACTTACACGACTCTGCTCCCACCCGGCAAAAATAATATAATTCAAATATGGGCTTTAAATATTGCTCTGTAGATGTATTTTACATTGGCATCATAAATTAGCAGACAGCTGACAGCGAACTGTCTGCTAATTTATGATGCCAATGTAAAATATATTTAAATATTATATTTTTCCTTCCTTCTCCCCTCAGGCCTAGAACATTTTTTCTTTCACAGCTAAGTTCACGGAGTAATATTTGAAATTTATCACATTTTTCAAAAACCTGCTCATACAACTGCAGTCTATATCATCTTCAAAATTCGATTCAAACTGCAGTTGCAAGATCGACCCGCCGGCCGGGCTACGGGGCCTAACAAAATGCGCCGTAGTTTACATCGGACCCGCTGGCGAGTCCTCGGGGCTTGAGGGGTTAAGCGACTTTTGCTTAATTTTCCATTTCATAAACAAAAAAGATGTGATTTTACTGAACCCCAGTGCGCGAGTCCTAGTCGCACTTGGCCGTTTTTTATTGAAACCTTTTTCTGCGCAAAGTGTTTCCATCACATAACTTTTGTATGCAAAAGTCAAAGCTGTGAAACGCGACGCATAAATCTTATGGATTTTCGGGAAAAATAGCGTGTTACCGACAAACAAATCGTATTATGACACTCCCGTTGTAGAAAATGCGTGAATAAAGTTATGCCTTTATCCGAGATAGGTATTGGGATCATAAAGCCCATATTTGACATTTGCCCAAAAATATCTCCTTCATATCCGCATTGAGGATCACAATAATATGAAACATAGAAATCTGTTTTGAAAACCTATATCCCTGATGAGAGAAAACAGGAACCGATGATGATAATAAAATACTTCCTATATTTTCATCATACTAATATGGGCGGTGGCAGCCCAGTGGGTAAAACAATGGACTCGGAAACAAGAGACTCAGGTTCGATTCCCAGTGTGGGCATATACCTATGACTTTGTTTTGTAAGTTATGTATATTAAGTATATAGACACTAGTTTCACGTCGCATGAAATTAGTTGCACGACACTAATTTCACCAAAAAATCGCGCAGGACACGAAATTCATTACAGTCTGTTAGCTTTTAGAATATACCTCGGGCTCTAGAGTAGGCTTTGGTTTTCGCCGAAAGCACACAAGTGTAATACTACTTCCTGCTCTGATTTCGAAATTAAGTGTCCTATTAGTTCCGCGTTCGAAATTAAGTGTCATATTAGTTCCGATATTTCTATTACACGAATATATCCGATAGTAGCCGAGGTATATTCTAAAAGCTAACAGACTGTAGCTGTCGCGAAATTAATGCATGCACTACGAAAGTACTAAATTACACGTGAAAACTTTGTTAAAACTTATGTCATGACATTAATTTCGTGCCACTAATTTCGTAATGTAAATTCGGCTTTATAATGAATGTCCTCCATTTGTATTGAAAACTTACTGGCTGCTGTCCTGCCGTTCCATTGCTTGTTTTCGAAGCACTGTAATGAGAAATCCTATCTGTGTGTTTGGAAAACGTAGACGTAAACAAGCGAGCTCTAGGTAGCTGGCGGCTGACGGTGTCAATACGGCTGATTGCTCCTTTCACGCCTACGGGCATAATCACTTTTAGCAGCAGCTGATTTAATAAACCTAGGTGCTAGGACGCGCGGCGACATAAACATGTTTATATTTCTATTGCATTGAATAGTCAATCGTAAAGGACTGGCTGCTTATTGTGTTATGCATGATTAATAGGTAGGTACATTGTAACATGTATACAATTTAAAACCGGTGATAGCTCAGTGGTAGAACAATTTGAAGCGAGAGGCCTTGGTTCGATTCCCAATGCCGCCAAGTACAAATTACTTTGCTTTCCAAGCTACGTACATTTGTAAAAATAAAAGAAATACACTCGGTAACGTGAAGGAAGACATCGTGAGGAAACCTGAGTGTCTGAGACGTTCACACCTCAGCGCCTGAAATTGGCAATCCGCGGTGGGCACGCGTGGTGGATAAGCCCGTACTATCTGCCTGTGCCTTGCAGTGGAACGTATGTAACCTACATACAAGGGCTGCTACTTATGTATGCGGAATAGAAAAAATAAACAAATGTATATGGCTAAATATGCTTTTATTGTTTTTCAAAGTATTGTCCACTATGATCGATGCACTTTTGCATTCGATGAAACCAATTTGTAAAACACTTTTTCCACTCTGATTGAGGTATCTCCAAAACGTGCTGTTTGAACGCATCTACGGCATCTTCACGGGTCGAAAATCGTTGACCAGGTAATTTATTCTTTACATTTGGGAATAAATAGCTAGGGAGCCAAATCAGGGCTGTACGGTGGATGACCCATCAATTCTATTTTTTGACCATCCAAAAATGTAGTTGTTTCCCAAGATGCATGACAGCTGGCATTGTCATGGTGAAGTATGATTCTGCGTCGCTGGTTGTTTTGGCGTATTTCTTCAAATACTTCCGGCAAACAAATGGTTGTGTACCACTCCGAATTAACCGTTCTGCGATTCTCCAGTGGTATTGTAGCCACATGGCCATTAATACCAAAAAAGCATTCCACCATTTGCTTTACAGTGCTTTTTGCACGAGCCCCTTTCGTAGGGTTCGGCTCATTTTGAAACACCCAAACTGTTGATTGTTGTTTAGATTCGGGATCGTACGCGTAGATCCAGGATTCGTCACCTGTGTAGATTTATAAACAGATTTTGAGTCGACTCCGTTGAATTTTTTTAAGGTTTTCTTGCACCATTCGACGCGAGCATCTTTTTCATCCTGAGTTAAGTTGTGCGGGATCCAACGCGAACAAATTTTTTTTACAGACTAATGTTCATGTAATATCCTATGAATGCTCGTCATACATATGCCCAGAATAGCCTCTATCTCGCGATACGTAACATGGCGGTCTTGCATTATTAGTTTTCGCACAGCTTCAATATTTTGTGGCACAACCACCGATTTCGGGCGACCTTCTTTAACTTCGTCCGTGAGTTTACTGCGCCCGCGATTAAACTCACTAAACCAGTGATACACAGTCGTTTTTGATGGAGCTTCACCACCAAAAGTCGAAGTTAATTGATCTACGCACTGTTGTTGCGTTAAACCACGTCGAAAATCGTAATAAATTATAGCACGAATATTTTCACGAGTGAGTTCCATTTTTTCAGCGATATGACATTTTAAACCCAACAAAAACAAAACACTAACGTATATAAGAGAAAAATATTAGCGGTCAGTATTTAAAAAAAGAACGAATTTGACCATGGAGGTCAGACATTGCGTTTAAAATTATTGGAATCCCAGATTCCGCATACATAAGTAGCAGCCTATGTAAAAAAAAATACAATTTCATAAAGTTTTACTTTTCGACTCTCCACTGTGACGATAACTTTATTACAGAACTTCTAGCCATAAACGACCGTTTTTAGCAGAAATGCTTTGTAATCCTAGGTTGTTAATCCTACGACGCCACCTTTCGTTATAGAAATTGCTCTTCGAAATTGTTAAAGATGCTCTTTACCTTTTGCAAAAAAAAAGTATCATTTATCGCATCTGCCAAAGGTTGACTCGACAACGGATTCTTGCACTTTTGCAATAGAACGTAATATAATAAATAAAATCAAAATCAAACATTTTATTCATAGTACAAGCAAAATGTTTACTTTATGAACGTCAAAGTTGTTAGTTTCACAATTAATAGATTACATGGAGAAGAACCTAACAAAGAAACTCCACATTTATTTTTTTCAAAACAGTTTTAGCCTAAATTACAAACTTTCAAACTTAAAAAATATACTCTTGGATATGTTTTATGTTTTAAGTATAAGTTTCTCCAAATAGTTTATTTTCAATTACTTGATAAGCCAGCATCACGACCGCCCAAAAGATAGGTTTGTATGAGTGTCAATTACGTAATGCACGCTGCATTCTCTTCGTTGGATGTAACCTTTGGCAAAACAAAGCGGCCTCTGAAGAACCGTTTTTCAGGCGCCAGTTTTGGCTTCGGTCCAGATTTTTTGCTGCATATTAGTGACCCGGCGAAACACCAATTTCCGGGTCTTTATATATGAGTTCTCGGAATATTTGCTACGTTAAGCCGAACTAAGCTTTGCGCGAAGGCGTAAGTAAGCATGTATTGTTATCATGTGTGAAGTGCCTAAGCTTATAAAAGGTCTCAAACAATGTTCCATAAATAAACAGTCCAGTAATCCCCATATCAACAGCCATTTGATAAATCCTGTTATTAACGAGATCCTAATAAACTCGGCAAAACGTGGGCCCACTTCTAGAGACTGGTGCCTCTGCCTACCCCTTCGGGGATAACGGGCGTGAGTTTATTTATTTTTATTTAACGAGATCCTAGCAGTGAAGCGGTGGTAGCGCGGCAGATAGAACAGTTGTCTCGCATTCAGGAGGTCCTAGGTTTGAACCCCGGGTAGTACTGATAACTTAGTTTTATAAGTTACGACTAGGGGGCGAGCCCCCTGCGCGCTTACGCGCGCCCACCCCCAGCCGCTGCGAGCTTCGCTCTCCGCGGCGCTCGGCCTAGGGCCTCGCTAGACACTATTGGTTGGGATTTGACGCGTGGGAACACGTGTGGTCTCGGCCTTCGGCCTCGGCCTGAACGGAGCTCGGTCTTCGGCCTCGCCGCGGCGGGATCTCTCGTGCCCGCTTCGCGGAGCTCGGCCTCCGGCCTCGCAAGTTTGTCCATTTTGGCTTTTGCTTTGTTAATTTTCCGCCGGAGCACGGAACGTCTCGGCCTTCGGCCTCGGCCTGGATGGAGCTCGGCCTTCGGCCTCGCCGCGGGGGTCTCTCGTGCCCGCTCCGCGGAGCTCGGCCTTCGGCCTCGCCGCGGCGGGGTCTCTCGTGCCCGCTTCGCGGAGCTCGGCATTCGGCCTCGCAAGTTTGTCCCATTTTTTGTACTGAAATCAGTACTGAAAGTGGATTTTCAGTGAAAAATCTCCATAGAAAATTGGTCAACTTCAGTCATCGATATCTCGGCCGCCATCTTAAAATCTCGAAATGGCGGATTTTTCTGGTATATAGACATACAATATTACGTGAGATCGTATATGTATCGTGTTTTTCTATTTTTTGTGATGATAAAAAAAATTCCAATTTAAAATTCATGGATTTTTTTTAATCATTGTTCCGCGAACTTATAAACAAGATTTTTTTCTCTCCAACAACGTTTACAGCAAAAAATTGCAAATCGTGTGTCATTTCACGAAATCCGCCACATCGTGAATTCATTACACGATTTTGTGTAACATAGTAATAACTTTACTCGACCCTGTGTACTGTTAGTATCGATTTTACCAAACAGTTTGTACATTCCACGTGTTTTTTTAAACGGTTTTTTTTCCGAGGGCATCAAAAAGTTGAGTTGTCTATCGCATCGAGTTCGGTAAATCTCCGCCTGTTTGGTTTGTGGATTTTTTTCCCGACTGCACATTGCGATGGCGATAGAAAATAGAAATTGCGGAAACTCAATAAAGTAGTCAGAGGGTCCACCACAAAACATAAGACCTATGTTTTCATACTTTTGCGATATACCTGGTATATCGCAAAAGTATAATACTAAATCTGCATCACTTACGGTGCACAAACAGTCATACATTCTTCAAGCCTGCCTGATCAACTTTTTTTATTTTTTAACCTTTAACCGTAACCAACGTAACTATGTAAAGACCACATATGAAAATAATTTCACAAGGTCTGTAATTGAACCTTAAATCTAGCTGCTCGTTTGTACAACAATAGAATTTAAATTATTAATTTCAGAGATCCATTCTAAGTTAGTCAAATATAGGAATCTGCGGTTAGCAAAGAAATAACATGCACTCTTCTCTTTTTTAGTTTTACTCCTTTCGACCGTTTCGACATTTTTCACTGGTAAAAAATACAGGTAACCAGATAAGAATTGAAACATACATACATACTTACATAGATAAGCTAACGCCTGTATCAGAGAGGGGTAGGCAGAGACCAGGGACTGCCACCTGCCACGATCCCGACAAACCACTTTCGCTTCATCGACATTCATTAGCTGTTGCATGAACGCACGTCGGTTTCGGGTACTTTTTATCTTGCTCTTTGCTAATACATCCCCTATTTGGTCGAAGTATGTCCGCCTGGAGCGTCCTTTACCGTTCCTGAACATGAATCAGTTTAATGCAGCGTAGTTCTCTAATGGGATTAACTAAGGGTCGGGCGTGAATCTTTCTATTTCAGTTCTGAAGGCGTTCTAGTATAGCTACCTGACTTATCTAAGTAGTCTCTCCTGCTGCCTGAACCACTAAACCGTTCGGCGTAACTGTAAACGAAAGGGTACGAAGTTTGTTAGAATATTTGTGCAGGTCCTACCTCTGTAGTTTAACATTCTGTTTCGGCGTCTGAGTCGATAAACGATTTCCTGAATTGTAACACACAGCAGCGACTGCCGGTGGTCCTGACAGATTGCTTTCCGCATTTTGCGTTTTGTTCCCGCCCACGAACAGTCGACAGTACATCAACCTTACTATAACGTTACTGGCGATATTTCAACTTAAATGTACATGGTGATATGCTGTCGACTGTAGTTATAAGCTTATCCTGGACCCGGATATTGTGGGCAAAATATTAATACCCGTCAATACATGGTTTATTTTTATAACATAACATAACATTTACATACAGGCACATATATTGCTTCTGGCCCCACACTAGGATACCCTGTATCGTGGGGTTATTATTGGGGGTTTATGGGGTTTTTATTTTTCTTTATTAACGTACATGCATAAATGTATAAACTCACGCCTGTGTCCTAGAGGGGTAGGCAGGGCCAAGGGACAGCCTTGCCACAATGCTAACAAATTACTTTCGTTAAGGAAAGGAGGGGCCGGCAAGAGTTGTCCCAGGCGGACATACTTTGACCAGGGCCTAGATTCTACTAATGCATTGTAATACCATGGCAGTTACATGAACGCGTCGTTTTCTTTTCACGAACGCTTCAAGTCAACGCGCGCACGCGCGTCAATAGTTCTAGGCGTCAGTGAAATAAAAAAACACGTCACGTGACCCGACCATGCAACTGTAAAGGAACTATCATGCACTAACAGAATTGAGGGCCAAGTTTGGAGATGTATTAGAGAAGGGATAGGTACTGGGCTTACGGGTCTTATTAAGTACCCTCAATAAAATCTTGGGTCAAAGACCGTTTGGAGGTCAAGTTTTCCATTGAAGCAGTTTTCAATTAGTAAAAACGTTTTATTTCGATTTTTGCTTTATTTCTACTTTAGCTTGCTTTTACATACCTTTTCCTCAGTCGTAAAATCCATAAAACACACAAGTGCCAAACTTGGCGTGATTATATCCCGGGAATGTTTTCCTATAACAATCCGGTTAATATCGGACTCCCAGTAAAGATCTTGAACTGAATAATAACAACATTTTTTCTAAGCACGTAATATTATTTTGATGGTGGTTCGTTGATTTAATGCACTCGCACTTGGCTGGTTTTAAAACCTGATTTCATTATTTTTTATTTATTCACTAAAACATGCAAAATCACAATAGCATTAGTTTGTCAAACTGCTAATGCAGTTTATCGGCAAGCTCTTGGTAACAAATCTTATTCACTTACACAATCTACACAAATAACATTATCGATATACTCATCACTACTACTCATCGCACGGTGCCATATTTTTGTAAATTAACAGTCGTGTGATGCAGGTAATGTTTACGCAGAGTGATGGAAAGAGTGATAAGAGTTAATGAAAAGCAAACATTACAAAAGAGCGGTGGTAACGCGGTCGGTGCAACGCTTGCTTGACTTGCTTCACATTCACAGTCGGTTTTAGGTTCGACCTCCGGCGCATGTACTAAGACTTTGTTTTCTAAGCTACGTACATTGTGAATTTGTAATGGTATTATGGGCCTTTTACACGAGGCCAATAGCTAAGACAATCCAGTAAGCCAGTCCAATATTGTCTTCGTGTGAATAGAGCCAGGACAATGCATTGGATTGGCCCAAGCCAATGGATGAAGCCAATCCAATGAAATAGAACGACTTTGAATTTGTTGGCGCCAATGCTTCCCCCACTACTTTCTTATTGGATTGGCTTCATGTAAATGTGTTTTCCGGGCCAGTAAGCCAATCCAATACATGTCATTGAGTGTTGTTTATTTATTTTATTTTAAATTGTTTTTGGTTATAGCCTGATAAATCATGGGTATCATTAAAATTAATCAAAAAAAATTGTTAATATTTAAACAAAAATATTTAAATTTTAACAATTTTTTTTAAATTAGAAATTAGTTTGATTAAACTTACTGGCTTACTCGACTGGCTTGTGTGTAAGCGACAGAAACGAATTTTGCGCTTTTCATTGGATTGGCCTATTGTCCTGGCTTACTGGATTGTCTCAGCTATTGGCCTCGTGTAAAAGGACCATTACTCGTTGGCTTTCGCCGTTTCCTGGTGGTCATACTAATATGTCATATCAGTACGACTACGAGGATATATATACATACATACATGTCCTCCTTGTCATACTGTAACACGATATTTTTAGAAAAAGTTTTTTCCTTCCTCCTGTATGACATGAATACTTTTCTGTGTAAATAAAGAAAGTAGTAAATACTTATTCTTCTATTATTAAGTAGTATTTACTTGTAGTTTTATGTGCTGGCATTTTTTTTCCCTCTACAGGATGTTCAGAAAAGTGAGTATGACCAGGAGGACATGTATATCCTCATAGTCATACTGATATGATAAATTAGTATGACCATCAGGAAACGGGTTTGGCTTTGAAGGAAAACATCGTGAGGAAACCTGAGTGCCTCAGGTGTTACCCCAGCGCTGTAGCCCAACCCTCGTGGGGCACGCGTATTGGTTAAGCCCATGCTCTCGTTCTCTGAAAATACGCTTGTACTCAAACTTTCATAAGCACAGAGGTCCGGATCAACCAACTTGGCGACGACCTCTGTGACGCAGTGGTTAGCGCATCTGCCTACCATGCGAGAGGTCCCGGGTTAAATTCGAATCCCGTCTGGGGACAAAAAAAAGAAACCCAGGTCTTGGATGTTTACATGTTTGTGACGGCGCTGTTTCTGGTTCCTACGACACAGGATATCCTAGTGTGGGACCAGAAGCAATGTATGTAACTGCAAGCCTGTGTGTAAATGTTATGTTATGTTATAATGTGTAAATAGATGAATTCCGTCAACACATCCTAATGTGGGGCCAGAAACAATGTATGTCCCTGTATGTAAATGTTATGTTATGTTTTTATCGGACACAACCGACGACGCGAGTTCCGTCTCTGCTCACCATGATTAAGCTCTGCGAATCGGAGCGAAACCTGGTCGCATTCGCCCGATAAAAAGCCAAGTAAGTTGATCCGGATCAAAAATTTACAACGCTTGTACCTACTCTACAACTGTACGCTCACTCTACGCGGGTCCTGGTGGCTGCATTACTAAACCTTACAAAAAACAGCCGATAACATAAGAGCTTTCAAAAATTCCAAAGTGCAAGGTAAAAACGAGAACAGAATACAGGAAGCTGTGGTAGACCCGGGCATAGATTCTGCGTACATCTGACATGTAAATCTTATATCATAATTAATTTAATAGGGGACCATAGAATCTTAGTTAACCTTGTCCAAACTATGCTTTGTAAATATTAACATGCATGCTTGCTACACCCTTACAGGGTCCATGTTAGTACTTAAGAAACAGTTCATGGTTTTGCAATAAATGAATGAATGAATGAAAACGAAAAAAATAATAATAAATAATAATAATAATGCACTGTAGTGCAATGGCAGTTGCATGAACGCGTTGATTTCTTTTCATTGCCGTTTCAAGTCAACGCGCGCACGCTTAGCGATTATTTGAAGCGTCAATGGAATTTAAAAACATATCACCTGACCCAACCATGTAAGTGTCATTGAACTATAATTCACTAACAGAATCGAGGCCCTGAAGGGTTACCTAAATGGGTTATGTTGGCAAGGGTCTGTATCGCAGGCTTCCTATCAGCCATTTAACTTATGGGTAAAGTTCGCCCAACTTACCCGGGATTAGTTAAGGCAATCCCGAAGCACTTAGAAGTCGCAATGTCTCCGCGTTGAGTTATGTCATAAAATCTAACCGAGCTAACGTCGTCTAGCAGATGTTACGCTGTGTTAATTGTAATTGCACTATCCCGTGGGCTTTATAATCACTCTGTCAGAACACAATTTAATGTAAGTAGATTTTTGTCACGTTTGGGACCTAATAAACTCGGCAAAACGTGGGCCCAGTTCTAGTGATTGGTGCCTGTGCCTACCCCCTCGGGGATAACGGGGGTGAGTTTATTTATTTCTTTTATTTTTTTAGATTTTGGTTTTTTTTGTGTGGTGGAGCATGGCCTATACCTTCCTCAGGGAAGAGACCCGTGCCCCTCGGTGGGGACAGAATGGGTTGATGATGATTACGAGATTTTTTTATGAAGCCTTTAACGTCCCACTGCAAGGCACAAGCCTCCTCTCAAAGGGAAAGTATGGGCTTAATTACCACGCATGCCCGTCACGGATGGGCATTTTCAAGGAAGGTATGTGTATACCGGACATTCAGCTTTCCCTCACGATGTTTTCCTTCACCGTTAGTAAGTGGTATTGCTACTACAACTTCACAAATCGTCCCCTAGCTTACAACACCGCTTAAGTAATTTTTACCAACTTTATAGGTGTGACCAATGGTTAGACGCGCAATGAGCAGCTCCATCTAATAGCATTCAAATGTGAAAACCGCCAATTTTCGACTTGAGCGGTGTTTTAAGCTAAGGGACGAAATGTAACTTACATAACAATGTCGATCGAGCCGTTAAGGCGCTTATCTACCAAGAAAGAGGTCGTGGGTTCGATTCCCATTGGTGGCCTATGTACAATTGTACAAATGGCTTCAGTCTGGGTATTTTTCGATGTTTGTAACGTCTTTCCCTGGTTACCATAGCACAAGGTATCCTAGTTTGGGACCACGTCAAGTGATTGAGTTGTGTGAAAGATATTATTTATTCATTATGTTTTGTACGAATAACGTTGTCGCCGGATTTCGAGCCAACGACCCCCTTAATGTGATCCCGACGTCCTACCTATGTGCTATGGTAATTGAATGTACCTACTATTTAAAAAATATACCTCTCTTCTCTCTCTGTTCTTCCTACAGTAGAATTTAACTTAAAAGAATGTCAACTCGGTGAACTCAGTTTGATAGGTCTGACATCAAAGGTACATGGACGTGTCAAGGGTTCGTAATGAAATGTTTCCAAGATTAATTTCCGTAGATATTGCCGACTCCGTCGATTACACTCGTATATTATATCCTGACAAACACAATGTTGATTAAACAATAAACGTCTCTGCATCACGCACTACTTAGTTTTCGGGTCAAAATTCTCAGAACTTACCAATAACCTTACCTTACCCTGTTTTTCGTTCACAAACTATGTGTTAGTATACTAAATATATTAACACATAGTTTGTGAACGAAAAACAATTATTTTAGTATACTAAATATATTTATTTTATAGTTTATTTAAAGACGTCAATTGGACAAATCTATATAAATAAAATCAAAGTCCAGACTGACTGGCTCACTCATCAACGCCCAGCCCAAGCCGTTGAACCTAGGAAGCTGAAATTTTGCACAGAGGGTCTATATATAATGTAGACAAGGAATAAGACCGGATTTTTTTAAATTCAACCCCTAAGGGGGCGAAAAGGGTTGCCAAAATTTGTATGGGAGGTATAAAGAATGTTGTCTAATTTTCTTGAAACTTAAAATAAATATTCTTCAACACAAGTGATTGAATACGAGTTTCGCCGTTTTTCAAAATTTAACCCTTAATGAGTTAATCCGGACGAGTTAATGGACCAATCCGGACTTGGCCCCCGTGGTGGAGTATGGCCTATACCTTCCTCAGGGAAGAGACCCGTGCCCCTCGGTGGGGACATAATGGGTTGATGATTTTTTTTAACCCTTAATGAGTGACCGGGCTTGCAAAATTATGAACTAAAGTCCACGCGGACGGAGTCGCGGGCGAAAGCTAGTACAGAATAAAACTGTTAACAGTATTACTGAGAGCTTATAAAAACATCGACACAATACAATCACTTGTCCTAGTCCCAATAATATATTGGACTAGCTGTTGCCCGCGACTACGTCTGCGTGGGCTTTAGTTGAGTAAAGTGTTTGCAAATAAGATAGGGATACTTTTAGCGCATGCGAAAGAGCTTTCATACTAACTTCGCAACCCCCTCGTACTCCCTTAAGGGATGCTTTTCGAAAAACTACTTTACACGTCTTTCATGACTTTCAATGAAGGACTTTCATGCTGAATTTCATTCGAATAACTTCAAAAATGGCTAAGTTTCATACTAACTTTGCACCCCCCTTTCACTCCCTTAAGGGATGATTTAAAAAAAACTATTTTACATGTATTTCATAAATTTCAATAAAGGACCTGCATATTGAATTTCATTCGAATAACTTCAAAAACGCCAAAGTTTCATACTAACTTTGAACCCCCATTTTACCCCCTTAGGGGATTAATTTTCTAAAATCCTTTCTTAGTGCTCCCCTACGTTACAAGAGAAACCCTTGTGCAAAATTTCAAGTTTCTAACCCTTATAGTTTAGGCCCTGCGTTGATATGTCAGTCAGTCAGTCAGCTTCTCCTTTTATATATATAGATAGATAGATGTGATATATGCACATGCACATGTATTGGTTCGTTATAAGCCTATCCCGGTTCCCGATACATGGCTGACACCGATTTAAATACCGCTAGGTTACCATTGTTTGTTATGATGTGTGACACTTGCAGAAAATATATCAACCGAGCAACAACTCCTAGCAACACCAAGCTCCCTTTTACTATCATCCACAATCTACTAGTAGGCTAATAATATAGGCCTCTACAGTTCTTTACAATAAAATAAAGATCCCTGTGACATGCCAACCAGGCAAGGACATCACAAACAAATAAAAAATAATAGGTACACTGATCTTAGATCCATCATTCACCCCATTGATTCAAATAATCACTCCTCTTTTATATTTCTCGACTTAGATACCTAATAAAAAAATATTTGTTTACTTCCAAACAAAGTTTATTTGGCACGTAAATAAAAATACTTAACGAATCGTGGCATCTAGCAACTTGGAAAAACGCGAATACGACGATTTATTTTGATGACAGTTTGGATTGTAAGTCGAAACCAACAAGATTTTATAAATAGCTAGAACCTTTTTAGAACCAGGTTTCGCTCTGATTTGCAGAGCGACACGAGCTTTGTCTCTGCTACCCATTATTAAGCTCTGCGAATCAGAGCGAAACGTGGTCGTACTCTTCCGAAAACAGTCAAGTAAGTGTATCCGGAATAAAGTTAATAATGTCTAGTGATTACGAAAGTTTTAGTTCGAAAATCTATATATATATCTATATATATAAAAGGAGAAGCTGACTGACTGACTGACTGACTGACTGACTGACTGACTGACTGACTGACTGACTGACATATCAACGCAGGGCCTAAACTAGAAGGGTTAGAAACTTGAAATTTTGCACAGGGGTTCCTTTTGTAACGTAGGGGAGCACTAAGAAAGGATTTTTGAAAATTCATCCCCTAAGGGGGTAAAATAGGGGTTCAAAGTTAGTATGAAACTTTGCCGTTTTTGAAGTTATTCGAATGAGATTCAATATGAAGGTCCTTCATTGAAAGTCATGAAACACGTTTAAAATAGTTTTTCGAAAATCATCCCTTAAGAGGATAAAAGGGGGGTGCAATGTTAGTATGAAACTTAGCCATTTTTGAAGTTATTCCAATGAAATTCAGCATGAATGTCCTTCATTGAAAGTCATGAAAGACGTGTAAAGTAGTTTTTCGAAAAGCATCCCTTAAGAGAGTACGAGGGGGGCGAAGTTAGTATGAAAGCTCTTTCGCATGCGCTAAAAGTATCCCTATCTTATTTGCAAACACTTAACTCAACTAAAGTCCACGCGGACGTAGTCGCGGGCAACAGCTAGTAAACTTATGAACTGCTTTTCAATCCGAGACGGAAACCTAACATCCAAAATTAGAACAAACCAGTTCCGATAAATAATTCCCCAACAAATAGATTCTTTTTCCCCTTTTTTCCCCCTAAAAGTGATGAAGAAGATAAGTGATGTTTGACGTCGTCCTGCCAAAATGCTAGTCTACACGAGTGGGAACAAAACCTACGCCCACTCCTAAGGGCAGTTCAGAAATATCTGCTAAATACAAAAGAATCACTATTACGGCGCGTGAGATGGGATCTGCCTCTTTTTCTGGGCTTAACGAACATAGGGACTGCTGAAGAAATGATTGTATTACCAGAGAAGAATGGATAATGCTGAAAAGCTGTGGAATGTTAAGAATAATGAGTGACATGAGTGAACAAAACATTGGGTGATATAAAAGGGGTCGCAACAGGGACTCTTTGGGCAAAGTAACACGAATCCAAGCTAAGAAGGCAAACTTTTACGAACTGTAACCCAAATATCTATGTAGTGAAAATACCTTGCTATCCTTAAACCTTCTTGGAAGGCGGAATCGATAACACCGCGGATAGGTGATTTTACGCTCGCCCGGTGAAGAGAAATGGGGAAATATAGAAATCGAATAACAGATGTCAGTTTGGTTTGTTTTTGTAGAACAAAAAGACAAACCTGCAATTTTAAGTCTTTGTTTAAGAATCCAGGTCTTAGATGTTTACATGTTTGTGATGTCGCTGTTTCTGGTTCCCCCGACACAGGGTATCCTAGTGTGGGGCCAGAAGAAATGTATGTGCCTGTATGTAAATGTTATGTTATATCTAACTTTCTGCAAATCTGCTGCTGACATAACATTAGAATACTTGTAAGCCGGCTATATACGTCCCACTGTTGGCCTTTTCTTAGAGAGACCTTAATCACCTTCTGTATCGCTCACAACGCTCAAGCTGAAAATGTTGCATGTAAAATCTGGGGAACCAAAGTTTCAATCAACTTTTTCATGAGTTTGAATAAAATAACATTTCATTCTATATTGTATTCGATTAAATAACTGATGAGTGTATATTAAGAAATCATACTCACCGGTTACAACAGGCAACGACGTACTAGGGCAGAGGTAAAACAGATAAATTTTTGTTTTCAATTTCTTTGTGGTATTTTCTGTCAGCTAATGCTCAATTTTTATAAAGAGCCGTCACAGAAGTTATTTGAAAATATTTCTAAAACAAAAAAAAATATGGAGGAACAACAAAAATATACAAATTATTTACACAATTTCACTTACAGGAATAAAGGCAAACGCTGCTGGGACGCGCGTCTTCTATCTACCTTGGTAGGTACGCGTTTCTTCAGCGTGTTTTAATTTCCGACAATGGCTCCGAGATTCTCGAACGATAACAAAGAGATCTTTGAAACTCATAAAATACTTCAAGTGCCAGACTTCCTTTAATTTTAAGAGCTCCTCTACAGCCCAAAGAAGTGTGGTTGGAATTTCCGACTTACCTACAGGATGTAGGTAACCGAATTTGGGGAAATGGATTCATTTTCCGGCCAAAGATTGGTAGAGCTGTCGCTCGTTGGGATTCCTCATCGTCGCGTTACCGAGTGACAGAAGCAGGGATGGCTTGAGCAGATGTGCAATACAGTATTTGACACTATCAACAATAAATTATTTGAGATGCCCGATTAAAACAAAAATTAAAAAATTATTCGGAAAATGTATTTCTTTTAATCATTTACTAGTTATTACAATTTTTAAATAGATGAATCATAAAAAGATTGCTCTGAAATGTGACGTCACAAGCAAGTATTTTCATTCAAAATTCTGTTTTAAAAGTAACTCATTTGACATCCTGTCAAATACCCAATTATAGTGCAAGGCTGGCACAACTACAACTAACTCGTTGGTCTAGCCGTTAAGGCGTTTAACTACCGAGACGGAGGCGGGTGCGATTCCCACTGGGGGTCGTCGTATATTTGTACGTATGTACAGTCTGAGCGTATTTATATGTTTGTGATGACCTTGCCTGGTTACCATAGCGCAGGGTATCCTATTTTGGGACTAGTTCAAGTAATCTTGTTGTTTGGAAGTTATTATTATATTACTGACAAGAGTTTAGAGAGAGTTAAAAGTGAGAAAAAGTTTTTTTTCCTTTCTAAAATGCGCAATGCAGGGCTGCTTTTGGTTGGCAACAGCTTTTGCTGTGTGATTTTATTCTCAGATTTATGTTTCTTGGAATATTATGGTACGTTAGGCGCTCTACCTATACCTGCAGTCTTCAGTAAATCATCTGTTAGAAAAAAAAACTCGGTGTCACAGTCTCTGTTATCGGACCTCTTCGCAACACCTTCACTAATTATTAAGATTTTTTTAGTACGTTTGGTGGATCTGTTAATATGCCGTAGGCTAAATAATATATCAAAACAACATTTGCCAGGTCAGCTCGTTGTTCTATAAACAGAAATGTCTATTCTATGTAAAATATATGCTTTTGAAAATTATATCTATCAAACTATCAAACAGCGCCAATGCAAAGCATTAAAACCGTCAAAATATGAATACATAACAAAACATGAACTGTAGGGCAAAAGTTATTGTGAAAGACAAACTCTGATCGATATGTTTCAGGAACTGCGCATTTTAAAAATAACCCTGGTGAGGTATTACAGAAAGGCTCGAGGGTATTATCAATACAAACTGCTTTTATCATGGGGTCAACATTGAAATCGAAACAAAATATTAGCTGGTCCATACTTCCGATACATGTTCTTAATGTGTTATGCAACTTTGGGCATTGTAATACTGATGAAAATTGTATGCCTCACTGGCTTATGAATTCAAACCCAACCACTTTTATGCAAAATGCGGCATGATAGCCCCTAAATTTCATTATAGCCCGGTAAAGGAAGTTTTCAATTAAATTTTTCACTCGACCTAAATTGTCTCGAGCCGTTTCTAGATTTCTCTTAACTGAGTGTACCTAGAAAATCATTTAGCAAATGGCGCGAGCCTTTTTGTGAATAATGCGATGATTTTTTTTACTTTTTTTACGTAGTCTAATAATATAGGTACGTCCCACTCCAGGACACAGGCTTTCTCTCAGAGAGAGAGAGTACCTACTCTCTCGCACATACGTGCTGAAGTAGGTACCAAGATAATCATCATCAACCCTGTTGTGTCCCCACCGAGGGGCACGGGTCTCTTCCATGAGGAAGGTATAGGCCATACTCCACCACGGGGGCCAAGTCCAGATAGGTTGTAAGACTTGTGGCTGGTCTTACCGTCAGAAGTTTTCAAGCCGCCCTAAGGCCTCTGACTTGCCTTAAGACTGCCATCTATCGAAGGCAGCCGGCTCCAACTTGCCTTGCGAAGCACGGAACCGCTCGGAAAAATGCCACTAGTGTTAGTCATAGACGGTAACCCATCCATGAAATGTATATAGCCACAAAGAATGTAGCTTTCTAATGGTGAAAGAATTTTGGAAATTGAAATAACTAAGTGTATCCGGAATAAAGTTAACAATTAAATTATTAGTATCCATGTATCTCCAATGCCTGCCTTAATCAGTGAAATCAAATGAAATCTGAAATAAAATACAGTTAAA
Organism: Yponomeuta plumbellus; assembly: GCA_947310845.1. Classification (NCBI taxonomy): domain Eukaryota; kingdom Metazoa; phylum Arthropoda; class Insecta; order Lepidoptera; family Yponomeutidae; genus Yponomeuta; species Yponomeuta plumbellus. Next base: position 8,430,159 of record OX371209.1, on the reverse strand, counting down.
GGTTTTTAAATTTCAGAGTTCATTGATTGAAAATTCTTTTTTGCGCAATAAAATCATTTGTACATAGGCGAGCTTTATACTAAAAAATATTTTCTTCCAGCTAACCGTTGGTGATAGGGATAATTGATGGGGTGTGCCGGAAGATATTTATTAGAAAAAGGTCGTAATTATATAAGAAACACATATTAAACGACGTATATTATATACATAAGATACCTATATTAAACACTATATTGCTAAGTATACAAAATAATTTACCATACTACTTAAAATATTGCTTGATAGCAGATATATAGATATAATAAATACAATATAATACAAAGAGTTGATGATACGGTACAGTATTAGTAAATCTGTACCTAAGTATAATTTATCTTCCGTATCATAATCGTATGGCGCTCATTAGGGGAGGGCTATGTCCAGCAGTGGACTAATATAGCCTGATGATGATGATGATGATGATGATCATAATCGTGTACCACATATTGCCATTGAATGTGTGCGACCAATGCAGCAAACATCGTTTGTTTGGTCAGTCCCAATGTCAGTTTCCTTCAAGTGTGCACAACGATCTTGCTAACTGGTTTCGAATTCTGTAAAATCCTAACGGTTTGTATCGAAACAGACTTCAAGGCATTTATTATCTATATAGTTAGCCTATGTAACAAAAAAAGAGTTAAATTAGGCCCGGGCCTAGGACCGCCAGATATTAGGACCGAGGACAATCACGGAAAAACGCACTTAGGGGGCGTCCATTAATTACATGAATCTTACTAAATCTCACTTGGTTGAGAGGGTAGGGGGGGTATTGGCAAATATCACGTAATTTTTTTTTAGCAGAAAATGGTGTAAAACTGCGTGAAAAGTAAGTAATAGTAAAGTTGAAAAACGTATCTTGAATAAAACATGACAAAATCTGACACAACTATATTTGTCATATTACTTGCCCGAACGCCTAGTCTTAAGTAAAAGTAATTAAACAAATCGTGTTATGTTTTTTAAAAAATCCAATACTTTAAGTATAAGTTTTGAAAAATCTCACGTGAGATTGGGTTAGGGGGAGGGGGTCGAGAAAAACCTTACGACATCTCACCAAGGGGGAGGAGAGGTCATAAAATCCTTAAAAATGCCTCACGTAATTAATGTAGGCCCCCTTACCCACGGGTTAAAAGTTGTGAGAAACAAAATAAAAAATATGCGTCTAACGATCAAAACTATCTCGAATATCTGAAATCAACGGATGAACAAAGCGATTTAGGGTGGTTTCAGTTCCGCTTGTGACATATTGTATGACATGATATAGTCAATCGTACAATCTGTAAACAATCTACATTTTGTTTCAATTCTACTACGAGATTTGCCTGTCAAACCCCTCTCTCGTTCTATCATTTTGGTAATGCCCCCATTGTCGAACAATTGCGGACTAAGCGAATTCAGACATTGTAGTATAAAGCCATTTCGGATTTCAGGCATTTTGGGATTAAGGCGAATTGAAATTTGGACAAATTGAAATGAAGTCATTTGAGATTTCAGGCATTATGGGACTAAGGCGAATTGAAATCCAGTTACAATGAAATCATGGCATTTTGACATTTAGTCATTACGGACCGGAGGCGAAAAAGTTACGATACGTAAGTAAAATATCCCGGATGGCGCCGTAGTAAGACCACTGAAAATGTGCTGTATGTGATTTAGGACAAAATTATCTATCAAAGAGCGCCAAAAACTGTCTTTACATACAGCGTTAACTCAACAGTGTTTTGCATTGCTCCGTGACCGCAGTTCCAAGCCAGAATCAGCGGCAAGGTCGAGGATCCCTGCGTCACCCGCCCCCCGGACGTCCTGCGTCCTGCACTTTGTGTGCGCTGCACTCGGCGTTAAGGCTAAGTGTGATGCCGACGACGCGTCATATTGGACGAGGGCCCCAATTCTTTCATCACGCGACACATGCTTCATGGTTTACAATGACAACTCACTGGATATCGCAAAGTCGATTAACACATAAATAGGCTGTGTGAAGACCATGTGAAGACTGTGTGACAGTGTGAAAAAAAAAAAGTATTATTTAAACGTATTCGTATACATTATGACTCTTAAAACAGTTTTAAGTTATGGATCAAATATTCAAAGCCGCTCGCCCGCTCGAATCGCTCGTAGCCTGGGCTGCCTGAGTGATCTTAAAAACGATCACTAAGGTTCCAATCCGGACTAGGCCCCCGTAGTGGAGTATGGCCTATACCTTCGTCAGGGAAGAGACCCGTGCCCCTCGGTGGGGACGTGATGGGTTGATGATGAAACACCGCAAGAATCTTAGCCAATATGTTTAGATTACACAGATACAAAGTTTTATCTTGCTTCGAATTGAGAATAAACGTATAAAAAAGAAATAAAATTACATTACATAAACTCACGCTTGCATCCCAGAGGGGCAGTCAGAAACCAGGGACTGCCTCTTGCTACGATCCTGACAGATTACTTCGTTTCATCGTTTACTTTTGTATGGCCCCATCCTATTGAGGAACCGCCTTAAGACGGTAAACTATTCCATACGTTCTATATGTATAGAATAAGAAGTGTGCGAGCTGCATCCCAACTGTCGCATCTTGTGTTCACTCAAGTACCCTATCCTTGAGCGCGATCGAAATCTAGCCCAATATTATGCGCGCCGAATCCTGTCGAAATAATCAACTTTAAATTACGATGGCAATTAATATGAAATGTGACATCTAATCATTAAGTAGGTAGGTCTGAGAAAGCATAGCAAGAACAGAATTCGGGAAATCTCAAACTGTTCAAAGACTACATTTCAGGAATCGCCCCCAGCTCGACATATCTCGAAACACATAGCAATGAACTCCCGGCAATGTAATGCATTCCAATATAGTCTGCATTATATTAAACTTTATGAGGATAACGTTTTCAGGATTGCGTACCCAAAGGACACAGTTCGTCGGGCCCTCATTTAATATGCCTAACATGTCTGCCTGTATAACCTATAATGGATTTTTTCTCTTGAACCGTAATAGGTAGTTAAACCGTTGTAGGTAGTTGAAATTTTCACAGAATATGTTTTAGTGTGTCATGGAGGACTGCCAAACAATCTAAAACTCTCGTGTCATCATGTCACAATCAGCGTGTCACAGTGTAGGTCGCCGCTCAAGACTGCAGTAAGTGGAGATCTTGAATAAAGGCCCTATATACCTGATAAGGGTCACAGGATATGAGGAAGGAGATATCAACGTCAACATACGAATGTTCGCGGAATGTAAAATTGTTTCAGCAAAAGTTTTAACTTGCCTTCGCTTTGCCCCGTTACAAAGTTAAGACTTTATGCTGACCGACACTTTGTAGCACGGAATAGTCTTTTATAGTTTTCTACAGCGGCGCCTTCCATAACAAAGTAATATTTGACCTCATAAAAGTTGGAAGCCCAAAGCAATATTTCAAGCTCTCGCGTTCACAAGTTTGGGGGATAGTTGACGAGTCGACAGCGGGTGGCTTACACTCGTATCCGAGCCTAGAACTTGGAAATAGAATTTGATATTCAAGTTTAGTTTCAGTAGGACTTCGGTTAAGCCGCACTTCAATGTACCTACGCAATCATTTCGTTGTAAAACCAAATTAGATGCTAGCAACTAATTTGCCTCCATAGACCGAAGAGTGTTAAACGATTTTATAATACTTAGATTAGGTAGTAGATGTTCCAGCTATAGCGTAAGTAGAGACGTTTATGTTTTGATGTGTGTTTAAAAATATATTAAAAAAAGTGTTTTAAGTTAAATCTATTATTTACATTTTAATACTTTATAGAGGAACATTTTGTAAGTTTATTTATCTGTAAGTTTTTATGTTGGGGGTATTCTCCGAAAGTGTGTACTTATCTGATTTCAAAAATCCTTTTACCTGTACTTAGAATACTAGAAGAACCTTCAGGATGGTGATTACCACGCGGATGAAGTCGCGGGCACTGCTAGTATGAAATAAAAGGACAGAAATTAATCGACTGCCTCGTTGGTATAGCGGTTGTCATGCTTGACTATCAAAACAGAGATCGTGCGCTCGAAACACTCCAGAGTGATGGCGATATATACCTATCTGTACTTGATATAACCTCGTGAGGCCCGACCTTGAAAAGAACAATTGATTTTGTGATCACCTGAGGACATTGGGCCTCACGAGGATATAGCAAGGGCCTCAGTCTCAGTGTATTAACATGTTTCTGACGTCATTCCCTGCTCAATAAAGCACAGGGTATCCCAGTCAGAACCAGGACTATTGATTGTGTCTTGTAGAAGTTGACATCAGAAATTCATTTCAACAATATGAGATGGTTTTCAGAAATCGCCTATTGTTTTATCCTTCTACGTAACTGGATCTCTACAAAGTTTTTTTTTATATTTCTATGTAACTGAATAAGAAGGCAATCTCTTTTATGTCCGTCTAGTTATCGTTATCAAGACATAACTATAATATGCAAAAAATTTACATTATCTTGTTGGATGTCAATGCAATTATTTTATAAATGTTAACGCCGCCGCCTTGGGGTCAAATGTAGTGGAGAAAAAGGCAGCGAAAAACAACTCCACTCTGACCATCTTTTATCAAATCACATTACCTTAAATCTAATACATGACTTGGTATAAATATCCACCCACTTGCGTTGGTAATTAATAGGTATATCTATCTGTATTTGAAAGAGTGTAATAAGATGTCGCTAATCTTGACTCAATGGAAGAATTCGACGATATATTTTCGGTAACAAATTTAATTAGGAAACTCGGTCGAAGCTTAATTACAAAGGCATCTTTCGAGCCCCAGACCTTCGACCTTCCCGCTCTAGAGCCATTAAGTATCATTTCTATAGGGCTTTTGTTCGCAAAACGCTACATAATCCGCGGCGCATGACAAGTACAAATATACATGTCAAGCACAAAGGCGGGCCGCTTGAGCGCACATTACACAAATCAGCCTGACACCCGGAGCGAAGTTGGACCCGCTTTGTGCGAGGTAGCCCTAATACCGCTAACCAGATATACTCGATTGAAAGGGACTTATACTTCAGACGGCCCTGAAAAGGCCGATTGCGTTTTACAACAATTGCAGATATTGAATAATAATTTAGAGGTATTTGAAAACTGTTATTGGTATATGGTATTTAAAAATTTTTAACTGAAAGTACAACTTGAAATGTGTGTTGTTTGTATCAGGATCTATTATTTACATACATACATAAGCTCACGCCCGTATCCCAGAGGGGTAGCCAGAGCCTGCTACGCACCACGATCCTGAGAAATCACTTATCTTATCTATTATTTATACATTTATCATCATCAACCCATCATGTCCCCACCAAGGGGCACGGGTCTCTTCCCTGAGGAAGGTATAGGCCATAGGTACCTACTCCACCACGGGGGCCAAGTCCGGATTGGTGGAGGCTTGTAAGACTAGTGGCTGGTCTTACTGTCAGAAGTTTTCAAGCCGCCCTAAGGCCTCTGACTTGGCTTAACGACTGCCATCTATCGACGGCAGCCGGTACCAACTGCTTAACGTGCCTTGCGAAGCACGGAATCGCTCGGAAAAATGGCACTAGCGTTAGTCATAGACGGTGATCCATCCATGGACTGAACGCGCCGTATGTTGCTTAACCTTAGTGATCGTTTAAGATCACTCAGGCAGCCCAGGCTACGAGCGATTCTTATACATTTAAAATAGGGAAAAATATAAGATTAAATATTCTTTTTGTACACGAGCAAAAAAACAGAACCATAAAATATTTACAAGGTAACAGTACCATTGGTAGCCTTATTGCTAATAACAATTTTCAACACACAACCATATGATTGAAAAAATCTGAGGGAAAACGGCAAACACTTTAGTAAAGTTCTATTATTTTTTAAAGCTGTCATTGACATATCATAGGTTTTATTAGTAAGAGAATAAAATGAACAAAATGTTTCTTTAGTTAGTTGTCAACAAAATTAATAAGAAAAAATAGTAAACACTTCAATAACATTAATTAATTATAATGTATATATTTTGTTCATACTTATCTGGTCAGTTAGCGGGATCTTACTGTTTCAATAGGTACATCTTTGCCAGCGACCGTTAATTGTCAGAATTGAACTCCGAACGAGGGTGAAAGGCTCGAGGTATAAGGGCCTCGACTGTGCAGCAAAAAATATGAAATCTGGCCTCTCCAGATTATGCGGAGCCTTACGTGGGTATTTGAAATGTGAGAGTGCTTCGAATATATGCTTAAGTTGTAGGGTTGTCTTAGTTAGGTAAAGCAGAACTAATTTTGGGTGCTAATTCTCGTGTGCTTTTGTGACAATGTTAATACTTTCTTTCTTTCTTTCTTTCTCTCTCTCTCTCTCTCTCTCTCTCTCTCTCTTTGTTTCTTTCTATTTTGTTCTTCGACTGCCTCTTCTTCGAGGCCGGAGGACTTTTGTGCACATGGCCTCAGTCAGTGTGTAATTCCACGTCTGTGACGTCCTTCCCTGGTCGCCATAGCGCAGGATATCCTAGTTTGTGGCCAGTATCAGTAATTATCATCATCAACCCATTATGATGTTTAAAGAAAAATTCTAAGGTCATATAGAGGTAAACAGTCTCTACGAAGCAGGGTGCTCTATATTTAACTAACCTTCGCTACGGAACGGTAATTCTCGCACAAATGCAATCAGCCGCATGCGCCTGCAAATCGGGAATTGCAATGCATAAAAGGTCTTCTCGCGTACAAAGCGGCAGGGGACAGCAGCCCCCCTCTCTCCTCCCCTTAGAAATACAAAAATACAAATACAAAAATACAAACTTTTTTATTCAGTCCAGCAATGTCACAACATGAGGTGCAGAAACCCACCAACTAAGTTAGTGAACCTGTGTCTGGTGGATCCCGGTCTTAGAATACAATACTTAGAATTCAATACTACTTAGAAATAAAATCAATAAAATTCTGGTCAATCAGTCAGGGCCCTATTTCATAGTAAGCACTAGACACCACAGAGAAAATAATCACTTTATTAACTTTATTCCGGAATTACACTTACATTACTTGTCTTTTCTACAATACATTGTTTACTATTTGATGACTATTCAATGTGCAATGCGTAGTTGATTCCAAGTGCATTAACCCACAAATATCTCGGCGACACAACAACCATCATATTTTCATATTACACTAGCTGTCCCGGCAAACTTCGTACCGCCGAAGTTTTTTTTCTCACCATTTAAACCTTCCCTGGAGTTCCACAAATATAAAAAACCAAGAATCAGCCAAATCGGTCCAGCCGTTCTCGAGTTTTAGTGAGACTAACGAACAGCAATCCTTTTTTTTATATAAGAAGACTAGCTGTCCCGGCAAACTTCGTACCGCCAAAGCTTTTTTCTCACCATTTAAACCTTCCCTGGACTTTCACAAATATAAAAAACCAAAAATCAGCCAAATCGGTTCAGCCGTTCTCGAGTTTTAGCGAGACTAACGAACAGCAATCCTTTTTTATATATAAGAAAGATAAAAATAAGATATAAGATAACATTATGATTTGTAGTTTTACGAAACGTGACCAGATGTGTCTAGCCTGGAGCGCCCTGGCACTCAGCGCTTACTAATGCTCCATTGAAGGACTCCCAATCCTCTAACGGACCCAGCTCTAACTTTGCAAAGGGTGCGTCAACATCGCGCTTGGAGTGCTAATGATTTCCAAGCCAGTCAAATCCGAGTGATTAACCAAAATTTTATTTGTAATCCTTAACCTTTTACTGTTCTTTAATGTTCGTTTCCAAGTTCCAAGAAAAGTATGGCAGATTTTTGGACATAAAAGACATTAGATAGTAGATGAACTGTCAATAATCTCCATGGTATGCATGAAATATGGACTCAAAGTTAGTTCGTGTCCGAGATTAAACGTAAGATATGAAGCAAACGCAGCCGTGGTCACCGCCAACCGACCCTATTTTAGGGTCCCCTCCGCCGTATCGACTGGGACAGAAAGCTTGAAATCAAATGTTCGAAGGATTTGCAACAATTTGCAAACCCTCTGTATTTGACATTCAGTTGAACGGGTCCCGACGACCGTGAGCCACTTGCGTGCCCTCACTGCAGCGCTCCAGATTACGCGGTGCAGGGCCGTGCGACCGCGATCCAGGACTGTAGTCGTCAGTGTATTTTCTTTGTTATGCTGTTGGTGAATCCCGAGAATGCCTTCATGGATTTTTTAACAACCATATTTTCCAAACTGAAAATTATTTCTAAATATTCTCAGAAATCGCGGGTTACGACGCATCACGAGGACGAGGGAAGCTTTGTTTCTTTTAGATTTTATGTCGACAAACCATAAATAAAATTTATGATTTTTATAAGGATTCACAAGTAGGAGACAAAAGGTGTTCCGTAGTGTAAAGCTTAGCCTGCGGTGTAATCACTACAAAACATTCATTCATTCATTTAACATATTGCATCTATTGAAGTTTAAGCGATAGCGCGGGTAGATAGAGCATAGCTGATGATGTCCTTATCATATACGGTCAAATTATTCTAACCTGAATAAAAAAGAAATATCCGTCGTTTACCTGTAATGATAGAAAATTGACAGATATTATTGACAGAAGTTATATGAAATGTTGAGACCCTGCTGATATTGATTATTCTATTTCAGAGCTGAAATAGGCCACGATTTAGGCTAAAGGCAGGTATAATAGAGCCGTCAAAGCGTTCGTCAATCATGAAAATATAATGGTCCGTTAGATACGATAGATACAGAGGCTATTAAATAACAACTGCTCCGATATCTAGCGAGAAATCCTATTGTACCCTTTACCTATCATATTATTCGCCTGAAAAATCGCAGCTGTATCATCATAAATCTACTTATGATAAAACAGAATATTAATATTTATTTGTGCATTAGTAATCAGTCTGCTTCTAGTAAAAAAAATCGTGGACTTGTACTACATGTTGGCAATAATTTATTAAAACACTACGTAAACATTTAATAGATACAAAAAAATTTAATGGGTATATGGTGGAAAATATTTCCCAGTTACGTACGGCATATCAAAAAAGGTATGCCCAGGAGTACGCCAATTTTAAATAAGCAATGCGATAAGACATGCTCCAAAGAAAAATAATACCTTAACTCTCCTAAGACGAAACTCGCTACGGTGAAGGAACGACGGGCGGCAGTTCATATTTTTTGTATGCTGCGTTATTTTATAAAGACGCTGCGGCAAGTTATATAAGCTGTGGCACGGGCATCAATTATTTTCGCTGACCCCTCCGCCCGGAGCTGTGCCACAGATGAGAAGATCCGAAAGGACTGGGTTACTGAAATTCCTACTCCACAGGAAACTTGCCTTGGATTTGTTTTCACATTGTATAGACAAAGGATATAATCGATATAGAATCGCTCGTAGCCTGGGCTGCCTGAGTGATCTTAAACGATCACAGCAGCATACGGCGCGTTCAGTCCATGGATGGGTCACCGTCTATGACTAACGCTAGTGGCATTTTTCCGAGCGATTCCGTGCTTCGCAAGGCACGTTAAGCAGTTGGTGCCGGCTGCCGTCGATAGATGGCAGTCGTTAAGCCAAGTCAGAGGCCTTAGAGCGGCTTGAAAACTTCTGACAGTAAGACCAGCCATTAGTCTTACAAGCCTCCACCAATCCGGACTTGGCCCCCGAGGTGGAGTATGGCCTATACCTTCCTCAGGGAAGAGACCCGTGCCCCTCGGTGGGGACATACTGGGTTGATGATGATGATGATGATGATGATGATAGACAAAGGACATAAAAAAACTTCGTGTAATTAAAAAACAATAAAAATATTTTTCTTCGTGCTAAAATAAAAAATAATAAAAATATTTTTCTACGTGCAAAAATATAAAAATTAGAAAAGTTAAGAAGAAAAATGCCAATTGTTTTGTAAGATGAGTGAAAAAATCATTAAATTATAAAATGAATCATCACTGAGATGACTTAAAAAATTGATTCCGTTTATAGCGCCCTGGTCTCCAATTCGAATAGTGCACAACAATTATACAATTTCTTTCCAGATATAGAAGAAAACCAACGCGGAGTGAGCAGATAAATTGCAACAATTCATTTCTCACACTTCCTGCACAAGTACAATGTGATCGTAAACATATTGCATGCCTATTTGCGACAACGGGCGGAGAGCATAATGATATCGGGTACAATCGAACGTGATTGAAATAGAAAGCAAAGTCCATACTTTGCCATACTTTGTTGTTAGTCCATACTTTGCTTTCTTACTTCTATGTATGTATTTTGTCAAGGCCCTGGGTCAAAGGGTGGCGGGAGGGGAGGGAGTGCGGTGCAATAAATACCTACTCCACGGATCGGGGACTGCGGGGACAGACTGCAGTTGGGCATTCATTTTTACTGTTTCCCGAGGAAAGCCAATAACGAACCCGTCGCGCGCCGCACAAAAATGGAAGCTGAAATATGGGCCCACGTCGCGGTTTTCACGGAAAGTTGTCAAAAGTTATAGTCAAATGTTCCTGTTACCCCGGTACGAATGTTGCCCAATTTCCGCGAAAGCGGGCTGTAAACACTTGTTACGCTCGTAATTCCCTCGAGTTGTATTCGAAAAGTAAGCAGATTTTTAAAGTAAAGTAAAAAGTTTTTTATTTGATTAAAAACCATACACTCTTAAGTCTTATAAAATAAAATGTGATAGTCAAGTCTAGTAGCAAGCGATGCACATATTAATGCGATTTCCAACTCCTAAACTAGGATTTAGCTGTTAAGATACAGGAGTTGGACATGTTTCGACAAACGACTTAAATTATTACAAACTATCTAGACATAAAATGAAAAGGGTAGATTCAGCAAGACAATTTGAATTCATAAGTTAACACTTCTAAACGGGGTAACATTTAAACAACATGAAGTAGTTAAGTAAGGAGTCTTCATACAAAACTCCAATCACTTGGAGTTTTGTACGAAGAAACCGAAATAGGTACCCATGGCTTAACGTAAAGTGGTGCACACAAAAATTATTTGAAGTAACATTAACAGGAAACTGCTTGACTCCACCTAACCCTACGACTATGTCTTGGGATTCGAATCCCAGCTGGGGACAAAAAAAAAAGAAACCCAGGTCTTGGATGTTTACATGTTTGTGACGTCGCTGTTTCTGGTTCTCACGACACAGGGTATCCTAGTGTGGGGCCAGAAGCAATGTATGTGCCCGTACGTAAATGTTATTGTTATTATTATGTTATTATTGTGTTCAGCATAACCATAGCGGCGGAAAGCAAGTTGCGTAGATAACACACAAAGACGAAGTTCTTCTAGCGGGTCAATTTAAAATCGTGAATTAGGTATTAAGGGTTGTGAGAAGTAAGGAGAAAAGAGAGACATCTTTGGGAAACATTACTGGTACAGTGGACAGCATATCAACCTTTATTGTGCACTCTAATCAATCAGTGGACAGCACATCAATCTTTATTGTGCTCTCTAATCAATCACGTTATGAGTGATTTTGCAAGAAAGTTGCAAAGATTCATGTGGTGTCGATGGTAAGATAGGAATTTTGATACAATATTCGGTTTCAATCTGAATATTCTCGACAGTATTTTCAGTATAAGAGGATATGTGAACATTTATTCCTAGAAAAGCAAGCAGACGGAGCTTTGATAGAAGCCGTATTACTGGCATAAATAAATAAATGTCCCTTTCAATTTACCGCTGAAGGATAATGAGTTCTATAAATAGGTACTAAATTATATTTCTCTTTCATTTTGTAATTTTTTTCTTTCATTATGTGGTTTTTATTTTTCGCTATCGAAATAGAAGCTCTGAATAAATAATGAGGAAGAAATAATAAAAATTGTGAATGTTCGTGCCTCAGCATAATACAGTGCAACAAAAAGCGTAAAAAATGGCAAAACTCACATCAGCTATAACGACTGCCATGAAATTGCGCCGTATGACACTTTATTATTCATTTTATTGCCAGCAATTTCAAATGATCACATTTTGCGAGTTCGCTGTCATCCGCACGCCCTAATTGCATAAAGACAATGGTAATGGGCTTCAAAACAGTTTGGAAAACAACCCTTCAGTAGCGAATAGCAAGTGTCAACTTCAGATGACTACAGCTGTCATGGAGGTGGCGAAAACCACTACGTCATCTTATTTTAATTCCAACTCAAGTGAATATTGTTAGAAACTTAGACCATCGGCAGCTACTTAATGAGACCCAAAAAATTCTAATTCCTTTCTGTTTATTGGACTGATATTTTTCCACAGACTTGACAATGACAGACAACAGAACATTAGGCTCTATGGAATTTACTAGACTTTCCTTTTATTTTAAAGGGCGTGAAATGATGTTTACATTAATTTGGAATTTTAATTCCAAATCCAATACTCCCACTGATTTTAAATGAACTCTTGGCTTACCAACAAATTAATCAATCCCTACTTCCACGGGATTGATGCAGAATTTGCTACCAATAACTCCCATTAATTCTGCATCAGATCCTGGAGTAACAACAAAACCTAATTACCAAAAACTCCCACTGATTTTACTTTTACCCTCGAACTAATAACCCGCTGTTTTTATTATTATTATTGATACGTTTATTGGACATAAGCACAGTATACGTAATAGTACAGGTACAGAAGATTTACTCCGCAAAATCAATTAAACTCTAGCAGCGATACAATTAGGTGTAATTCAGATCGGACGGCTCTAAAAAAGCTACGTTATATTCACCTATATGTTGCCTCTCTTTCTAACGCGTAACTCTTACCTCTTCTGGCACCTGAATTTCTACCTATTTTCCACTCCGGAGAGGTCGCCGAATGCACTTACGCGTTCGATACCGACACGCTTACAAGTAAAACATGTAGTATTGTACGTAAGTGTGCTTTTCTTTTTTTAGGGTTCCAGACCTGAAATGGAAAAGACTCTTTATCTCGGGAACGCGCGGAGGTAGAGTTAAAATTAAATCCAAATACTCCAGTCAACAGTCCTTTGAAACCGTGAAAAAATCAAATTTCTGTATTCAAAGTCAAAAAAACCTTACAAGAGCTTGAGCAACCAGAGTTGTATTTTTTTAGTATATTTAGTGTATTAGCTTATTTTTGTTCGCTAGCTAGGTATGTTAGTTAGGTACCGAGTAACATTTTATTAAAACTAGCTTTCGCCCGCGACTCCGTCCGCGTGGGCTTTAAGTTCAAAATTTTGCAACCCCGTTCACTCCCTTAAGGGTAAAATTTAGAAAAACGGCGAAACACATGTTCAATCAATTGTGTTAAAGAGTATTTATTTTAAGTTTCAAGAAAATTAGACAACATTCTTAATACCTCCCATATGAATTTTGGCAACCGTTTTCGCCCCCTTCGGGGTTGAATTTCAAAAAAATCCGGTCTTATTCCTTGCCTACATTAAATGTATATAGACCCTCTGTGCAAAATTTCAGCTTCCTAGGTGCAACGGCTTGGGCTGGGCGTTGATGAGTGAGTCAGTCATTACTTTGAATTTTATTTATATAAAACATAGAATAGATAAGTAAAAGGTACATAAAACAAAAACGAGGCTTTGGTCCGTTTTAAAACCAGGAGCGAAAACAGGACCTTACGACTACACAGTGTGTTCCGATTTTCGGAGGTGCCCATTTTTATTGCATTTTCCAAAGACTTTATTTCAACTAGTATATAAGATCAGCCGAGTGCCAATATGCTACGTTAAGAGAATATGAGTACTTGAAAATAGGACTGTATTGAATAGCACGAACGAAAAACAGGTCACAAGTTCACAACATCTTTCAGTCTGACCTAAAAAGGCTTTACCTCTTGAAGCGTAATAAGTAGCCGAGTGAAACTTTCACAGATTAAATAATAAAAAATACAACACATTAAAAAAAAGGGAGATCTATTTATAAGAAACGTGATTTTTTAACGGTTTTTTATTGTTTTTGTTGTAGTGTAAAAAACGATGAGTGCCAAAAAAGGCTATTTGACAGGTTTCTGAAAACCATCTCAGTTTCTTTGTTAGTGGTCACTGAGTGCTCAGAAAACGGTAATTTTAAATTCTTTCGTGTATTTCTTATAAAAAGAGCAAATAGCCGCCAAAACGCCATCTTAAGCAATATGGCGCCATGACATCACAGGTCAGTAAACAAAACTAATGAACCTAAGAACGACATGAATGACAGACGCCATTTTAAACTGAGCTGTGACGTTATCATAGATTCGGCCAATCCAGGCCGTTTTCGATAAAATGGTTACAGATAGGATATTATCAAATTTTATTCCGGTTTATTGGACAAATGATCTATTTTTTTAAGTCTAAATGCCTTAAAGTGGTTCGAAGAATCATAATTTATATGAATATTATACAAATAATCCTTTTTTTCACACTGTCAAATAGCCTATTGGTCTATAGTTCAGTAATTACTAATAAAAAACTAATCAGCCGTGTGTCAGTCTAACTAAGACTCATCCTTCCAAGCACAGAACAGAAAAAAAGAGTAGAAATCGTAAGTGGGCGGTGCCCGCGTGCTTCACATTAGCAATGTATTGCCTATGCGTAGTCTATGACAGTTTTTCTTACCTCAGTTGCCGTGCGCTTCTAGTAAAGAAAACAATTGTGAAAACTCTACTAAAATGCCTTATTGTGCTGTGATAGAGTGCAAAAATAAAAGTTGGGGACCAAAATGTACCGATCATGCCGTAACATTCCATCGGTAAGTAGTTTCCATTGTATTTAATTTAATAGAAATTAAATTTGTAATGACATGAACAAGGAAAGCAATCCGAAAGTGAGAAAGTAAAACCACCTTTATTTACTGGAATATAATGTTCAATTTTCGTCGAAGTCTGTGTACTTTTTCTACAAATTTCTGTCAACATTTGAATGCTACTCAAATGAGTAGCAATTACAGCTGGGACACAACATTATAAAAATCTATCGATAATATTTTGTCTATTAGCAGTAATAAATAATTATCGGTACTTTAGGTAGAGTACCTGCGTCTAATTAGGTACTTTGGGAAAATCATTGTCCTTATTTTATTTTAATTGAAGACCTCTGTGGCGCAGTGGTTAGTGCATCTGACTACCATGCGAGAGATCCCGGGTTCGAATCCCGGCTGGGGACAAAAAAAATCCCAGGTCTTGTATGTTTACATGTTTGTGACGTCGTTGTTTCTGGTGCCCACGACACAGGGTATCCCAGAGTGGGGCCAGAGGCAATGTATGTGCCTGTATGTAAGTGTTTGATTGATTGATTATCTTGGCCAACAGCTTGATAGACATTATTGTTCGGCGTATTCCCACAATTTTCATCTACGGTTCGGTTACATGTTAAAAGCTGAATGAAATGAAATGTACATATATGGATAATATTAAGAAGGTATTTGACCAAAAATTTATTTATATTTTATTTTATAGACACAGTCACACAAAAAAACTATAAAAGAGTGTTATACAAAAATAGACCCGGAGGTCCCTTTAGTAGACAAAAAAATAAATAAGCATGCAATCTTGAGCAGTTAAGAATACAGTTAAATATGAGCCATTTCAACTTAGTTATATTTAATTGTAATTTATGAGTACAACAAAGAATATTCTATCTATATTTGAACAATAGGCTAACCGCCTCTTTTTTTAATTCACTTAATCTGATAAATGTATAAAATTTTCGTGTCACCATTCACCGTGTTAGTGCGCATACTCTTCCGAAGCGGCATGGCCGATTTTGATAAAATTTTATATGTACGATCGATAGGTCTGAGAATAGGTTGTAATCTATTTTTTATACCCATACTGGCAAAACAACGATTGCGGGGTCAGCTAGTGTAATTATAAATATGTCAATAGCTTGCAAAAAATCATTGAAACATTTTGGGCTGCGTCTGAAGAGCTTCTTGTAAGAATATTAATGTTTTCTTTGACAGTTTTTCAAACTTTCAACCAGTATCCTCTCTCCTTTCTGCATCTCATATTAATTTTTTTACTTGTTCATCGCCCTTGAAGTTACACAACAAATCCCGGTCTCAGGGTTGCATGCAAATCTATATAAATGGCGACAGTTATCGCGATCGGACGGCTCTGCGGAGGCACCTGCGGTGTCCGGGGGTGTCAAATGAAGACGGAGAGGCGACCTGTCGACCCTGACTATTCGTCTTGCGTTGACGGTTTGCTTAGAGGTTTAATGATTGCGGTTTTGTGAGGAGGAACTGCGTCTTGGCAAGTTAGAACGGGTAGATGTTGGCAGCGTCTAGACCGAGACTAGGAGTTTTTAACTGTTTTCGGGATGTCCTTTAATCACGCGAGCATTTTTATTACACCCCCATGTGGTAAGGCTATCTTAACACAAAGCGTAAGAAAAAAAAGGTTGAAAAAAAAAACATACGACACAAAAAGACCGACTACGCTCCCTTTATTGGCGCTCAATGTAACAATGCATTGCAAATGGCCTGACTCAGTCTTGAATGGGCATGACCACAACGTGAAATTAAACAAAAAAATATATGTGATCTAAGAACCATTTCACATAAAAAATAAAAAAATAAAATAAAATAAATTTATTTGCCTAGAATGTGGTACATTTTGATGACATGTTATATGAGGTAAATATGATCTCACATTCTGTTAGCTATGTTCTAACATGCAAATATTTAGTTTGAATTTAGTAATTAAAATGTCAAAATACCATTGTTAATACAAAATGTCACTTCACTAAATCTACAATAATTATTTGTCTTATAATAGGTACAATGTCCAAATAAATTATTAAAAAGTCAGTTGCATCGTTTTAACTAAAATAAATTACAATAGAAATTAAAATTGAAATAGCTGTAATGTCAGAATAGTATGTCAATATTACTTTAGTCTATCTGTCAAGAATTCGTTTAGAGAGTAGTAGCACTTTTGGCACAACCAATTATATAGATTTCTCCTGAACATCGTCCATCTTAATTTTAAAAATTCGTCAGGTATTTTGTTGTAGACTCTTGCAAGCATAGAGCCGCAGTTTAAAATAAAAAAAAATAAAAAAACTCACGCCCTTTATCCCCGAAGGGGTAGGCAGAGGCACCAGTCTCTAGAACTGGACCCACGTTTTGCCGAGTTTATTAGGTCCCAAACGTGACAAGTGGCAAGCCTGTCGCCGTTATCCGGGCACAATTTATCAGCGAATGGTGTTGCTGTACAAACAAATGTACGTAACTAAAAGTCATTGGTACATGCGTGGTTCGAACTCAGACCCTCACGATCGAGAAGCTAGGGTCAACCCCACTACGCCACCACCGCAGCCGCCAGCCGCAGTTTCTACTGTGCAAAGTCGTTTTACATACTGGTAATATTAGTTTATCTTCGTAACGTGTTTTAAAGTTTAATGCCTGTTTTTTTGTTGTAAATAAACTTTTGTGTTTCATTACAAAACAAGCTGCTTCAAATATATACATGCAAGGTAAGGTGAGTAGGTTGTATTTTCTAAAAAGCGGTTTGCAAGAGTCTAGGGGCTTAGCGGCCGCTATGGCGCGTATACATATTTTCTGTATTATGAATACTCTGTTTGATTCCGTAGAGCTACCCCATAGGATCAAGCCATACCGTATTATGGAAGCCACAAATCCGTGATATGCAAGAAGTGCGGTTTTCCTGCCAGCTATATTATTAAGTCTATATATTAAATAAATGTTGCTATTTACTTTACTTACGACCTGATCTACATGTCGTGACCAATTCAAATTTTCGTCAATATTAATGCCTAGGAATTTTGCACACGTTGTTCTTTCTATTTCTTCATTTTTACATTTTAGTTTTAAGTCAATATGTCTCATTTTTATGTTTTTAAATAGGGTATATTTTGTTTTTCCTGGGTTCACTTGCAAGTTGTTTTTGTCTAGCCACATGCAAATGCGTTCAATTGTCCTGTTTATTTCTTCTTCGAAGTGTAAAGCTTGATGAGGTATTATTAAGGATATGTCATCCGCAAATAATATACATTTATGATGTGTTATTGCCGGAAGATCATTTATGTACAACAAAAATAATAATGGTCCAAGGACACTGCCTTGTGGTACCCCATATTCATTTTTTTGTAGTTCAGACCTATAACTCTCCATTTCATTATTTTCATTAATGTTGCATATTTCAACCAATTGTAAACGATTTTCTAGAAAACTTTTTATCCAATTATAGCATAACCCACGCAGACCATATTTATCACATTTAGTTAGTAGGATTTTATGTGCAACATAATCGAAGGCCTTTGTCATGTCAAAATAAAGAACGCAAGTATGTAAACTAAATATAAACTAAACATTAATAAATCGGTACATACAATGTTATTCAGTTTAGACACATGCAAAAATGCTATTAGTAGGCTATTACCACAGATACCAGTGCAACTACCACGCCTACTTACATTCCAGTAATAATAACAGCGCATTACCCTAGAAAATCTCTATTTACAGCTTAGGAAATCCGATAATAAAACTGCACCATCTTAACGGATACTAGAGCGAAACTTTCAAAAGAACACTTCAACTGGCCAGCTTGCAGCGGCGTAACAAAAGAGAAAAAAGACGGGCAAACTTTGGCCAAAGGCATTGTCGATTTTTCATCATAATCCGAGCATCCACCGTCATTAGAGAGGCCGCCGAGGCTGCCGACGCGATATTATAGTGAAAATAGAAGGGTGACTCAGTACTTTTATGTTCTATTGTCACACAAAGACGTCAGTGAATAACAAACAAACATTTACATACAGGCACATATATTGCGTCTGGCCCCACACTATGATACCTATGATTGACGTATACAACCAACCATTACTGATTTATTATCTGACTTTGTAATTATAAAATGAATTGGCGTCTCTATTCTATTCTGGGTCTATGGAAAGCATGCTAAAAAGCATGAAAATAAAGCAAATGTGAACCAGGCCTTAGGCGAGAAAATCTAGTTCGAAATATGAAATTCGCGTAGTACCGTAATCGTACAAAGCTAGGTCGCGAAAAGCGGGGTAATACCTGTTTTACATTTGCTTTATTTTCATGCTTTTCATAGAGGTTAAATAAAATTGAGACGGCAAAAACTTATGCCAATTCATACCTTTTATTAAGGACCACATATTATAAAAGTACTTTCAAAAAATCCTAAATGCATAGTATACAACCAACCATTACTGATTTATTATTTGCTTATGTACTTATAAACAGAATTGGCATCTCTATTCTATTCTAGCTCTATGAAAAGCATGCTAAAAATATAGCATGAAAATAAAGGAAACGTAAATCAGGCCTAAAGCTGTGCATCAAACGAGCTCTCTAACTTCTAAATTTTGCTATGAAAAAGTGATTTAGTAAGCATTTTTGATTTCGAGGTGAAACTCATTCAATATTCTGTAGACAAAATATTCAGTGCCGCCGCAATGCAGCTGACCTACTTTGGACCACAATGCCTATCCCGCGGGGGCTTGAACGCACCTCAGGACAATGCCTGTAGCTTACCGTGCGCAGAGTTCAACCGCTAAGGCACAGCCATAACTTACCATGTAGCGGCAACCAATGTTTGGTCAGCCGTCGCGTGAAATATTCACTTACGGATAGTACAGTTCTTTTGTCGGGAAAGATGTACCGATTTAACGCTTAGTGCCGGTTGCGGCTAGATAAGGATGGTCGAGGATTAAAAACCGTGGCGTGTCGTGTATAACGTATTTCAGTAATATAAAGCAGCTTATACACGTCCCACTGTAGGGCACAAGCCTTCTATCAGTTCTATGAGAGAGTCTATGGGCAGTATGGGCTTAATCACCAGACGTACCCACCGCGGATTTGCGATTTCAAGCGCTGAGGTTTGTGAATAGCTCAGTTAGCGAGTGGTATTGCTACCGTAACTTCACATATGTACATAACTTGGAAAACAAAGTCAAAAGTACATACCCTCGTCGCTTCGGAGTCCATTGTTCTATCTACTAGGCTACCACCGATTATTTCGGTAATTCCAAGGTTCAACTACAGCCGTAATGTACTAAAACATGACGTATGAGATAACTAGGTATACCCTACAAAAAACTTTTCATTTTTACCAACCGTGTTGAATTTAATTATCTTCCATCGTACATACTTACATACATAATCAAGAAGTTAATTGATTCACCAATACTACGAGAGTTCGTAGCACTCGCGTCGACTACGGTGTAGGCCGCCGCTACGTCATCGGCTACGTGCTACGCAGCCATTGTTTGTTGAAGCAAGCAGTTGTCGCTTTGACACCGCGTAGCGTAGCGTGCGAGTTTTTTTTTTAATTCAGTGCCTAGTGATCGTCGGTGTTGACCGTGACTGGCCAGTGTTATTTCAAGGTGTTTTTTTTTATAAAAATAAATAAATTTATAGATGCAGTACATACATATATTTTGTAAGGTGAATTTTTTGTGAATTTTGACTGAGAGCAAAATCTTAAGGCTAAACTAAATTTTCATTGTGTATAAAAAAGTTTGACACAATTATCACTTAAGGTGGTTTTATTTCTGGCAGGATCTCGCTCAGTTATTCTAACTACGCTAACGTTTTTAATTGTTGTAAAAGAATGAGTAAACTTTTTACAAATTTAAAACATGGTTATATATTTTTTAGTTCACTTATCACATTTGTGAATAGTCAGTGCACTCATTGTTTTACCATCATTAACAATTTTAGAACGTTGAGCGAAAGCGACGCAAGAAATAAAACCCGCATTAATGAGAATAGTTACAAGTTTAAGCGATTATTATTTTCTCTTCAGATGGGGTCCCCTGTAGAATATTGGTCGCGGTGTAATGAAAAATTTAGCTCCATCATAAAGTCTACGAGTCTCTCGCTTTTGTTAACGACTTTAATTTTCCTGAGTGGTGAGTTTTTACTTTATTTGCATACTTATTTTATTTGTGCTTCGTGCTCTATCTCAGAGATGAACCCTTTGAATTTCAATAAGGATTTTATGTACCTAGTTACTTGTGTTAGATACCTATGGTGTTATCTCCGTGCCTCTAAAACATTCCTCAGATGTAGTTTAAATAATCAGGGGCTACCTCTCTCCCATTGGAGACTATTTAAACTGCCTTTCAGAAGAGCAATAAGGAATTGTGTTGTAATACTATTTATATTTTGCCGTCAACTGTGGGTGTTTTTTGTGGCACTAATAGCATGATTTCGTGTCGATCTCGATGTATCGGTAGTTTTCAGCAGTCACTCTATTTCTGGTGCACCTTTTTCTTTGTCGTTATTTTTCAGCAAAACATGAGTCTTTGTTAACATATGGTAGGTTTGCCTAAAATAGTACATAAGCACTTTGCTCGAAATCAACCAGCAAAGTGCGATTCAGATTCGTGCGCAGAAGGAATCTTCGGTGCGCGAGTACACAAACCACCAAATTACGGGTACCTAATCTTCTAATTTATGAAAATCTTGTGTCATTGTATTTGTTATCGAACTAATCCGAAATTATTTCACGGATTTTATAAAGTCGGGGTACAGTGAACAGCACATCAACCTTTGCGTTTAATAGAGTGCATGAATCTCAAGAATTATGAGCTGTCGACTGTCTTTAGAACCATAAAATATAAGGTTTTATAACACGGAATCCTTACCGGGATTGCGATTCAGATTTGTCCAGTTTTTTATTTATTATAAAAGCCAATGCACGAGTTAGAATAATTTTATTATGTAACGGTTAACAGAAAGTCTTTAATTAATTAAGGGCTTGGAAAATACCAACAGTCTTATACAAAACAAGATTCACAATATATTGTACTGTATCTTTGTAAATGTTTTGTATGTCTTTATGCTGTTAAAATAAGTCTAAAATCTTAAGGTGCACTGAATAAGTTTTAAAATTGAATGAGTACATGGTAGTTTTCGGTTTTAGTCCTTTGTAGAAAATAGCACAGCTTAAGAAAATAGGCCCCAAACAGTCCTCTACTGACTGCCTCTCTCTTTAAAAGAAAAAATATCATATCGACGTACGTCATAAGAGGTCGAAATCCATACGACTACGTATTGGTGAAAAGGGCATGTAAAATTCATAAGACGGCGCAGCGGCCTCCGTCACAGATGCCAAACACCTGCCTTGTTCACAAGCCAACACGTTTTTAATTCAACAAACGATACACGAGTTGTTCGAACTCGGACTTTGAAAGTCGTTTTATTGCAATGGAAAATGGCAAGAAAAATACAATGTACAATGAAGAGTTGCACATCTCGTTTCATAAGTTTATTAAATACGGATGCGGTGAGCTCATTGTTTATAAGTGGAAAAATTTACTGTTATGTTACCCGCGTTGATACGATGGGTAAATGGTATGAAATTAGATATTGAAGGGAAGCTAGAATATGTTTGGTCCAATATCACAATATCAATCTTTAAACAACGTGAAGTTGTGAAGCGTTATGAAGAATGGAAGCGATAAATAGAGTTCGATTAAAACATTCATTAATGTATGTAGTAGACTTTTTTTTGTTGTCATTATTTTTACACGATAATAAATATTAGTCGATTTTATAATTACAATACATTTACATTCTAACACGGACATTGGCGAATTTGTACTAGACAATAAGTGCATTGAGTCCATACAACAGAATTGAATTGAATTAGTTCCTTTAAGGACTAAAATGTCTACCTACCGGGATAAAATCGTGAGATTATTAATATTCATTAATCGTTGTGAAACGTGATCTAATTGAGTTTTGTCATTCCTAAGCAATGAATAATTTGTTTGTATATTGAGCCATTGTTGATTTTGTACATAAAAGCAACCTATTATACCGGACACGGGTATTATGACTGTAGGTTATTCAGTGATAATTTAAACGCAATGGACAATAGCCCAGAATTGTTTCAGCGAGTCATTATAGTATTGCTCTACTTTCACAGCCAGGTTAATCAACGAGAGCAAATGTATGGATGAATAAATCATACTTTCATATTACACCAACCCCTGATTCAGATTGTTGTCAATGCATACTTCTCGCTAACCAAGAACATTTTACACAACCATCCTAGTCGCTATCCCATTTACTCATATAGGATGTGAGGGAGTCAGAACGAGACTGGGTCGCGTCCTTTGTTTTCGAATCAGAGGGCAGGCAGCGTACGTTGACTGTTACCATTATGTAGGTAATTGGTTTCACCACACACGCACAGGGGAAATACGGTGCGGGCAAACTGACCTACAAAACCGTACAATTGAACTTTCTTTTGGATAGCTGTCTAGACTACAGGAGCCGATCGATTGAAGTACAAACAATTTTTTTCAGAGGTTTTTTTTTCGAAGTAAGACGAAAAGAATCTAGACATAATAAAATTACGTCTTTGCCCATATCAAGATCGCTTCAAATTTTGTCACAATCATCAAATGGGGTCGTTATTTCAAATCTTTTCTCACAAGCCCTATTTATGCTAAGGTATTTTTCAGCTTGCAACGTCGTCAGTTTCGATATTCACTCTCATAATAAGTAAGATAAGTACATGCCTAACTCCTAAATTGAAGAAATAAAAATTCACGCTCAAAAACGTCACCAGTTTGGACTGGTGACGTTTCTGAGGCCCTGGGGCCTAGATTCTGTTAATGCATTGTAGTACAATGACAACTGCATGTACATGGCGATTTAGTTTCATTGCTGCTTCAAGTCTACGCGCGCACTCAAATAAAGCAATCTAGGCGTCAATGGTATGAAAAAACACGTCACGTGACCCGACCGGGTATCTGTCATCGAACTATAATGCACTAACAGAATTGAGGCTCTGGCGATTACCAATCAAAGATGGGCGGCAGAGTGATTGGTTCAATTTCAATCTGTGCGCCATGCGTGACGTAAATTGATCGAGTGATGTTGTAGGGAAGATATTCATCATCATCATCATCATCAACCCATTATGTCCCCACCGAGGGGCACGGGTCTCTTCCCTGAGGAAGGTATAGGCCATACTCCACCACGGGGGCCAATTCCGGATTGGTGGAGGGAAGATATTGCGATATTAATATTACATGAGGACTTTTTTGGTGGACTCTGATTCTAAAAGCGTTTGGATTAGTTAGGTGTGCTGTGGATTATGTAATATTTTACACACCAATGAGGCATACCGGAGCATTTTTTGTATTCAAATATTTTCCAATAGTCATTGTAAAGAAGTAGGTAGGTATTAAAAAAAAACTTAAATACATAAAAGCCTTATCCTAGTAATTACGAACACAACAAAAAAATTGACAAATAATACCCAAATTGGTCGAACCGGTCTTAAGTGATTCTCCATAATACATGTGAAATTTTATTATTATCGAGTTTGTGTTTGGCAACCACTTTTTTTCTGAGATCTTTCTGAGATTATTTGCGAAATTTCGTGTTTTACATAATTTTACTATTTGACCCGACAAACGTTGTTTGCCATATTAATTAGCCTACGACCTATCTCAGGCCTACAAAACATGCACAAAAAATATAATAAAAAATTGTTGAAACCGTTTCGGAGGAGTTCGATAGCACTGATACTATTATCATCATCATCAGCCCACCTCAGCCCACTGCTGGGTATAGGCCTTTTTCCCATTATGCCACATCTCGCGGTCTTTCGTTATTCGCATCCATGGGCCCCCGCTAACCTGGCCACATCGTCCATCGTCGTCGTATTATACAGGGTGTTGATTTATACAGTACAAGTAAATTAACACTCTTTGCAAAAAAGCTTATAAAATCAACGATTATTTAGAAGACAAGGACGTATGGCATTAAATAGTAGTCTAATATTAAATTTAATTTAATCAGAGGATAAATGTGTCTAGTGTTCAACACATCCAAGATAGTATTTTGTAAGTTTGATTTGTATTAGCTTTAAGGTGATTTAAGAAAAGATGGTCAGAGTGGAGTTTTCTTTTCGCTGCCTTTTTCTCCACTACAGACGGCCCCAAGGCAGCGGCTAACATTATACATAACTGTATGTACATTGACATTCAACAAGCAGAATGTAAATTCTTTACGTTGAAAATAACTCATAGGCTAATGCAAAACAACGTTTACCGGGTCAGCTATACCTACTCGTATACTTTAAAGGTTACAAAACGAATTCACTAACTCCATATCTATCCCCGTCTAGTGACGTCGGCGCCAGCAGAGGAGCCCCGGCGTTGCTACTGGTGCGGACCACTAGCCGAACAGGTTCACCGGAGCCGCCGTGCACGCCCCTGCGCCGCTCCACTGCAGGAGACTGTCTGCGATGAGCCACGCCACTACTGCGCCACTGTCGCTGTGGGACCGCGTAAGTGCCTAACTATTTAACGAGCTTCACCACTACTATTGTTACGGGCCACCCGCCGAAAAAGAGCACTAAGTCGTGCCGCTGCAGGAGACAGTCTGCGATGAACCACACCACTACTGCGCCACTGTCGCTGTGGGACCGCGTAAGTGCCTAACTATTTAACGAGCTTCACCACTGCTATTGTTACGGGCCACCCGCCGAAAAAGAGCACTAAGTCGTGCCGCTGCAGGAGACAGTCTGCGATGAGCCACACCACTAATGCGCCACTGTCGCTGTGGGACCGCGTAAGTACCTAACTATTTAACGAGCTCACCACTGCTACTGTTCCGGGCCACCCGCTGAATAAGTGCACAGCTGTCGCGACAGGAGACCCGCACCACTTCTACGCCACCGCAGCTCTGGTACGACGTAAGTGCCTAAGTAGGTATTCAATGATGCTCGCCGCTGATCTGTTGCTAGCCTTCGTCGTTCATGCAGGTTCACCGGAGCTGCCACGCGCGCCTCTGCGCCTCTGCGTTTTACTCCAGGAGACAGGAGACAGTCTGCGATGAACCACACCACTACTGCGCCACTGTCGCTGTGGGACCGCGTAAGTGCCTAACTATTTAACGAGCCTCACCACTGCTACTGTTACGGGCCACCCGCCGAGCAAGAGCACTAAGTCGTACCGCTGCAGGAGACAGTCTGCGATGGGCCAGACCACTAATGCGCCACTGTCGATGTGGGACCGCGTACGTACCTAAATATTCGCCCCACCACTGCTACTGTTACGGGCCACCCGCCGAGCAAGAGCACTAAGTCGTACCGCTGCAGGAGACAGTCTGCGATGGGCCAGACCACTAATGCGCCACTGTCGATGTGGGACCGCGTACGTACCTAAATATTCGCCCCACAACTGCTACTGTTACGGGCCACCCGCCGAGCAAGAGCACTAAGTCGTACCGCTGCAGGAGACAGTCTGCGATGGGCCAGACCACTAATGCGCCACTGTCGATGTGGGACCGCGTACGTACCTAAATATTCGCCCCACCACTGCTACTGTTACGGGCCACCCGCCGAGCAAGAGCACTAAGTCGTGCCGCTGCAGGAGACAGTCTGCGATGAACCACACCACTACTGCGCCACTGTCGCTGTGGGACCGCGTAAGTAGGTACCTAACTATTCAACGAGCCCCGCCACTGCTACTGTTACGGGCCACCCGCTGAATAAGTGCACAGCTGTCGCGACAGGAGACCCGCACCACTTCTACGCCACTGCAGCTCTGGTAGGACGTAAGTGCCTGAGTATTCATTGATGCTCGCCGCTGATCTGTTGCTAGCCTTCGTCGTTCATGCAGGTTCACCGGAGCTGCCACGCGCGCCTCTGCGCCTCTGCGTTTTACTCCAGGAGACAGTCTGTGATGAGCCGCACCACTACTAAGTGACTGCCAATCTATCACCGTGGACGAGCTCTGACGAGCTCTGCCGCTGTTACTGGTGCAGGTCGCCCACCGAGCCCCTGTAGTATGGTGACATACGTAAACGATGTCTATGTATTATACGCTCGCAGTAGTGTTTGTGTGACACATATTCGTAGTGTTTAGTTAGCAATAAGTTTTACTTAAAATACATTGTTTCACAACTAAGCACAACACTTCATATTCGGAGGTGAACCAATAAACATGTGAACATAAACCTGCATTTTACCTCAAGAACCCCTTCAGTTCAACAACTCAAGTATAATCATTATATTACATGGCGGCCCTGCAGTGAAGAAAACTCTTTGTATATTACATGGCGACCCATGCCACGTCTTTCCTGCGAGTCTATTACCAAGAAAGAAGACTGAAGAACCGGCTACTAACAACTATTTTGAAGAAGAAAGAAAAATGAAGCCTGATACCCATGAAAACATAAGAAAAAAGAAGCGTACGGGAGCAAGGATGGTGTCCAGGGTATAGCCCGGCCCAAGCAGCAGGAGTCCAGGGTATATCCCGGCCCACTATCCAGAGCAGCATGGACCGAGGAGTCATCGCGCGCCGCCACCGTGTCATCGGCCGCGACAGCCAGCGTCAGCGGAATTCGCCGGCCCGGGTGAACGCCGCCGAGGCGTGTAATATTTGATTATTTTTTTTTTACTTTTATTTTTTGGGTTTTTTCAAAATCTTAATTGTAACCCCTAGTGTCATTTATTCCAATGATGAATCGATTAGAAAATATATATGTTTTTTTTTTCTCCCGATAGATATGATAAATAAAGAAAGGTTTTGGGACGGTACATATTAGCGTAGGACTAATCCTTCGATCATGGAGCGAACTACCGTGTCCTCCATGAGAACAGCTGGATTATTACAGGTATTCTAAAAAGAATGACCTGATATGCCTTGAGATAGGGTGACCATGCCCTGGTAGTGTAGCTACCTTACATCATAAATAGATAAAGGGTGTAGAAATACAGCCCAGTTAATGTCCTTGATCATAGTGTGAACTACCGTGTCCTCAGTGTAAGGCTTAACTTTGTTTGTGCCTGGTTTGATGACTCCATGGCGTAGTATGGCATTAGTATGATAATATTTAGAATGAATGAAATAAAGGAGAAAGGACACCAAGGTTGAGGAGTCTTGAATGACGATTGGACTGATCACCTAAAAGTTATTTAAAGTCTTTCTTCCCTGAGTTTGTATACCAATTAGACTGATCACCTAAGTGTTATAGAAGTCTCAACATGGGTTAAAAACCGAGTGTATAATGTTGATGTAATTTTGAAATTGTGATAGGGAAATTTACCGATACCACGATACGATCGATAAAATTTAACATCCTTGTAATTGATAGTGTTTTTAGTTAAAATTCGAATGTAATAAATATATTAATAAAGTAAAAGTGAGATATTTTCCAAAATAATATTTTTTTTATCATGTGACACTAGGTGGATAATTGAAAATAGGCTTTTATAGGCTTTTATGCATCTATTTTTTTTTCTTTTCAACGTAAGAGAAAATATCCTGTAAATTTCCAGTCAATAATAATAATAATAATATACCTAGCTCATAATTCTATTCTAATACATGGTATTGGAACATGATTCATGCATTGCCATCAGTTCTAAGTTCAATGTTCAAAGTCTGTATCCTGTAAAAATCAGGACACATACGTATTATTCATAATACTGAACCAAAATGTATCTAAATTTGTATTAAGTTTGTTATTATCTAGGTCACAATAATATTCTAAAAACGGTCTTCAACCACAGTAATGTATCATGCTTTTTGCATTGTCAACAGTTTTGAGTTCAATAACATGCAATTACTGTGTCACTGTGTCTTGTCTTGCACATTTTTGATGTACCTAATCAGTTTTGTTATTCAATTTAATGTAAACTATAATTCTGCAGTGAAGCAATTTCATAACTCCGTTTTTGCTACTCAACAAATATTAGCATAGTTACTTGTTTATGGTTAAATATAATTTTGTTAAGAGTACAAATTATTATTTTTTTCACCACCCCGAGGGTGAAGGGAGTTTAAGGGGGAGATGTAGTATGGTGACATACGTAAACGATGTCTATGTATTATACGCTCGCAGTAGTGTTTGTGTGACACATATTCGTAGTGTTTAGTTAGCAATAAGTTTTACTTAAAATACATTGTTTCACAACTAAGCACAACACTTCATATTCGGAGGTGAACCAATAAACATGTGAACATAAACCTGCATTTTACCTCAAGAACCCCGTCAGATCAGCGACCCAAATCATTATTATATTTCACCCCGAACAAGAATTTAATTTATCAAAATAATAGCCAATCGCTAACTACATTACTTCACTCAGAGTCTCAGCGCAGAGATAGGTATAGGATAGGCTACGAATGTTGCAACCAATCAATTTATTTCTGAAAAGCCAATGGTTCCCGGCCTTGTTTGTACCTAGTTAGTGTGTAGGTACATGCCACCCGATATTTACAGACTGAATCTCTTAGTTAGACCACCACACACACCAACACACATACACTCAGTGGCTGAAACCCGATCCCAAGACTTAGTCGTAGGGCTGAGTGTATGAGTGTAATTACCCGTTTATTTGGTTTTTGTGTCTTTATTTTTGTATACTATCCTTGTTTTCTGTAATTTCTCTGTTGGACTCGACTTATTGTGACAGTGAAAGTGAAAGTGAAAATAATTTATTTACCACAAATTTTACAATGATGAACAATATAAACAATATGTTTTCGTTCAATACACGTTTGTGGTAAAAAGGAGCGGGCTCAGCTTTATTGCCGCGACTGCATGCGTAGTCGCAGCGCTGGTTTTCAGCCCGTCCCTTTTGATACTTTTCAAAAATTATTAAATAGGCACCATTAAAATTATCGTAAATGATAACACAAAAGTAGTCAATTATTAATACAAAAATCCACTCTTCAACTACAAATTAAAATTTCTTAAATATAAAAGTAATTATAAATTAGTTGGCAATCATTACATACCCATTTAATTTAATTCATTTTAATCCTATCTAAAGCAATTCAATGAAATTCAGTCCAATCCAATTTAATTAAATTAAATGCAATCCAATTCAGTTCAATTCAATCCAATTCACTTCAATTCAGTTCAATCCCACCCAATTCAATTTAATTTAGCTTAATCCAATTTAATTCAATTTAATTTAATTCAATTTAATTTAAGTTAATTTAATTTAATTTCAGTTCATTTCATTTAATACAATTACATTTCATTTCATTTTAAAACTGAGTCGAATAATACTAAGTACATTGGCTTGTTACGTTGCGGCGTGCGTGACTGGCATTTCTCTAGTAAAATGGAGAATTTGGACTCTACATTAACATTCAATCAAATACTTGTGTAGGCAGTTAGCAGTTACAAAGATTTTTGTTGGTCGATAAGTGTATATTTCAGGTTCTTCTTGAAACTTAAGTTAGTCATAAACTGGCGTAAGGGTGGTGGCAGATTGTGTCTACAGTATGTTCCATACTTTGTTGCCCTAGTGTTTGGGAGGCCTGGCATTCTAAGATACAGATCTTTGATCTAGTTTAGGACCCAGTCTTTCCACAAATTATTCTTATTGTGCCATATTGTATCACATCAGCTATTGTACCTAATTTGTGGATAGAGAAATAAAGTTTATTTGTATTTGTATTGTATTTGTATGAAGGGCATGCATGAGTCTGATCCAGTCTCTACTTTTTCCAGTAGTCCAGCAACGCTCTCTTTTCAAGTAAGTACTAGGTAACATTTCAGATGAGGAAATAAGGAGGCGTGGCTTCGCCTCATTACTGCTGCTATGGTGTAACTAAATCCCTATACATCTAATATGTGAACATTTTGTTACAAGTTGTTCTTGTCAGTACTGCCAAATATGGCCCCATCTAGATTTGTTTACACTGGCTACGTCCCTAGCTGCAATTATGATTTTATCTTCAATAAACAAAGGATACGCCATTGCTCATCAATGAAAACAATACTACCAGGCCTATCTGTAGGTATATTCCATATTATATTGTTTGAACATAGACTCGCAATGTTAATTGGTTTTCCTTATCGCCCGCAGCTTACACGGAGTCCAGGCTCTGCGTGAAGAAATACCAAGACGAGTGCTATAGTCTGTACTGTAATACGACCCGCACTTACAAGATGACGTGTCCCTGCCGCGGCGATTTCTGCAACGGACCCAACACTCCGCGGGAAGATGCCGCCTTCAAACAGCTGCGCCAGCTCGCCGCTTCAAGCAGGATCAAGCGATTTATCCAAGGAAGGCTTACCACCACCGCAGCACCAGCTCTTCCACCCATGAACAGCTTCGATAATCATTCCGCCTCTGATCAAATAGACCTACTCAGAAACTCCAGTGATGAAACGAGTATTTCTACGTTAAACAATTTAGAGAAAACAGACGATAACGAGGTGACTGGGATGAGTGCGGATAAAACTCATGGAACAATCGTCACTGAAAGTGACCTTAACAACGAAGTAGAAGAGAATAAAACTGTGGCAATGAAAGAGATGAAGCGTAGTGAAATACAAAGTAACGCTTCTGTAGACATAATCACTCAAACCGATAATGAGACCAGCGCAGATGAAAAACTCACCGTGACTAACATGAACATAAGCACTATTGAAGACATTAACTCTACTACGGGATTTAATCAGACTATCGCAAATCAGCACACAAATGTGACTGAAGGTAATAAAATTACTGAACCAAACGATACTTCTATTCAACAAACCTATCAATCAATCACAACTGAGCAAGCTAATGCATACAGTACTGAGAAGCTTATCGTCTCTTCTGAAAAACCTTCCGATGGTGATAACTTGCACTTAAGGAACGAAATTCCAACAGAACATGAAGTAGATATTACTGAAGTACCTGCACCAAAAATTCCAACGAACAATAAAGAGGTTACGGTCGAACCCGACACTACCACTCAAATCGATCATGAGACGAACTCAGATAAAAAACTAACCGTGACTAACATGGACGTGACCACTGTTCTTGACAGTATTAACTCTACTATGGGATTTAATGAGACTATCGCAAATCAACATGCAAATGTGACCCCAGAAGACAATAAATTGAACGAACCAAACGATACCTTTAATCAAGAAATGCATCGATCTTTCACCACGGAGCAATCTACTACATATAGCACTGAGGTTAACGTTATTTCTACTATAGTACCTGCACCTGAAAATCCGATGAATGAAACTAATCACGATATGAAAGGCAAAAATAAGGATCAGAGACTTAACACTTCGGAAGCTTCGCTCAATGAAATAAACATAACCGCCGACGAAATGGATACCAATTTTGATGAATCTTGTAACAAAACTCAAAGCTGCAATGTCAATGAGCCATCAACTGCACATACTGAAGAGTCTAAGAAAACGGACAAGGAAACACAGTCCGATATCAAGGGAACAATGGTGACGCTACCTGAGATTAAAGAAAAAGTTCCTACAGAAAATCCTTACATGAATACTGCAGCTATAGAAGTCAAGGTCTCAACTGAAAGTAAGAATAGTTTTCATACCCAAAAACCGGCTATTGCTGCGACTACAAACCAAGATAAGCCTCTCGAATCATCCACTTCAGTGTTCACCACTTTACCTAGCAAAGTAGTGACCAGTACTGAAGCAATTTCCAATTTGGGTATCAAAAAGGCCAAACAAACTTCAAAAAAGAATAACGCCTTTACAGTAAGCGGAAGTATATTACTATTGGCTCATACTTTTGTAGTAGTTGTTGCCTTATGAGTAGGTATTGACGATCTCTGACACTACAGTCATAGTATTTTTTTTAGATTTGTGATATTAGATTCATTTTTGGGTAAATAAATTATTGAAAATTGTGTTTTGTTTTCATTAAAATCACAAGATGCGCTTTTCATAGAAACAAATACATAGAATCATCATAATCATTTATTTCAACAATGCCTAACATTATTCAAACATGAAATCGTATTCGTTTCGAATTTGCCTACTGCTTTCCTTAGTTTCTAAGCTTTTCGTTCCCTGCGCATAGGCCTCCCTAATGTCCGATTCAAATGGCTTTTTCGACTTGAAATGTTTAGGTGTAGGCCCATAGTAGTCATATGTGGGTGGCGGGGCAATTTCTGCGCCGTCCTCGGCCACTTTGCGTTTCCCTGGCATTGGCGTATCGGTAATTACGTTACCTTCATCGTCGCTTAATTCATTAACAATAGGTTCAGGTTCTTGAGGCTTAACAAAGTTTTTGTACTTGAAATCTATCTTTTTATTATCTCTTTCAGAGGTTGAAAAGTACAACCCTTTGTTTTCAGTTATCGGTCCTATGTCGGGGGGCGGAGGTGTTGACAGCCTCGGCCTGACGTCTGACCAGGTTTTTGGTTTTGACGATTCGCCATCGACTACTCTACCTTTGTTATCGAAAGTGGAGACTGACCTCCGACTGTGGCCTGCTTGAGGTGGCGCAAACTCTTCTATGCGCTTCGCTCTCTGTTGCTCTACATATTCTTCTTGAGTCATTTCTCTGAACTTCTTCGTGGACTCAACGCCGTCTTTGCCGACGTCCCACTCTCGCACGTACGCCTCGCGCAGTTTCTGTCTCTCTTTCTCTTGCTCTTCGCGCTTCTTTCTCTCTTCCGCCTTTGCCTTGTCGTCCGCTTCGTTCTTCTGTTGAGTAAGGAACTCAAGGAGGCACTTGGTGAAGTCCTGTTTGGCTTCTGCAACAAAAAAACGTATTAACCGGCTGGCATGCATGGCAACTGAGGTTTGCCACCATCATAATATATTACTATGTCCAACAAAACGGGCTTACAACTGAAAAATATTTTCGTTTTCTTGTATGTGTGTCCTCGATCGATCCATCAATACATAAGCCTTCCGATAGAAAACGAAATCGATTTATAAGAAAAAGCAAATAAATATTTATGCGAAACGGAGTTTTTCCTGTGATTTTCGCACTTAGCGTCATTAAATTGTGTTTGGGCCATTGTACATAGGAGGGCAACAGCGCAAGAATGTTACCGCTGACCCCCGGAAGGGATCGCAGCTTTCTGATGGTGCTAATCGGGTAGTGAAAGAACTGAATACCAACAAAATCCACATGTTTCGTTTCCTCACGCTGCCGCTATTTTTCAATTTCACGCAGCGACTCAACCCAGCGGTTAAGAGGTAGTGCTGGTAACCATGCAGTTACAATCGCTCGCTACAATAAATTCGCGTAGCCGCCTCACTTTCGCCTATTGCCTGAGAAGAGTCTATCCTA
Source organism: Yponomeuta plumbellus (assembly GCA_947310845.1). Taxonomy (NCBI): domain Eukaryota; kingdom Metazoa; phylum Arthropoda; class Insecta; order Lepidoptera; family Yponomeutidae; genus Yponomeuta; species Yponomeuta plumbellus. The sequence goes on along the minus strand of OX371209.1, from coordinate 8,396,142 downwards.
GTAACGAAGCAGTTACCATAGCAACCATGCGACAGTTCTCTTACAGGGTCAAAGACCGGTAAGCCGGTTTTACAGCTACAAGCAACTTGTCTCTCATAAGAGACTGTCCTGGTCACCAGGCAGTCACCATCATCATCAACCCATTATGTCCCCACCGAGGAGCACGGGTCTCTTCCCTAAAGAAGGGCATCTACAGACAGCAGCCGGCACCAACTGATTAACGTGCCTTGCGAACCGGAAAAATGCTACTAGCGTTAGCAATAGACGGTGACCCATCCTTGCAGTGCACGCGCCCTATGTTGCTGAACCTTCGTGACCGTTTAAGATCACTGTTCCGTATTATAACATTATGTTTGTGAACCAGCACAAAACAAGAATTACTAGTTTCTGTTTAATTTTCGTTTTCTTTAGTTTTCCTTTTTATATCAAATTATGTATGGGTTCACGAACCAAACGTCCGTTCGATGCAATTTCTAAACGCACCGAATTAAAAAAAAACTTCTTGCTCGATGGCCGACCGTAAAGCGCGCTAGCCCGCTGCTCCGTACAAAATATTTACAAAAAATATACGTCGCGTTTCCTCAACCTAACCAGCACACCAGCATCACCAGCACCATCGAATCCATAACCGGGGCCCCGGATCCACTGCAGCCGCCGCGGACCAGGTGAGTGGATTCATACATCAATATCATACATCTTTCGCTGGGGGGCAATTTGCTTCTCAGATTCCCCTACAATCACTCAGGCAGTCGAGGATACGAGCGAGGCAGTCACCATAGCAACAACCATTTTACCTTCAGGGTCCTCGGGCGGAAGGCCGGCGCGCGCCCGCCTGGCTGCCTTCGCTGCGGCGACCCGGCTCGCCACGAGGGCTTCGCGTTGCCGCCGCTTCTCGGCCGCCTCTTCTTGCGCCCGAATTGTCTCTTGCCGGCGAGCCTGGAGCTCCTCCATTTGCTTGCGCCGCTCCTCCTCCTCGGTACTGAACGAGTAGTAGCCCACGCCGTGGATGCGCGCCTCTGCGGAGGTTTGGAATGGTCAGACCGGCTGGTCAATACAATAACAAGGATTCAATACAAAAACTCACTAGGGGACATTTTTTTTTCGTAATGAGATTTTGCTACCATTTGATTACAAATTACAAATGTTTATAAATGGTGTGAAAAATACTTTTGAACCGACTTACAAGTACAAAGTGCGTTAGAAACTTTGTTCACGTTTTAAGCTTCCTTTCTGATTGGTAGAAATAACTTTAAAACAAAATTCTTCACTACTTTAATACAATTTTCTTTTGAATTTCATTCGACCAAACAGAGACAAGAGAACTAAAGTAAAAATAAAAAGACAAATATTTAGTAAAATAACTCTGTTACAGAAGTTGTTACATAATTATAATTTTATTAACAAAAGAGGTGGGTAGGTGCATAATGTATGGTCAACGGTAGTCCACAAATTAGGCGAGGTCTGTATCTTGGGGACTTTATTAGTGTTCACAGAATATATTTTCTACGGCAAGCTTTTTACGCAACACGACTACCAACAAAATGAAAGTTTATGGACGATCTAATATAAAAAACATACTATTTAGCTGAGTGATTCGACGACAGAATCCGTTTGACAAATAAATGAGTAAACTATTTGTTGATGACTTGATGTACATCAAGAGTTTCTAACAAATACTTTAGGTAAAGTAATTACTCTCCTGTAAAGCAGCCTTTTCTTACATTCGCACTATCAGACAGCAAAACACAATTACTTGTCCTGGTCCCAGACTAGGATACCGTGCTAAATACATCACAAACATTAACACACACCCACACTGAGGCCATTTCTACAAATATAGGGGGGCCCACGACCTCCGCAATGGTAATCAAGCATGTTAACCGCTAGACCAACAAGTCAGCTAAACGCACCATCAAACAGCAAGTCCTGGTAGTGTACATCGGAATCCTTCGCCATAAGCTCCCGTTCTTTCTGCTCCCACTTCTCGCGCAGTGACGCGAGGTAATCGTTTGTCTTCTGTACGAGCAGTGGCTTCTCGGTCGCGTTTCCGGGTGGCTCCTGGACCAAAAACAACTGAGGGTGACGAAAGGCAGCCTATACAGGTTGTTGATTTGTACAGTTTAATCCGACTCAGGGGTGGTTATTTACATGATACTGAAGCAAAAAGGAAATATTAAAAAAAAAATTTTTTTTAAGTGAAAATCACCTAAAATCCCCGGTTTTGCGGCGCGGGCGCACTCTCCCGCCCGCCCCGCGAAACCTCCGCCGGACCCGTCAAGTGCAAACGATAGAAGCTAAGCCATATTACTTTATGATTTTTAGGTGATTTTCGCTTTATGCCGGTAAAAACGTATATTTCGACACTAAAGGTGATCAAATTTATAGGGTGATCTCCGTTGACCTAAAACTATGAAATTTGGCAACTGATATCGTCATAAACAAAAAACATAAGGATAGAGGGAAAATGTCAAAGTTTCTCAGAATTTACTATGTTGTTTTCAGCAAATTTCACAAACCTGAGCAAGAGAATAAAGAATATTCTATCTATCTATTTATGTCTACTAAGTAAGAGCCTTAAGAGTAAAGTCCGTAAAGCAAAATAAAATACCTCAATAACTTGTGCGATTTCCTCTTCTTTCTCCCTTTCCTTGGTCAACACCCTAGCCAGATTCTTGTCCTGTGTCTGGTAAAGCTCCAAGTCAGCATTGAGGCACTTGCGTGTCCGACCGAGACAATCTGTGAACTCCGCCCTGGGGAGAAACGAGACACGTTTTTTTATTTAATGCCCCGTATATAAAACTGTAAAGCGTGCAACTTCAAAAAAGTAACTCACATTAAATGGCTTGGCTAATAATTTTGATTAACTATATTAGCGAGAATCCTAACAACACATCAACCTAAGGGTAAATAAAAAAAAAAAACGGCAGCTGGCACCAATTGTTTGTTTGTTTGTTCGTTCGTTCGTTCGTTCGTTCGTTCGTTCGTTCGTTCGTTCGTTCGTTCGCTCGCTCGCTCGCTCGCTCGTTCGGTCGTTCGTTCGTTCGTTCGTTCGTTCGTTCGTTCGTTCGTTCGTTCGTTCGTTCGTTCATTCGTTATCTCGTTCGTTCGTTCGTTCGTTTGTTCGTTCGTTTGTTCGTTCGTTCGTTCGTGTTTTGTTTGTTACACTTCATTGCACAAAAGAAATAAAACAATACATAAAATCCTAAATTGCTTACCGTCGGGAAAATGCCACTAGCGTTAGTAATAGACGGTCACCCATCAATGCACTGAACGCGCCCTATGTTGCTTAACCTTCGTGATCGTTTAAGATCAGTCAGGCAGCTGGGGCTACTTCTACTTTGAAACAAATAAATAAGGGTTCTCTCACCACTCCTCATCATCATCAAGCTCAGCTGTGGTCTGCTGTGGTTCTGGTTCGGGACTCGCCACACGATTCTTCTCTTCTTGTTGCTTTTTGGTGCCAAAGTCCACCAGAAAACGGCTGGCGAGCTGCGAGGTTCCTGCGTCATCTGCCAAGTGCTCGTAAAGCTCTGCTTTCTTCTCTAAGGACAACCTGAAAGATTTGTTTTTATTGGTTGTTTATCTGCTACATACAATAGCCCAATTATAAGGCTAAGTGCAGAAACCACACGACAAACTAAGTAAGTTGCCCTTTGTCCTGAAATGTTGTATCTCTCGTCTTATAGTCAACAAAGATTTTGGGGACATAAAAGCCACCTATTGCTCATTGACTCCATAAAATACATCTTAAGCCTTTTAATTTGCCAACTTAGAGGTGGACTTTATAAGTCATAAACAAGATACCTTATTTATAAAATGACGTAACTTCCCTACACCACGCAATCACTTGACCTGGTCCCAAATTATGGATACTTTGTTTGTGCTATGGTAACCAGGCAAGGACATTACAAACATGGTGGTTATCAGTGTGACCGTGTAACATGTGTGTCGCCGTGTCACTCGTCAATACATATAGAGCTGAGACGTGGACTAACGGTTTGAGTAGTCGACCAATATTTAAAGTCGCTCAGCGACCTATGGAGAGAGCTATGCTCTGTTCGAGATGAAATCCAAAACGAAGTAATAAGAGAATAAAGTGATCAATATAGCTCAAAGAATTAGCAAACTGAAATAGCAGTGGGCTGGTCGTATCCGCCGCAGACCCGATAACAGTTGGGGTAGACTGGTTCTGGATTGGAGATTGCAAATCAGCAAACATAGTGTAGGACGGCATGCGCAGCGTAGGACGACCAGCCACTCCGTGCGGAGTTTCTGGTCTTCCATCGGACGCGTCCCCCGGGTGGCGGATAGGGGAACGCCCTCCAGATATGGGGGGTACCGGCTTCGGCCGGCGCGGACCAAAACCAGAGGGAGGGGGACGTCCAGTGGCTTGCGCTGCTGGATGTCCCGCGGGGTCCACCATGGGCACCGCACCCGTAACCCCACATTGAGCGGGGCCGGGGGCCTTCGGGCCGCGAGGAGACAACCTCTATAAAAAACACACGGTGGGGGCCCTCTCTATGTCCCTCTGTCCAGCAGAGGGCATGGAAGAGGGCTGGAGGGGCGGGGAGGGGCGCGAGATCCACAAGCCGGGCCTGGGAGGAACATTGCGGGAGGTAAGCCAGGGACCAGGGACTGGGCACCCCATATGGTCTCTGGCCGAGGGGTGTTTTGTTGGGAGGGCATTTGATGGGCCGAGGATCCGGGCAGAGGGCCACAACGGGTCCTCGGTAGTTGGAGGCTTGTGGAGCTCGCGCCTCTCCGCCGGGAGAGCCGGTGGCGCGGGGGACGTTGCGCGGAACTTGCGCCGCCGGTTGAGGGAGGGTCACAGACGGCAGGTTGGGGGACCTGCCGTTCCATATCGTGACGGGAGAAGGGGGTGGGGGGCCCATGCCCCTTCTCCAGTGAGGGTGGGCCCGACTCCTTGCGAGTCGGGTCGACGTCGCCGGGGCGCCGCTGTCGCATTCGCGTTGTGGTTCACACCACTTGCGAGATCCGGCGGCGCCCCATTGCACGAGCGACAGGACGGCCCCCGGGGTGTTTTAGGAGGTATGCCTCTCCTATTATTAGGAGAGGAGAGTCCGACACACGGCCGTCGCCCTCCCCCAAGGGTGGCGGTTATGGTGCACAAAGCATTTCACCCCGTTAACAAAACAAAAAAAAAAAAGGACGACCAGCCACAAGATGGACAGACGATCTCATCCAAGTGGCAGGAAGACGCTGGATGCAAGCCGCTTTCAACCGGTCTTTTTGGAAATCCATGGAGGAGACCTATGTCCAGCAGTGGACTTCTTATGGCTGAACGATGATGATGATGATGATGAAACATAGTGTAGGACGCCTTGTAACCAGGTGGGGCAGTGACATTCTTAAAGCGATGGGCAGTAAGGGGCCATCCATAAATTACGTCACATGTCAAAGGGGAGGGAGGGGGTCCTAAATTTCGTGACGTCATATTTCAAAATCTATTTTAACATAAGTGTTAAAACACGACTTTGAACTATTAACGAAAAAGTCAAAAACATTTGCCACTCTATCTGTTCTTAATTCTATTTGCAGCTCTGTCGGAAATAATAGGTCTTTACCTATGAAATTGCCATTCTGCAGTACTGGCCATTTCAAATCAAAATAATTTTTATTTGGCTAAGAATTCTAATTTCAAATTAATTTTATTTTAAGAACATGGAATTCTTTTTCCAAAAGTAGTCATTTGTTTATTGATTAGTGTTACATTTCCATTCCATCGCATTTCAATCTTTTTCGTCATCATGGATACGTAAAAAATTCGACTAATTATGGAATATGAGTACCGTTGTAGCACCAACGCGGCACAAGCGGCACGCAACATCAACGACGTTTACGGAGCTAACACTACAAGCCAACACACCACACCACCTGTTATTGGTTTGCTCGCTTCCGTTCTGGAAATTTCGACATGAAAAATGAACCTCGACGTCGTCCGAAGACTTTGGTCGACAATGACGAATTAGAGGCGCTTGTGGAAGCTGATGATACACAAACTACGGCTGAATTAGCAGCAGCTTTCGAAGTTAGCTACAAAACAATATTGGTCCATTTGTGTCAAATTGGCAAGGTAAAAAAGCTTGACAAATGGGTGCCCCACAAACTCAATGATCGCCAGCGCGAAGTACGCGTCGAGACATGCCTTGCACTGCTCAACAGATACACAAATGAAGGAATTTTGAGCCGCATTGTTACCTGCGATGAAAAATTGATTCTGTTTGATAACCGCAAGTGCTCAGCAAGTTGGTTGGATCCTGGTTCAACACCTAAACAATGCCCTAAACGAAAACTCACCCCTAGAAAATTGATGGTCACTGTTTGGTGGTCTAGCGCCGGTGTGATTCATCACAGCTTCTTACCAAACGGGGTGAGCATTACTGTAGATGTGTACTGTGAAAAACTGAACGCAATGATGGAGAAACTGGCACATCTCCAACCAGCATTGGTGAATCGCTCGTCTCCGCTGCTCCTGCACGACAACGCGCGACCTCATACTGCACAGCAGACGGTCTCCAAGTTGCAAGAACTGGGGTTGGAATCTCTCCGTCATCCGCCCTACTCACCAGACCTTGCGCCTACAGGCTACTACTTTTTTCAGAATTTGAGCAACTTCTTGGCGGGAAAAAAATTCAATACCCGAGAGGCAGTACAAAATGCCTTTGAAGAATTTGTTGCCTCCCGTCCAGCTGATTTCTTTAAGAAGGGCATCAATAAACCGCCACTGCGTTGGCAAAGATGCATTGATTGCGTGGGTGATTACTTCGATTAAAACAATAAAAAATACATAGAAAAAATTCGTTTAAATTTTTTCATACAAAACGGCAATTTCATAGGTAAAGACCTAATAAAACGAATTTCGGAACTGCTATTTTAATTCAATAATTTGTAGATGCAAAATTGCAAAATATGTGACCTCACACTAGGGAAGGGGGGAGTCTCACAAATGTGACAGCTGTGACTAGGATGGGGGAGGGGTCCAAAAATCATGAAATTCGTGTGACGTAACTTGTGGATGGCCTCTAACTGGATATGGAGAGCCGAAGATTGGTCTCAGTGGACGGTCTTGGGTGAGGTCTATGTCCAGCAGCGGACTGTCTGATTATGATGGTGACCATTAATCACATTAATGTGGTACACCTTTACGAATGGTGAAGGCCTTACCCATTTGTCTCAATTTTGACCAATAGATAGTAGAAATTACAAAGGAGTGTTCATTGTATCTTCTCTCTGAAGCTCATTCAAGATAATAGTTTAAATATCCGTGTATACTAATAAAAATGAGACACTTTAAGAATCAAAGTGATAGATTGTTCTATCTCAGTCCCTCATGCTCTCTCAGAGCTACTAAATTGTTATCAAGATCTACAGTGAGTAGAGATAGTTAAGAGTTGAAGTCTCCAGAAAGAACCCTGATTCAGATTATCTAATAGATTAAAAGATACAAATTTAGGACACATTGGAAAATAACATTATTTATGTGAGTTGGTCGGGGATAACAGGCGTGAGTTTTTTTTTAAATCTAAATAAAATGTACAAGTACAATAAACTGGGTAAATAATTTATATGTATCTAGCAGTTTTACACACATGAAAATTCCCTAAAACACTCTTTTATTTTATGACAAATATGTGTGGTGTTACTTTGAATGACAGAATATGCAATAGTGTGATCAGAGGATGTTGTGGACTGAAAGAGGATGTAGTGACTTGGTTTGGAAATATGGAGAGGATGAAAGAAGAAAGACTGACAAAGCAAATATATTGAGTGAATGTGAGTGGAAGGTCTGGTAAGTGACGCCCCAGGCGGACATACTTCGACCAAATAGGGGATACACTAGCAAAGAGCAAGATAAAAAGTACCTGAAACCAATGTGCGATGCAAAGACTAATGAATGTCGCTGAAGCAGTGATTTGTGAGGATCGTGGCAGGAGGCAGTCCCTGATCTCTGCCTACCCCTTTGAGATACAGGTGTGAGCTTAAATATGTATGTACTCCTTTATTCCTTAAAAGAACTGCAGTTTTTTTCATTTATTTTTTCTTACTTACAGTGACTAAGTAACATAATATTTCTTTGAACTAAAACTTTCATGAGCACAACACATTGTAAACTTTTAGTCCGGATCTTTAACGGGTGTTGTTATATCGGTTGTTATAATATTTCTTTCTGCCAAACTGTATCACAGTTTAACACCTGGCTTAGTTTAATATTTTTATATAGGGAAAACTGCATTTAAGGAGTGTTTTAGATTAATTTTGTTTTAATAATTAATCCATAGGTTTTGGTGCAGGAGGGTGTGGTGGTGTAGGGGCTAGAAGGGAGGGGAAAGGGGAACACCCTCCTTTATAGCTTACTTAGATTTTCTGCATGCTTCTAACTCTTCTACGTCGACTTGCTTCAATTTATCTCGCAGGGATGGTTTGTATGGTTTCTCTTCTTTTGTCTCAGCCTTTGATGGAGCAGGCTTGAAGTTCTCTACTTGATTCTGAGGCAACTGTTTCTTCTCTTTTACTTCCTCTTTCTTTTTATACAGCTCAGCTTTTAGACTGAGCAACTGCAAAATGAAAAGATTGAGGTACATATTACATTTTTATAGCCAGTGTCATTCCATTTCCTACAAGTTGCGAAATATTTAGAACATGCGACGTACTTACAGTAGACCTGTTGAACAATATCTTTTTGGTGCTCTGCGTATTCATAATTTACTAATTAAATCTCCTACTAACTTGTCCGACTTGTCCGAGCAAAAAATTAACAACAACACACACCACAGATCAGACTAACTAACCTAACTACGTTAATATCCCTTATTCGTCTGTGAACCTAACTGTGACATCTGTCTGTCAAACAAATTGACAGCTGCAAGCACCACAGACCTACTAAATTCGCGAGAATTTGACAGTTAATGTACTGGAAAGTCGCGACTTTTGACGTTGTCGCGCGCGACTCGCGTCCTCATACTACCTTTGCAGTTGTACCTACAGAAAAAGGGTGCCAAAAAGTTGTCCTCAGAAGAAGGAGTACCATAGAAGGAGGAATAAAATAAAAAGTAACAGTTGTATAGCTGTCCATGTTACTCTTACGATAAATCTCTGCGCCAGAAAGAGACAGCTGTAGTGTACTCATGCACTAAAAATGTTACAATCGTACACGGTTGCCACAGATTACTGAACAAAGCCAAAATCGATAGGGCTGGGACAAACACCATAAAGATGTCGATATTATTTATTCCGATCTACATAATCCGTGTATTTTTTTAAATTAATGGTGGTAATTAAGTATTAATATTAAATGATAAAAAAATAATACCTCTTTTTCACAATTTGCAAAAAGTATCTTTTCAATCCCATCACCATGTTTAATAGTGATTTTTCGGACCCTTGGCTGTGTACCAAAAAACCTACAACTAAATTCCATTATTCCAATTCCAGTAATTTAAATTACAGTCATGGGCCCATGATAATCACTACTATCACCATTATCTATCTATCTAATTATCAATGTATTTATCTCTAAAAAAAATCATTTTTCCCTTGGTGGTGCTAGTAAACCTGCTGGAACCCCTTACGGTTATGTTATTATGTGCTAAGTGTGGTACATACCATATAAGTTACAATAAATATTTATAAGTAACAGTAAGTAATTCTACATCAGGTTTTCAATTATATAAATGGGACTAATAGGGCTATAGCGAATCGAAAAAAGATTTTACCAAGTTATGTGGTAACATGGCAAAAAGTATATGTACGGCGAATATAGAACTTTTTTTTTATATGTTTGCAAATCATCAATTATCACCATATACAGCGCCACCAAGTTATCTGTTCAGGTGGGTAAAATTGTAACTAAGTAATTAATTGTAAATCCTGTTCCCCATTTTTTGTTTTATTTATTCACTTACTAAGATTTATAGATATATGTTCATTAAAATTGAAAGATGGGTTAAAATATTCTCATTTTTCTAGGTAAATTTCTCAAATGTTACTACTAAATTCTCCACTAGCGCCGCTATCAACTGAACATGAGATGGTGGCACTGTAAGAAAGTATGATGAATAAAACAAGACCAAAATAGGAAAAACTATTTAATGACATAACATAACATTTACACACAGGCACATAGATTGCTTCTGGCCCCACACTAGGATACCCTGTGTCGTGTTAATAGATCACGTATTTGTTTCCAATAAATACCTACCACCTAGCATAGTTACTCAAGGCACCCGTTGTAATAACATCATCAGTCCAGGTTCGATGGAATAAAATAAAAATTAAAAACCAAACGATTTATTGGTACAAGATTATTTGGCATCAAATAAAGTACGTAGTTTCAAGCTTTTCACATAAAAAGTGGCAGGTTGCAGCTCAATAGAGAAGAAACCAACACGTATTACAGTAATGTATATGTTTTTTATCCCTGACTTCTGTTTTACAAGTACCTATTAACGATTTTTTTTAACAAAAATGTGTCAGCCATACTGTAAAAGATAATATTTTATGAAATTAAAATGAAATCAGCTTGGTTGCAGCTCACGAATATTGTCCATTTCCGCGGAGGTCGCAACCTGAAAATTGTTTTTATTTAAGTACTTCACGTTGATAACTTCCACATAAAAAATAATAAAAATCACTAGCACCAGAATCAGACTATGATAGTATTAAACTAGTTATGACCTTTAACCGCTAAACGTTGTCCAGGACAGAAAAAAACACCCAGTCAGGCAATAATCAGAGAAAAATTCTACAAGTGATATACGGTGCCTTGCAGGTTGGAACTGACAACCTGTTTTATTATCCAAGTGGAGTAACCACTAGACCAACGAGACAGTCAGGTCTCATGTGAAATTCCTGACGTACATACATACAGCAAAACGTGCACCTCAGTCGACATATTTGTGCAGTATGTAGACTTTATTTTGTTTTTAGTATTATTATAATGTATAATTATAACCTTACCAATGATCTGCGGGCTAAGGAAAAGCGTAAAGTAGGTACGGCACTTGGTTCCAACCTACGCCACTTGCTATTGTTTATGAAACAGTCGCTTGCTACAAATGCGGTGTAAATTTTTCCAAGACTACTTTGTACGTGATACTGCGTAATCGACATTTGTTATTTTGTGCTGTCTTCGGGTAACCTGCAATAGATAATTAACAATTAAAACAACTATACGAACCCAAGAAATAACTAAATATGCTCTACGAACTATCGATACTTTTTTCACTGAGACAGTGGGAAAGTCCCATCCCTATTCCCCTACAACAAACAACAAACTTGTATTATGATTTATATCGAAAATATCACAATAATCATGATGAAAACACCATTCTCTAACAGCTAATTTGCAATTCTAGTAGCCCATAGTTGAAATCTTAGAGAAAATACCCTTTTAGGTACACAAAATTGAGACTTACCGGTGGAAGCTGATGAATGTTGTTTCATTAACTTCTCGGGAAGAATGAGATATACATTCTAACACAACACACGCCATGCCGATGGTTATATATACTATATACCATGAGAATCCACTAAAATTCACTTCAAATGGTGCTTTAGTAAATATAAAATACACAAGCTTCTTGAAAACGGCGCACTCCCAAACCTCTTGATAAAAATGATATAAATGATAAAAATAAATATTCAGAATTTAAATGCAAATGATTTGTATGTGTTTTTCCTGGAACAATAAAGAATATTCTCTTATAATGTGTGTGCCGGTATGTAAATGTAAATGTTAATTTACAAAGTATAAAGCGCCTTTCTTATTTAAATTATTTCTTCAATCCATGGACGTACTTTTTGTTAAATATAGAAGTATCTGTGAGTTTCAACGGTGTTTGTTCGACTGCGACGATCTACTTTACGAATTATCACCTTTGACAAAACCACAAAATAGTAATTCTTACAACCCGAATTTACTTCAAAGCCGCGGTCTTGTATATAACTCCAACACCACAATTGTATATTTCGTGGCTAATAATCGGTAAACATTAATTCTCTACTCGTGACAGTGCTGCTTGAGCACTGCTAATGATGCAGGCGCTAATATCGATATCGATATTTTCGATACCTCCGGCGCGGCACTAGAAGGCGGCCATTTATTGCGACAACTTTTTGGCACCCTTTTTCTGTACAGCGCCACCAAATCATCTGTTCAGGTGGGAAAAATTGTAACTAACTTATAAATTGTACATCGTGTCCCCATTTTTTGTTTTATTTATTCACTTACTAAGATTGATAGATATATTTTCATTAAAATTGGAAGACGGGTTAAAATATTCTCATTTGTCTAGGTAAATTTCTCAAATCTTACTACTAAATTCTCCACTAGCGCCGCTATTAACTGAACAGATAAGATGGTGGCACTGTAGGTACAGTCAAGTTCATAAATATATGAATACTTCCGCGGCTTCAAAAATATGTGTGCAAATAAGGTTACAAAAATATCTAGCATGTTATGCAATCAAAAATATATCAACGTTTTACTGCTCATAAATATCAACACAAGGCTTCACTAATATATGAACAACTGAAAATTTATAAATATCTGCACAAAATATTGTCATATGTATGTCAACAACTATAGTTACATAAATATCTATACATTAATTGGTCATTTTTATTAGGACAAGCTGGCCTGCAAATATATCTACACAAATGTCAGCCATATTTATGTGAACAACCTATAGGTACGAACTCCATGATAATCTTTTAAAGAGGTTGTATATTTATGAGTTCTTGATGGTCACTTATCTAACTAAATGAAAAGATTTATGAAAGACTAGCTGTTGCCCGCGACTTCGTCCGCGTGGGCTTTAGTTGAGTAAAGCGTTTGCGTTTGCAATTAATATTGGGATACTTTTAGCGCATGCGAAATAAATAAAACCATACTACTCTCTCTGAGGGAAGACCTATTCCCTGCAGTGGGACATATACTCGTATAGGCTGTTTACTATGGGTTGTATTTTATAGAACTGAGAAATATTTATGAACACATGAAGGGAGAAATAATAAGAAGAATTGAGAAAATTTATTCAAGAGTTAGAACGACAACTAATATGAAAAAAAAAAGTAAGCAAATATTTAAGGTGGTATTTAAACACATGGAAGAACAAAGAAATTCAATTCAAAAATCGCAGCGAAATGTTTAATAATCGAAGCGACGATACGAAGTAAATACGAAGAACTTCTATACCTTCTAAATTTGCAACGCCCATAAGTATTGAATTCACAAAAAGGGCTGTCGGCAATAATCAATGATGTTATCAGGAACTTATAACACAAATACAACATTTTATTGAAATAACTTTGAATATCAGAGAGCTTTCATTCGAACTTTGCACCCCCCTTGGGATGATTTTCTAAAAACTACTTCACACAATTTTTCATGACTTTCAATGAAGGACCTACATACTGCATTTCATTCGAATAACTTCAAAAACGGCAGAGTTTCATACTAACTTTGCACCCCCTTTTAACCCCTGAAAGGAATGATTTTCGTAAAACTATTTTACATGTATTTCATGACTCTTAATGACAAACCTTCATATTGAATTTCATTCGAATAACTTAAAAAACGGCAAAATTTCATACTAAATTTGCACCCCCTTTTTCCCCCTTAAGGCATGATTTTTGAAAAACTATTTTACACGTGTTTCATGATTTTAAATGAAGAACCTTCGAACTAAATATCATTTGAATAACTTCTAAAAGGGCAGGTGTCATACTAACTTTGCACCCCGCTTTTATCCCCTAAAGGGATGATTTTCGAATAACTATTTTACATGTGTTTCATACTAACATTGCACCCCGTTTTACCCACTTAAGGGATGATTTTTAAAAGCCTATTTTACATGTATTTCGTGACTTTTAGCGACGGATCTTCGTATTGAATTTCATTTGAATTACTTCAAAAACGGCAAAGTTTCATACTAAATTTGCACCCCCCTTTTACCCCCTTAAAGGATGATTTTCGAAAACTATTTTACATATGTTTCATGACTTTTAATGAAGGACCTTCATATAGAATCTCATTCGAATAACTTGGATAACGGCAAAGTTTCATACTAACTTTGCACCCCCTTTTTCCCCCTTAAGGGATGATTTTTGAAATACTATTTTACACGTGTTTCATGATTTTAAATGAAGGACTTTCATATTGAATCCCATTTGAATAACTTCAAAAACGGCAAAGTTTCATACTGAATTTGCACCCCCCTTTTTCCCCCTTAAGGGATGATTTTTGAAAAACTAATTTATACATGTTTCATGATTTTAAATGAAGGACCTTCGTACTAAATATCATTTGAATAACATCAAAAACGGCAAATTTTCATACTAACTTTGCACCCCCCTTTTTTCCCCCTTTAGGGATGATTTTTGAAAAACTATTTTACATGTGTTTCATGATTTTAAACGAAGAAACTTCATACTGAGTTTCATTTGAGTAACTTCAAAAACGGCAGAGTTTCATACTAACTTTGCACCCCCATTTTACCCCTTTAGGGGGTGAATTTTGAAAAATCCTTTCTTAGTGCTACCCTACGTTATAAAAGGAACTCTTGTGCAAAATTTCAAGTTTCTAACCCTTATAGTTTGGGCCCTGCGTTGATATGTCAGTCAGTCAGTCAGCTTCTCCTTTTATATATATAGATAACTTCATCATGTCACTGTCATAATCATAACAATCGTCATCGTGCCTTGTAAGAATTGCATGTAAAGTTTGTGTATTGCATGCATAAGTAGGTGCTGCGAAGAAAAATGTATAGAGACTCATTTTTGCCTTCTGCAAAAATTGTTTACCCAGACAACCACCAAATTGAATTTGTACAAGACAATAGGCTAGTTGCCCTAAAAAATGTAATTAGTCCGACTTTTAGATTATTCAAAAATAAGGGACACGTATTTTTTAATTTGTAAATTAGACCAAAAATGACAAAGATATAGCCCATTAAAGTTACGTGTGACCTCATGCCGTGCTGCATTTTTTAGCACGGAGTGACGTCACAATGCTTACTTAGTACAATTGTGGATATCCGAGATGGAAAATCGAGAGGAACTAAAATTAATTAAAATGCCCCCGAAAAGCCCCGATCTTAACCCCATAGAAAATCTATGCGGTTAGATGGTGCAAGATTGCGATACTACAAAATCGCTCGTAGCCTGGGCTGCCTGAGTGATCTTAAACGATCACTAAGGTTAAGCAACATACGGCGCGTTCAGTCCATGGATGGGTCACCATCTATGACTAACGCTAGTGGCATTTTTCCAAGCGGTTCCGTGCTTCGCAAGGCACGTTAAGCAGTTGGTGCCGGCTGTCGTCGATAGATGGCAGTCGTTAGGTATGCCAAGTCAGAGGTCTTAGGGCTGCTTGAAATCTTCTGTCAGTATGACCAGCCACTAGTCTTACAAGCCTCCACCAATCCTGACTCGGCCCCCGTGGTGGAGTATGGCCTATACCTTCCTCAGGGAAGAGACCCGTGCCCCTTGGTCGGGACATAATGGGTTGATGATGATACTTAATATTTGATTAATTTTGTTTTTATTCATATACTATATCTACTGCATTACCTATAGGAAGTAGTTCTGGGATAGCAGGATAAAAAATAGCAAACTCATAGTATGTGAGGAAGATATAAAAATATCAAAATGTACTGAAATGTACGTTTCAACCGTGATACAGGGTAAACGCACCCAAATGTTTGACTATATACCTCCCAATCTAGCCATGTTATAGAGACCAGGATGCCCATCCTCTATTGTAGGTAAGTATGTTCTTTTTGCGATTGAAAAACTAGCGATGTAAAAATTGCAAAAAAGCGTAGTTGGAACTCACGCCAACACTAAACAGAAGTTGCGTACAGATACCCCTAGGCCACTGCGTCATTTACTACTAGGTTCTAAAATAGTCAACGGATAAAACAAAATAGCACTGTCTTTGTCCTCGCTGTTTTCCCGTATTCTTCAAAAAATGAAAAATTTAGCGAGCGATGACGACGTTGCCATGTGGTGCATAAGAAGTTTGTATCGCATACATACAGATACAGAAAATCTATAAGAGACAGACATATGCACTGACAAGTCTGCACTGTTTTCGTGAATTGTCAAAACACATGTTCACATAAATATGGCTGACATTTGTGTAGATATATTTGTAGGTCAGCTTGTCCTCATAAAAATGACCAACTAATTTATAGATATTTATGTAACTATAGTTGTTGTCATACATATGACAATATTTTGTGCAGATATTTATAAATTTTCAGTTGTTTATATATTTGTGGAGCCTTGTGTTAATATTTATGACACGTTGATATATTTTTGATTGCTTAGCATGCTAGATATTTTTGTAACCTTATTTGCACACATATTTTTGAAGCCGCGGAAGTGTTCATATATTTATGAACTCGACTGTACAACGGGTCCATATATTTAGTAGGTCTGTGGGTAGGACGCACGGTAATCCGTGTCACATGGGCTGGATATCATCGCCCGTAGCTTATTTTCAATTTCCGCATTTGGCAACACTAACGAGGACACCAACATTGTAAAAAAAAATGTGTTGTCATTTCACAATATTTTATCTGTTTGTTGGTATAACTGATTCCGCAATTGATGACGACTTTTGATAATTTCATGGTAATCTGGCAACCATCTCCCGACATAGCAGTGACGAAATTTTTTCTTCAACGACAAAGAACTTTTGTGTACGAGCAAAACCTCCTGCTAATTGTCGAAATAGACTGAATTTAAATAATTAATCAGCTAGTGACCATCGAAAGTACATCAGCTTCGTTGTTTGTGCGAATTAAAGTGTGCTAAACGTGAAATCAAAATGTCAACTCCTGCCAGAAGACGCCTGATGAGGGATTTCAAACGGTATTTTATTTCTCTAGATTATCCCGCAGTGTCTTGGCCTCGATTCCTACGCGGACATTATTTCGTGCTTTCTTTTGGTTCTAAATGGAAAAGTCTAAAACATACCTGCTGATTCATCAAATTACATCACTGTCGTTTTCATTGATTTCTAGTGTTCTTTTGATACATATCCATAAATTTTGACCTCAATATGTATCGTATCATATCATTCATTGTTTCAAAACCTACAACATCTAAACCTGTGTCAATTTTGTATGGTGAATGTTTAGCTTTTGTTGAACTTTCTATCTAGGTTAAACAATATCTCGAGCAGTTTACTCGTAAACAATAACACATTCTTCTAGAAATATTGCAGAACTTATTACAGATCTCCATTAGAATAAAAACCTGCAGTGACAATTTTTTTTTCTAACCTTGATGTCGACCTGCTATATTTATGCATAAATAGCTATTGTTGTTACAATGTCATTTGTAATAAGAGGTTAATTTAGTACCTGTAATTTATATTAAAGAACCATTAATCGCGAGAGTGATTATCCACTTAATTAATTAATAGAAATAAATTTATAAGTAACTAAATTTATTTTTGTTTCAGTTTACAAGAGGACCCACCCACTGGTGTGTCGGGTGCGCCCACCGACAACAATATAATGATCTGGAATGCTGTGATATTCGGACCGCATGACACTCCTTTTGAAGATGGAACATTCAAACTTACAATAGAATTTACAGAAGAATATCCAAACAAACCGCCAACTGTGAGATTTGTTTCAAAAATGTTCCATCCCAATGTATATGCGGATGGTGGCATTTGCCTAGATATCTTGCAGAATAGATGGAGTCCTACATATGATGTGTCGGCAATTCTAACTTCTATACAGGTAACTTTTAATCACAAAATTTATTGTTATGTTAAGGATGTTTCAATAATTTAGTATCAGGCTAATATCTCAATGGCAGAATTACCCAGAAGCAATCTGACTATGGAACAATGACAGATACAAAAAAAAAAACAACTTATAATTATTACTAAATCCCTTGTGCAGAGAAAAGTCTGATTTTTATTCATACATTCACTTGTTAAGTTAATGCTTGTTCATGTAATAAACAATTTTTGCATCTACTTATAATCGGTAATCTAATATATAAAAATAGTGTCTCAGTGTTGTTATGACACTCCTCCAGAATTCCTTCACCAATCTCAATGATTTCTTTGGGTACATCTGGTACAGATCTGCCAAGATCTGAGATGAGGTTGTAGACTAATTATTATGGCAAAACAGGATACAGTAAGATATTGCCTATCTGAATGTCAGTCATCCTAATGACCCCTTAACTGGAGTGACTATAACCTGGTGCTCTGCTTTAATTATCCCTGCTGCCTTTCCTGCAAAAAGTTATGTACCATGTCCACATTCAAAATAAGTACTGCTTGCCATCGAAAATAGGTAAATAAAATATGTATAATAGTGAGTTTGATTAAGTGAATAAACCAGTTTTCTGAGCATCCACACTCTACAACATCTAGTCCAGATAGTCAACATTCTACTGTATTGTAATATGTAAAGGATAGCTATATCCAGATCTGATTCAAAAAGTGTAGGTGTAGATTGTTGAAGCAAGAATCTTGTACACCTATTAACTTATTTTTATTTTTATTTTCAGTCTTTACTAAGTGATCCGAACCCAAATTCACCCGCCAACTCGATGGCTGCTCAACTATACAAAGAAAATCGCAGGGAATACGAAAAACGGGTGAAAGCGTGTGTAGAACAATCTTTTATTGATTAGCAGGGGGCATCGAGGATCTCACACATCAGTGATGTACAGATTTACCTGAGTGGCTTGGGCCAATATCTCCATGTATGTACATTCATTGGGACATCCTATGTAAATTTATGAAACATAAGGCTCCTAGTATATATTTAACATTTTTATTTGCAAAGTTTTATGGAAACAAAATTAGAGGTAAACATTTATTGTAATCTTACTTACACATAATGTAGGTACCATAATATTGAACTAGATGCCAGTTATGTTTTTATATACTGCCTACCTACTTAGGATTGAAAGCTAGCATGGAAATCACTTTTATTGACAATATGTATGATTAGATTGATTACTATTACCATAGCTTGTATCCCAAACCATTGATAATCATATTTTAGTAATAATAGTTGCGAAAGTGTTTGGTAGTCTATATGAATATAGGTAATTATTGTAATTAAAAACCTAATGTTCACCAAGGTACTACACATAGGTAAAAGTCCAGCAATAATTTTGTACTAATAAAATAATACTAACAAGTTTTCTCTTTGCCTATATTTAAAGTCAAACATGTTTGATCAATTTATATTTTTATTACATTACATTGGCTTGATTGTATTCTATGCTAATATTGGGATGGGTTTATAAATTCTTAAATCATACTTAGCAGTTTATAGTGTTAATAATTTATCTTCTCTTCTTATTTGTTGGTTTTTCTGTTAAACAGTGTTTACCCTAAAGAGTACAAGTATTTTAAATATGTATTAACTGTGTATTGCATATTTATTTAATAATTTTATCTCTTTGATTTTCATTAGAGTTAAAGCATGCTGCTGCACAAATGCTTAGATCAGTGAAATATACTTAACATAAACGGCACTGTCCCAATGAATTATTATGTCATAGTATACTGTGTAGCAGTTTTCATGTTTCTATTTACTTAACTAAAAGTTAAATGTCTACATGTTCAGGACCTGTGAAATATTTTTCTTCTAGTAAAATATTATTTTCGGTTTTACCACTGTCTTTTTTTCATTGTATAGAAAAATAAGGCTAGGTGTCAATATGAAAAATATATTTCTCAAATACAGATATAATTAGACATTGATAAATTTATACAGTGAAAAGTCGACAGCTCCTCAATCTTTCAATAAATGTGCATTATTATACTTATATTAGGGCTTTTCAGAGTCATTGCATCAAAAAAATGTTAGGTAAATATTCACACACAGCTGCAATACCTACTGGTAGCAGAATTATAAAATTGGCTATAGTATAATAATTATACCAATCCGGACTTGGCCCCCTTCCTAGTGTGGCCTATACCTTCCTCAGGGAAGATACCCATGCCCCTTAGTGGGGACATAATGGGTTGATGATGATGATAATAATTATATGTACGTACATAATCTCAGAACAGGTAGGTACAAAAATACTGCAAACGGCGATGTCTATAAAGGGGCTCCATCCGGTCCACTAGCGCCATTAAAGCTTGCGCAGACGATGGACTTTTGTCCCATACAAAAATCCCTGAAAGCTTGCGCAGACGAGGGACTTTTGACAGCATAAAAATCCCTGGTTCGTTTAAAAAAAATCCACCGAGTACTTGTCACGGACTCAACGCATACGGGCCTCGATTCTGTTAGTGGATTACAGTACGATGACAGATGCACGGTCGGGTCACGTGGCGTGTTTATTCATACCATTGACGCCCAGATTTATATGTTTGCACGCGTGGACTTGAAGCGGCAATTAAACTAAAGTTCATGCAGTTGTCATTGTACTACAATGAATTAACAGAATCTAGATCCTGGTCTGCGGTCATTTGGTGCCCGTAAATTGAGTCTTCTTTCTTCGTCTTCCCGTATCATATAATAGATTCCCCCGTACTTTTGTCCGGTCCAGTCTCTCGGTGACCTCTGTAATTTGGGGGACTTTTTGTACGGGGTACTTTTAGTCATTTGTGAGATCTATATCGAAGCACAAAAAAGTACCCGGGGGACGATACCTCGTCTGCGGAGGCCTTATGGGATAAAAAACTTATTATTTTTTCACAGATCCAATTTGCAAAGTGTCTACAATGTCTCGGTCATATTAACTTAATAGTTATTTTTAGGACCCACGACCGAGAACCATCGACCACGGACCTCAGACTAGAAGCATAATAAAGGGCCGTTTTTGACGTTAATGCTATTCGTCCGGAGTTTTTTTTGCCTTAGGTTCACAGCTATGGGTCCAAAAAATCACTATTAACATGATAGGTAGAGAGATTCAACAGACAGTTTGCGAAGTAGAGATTGTTCAGACATTGATTGCAAATTCGATCTGTAACAAAGATTAGAAGGGTGCAGGGAAAGAACAAGGTATGTCCACCTGAGTTAGTTGCGAGAAAAACGCTTTCTAAAGTTTGAAATTACGGACATTTTGTATTGAGAAATCCATTCCGACCAATCAAAACATGTAGTTTTTTGCGACATTCCTTGTTGTATTAGTAGGTCTGTGGTATTCTGTCTGAGATTGTGAGATTGTATGTAAACATTAATATGACAAAGAATGTGTTGCCACAAAAAAAAAACAAATTTGAAAAAATAGTGACATTCCTTGTTCTTTCTCTGCGCCCTTCTTTTCCCTCGAATGCGCTAGTGTTACCGTCTCGAATTCTCGATCCCCTTAACAAAAAGCAACTGAGGTTACAATACTAGAAAAAAATGCAAGATTAACTGTTAATTTAATGTATATTTTAAGATTTCGTACAAGAGTAACTAGCTGATGCACAGTTTGCACAAAATCTGCAAAGGTCTTGTCACGAAGATATAAAAACACAGGTATACTGTACAGAAATCCTGACATTCTGATTAAATTCTGAAAACAGAAAATCTTCCCGAAACCGAGGTTCTACTCATGGATATATTTATATATTTTTAAAACAAACATTTACATAAAGGGAACATTACTTCTAGACAAACAAGACCTAGGGTTTTTTTTTTTGTTCCCAGCCAGGATTCGAACCCGGGACATATCGCATGGTAGGCAGATGCGCTAACCGCTGCGCCAAAGAGGTCAAATATAAATTATGCTTAGCCTAAATAAATCCGGTTTAAATATATCTAGTCCCTTTCCAGAAATATTTCATTACAATAATATATAGTTTTCATCATCTTTTTTGCCTACCCCTCTGGGATACAGGCGTGAGCTTATGTATGTATTTTATCACATAATATATTATACAATCAATATCAATTATTTGAGACATTTCTTGAAGGTGTAGAACCTACTCTCGACTCTGTGAAGCGTTGTGTTCCCACAATTTGCACGCATTTATTTAATAATTTAGCCAAAATTCGCCTTACATCCACTAGCAGAACCCGATTCTAGCTCAAAGAATTACTCAGTTGAAGTGGGCGGGACACAGGACGACTGATGATGATGACGCCTTATGGCTCAATGCAGTAGCAATAACGCAATCCATGGAAAAAAAATCATATCTTGTCACACCAATCGTTGATCACCTCCTCAATACCAAAAACTAGTCATTGTCCACGACAAAATAAGAAATATTACATACGTTTAAATGTCCTTAGCGAAAAGAGAATAATCAGCGGATTTTTCACGTGTTGAATTTGGCCCCGTAACAACGTTATTTGTATTAATGACTACGTAAACCACGGCACGGGCTGTTCCATCATGGAACTCGGCAATGGAACTACTGCGAATGATTGCTTTTTTTGCGCCTGTATAAAATTAATACATTTTAAAATATTAAATTGAAATCGTCTCGTGTCCCGCCACTATTCGAATATTTTAATATTTGATTATTCCAGACTTATTGCATTTAATTGTGGCGCAGTTGTAAGCACAATAATGGCAAGAGTAGGGACTGACCATAGTAAAAAATTTTTTTTTACTAGCGACTGAAATGTTTGGTTGAAATTCAGATTTCAGGAAAATCTAAAACCAGAACCAATCACCTGTAAACAACGATCGCTTTACAAACTTTTATTTTCCATAACCGTTTAACTTACAACTATGTATTTGCCGTAAGGCTTTTTCTCATCCTCACGAGTCTCGACTCTACTTGCTAGGTATCAATCAAGGAGAGAAAGGCTCCAATTAAATTATAGGTACATTATAGATGAATACCTATGTCAATCATATTTACGGGTGAAATGATTCAACGACACTTCTGTACAGACGAGTGTACAGTCGACAGCACATCATGGTATACACCCATGCACTCTACTCCGTTGCATTACGGGCGACTTTGCAACTAAAATGTGAAGATTGACGTGCTGTCGACTGTACATCAACCTTTTTTCCGTAGGTAAAGTAGGTACCTACCTGCATAAGTGCATGCTTCAAAGTTAATGTACCTACTGATGTAGATTGTAAAGTGCAAATTCGCCTGCAACATAACTGATCATAGTTGTAAAGTTTGATGTGCGGTCGACTGTAATCCTATTACTTATTTTAAAAAATCTAAACATTTTGGGCTAGCGCACACCAGAGAAAAAACTGCTTACTGGGTTACAGGTCAGTTATCTAAAGCTGGCACGTTCACAGTACTCACACTTATGCAATTTCACTATACAGTATGTTTAAAAATAAATGATTTTGATTCAAAATGCGACTCTAGTTTAAGTGTAGACTAGAGTTAGGTGGGTGCGTTGTAGATAAATAAATACAAATATACATATGTGTTACTTGTTATAATATATTTTTAGCAAATTCGAGCGAAAAGTATTAAAAATAAGGTGGAATCAATGGTCACAAAATAGTTATAATATTCAATAAATTTTCACATGAACAAAAATAATTTCACCTAAGAAAATCTTTACCAAAACATAAAATAATTATCCCAGAAATCCTCAAACAATCCTCAGCAATTTAATTATAATTTAATTATGTAACAAAGGGTCACGGACGCTCAGTGGTCAGTTACTAGATGAATGAGCCGTTTTCAGATGAACTAAAAAAAAACTCTAATGGCTGTCAAAGGAATGCAATTTTGGACCTCAGCCCAATAGCCATGTGTGATACATCATCAAATAGGTCTCAGCGAGCTGAACAAAAGTTACTATGACGGCAACAGCCAAATGTTTGTCCTTTCGGAGTTATATTGTATTGAAAAAAAAACTAACATTTGGCTGTTGGCGGCATAGTAACTTTTGTTCAGCTCGATGAGACCTATTTTATGATGTATCACACATGGCTATTGGGCTGAGGTCCAAAATTTCATTCCTTTGACAGCCATTCGTTTTTTTTAGTTCTTCTGAAAACGGCTCATTTGGAACTACTTTTCTTAGCTGTCGGAAAAATCCCTCATTGAAACGCACAAACGGTTGAATGCCAAAAAGATCACGCTGTATTTTTAAACAGTAGCAAAAGTAAAACTATAGCTGTCCCCTTCACACTCATAAGCTAGACCGCGCGCAAGAGAGACGGGCAGACTTTCGCATGCAGTACACGTCACTACACAAGCGCAACGTGTAAATGTGTTGAACGTGCCAGCTTTACTTAACTGACCTGTACCCTTTTACATTTATCGCCATAGCGATAATAGCGTCACCAAGGCAAAAAAATCGTATCCTTTTTTAGGGTCCCGTACGCAAAGGGTAAAACGGACCCCGTAGACAGAGAATGTCTACGACGGACCCTATTACTGAGGCTCCACTGTCCTTCCGTCTGTCACCAAGCTGTAACTAATGAACCGAGATAGTTAGACAGTTGAAATTTTCACAGATGATGTAGGTATTTATGTTGCCGCTATAACAACAAATAATAAAAAACAGTATAAATATTTAAAGGGGCTCCCATGCAACAAACGTTTTTGCTAGGTATTGATAACGGCAACAGGTAGACTCTTGATATTCACAGAATATTTAATTATAATATTCACTTCAAAAATAAATAATTAAAATAAAACAAATACATATTTAAGGGAGGCTCCCAATAAATGGGTTTTCTTGCTGTTTTTATAGATAATGGACCCTTCTTGCGCGAGTCCAACTCGTACTTGGCCGGCTTTTACTAAAAACTTTATCATAAATCAGAAATTTATTATAGATAGATTTTGTTGTGTCTGTAATATTTCTCAATCTTGAGTGCCTAGTGATCAAGTAGTGATCTTTAGGATGCACGACCGAGACCCTAGGATCTCGCCTTCTCGCGATCTCGCCGGATCTCGTCTCGTTGACACAAGTACTATGATGGGACTAATGATAATTTTTAGTCAACACTAGTTCCACTATGAATGGTACTTGAAAATAATGGTACTAACGATAACTTCGTTATCACTGGTCAACGAAGGGGATCTCAGACTTCGAACTTGATAGCATTTTTGGCATAAATGCTATCAAGTTCGAAGTCCGCCTGCTTTTATTAAAAATAGCATGATTAGGAGATTGTAATGACGAATTTTGCAAATTCGATCTGTAAAAGAGATACGATTTTCTTCCCTCGGTGGCGCTAGTTTTACCTCCTCGATCCTCATAACCTCCTAAATAACGACATAAAATTACAAATAAGTACAAAAATGAAAGTTGTTTATCAGGTAGGTCCTTTGGGTGATTAAACCAGCTCTTGAAAATTTTAAGCCCTTGTCGTTTGTGATGATAATAATTTACATTTATAAGAATAATCATTTATAAGAATCTGAACATTGTAGGATAATAATTATTATTACCCTAAAATATTTTAAATTATCGTATAATATTATAATAATTACTATTATCATTATTTGATACCCAGACCAATTTGATTCTTTGATTGGACTTTGCCGGATCATGTTACTCTTGTCAAGACTGTGATCCTGATCAACAATAAAATTCAGATTCATTGTGGTTTCTTGCATAACAACAATGTATTACCATTGCCATAGTAAAAATAATAATTATACAGTTACAAACTAAATCTAAAGGGATAAATAATGTCTTTAACTTTTATACCAATTTTGCTCTACTAGCAATTAAATTGTACACCATTGAATTACACAGGTAGAGTACCTATACACATTCACTTATCTAGTCTTCAGATCTTCCTTTAGTTTATAGTGTAATAGTTCCATACACACAGTAGCATCCTCTGCACTGTCATGCCCTTCAACAGAGTTTTGAATAATTTTCTTCAAGTATTCTGAAGACAAATTCCGAAGTGCTCTCTTGTAAGGAGGGCCCATCTTATGCGGAAATAGCACACTCGTATCAATAACTGTGTCATGGATTATTTTTAAAGCTTTAAAATCCGATTCTAAGCTATGGCCTATTAAAATTGTTTTACTATTGAACATCGAAAGTAAAGTCGCTTGCACATCTAGCAGTGTCGTCCTGACATTGGCCATATGCTCCTCAGTTATTCCAGAGTATCGAGTGTTGTAATCAATGATTGGATGAAGTGGCTTTATAAGGGTTTCATAAATTACCTTACAAGCAGAGTCTATAACAGTAATCCTAGTTAGATCTAAACCTTGTGTTGTGTAACACATTTCGCAATCTAAAGAGTAGACTCCATAATCATCCATGGCCCTTTCTGGTGCCATTGTCCTCACATAGCCTTTCAGGTTGTCAAAGTCAACATACTCGTAGACGTGACTGGGCGCCACACAGCAACCATCCGACATGCCATCCTGACTGCAGCATTGATATTTCACTTCCCCACGATATCTATATTTACGATTAGGGTGATAAATACATTCTTCTTTGATTGTTGGAAAGCCTTTCTTGTCAACTGTATATTCTTTTCCGCATCTGGAACATGGTCTAAATATTCCCTTAGGTGGGTTTTTCCTGTTTTGTGAGTATATCATTGCTCTTCCTTTATTTCCATTGGGATGCGGCCTTGGGAATCCATTATCTTGCAACTGTTCTTCAGATAGAATCCATTTAGAAATATTACCATAGAATTTAGCTCCTTTAAGTTCATTGATGTTAGGACCATTCTTTTTATGTTTATTCTCTATACTCCAAGAACCAGCATTTGTGTTATTGGACGTCCCTGAAATTGCTGTAGGAATGTTCTGCAGTGTAGAACAATCGGAACCAGATTTTTTTATTCCATTGCACTCGTGAACTTCTTTTCTCAGTCTACTTACAGCTAGGACAGCAGAGTTTTTATATATTTGAATAGCAGTGCATTTCTTGCTTGTAGCAAGCTCTTCGTGTTGAGCTCTGGCATATGCATCTGATGTGGTGAGGTATATTTTAAGGCATTCATCAATCATCATATTTAAGTAAGTTGATCTCACATTTGCTGGTATTTTTGAAGCTAGTGGTTCTAATACCCCTGGCCTATCAATGAACTTTTCATTAGGCATGTGGGCAAGCCTCTGTGTACCCTTCTTGACAGTTTGTATGGCAGTGCTTGTAGATGGCTCACTCTTAGAAGTTAATGACGCATAAGGAATAGTCTTCTTAGCATTCAACATAAAAGAGGCATATGGGACATGTGCAATACGAATTTTGGAAGGTGTTGTTGTCGGTACTGGGGTAACTGAGCTGTGCTGAAGTGATGGTTGGATTGCTGGAACTGTAACAGTGCTATCAGAAGAAGAATTTCTGGATGCGTGAAATTCTCTGATCTTTGTTAATCTCTCAGCCATTTTCTCAGCAGCACTCTTTTTGAAGTCTGGTTTCATTGGTGCTTTAGGGACAACTTTAATATTTTTGTCTATTGTTCTGGATATTCTCTTTTTTGTTGGTATGTATTCTTCAGAGTTTGAGTCTTCTTTAGGCAAATCTTCGATATTTTTAGGTTTTTCCAAGGGCACATACTCTTCAAAAATCTTTTTACACTGTAATGCTATTGCTTCTTCATCAGATTCGGATATAGCCTCAATGTCTTCATTAAAATTAATAACATTATCAAATTCATCTTCAGATATGTTATAAGAGTTCTCAGTCTTCTCTTTTCTTTTATCTTTATTGTCTTTGGATCTACTTTTTTCCTTCGACCCTTTGTGTGTAGATTTATGTTCACTATGTCTGTCTTTCTTTTCATGAGATTTACTTTTAGACCGACTTGAGTGTTTTGATGATTTTTCTGAACTCTTGGAGCCTTCTGAAGTCTTGACTTTCTTTTCAGATGACGATTTTGATCCTGAATGATCACTTTTTTTCTCAGATATTTTTTTGTCTTTGTGGCTAACTTTATCCTTCTTCCTTTCTTTTTCTTTGTCTTTAATAGTTGTTTTGTGGCTATTTTGTCGATCTAAACTCTTTGACTTGTCATGTTTATCTCTGCTTTTTTTATCTTTGTCCTTATACCCAGACTTTGTTTTTTCATGTTTGTCTGACTTATGTGTCTTATCTTTTTTAACTGGGCTATCTGCTTTTAAATCTGAACTATCTTTACTATTTTTGGAATCCTTATCTTCTGAAGTATTATCTGTATTCTTTCTCAATTCATCCTTAGACTTTTCTTCATCTAGTATTTGTCCAATAATATCAAATTCAGCACCCAATTCGTCTAAACTATTGAGGTCCGAAGACAATTTTCTCTTTTTCTTAGCATCTGGTTCCTCTTCATCACTTGAAAAACATGGAACCTGAGACCGTGGAGTAGGCTGATATGTAACTACAGGCGCATCAACATTTGAACACACTTTAGTGGGTTTCGGCTTATATTCAAGAATTCTTTTCTTTTTTACACTCTTATCTGATGGAACATAGTTCACTTTACTGGTTGTCTTGTTTTCCACAGGTTTATACTCTTGTTGCTCAGTCTCAGTGCCTGGAACATACTTCTCCTTGGACTCAGTTCCGCCCTTGGGCATATAGGGGTCAGCCAAGGCACCATCATTCGTCCCTGGCAAGTACTGCACAGGAGGAGGAGGAGGTATGTAAATAAACGGCTTTGAATCTCCATTTGTTTCAACTGGCCTGGGTAAACTGGCTGGCTTTCTTGGAGTATATGGCACAGGAATGTGCCTCCGTTTCTGTTCTGTACTGTCACTCTCCGCGTCTGCACTAGTTATTTTCTCTAGTTGTGATATTGGTGTAGGATTGTAAGTCACTTTTTGTGCAGGTTTGTTTGAATCGCTTTCGTCAGCTGCCTTCGCTTCGGACTCAACAAAGTGCACCGCCTGCTGTCCGTTCGAAGAATCCGTGTGTTGCAGGACCTTCTTCACGGCTTCGGAAACTATCTGGTGAAAGATAGCCCCATGTCCAATCCCTTCATTGGATAAGGTTTGCTGTTCTTTCCTAACATGACGAAAATGACAATAAGGTCTTTCGCACAAGCCACTGTCATAAAAAGGACAATTTATTCCGTTGAAATAACCGGTGGACGGGAGCATTTCTATAATAAATCTCTAGGTAGCACAAATAAATAGAAATACAGGCCACAGAACAGACTAACATTTACGGTTCATTCACAAAAATGACAAACATAGATAGAGTGAATGAGTGATGTGATGACAATCCCCGAGAATGAATGAATGAAATATTCGTCCCATTCAGAGTCCAGCGTTGCCAACTCAACGGATTTCCCGTCATATGTAACCGCCTGGCCACGGGGGAAATCGCCCGCGCGAAAAATCGCGCGATTCGCGCGGCGCGAACGGCGGGGCGTCAACTGCGTGGCTTGCTACTTACATTTCTGAGTTTGTTTCAGTCGCGGCTGCGACTAGCGACTAAAACAAACTCATAGAAATGTACGTAGCAAGCCACGCGGTTGACGCCCCGCGGTTCGCGCCGCGCGATTTTTCACGCGGGCGATTTCTCCCGTGGCCAGGCCGTAACGGATTGAATATTATTAAGCAGAATACGGAAGAAGACATGCTGATGGATTTTTAGCGGAATCAAAATTTTTGCAGATATTCATATTACCTAATTTGATCTTAAATATAATTATTTTCTTTATTTACTTAATGACTTTTAGTTACGTACATTTGTTTGTACAGCAACACCATTCGCTGATAAATTGTGCCCGGATAACGGCGACAGGCTTGCCACTTGTCACGTTTGGGACCTAATAAACTCGGCAAAACGTGGGTCCAGTTCTAGAGACTGGTGCCTCTGCCTACCCCTTCGGGGATAACGGGCGTGAGTTTATTATTAAATAGACAATACTATAATGTTACTGCATCTTTGGCTGTTATTGCCAGGAACCAGCGTTGCCAGACGTACGGTAATTACCGTATTTGTACGGTATTTTCAAGCGTTCTACGGTAATATATCGTGGTACCAAAAACATACGGTAATTCTAAGAGCATTGCCTAAATTCGACAAATTGTACGGTAATTTAAAATCGGCGCCTAATCTCAGTCTATATTTCGCTATTTTCTTTCTTCATTCATGAATGATTGTACGAACACCAACGATCCGAATCCGAAACTACAACTGAAATGAAAATTGTCTTTCGATAGGCCGATCGACACATTGCGTTTGTTTGTTTAATTTGTGTGAATATAACGACAAAATCTGCTTTTTCTTGGGTAAGAAATATCTCTGAATCATCAAATTGAGGCATTAAACCAACTACTGGTCAAGCAGTTTCACTTTCAGGGGCAAAAAGTTTTGAGTTACTTTTACCGGATAAAACTACATTATTATTTAAGAAATAGAACTTATTAAGTAATTTAAGACTAGTGTTCTGTTTAATAGAAAATAAGTGATTATCTCATTTTTATATCATAAAATCAGTGTGTACGATTACATCCATGGTGTACGGTAATTTTGGGGTACATTTTACGGTAATTCTGGCAGCACAGTCTGGCAACGCTGATTTGGGGAGTGCAGTGCAAAGAATATACTACTCCCTACGGGAGGGTGCAGTGATAATATTCTCTGTGCATTAATTTGTCGACATCGGCTGGTTTGGGCTGGTTGCCGTTGCCATCAAAACAAGAAATAATAATACCAACTGTGTTTACGTTTTTCCATAAAAGCAAGCACGCACGATCAAAATGGCCAGCGAAGAACACAAAACCCTAGCACAGTTCTTGAAAGAAGTTCATTCGTCACTAAGGCATCAATCATCTATTAAAGGTGCGATTGAAGCTTGGAAAGACCATTCCAAACAAAAGGCTATTCTCGAAAAATATGCTGAATGTATGGAAAAGCTAGCTACAGAATATTGGGAGGCTAACTCATCCAAACGAGAAGGTTCAACCATTTCTCGAATTAAATGGACCACTGATGAGTGTTATCAGTACTTTCATAACAAAACCTACCTACTTCAAAGAGACAAAGAGGCGATAATAGCTAACAAAATTGATGTTAAATTAAACAAGGAATCATTTTCCACGCCTTTAAAACTCCTTGATGTTGGGAGCTGCTACAATCCTTTCAAACAATTCAGTTTTATGGATGTGCTTGCTATAGACCTTTGTCCAGCAAATAATTCCGTACTGCAGTGTGACTTTCTGAATATTAAAATAGGAGCTGACACTAAGTCTTTTAATGGTACAGTAACAGAACTAAAAGAATGTACCTTCGAAGTTGTAACATTTTGTTTCGTTTTGGAATATATACCGAGTTCTGAATTAAGAGTTTTAGCTTGTGAGAATGCATACAAATTATTGAAACCAGGGGGTCTTTTGATTATAACTACACCAGACTCCAAGCATGTTGGTGCTAACTGCAAGATCATGAAATGCTGGAGGCACACTCTGGCTCTGATGGGTTTCACAAGAATAAAGTATGAAAAGTTTACCCACATGCACTGCATGGTGTTTAGGAAAGCTCTGAATAAATCCACAGCTGTTCGATGGGCTACTTTACACATGGAACCTTACATGGGAGGTACCCTGAATATACCACAGGACTTCCAAAAAGAAATTGTTGCTAATAGGCTGCTTTGTAATAGAAATAGTGAAGCAGAAGCCATGAAGATCTTTCTAGAACTACCTTTTCATGATGCGCTTAATGATGACCTAATGTAAAAAATATTGTTTTCCTTGTAACCTATTCACTCATACAGATCCATTCGCAGTATGAATATGATGAGTCATGAGTGGAAAAGATTTTATACCTACCTCAAAGGAAATCTGTCTGGCAATCACTTTACAAATGAAAATAGATGTACGAGTATGCCTGTTGCAAAGGGAGAGGTCTATTATTAAAATTTTACAGATTTACAGATTTTTGTTTTCTTCAGGCAGCACTCCACCGCCAATAGGCTATTTGACCGATTTCTGAAAGCAATGCCAGAAGCAATGTATGTGCCTGTGTGTAAATGTTGTTTTTTATGTTATGTTGTTGGTGTTCAAGGAGTCCTTAGAAAGTGGTCATTTTAAATTATTTTGTGTATTTTGTCTAAAAAAGGCAAATGAAAATTTACTTTTCAAATAAGCCGCCAAAACGCAATCTTAGGCAATATGGTGTCGCACAGTAATTATGACGTCACTTCCCGGTAAACCAACCAATGAACGTAAGAAAGAATGAATAACAGACGCCATTTTTACCATTTTTACGATTCTATGATGTGACGTCCTCATAGAATCGTCCAATCCAGGCCGTTTTCTATACAATGGCGGCAGATACAAATTATTATTATTAAAATTCTTTATTGCACAGTTTTATTAAAAATAAAAGCATAAAGGCGAACTTAATGCTAAAAGCATTATCTTCCAGTTAACCCATGGTAATTATCAGATTTTATCTTGTGTTTTTTTACAAATGATAATTGTTTTTTAGTTAAAACGCCTTAGAGCGGTTTTTAGACATTATAAATAATACTGTTTTTTTCACACTGTCAAAAGCCTATTGTACTGCTACCTTATAAATATTTTATGTTTGTGTTTTTCCTCGTGTACAATAAAGATATTCTTATCTTCTCACTCCTTTGTGAGTAACATCTGAAACGAGCAAGATTGGATATCCATAACAGAGTGCTCATCCCAAAACTGATGAATGATATGATAACAGTAATGTATTTGGGTATGGCAGAAAAATCATAAAAGTAGGATTAAGGCAGTACAAATGAGGTCTTTGATAAATATTGTGTGGTGTTACTTTAAATGACAGAATACACATTAGTTTGACTAGAGAATGTTGTGAACTAAAGTGGCAGTGGTGACTGGAATAAATTGAGAAAGGTGTTGTGTTGGTTTGGATGTAGAGAGGATGAAGGAAGTAAAACTGACAAAACATATATCGAGTGCATATGAGTGGAAGGGACACCCTAGACGGTCATACTTCGACCAAATAGGGGATGTATTAGCAAAAGACAAGATAAAAAGTACCCAAAACTGGCATGCGTGCCTGCAACTAATGAATGTGGATGAACAGAAATCTGTCAGGATCGTGGCAAATGTCAGTACCTGGTTTCTGCCAGCTCCCCTGTGGGATACAGGCGTGAGTTTATGTGTGAATGTATGTAGAAGAGAGAAAATTAATTTAAAAATAGGTGTAACCAAACACATCCAACTTGAAACATATACTACTTCTGTCTGGTCATTGAATCAAAGAAAGTAATTACTCACACCTCCTTTATTAATCAATGTAGTGTTTTTATCAAACTACTAATCTTACATTAAAGTTAAGTAAAAAATATAAATTACTTTACTGTCCCAAACTTTTCCTTCCGCTTCTCAAGTTTTTCCTTGCTCTCTATGTCAGTCATAATTTTTGAGACAGATTGTCCAAAACGTTCTGCCCTTTTCTTCAATTTCTCAAGATTTTCTGACAGGGCAGTAGGTGTACCGCCTGTAGTTACAGATAAGGTGGCAGTGGTTGTAGCTTGGCCAAAGCGTAGTTTCCTAGCTTCCTTGCGAGCCTCATCACTCATATTAACAGGTAAGCCAAACCTCTTCGCACGCATCTCAAGGCGTGACTTTGAGTCTAAATCAGCAGTTATTTTCACTTTGTCGCTCTGAGGTGCTGTAATTGGAGTTTTAGTATCTTCGGTTTTGGTTTGTATTGTTGATTCTGTGGTTGCTGTTGTTACGGACATTGCCCTATTTAAAACAATTTTCTTTGATCCACCTTCTTTGTTTTCAGCCTTGTCCAGTTTTGATGAGTCGTTGAATTTTCTTTTCAACGTTTTGTGCGGCTTCGTTTCTGGTTCCTTTGGCGCAGGGTTGTCGGCGAGAGCTAGCTCAACAGCAGAGTCGTCGAGAACAATGTCTGGGCTTTTATCGTCCTCATCCTCGAGAACACCATCCGAATCAATCTCATCAGAGTCCAAATTTATATCAGCTTGATCGTCCTGCATAGCAGCTTGCAGCCTAGCCACTAGCTCTGCTTTATCACCGGTGTATGTCAAACCGCGTGTTTTGAGCTCCTTGCGTAAGTCGACTACCTTCATTTTGCTCACCTCAGACACAGTAGAATCTGCCATAATCTCAATTATACGTGCAGCAACGTTTTAGCGTCGAAATAAATTTATTGATTTGAAGATTCAGACGCAGACCGACGCAAAACTAGCATCAGTGTTGCCCAGTGCTGCCAGTGGCAGATAGTCAAATATAACACGAGGCAGATCAAAAAGTAACATTTTCTCGAGAAAAGTAACATAACCTTTTTTTTGTAGAAACCGACACAATACTTTATTATGGCAGTTTATTACACAAAAAGTAAAATAAGTTTCGTGTTCCATTCGAAAAAATCTTAAGAATTTGTTGATCGAAAGACTGGCGATGTCGAAAAGGAAAGAACAAACAATCAATGATGTTTGTCTAGTAGCAACCAATCTAAGAATATCTTTCAATACCATAAACTGCTTTGTCATCAATTAATATGAAAAAACGCCATCAATGAAGAAGAAGTAACACAAAAGTAACATATTGGGTCGTGTAACATGGAGGTAACATAAGAGGGCCAAAAGTAACGTAAAATGTTACTTTTGTAACATTCTGGCAACGCTGGTGTTGCCAGGCAGGTCAAGTTTTCACTTTACCCCAGCGGGCGTAGCATGAATGCCAATTTGTCTATTCTCGGCTGTCATTTTAAACACTCCCATAGTATTAAAATGACGTAACAGGCGGTTTCTCTACGCATAGAACATGAAGCCGCTAATTTTAATTAATTTAAGTTTTTAAGATAAATATCTAAGATAAATTAGTATAGCATAAGATAGGATGAGATGAGATAAGATGAGATGTGATGAGATGAGATGAGATGAGATGAGATGAGATAAGATGGGATGTGAAGAAATGAGATGATATGAGGTGAGATGAGATGGGATGTGAAAAGATGAGATGAGATGAGATGGGATGTGAAGAGATGAGATGAGATGAGATAAGATGAGATGAGATGCGATGTGAAGACATGAGATGAGATAAGATGAGATGAGATGAGATGAAAATTTTAATTGATGTATTGATATATACCTAAGATAAGAAAAGATAAGATTATTTTTTACCGTACAAGGAAAAAAAAGACCACATATAAAATATTTACAAGGTAACAGTACAATGACATATAAACATAAAATATTATGTAATATCATGTCGTCGAAAATTTTTAAGATGAGTGAGGGCTGTAATGCATCCCGCATTACATTTCAAATTCAAATACCTAATTGTAAACTGTCTCTAAAATTATTTTTCGCTCGCACCCGGCGCGCGCCTTGTCATTTTTATGACGAGGCCATAAATCATGCTATTTTATTTATTGCCTCGCCCATTCTTTCTCGCAACGGCTACAAAAAATTTAAACCACTAGTGTGTTTTGTCTTTGGCCACTTTCATGCTCGAACATTATGATAATACTATTGACCGTGTAGACAAAGAAGAGACAAAGTTTATTGCGCGTCCCGTCGCGAGCGGGATATCACGAGAAACCTTATGCTGAGCCCGCAGGTACGGTCTCAATAAAATTTATCCTAGAATCTATATTATACAAAAAAATGCCCAAAATTAAATTTTCTTGTCTTTTCCTTCTTTCTACTAATATTGTAAATGTGAAAGTTTGTGTGTATGTATGTTCGTTACGTTACTTCTTCAGGCAAAAACAACTGAACCGATTACGATGAAAGTTACATATAGTCGAATTGATAATTAAACGAAGGAAACTGACAGTCCCACTCGAAATAATGTTGCCATCTACAGTATGATAGTGATGTTGTCATTAATTCTAAATCGAATTAATTCTAAATAGAATTAAAATTTGGTGAATATGTTAGAGAATATAGTTTCTGATACTAAGTATCTGATAAACTAGTAGTTCGCCACGAACTTTGAACTCGTGTCCCGTATCTCAGTAACCCTTGATTTTTTTACCATTCTCCTCTTTTGAGCATATATAAGTTCTATTTTCTTTTAACGTTTCGGATTGTTCAAGTAGACTGAGAACTTCATGCGCTTTGCTTACTCGTTCAAATATTTTACAAATTAATTACTGGTTACACATATTATTGTAAAATTACATTTCCCCAACCGAGTCGGTCGGTTTCATCGGCGGTCACAAAGTTACGACGCGCGCGAGTGAGCGTGACAGCGAGCGTTGTACGTAGGTACGCTGTTACGCTCACTCGCATGTATGTACTACGCTCTGTCTGTCTCTCACCCGTGCTGTCTGCAGTTGCTGTCGGCTTGCGACATAACTTCGCAAATGCTCCCAATTCAACTGTGCGAGCGCGAAACCATTATAATTTATGAGCGAGTGAAAGATACAAGAGACTAAGGGTTAATTTACGAAATTTAGCCTACTCGGGGAACCGAGTTACAGCACTTCCTTCATTCATCTCCCATTTTTCTGATGAGTGCATGAATACGTTTTTTATTTCGTTGTGAGCAAACTGTTCTTGTTGTTCCGGTTACGTTGTTTGTTAGTTTTGTTAAGTTTAGCGAATAGTGATATAGGATAGATAACAATAGAGCCCTCTCTATTGTTATCTATCCTCTATCGTTTCTCAATTAATTCATTTCCGTCATTTCCATCTGCAATACATCCGTCATCTGCCAAGTAAAGGGTTAAGTAAGGCTCACATTTTCCGTAGACTTACCTAAATAATTTTCTCAGCTAATAGGCTATTTGACCGATTTCTGAAAATCATCTCAGTAAGTTGTCATTTTTTCATGTATTTCTACTAGAAAAGGCAAACGAAATTTTACTTTTGAAATAAGTCGCCAAAACCCTATCTAGGGCAATATGGCGTCGCACAGGAATTATGACGTCACTTGCCAGTAAACCAACCAATGAACCTAAGAACGAATGAATGACAGACGCCATTTTACTGACATCACGTCATCAATCCAGGCCGTTTTCGATGCAAATACATAATTATCACATTTTATCTTCTTTTTTTTTACAAATAATAATTATTTTTTAATTAAAATGTCATAAAGCGGTTTTAAGACTTACAATTGGACGTATTTTAGCAAAAAGATTCCAACCCACACAAAGTGAGTTTTGAGATATTTGAGTTTTTACGTGATTTACGCTCTCCATACATGTGGGTTGACTACCATGTGCCATAACTTTGCACATACTCATCGGATTGCTATGCAGGTCTTTGATTCATAAAGTGTACAGCATAGTGATCATTTTAGTATCTTTAACTCAAAAATGACCATGTTGTGGGTTGGAACGTTTTTGCTTAACTACGTTCAATTTATACGAATACGTATAAATAATACGGTTTTTTACACACTGTCAAATAGGATTCATTATATTTTGTCACAAAAGATAATAGGGAATGGATGAAAATATCAGAAGTGCTTGATATTTTTTTTGGTGATAGGAATAACCTTCCTTAGCGCGAGAAAAAAGTTTCAATTTTTTTGGCTTCGTAGTTAAGTTTTAAATATCTAAATATTATAATAATAAAAAAAAATCCCCCTTGAAAAGCTGTCATTGTCACCAGATTTTTTTTTTCATACGTAGCGGACTAAGGAATATGTCTGATATGCCGTACTAAGCCCAGAACTACGAATGGAAAAATATTAAGTATATTTAAAAATTAACTACGGGGCCAAAAAATTGAAACTTTTTTCCCGCGTTAAGGAAGGTTATTCCTATCACCAAAAAAATATCAAGCACTTCTGATATTTTCATCCATTCCCAATTCTTAAGAATTAAATAATTCTTTACCCCATCACTATTTTTTTTTCACCAAAAAGTGGTAACATCAGGGTAGTTAGTACGAGGACGCGAGTCGCGCGCGACAACGCCAAAAGTCGCGAGAATTTGACAGTTAATGTACTGGAAAGTCGCGACTTTTGACGTTGTCGCGCGCGACTCACGTCCTCATACTACCTTTGCAGATCTGTCATTTTCCTTCGTCAATCCGGGTATAGGTAAACGCGCACGGAGGCGCGGGGCGCCGCGCGATAGGTGTTCTGAGGCCGCGCGCCGCCCGCCGTGTGCATAGTGTGGTCTTTTTGAACTTTGCAAATAAAGTCGCAAGGTTGTGGGCGGTTGGTTTGGTTTGTTAAATTTGTTAGAGCAAGGAGTATTTACCTAGTCGATAGAGGATATCGATAGAGTTTATAATATCTTTTTAATGCCATTTTACTCTCTGTCAGTGATGTCAGACATATAACAAAGTAGTCTTTTGTTTTGTCTTTCCCTGTAAAATTCTCATGTTGTTGCGTTTATATTAAATTTTATTTATTCTAAAATCGTTTTATCACTCGTATCCACTTTACAATATTAATGGTGTTCCAAAGTGGGAAATACCATTAGGTTATGGACCCGCATGAAAGAGTGATTTGATTACGTGAAGACAACAATGGGAAATCAGTCGACGAAATGGCAAGTAATAATTTAAACATGCCAGCGATGGCGAGGCTAGAGGGTAGCTCTAATTATTCGACGTGGAAAGTCCAAATGGAAATGGCACTTGTCTACGAAGATCTGTGGGAGTACGTTAGCACGACGCCAGTCGTCACTGATAAGGAAGCTGTAAAGAGAGATCAAAAGGCTAAAGCCAAGATAGGCATGATGGTGATGTCTGAATGTCTTGTGCACATACGCCTTGCGAAGACAGCTAAAGAAGCTTGGGACATGTTAAGACAGACATTTAAGGATAAAGGCTTGAATAATCGGTGCCGCCTGTTATCCAGATTGGTCAGTCTAAAATTGGAGCAATTTTCGACGGTAAGGGCATATGTTACAGCCACGTTAACAATATCCCAGGAACTAAGAGACATTGGAAAGGAAATCGATGATGAACTGTTGGCTGCCCTGCTACTCCAAGGTCTGACGGCGGAGTTCCAACCATTGAAAATGACTATTGAGAACAGTAATATTGAACTTACGTCTGACTACGTTAAGAACAAACTGTTCCAAATGGAGGATGCGTACACAGCTTCAGAAAGTGGAAGTGAGACGTCAACGTCGGCACTACTAACAAAGAAAAATGAACACCGAAAGAGCAAAGTCAATACTGGCAAACCTGCAAAGAAAGTTTTGAAGTGCTACATCTGTGGTGGACCTCACAAATGTTACCAATGCCCTAATAACAGGAGAAAGGAGGAGACAAACAAGGAAGCACATCAGGCATTAGCCTTCGGTATTGCGTGTGAACCTGCAGAAGATTGGGTGATCGACTCTGGAGCTTCAAACCACATGACGAAGACCAAAGCTTGGTTAAAGGACTTAAAGAAGACTCCTAGACCTTTAAGAGTTATGTGTGTGGATGGAAACGAGGTGCTGGGCGAAAGTAGTGGTATGGTTGTGTCTGACAAGATGACGGTAAGTGATGTTACTTTTGTACCGAAGTTAGCATCTAATTTATTGAGTGTTCATGCGATTGCTAAGAAAGGACATGTATTAGTGTTTACAGAAACGGGATGCGACATCTTTAAGAGTAACGAGTGCGAGGTTTATGACGAAACTGTTGCGACAGGGGTGGTGGAACGAGGTGTCTACAAAATTAAGGACTGTTCATACGGTTCTGCACTAGCGACAACAGGAGGTGAGCAAACTGACCTGGTCCTATGGCATAGAAGGATGGGACATCTGAGACAGAGGAACCTGAAGTTACTGAGAGACAAGTTGGCAACCGGGGTAAGTTTTCCAAATTGTTCACACAATTTAGACTGCATTTCATGCATAAAGGGAAAACAAACGCGGCAACCTTTTACTAATAAGGGTACAAGGGCTAGTGAAGTTTTAGAACTAGTACACTCGGATGTATGCGGCCCAATGCGAGTTCCCTCATTTAGTAAAAGCGTTTATTTTCTTACATTTATTGATGATTTATCGCGCAAGACATTTGTTTATTTTTTGAAACAAAAGAGTGAAGTTTTTGAAAAATTTAAGGAATTCAAAGTTTATGCGGAAAATCAAACGGGCAAGAAAATAAAAATCTTGAGATCGGACAATGGCACGGAATATGTCAACAAAAGGATGGATGGCTACCTGAAGGCGAATGGTATCCACCATCAGCTGACTGTTGACTACACGCCAGAACAAAACGGAGTAGCGGAGAGGTCGAATCGCACTATTTGCGAAAAAGCTAGAAGCATGTTGCAAGATTCTGGACTACCTCAACGGTTCTGGGCAGAAGCTGTTCATCATGCAGTGTACCTGAAGAACAGATCACCAACCATTGCGGTGCGCAATATGACACCTGAAGAGAAATGGACTGGTCAGAAATGTGATCTTAGTATGATAAGGACATTTGGATGCAAAGCTTTTATGCACATCCCAAGTCAGAAGAGGACCAAGTGGGATGCGAAGAGCAGAGAGTTAGTTCACACGGGTTTCTGTGATAATGCGAAAGCATACCGCTTAATAGAACCTAGTACAGGAAAACAATTTAAGGCGAGAAATGTGGTATTCATGGAAAATAGCAAATACACGGATGAAGTGGATTCAGAAAAGAACTCAGTGGAGTTCATGTCATTCCAAGAAAATGAATCAGACAGAGATGTAGAAGAGACTGCTGATTTGCGTACACCTCCGGAGGGAGTTTTGCGGAATGAGAATCT
This sequence comes from Yponomeuta plumbellus, assembly GCA_947310845.1. Lineage (NCBI taxonomy): Eukaryota > Metazoa > Arthropoda > Insecta > Lepidoptera > Yponomeutidae > Yponomeuta > Yponomeuta plumbellus. Next base: position 8,355,659 of record OX371209.1, on the reverse strand, counting down.
AGACGAGAATCCTGTGAATGCAGAAATTATAATTGAATCTCATGAGATTGAGAGTCCAAGGATTCAAGAGCCAGAACGGGAACCAGAATCTGTGGTTCATCAACAAGATATTGAGGTTGAAGAACCAGAATCAGACATTTTTGAAGATTGCGAACCACCGGAAGAGGATTCTGTAAGTGTGCTTCAAGGAACAGAAAGGAGATATCCGCTGAGGGATAGGAAACCAAGGGAGTTTCCAGACTACGTTCTGTACCAAGAAGCTGATTCGGAACCAGATCCACTGACAATTCGAGAAGCATTATCCAGACCAGACAGTAAGCAATAGAGAGCTGCCATTCAGGAGGAGCTTGATGCTTTAAAGAAGAATGGTACCTGAATACTTGTGGAGCCGCAACAAGCTCGTAACGTCGTTGATTCGAAATGGTTATTTCGAATCAAAGAAGAGGCGGGAAATAAGATACGCTATAAGGCACGACTTGTTGCTAGAGGATTCAGTCAACGATCTGGAATTGACTACGATGAAACATTCTCACCAGTTGTGAGACATAGCTCACTACTAGCTTTGATTGCACAAGCAGTCAAACAAGGATTGAAGATAGACCAAATGGATGTCAAGACGGCTTTCTTATATGGAGAACTTGATGAGACGGTCTATATGAAACAACCAGATGGTTTCGAGGAAAAGGGAAAGGAGAAACATGTTTGTTTATTGAAGCGTTCCTTGTATGGGCTCAAGCAAGCGCCAAGGGCATGGAACACAAAACTTAACATTGAGTTGTTGAAGTTGGGATTTAAGAGATCGAAGAATGAACCCTGCGTTTACACGAGATCAAAAGGAAGCAACGTGATCATACTAGCGGTGTATGTTGACGATATGTTGATTTTTTGGAATAATGAAGCAGAGTTACGCAAGGTGAAGAAGGATCTCATGTCAAAATTTGAAATGAAGGACTTAGGCAAAGCGGAGTTGATCCTAGGTATGCAGATCACTCAAAGTGAATCAGGGATAAAGGTTGACCAGACGAAATACATCAACAAGGTGTTGAAAAATTTCAGAATGGAAGACTGCAAGCCAGCTGCCACGCCTGCAGTTACTGGTCAAAACTCAGTCAAGCCAGGACCGGAATATAGACCTGATCCTAACATCCCGAATCAGTGTCTTATTGGATCTCTGATGTACTTAGCAGTCTGCACAAGGCCGGACATTTCGTATGTGGTAAATTATTTAAGCCAGTTTAACAGCTGCTACACTGAAGAGCATTGGATAGCTGCTAAACGTGTGGTTAGATATCTTAAAGGGACCAAAGATTTCGGACTGATGTACAAGAAGACTACATCAGACGAAATACATTGCTATGCAGATGCAAGTCATGCCTCCTGCTATGATAAGAGGTCGTATTCAGGAGCAGTGTTCTTGCACATGGGAGCTGCTGTCAGCTGGGAAAGCAAGAAGCAGAGGACCATTGCACTATCTACAGCGGAAGCTGAATATGTTGCTATGTCGGAAGCTGCCAGAGAGGCAATTTTCTTAAAGAGATTTGTGGCTGAAATAACTGGCCAGTCTGAATTGCCAATTAAGATTTACAGTGACAGCCAATCTGCTATTGCCATTGCACACAATCCTGTGCATCATCAGCGTACTAAACATATTGCTGTGCGCCACCATTTTGTGAGAGAGGCAGTTGAACATGGGCATATTGAGTTGGAGTAGGTATGTTCAAACGGAGCGTATGGTTGCTAACTCATTGACCAAGCCTTTGCTGAAAGGGAAGTTTGTGTGGTGTACTTTATGTATGGGTGTTGTATGAATGTGTTATAAGAAGTTAAGAGAGTTAAAATGGAGGAGGAGTGTTAGAGCAAGGAGTATTTACCTAGTCGATAGAGTTTATAATATCTTTTTAATGCCATTTTACTCTCTGTCAGTGATGTCAGACATATAACAAAGTAGTCTTTCGTTTTATGTCTTTCCCTGTAAAATTCTCATGTTGTTGCGTTTATATTAAATTTTATTTATTCTAAAATCGTTTTATCACTCGTATCCACTTTACAATATTAATGGTGTTCCAAAGTGGGAAACACCATTAAAATTATTTTGTTGCATTTGTTGGGCAAGCGATTAACTGGTGGCACGCAAAATTGTTACCGTTTCGATTGCGCGGCCATGTTCTGTTTTCAAAAAGTGCTTATGTCAGGATTTTGTCGAAATTTGTCAAAACTGAATGGTGAAAACCAAAAATTTGTCAAAGCAGTAATAAAGAAGTTATTGAGGTTTGAACATGGCCGCGCGATCCTCCCGCGGAGAACTGCGCGGCCATGTCAGATCTCGGCATCTACAGGGTCTACAGGCCTGGTTTTTTTGTCAATGCATGTTTGAATTTGTCAACAAATGTCGAAGAAAGAAAATTCATTCTATCACCATTACTTCCGAAGATATCGACGCCTGAACGCCATGGCCGCGCAATCCTCCGGCTCCGATTTCTTAGGTTGCGTTTTTTCGTAATCAGGCTTATCTAAATTAGTCACGACCGATGTTCAGAGCTTAGTCTTAATTTGTCAAAGCCGATGAGGTATGAATTAACACTCGTTTTCTCATCAGACAAACAAAATTACTGAAAAACCTAAGGACGCTGGCCGCGCAATCGAAACGCTTTTTCATATGCCGATATCTAGTAAACAAAACAAGTCTGGGATATGATTTATGTACCAAATTCTTTGACATTTTAGGCTCCTTCGATTAACATATCGTTTCACCACAAAAACCTATCGTAACGAGAGTTATCTAAAAAATTATAACCTCTCACACAATGTTTGGATAGGGTGACCATAATATCAGGTTTCACGTAAATTTACGTAACCGCTCATTGGTACAGTGACCTAAAGATCTTTGAAGTCCTTTGTATATGTTAGCTACGATTGGGTATTTTAAACGTCTGGCTTTTTTAAAATACTTACCTAAACCACGCTACAAAAAAGGTAGTGGAGGCCGTGTCCATACGGCTGCGGTGGCGTTGCATGTTACAACCTGGCAGTAATACTCCCGTCGGCTTTCGCGTCGGCTAGGTATGAGTGCGTTTGGTGACATGTGCTAGCACAGAACGAAGTGGGCTGCATATTCAACCGCGCTTGCTTAGATAGTGTCGTTACACTAGCAAGCAGTTCTGGTTATTGGAATACAAAAGTAATATCAATTATGCTCATGCATGCACTATACGAAATATGAGTAAGTAGAGGTAAAGTAAAATTAGACACTAGAATACCGGCTATTATTTAAGGCGCTTCGACTTCAAAGTCACTGGCACTGCACGTGCACGCGGCATCCTTTGTTTTACTGGGCGGCAGCCTTTGACAGAGGCATCACAGGCCAAGGCGGCGCGATACAAAGGCGACCGCATACAAATGAACTACGGAGAAGAATAACGGTAAATGATATCACAGAAAAGGTTTGTTATTGGTGACATTTTTATGGGACGTTTTGTAAAGGTTAGGGTACACTTCTCCGAAGCATTTTGTTTAAAAAGACTGTAGCTAAATAAAGAGTACCTAATTTTTAAGTTTTAATTGAAATTTCAGAAAAATCCAGTCTCGACCTGATCGTTGGCTACTTCGGACTGTCTCTGTCTTGCGCTTATGAGTGTCGTATTTTTTTGTTTTACGTTTCGTCATGTCGTGAACTATTACTCTGGACTCCGACTCTTTAACTCAGTTGTGTGGACAATATTCAAGATAACTTCTTGTGAAACTGACTACCTACATTCAACAGTGATGGTTCAGAAAACAAGCTTGAATTTTGGATAAAAAAAACAATGTCAAATAAGGTACGTTGATAATGACATGTGTCCTACAATATTATTATGCGATGTGTCCTCAAAATCATCCATTTAACAGCTATTGAAACTGAAATCATGATTCTGCAGAATAAATTTCAACTATTTTGTATTGCTTGTTATTGCAAAAACCAAAACCTAAGAAAACTTGGTGAACCAAATCTAACTAAAATCCTTTTTGCATAATGGAACTCGATCTTAGAAAATCTTTTGATCTAACGCACTCCGTGAGTACTAAGCGAGCTGGATGGAATTTGAGGAACTGAGCAATATATGGACCCTTATAATTATGATTATGTAAACTGGTCATATATAAATATATATATTGACATCGCGTAGCATAATATCGCAGGCAAATTGTATGGGTCCGTGCTTTACAAGAGGCTTCGTCTGTTTACAAACGTTCACTGTTTTGAAAAATACCGAAGTCAAAATGTAAATTGCTTTGTCACTTTATGATATTATGCCACAACATTTGATAGACAAATCAATCGCTGTTTACAAAATATCGCGGCTAATTGAAGTATTTAGTTCTTTTTCTTACCACGCACGGCGCGGCGCTGCTAATCGGAACAATAGGAAAATGTTGTCATGTTGTGGTTTTCAGACGTGAAAGACTTTTCACAAATAGCCATTGTTTTAAAGACATCATAATTCGAACTAAGCATATTTTACTATTCACAAATAGAAGCAGTGTATAAGCCGCGGAAATACGGTTTACAGGTTATCCGGCACGTAAGAATAGCTAAAGTATCTATGGTATTTGGTGCTCGGAGGACACCTGCGAAATATTATTGGTAAATTGTACGAAGTGATTTTAATAGACAACTAACTGACCCGGCAAACGTTGCTTCGCCATTACTATATTTTTTTCAACTAAGGCTATAAAAAATAGATAACAACCTATTCTTAGACCTAACGATTGTATATGTAAAATTTCATTGAAATCGGCCAAGCCGTTTCGGAGGAGTATGCGCACTAACATTGAGAAACGAAAATGTTATATATTAGATAAAGAAAGATTAGAAGACTAGCTGCCCCGGCAAACGTTGTTTTGCCACATAATTTTTTTTTTTCATTTAGGGGTATGAAAAATTGATAACAACCTATCCAGCTCGCTTAGTACTCACGGAGTGCGTTAGATCAAAAGATTTTCTAAGATCGAGTTCCATTATGCAAAAAGGATTTTAGTTAGATTTGGTTCACCAAGTTTTCTTAGGTTTTGGTTTTTGCAATAACAAGCAATACAAAATAGTTGAAATTTATTCTGCAGAATCATGATTTCAGTTTCAATAGCTGTTAAATGGATGATTTTGAGGACACATCGCATAATAATATTGTAGGACACATGTCATTATCAACCTCAGGACACATGTGATGCCTCTGTCAAAGGCTGCCGCCCAGTAAAACAAAGGATGCCGCGTGCACGTGCAGTGCCAGTGACTTTGAAGTCGAAGCGCCTTAAATAATAGCCGGTATTCTAGTGTCTAATTTTACTTTACCTCTACTTACTCATATTTCGTATAGTGCATGCATGAGCATAATTGATATTACTTTTGTATTCCAATAACCAGAACTGCTTGCTAGTGTAACGACACTATCTAAGCAAGCGCGGTTGAATATGCAGCCCACTTCGTTCTGTGCTAGCACATGTCACCAAACGCACTCATACCTAGCCGACGCGAAAGCCGACGGGAGTATTACTGCCAGGTTGTAACATGCAACGCCACCGCAGCCGTATGGACACGGCCTCCACTACCTTTTTTGTAGCGTGGTTTAGGTAAGTATTTTAAAAAAGCCAGACGTTTAAAATACCCAATCGTAGCTAACATATACAAAGGACTTCAAAGATCTTTAGGTCACTGTACCAATGAGCGGTTACGTAAATTTACGTGAAACCTGATATTATGGTCACCCTATCCAAACATTGTGTGAGAGGTTATAATTTTTTAGATAACTCTCGTTACGATAGGTTTTTGTGGTGAAACGATATGTTAATCGAAGGAGCCTAAAATGTCAAAGAATTTGGTACATAAATCATATCCCAGACTTGTTTTGTTTACTAGATATCGGCATATGAAAAAGCGTTTCGATTGCGCGGCCAGCGTCCTTAGGTTTTTCAGTAATTTTGTTTGTCTGATGAGAAAACGAGTGTTAATTCATACCTCATCGGCTTTGACAAATTAAGACTAAGCTCTGAACATCGGTCGTGACTAATTTAGATAAGCCTGATTACGAAAAAACACAACCTAAGAAATCGGAGCCGGAGGATTGCGCGGCCATGGCGTTCAGGCGTCGATATCTTCGGAAGTAATGGTGATAGAATGAATTTTCTTTCTTCGACATTTGTTGACAAATTCAAACATGCATTGACAAAAAAACCAGGCCTGTAGACCCTGTAGATGCCGAGATCTGACATGGCCGCGCAGTTCTCCGCGGGAGGATCGCGCGGCCATGTTCAAACCTCAATAACTTCTTTATTACTGCTTTGACAAATTTTTGGTTTTCACCATTCAGTTTTGACAAATTTCGACAAAATCCTGACATAAGCACTTTTTGAAAACAGAACATGGCCGCGCAATCGAAACGGTAACGCAAAATTTGTGTTTCTACTGTATTTAGAATTAAAACGATTGTAGAAATTGTGAAAAACCATTTTATCAATCGCTACTACGCGCGTAGTCTCAACCCATCTGAGGGCAAACGCTGTTTACCTGCGAAACGAAGGCCACTTTTGTGCAACAACTTTAGTTGCCCAACACAATGCAAGGTCACGTGTTTCTTGTGGTTTTAACCACTAAGCCTTCTAAAGCGGTGCAAAAACCTCATTCCTGTAGTTTCCTTGCAGCATGGAATTATTCCTGAAAGTTATTCACTTGTGGCCCTCTCTCTTCACTCAGAGAGCTGTCAAAAGTTGTGACCGATTTATTCGATAGATTCGTAAGTTTGTTCGAGTATTTATATCCTGATTTTGGAGTATAAAATCGCCTCTAAGATGTTAGAAGAAACGGTGAACGACTATGCTTATTACTTCAAACTTGATGTATCAACTGAACTGAAATCTGTGCAAGATGTGATAGATAACATGTTGACAAGGCTTGAAGAGTTGTCCAGTGTTATGCAGATGATAAAAGTAAAGAACAGCGAGTGCGCGTCAAGCGTATCAGAAGATATCAATAAGTATCGCTTAGAAGTTACCACTATATCGAAGAAGATCAACACATTGAGTGATGTTATCATCAAAGTTCAGAACAACATTGATGGCCTTGAAAAGCGTGTAGAAAAAGCAGAGCAAGACTTTGGTGTTAACAATGACAATAAAATAAAAAGTTTCCTTATGCCCTTCTTGAAAAGAGCACAAGTTTCAACATCCACTGAAGCTTCTATGATCACACCCAACAATTTTAATTTGCTTAGTGTTATGGACAATTTTAGGACCAGCACTTAAAACTTTAGGTTATAATGATTCAAGGGGTTGCACAGTGCCGGTTGGCAGACTAAAGTCAAAATATTTTGAGGCAGTTAAAATAACTTGTTGTAGAATTATGTACTCACTAACATTTTTATTATTTTATTACATTAACTGAGAGCTGTCATTAAATGTTAACGAAGTGAACAAACTAAAAATAATAGTACAATATAGTAAAGAACAATAATTTGATGACAATTTGACTTATGCTTTAGTCCGTTGACCCTAGAATTTAACTAGAATAGGACTTATAACTTTGGGTAGCTTAGATAATAAAAGAAAGTGTTTTAAAGTAAAGTGGGACTTGTATTAATTAATTGTAATGTAACTGTGACACTTAGAAATTGCCAAAGGTGTAACAGTTAAAACATAACAAGGATTGCCTTTAGAACATGGTACATAAAGATATTGTTTTCTTTGAATGAAACAAATAGAGTAACCCCTAGTTAGAGAAACTAAATATGTACTTTAGTTAGTTAATATTAACATTTTTTTTTAATTCACCAACAGATAGAAATCTACGAGTACATACTATACATATTGGATTGGACATTTTCGAAAGTGTTACCTCAAGCTTAATATTAAAATTATCACAAAAAAATCACTGGATTTTCTTTTCTTCTACTGCGTCCCAGTGGATCCGAATCCTCCATCTGCCCTCTTGGTCTCTGTCAGACTGGCCACTTCTACGAGGTCAGGGTAGAAGATCTTCTCACAAATAAGTTGGGCAATTCTGTCTCCTTTCTTCACAGGAAAGTCCTGATCAGAATGGTTGAATAGGACAACACCTACATTACCACGATAGTCTTCATCAATGACCCCAGCTGAAACAGCAAAATCAAGTAAAGTTAAAAATAACTCCAATATTACTGTAACAGAATTTATTCATCATACAATTTGTAACTAAAATTAGGTATGCTAAACCTGATTTCTGTATCTTCAGTATGGATAAACTAAATTAATACTATTGGTACTAAATTCTCCATTTTTATGTTCGATAGAAATTGACCATGTCAAGTTTTAAGTATAAAATATAAGTTCTAAAAAAACTCTGACAACAACAAATGTTATTTGGTAGGTACTAATGCTATTTGCGCTTAACAGTTTATATCACTCTAAATGTAGAGTTCACTCCGTTGTAAGGTAAATATACTACTGCGAAGGCGTGGAGAAACAACGGACCGCCACCATTGGGAAGCTGGGAACCCTTCAGGAGGCCTGCAGTGACATCAGAGCACTGCTGGCCTTCTGGAAAGAGATAGGCTGGCTGGAGTAAGCTCACAGCCCTGCTACATACAATGGCCCAACTATGAGGCCAAGTGCGGAAACCCTAAGCCAAACTAAGGTAAATATACTTTCATAACCAACAAAACATACCTAACATACATACAATATAAATAAAATAATCAAAATGATGATATAGTGGCATACTTGCTAAATATTATAAATAAATAAACAAAATATAAATGTCTTGAAGGTTTTAATATGAAAGGGTGCAAGCATATTGGTCTAGCAATTATCATGCATGGATACCATTGGTGTGGGTTCGTAGGGATCAGTCTTAAGTTTATGTTCATGTTTGGGGTGGGCTTGCGTGTTTACCATAGCACAGGGCATCCTAAATTATTTGTTTTCTTGTTGTACATAAGGTCTTAAGTTGGTTTTTACAGGGACAAACAAGAAAACTGCTAAGAACACAGCTAACTTAAAGAACCTTTGTACATGAGACCACTCAACGAGTAAATGACAGATAAACTAACAAATTAAGGGTCCCACGGCGGCTTTTTGTAGCGCTACGGCCGCGCGACGGTGGCGCGTTCGCCGCGCTACAGCCGCGATGCGGTCGTTAGCTGTGTGCCCTCGCCCACGTAACCACGCTTCTGTCGCGATGCGAACGCGCCACCGTCGCGCGGCCGTAGCGCTTCTGTCGCGATGCAAACGCGCTACCGTCGCGCTTCCAATCGCCAGTTGCAAGATGGACTTAGTTGAGGCAACATTAGTCACGTTGTCTTGGTGCTGCTTTTACGTAAGCAGCCGAAGCGCCGACAACGACAGCGACGTCACGTAGCCCCGGCTGCCTGAGTAATCCTAAGGGCCCTCGCCCACGGCGGCTTTTTGTAGCGCTACGGCCGCGCGACGGTGGCGCGTTAGCAGCGCTACAGCCGCGCTACGGTCGCGCGTTAGTAGCGATGCCGTCGCGCGTTTACGAAACGCGCGACGGCAGCGCTACAAAAAAGCCGCCGTGGGCGAGGGCCCTAACTATATCGGTTACATAATTAATTAGGTACATACCACCAACATCAATGAAGTTCTTAACAGCTAACCCAGAGCGTGGAGCGACTCTGCCATAGCAACCAGAGGGCAGTTCAATCTGGAGGTCTGTTTTCACCAGCTCCTTACCGCGAGCTGGTACCACATAGTCGTAGGCACTAAAATACAATCAATTTATGAGTAAATTCAAAGCATTGTTAGAAAAGTGTTACTTTGGTCCTTGGTTGTGAATGCAGTTTAGGTTACAACATAGACGTGGTTATACAGATACAAACATCGGGCAAATAGCTGGACGCACAATACAAACCTCTTCAGATCGAAGCCGGCTGCCTTATCTGATCCCTTAACTGGAGAAAAGGCATGCTCAGAGATGCGAGTGAATTTCAATGTGGACTGCATTTCAGAAGGCATGTTTAGGAGTTTTCTAACAAAAACTACGAGGTTACTTGAACAAAACGTAATGGTGATTCGTTTCCAGAAGATATTCGACACTATCAACTTAGCCTAGACAGTTTTTAGCACGTTTCTAAAACTCTAGAGCGTCCCCGATTGTTTGTGTATTTGGCGCGAAAAATTAGACAGCATAAAGTAGAGTAATATATGTTAGACAGTTTTGAGTTTTGACAGATAAACAAAAGCTAGCAAGTTGTTTTTTTCACTCAGGTTTCATTACACGGTCGGACATGTCGGACGAAGAAGAATCTCTGTGCTCTGTGACATGCACTTTTCAAATTTTTTTGATTTAAGAATATAAATTCTTTTGTAATTCGCTTCCGGTGCTGCCATAAACCTCGGTAGACGGTAGTGAGAACTTCCTATTTTTAGAAGAGGTTCTCTTGGCCTAGATTCTACTAATGCATTGTAGTACAATGGTAACTGCATGAACATGGCGATTCAGTTTCATTGCCGCTTCATCGCGTCATCGCGTGCACACTTACCAAACCTTCTAGGCGTCAATGGTACGAAAAATGACGTCACGTGACCCGACTGTGTAACTGTCATCGTACTGTAACGCACTAACAGAATCGAGGCCCTGGCCACGGGACATTCGCCACAGCGAAATCGCGCGACGCGAACAGCGAGGCGTCTAGCGACTGAAACAAACTCATAGAAATGTACGTAGCAAGCCACGCGGTAAGACGCCTAGCAGTGGTCCGAAAATCAAAAATGGTGGACTTAGGGTTCAAAGTTGAGATATAACGCTGTTTTTTTTTTTACTTACTGTTTGTAATAATAGCAACAACTTTTTTATTTAGCGTTTTTGCTAAAAAGTGTGTTTTCATAGTGAAAAAAAATATTGTATTTTTTTTGTATGGAGAAAAAGTTATAAACGCAAAAATCTTTAAAATGGTAATACTGTTAGGCAAAGCGGCTAGTAGGCGTTATAGGTACGCATGATTCTGAGCATTTCATGCCTTGACACCATGTTCATAAGTCTGCCGCTTTGGCTTCCACAGCACTTTGCATTTTTCCATACTAAATATAGCAATGTGTTTAATGTTTACTATTTCACACCGCCTTTAGCACTAGTGATAGTTATAAACATTATTTTTTATTTGTAAAACGATGTACTTAAGACCAAAAACAAAATCATTTTCAAAAAAAAATACAATGGATTTAATATTTCACAAATTTGTTTTTCGTCACGAGTAGTTCATTCATTAGTAACAAATTCCTACAAATCTAAGAAATTATCTAAGTACCCACCGTACCACCTTTGTACGGTAGGTACTTAGTTAATCACTTAAATATTTAAATGGCCACATCCCATTAAAGCCTTTAGCCGACTCTTATTGGTCGAGTCAAGTGACGTATGAATAGTAGAAACTACATTTAAGTGCCGCGTACGATATTTTTCTTCATTGCAAATTCATTCATTGAAGAAGCTACATCTACAAATAAATCTATTGCGCTGAAAGAATCTGGATATCCTGTCTCGATTTGGAACCAACTTGGATTTCTACATATTTCTACGAGAGGGAGACTTGAAAGATTACAAGAGGTTATATCAAGCAATTTTGGACTGCATTTCATTCAATGTGTCTGACCAAGATTCGGAAGAAATATTGAAGTTTTCAAGATCCATCACTGTGAACTTGAATCGCAGATGGACCTTGGCCAACAGAACTCAGAAGACATTCATGAACAAACATATGGATTGGTTGGAGGAAAGAATCAAGTGGCCTGTATGCACTAATCTGAATCTTGCGGAGATTCTTCTGTCGATTGTTTACGCCACTCCATCTACATCATCAACCACACATGATATGTGCACTTCTACAGAAAGTTCAGCCAGAAAACCATTTGCAGATCTGGGAAACAAGCAAAAGAAAAGGCGGTCAACTACATTGAGCGAATATTCGGACGATGAGTTGTCTTTTGCTCTCGTTTCTAATCTTAAATCAAAAGGAAGAAGTGACCTTGCCCAAGTAATTTTACACCTCATGAAAAATCCTGACCAAGCTCATGAAGTTCAATCATCGTTGTTCAATAAGGAGAAGAAGGAAGCTATTCAAGAAGATCAAGCTTTGGCTCTTGCTACTTCACTGGACTTGTCAAAATGGAAATATTTGGCGCTAAGGTCTACCTTGTCAGAAATCAAGGATTCAGCACAGCTTCCTTCATACTACAAGTTATTAAAAGCTAAAAAGAAGTGCTATCCGGATATATCTAATATTGAAATAACTGAAGATGGTGCAAAGGTTAAACTGCAAGCGTTACTTGATTTGACTGTACAGAGGATCTTGCAAGTGGTTGGCGAACCTCTAGATCTATCAACTAGAGAATTGAAGATGACCAGCAAATGAGGATTCGACGGATCGTCAGCACAAAGCAACTACAAACAGAAAAGCGAGTTGCCGGGCTTTGACGACTCATCTGTATTCATGACGAGCCTTGGACCATTGAAGCTGGAGTCTGGCTTGTTGGTAATATGGGAGAATCCGAAACCGTTGTCTACGTTTTACTGCAGGCCTATCCAGTTTAAGTTTGCAAAAGAAACCAGCGATTTCGTCAAACAAGAAGAAGCTGCGATGAAGGAAGAGATCCAAAACCTTACAGTAACCAGATGTGGGGAATTCGAGATAAGTCATGATCTACACATGACAATGATTGATGACAAGATAGCTACAATTATCACCGATACACCATCTGCAGCGACTTGCCCTATATGTCTGGCAAAGCCAAGTGATATGAATAACCTCTCTCAAGTATTCTCAAGACCTGTTCGGGATGAGGTATACCAGTATGGACTCTCTACACTTCACATGTGGATCAGAAGCATGCAGTGTCTATTGCACATATCTTATAATTTGGACTTTGAGATGTGGAGTGCACGAGGTGAAAACAAAGTTCTTAAGAAGGCAAGAAAGAATTTAACCCAACAGGAATTCAAAGAACAGATGGGACTCTTGTTGACATCGTAAAACAGGGATCCGGGACTACCAACGATGGAAACACTGCCAGAACATTTTTTAGAGAGTACGAGAAGAGTGCACAAATCACGAAAATTGATGAGAATCTCATAAGGCACTTCGCTGTTATCTTGCAAGTAATATCTTCCGGAAACGTAAGCAAAATTGAGAGTTTTCGGGAATACTGCAGAGAGACAGCTGAGCTTTTTGTCCACCATTATCCCTGGTACAATATGCCAGCTAGCGTTCACAAACTGCTCATACATAGGGCTGATATTTGCAGACATTTCTCATGTCTTCCCATCGGAATAATGTCTGAGGAAGCATCTGAAGCAAGAAACAAGGAGTTCAGAAATGCAAGAGAACAACACGCTCGGAAAATAGGGAGGATCCAAAATAATGAAGATATTCTTCATAACTTTTTAATAACTTCAGACCCCTATTTATCTCACATGAGGCCAAAGTATACCAAATGCAAGAAGCTCAATTTTTTTGCTGAAGCTATTGACCTACTAGAGAAGCGGTAGCAATGGATATCCATGAAGTTTCAGTAGAAATGGCAGATCCTTTGGTATGATTACCACAACAGCTTTACGGCTCTATACAACTCATCAGAGCTTAGAAACAGCTCTTTTCAGGGCTATCATATATATGTATGTTTCTTGGTTAATACAGTCAATATGGTATCCATTTTGAAATAATAATATGACACAGACTATCTTTAAAAAGAGAAATAATATTAAGACAATCGAAATCAAACACTCACAAAAAATGTTTACAATAATATAGTTCGTATTTTGTGACGATGTCATTAACATAATATTTCTTTGTAGGTATTTCAATACAGATTTTGAGAAATATTTTTAACGTCATTCTAGCTAAAAACTCAATATAATCATGGTTGTAAGAAATTAAATCCGCTGCATAAACTTTTTGAAATATTGATACTTTCATTTTGTATTATTTATTGAGAATCGATTAAAGATTTTAATGGGTTGTGGGAATTATCGCTCATCCAGTCGCTTTGATTGTATGATAAATAAAAATTACTTAGATAATTACTTCGTATTAGATTTCGAGGAATTCGGTATACCCAATGTCGTTATAGCTACAACATTATTACAATATTAGTGTGGTGGGGCCAGAAGCAATGTATGTGCCTGTATGTAAATGTTATGTTATGCTATTAATCAAATAGTCAAGATTCTAAGGACTTAAATTACACGTAGCTCGAGTCAATGGTCATGAAAAATGGTCGCTAAAACTAGAGCCATGAGATATTAAAGATAAATTCTTGGTTTTACAAATCAGTACTAGTGTTCATAACTATTATTAGTGCAAAAGTTAAGGTAAAAAGGTTTCAAGTGCTTCACATTATACATATTAAAATAATATTTAGTATGGAAAAATGCAAAGTGCTGTGGAAGCCAAAGCGGCAGCCTTATGAACATGGTGTCAAGGCATGAAATGCTTAGAATCATGCGTACTATAACGCCTACTAGCCGCTTTGCCTAACAGTATTACCATTTTAAAGATTTTTGCGTGTATAACTTTTTCTCCATACAAAAAAAATACAATATTTTTTTTTCACTATGAAAACGCACTTTTAAACAAAAACGCTACATAAAAAAGTTGTTGCTATTGTTACAAACAGTAAGTAAAAAAAAATCAGCGTGATATCTCAACTTTGAACCCTAAGTCCACCATATTCGATTTTTGGACCACTGTGCGACGGAATCGCTCAAACCATGGAAGAATGGGCGGTCGCTGGTCAAAACAAATTACATTATAAACTCATATCTGTCGTGTTATTTAAATGGAACGATCATTTACTCCGAACAATGACAACCAAGGAGGTAACTTAGCACAGGTTTCTTTTAAATTTCGAACTGGCTTGCGATAGGAAGCTAAAAAAAAGAACACTTTAAAGCGGCAAAAATTATTGTTGATCGTTCGTGGTTCGTCTGATTTTGAAAGAGTGATGAAAATGACTGCGATGAACTTATTTTAACGCCACCTGAAATTCAAGAGGCGGCAAGAGCCGTGATAGAAAACTTGTTACCGCCAAAATCGAAAGAAAAAAGTTCTGCCTTAGTTTAGGTACTAGGTAAATAAAGATAAAGATAAAGATATTTATTGAGCAACAAACATCGGTATTCGTGTAGTTATGCTAATTTACAGGTTGACTTAGTTAATAAGTATACTTTATTTTCAATCACATTAGAAACCAAACTAGGTAGATCCTGTATTTTGGTTTCCAACGCCCCCCTTCGGTTATCGTTAAGTCAAAGTTAAATTTAAATTTACAGCAAAACTAAATAAAACTATAGTTTAACACCTTTTACAGTAACAATAGGTAATCTGCTCCTATACCACGCGCACCAAATTCTGAGCGATCCCAATCGTGTATTTGTCACGTCCAATACAAATTGTTATCACAAATGCCATGGTACTAACAGAACCTGGTAAGCGCGATTAGGTCCCACATAATCAAGTTCAAGCAAAAATTACGAAATCCTTGAAAAATAGCGGGTAGAAGAACAATTCAACAATAGCAACAAACCAAAAACTTAATTTTAGATTATACTCACTTTAGTGTTAATTAAATAACATTAGACAAATATTTGCCTTTAAGCTAAGCCCTGGGATATACAAGCATTGTTTACCTACACACACCTGTCCCGCCCTACGCAATAGCTTGGGATCGGTTGTGCAAAACCACAGGACAGGCCAGATATCCAAACAATACACATTTTACCACATTTAAAACAGACTGAAGGTAAGTGTAAAAAAATAATAGTAACTCAAGCACTCCACAATACTCGAAAGTGACAAAGTCGACATTAGGGAACTTGCGCCAAAGTTACATTCGAGCAATATTTCTTTCATACCATAGAAGACATGTTACAAAAAAAAAAAAAACTTTCTATTAGATTTAAACTTTTCATCCTTATTAGAAAGCGTTCAAGAACTCTCCACCAACCCGGACCTGGACCCGTGGTGGATCACGGCCCACACCCTCCTCACTGAGGAGACCCGTGCCCCTCGGTGGGGACATGATGGGTTGATGATGAAGAGTTTCAAAACGCCTTCCAATAATAGTAGTTTACGTTTCACTGGGTAACTCGAATATTTTAACACTTAATACATTATAATTAAATCACGTTTAGTTAGATTTCGTTTCTTTCAATGAATTCTTTAAAAAAAATACTGAATACATTAAAGACATAATTTGACGAGTGAAACCCAAATTTTTATATATACTCCTTACATTAGATATTGGGCATTACGTGCAGGTTGTGACGTCATAGTTAGAACCCAACTTCTATGGCGCGTTTTTGCATCTTGTGTCAGAAACATACTTTCGACAGGTTAGAATTAGATACTTAGATGAGATACAGGATACAGCCGAGTATATCGCAAATAATATGGGAAAAAAATAAATAATACTTCAGTCCGTCTCAGTTCCGTCAACTCCGATCCCATTTGTGTAAGCCACTCACACATTCTTAAACTTTTCCGCTGACAGCGCTTACACGCGCGACCTATTTACTTCAACTCTGTTAATTTATACATAATAATTTTTTAGTGCATTATAGACCGTCTGACACATCGGTGCATTCTTATTTTGACAAATCCCTCTTCGGCATTCAATCTAGCAATCCTTCGGGCTTGACCCTTGCAACCAACCCGAACATGGTCCTTCGAGCAATCTAACTGGACCTCGCGGTAATTTTGACAAAAGTGTAGAACTTCAGTGAACTCACGTTTGTGAACTCTCCGCGTGGTGTGGTTTTCTGAACTAGCATGGATTGCAGTGCAAATTCGAAATTGACATAGAGAGGAAGTTCAGTGACAATTCGTGGAAGTACCTAGTTACAATAGACTTCTGCTGATACATAAGTACGGTGGGATTCCGTGCTTGACATCCAGAGGCCAGGGCTGGCTTCAGTTCAACGTGACAACAGCAGCATAACTCGGAACTTACAAGTTCCGAATGACAGCATCTTCAGAGGCCGTGCAGGCTTCGAATTGACAGTGACGAGGGGGAGTGCAAACTCCTACTGACAGAAGCGCCGACGGTGCCGCTACGAGCAGCGTCTGCCTGATCTACAGCAGTACTGTATCCAGCCACGGAGGATTGTGAGACAACTGCATCCGCAACTCTATACAAGTAAGATCTTTCCATTATTTTACTTGCATAAAAATGGATAAAACCCTTTTTCGCCAAAAGGAGCTAATAGGAGAAATTACAAGGCTGCGAGACAACTTTAAAAAAGATAGTACTGCGCGCAAAACGCCTTCCTACCTCAGGCAAAGGCTTGAAACCCTCCGAGAACTCTGGATAGAGTTCCAGAACAATCACGAAAAACTCGATGTATACCCAGATAAGTCACAAGAGTACTTCGTTCGAGATATATTCGGTTCAACCAAATCCCTCTATGAGGATGTTAAAGCCATGATAAGTACATTCGGCAATTCTGACGAGCAACCAAGTCCGTCCCCACGCCCTTACATTCAACCAAGCGCAACCCAACCAGCACTCACACCGGTTGGGCCGAGTCCGAAATCGAGTTCTAGTGCCACGGAGCTGATACAGCAGCAACATACCAATTTCCGGGCACTGAATAGACTAGTGGATGGTTTGACGATTAATGACATCGAAGAAAAATGGGAAGTAGATGACGAGCTGCGTAACCTACAAACGCGGTGGAGTCAGATTGACAGTCTACATTTAAAAATTGACCATATTCTTCAAGGCTCAGACGAGAGTTACGAGCAAGAATTCCTAGAGTGGGAACGAGTATACAAGCAGGCTAAGCGAGATCTCAACAAGAGACTCGGGGCTATGATTCATCAGCATCAGGTCACTCCGCAGGCGGAAATACCTAAGTTCTCAGGCGACTACGCCCAATGGCCCACCTTCTTTGATCTGTTCAAAGGGGCAATACATGACAACCCTGTGCTATCGAAAGCGCAGAAGATGCAGCAATTAAAAGGGAAGTTGCGGGGAGAAGCTGAACGTCTAATACAACATCTCAACATCTCCTCCGACAATTATGACGCAGCCTGGGATATACTGATTCACCGATACAATAACGAGCAGATCCTGTTTACCAAACAGATGGAAACTTTCTTGAATCAGCCAGCTGTGCAGAAGCAAAACTCTGATGACTTGCGAAGGCTACATGACACTACCTTGGAATGCATATACGCTATCCGCAACTTGGGAGTCGACACTACATCGTGGGACCCACTACTTGTCCATTTGCTTGCCAAAAAATTGGACTCGGTGACATACAGCGACTACATGGAGGCACGCGCATCGCCGCGTGACTTGCCGTCGTTTGAAGAATTTATGCAATTCCTTGAGGCGAAATTCACCGCGTTAGAGCCTATAAACAAGAGGGAACGGAATGACACAGCATCATCAAACAAGCAAATGCCGATGACGTACTCTCATCGAGAGAAATCTGACAAAACCTACAAACCGGCTAACTACAGTTTTAATAAACAATACAATGCACTCCCTGTATTGGTAAAGTGCGGCATATGCAAAACCAACAATCATGCCACTTTCCAATGCAGGACGTTTCGAAATATGACAAAAGAAATGCAACTGCAAGCTATTTCGAAACACGGTATATGCATAAATTGCCTTCACGTACATGAACATGACATATGTAACTCGAATAAACGTTGCCGCCAATGTGACGGAAAGCATAATACAATGTTACATGAGGCCATTAAAGGTAAACAACTTGCGACGGCCGACTTAAGGAATCAACAGCCCCGTCAGCAAAATGCTAGTCACGTTGCTAATGACGGTGACGAAATCCTCCTCACCACCGTTCAAGTGCGTGTACGAGCTGCAGATGGAAGCTACGTCACCCTAAGGGCACTCCTGGACCAGGGGTCGCAAATCACCCTCATCACAGAAAATGCCACGCAACGCTTAGGCCTTCCCAGACAATATTGCAATGCATTGATATCTGGAGTAACATCTACTACAAAGAAAGGAAAGGGGAAAGTAAATCTCTTCTGCAAATCTATTCACGACGATTACACGTTCACAACCGATGCACTCGTCATGAGTAAAGTTACTAACAATTTACCGAACCGCTCAATTACTGACAAAACTTACCCCCACGTTCAGCATCTGCAGCTGGCAGATCCCCTCTTCAGTATTTCAAAACCAATTGACATGCTGCTGGATGCAAAGATTTATTCAGAAATATTGATGAGCGGACTGTTAAAGGGAACTGCTACAGAACCGATCGCACAGCAAACGAAGCTAGGGTGGATTGTTTCCGGAAGGGTAAATACGCTCAATTGCAACGTGGTGATCAACTGCACTGAAGACTTCTCCACGCCCCTGGAAATGGAAGATATCACCACTGATGAGCATACCAAACAAGATATGCAATTACAGAAAATTATCTGGCGCAAACATCCCCATGAACCTGTCAAAGAATATGAGTTCTCTACTATCACATACGGAATGAAAGCAGCTCCATTCTTGGCCCAGAGAACCCTGCAGTACCTGGCCAAGGATGATGTGACAAAATACCCGCTATCTGCGAAAGTACCGGAGAGAGATTTCTATGTTGATGACCTGTTGACCGGTAGTGATACCATAGAGCAAACACAGAAGATCCAACAAGAATTAATTCTACTTTTACATGGCGGAAGCTTCAACCTAAGGAAATGGTCCAGCAATAGTCAACAATTACTGCAAGACCTGTCGGAAGACCAACTCAGCCCGACAACGGTCGATTTCAAAAGATATGACTCACACTTGACCAAATCCCTAGGTTTGCGGTGGAACGTGACTTCTGACACATTCATATTTCTTTACGACGCCGATTCCACTGACATGACAAAACCGCTAACAAAGCGAAGTTTATTATCGAACGTATCCAAGGTGTATGACCCGCTCGGATGGCTAGCTCCGATTGTGATTAAAAACGAAATGCAACAGGAATGGTCCTCCCTCAAAAAGGATTTGACTAACCTTGACCAACTCCTAATTCCGAGATGGACAGGTGACACCCAAAAACCGTGTGAAATCCATGGCTTTTGTGATGCCTCGGAAAAGGAACATGCATGCGCGGTTTACTTAAAATCTAAGGATGAGCAAGGAAATACAACCGTAAACGTCATCGCCACAAAGACTAAATTAGAACCGCTCGAAAAACCGACTACGTTACCTAGGTTGGAGTTGTGCGGCGCGATGCTATTGACAAAACTGCTGACGAAAGTACAACAATCCCTGCCACACACTGACATACCTTCGTACGGATGGTGTGACTCTATGGTTGTGTTAGAATGGCTAATAGGTGAGCCGACACGATGGAAGCCATTTGTTGCCCATGGAGTCAAGGAGACAACTGACACCCTCCCGCCTACCCGTTGGAGATACGTGAAGTCCATTGACAACTCCGCTGACTGCACCACGAGAGGCCCGACTCCATCTCAGCTCACAGAGTACCCTTTGTGGTGGGAAGACCCTGGCTGGCTCAAAAAGGACATGCCTATAGAACATGACATGTTAGGCAAGTACAGCTCCATTACGCGGATTATTCGCATCATATCTTGGGTGTTGCGTTTCATAACAAACGCTCGAAGGAAGGCGGACGCTATACGGTCGACACACGTAGCAACGAGTGAAATAGAAGCATCATCTGACACCATAATAAAGGCCGCCCAAGGACTGTATTACGAAAATGACATATCGCGACTACAACGCACGGAAACGGTTACTGTGAAGACAAACGGAGGCGTACTCATGAAAAGGCCCATCGTCAAGTCGGTCCACTTGCCTGTCCGGCAGGAACAAAATCTAAACGATACGCAAGCTCCCGAAAACGATGACACTGACAAATGCCCACAGTCCCCGCGTCCACCACGCAAAAGAAGGCGTAAACCAAATCTGCTAATATCGGCGTTACTATTGATTATGACCTTCATCACTCCTTCGGTTGAACAAGATTTCCATGTTACAAATCTAAATAGCAACAACACGATCTATTTTGATAAAATAGCAGACCTTGGCATCATACAAGATCACTGGAAGATGGTCGTCTACTATAATATGACAACATACTGGCAAAGTATATCGGATATAACCGACTACGTACAACAACTATCGAGGTTGTGCCAAAAGGAACCAACATTTACTACAATCGCAACTCAGTTTGAGCATGAACTGAACGAACTCAAGCACTACAATAATTTACTGACCAGTCCTACGCCATCCCGCCAGCGGCGAGGTCTAATAAATGGAATCGGCTACGTAGCAAACACGCTGTTCGGCGTTCTTGATGACAGATTCGCTCAAAAATACGAGCAGGACATCGCTACCATTGGTCGCAGAGAGAACTATCTCCTAAACCTTTTTAAAAACCAAACGTCGATCCTTGAAGCTGAAAACAATATCCTAAAGCGCAATGAACTCGTCATGAATAAGCAGTTTACGATCATTAATCAACACCTGAAAAACATTTCAGAAGAAATTGACAACGCTAATAGGATTAACGAAGATATAATGAAGGCATTCTATATAGTTTCGTCAGCAATATCCGCTGACGTAGTAATATCAAATCTCAGACGGATCCAGGAGACACTGATAGACACCGTGACCAATATCTACCATGGCCGTCTGGACGTACACTTGCTATCACCAAAGCAGATCCAGGAACAATTCAATATCATCTCAGGACAACTTCAAGGAGACTTAATGGTCCCGGCAAAGGACATCACTGACTTGTACAGCTTGTTACACATCCAAGCTAGAGTAACAAAACGATATCTTATCATGGAAATTCGAATACCACTTCTTAATCATGACTACTTCGAACTCGATGGTGTTATATCAATCCCGCAAAAGAAAGGTGAGAGCGCCATATATACAAAAACTCAAACAAAGTTCGTAGCCGTCAATGTAAGAAAGGACACCCTACTTCCCATGACTGAAAACAACTTACAATCCTGCATTAAACAAACTGACAAAAGATTACTATGCCCACTGAACAGTCCTGTTTACAACATAAAAGCTCACGACTCAATATGTGACACCCGCGTATCTATAAATGATAAGAATACAAAGTTCTGTCAAACCGAAATAAAGGAATGCGCTGATAAATGGGTCAAATTGCACGCTCGGGACTCTTGGTTGTTCTCGTGCTGCGAAGAATGCTTGATTCGCATTTTATGCCCGGCAGGAATAACAACAAAACGCCTGCGCGGCAACGGAGTCATTGCACTAGGTCAGGGTTGTGTATTAAAAGGTGACACCTTCACCATACACGCCCATTACGACTTCGTCAATCAGATGTTTTTACAGCAAAAGGCTGAATCAGCACCGCCGCTCTTCGCATCACCTTTAAATGACATAATAAACACATCTCTCTCGAAAGATACCATAAGCATTGAAAATCACGCCCAATTATATCAGGATATCAAACAGAAGCTAGACTTCTTGAAATCACAATCGTCAGAAGATTTTCCACCTGATGATGTCCCACATCACGTGATTAACTACAGCATATCCTCTATTATGGCCGCCGCGATACTGTTATTCGCTATCTACAGACTCAGACAAAGATGTCAATTCCGATCGTTGACAGGGCGCCCCAGAGAAGAAGCCCCCTTAGAGATGACACACCGCGTTGTACACCACGCCGTGAGTGAGTGTAGTGCGTTAAATGAGGTAGTGCCAAATTCTAATGTAGCCTCACAAGTGCAGTGTTGTGAATTCAATAAATCCGTTCCAAATCTCGTTCACAGAACTGTAACTTTTGACTAGGATTACTGATTAGCTAAGCACTAATTGCACCAAAACTTTGTAATCGCACCGCTACTAACATCAATGTTAAAATGACATATTTAAGATAAATTCTGCATTTAGATTGCAACAGTTTACGTATTTAATACCTTGTTTTGGGGTGGCAGTATGTGTAAGCCACTCACACATTCTTAAACTTTTCCGCTGACAGCGCTTACACGCGCGACCTATTTACTTCAACTCTGTTAATTTATACATAATAATTTTTTAGTGCATTATAGACCGTCTGACACATCGGTGCATTCTTATTTTGACAAATCCCTCTTCGGCATTCAATCTAGCAATCCTTCGGGCTTGACCCTTGCAATCAACCCGAACACCATTAAAACATTATTTTTCTGTGCAAGTTCTCCATAATAATTACTGATATCGTAGTATAAAATAAAAAAAAAAAAAAAAAAAATAAACTCACGCCCGTTATCCCCGAAGGGGTAGGCAGAGGCACCAGTCTCTAGAACTGGACCCACGTTTTGCCGAGTTTATTAGGTCCCAAACGTGACAAGTGGCAAGCCTGTCGCCGTTATCCGGGCACAATTTATCAGCGAATGGTGTTGCTGTACAAACAAATGTACGTAACTAAAAGTCATTGGTACATGCGTGGTTCGAACTCAGACCCTCATGATCGAGAAGCAAGGGCCAACCCCACTACGCCACCACCGCTTTAGTATAAATAGCCTAAAAGACAGTCATCTCACCGAAAATGCGACTTTATCGTGTAAGATTTAAGGATTATCATAGTTTGATACAAGGCTATACAATTCAGAGTCTAAGACCTTTTTGCCAAGTTGTTTTTTATATTCCGATGAAGTTAGCCCACGAAAACTTCTAACTTGTAAGGATATTTTAATATTTTAACTGCTGTACCGGAACAAAGATAGACCTATGGATAGACATTTATGGAAGATCAACTTTTGCAGTCAAGCAGCTGTCTCTTAATTTATTTACAGTAGGTAATTGGTATAGATTGGCCTATAGATACCTAGCATAAATAAGATTTATGCCTAGAGAATAGTTTGATACCTATGTTAGAATTGTAAGTAAGTTTTCTGTTGAATTATAATTTAATTTTTTTAAATAATTATCAAGATAGGTTTTACAATTAAATCTTGTATAGTAGCTAATATTATGGTGCCGATTGATTTTGTTATATATATAAGGACCTAAAAAGGTAGAGAAAGTTTGGGCAAATTTCGTTTTGCAAGTGGGTAGACAAAATACCCTGTACTTATTTCTTGAGGAGCTCAAATCTATTTTCGGCAGCTGGTGCTGCCTTAACGTAAGATATTTTAGAAATAATTGACGAACAGTTAGTACATTGGCCTCGTCGTACAATTTAATAGTAGGGTATCGAAAGTTCTTAAAAAGAATAACTTTTAAAACAGCTCTTTGAGCTCTTTCAATTTTAATAAGGACGGTTTTATTTGCACTACCCCAGGAAACTACACCGTAAGCAATCACAGACTGGCAAAGTGCAAGATAAGTCATCATAATAGTACGCATATCATTGACATGTCTTAGTTTTTTGAAAATACACATTAATTTTCTAATTCTTTTACTGAGCATTTCAATGTGGTCATTCCACCTGAGGTTTCTATCAACAATTATGCCCAAATATTTTATGTTGTTAGTTGAGGATAATGCGTAGCACTTACAATTTGTCAAATCAGTACAAGTATGAGCCTTAATAGTAAGACTAGCTTGTGGCTGCGTATTATTCCTTATGGAAAATGTAATATATTTAGTTTTAGAGTAGTTTATTGTAAGAAGATTCAGGTTAAGCCATTCTATAATCCCTCTGAAGCCAGTCTCCGCAACTGTCTTAACATCCTCCCACGATACTCCATTAAATACTATAACAGTGTCGTCTGCAAAAGTTATTATTTTGGCATTACTTAATTGCTTATTACAGAGTTCATTAATATAGACCAAGAAAAGGGTTGGACCTAAGACTGAACCCTGCGGCACTCCGAAACAAATGTAACATCTGTCACTAAGCACCTCATCAACTCTAACTACTTGGGATCTGTTACTTAAGTAATCCGTAAGAAGTGTGAGTGGCGTACCACGAACCCCAAGGCACTCAAGCTTCCGCAATAGTAAAGGGATGGAGACAGTATCGAACGCCTTGGCTAGATCCATGAATATTCCGAGGCATTTGTTGTTTTTGTCAAGTTTTCCAACTACATGTGTGACTAAAGATTCAATGGCATCTACTGTTGATTTTGTATGTCTAAAACCATATTGGTTAGGGGAAAGAAGTTTATTTGATTCTAAATAGTGTAGTAGTCTAGTGTTAATTATTTTTTCCAGGATTTTTGCCAGAGTAGGCAGAAGAGAAATAGGCCTATAATTGTCAATACTGTCTCTATCCCCCGTTTTGTGTACTGGTATAACAAACGCTTCCTTAAGTAAATTCGGGAAGATACCACTTGATATGCACAAGTTAGATAAATAACAAATCGGTTTAGAGACACAGTTTACAGCATGTTTTAGAAATATGGCTGAAATACCGTCTCTTCCTGCCGATGAGGTTGATTTCAAGGATAAGATGGTCTTTCTAATTTCAAGTTCATCAGTAGGGAGGAGAGTGAGAGAGAAGGGAATCGCTTGGGATGACTTTATTTCAGATGCTAGACTCGCTTCCGTCTTTTTCATATCGGTTAAAGTTTTGTTTGCAAGTTTGCGGCCAACATTGACAAAAAAGTTATTAATATAATTAACAGATTCTTGAGCGGAGGGCTTGATCTTTAGTAACTCAATAGGAGAATTGCGGTTACTATTTATATTACAAATTTGCTTAATAACTTGCCATTTTTTTTTAATATCCCCATGGTGCTTATTTAACTCGGACCGTTCATAGGCTCTTTTTAAACGATGAAGCAAATTTGTGCAGTAATTGCGATATCGTTTATAAGAATGGTACAAAATTATATCGGTTGGATTTTTTTAACTTTAACATGTAGCCTGTCCCTCCAGCGCATACATCGAAGGAGTCCAGGCGTTATCCATGGCTTCAGAATGACTCGTTTTCGTGGTACTTTGTGACAAGTGGTGTATTTATTTATAACAGTCGATACGGTATTAAGGAATATCTGGGTTACCACATTTGGATCTTCTGAATTAAGGATTAGGTCCCAGTCAATAGCCTGGAGCTCGTTTATAGCCTTAGCGTAATCGATCTTAGTTACAGTAGGTTGTAATTTGGGGAGTTTTTTAGAATTGTATGAGGCAGACAGAATCACACTACTATGATCAGTAACAGAATTTTGGCATACTATCGTTGTAACATTATTCGTAGCCTTAGAGAAACAGTGATCAATGCAATTTAATCCGCGAGTGGGGAATAAATGCCCTGGTAATAGACCATAGCCAGCTAGTTGATCTAAATAGTTGTTTGATCTCGTGTCAACGTTATTGTCTTTGATGTCAATATTCAAATCACCAAGTAGAAACAAATTGGGAAATATCTTAAGGTCACTAAATACATTGTCTAATGACGATTGAAAGCGATTTATGTCGGTAATAGAGGGTGATCTATAGACACATACAACAGCGTGACTAGTCCCAATTTTAACCACTAGGCAATCAGCATCATCAAGTACAGGTTCAATGACAACGACATCCAAAGAAATCCGGGCATACACCACAACACCACTGTTTTGATTTTTGTGTCTCTGGGTAGCAAAGCAGTAGAAATTAGGAATGGATGGCAAATTAGGTACATGTTGTAACCAACACTCTGTCAGCACAATAATATCGCAATCTAGGTTAAGTCTTCTAGTAAATACCATAAAATCATTGAAGTTGCAATCAATACTCCTAATGTTTTGGACTATAATGTTTAACTTTTTGCAAGGCCCAATTATTAGTTTCCCACATTCTTCGGCTCTTTCAATCAAAAAAGAGTCTCCGACTTTAACATTGCCATCAATGTCGTCTACTACGTGTTCTAGGTTATCAGTCATTATGTGAGTATTTTTGGGGGAATCTTAGTAGTATTACTACTGTGGAAGGGCAAATCCCAATAAATCTGTCATTCAGATTGCTGTTTTTATAACAACACACGCATACATTACGAAAAGACTTTCTTAATATTATGAAATAGCTCAATAAGCAACTAGCGTGCTGTTGCAAATGTAAAAAATGATAGATAAAAGTAAATGTAATTAAAAGAATCGAACCATACAGTCACATTGCCCTCAGTTGCTGAATTTGGGCTTCGCTTGTGATGATGATGTTAGACGATTCATCGTCTTTCTTCACAAAGATTTTTCCGTTTGAAGTCCAGCAATACTTGTACTTGTTAGTCTTGACCAGATCACGAGCGAGAAAGTAGAGCCTGTTAGCGAGTGGGGTTAGATGATCAGCCACGTAAATCGGTGTGGAGTGGTCAATTAGACCCATGTGCGTCGCATTCAGCTTAGAATGTTTATTTTGAATATTGAAATTCTTGGCAGCCTTCAGAATATTTAACTTTCTTTCTTTAGTAGCAAATTCAACCACCACTGGCTTGTTTGCATCACGTTTGCCAGGGATTCTGTAAATGTCCTTTATCTCTGTAGCAGTCGTGTCTGTCTTTAGAGTCTTGCATAAACCAAGTATAGCATTGGTCAGAGTAGTTGTCGACTCATTAGCCTCAGATGGAATATTCCTCACCTCTATAAAAGTTTTCCTGGATTCACGGCGAAGATATTCCACTTCACTTCTTAGTGCGGCGACAGTCTGATCCTGTGTTGTGTTCCTGTGCAGCCTCTCGTATTCTGGGGGAGGCAACACCGGAGATATCTCCTTGAGCGGCAGCATACCAGCGCAGGCCGGGAGCGCCAGCTCAAGTGAGCCTTTACGCGATAACGCGTGGCAGGCGGTGACCAGCAAGTTCGTTGCCAGGTCCAAGCGGGCCAGGAAAGCCAAGCCGCCGTCTGCCCGCGTCGATGTCAGGGACAATGGCCAGCTGCCAAGCGCCCTGTCTGCTGCCGAGGAAATTCGACGCAGTCGGCTGCTAGCAACTGACAGTAGGGACATTCAGCCTCCGAGCGCCCAGTATGTTGCAGGGGAAACTCAGCACAGTCGGCTGCTGGCGACTGAACATAGGGAAAGCGCCTAGTTTCAAAGCGCCCTGTCTGCTCTGGGGGAACCCGAAAGCAGTCGGCAGCTAGTGACTGGACACCCTAAAAACAAACGAAGAGGTCGCCGTGGGGGGCGGTCGCCACCTTGGAAGCATAACACGCTCCGGGAGGCTGCTGCCACCCACGCAAAATGCGCCACGACCGCCGCGGTGGCGACAGCGCATGGGCAGCCAGTGGACTCCGTACAATGCGCCCATACTGCGGGGGAAACCCCAAAGGCTGGGTCGCAGCGAGCGGAAGCCGAGTGCGCCATCACTGCGATGTCTCCACCGCGCGATCGGCAGCAGACCAAATCACAGTCACACAAACGACCGACGGCAGCCCAGAGGCCCCGACACGCTTCCCCGGAAACTCCGGTAAAGCGTGTCAGGGCCGATGTAACTCTGTCACCGGCCGTCACAAACAAACGGCGGAAGGTAGCACATGGTAGGGGTACGGCGCTCAGCTACGCGGAGGTGAGTAAATTTCACCTGCGCGTCGCAGTGACCGCCGTCCCACCCACAGACTTCACAAGCGAAGAAGCAAATGAGCTCAAGGAGACTCTAGAAAGAGTCACCTCTGATGCAATCCTGGCGTCGTGCCTGGCCGGCGACGGCGCCCAACCACTCAGGTTTCACGGTAAACCACACCTGAGTGAGGTGGTGCTGAAAGTCTGGTGCGGCGACGACGCCACGCTTTCTTGGCTTAGCCCGATCCAAAACCGTGACCTGACTGTCATCGCACAGTCAGAAATCACTAGGATGGTGAAGGTCGGTATGCTGCTACCCACAACAGTCGTGACGGAGATGGACAAGATTCGCAAGATTCTTATCCATCACAACCCGGAATACGACATTCAGAGCTGGAGGCCCTACCGAACAGAGGTTCAGGAGGGTAAAGGCATCTTCCTCGTTCTGGGCATCCCGGAGAGAGAGGTGCCTTGCCTTCTGGAACGGGAGCGGAGGGTCGCTTATATCATGGGGAGTGCGTACGTCAAGTTCTTCACTCCCTCGGGTCTGAGCGACTCTCCGTTCGTACCGGAGCCTCCGTCCGGGCGGGCATCCCCTGAACACATGGTAATAAAGGACGACGAGGCCGCCCCTGATGGCGATGACGTTGATGGAGTCTCGACTCCAGCCAAGGAGCCGTCGAGAGCGGCCTCCTCGCCCTGTCCGGAAACAGTCACTGGTATGTCTATCAGTGACAGCGACAACCAGTCTGACGATGAAGACTGGCTACTGCGCGTGGGGGAAATACTGTCTGACCAGAGCTTGCTCCAACACACGTAGTGGCTAACGTCGACGTCGTACAAACAAACCTCCAGCATAAGCAAATCGCTTCAGCCACCTTGCGTAGCCTGCTGGAGGTAAAAACTAACACCATAGCTCTCATACAGGAGCCCTGGGTAAGGGGCGGTAGAATCTGTGGACTTAACAACCTGGGAGGTAAGTTACTGATCGACACAACGATACCCAACCCAAGAGCGTGTATTTACATGCCCAACTGCATACAAGCTACGCTACTCACACAATTCTGTTCCAGAGATCTCGCAGCTGTGAGACTCCTTAATGGAAGGGATGACCACACCACGCTGGTCTTAGCGTCCGTGTACATGCCAGGAGACGAGAGCATCCCAGCCAAGCAGGTGGCTGACCTGGCGGCGTACTGCGCAGACCACAGCTGGGAGCTGATCGTATCGGCCGACTGCAACGTACACCATCCACTGTGGGGAAGCCCCAAAGCTAATCCAAGGGGAGAGGCCCTCATAGAGTTTCTGATGACTACGAACCTCCTCATAGCCAACAAAGGTAACCATCCAACTTTTATTAACAGCCGGTACCAAACTGTCATAGATATCACTCTTGTGTCACTAGGAGCAGCGGACATGGTCGCCAACTGGCACGTCTCCAACGAACCCTCCCTTTCAGACCACAGACGAGTTAGGTACACCATACAGGCACAAACACAACCGCCACAACCGTGGCGTAACCCTCGCAAAACGGACGTCTCAGGGTTTCAGAAGTCTTTAAAATCGAAGTGGTCGGCACTTCAGCTAAAAGATGCGATCTCTAGCTCCTCCGATATAGAACACAACGTAGAAAAATTAACAACCTGCTTACAGGAGACATATGAACAGGCCTGCCCACTAACGCACCCCAAGGAACCTGCTGGTAGCCACTGGTGGGGCAAGGACCTAGAAAGAACAAGACGCAAGCTAAGGCAAGCTTTCAATCATGCAAGAAACACCAGAAAGGATTCTGACTGGGATGTATACAAAGAATTACAACACGATTACAAGAAGAAAATCCGCTACTATAAGACTAGTTCTTGGCGGCGTTTCTGTGAAAAAATTGAGTCAACAAAGGAAACAGCAAGAATTAAAAAGCTTCTGTCAACAAACAATAACAGAGGTCTAGGCTCACTAAAAAAACCGGACGGCACATACACCACCTCCGATGAAGAAATAAGCGAACTGCTACTACACACCCATTTCCCAGACTGCAAGATCATGGATAAACGGGAATGGGAGGAGCCCAGCAAACGACCCCCCACTTATACTGACTGGGCGATATCAAACACGGCTATCACAGAAGACAAAGTACAATGGGCGGTGAAAAGCTTCTTACCCTACAAATCCCCTGGAATAGACGGAATTTTCCCGGCTCTAATAAAATGGGGGATCAACATAATACTGCCACAGCTAGTAAGGATTTTCCAATCCTGTCTGGCACACCAGTACAATCCCTTGCCATGGCGAGAAGTCAAAGTAGTCTTTCTACCGAAGGCTGGAAAAGGAGACTACACACAGGCAAAACCCTATAGGCCTATTAGCCTCACATCGTTCCTTCTAAAAACGTTGGAGAGACTTACAGACAGGCACATAAGACAAGGAGCCATCACGACAAAACCACTACATCCTCAACAACATGCGTACAGAAACGGCAGATCAACAGACTCGGCTCTTCATACCGTCGTTAGAACCATAGAAAGGGGCCTCTCAGATAAACAGATGGTACTAGGAGCCTTCATCGATATAGAAGGTGCTTTCGACAAAACAACTTTCAGTAGCATCAACCAGGCGCTGGTGGAACGAGGAGTGCAACGAACCATCACGGGATGGATAGATAACCTCCTGCGTCAAAGAGCCATAACGCTAAAGGTGAACAGCACTACTAGAGCAATAGTGGCCAAAGGTTGCCCACAAGGGGGAGTCCTATCGCCACTTCTATGGAACCTAGTAGTGGACGGCTTAATCAGACGCCTAGATGAATGTGGTTTCTGGATAATAGGCTACGCCGACGACATAACAATCCTTACGATAGGTAAATCCGAGGACACTCTATGTAGTCTAATGAGAACGGCTTTTGGCATAGTGGAGCGTTGGTGCAATACTCACCAACTATCTGCTAACCCAGCCAAGACGGAATTAGTACTCTTTACAAACAAGCGTAACCCAAAAACAGAAAATCTCCCAAAGTTCTTCGTGACAACGCTAACCCTGTCACCGACGGTTAAATATCTTGGTGTGACGCTGGACAGCAAACTAAACTGGAGCTCACATCTACAGAACATCATTAACAAGGGCCAAATCACCTTTTGGCAATGTCGGAGCCTTATAGGAAAACAGTGGGGACTACACCCGTCGCTTATGATGTGGCTATACACATCGGTGATGAGACCCGCTATTACATACGGTGCCGTTGTATGGTGGACCAGAACAAAACAGAAAACAGCAGTACTCCACCTACAGAAGTTACAACGGCTGGCATGCCTCGCAGTAACAGGGTGCATGAAGACAACACCGACTGCCGCCCTGGAAGCCCTGCTGAATCTAAGACCTTTACACTTACACATCCAACAAGAAGCAGCCAGTGCTGCCTTACGGCTCCGTACAACCGGGCTATGGAAACAAAACAACCATCTTTCGCACTCACAAATCTTGTCGGCCGCTATTTCGGATCAGCCTATGATGGAAGCGGTGTGCGACAGGATACCTCAAACCTTTACTTTCGACAAGAAATACAAGGTACAACTACAAGAGGAACTAGTCGACTACTCAGGTATACATGAAGTCAGAGTTTGTACGGACGGCTCCAAAACCGAAACAGGAACACGGGCGCGGGAGCCTTCTCCAATGACCTAAACATAAAAATATCTACAACCCTTGGCACCCTGAATACAATTTTTCAGGCAGAGTGCATCGGTATAACAAGAGCAGTCGCGCTGTTGAATACAAGAAATGTACAAGACTAGGTATGCCATACGCATAGTCTCGGACAGCGCCTCAGTCCTACAAGCACTTAATAGCAATGTCACAAACAACAGCCTGATACTAGAGTGTCACCACGAGCTGGATAAGCTGTCGACATACAACCGAGTCATATTACAATGGATAAAGGGTCATAGCGGCTCCTAACCTAAGCTAGTAACCTTGGGTTACGATGCTGCGGATGAACTCGCCAGAAGAGGCTCGGAAACTAAAGTGCAAGGCCCCGAACCCCTGCTACCACTCCCTTACAACCAGTTTAGGAAATGGTTGAGGACACGAACAGAAAATCAACATGCTGAACTCTGGAGAACAGAAACTAAATGCAGACAAGCCAAGGAGGCTTTACCAATAATCTCAAAACGTCTCTCACGTAGCCTGATTCGTCTGAAAAGATATGATCTGCGCAGAGCTGTGGCAATACTAACAGGCCACTGCTCACTGAATAGACACTTCCATAACATGGGACTAACCGACAGCCCGCTCTGCCGGGGATGCCTGAAAGAAGAGGAAACACCCGCCCACGTGACCATCTAGTAGGGAGGAGAGTGAGAGAGAAGGGAATCGCTTGGGATGACTTTATTTCAGATGCTAGACTCGCTTCCGTCTTTTTCATATCGGTTAAAGTTTTGTTTGCAAGTTTGCGGCCAACATTGACAAAAAAGTTATTAATATAATTAACAGATTCTTGAGCGGAGGGCTTGATCTTTAGTAACTCAATAGGAGAATTGCGGTTACTATTTATATTACAAATTTGCTTAATAACTTGCCATTTTTTTTTAATATCCCCATGGTGCTTATTTAACTCGGACCGTTCATAGGCTCTTTTTAAACGATGAAGCAAATTTGTGCAGTAATTGCGATATCGTTTATAAGAATGGTACAAAATTATATCGGTTGGATTTTTTTAACTTTAACATGTAGCCTGTCCCTCCAGCGCATACATCGAAGGAGTCCAGGCGTTATCCATGGCTTCAGAATGACTCGTTTTCGTGGTACTTTGTGACAAGTGGTGTATTTATTTATAACAGTCGATACGGTATTAAGGAATATCTGGGTTACCACATTTGGATCTTCTGAATTAAGGATTAGGTCCCAGTCAATAGCCTGGAGCTCGTTTATAGCCTTAGCGTAATCGATCTTAGTTACAGTAGGTTGTAATTTGGGGAGTTTTTTAGAATTGTATGAGGCAGACAGAATCACACTACTATGATCAGTAACAGAATTTTGGCATACTATCGTTGTAACATTATTCGTAGCCTTAGAGAAACAGTGATCAATGCAATTTAATCCGCGAGTGGGGAATAAATGCCCTGGTAATAGACCATAGCCAGCTAGTTGATCTAAATAGTTGTTTGATCTCGTGTCAACGTTATTGTCTTTGATGTCAATATTCAAATCACCAAGTAGAAACAAATTGGGAAATATCTTAAGGTCACTAAATACATTGTCTAATGACGATTGAAAGCGATTTATGTCGGTAATAGAGGGTGATCTATAGACACATACAACAGCGTGACTAGTCCCAATTTTAACCACTAGGCAATCAGCATCATCAAGTACAGGTTCAATGACAACGACATCCAAAGAAATCCGGGCATACACCACAACACCACTGTTTTGATTTTTGTGTCTCTGGGTAGCAAAGCAGTAGAAATTAGGAATGGATGGCAAATTAGGTACATGTTGTAACCAACACTCTGTCAGCACAATAATATCGCAATCTAGGTTAAGTCTTCTAGTAAATACCATAAAATCATTGAAGTTGCAATCAATACTCCTAATGTTTTGGACTATAATGTTTAACTTTTTGCAAGGCCCAATTATTAGTTTCCCACATTCTTCGGCTCTTTCAATCAAAAAAGAGTCTCCGACTTTAACATTGCCATCAATGTCGTCTACTACGTGTTCTAGGTTATCAGTCATTATGTGAGTATTTTTGGGGGAATCTTAGTAGTATTACTACTGTGGAAGGGCAAATCCCAATAAATCTGTCATTCAGATTGCTGTTTTTATAACAACACACGCATACATTACGAAAAGACTTTCTTAATATTATGAAATAGCTCAATAAGCAACTAGCGTGCTGTTGCAAATGTAAAAAATGATAGATAAAAGTAAATGTAATTAAAAGAATCGAACCATACAGTCACATTGCCCTCAGTTGCTGAATTTGGGCTTCGCTTGTGATGATGATGTTAGACGATTCATCGTCTTTCTTCACAAAGATTTTTCCGTTTGAAGTCCAGCAATACTTGTACTTGTTAGTCTTGACCAGATCACGAGCGAGAAAGTAGAGCCTGTTAGCGAGTGGGGTTAGATGATCAGCCACGTAAATCGGTGTGGAGTGGTCAATTAGACCCATGTGCGTCGCATTCAGCTTAGAATGTTTATTTTGAATATTGAAATTCTTGGCAGCCTTCAGAATATTTAACTTTCTTTCTTTAGTAGCAAATTCAACCACCACTGGCTTGTTTGCATCACGTTTGCCAGGGATTCTGTAAATGTCCTTTATCTCTGTAGCAGTCGTGTCTGTCTTTAGAGTCTTGCATAAACCAAGTATAGCATTGGTCAGAGTAGTTGTCGACTCATTAGCCTCAGATGGAATATTCCTCACCTCTATAAAAGTTTTCCTGGATTCACGGCGAAGATATTCCACTTCACTTCTTAGTGCGGCGACAGTCTGATCCTGTGTTGTGTTCCTGTGCAGCCTCTCGTATTCTGGGGGAGGCAACACCGGAGATATCTCCTTGAGCGGCAGCATACCAGCGCAGGCCGGGAGCGCCAGCTCAAGTGAGCCTTTACGCGATAACGCGTGGCAGGCGGTGACCAGCAAGTTCGTTGCCAGGTCCAAGCGGGCCAGGAAAGCCAAGCCGCCGTCTGCCCGCGTCGATGTCAGGGACAATGGCCAGCTGCCAAGCGCCCTGTCTGCTGCCGAGGAAATTCGACGCAGTCGGCTGCTAGCAACTGACAGTAGGGACATTCAGCCTCCGAGCGCCCAGTATGTTGCAGGGGAAACTCAGCACAGTCGGCTGCTGGCGACTGAACATAGGGAAAGCGCCTAGTTTCAAAGCGCCCTGTCTGCTCTGGGGGAACCCGAAAGCAGTCGGCAGCTAGTGACTGGACACCCTAAAAACAAACGAAGAGGTCGCCGTGGGGGGCGGTCGCCACCTTGGAAGCATAACACGCTCCGGGAGGCTGCTGCCACCCACGCAAAATGCGCCACGACCGCCGCGGTGGCGACAGCGCATGGGCAGCCAGTGGACTCCGTACAATGCGCCCATACTGCGGGGGAAACCCCAAAGGCTGGGTCGCAGCGAGCGGAAGCCGAGTGCGCCATCACTGCGATGTCTCCACCGCGCGATCGGCAGCAGACCAAATCACAGTCACACAAACGACCGACGGCAGCCCAGAGGCCCCGACACGCTTCCCCGGAAACTCCGGTAAAGCGTGTCAGGGCCGATGTAACTCTGTCACCGGCCGTCACAAACAAACGGCGGAAGGTAGCACATGGTAGGGGTACGGCGCTCAGCTACGCGGAGGTGAGTAAATTTCACCTGCGCGTCGCAGTGACCGCCGTCCCACCCACAGACTTCACAAGCGAAGAAGCAAATGAGCTCAAGGAGACTCTAGAAAGAGTCACCTCTGATGCAATCCTGGCGTCGTGCCTGGCCGGCGACGGCGCCCAACCACTCAGGTTTCACGGTAAACCACACCTGAGTGAGGTGGTGCTGAAAGTCTGGTGCGGCGACGACGCCACGCTTTCTTGGCTTAGCCCGATCCAAAACCGTGACCTGACTGTCATCGCACAGTCAGAAATCACTAGGATGGTGAAGGTCGGTATGCTGCTACCCACAACAGTCGTGACGGAGATGGACAAGATTCGCAAGATTCTTATCCATCACAACCCGGAATACGACATTCAGAGCTGGAGGCCCTACCGAACAGAGGTTCAGGAGGGTAAAGGCATCTTCCTCGTTCTGGGCATCCCGGAGAGAGAGGTGCCTTGCCTTCTGGAACGGGAGCGGAGGGTCGCTTATATCATGGGGAGTGCGTACGTCAAGTTCTTCACTCCCTCGGGTCTGAGCGACTCTCCGTTCGTACCGGAGCCTCCGTCCGGGCGGGCATCCCCTGAACACATGGTAATAAAGGACGACGAGGCCGCCCCTGATGGCGATGACGTTGATGGAGTCTCGACTCCAGCCAAGGAGCCGTCGAGAGCGGCCTCCTCGCCCTGTCCGGAAACAGTCACTGGTATGTCTATCAGTGACAGCGACAACCAGTCTGACGATGAAGACTGGCTACTGCGCGTGGGGGAAATACTGTCTGACCAGAGCTTGCTCCAACACACGTAGTGGCTAACGTCGACGTCGTACAAACAAACCTCCAGCATAAGCAAATCGCTTCAGCCACCTTGCGTAGCCTGCTGGAGGTAAAAACTAACACCATAGCTCTCATACAGGAGCCCTGGGTAAGGGGCGGTAGAATCTGTGGACTTAACAACCTGGGAGGTAAGTTACTGATCGACACAACGATACCCAACCCAAGAGCGTGTATTTACATGCCCAACTGCATACAAGCTACGCTACTCACACAATTCTGTTCCAGAGATCTCGCAGCTGTGAGACTCCTTAATGGAAGGGATGACCACACCACGCTGGTCTTAGCGTCCGTGTACATGCCAGGAGACGAGAGCATCCCAGCCAAGCAGGTGGCTGACCTGGCGGCGTACTGCGCAGACCACAGCTGGGAGCTGATCGTATCGGCCGACTGCAACGTACACCATCCACTGTGGGGAAGCCCCAAAGCTAATCCAAGGGGAGAGGCCCTCATAGAGTTTCTGATGACTACGAACCTCCTCATAGCCAACAAAGGTAACCATCCAACTTTTATTAACAGCCGGTACCAAACTGTCATAGATATCACTCTTGTGTCACTAGGAGCAGCGGACATGGTCGCCAACTGGCACGTCTCCAACGAACCCTCCCTTTCAGACCACAGACGAGTTAGGTACACCATACAGGCACAAACACAACCGCCACAACCGTGGCGTAACCCTCGCAAAACGGACGTCTCAGGGTTTCAGAAGTCTTTAAAATCGAAGTGGTCGGCACTTCAGCTAAAAGATGCGATCTCTAGCTCCTCCGATATAGAACACAACGTAGAAAAATTAACAACCTGCTTACAGGAGACATATGAACAGGCCTGCCCACTAACGCACCCCAAGGAACCTGCTGGTAGCCACTGGTGGGGCAAGGACCTAGAAAGAACAAGACGCAAGCTAAGGCAAGCTTTCAATCATGCAAGAAACACCAGAAAGGATTCTGACTGGGATGTATACAAAGAATTACAACACGATTACAAGAAGAAAATCCGCTACTATAAGACTAGTTCTTGGCGGCGTTTCTGTGAAAAAATTGAGTCAACAAAGGAAACAGCAAGAATTAAAAAGCTTCTGTCAACAAACAATAACAGAGGTCTAGGCTCACTAAAAAAACCGGACGGCACATACACCACCTCCGATGAAGAAATAAGCGAACTGCTACTACACACCCATTTCCCAGACTGCAAGATCATGGATAAACGGGAATGGGAGGAGCCCAGCAAACGACCCCCCACTTATACTGACTGGGCGATATCAAACACGGCTATCACAGAAGACAAAGTACAATGGGCGGTGAAAAGCTTCTTACCCTACAAATCCCCTGGAATAGACGGAATTTTCCCGGCTCTAATAAAATGGGGGATCAACATAATACTGCCACAGCTAGTAAGGATTTTCCAATCCTGTCTGGCACACCAGTACAATCCCTTGCCATGGCGAGAAGTCAAAGTAGTCTTTCTACCGAAGGCTGGAAAAGGAGACTACACACAGGCAAAACCCTATAGGCCTATTAGCCTCACATCGTTCCTTCTAAAAACGTTGGAGAGACTTACAGACAGGCACATAAGACAAGGAGCCATCACGACAAAACCACTACATCCTCAACAACATGCGTACAGAAACGGCAGATCAACAGACTCGGCTCTTCATACCGTCGTTAGAACCATAGAAAGGGGCCTCTCAGATAAACAGATGGTACTAGGAGCCTTCATCGATATAGAAGGTGCTTTCGACAAAACAACTTTCAGTAGCATCAACCAGGCGCTGGTGGAACGAGGAGTGCAACGAACCATCACGGGATGGATAGATAACCTCCTGCGTCAAAGAGCCATAACGCTAAAGGTGAACAGCACTACTAGAGCAATAGTGGCCAAAGGTTGCCCACAAGGGGGAGTCCTATCGCCACTTCTATGGAACCTAGTAGTGGACGGCTTAATCAGACGCCTAGATGAATGTGGTTTCTGGATAATAGGCTACGCCGACGACATAACAATCCTTACGATAGGTAAATCCGAGGACACTCTATGTAGTCTAATGAGAACGGCTTTTGGCATAGTGGAGCGTTGGTGCAATACTCACCAACTATCTGCTAACCCAGCCAAGACGGAATTAGTACTCTTTACAAACAAGCGTAACCCAAAAACAGAAAATCTCCCAAAGTTCTTCGTGACAACGCTAACCCTGTCACCGACGGTTAAATATCTTGGTGTGACGCTGGACAGCAAACTAAACTGGAGCTCACATCTACAGAACATCATTAACAAGGGCCAAATCACCTTTTGGCAATGTCGGAGCCTTATAGGAAAACAGTGGGGACTACACCCGTCGCTTATGATGTGGCTATACACATCGGTGATGAGACCCGCTATTACATACGGTGCCGTTGTATGGTGGACCAGAACAAAACAGAAAACAGCAGTACTCCACCTACAGAAGTTACAACGGCTGGCATGCCTCGCAGTAACAGGGTGCATGAAGACAACACCGACTGCCGCCCTGGAAGCCCTGCTGAATCTAAGACCTTTACACTTACACATCCAACAAGAAGCAGCCAGTGCTGCCTTACGGCTCCGTACAACCGGGCTATGGAAACAAAACAACCATCTTTCGCACTCACAAATCTTGTCGGCCGCTATTTCGGATCAGCCTATGATGGAAGCGGTGTGCGACAGGATACCTCAAACCTTTACTTTCGACAAGAAATACAAGGTACAACTACAAGAGGAACTAGTCGACTACTCAGGTATACATGAAGTCAGAGTTTGTACGGACGGCTCCAAAACCGAAACAGGAACACGGGCGCGGGAGCCTTCTCCAATGACCTAAACATAAAAATATCTACAACCCTTGGCACCCTGAATACAATTTTTCAGGCAGAGTGCATCGGTATAACAAGAGCAGTCGCGCTGTTGAATACAAGAAATGTACAAGACTAGGTATGCCATACGCATAGTCTCGGACAGCGCCTCAGTCCTACAAGCACTTAATAGCAATGTCACAAACAACAGCCTGATACTAGAGTGTCACCACGAGCTGGATAAGCTGTCGACATACAACCGAGTCATATTACAATGGATAAAGGGTCATAGCGGCTCCTAACCTAAGCTAGTAACCTTGGGTTACGATGCTGCGGATGAACTCGCCAGAAGAGGCTCGGAAACTAAAGTGCAAGGCCCCGAACCCCTGCTACCACTCCCTTACAACCAGTTTAGGAAATGGTTGAGGACACGAACAGAAAATCAACATGCTGAACTCTGGAGAACAGAAACTAAATGCAGACAAGCCAAGGAGGCTTTACCAATAATCTCAAAACGTCTCTCACGTAGCCTGATTCGTCTGAAAAGATATGATCTGCGCAGAGCTGTGGCAATACTAACAGGCCACTGCTCACTGAATAGACACTTCCATAACATGGGACTAACCGACAGCCCGCTCTGCCGGGGATGCCTGAAAGAAGAGGAAACACCCGCCCACGTGACCATCTACTGCGAAGACGTGGAGAAACAACGGACCGCCACCATTGGGAAGCTGGGAACCCTTCAGGAGGCCTGCAGTGACATCAGAGCACTGCTGGCCTTCTGGAAAGAGATGCCTATCTCTGGTAAGCTCACAGCCCTGCTACGTACAATGGCCCAACTATGAGGCCAAGTGCGGAAACCCTAAGCCAAACTAACTAACTAACATGTAAAGGTTAACGAGATATCAACTGAACACTGTGTATCGAGCTCGAATTAATCCATATCAGGTGCTATATATTCGAAGCTCGATATAATCTTCATGCTGAGGCAGGAGCTGAAAAAACGCCAGTGTCGAAACAAATGCGTGACCATCACCGGAACGAACATTGCCCTTTGAGAAGGAAGATTTGTAAGATTGTTTTTGCTGTCATGTACAGTGTGCTGATGTTAATAAATTATGTAACATAAAACAATGGGCTAAATAAGGCTTTCAGAAAAAATTAAAAAAATTCGTTTATATAGCGCAGCTCTCTGCCAGGCTAGATAGCGAACCCATAAAAACCCGTACATAATCATGCTCCATAATTTCATCCAAGTTTTAATTACATAGGGCTAGTTTATTTTTTTTATTATTTTACATACGAAATAAATAAATAATATTTACATACGAGTCCAAGTGGAATAAACGTGTGGTGCTCTGCAGCAGAGCCACCACCTTATAATCTGATCATTTATATCTTGAAAGGATGTAGGTACGTCACACGAATATAACGTAAGGGATTATCGTACAAAAATATAGTTGGGCATCGTACAAATTTTGCTGTACCTCGACCTTTACATTATATCTCTAGCTCAACGTACCTACAATCAGCAACACATCAACCTTTTTCAATTTCGTTGCTAATCCACCCGTAACGTAACAGGGGGCGAGCAAAGGTCTGGGGCTGTGAACACCGTCGACAGCACATCAATCTTTGCTCGTAGGTAAAGGTTGACGCGCGAAAAAATCCGGTGGAATTTTTAGTCCAAAGCACCTATAATACTTAATAATAAGTTTAGTAGCGAGCGATTAGCTCAAGAAAGCTAACAAAGTAATGAATTTATGTAACCTAGGCAAAACCTAGATAAATATAATATAATTTCGTACAGACCACACAGCCAACAGCATATTAAAACCTTAACACGTGCGTTGACTTTACTTAGTCTTTCCTACTAGGTACGATTCATGCTTCATTTCACTTAATTTTTGTGCGTTAAATCATCAAGTGGACGGTTCAGACAGCACACCAATTATTTTATTATGTTAGCTTTACTCCGGATTCGCTTAATCTATTTTATTTTAACTAGTTGAAAAAACCATCATCATCATCATTTAAAGGTTGAGGTGCTGTCAACTGTACTACTTGCTGCTACGTCAGCCCGTGACGGTTTTGGTCATCCATATGTAGCACTTACAAAATGTGTTGAACATACATATTTACAAGGCTAAGTAGGTAACTAAATGCAAAATTATCCACCATGCACTCAGAATTTCTTCAATCAATTGTAGACTCTAATGCTATCTGGATAAAAATTAACGAAAAAAAAATCGACGTGTGAGTCAGTTTTTACCTACATCTAAATCCGTCGACACGGCGACCCAAACAATACAAAAAACAACTACCTGACGCTCTGAGGGTCTCAAGATTCGTGCTCGACAAACGAGATAGGTAGTCCGCCAGCCACCGATCTACGGAGATTATCCTCCTTGCAGCCGGCAGTCGTATTGAAACATGTCCACCGGCGACAGGACTTGCGTCGATCAATATTTTGTTAAAAGGTACGCGGAAGTTTGCATCATTATTTCAGCGCTCAAATTTAAATTGCAATCTTGTCGGTGCGACGATCTCTGGCTGATTACATCCGGTCTTAGCACTAATCGGACCGAAAACAAAATGTAGAGTCAAGAGAGCTTTGTGAATTAAGTTTAAACAGTGATTTATTTGGGTGAGCCCACAGAAGGGGAGTTTGTTCATTTTTATATTTACAGCGTGTCCCTCGCGGCATGCGCGTCGTCCCTGCCTCTGCCAGTCTCGCGACTACTGTTTCACATACGAACACCACTGCAAAGGAACTCGTGTAAATAATACTTCTACTACTATATTCCTAGTTGGATACTTATCTTTGAAACTTAAAGTGACGTTATGAAAGAAGTGAATATATTTTGTGTGTGAAAAACTAATGTTTTAAGTGAAAAGCAAGCATAAAGTGTTTATGGATCGTTTCTCTTCAACCGGAGGAAATACCGCTCATACTCAACCCGATGTATTTCAGGAAAGCATTTCAGTGAACTTTTTGTTCTCATAATTCACGCTAGAGGTCAGTATCGATTGGATTAAAAACTTTTATTCACTTTTACTTCGAACAAGTAAATCATTAATTATTGATGCTGCTATGTGATGTTCCGAAGGGTTCAAACACCTCTTCCCTTTTACCATCCCTTCTACGCCCTTTACGCATGCATGATCGACCGGTAGTGTTTTGGGGTTCAATGTAGAGCCGCGTTGGGCTACGAACGAAGGGTGCGATGTGCGAGTGTGTTAGTGATAATAGCCGTTCACGCACAATGTGCTTTGTATGTGTTGGTGTTGGGTGACTGTGTCGGTAAAGTGTAGAGCTAGCTACAGCTACACAACATAGGCTATAGGTAAAATACGTATGGGGTAATGTCTTACCAAGTAGATATTCTATGTAAGTATCCTATATCTGGCTAATAGCTGGTTTTTTATCACAGTGACTTTTTGTCACTTTTGCGTACACAATTATTAAAAAAAAAAGAAATAAAAAGTAAGACCCCCGACGAACTGAGAAACTCCTCCTTTTTTGAAGTCGGTTAAAAAATAAAAAATAAAAGAAATATTGTTTATTTTTTATTTATTTATAGGTTTCTCGTCGTATTATTATATTGTTTAACACTAAGAATTTAATTTTTATTAAAAACAAAATACATTTATATAAAAGATGTTTATTTAAACATTTGTACTTAAGTAGCTAATCAATTATTTATTATATTTTTATCAAGGGGAAAAAATGTATTTTTACATATTCTCGCAAGTATGGTGCAATACGTATCCTAATCAATTCATTGGTACCTATATATTCATAGGTATTTACACCAAACCAACCGAAAACAAAATATTATTATGTTTATAAATACATAAAATATGACGTCACACCTAATTTACCGAATCGACATTATTGATAGTTCGTCAAAGCGTAGAGTAGGGAGCGAGTAAGCGACATGTTTGTTTTCATACCGGTCTGAATTAACGTCGCGATTGGTTCAAAATCCATAACTGGCCCGAGAGCCAGGTGTCGTTCACACCGCGGCCTCGCGCCTCGTCTCGCTAATCACCCGTGCTCGCTACTATTGTTAACGCACCGCGCCGCACAGCCATCTTTGTCAAATTACGAGCGATCCATTTCAATAATTCGGTTTGTGATTTGACATGCAAAAGATGGAAAAAATCGCGTACGAAGTGCCACCGAAGCGTCGTTTTGTGGAATTACGAGCACATTCTCTTTTGTTTTAGTTAGTGCTACAAACATCAGTGTGTTTTTGGAAGCGTTACGACTCGGCGCTAACCAATAAAATGATGGATGATATCCCTTTTTTTTGCAATAACAGTGTAAAGTGATAGTTTTAGTGATAATGTGAAGGGTGTATTTTGTGTTTAGAATCGTGCATGCGATGATAACTACGCCGTAATTTGTCGTGTACATTGCATAAATGCGTGGAATGGCGTTGCGAGCGAGCGCGCTGCCTGGAGCATGCGCGCCTCTTCCCTCGCAGTTGCCCAAAACGCACTGACTCTCCACCGTTTACGTGTAAATCAAAATGGGAAGGTCGAGATTCCCTGGGAAGCCACTCAAATTCCAGAACAGAAAGCGAATAAGTGTATTATCCGGTGTTGTTTATAATGAAACTCCTACGGAAAGCCACCCGCCCGCTGGCGGCGCGCCCGACAATGTTTTCACTGGGGAGAAAGAGGTAAATGTCGTTTGTGCCGTGTTTTAGCCCTTTGTGGGCTCGTTACGTAAAAATAATAGTGTATACGCGGAAATATTGTGTTTACGTAATGACGACGGGCCTAAACGACTATGTAGAGTCCGAGTAAATAGCGCAGTGTCTCTACATCGTCATTTGACATTTCGGTATTGCTACTTATGTCAACAAAGAGAACACCACTGTTTTGCAATCAAAATTTGCTGCAGGACTAGTTTTTGTGTGAGATTGATGTTTTATTAACTGCTTTGATGTTTTACTGTCTCATTAACTTAAGTTTGCCTCATATAACATCATGAGTGATGTGACACAAGATGAAATTAGCCATTGACAAAATGCGTCCTTGAGAAATTTTTATTATTGATTAACTTGACTGACATAGATATTTCAAGATAATGTAAAAAATATGCTTGCAGCAATCTATTTTATAGTTGTTACACTTTCCTATGTTTTGTTTACATCAAAAAGAGTCTGAAAACGCAATTTAATTTAAATCTCAATAATTTTGAGA
Source organism: Yponomeuta plumbellus (assembly GCA_947310845.1). NCBI lineage: Eukaryota > Metazoa > Arthropoda > Insecta > Lepidoptera > Yponomeutidae > Yponomeuta > Yponomeuta plumbellus. The sequence continues at coordinate 8,311,065 of OX371209.1, read as the reverse complement.
AATCCTCAATGTGAATTGGGCCGGTTTCTAAATTGAGAATTTCGCTAAGTAACTACTTAACTGTGGTGCTGTCTCGTCAAATTTCTCAGAACAGAGTGTGATACAACGTTATTTAAGTATTTACATAGTGAACTTTCTCAATCCGGAAACCGGCCCTTAGTTATTGGCTGAAGTCCTATAAACCAACTAATGTTTTCCATGTAAAATTTTTCAGGTTATGTTTATTATCATTCAATGTGCACTTTCCAAATGTTTCAGGAAGAAGAAAAGAAAGAAAGTAACACAGACAGTAAAGAGACAAATGGTAGTGGTGGTGACAAGCCAGTGAGTGATGCCCCAGTGAGTGACGCCCCAGTGAGTGACACACCTGACAACCAGGAAAAAGACTCTTCTAAATCACCAGTGAGAACGCGTTCACAGAACAAAATGGACCTACCTAAAGGAGAGAAACCCAAACCAGTGAAAAAAACAGTGACATTCGGCACAGTCGAGAGCTGTGAAGATACATTTTTGCCACTCAAAAAGCTACCATCAAAAAATCAAGTGCCCCTTGTGCCCATCATCAAAAAGAAATCTGCACTCAAGCACACAGAGTACTCAACATTCAGCAGCATACTGAAGCCTGCCAAACTCACAGATTTAAGCTCCAAATCATCTCTAGAACCACATGAAGGCTACTTGAAGAAAAATCTTAATCCACTGTCAAAGCCTGTGAATAAATTCTCTCAGTTCAGTGAAAGCCGCTGTTTATCGCCACCTCCTCGCAACTCGTCACCTGTGGAAAAAGAATCCGGAACTAAATTTACTCTACCTGTTAGGAGTGCACACTCTTCAAGAGTTATTAAACCTAACAAGAAGTTCCTGGATGGAGATGATCAAACAAATTCCAGTTCCAGTAGCATGGGTGCAGGCAAGCTGCTTAAAAAACCCAAACTGAAGAGAGTAGTCTTCAACAACCTTCCACAAGATGAGGACAGCCCTGAAGAGGGAAAAGAGAAAACTGACACTGAAAAATCGAAAGAGAAGCAACTAACAGCAGCATCAAACCTTTTTAAAGATAAAACAACAAATTCATTCTCAGGTCTCACATCTCGTAAGCCTATGCGTGACCTGTTCACCTTTGATAAAGATCCAGAGTGTTCTCAGGATGAAAATTCAAATTTAGATGGGCTAGATAAAGTGAAGGCATCTGACTCTCACAAAGATGACCGGGCTGGGCATGCACTGCGGAAGATAATGGATATATCAGATGCTAGCAGTACAAGCACGAGTAGCGGCTCGGCATCAGAGTCTGAAGAGAGCTGGGACAGTGACAGTGCTCCTGTCAGTGGTGATGAAGAACAGAGACAAGCATCTCCGAGCCCTGAGAGGGAGAAGGCACCCGCATCACAGTTGTTAAGTGGGAAGGTGATCATCAGAGAAGCAAGGCTTCAGCTTTCTTCGCCAGCTCAACAAACAGTGGGCACTGATGGCCCCTTCTCGACTTTCACCACTTGTTCATGTGAGTTACATTTGTACATTTTCATTGTGCTTCATCTTTAGGTGGTCTGTGTAGGAAAATAAGCATTAATCAGTTATAACCTTGAAAAGAAGAATTAAAAGACGAGGTTATGGTGAGCCGTCGGCCAACCTAACATTCTACAGTTTAATCACTGTACATACCTACAGTCTGTTGGCTTTTCGAATATACCTCGGCTACTATTGGATAGAATCGGATATATTCGTGTAATAAAAATATCGGAACTAATATGACACTTAATTTCGAAATCGGAACTAATATGACGGAAACCAACTAATACAGAGCAGGAAGTAGTATTACACTCGTGTGCTTTCGGCGAAAACCGAAGCCTACTCTAGAACCCGAGGTATATTCCACAAGCTAACAGACTGTACTGTTGTTATCCACCTGTGAATGCTTCTTGTGATATTATTCCCAATGTTAAAATAATTATGTTCACAACACATTCTGTAGTTATCTTCTTCTGAGAAATCTGTAAAGATAAACAAAGCGACTGATATTATAGTGAAATTCTCAATTCAGAAACCTGCAGTCACAAGATACTGTGGCATCCATTTGTAGAAAAAACATAGTATCTAAGCGGACTGCCTCCTCGGCCGACCAGTAAAGTTTTTGTTGTGGGCAAGGATAGCTTGAATTAGCAAACATAGACAATTATTGCAGTGAGGGTAGGTGGTATTTTTCCATCATTGTGATAATGTTTTGGTTATTAAATTATATGTTATCTTAGTTTATGACCACAGTAAGTGTTTGTGCTGTCTGGCTGTTAATATTATCTCAATTTCAGCTCCAAACCCTCCCACCACGGTGACCTGCGGCGTCTGCGGCGCGGTCCGCTTCTACAAGTTCGTGAAACAAGCGCGCAAGTTCGGGATCTACTCGTGCGAGTCCTGTCGCAAATTCATCTCCAAGATGATCAAGAAGGAGAAAATGTCTCAGAGCACTGGTCCCATTGTTATGCATTGTGTCAAGAGAGAAGGTATGTATATTTCGGCAAACTGTAACTTAAGTGTATTTTACCAAACTGTAGCTTAAACTGGTGAAATAATATTCGTGAAATTGTAGCTGAATTTTTTTCATTTTTCACAAGACTGGGAACCCAGCGCACGAACACCTAAAGGTAGGCAAACCGCACCAATGAACTATAATGTTGACAATGTAAGTGTGAAATTAATCTAATATTCCTGTGTCCAAATCATAGGTAACTGTCACGTGCCACCGATCGTACGTTCGCAGCAGTGGAAGTTCAAACGCTGCGCCAATAAATCCCGCTGCCCCGCCTGTTGGCTCCGGATGTGTCTAAAAGCCTTCCAAGTACCGCCGACTATCCGTGCCGGTCTAACTGCAATGCTACCAACGTACATGCGATCAGGAGCGAAGCCTAGCAGTCCACTCACGCCAGTGAATCCATTGAGGATAGGCGCAAATAACGCGCTGACTGGACAGCCAATGTTCGGCGCGCTCATTAGTGCTAACACGAATGAGAGTGAAGCTAAATCATTTACGGCCCTAAAGAGCGGTAAAAAACCAGAGGAAGCTCCTGTTGAAAAGATTGAGGTATGGTTTGGTTTACTAAATGATGTAAGGTTGCTTTGTAGGTTTCTAGAGTTAATTTACATATTGAATTTTCAGGAGAAATCTAAAAGGGAGAATAACCCAGATGAAACAAATGAGGACTTCAACCTAAGTAGAAAGAGGAGGCTAACCCGTGTCAAAGTTAGAAAGAAAGAGACAGAGGAGTCTACAAGTCCAGTGGAATCTACTAGTAAGCAACAAGCTGAAGACCCCAAGAGACAGAAAGTGGAGCTCAAAGGGCCAAGAGTCAAGCATGTCTGCCGGAGTGCATCCATTGTGCTTGGTCAACCGATCGCGACTTTCCCTGCACAAGACGCGAAGGAAAAGCAAGAAAAGGATGAAGAGGGTACTTCTTTGCTTGCTGAAAAGGAAGAGATTTTGAAACTTGAGTTGATAGCTACCTGTGATCCAGAACTTGACACTGAGAATAAGGCACCTTTGATAGTCCCTGAAGTGCCGATTACTACTGTTGATAATGCAGAAGTAGTAGAAGTAAAGAAGAAAAAGGTGGAACCCCCAATGGTGAAACTGCCGACCAAGGGTGAAACTAGTGAAGACGAGACAGTTGTAGAGCTGGTTCCAAGAAAGACTGCTACGAAGCCTCTTACAAATATTACAAATGTAAGTATTGCATACACTTTTCAGACAGACAGGCACAGACTTTTCTTCTGCTATCACTCGCCACAGTGCACTTATATTAAATACTACACATGAGATGTAACACAATAATACACACAGGCAAACTAACAAAGCAATAGGGGAAGCCTGACATGCCAATTTTAATTTGAAAACTTCTGCTTATGATTGGTCGTGCATGAGGCAGATTCCAAAAAAGAAAGCAATTTAAGACCTCCATAGCATCATTTAAAAATGGAGCGAAACGAGAAATAATTATTTATTTTTTGCATTTGTTTCCAGACTCGCGCTGGGCGGTCGCAGAAATGCGGCCAGAATCGTCCCGAAGTTATTTGCGTAGACTTTTGGGAGAGCTACGACCCTGATGAAGTTTGCAGCTCCGGCTTTGGCCTCATTGGTACTGCCAGCTTCACTGTGGCGCGACTTTGCTTCCTTTGTGGAAGTGCTGGACATGAAAAGGTAAGTGCGTTGATGAAGATTGAAACAAAAATTTAAAAAAAAAATTTTAGAATAAAAATTTATTTTTTTTAAACAAAAATTGTTAGCATATTGTCGTGAATGCTCCTTTTTTGTAGTTTCAATCAAACCCAATCGCACTAAATTACCCTCCTCGCTCGTATGAAAAAAAATTGCCCAGAATTATTGAAGAAAAAAACTACAATTATTACAGACACGAGTATGTTGAATAGTCAACGTCCTCGCGTCTTTAGTAAAAATACTGGAACGCAATTTAATAAAATAAACCGGGCAAGTGCTAGTCTCACTATCACGGTTCATGAGATACAGCCAGACAGACGCACAGACGGACGGACAGCAGAGTCTCAGTATTAGTCCGTTTAACCCTTTGGGTCTTCATCTTTTTATGTCCTTTCACTCATAGGGGAGCATAGGGCCTTAGCCATAGATTTCCACTTTTCTCAAATCATCTTAAATCTAATACTGTATCAATATCCATTTACCAAGAACCTCAAGATCCATGAGTGCAATCAATACTTGCAAAGTCAAACATTTACATTTACATACAAGCACATACATTGCTTCTGGCCCCACACTAAGATACCCTGTTTCGTGGGAACCAGAAACATTATTTAATATTCTTAAAAGTTAATAAAACACTTACTTTTAGTGATAAGGCCGCCGTCTGTGCTCTTAGATTAAGAAATACCTGTGTAATTTCCTTTTTTATGTACAATAAAGTGTTCTCTATCTATCTATCTAAAACACCAATGCTGCGGCCAGACACACGGACGGCACCCGTTTACGAGCATAACGCAGGGGTCGGCCATCGCCAGTCTCCACCACATTAGAGGGAGATAGGCGACCCAGCCACCGCGCCACCATTCGCATGGCTTTTGGCAAACTTGTGTGATCAACATCTTGTCAATTATCTATACTATACTAATATTATAAAGAGGAAAGATTTTTATTTTTGTGTGTATGTTTGTAATGAATAGGCTCAGAAACTACTTCACCATTATTCACTATTATAAAGCTACATTCTTCGTGAGTAACATAGGCTATACTGAATTTTCAAAAAGTTTAGGGTTCCGTACGAAATCTCGAATAGTGTAACCCAATGTGTAAAAAATTAATACCCCGGGAATTTTCCACGGAACTAATATAGCTATTTCCACGGAAACGTTGCCACCCGTGCGAAGCCGGAGCAGGTTGCTGGTCTATAATAATAGCATAGTTTTTGGTACCTACAAGTCGCGCAACGAATAAAGAGCGATGACCTTGAGCGCGGAACTATCTTTCCTTCACTCACACGCGAGGCAAATATCCCCCTCCATTTTCGCCGAGCGCTCATAGGGAAACTTTTAAAATTTTAAAGCTTTAAAGAAACCCAGGTCTTGGATGTTTACATGTTTGTGACGTCGCTGTTTCTGGTTCCCACGTCACAGGGTATCCTAGTGTGGGGCCAGAAGCACTGTAAGTGCCTGTATGTGAATGTTATGTTATAAACCGCCGCACGACCTGTATGCAATCACAGCGTCTGAGTGCGTATACTGAGTTTTGTCATTCACTTTCGATAGCGAGAGCGTTTGCGATTTGCATAGGAGTGACAAAGCGCGCCATCTAGTTGTCTCTTTGTCACTCCTATGCAAATCGCAAACGCTCTCACTATCGAGAGTGAATGAAAAAACTCAGTATACGCACTCTGTACCTTCCTCCGCAGATGCTCGCGTGTGCGTCTTGCTGCGAGTGGTACCACCCTTGGTGCGCGGAGGAGCCCGGCGCCGTCGGGCCGAGCTGGGCTTGCGGGCGCTGCGCCGCGTGCGCCTGGTGCGGCCGGGGCGCGGCGCGGGCGCGCTGCCGGGCCTGCGCCGGACACTACCACGCGGCTTGCTTGCCGCCGCCGCCGCCCGACCACAGGAGCGACTGGCCTCAGGTACTCACGCCGTTAATTGCACGTAGCTTAGCAAAACGGTTCCGAAACTCAAAAATGACCATGTTGCGGACTTGAACCTTTTTGCTAAACTATGTCTAATGAGCCGTTTTCAGAAGAACAAAAAAAAAATATTATTACGGCTGTCAAAAGAATGCAATTTTTGACCTCAGCGCAATAGCCATGTGTGATACATCATAAAATAGGTCTCAGCGAGCTGAACAAAAGTTACTATTACGCCAACAGCCAAATGTTTGTCGTTTCGGAGTTATATTTTGTTGAAAATGTTAGTTTTTTTTCAATACTATATAACTCCGAAAGGACAAACATTTGGCTGTTGGCGTCATAGTAACTTTTGTTCAGCTCGCTGAGACCTATTTTATGACGTAGGTATCACACATGGCTATAGGGAATGGATGAAAATATCAGAAGTGCTTGATATTTTTTTTGGTGATAGAAATAACCTTCCTTAACGCGAGAAAAAAGTTTCAATTTTTTTGGCTTCGTAGATAATTTTTAAATAATCTTAATATTTTTCCATTCGTAGTTCTGGGCTCAGAACGGCTTAACAGACATATTCCTTAGTCCGCTACGTATGAAAAAAAATCCACCTTGAAAAGCTGTCAATGTCACCACAGATTTTTTTTTAATACGTAGCGGACCAAGGAATATGTCTGTTAAGCCGTTCTGAGCCCAGAACTACGAATGGAAAAATATTAAGATTATTTAAAAATTAACTACGAAGCCAAAAAAATTGAAACTTTTTTCTCGCGTTAAGGAAGGTTATTCCTATCACCGAAAAAAATATCAAGCACTTCTGATATTTTCATCCATTCCCTATTGGGCTGAGGTCCAAAATTGCATTCCTTTGACAGCCATATTTTTTTTTTTAGTTCTTCTTAAAACGGCTCATTGGAAGTAGCTTAGCAAAAAGGTTCCAAAACTCAAAAATGACCATGTTGCGGACTGGAACCTTTTTGCTAAACTATGTCTAATTGTAGGCCAGCTTTTTTAATAGTGTTTTTTTTTTAATGTCTTTGATGTGACTGTTTAGTTCGGGGATTTCGTGGTGCGCGATAATTTTGTGGACTGTATGAAAACGTCGGTAGATTATTTATACTACACCTGCTTGGAAAGTACCTTGATACTTTATCAAATTTACGGTAGAAAGTACGTCATTGCATATCGAACAAATATGCGGGGAGAAAACGCATTTGAGCGGGAGAGAAAAGTGTATGAAAATCCATTTCTTACGTGGTTTTTCTTTTTTAATTTTGGGTAAGACTATGCGCCGGTAACCTAAATATCAAAAGCCAAAAAGTTTTTACAGTGAGTTTTTATCTCCAAGTTCGCAAAATGACACTGGCCACTAGCAACAATTTCAATATAAATTTCAATTAGTAAAGATTTCGTTTTTCATTTTCCTTGTAGGTGTAGTATAAAGCACTATGTATCGCTCGAGAGAAACTGCGATTCCCGATCTCAGGTGTTTTAAAGCCCTCGCCTACGGCTCGGGCTTCAAACGACACCCTCGACGGTAATCGGTCACTTTCTCCTCTCGGTGAACAATGTACTATTATTGTGTGCCTTTGAAGACGGAATATTAGGCAGGCTGAAAGACTTACCAGGTCCGATAGCGACGGGGGTCACAGGTCAGCGTACCTCGGGCGGGAGCCGTTTCTAGCTCCTCGATTTACCTTCCACGACCGCCCACCGTGAGCTGCGTAACCTGACCTGACGACGATTGAGCCGGGTCCGTCCTTCAGCTCCCTTCAGCACTACAGTCTTTGCGTTGGCACACACACGCGATACAAGACGAAAGATAGGTGACGAGAACGATAGGGTGTCGAAAAGGGCGGCAAACAGCAGCACAACGAAAAAGCTGTTGCCTCGAGAAGGGTTTAAAAACGACAGGCAGATTCGAAAAAAGCAATAGAAAAACCTAGTTTTGTGTTGCCAGTGCAACCAACGAAAGTTAACATTTAATTTAGATAGGAAAACTGTGACTAAGGACGTTATGGATGTGACATGGATTTTGGTTACATGACTCTTCTATTCCTGGTAAAAAAACATTTACCAAGTAAACCTATATAACTATTTTATTGTGGTAACACCGCGTCTTTTCTTTTTGCATGGAATTAAAAAACAGGCTAGTAATGCTAGAGCTGGGCGTGTGGTGCAGAGCCTAAGACATTACCACGCAGTTTGCCTGCCTTAGTAGAAATCGAGTAAAAACGTATTGATTGATAAGTCAATGCGACAGGAGTTTTAGCATTGAATAACTAATTTTTTTTTTTCATTTTTTAATTTGTTGAAGTTTTATAGGCTATGCATCGTCTACTATAGTTGAAACACATTTCATATTACTAGCGCAAATTCTAACCCCCCCCTATTCTCCCCAGATTTGTAGCGCATGTCTGAAGTGTAAGAGCTGTGACAGCGGGCGTGTAAGCAAATTCGTGGGCAGCTTACCGTTCTGCAGTGGTTGCTTCAAGCTTCGCCAGAAGGGCAACTATTGTCCGCTGTGTCAAGCCTGCTACCGTGACAACGACTTCGATAGCAAGGTAACTGTCGCACTGAAATCCCTTACAAGTTTACAGTTTAAGAGTGCCTCTTTACTATTCGAGCTTGGCAGTCTGCTCTACCTATTAGTCTTCAAGTCTCAACTCTTTTTTTCTTCTTCTTTTGTCTCAGAGAAGGCCCTGCAGTGGGACATGTATGGGCTGCTTACTTACTTTACTTCTTTTCTTTACCTGGATTAGTCCTAATGGACTGGAGTGGTGAAGTGGAGGTGAAGGCCACAAGTGGTGATTCCCTAAACCCATACTATCTCTTTAAGAGTCGACCTGTGCTCTGCAGATGAATGAATGAGGAGCAAACAAGATTGATTGTGATTTTCTTGAAAAATGAGCTGGTAACACGAATTTGTACAGTTGATAAAATACTCCATTTTCGCTTTTTCAATTTTGTGCAAAACATTCTTTGTCAACTATGCTTTCATATTAAAATCTACTGTTTTAAACAAACAGTGTTTTCTCCGTTTCATTTTTCCATTTAGTTATTCAACTATCTAAGCCGGTGGATCACTGTTTGAATTATTGCTCCTCATATAGGGTGCTTATGTTTAATACGACTTTATGTTTCATATTAAACTTGGAATATACCATGAATTTACTAAAATAAAAATAAAAAATAATAATTAAGTAAGCGTAAACTTCAAATTGCCTTAAATACATTTTTCTCTAAAAAATCTTTGGCCTTTGCATCTACGTAATGAGATGATTTACACAGCGTCCAGTATCACCTTCACTCACATTAGATGGATGAAGGCACCACTCTGACACTGCAGCGCCTGGGACATTGTTTGGATATAGTAGGCTTGCCCAGCACCTATACCATCCTGACAGCTTAGTCCACAGGAAAGACAAGGTGAAAGAAAGCTTCGTGAGTATTTCTCTAAATAATTCTAAATAATCTCTACAGATGATGGAATGCGGCTGGTGCGCTCGATGGGTCCACGCGAGCTGCGAAGGCCTCTCAGGTGAAGGATACCAACTGCTCTCCGCTTTACCGCCATCCATTGAGTACATCTGCCGCCAGTGTATGCCCCACGACCCGCCATGGAGGAAAATGCTTACTGAACACCTAAAAGGAAGACTACTCCATCTACTGAAGTTACTAGCGAAGAACAAAAAGGCATGCGCTTTGCTAAAACTGACGCCCCATAAGAACACGCCCGTCCCGAACAAAGCTTACCGCCTCATGTCGCCGCAAGCGATAAGAAAACTTCATTTTGATGACGGCGATGACTCGATGAAGAATACTACAGAGACTAAAGTCTATAGGAATACTTCAAGAGGCAGGCGAACCACTCCAGTCATAAAACCAGAACAGGAAAGTATCTGGCACTGCAACTCCTTGCTAAGCAGTGATGAAATCAAAGAGGAGATACCACACACCTCACACAAAGTGGTCAATCTCCAAGAGCAGATCATGCAAAACAAAGAGATTTGCTTCTCTACCGGTCTGTATGGGGTTAAGACTGAATTCGACGCGGCTTGCGTTGAGGTACACGAGAATAACCCTCCGGAAAAGACTGAGCCGTCGATGGCCATGATGCCGACGACCGTTCACGATGATAAATACGAGGCTATATCCGACGATGATGAGCCAATGAAGATGGCTTCACCAGTTAGGAGTGAACAGGACTTAAGTCCAGCCATTGTGAGGCATTCAAGCACTTCAGGCCTAAACACCGATGACCCTAACAGGATATTATCGCCTTCGCTTCTTGACATAAAGAAAAGAGTCAATAGTGATGAGTATGTTTCCCTAAAAGACTTCAATCACGACATGAAGGAAGTTATTGAAAGGACATCTAACTTTGACCTCAAATCAATCTACAAAGATCTCTTCATGGAGACTTTCCCCTGGTTTGACTGCGAAAGCAACTGTCTGCAGCCCAACTTAGAGGTTGAAGGGGAACACGACGATACGGAGTCATTAAAAGACCAAGAGATGACCGAAAATAAAGATGATGCAACCACGGCACAGGCGAAACTAGAGTCGCCAATGGATCAAATCGTCCCTAAACTTGAAAACGATAAGAAACTCGAAGAGGAATTGTTGGAATTCTATCCACTCGCTGACTCAAGAGCTTGTGTACTTTGTAAGTCTGTCGGCGACTGCTCACCAGCTATGGAAGGTAGACTGTTGTACTGCGGTCAGAACGACTGGATCCACGCAAACTGCGCCCTGTGGTCCGCTGAAGTGTTCGAAGAAATAGACGGGTCTTTGCAAAACGTACATTCAGCGATATCGCGCGGGAAAATGATCAAATGTGCTGCTTGTGAGTTGAAGGGCGCCAGCGTAGGTTGTTGCGCTAAAAATTGCTCCCTGCAGTATCACTACACTTGCGCAAGAAACGAGGGCTGCGCCTTTATGGACGACAAGAGGGTCTTTTGCCCTACACATGGAAAAGATATCCCAAAAAAGAGTCTACAAAAAGACGCCGACTTCGAACTCGCGAGGCCGGTGTACGTTGAGTTGGACAAGAAAAAGAAGAGATACAGTGAAATCAACAAAGTGCAGTTCCTACTAGGTTCTTTAACAGTGCAAAGCTTAGGGAAAATAGTGCCATCAGTGTCAGATTACGAGGAATTCTTGATGCCGGTCGATTTCTCGTGCACGAGGCTGTTTTGGTCGAGCAAAAAACCAGCCAAAGTCGTACGCTACACAATAAGAACCAAACTTATATTGGCTGAGCCTCTACCCGGTTTTGACTTTGGCGTAAACATAACAGTAGACCACTCGATGGAGGCCCCAGTTGTAGAAAGAGTAATGGCGGAAATTGGAGCGTGGCACGAAAGTATTGAAAATGGAGCGGGTCCTGCCACTATGCTCTTGAAAAACGACAAGTCGCCAAAGAAGTTCGGATCTTCACTTACGTTACAAGACCTGGCTGTAAAGCAAGTAGTGGATTATTTGCTAGATAATGTCTGCAAACAAGAACAAGATGACGAAGAACCTCAAAACACAGCCGATTTACTTCCACCCGAGCTCAAAGACGCCATCTTTGAAGACTTGAACCACGATCTTCTGGATGGCATTTCCATGCAAGACATTTTCCCAAAACTAATGTCTTATGAAGATCTTGTAGCCATCGACTTGAAGAGCGAGTTCTACGGTGCTATGTCTCAGTCAGATGATAAGACGATTGACAAGTCAGATTCCCGATCAACAACGGACTATATCGACGAGTTACTTAACGCCAGGCTGGAGTCGGGAAGCAAAGAGCTGAAGAGAAGTAAATCAGAAATGCTTTTACAGAATCACAATCTAAAAACCCTTACTACCGGTCGCGGGCAGCAAAGATCAAGCAGCCTGACCTGGAATAACAAATTCGATACCAGCCTTCTCACCTCTACTATCAAAAGATGTAAAATGGGTCGATCAGCGACAGCTACTGGCAAACTAAGCCCTGTACAAAGAACTCCCTTGTTGGAGAATCCTTTAGACATCATCAAAGAAGAGGCTACCACCAATGACAAGAAACCCAAGGTAGAAACCAACACTAGCACCACAGCCATATGCGAAGAAGCGCCACATACTTCAAGTTTGAATTATCGTACAACATCGCCTAAGCAAAAGGAGCCGGAAACTGGCGCAGAGAAAACTGACAAAACTGAAGGTTATTACACAGACGTTATAGATTTCTATACGAAAATCCAGTGCAGTCCAATATCTCAACTGGACGGCACGGCAGATTGGTCGGGCTCTGAAAGCACTTGTAGCTCTCGACCTAGCAGTCCGAGGGAAAATGAGGACTTCACTCCCATACAACAGTTAGATGGCGCCGAAGATAATCACCCCAGCAATGACGCTTCGAGGAATCAAAACAACCAATTCTTGTACCGAGCCAGTGGCAGCGAAAGTACTTATACAGTGACCATAGCCGGAAACTCCATCAGTGGTCAACCAGAGTTAGTTATGAGGCCTCTGGATGATGGTTCTGGCAACAGTCACATGGAGCAGCCAGTGCGGTGCGACCGATGTCAATGCACATACAGGAACAAAGAATCTTACGATAGACACGTCCCGTCGTGCGATATGATGTCGACGAGCGAAAGTGAAAGTGAGAATCCGAAATCCCCCGAAAACAGGACATTGACGACTTTACAGAATGCTTTCCAAGGGGCGTTCGCGCAACCAATGATCATACACTCCGGCGTCGTGACTGGGACAGAGAATACGATGAAAGCTGAAGGCATATCTGCTAGAAGAACATCTATAAACACTAGACAGATTACCATAAATGGTACCATTGTAGAAACACCTTCTCCCGGGCCGTCCAATGAAATGACCATGACGATAACCGAACAAATGAAATCAGGCACAGTGATTTTCGACCAGAGTAAGAACGTCCAAGTGTCAGCGAGTCAACAAGTGCTGTCATCTCCGCAAATTGTGGTCACACCTCAAATGCTGCTACCACCCAAAACATCATCGGCTAGTGGGCAAAAGATGATGGCACCTCAGATTATCACGCAACAAGGAATGCTGCCTTACAATATCTGTGTGAAGCCAGGAAATGGCAATGGAAATATACAGCATATTCAAGGAGGTGATATGGCGCACTTGCTATCAGGCCACGGCGGAATACAAGTTTTATCGTCCAACTCCAACCAAGTACTTACAATACCATCTAACCAGCAAGGTAACCTTGGGCAAATGATCCAAAACAAAAACCAATTCCCAAACATGGCCAGTGCTTCCTCTATAGCACTGCCTGTAAACTCCATTCAGGGTATGCCCAGTACGTCAATTATCCAAAATATTCAACCGATGATTCGCCCAAACTTACAAGGAAATACCATAGTCGTGCCAGCTATGACTACGCAGAGATTAAATTCGCCGAACACGCAACATAAACAAATACTTCTACCAGGAACGCCGCAAAAGTCACCTAAGAAACAACCAGCTCCGGTACAACCAAAACCTATATTCCAAGCGGCAAATCGAGGTAGAGGAAGACCTGTGCCTAAACCACAAACTATCAAAAGGCATACAAAGTTGGAAAAGACCTTTACCACCATCAACCAACCTCTAGGAGCGGGAAATACAGTCATACAGCTTCAAACAAACAACCAAACAGGTCAACCATCTATAATAATGCAGCCAGTAAACAATCAAAACATTATGTCGGCTTATGTAGAAGCATTATCCCAGCAACAGAATCAAAACATGCAATACATTGCTACTATTGCACCACAGAACGACTACAAGGGACCTACGCAGTTTATATCACAAAACGGTCTTATGCCTCAGACTTTCCAAATCCAACAAACTGAGAATGGTGGCTTAGTGGCTGTACCAAGTGGCGGGATCCCCGTTCTTCTCCCACAAGGGAATGTTGGAATACTGCCTCAGGCGTTGCAACAGGGCACGATCCTACCTCAAGGCGCGATACAAACTCAAGGAATCATCTCTCAGGGCCCAAACGGACCTACAATCCTACCGCAAGCGATTCACACGCAGAATGGTGCGACTATAATACCACAAGGCACTATACAAGGCCTGAATGGAAACCTAACATCGCAAGCGACTCTACTTCCCAACAATACGCTGCAGAACACGCAAAACGGCGGACAAACTACCATTTTGCCAAACCAAGGAAACACTCTCATATCTTCAGGCCATGGTGCTACAATACTACCTCAAGGAACTTTACTACCACAGTTCTGTAACGACCAAGTACTACTAGGCTCGACACCTACACTGGAAATGGTCACAGATTCCTCCGGTTGTATGTATTTGACAACCCAACCTGTTTACTATGGCCTAGAAACGATAGTGCAAAACACTGTTATGTCATCACAACAGTTCGTGTCAACGGCAATGCAAGGAGTGCTCGCGCAGAATAGCAGTTTCTCAGCGACGACGACTCAGGTCTTCCAAGCCAGTAAGATTGAGCCTATTGTCGAAGTTCCTACGGGATATGTAGTTGTGAATAATGTCGGTGAGGCAACCCAAGTAGTATCTTCAGCGCCGAACGTCGTTACAGCCCAGACGATTCAAACTTCACCACAAACCATCAAGAACGTCAAGGCTCAAATACCTAATCTGACTCTACAACCATTGCCTGATAAGTCCCACAATTCTAACAGGCAGACGCCTAAAGTGATCCAAATGAGTCCATCGTCGATAGCCTTAGCATCACAAGCTGGGACGATAATAACAGGGCGAGCGAATATAAATCCTATCACATCGCAAATACATGGCATGACTCTATCTAATGCGCAAAGTTTCCAAAGGAACAATATTTCCAAAGCAAACACGGTATCAATGTCACCAAACGTGACTTTAATATCTTCGACTGGGCAACCAGTGATGGCTATCTCACAGTCTGTACCGGCGTCAGCGTTCTCTATGCAATCGATACCCTTATCCCAGCCTATCGTGTCAAGCTCGGTCGCGCCGTCTATGAACAAGAATGTCAACTCAAAGGTTGAAAACTCGCACCTTATCGAGATAGGTGGGAACTTAGCGGATAGCGCCAACTCTAATAGTATGCCTACGATCAATGTGACGCAGAGCCTAAAGTCACCAACACCTTGGAGAGTGAGCACGCCAAGTAGCGTTCCCAACATAGACCACAATAAAAATATTGAAATGCAAAACGTAAAAACTAGCTGTGCAATGAATACTCAGATGAACCAAAATAATATGAGGCAGCATCATCACGAGCCTGAGAAAATGAACCAGAACTGTATGGTACCTAGTTCCATCAATAGCAGTTCAGTATCGGGACCGAACGCTCACCTTCACCACTTTGAGTCGAGTCTCAACGTCAGTCATCATTCGACAACGCACACGACTACCAACAATGTGATACAAATAACAGCCGGCAACATCTACCCGCCTTCCTCGTCTGTGATGAGTACAAGCTTCGACCCAGAAACTGCTATAAAATTAAGTAAGATCAACGCGTTATCGAAAGCAGAAGGGGGTCACTTGAACTTCTCGCAAGAAATAATGGCGTCGCACTCCCAACAGCACGCACAGAACGAAAAGACCTTCCAGAATATCGGAAACAATGATATCAAGCACGCGGATAGCATAAACAATCAAATGAATATTCATAAGCTTAATAGTTGCCAAATGACAAGTAATAACTCTCCATCGATCAACATTGTTCCGCACAACATAATGCGCCCGCCCTCTCAAAATAATCAGAACACTCAAAACAATCAGAATCAGATGTGTTCTATATCGACACAGAACAGTTCGGCTCACGGAATTCAGATGCAAAACTCTAATAACAGCGGAAACATGTCGTGTCAAGAAGTGTCGAATAACAGACTAAGCATCACGGTGTCTAGCGATAATAACCAGCAATCTTCGTCTTGCTCCAATCAGCAACATGAAGTATCAAACACAACAATAAATCCTTCTAATATTGGTCATGGCAACGCGCAGATGATGTCCCATGAAAACAACCACCACCCGACAAACCAGATCCATATCATGAGCGGTCAAATTCAACATAACAGGCCCGAAAACTCGCAAATGCAACAAAACAATCTGCATAATCAAGGACAGGCTAACCGATCCTTCCACGAGAATATCGGCGCACAGAGCCATAATCAAGTAAACATGCCCTCTAACAGGACAACACCTGATAATACGAACTTAATAAACCAGTCCCATAATATGCACAATATTAGCAATAACCATAACCATAATCGATCCCAAAGTGAAATTAATCATATGCATATGCAACAATCAATGTCCAATATGCAAACCAACAGGATGATGATGGAAAACATGCAAGGGCACTCTATAAATAATGTAAACCACCAGATGCATGCAAATCGGTCAATGGACAACATGCATAATCAATTAGTCCAGCATGGCGTCTCGCAGATGAATCACCACATGAATAATTCAAACCGACAGATTGATAACAGCATGCATGTGAATCAGCAGATGTCGATGCCTCAGCGACAGATGGATAACATTAGCCACCACCATCAACATCCAATGCCCAATGTAATGCAATTACAAAACAACAGGCAACACATGGATAACAACATGATGGGTCTACACCAACACATGCCCAATCAGATGCACAGTAGACAAATGGAGGGCAATATGCATATGCATCACATGCCTGGTACATCTCAAAATATGGGCTTGGCCAATCAGATGGAAAGTTCTAGCTCAATGACGCCGATGATGCAGAACATTCACAGCAGACACGATAACAGTTCAATGTCTATGCAAAACATGAACTCGATGGCCCAGATTCAAAACAACAGAAGTTCCATCGAGCATCCGCCGCACATACAGCATCCAATGAATAACATGAGTCCCATGAACAACATGAACATTCACAATACAATGCAGATTAGCAACAACCAGCCGATGATGCATGTACCAAATATTCCAGACATAAAGAACGAGATGCAACCTTCTTGCAGTGGAACTTGCTCGAATAACAGCCCACAATTCTCCAATAATCAGTCGTCGTTCGAAATGTGCGCCAGTGCTAATACAATGTCTACCGGAAATATTATGCATGGAATGAATGTGAACAACTCCAATATGACAAACAACATGATGATGAATAATGTCAATAACGCTGGCATTTACGGAGGTTCTAGCCAAAGTATGACGGGACACGAGATGCTAATGTCTTGCAACAACTCATCAGACCATAGTGTTAACAACCTCATGACAGGAAGCTCTAATCACATGATAATCAACAATTCACAGTCGCACGCTAACAACAATCAAAACCAAATGCTGGGAACGCAAAACAATTCCCAAATAAACATCAGCAGCTGCAGTATGAACGCTAATACCTCGCAAAACCAGCTAACAAACATGGACAACCAAATAAATAGGTCTAATATTGAACAAACTAAATTCGTGTCAGAAGTTTGTCGAGGTAAAAACATCATGGGACCTCCCGCGACCGCTAATATGGGACCAATACAAAATATTCCGAATAACGACTGTGCTAAAGTTAACATTGTCAGTAACGACAAACAAAGTCACACGATTTCTGTCAACAATCAAATGAATTTCATGCCAATGAATACTCAGAACAACAGAGTTATCAATTTACCAGAAAGGGGTAGGATGAGCAATGCTAATATTGAGAATAACATGCCGTTGCCACAACAACATAACATCAGAGTTGTGACAAATAATAACAGCAATGTGAGTGGCATCACGGCCGATCCTTTGACGTTCCAGCAGAAAAATGAAAGTACTAGCACAATGATCAATGTTCCATTCCAAGCTATACCTAATAGTGCTCCTATGAACATCAATGTGAACTCAAGTAACAACACTGTCAATATCACAGTTCAAAACAATCTTGTTGATCCAAAGATTGCCTCCAAAGCTTCAACAGACATCACATTCCCGCTCCAAGCAAATACAAATATCCTTCCAAACCAAAACGCCAATAGCAACATGATTTGCATACCAGTACAGAATAGCACAATCAACTTGCAAACTCAGAACTCCAGCTCCAGTATATCATTGCCAAAAGCACCACCCACTCAACAGTCTGGTATACCAACTAATGTCGTCAACCCAATGTCAATGAGACCGATGAACAGGGTGTTACCACTACATAGAGATGGTCAAAGCAAATCTGCGACCAAGACCTCGGCCGCCGCTAGAACACCTCCGGTACCGAAACAAAGGCCCGTGAGCCATGACATGCCAGACTTGAACATGAAAGATGAAACTATTGACAGTGATTTGGAAAAAGCTATTGAAGAGTCCAAGCGAATGATGGAACTTGAGAGAATTAAACGTGAAAAGGAAGAAAGAGACAAAGCTAGAGCTGCACAAACAACACAGTCTAACCAAGCTAATACCAGCACAGCAACCGTCACAGAAACTCCGCAAGTGACACCAATTCCAGTTGCTACCGCTAAAATGCCGTCCCTGCCTTCGCTTGACGCAGAAATGGTAGACGTCGAGCCACCGAAAATACTAACAGAAAAAGACACTAACAAACCGCCCGCGTTGACTAAACTACCGACGACCACTACTAAAGTTATGAAGAGGCCTTTGGGTGATAGAAAGACGGAAAACGAGGCTGTGGTGACTAAGAAACAGAGCAAAATATCCAAGGGGCAAGAGAATATAATCAAAGGCTCTTCGTTGGCAAAACACAACCCTGACCCTCCAAAAGACGATGGGCCAAAGCTGATATACGAAGTTCAATCCGAAGACGGCTTTAGCTACTCGTCGACGTCCCTAACGGATCTCTGGGCCAAGGTTGTGGAGGCAGTGCAGAATGCGAGGAAGGTGTCCGGGCTGCCGCCTATTCCGTACAACCTGCCGTCCACGCTGTCAGGCGCCCATTTGCTTGGCTTGAACAACAATGGACTGAGATATCTCGTCGAACAACTTCCAGGGGTAAGTTGACTTTACCTTATTATTTTAAAGCTCAATTTCGAGTTCCTTTGGGAGCCAAATGAGTCGACGACTGAATTAATGGATCAGAAATAATTTTGCATGCTCAAAAAATTTCAGATTGAGGATCTTAATGGAATTTGATCTAGTGGAAATACATAAATATCACTCATCTCTCTAGTTCTCCTCATAAACAATGAATTTAGTTTTCATTATGAAAGCGGATATGAATAAAAAACTAATTATTCCTGCACCATTTTAACAGGTGAGCCGCTGCACAAAGTACAAGATCCGTCAGGGCCGCCAACTTAACAGCTGGGACAATGACCTGGATCTCAGCGAGGGCTTCAAGGAAAGCCCCTGGGGCAGCGCCCGTATCGGCCCCGTCACCCGCAAGCCCAACCACGATATGTTTAGCTGGATGGCGTCGCCTTTCAGGGAGGAACCACCGCCTTTCAGTGGGGTGGAGAGCGAGAATTTGATCTCAAGGTATATATATTTCTAAAAGTGTTTACGTCTTCTTTCTTTATGTGCCATCCAACCAGAGGTTGGAAAACAATTCGTCGATCTTCCTTTTCGAGGCTGCCAATACAAACAAAGAATTGGTACTCTGTCGAAACCACTGTCGTAAGTTGTGTAAACATGAAATCTTTGATATCCCAGGTTTGCATCTTCCTGGAATTGGTGAAACTTGGTGTTTCGCCTATTTGAAGTTTTTGCTTGTTAGAAGGAGAGCGCGAGTGGCACTGGAAACAATAGGCAATATTTCGAATGTCGGACTCTCGTTATCCGCGCTGGTGCCGCTGGAAACAAAACGAAGAAATTTGAATTTAGACAATCACATTTTACAATACCCCTATTTCCAAAATTCTAGCAGTTCAATTGATTGATGTCCCATTCAGTGTTTTGTATTTATTCACTTATGTCATTATTTCCGCTTTTATAGGCGATTGGCGACTCTGCCGCTGGCGATGAGGTTCAGACACCTCAAAGAGACCTCGAAGGTCTCAGTGGGTGTCTACCGATCACACATTCACGGACGCGGACTGTTCTGCAAGAAGGACATTGAAGAAGGTAAGATGAATTAAACAAACTACTGTTTTCCGACTGGATATTTGCAGTGTAAGTGCATTTGGCACGGCTGCAATAAAACTGCCAACACACCGATGCGATGGCTAATAAGTGTGAAGTCACAGCGACTGCAACTCCATAAAAACCACTATAAAAACAAAATGTTTACTTAACGAACTCCATGAAACGTTTATTGAAACTATTCTTGTTTCTACAAGCTTTCTTTCTAATTGGCTTCGTCTCTGATTTTGTGATCAACCACAGCCTAACCTTACCACCGTTTCCAGGCGACATGGTGATGGAATACGCCGGCGAAGTGATACGCGCAGTGTTAGCCGACCAGCGCGAAAAGCGTTACGAGGCGATGCGCGGACGCCGCGGCGTCGCCGGCTGCTACATGTTCCGGATCGACGACAACCTGGTTGTGGACGCCACGCTAAAGGGCAACGCCGCGAGGTTCATCAACCATTCGTGCGATGTGAGTGTTTTATTTTTAAATATCTTAAGCCCGCTTGCACCACCGACTTAAATCCATTTAACCCCGAGTTAAACAGAAATTTTGATAGTTCCGCCATACTTTATAATTATGTCAAAATTCTGTTTAACTCATGGATTTTAGTCGGTGGTGCAATCAGGCTTTATACAAGGTGTTGATTAGTAAAGTGACGCCCGACTCGGCCGACTTTCTACTCATCAATACAAACAACTTTTTTCTACGGGACCAACTATAAATTCTTTAAAAAAATCAACTGTTCGAATTTTTGTATGGGCCAGCTGTTTTCTTTCGAGATTTCGAGGTCGGACGGGTATTCAACCCCAAAAGGTGGTCAGAAGACGATGAGAAGAAATTATGGACTACTCACAAATGGCTGACATTTTATTGTAGCTAATGAACTAGAGCACAGTTACACGTCAAAGATTTATTTTTAGACAGCTTAGTTTCCTCGTGAGATAATATTATGTAAGCAACTTTTCTATTTGCAAGAATTGAACTTAAAGGGTTCTATTATTTAAGTCTATAATCAGGATTTTTTTAAGTAACTTTATACAAGGAAGTGGCATTATTTTCATGATGGATACTGATGAACGAGGTTTATACTGTGTATTTCATAATTTATTTTTAAAATAATAATTATAGAATCATTTATACAAGTCGTTTACAAAACCGCACAGCTACGTTATGAGATTATTGGCCTTTCATGCTAACACGAAGGTTTTTGTTGTACTTCTGGGTGAGTCCCGGTGCCATGTTTATTGTTCATAAGTAATTGAACCCTTCTACTTCTCGATGCATAAAAGAAAGTTTGCCGAAAGTTGCCGATTATATTTTATTTATATTTTTTTCCGCAACACTATTTTACAAATCAAATTTAATTCTTCAGTTGAATTTTCATTTGTGCTGTTTTTTTCATTTTAAGTTGTGCCGGTATTAATGTTGTGACACAAGAATGTTTGTATAACATGTTGAAGGAATTTTCTGATAAAGAATTTGCTAAAAAGATGGATTTTGTGGAGAACAAGGTAATAAAAAAACTATTTTTCCGGAGGACAAAAAAAAGAGTTTTTGCATCAGTTTTCACTCATAAAAGCGGAAATTAAGATGAGGTGGGTTGCGGCCAACAAGATGGAGCACGGTTTTGTTAAATAAAGCATTTGAAATAAATCATGCTGGCATCGGAAAAAAGAGTGGTCGTCCGCCGAAGTTGATCGACGAATTGTCTGATCTCATTAAAAGGCGTAAAACGGTTTCTTTAAAACACAGGACTGAAACTGAAGAGCTCATTTATGCTACTCAAATGAAGCTTAGATTCCAGATGAATTAATTATATTCCATAAGAATTTGATTTGTTCACGAAACATTACTAAATGACTTTACTAACGAGGAAGTACGATACTTCAATGAGCAGATAAGATGTTTAGAGGACACAAAGATAGCAAGGGCAACAGGAGAAATATCTGTAAAAAATACGATGCTGTTCACTAAAATTGACGGTAAAATGTGCACCATTCAGCCACCCATATACTATCAACTATGAGATGCTACATTTTTGCAAAGCAACTTCTAAATATTTAAATATTTGGCAGCATTAAAAGAAGTAGATGCAGATACTTTAAAATTTGACTTGTCAGTGCTGCACGCAAAAATAAGGTTTTTCCAAACCTTGCTTCATATTGCATATAAAAAAACCATACAAATATGGCAAATAAGGACACAAGCTGATAAAGACACTGGATACATTGGATGACGAAAGTTCGGAGTCGGTTAGTGAATAGTGTTAAAATCTTAAGAGTGCTTACGAGATTATTTTCTGTATAAATATTGTAAAAAGTTATATAAATTAAAAA
Organism: Yponomeuta plumbellus; assembly: GCA_947310845.1. NCBI lineage: Eukaryota > Metazoa > Arthropoda > Insecta > Lepidoptera > Yponomeutidae > Yponomeuta > Yponomeuta plumbellus. Next base: position 8,288,587 of record OX371209.1, on the reverse strand, counting down.
CAAATGTAAATAAAAAAATTGTTTTTTTCTTACATATTTATACTAGGTGCCACTAAATCATATAAGCCTATAAAATTGGTATGTCCGCCTTTTGGGGTCAAATACCCCTATGTGGGTCGATTCGATAGTAAAGGTTCTTCGTGTTGATGAGTAGAAAGTACCCTGAGGCGGGGGTTACTTTACGAATAAACACATTGTATACGCAAACCTACCAAATAATCACAAAAAAAAACTAAATTGCTGAAGTCATTTCGTAAGATAACAAACACTATGATACGAGAGTTTTGTGTACCTATTACATTTTATTTTATTTAAGAATAACATTTATTTTCCTTCAAATTCCCCACAGACTAGACTATGGTTGCGGTATTAGATTAACGTGGTCCTAATAAAATTCCTTCTCCTTTGCAGCCGAACTGCTATTCCCGTGTGGTGGATATCCACGGCCACAAACACATCCTGATATTCGCACTTCGTCGCATCACTGTCGGCGAGGAACTGACTTACGACTACAAGTTTCCCTTCGAAGAGGTCAAGATACCCTGCACCTGCGGAGCCAAGAAATGCCGCAAGTACCTCAATTGAATTTGCAACTGTATTTCTTAAGAATAAGTGCGATTTCGCATTGGTCAATTATTCAAAGGGCGTTTAAAGATGGCCCCCTCTAGAAATGGTTCATGCGCAAGATTTGTCTGCGGTGGGAAGCATAGGCATTTTGTAAGATTTCTTATGTAATGCGATGAGATTTCTTGCAAAATCCTCGACCACTTAGTGCGTGTGTTGCAGCTCAGAGTTGCGAGCTATTAATAATCGAAAAATATGCAGGCACCTAGTTTGCCTAGCCTAATATAATAATGGAAAGTACATAAACAGACAGAGTTAGACGTTGTAATTTTAGAAAAATATAAAACTAATGAAATATAATAATCTACTTTACAAAAGGACATGAACCAAAATGGATTGGATTTATCGATGGATCTCCTATGAAATTCTATAGTGTGAGTTAGAGTGATGCCCTCTACAAACTAAACTAAAAGTATATTTAACTTTAAGTGGCGTTTGGGAGTTTGGGGCTTGGTACGGGGACGTATGCAAATACTGGGTTAAGCACAATTTGTATGTTGTATGATAAATTGATAAGACGAATGAGTCAATTCCACATATCCTGTTGTTCCGACCACTTGTAGTATTCCTACAGTGTTTGAGGTTTGGTTAAACGTTATTCTTGAATCTTGTTATGATCTCTTTCATGAATCTGCCCAGTGTTTAACATGAGCTGTTGGATTTTGTAGAATAAGTTTTATTACTTAAGAATTATTTTCTTATTTTGTGATAGGTTTATACGTGTTTTTTTGTACATAGATCTTGTAAATCGACGTAATCGATTCGCGAACGGCTTAAGTGTCTGCCCTAAGGTGTCCCGCACTTAGTTATGATGATGTGATAATGTCTGTCCCTGTATTGGGCCGGCTGTTGTGTAGCTAATGTACATTTGTTCCTTGTTTTATAATTCTTATTCTGGTTTCGGTCAAGTCTATTAGAAAAGTGGACGCGAACAGTTTTGTACATACTAAGGTAACTTGTAGAATAATCGTAGAACCTATAGTACATAACGAAAAGTAGGAATGTTTCAAGTACAACGTTACTTTTTAATTATAATTTTTCTAGCAACTTTAAAATGATGAATTTGTATAGTGAAATCGATTTGTAAATAAGAGGAATTATCTGACATAATAATAGTGATGTTAAGTCATAGGCTAGGTCGTATGAAACAGTATCAAGGTGTATACATAATAAGTTATTCCTATGAACATTGATCGAGCAGTTTTCTACTGGTTGGATTTAGGAAGAAGATAGCTGAACATGCAAATAAAATGGACATGCACAAAGCTTCTATGCCCGTGTTCACGCAACGCTGTACAATCATCAGTGATCGGAGTTAATAAACTTAATCTTACATGCGCTAAGGAATGGAAATACCTACGATCACTAATGATTAATAACTGGCTTTAGAGATGTTCACTGAAGTTGAAGTTAGAGTTCGCAACACTTAGCACATATATCGGCTTTAAGCAAAAAGTGCACAGTTTGGGTTTCACGACACGTCGAAGTTAAGACAGCTACTTGTTAGTTTTACTGTACAATCGATTATATCATTTTTACATTACGTTTTTCTAAGCATTTATAGACTGACCTGAATCGTTTAGGCATCACAAATGTAACTCATCCATCACATGAATTCATAGTCACAGTCCGATTGTTTTAATTAATTGCAAATGCTATTAAAATTATTTTATAGTGCGTAGTTAAGATGCAGAAGCGTCATGTAGGAAAAGAAATTTAGAGTTAAACTGATCGGATGCCATAGTTAAATACAGTTGAATAAATCAATTTTGTTGCTGCATCGAACGGCAGCAGTTTTTAAATAGAATATCGATAATTATGTATATTGTTAATGTGTCCCAAGTATTTTATAGATAAAAACTGATATTTAGAGCAGATGATAATAGTATTTGTATCGGTTCGCGATGCTGCTGTGGTTTGTTTAATTTGATATTTTTGAGAACTTTTTCTACTGCAACATTTTACTGCTATGCTTCGGCATCATACAACAAACTAAGCATATAATTCACGTGAAGCAGCTAATTATTTCCGTCACTATAAAACTAGTCTATGTTAAACAGATAAGTGATGTGGTTTAGCACGACAGTTCAAATCATGATAAGTAATTGCTTTAGTTAATCGAAAGGTTGTTATTTTGTGTACATTTGATACAATTAGTCCAAGTTATAACTTGCATCGACATTATGATAATAATTAACAGACTCGAGGCTAGTGGGGGTTGGGAGACGTATACTCGCTCAAGTGATTATACAAAGTGTTATTGGAAAAACCTTTAGGTTGCGTCCCCAGTAGGCAAACTGTTCGCTGCCTACTGAGTGAGCCGCAAATTTGTAGCCAACTGAAATTCGACTTAGCGGCGTACTCAAAGCGAACAAAATTATTTCGCCGCCGAGTGGAACAGGCTTTTCTGTGAGTCAGCCGCCCACTGAGATAGTCAGCGCGCGTAACGTTGCAAATTGCGTAGATTGAGCGCAAAACTAGCAAACTGTGAACACTCCATTTAAAGTATATAGAAGGGCATACTAAACCGATACGCCGCTAACTCAGTCGGTAGCAAACTGTTTGCCAACTGGGGACGCAGCCGTAAACTATTTGCGGTAACTAACTAAGGTACTGATAGTAAAACACTTTCGATGAGCAAATTAGCCCGCGTCACGTTTCAATATGAAAATGTTGAATTTTCAACTGCTTATTTGTGATAGAACAAATGGTTTAATCACAAAAACATCTTCATCGAGTTACATCTACCCAACACAGTAGATATCTGGGTCCATAGATAAAAGTAAATACAGATATTTTAATTCACAACTATGTTACATACACTATTATGTATTTTTAAATGATTAGTTTTTTATTTAAGTAAGATTAACACGAATTTCCTTTCCTATTACTGTTTCTCTTCTTTTGAATGGAATCTTATTACATTATCACAATAATTAAAGGCAAGCTCCCGATTCGGTTAATTTTTTGTTTATTTTATGTGAATATTGAATAGTGATACATTGTAAAGCTGTGTTTGCAACTGCAAGTAAATTGTGCAACCAATTTGCACAATTTACCTTGCTCAGTGTAAACGTGGCCGAAATTTTAATAATGGCGTGCTGCAATTGCGCATACATTTTATGTAGTATTGTATAAAATTCTTGAAGAAAAGACCAAAAGTCACCAAGTGATGATCCAAGTTTGAATTAAGTTTTAAGTGTGAACCTCTGTTCTTGATATTATTTTCTGTGTTAAAAGTAATGCTTTTATTTAGTTGGCTCTTTCCTAATAAACGGCGGTGTTGTCCCTTTCTCCCTTTGTTGAAGTGAGAAGGCAGAAAGGGACAAACATACAATAAAATTGTTCATTAGAAAGGGACATCACACAATGCCATTTTGCCTAATGTTATTATAAATTATATTGATTGCTTTAAAAGCACCAATTTTTACAATGCATAATAGTTTCTATGACCTGTCTATACATTTTTATTATTTTATTTATTTCTATCATTATTTTGTATTGTGGTAAATTTTACCAAAAATAAAAATACTAAAATATGCTTTACTAGTGGTTTTCTTTCCTCGTTGTTTCGTCCACAACACGCTAGGTATGAATAATAAATTAACAAATAAATGAAGACGTGAGTGGCTGAAGGTGGTATGTGTTTTTTGTGTGGAAAAAATTGTAGTGAAACATAAACTTCAATTTACTCAAAATCTGAAAAATTGTACTATCACCTTCATCCACTCACGTCCGCAAATAAACGCTCACGACTCTGCTACAACCCGGAAAAAATAATATTCAAATATGGGCTTTAAATATTGCTGTTTAGATATATTTTACATTGGCATCATAAAATATATCTAAAAAGCAATATTTAAAGCCCATATTTGAATTATATTATTTGTGGGCTATGAACTTTAAGCTCCTTGCAGAGCCCAGGCCATGGAATATTAATATTCAATGCCTAGACTCATAAATTGTCAGTCAATTGCTTACTACAACTGTAGCGCGAGCGCCCATACGTTGACGATGCAGTACATGAACTTGTTCTCCCAGCGGACCGTGCAAGTGCCGTCGAGCTGCGTGTCCCAGTAGTACGCGACCGCCGTATGCAGACCGGAGCCGTTCTTCTGCGTTATCGTTATGCGGACTGGAAAGATAACTTGGTAAAAGGAGCTTGTTTGAGTGATTTTTGTGGGGCTGCCCTCGTACCCTCGACGAATTTTGTTTACTTACGTTAGTGTTAGAGTAGGTAGGAAGCGGGAGACTTAGGTTCGATTCCCAGTGCGGGCATGTACCTATGACTTAGTTTTATAAGTTACGTACATCGTGAAGTTATAAGTAGGTACTAGGTAGTAGCAATACCACTCGCTAACTGTGAGGGAATCTGAATGCTATTCAATACCTCAGCGCTTGAAATCGCCAATCCGCGGTGGGCACGCGTGGTGATTAAAAGCCCATACTCTGCCTCTCTCTCTCTCTCTCTCTCTCTCGCTGAGAGAAGGCCTGTGCTGTACAGTGGTACCTACACGTACTACCATCAAATAGCCTGCATACAACGTAAACGTCCCACGCCTATACCTAAGCATCGCGCTGCAAGCCGCAGGTCTTAGGAGTACCTATGACTTTCATCACCACCAAGGATGTTTCAGCAAAGTTCATGATCACCGCCAGTGATAGGTTTTTTTATACGTGGCTCCACCATGCATTGACGTAGTGCTTAAAAAAGAGGGCCCAAACGCAAACGACGCGATCCGACAGAGAACCAAAGTCACCGACATAGCCCACCGAATTAGCATGCTGAAGTGGCAGAGGGTCGGCCATATCACCCGAAGAACTGATAACCGATGGGGTAGACGAGTTCTTGAGTGGAGACCGCGGATCAGTAAAAGTGTAGGACATACTCAGACTCGTGGGAGTGGGGCGATGTTCTTCGCAAGGCGGCTGGCAAGAACTGGATGAGAATAGCCGAGGACCGTGCTCAGTGGCGTGCAATGGGATAGGTCTATGTCCAGCAGTGGACAACCATAGGCCGATGATGATGATGATGATGATGAACGCAAATAAGTACAAAAAAATCATATACTTAACTACAGCCAGAAACAAAGTGCTGAAAATAATGTCGCTGCTGATAAGATCGAGAGACAATTAATTGACAAAGGTACATAAGTAAGCCATAATCTCAGAATAATAATCATTATTCTGAGGCCATAATTATGCTAAGCGATTAATGGCTCCGAATAGGATGGGTGGTACTGGCGTAGCATGACTTTAAATAATAAACACCAACGGGCGTCTTTAGTAACAAGAATACTCAAGAATTGGGTAGATCCATTCATAGCGAAGTGCTAGTTAGATACTACGATAGCACGCGATCTTTGCAAGCAATGTGAAAGTAGCTTTATCAAGTTTTCAAGGTTTTAAGGTAAGTAAAGGTTTTTCAATCATTCTGTGGGTAAAGTGGAAATGAGGTATCTACCAACATCAACCTTTACACCCGTACTCTCACAGGTTGTCTGGAAGAGATCACTTTTAGTGATAAGGCCGCCGTCTGTACTTTTAGATCAGAGGTTCCCAAACTTTTTTTCTCGTGGACCACTTTCAAAGTTTTACTATGTTCGGTAGACACCTGCTGCTACATTTCTACTGTATTCCCAAAACTCCTAAATACTCGTATCACCCTAAATTAGGGTTAATTAGGGGACCCCCACTTACAACTTGTGAACCCCCGTTTTCTTTTCAAGTCTTCTTCGGTGACCCCGTGTGGTCTTTGGGAACCTATGTCTTAGATTAAGAAATACCTGTGTAATCTATTTGTTTTATGTAAGTACAATAAAGTGTTCTCTATCTATCTATTTTTTTTGTTGAAATGGCAACCAGCCGATGTTGACAAATTCTGCCCAAGTCACGTCTTGACACGAAATGGGCAATTTTTTATTTATTTTTAAGTTACTTAAATTTTGATTTTTTGCGAAGACTTTTGAGTTTGCAACTAACTAAAATGTAAAGTTTGATATGCCCTAGACCTAGAGTAGGTAAAGTCAACAAACAGCACAGTTCCACGACTGATTATTACGATACATATTTCTTTCGACGCACTGTCGACAGCACGTCAACCTTCACATTTTAGTTGCAAAGTCGCCCGTAATGCAACGGAGCAGAGTGCATGGGTGTATAGGATGATGTGCTGTCGACTGTACATTGAGTAGCCGTACCTTCTTTTGTTCAATGTGTCTAAAAGAGAATTATAGGTACAATAATAATTTTACTTGATGCTACTTAGGTACCTATATATTTAAAAGGCTTATTCATCTTGGAGAGTCTTGCCAGGGTCTTATCCGTAATGATCTGTATCCACTGCGGAGTCCGGGAGTGACTATAGGCGTTCCCGCCCAAACACAGCTCGATGTTGTCGCGCACGATCTTCTGCACGTCTTCAACATTGAATGCGACGTCCTGGTAAACGTAAACATAAACATTTGCATACAGGCACATACCTACATTGCTTCTGGCCCCACACTAGGATACCTACCCTGTGTCGTGGGAACCAGAAACAGCAACGTCACAAACATGCAAACATCCAAGACCTGGAGATTTTTTTTCTCCCCAGCCGGGGATCGAACCCGGGAACTCTCGAACCTATGGTAAAGCTAACCGTTACGTACGCCACAGAGGTCGTCAAAAATTCCAGAAACTTCAATTTGGCCAAAAATAACTCTCATTTTCAGGGCAATTTGGTCCTGAAAAGGGATGGCCTGCTTGCCTCACCTAATCACAATGCATCAAGGTAGCTAGTTACCTACATTGTAACTAGAGATTTTGGGTCACATTTCATAAGTTTATAACGACTATTCGACGTGCATTTTAATAAGAGTTTATTAAAATGTTAAAAACATATTAAAAACTTTGGCCTCTGTATGTACAGTCGAGTTCATAAATATATGAACACTTCCGCGGCTTCAAAAATATGTGTGCAAATAAGGTTACAAAAATATCTAGCATGTTATGCAATCAAAAATATATCAACGTTTTACTGGTCATAAATATCAACACAAGGCTTCACAAATATATCGACAACTGAAATAAATATCTGCACAAAATATTGTCACATGGATGTCAACAACTTTAGTTACATAAATATCTATACATGAATTGGTCATTTTTATTAGGACAAGCTGACCTGCAAATATATCTACACAAATGTCAGTCATATTTATGTGAACATGTGTTTGTGCAGACTTGTCAGTGCATATTTCTGTCTTTTATAGAGTTTCTGTATCTGTATGCGATACAAACTTCTTATGCACCACATGGCAACGTCGTCATCGCTTTTTGTCATTTTTTGAAGAATACGGGAAAACAGACCGAGGACAAAAGACAGTGCTATTTTGTTTTTTCCGTTGACTATTTTAGAACCTAGTAGTAAATGACGCAGTGGCCTAGGGGTATCTGTACGCAACTTTTGCTTAGTGTTGGCGTGAGTACCAACTACGCTTTTTTGCAATTTTTACATCGCTAGTTTTTTAATCGCAAAAAGAACATACCTACAATAGAGGATGGGCATCTTGGTCTAGTACAATACAAAAGACATGGCTAGATTGGGAGGTACATAGTCAAACATTTGGGTGCGTTTACCCTGTATCACGGTTGAAACGTGCATTTCAGTACATTTTGATATTTTTATATCTTCCTCACATAGTTACTATGAGTTTGCTATTTTTTATTCTGCTGTCCCAGAACTACTACCTATAGGTAATGCAGTAGATATAGTATATGAATAAAAACAAAATTGTGCAAATATTAAGTATCATCATCAACCCATTATGTCTCGACCAAGGGGCACGGGTCTCTTCCCTGAGGAAGGTATAGGCCATACTCCACCACGGGGGCCGAGTCCGGATTGGCGGAGGCTTGTAAGACTAGTGGCTGGTCTTACTGTCAGAAGATTTCAAGCCGCCCTAAGACCTCTGACTTGGCATAACGACTGCCATCTATCGACGACAGCCGGCACCAACTGCTTAACGAGCCTTGCGAAGCACGGAACCGCTCGGAAAAATGCCACTAGCGTTAGTCATAAATGGTGACCCATCCATGGACAGAACGCGCCGTATGTTACTTAACATTAATAATCGTTTAAGTTCACTCAGGCAGCCCAGGCTACGAGCGATTTTGTAGTATCGCAATCTTACACCATCTAACCCCATAGATTTTCGATGGGGTTAAGATCAGGGCTTTTCGGGGGCATTTTAATTCATTTTAGTTCCTCTCGATTTTCCATCTCGGAGATCCACAATTGTACTAAGTAAGCATTGTGAATGCTACAATTGTCTTGAACAAATTAAATTTGGTGGTTGTCTGGGGAAACAATTTTTGCAGAAGGCAAAAATTAGTCTCTCTATACATTTTTGTTCGCAGCACATACCTACCTATGCATGCATGCCATACACAAACTTTACATGCAATTCTTACAAGGCACGATGACGGTTGTTATGATTATGACAGTGACATCATGAAGTTATCTTTCATAAATCTTTTCATTTAGATAAATAAGTGACCATCAAGAACTCATAAATATACAACCTCTTTAAAAGATTATCATGGAGTTCGTACCCTATAGGTTGTTCACATAAATATGGCTGACTTTTGTGATTATATTTGCAGGTCAGCTTGTCCTAATAAAAATGACCAATTAATGTATAGATATTTATGTAACTATAGTTGTTGACATACATATGACAATATTTTGTGCAGATATTTATAAATTTTTAGTTGTTTATATATTTGTGAAGCCTTGTGTTGATATTTATGACCAGTAAAACGTTGATATATTTTTGATTGCATAACATGCTAGATATTTTTGTAACCTTATTTGCACACATATTTTTGAAGCCGCGGAAGTGTTCATATTTGTGAACTCGACTGTACAGTCGATAGCACGTCAACCTTCACATTTTAGTTGCAAAGTCGCCCGACTCGCCCGTAATGCAATGGAGTAGAGTGCGTAGGTGTATAGGATGATGTGCTGTCGACTGTAGGTATAACCACTTTCACTTCACACTAGATGGGTGAAGAGACCATTCGGGCGATGCAGTGCCTAGCTAGGATATTGTTTTTTTTTTTTAAATGCAGCAGCACCTAATACCATCCTGAGAGCTTAGTCACCAGTCTTCGTTAAGTTACACAATGTTACGTGGATCTAAGAATTTGTAATAGTAATACACGACGTGTATCGATAACATCGAGAGGAAACCACGGCTGGTTGGCTCAGATATAGACACAAACAGTCAATTTTAAACAGTCAATTCAACAAGGACTTTTTATTTATGTTCCAAAGTCGCTCGAAAAATTTAATTTGAGTGCAGTGCACGTATAAAATGTTGATGCTCCGTGTCGTCGTACCACGGTGTGTGCGTGGCACGTAGGGTTAGTGTGAAAACACCCTTAAGAAAGCAGACCGATCTACTCTTGGTACCTAATTTATTTTTTGTGGTAACATCATAGGTACCCACTGTGAATATTTCAAATTAGATAAGTACCTCCTCATCGTCCTCTGGTGCCTGTGGTGCAGGTTGAGCCATCGTGTTAATAAATAGAAAGTAGATTGTTAGAAATTAGTTTACTTTCTTTATTGACTTGTTGCCGTGCAAATTGTTGCTGAATCAAAACATAAAATAGTAGGTCAATTTTAAAAACGAGTTTGTAGGTTTTGCTACTTGAGGTTTTTTTGAATAATGTTTAAAGAGAGATTATAGAGACAAAATCATGGAGACAGAAAATATGTTAAATCAATACATAATGTAGGTACTAAAAACACTACAAATATAGCTTATATGATTTTATTAGTTATTTAGTTTCACAAAAAAGGTCGTTCTACTGAAAAATATAGGTACATCAGTAGGTACCTAGAATAAAATTCTAAACGTAATATAGATTCGTACAATTTCTGAACGTACTAAACTTGTGTCAAAAAATTGAATGAATAAATTGAATGAATGAAATGAACGAGACGCACATCGCGCACATAAGGTCACAGTCACACTCAGCGACGAAGTCCTGTCGTCAAATACACAGAGGATACTACTAGAGTCTGACAAGCGAGTCCTGGCACGCGATTTATTTCGAATTCTTCATATGGCCACACTCTGACTGTCAAACTTAGGTATTTCAGCTGCAAGTAGTAAAGCCCAAACAGTTTGATACTCGTCCTAGATTTAAACAAGAAAAAAACTTTTGTTGCTATTCACCATAATTTTACCTATGTTTTAGTATGTACATACGAGTAATAATGTTTTAAAGCAAACATGAATTATTTCTTGTTGTAAGGTTAGTCGGATGACGAAAATGTTAAACGTCAGATCGAAGACTTAGTCAAAGAACTCAAAGATGTTGAGAAAAAAGATATGAATCAGATTCTGATTATGGTTCAGCATTAATAAATGTTTATAAGTTTATGTGGTGCATCTTTATTATCCCTGTTTTTGGTGGAGTGGAAATGTTGGTTTTGATGTAGTTAATGTTTTCGTTTTGTTTATATTTATTTATGTTTGGACAAAATTCATTGGAGACTATGGAGAAAAGTATCAAGATGGTTTATTCAGACGATATGCAGGGTGATCAACTAAAAGATTTTTAAATTTCCCGCCAAAGGCTTGAGCCACGACTCACTTGTCGCACTCTAAGGATACTATGGTCATCATTATACAAGCGTGTCACATGCACTTAATCTGATATAATAAAAAAACGTGTCGCAGTGTTCCTTAACAGACTCTTATAATTATTTTTGTATACACTTGCTTGTCGTTGAGTCTGCGGAAGTTCTGTCCATGTGAATGGCGAGAGACCGTGTGAAATGGCATTTGGGGGAAGAGGCCTATACCCAGCAGTGGGCAGGTGTGGGCTGATAATGATGATTATGATGATACACCTGTTAGGTCTGAGAATAGGTTGTAGGCCAAGCAACGTTTGCTGGATCAGCTAGTTTAATATATAAAAATCTCGTGTCTCAGTGTTTGTAATCGAAATCCACCGAATCGGCCTCGGCGATTTTTATGATTTGTTTTGTGTAGGTATGTTTGATAGGTCTGGGAATGGGTCGAAGACTAATTCATATGGCAAAACCACGTTTGCCGGGCCAGTTCATTATATACGTTGGTATAGTACGTATAATATAATATAGCACAGCTGTATGATTTCAAGAAGTATCATAATTATATTAAGTGGTAACATTGGCACGGGACCTATTTGTGGTTCTAATTTTCTTCATTATTTTTTGTTGTTACAAAATTCCCATTTTTGGATGTATGTAAGCAGTTTCTTATACCCTGGGTGCAAAGATCTGAATTTTATATGGAAGCTATCCCATTTTCTTACATAGTGTAGTACGGTATACCCGAACAAATATTTGTGCTTTAAAGGGTAGGTAATATTTCGCAAAGGAATAACTAAATAAAAAAAATCTTTTATTAAAAAAGAGTCTTCTTATATTCCCACAATATTTTTTATTAATTAATAATTATTTTACAATAAATTAGATTAATAGTACAGTAGATTATTTAAACTGATGAGTGGTTTTTAGGAATCAGGTTTTTATAATTAAGACCGTAATCTTATTTATAGACAACTAGCAGGCCAGGCAAACGTTATTTCACCATATATATTTTTTCACTTAGTGCTATGAAAAATAGATAGAAAACTTTATCAAAATCCGTCAATCCGTTTCGGAGGAGTATGCGCACTAACATTGTGTTGTGTGTGACACGAGAATTTTATATATTAGATTAGATTAGATATTAGAAGAAAGAAAGATATAGCTGCACTGAGAAAAAAAAATGTTTTAAGAGACATGCAACCAACACGACACGACACGCGACTTCACGCGAGTGCTTTCTCGAGATTAGGGAGTTGGTTTGCTATGTGTGATTGCACCCTAAACAGCGAGGCGAGAGAGCAGGAGGAGACAGCAATTTTTTTTTTCATCATTGTGTTTTATTTTTTGTGTTTGTGTTGAGTGTGCTCGGGTTTTATCGCATTTTGTGTGAGAAAATATTTTTAGACGAGATAAAGAACTCTTGTGATGATGTCGTAGGTGTCTGTGAGCCTTGTGTGTTGAATAATTTCACTCAAATTAATGGAGTTGAAGGTTTGGGTCGAAGGTATACAAAGGATTGTTTGTGGGGTCACAGATACCACCACTTGCCAGGTCAGTGGAGAAATCCTCTTGCATTTTTTTAAGCATTTCATGTTGTATAAATGAGGGCGAATTTCACTTTTCTCTTTATGTCATAATAATTTCTATTTTGAGATTTTAAAATTGGTTTGGGTCAGATTTATGTCAAGTACAATTTGGACTTTAATGTGGTCTATTTACTCAGAAATTGTACAAAACTAAAGAAAATATCACCTGTAGTGATGAGGTCGGGAGGAGGGTGAGAATAACCCCACTAACTGCAGGAAATGTAGTTTGATAATAACCTGTAAATACTTATTTATCCTCTAACAAATTTGCCTTCCAGGATGTAGTATTTGCATTGGCTCATGCCACTGGCAAAGTTGGCAGATTTACCTTGATAGAGCGATGGAGGAACAATGAACGCTTGCTAGCACCACAAGAATATCCGCTGAAGGTAAAACACTTGATATTCTCAACGAATACTTAATTACGTTAGGAGATTAAAAAAAAGCAATTAAAAGCCATTGTTATGGTGAACTGATTGGCCCACAGTAACTACACAAAATTCTACAGATTAAGTAATGCTTGTCACACTCTCCCTGTGAATTTCGATGAGACAGCACTACAATTAACTATTTACTAAGTGAAATTCTCAATTCTGAAACTGGCCCTGAGTTTCTGGAAACATACACACAACCAGAAAGCTTTTCTCAGTTCCTAAAGAAGTTGTAACTCAAATTAAATGATATTACATGTTACAAGAGTTACAACCTGTGTTCTAGCAGCTGTGTACACGCCGTACATATTGAACCTTTTTTATGTTTGGAACTTTTGAGACGAATACGACGAGAGCGCCCCCTCGCGCCTGACACTCGCTCTAAAGGACTCTGAAAAATGCTAATGTGAAAATTATTTTATTATTGATTATATCCTATTTTAACCCAAAAATAATTCTTTTAATGTCAGCGTAGACAAGCAGTATATTATATGATTTCGTCATTTGAAGCAGTGTTTTTTGTTGTGTTTATGGTATAAGAGCAAAGGTGGCTTGAGGCATAGTTTCATTTATTTGTGAGTGCAGCAGCTAATAAGCTAACTCACTGTGTTTTGCAGATTCTAATGAAATGGGGTGAATACTCCAATGACATCCAGTTTATACTGCGAAGATCAGACTCTGGTAATAACCAGAAAGCTTTACAAAACCAAACCAACCATTCTAGATCTCCTATTGGTAATGGGTAAGCGATTTTCACATTACTTCAGTTAATGTAATTGGTAGGCAATTTGGTACAGTATTTCTTTCAACCCTTCTCTCAAATAAAAAGAAACCTATGTGAAATTATATAATTACAATAGACACGTCAGTTTAACTTGGAACATTAATTTACAAATAATACAAGAATTGCCGCAGCGCATTACCATGTTTAATGTCTACTAACCTATATAATTATTGTTCCTAAAGTAAGTCAATGAATATATTCTTGTTGAGAAATAAATTTCTTAAATCACAAGTATAATAGAAGTTTCTGCACTTTAAAACTTTGACTAAAAACATTTTTACTTTGACAAGCGTTATTCTGTTTTCTCAATAATTTCTCCACTTTCCACCAAAACAGGTCCAATAACACCTCAAACCCAAACATATTAGACAGCCATAACTCACCGAACCGAATGAACTCAACACCACCATACAACAGTGGAAACAGTAACAACAATTCTCCGGGGAATCCTGTTGGAATTGTCAAGGGCGTCCAACAGGCCAAGACATTGGAGTCGGAGAGTCCAGCGCTGAAGGATGTGCCACCTTATAGGTATGGCTATCTTTTCCATCTTCTGATGAGACTTACCGATCTTATGATGGGACTTATCCCATTTTATGAAGGGATTCGCTCAGGTAGTCAGTAGTCTCATCTAAACACCAGTTTCTTGAACAGTAAAAATAATAATAAATTAAGTCCACACAACACAATTACTTGTCAATTGGTTAATCTACTATTAACAGCAGAGCTGTCAGTGACATTTTCGTATACATTTTGACCAACTGATTCTCCTCAAGTTTATTCTTCTGCTCAAGTTTATTCATAATAATCAGTTTTCTATTTTTATTTCACATCCTCCAAAAAAATGTCAGCACATAAATTTTCCCATAAAGCAGATGTTATTGTATTAATTGCATTTAAAATAATGATAATAATTACATTATTAACTAAGTTTAGTTATAAATTGTTTGCTAAAGCTGCTCTGCAACTAGGGGGTTTGGGCAATTTAGATTTTTCACATGACATGTAAACAAGTTTGTTACACCTATCTGTATGATAATATTAATGGAGTTGCTAAATTGCTAAAACAACTTTCTACATATTTTAAGTATCTCGCTATCAGAAATCCATCCTGGATGTAAATAGTCGGTTGACAAAGTAATATTGAAATAAGAAAAAAATCTTATGTCATAGACATCTCTTGGATTGCTCATTGATTCAAAGTCACATGTAGGGTGACCTTGAATCAATGAGCATTGCATTTAGGCATTTTTTCTATAAACATTCTTACATAAACCCTCCCCAACGGGTGGGGTGGTATGAGATAGGACCAAGATTCTATGAATGCATTGTAGTACAATGACAACTGCTTGAACATGGCCTTTTAGTTTCATTGCTGTTTCAAGCCTACGAGTGCACAACATATCAAACCTTCTAGGCGCCTGAAAGCTATGGAAGAACATCTCACGAGATGCATCCGTGTATCTGTCATCGTGCTATAATGCATTAAAAGAATCGAGGCTCAGAGTATGTCCCTGGTCACCATCCCGACAAATCTCTTTCGCTTCATGAAACGTTGAGTTTTAAAAGAAAACACTTTTAATGGCCTGCGCAGACGACGGACTTTTCTCCGCGGACATTTTGTACGTCGTCGTCGTCGTCGTCGTCGTCGTCGTCTGCCCAGGCCCTAAAATGCACTGAATATTTGGTTCACTCAACGTTTTTACCCTTTTGCCAAGGTGAGTTTCATCAGACCTCTTATTCCACAGAGAGCCTCCGCCACCCTACCGATCGCCGCCGCCTCCGTCCCACGCTGTGCGCAAATCGCCGAATCCGCCGCGAGGCAACGCGCGCTCCGTCCACATGGCCCCTCAGACCCCTGACGACCAGCCGGACAAAAACCCCGAACCTGTTACCTATAATAACCAGTACAAGGAGCTTGTGCTACTGGTCAATTCCCAGAGGGAGACACTGTCGAGTCAACAGGCTGATCTTATCAAGGTAACGGTCGTGTTTTGTACTGTACTCGTCCACTGCTGGACATAGCCCTTACCCAAGGCATACACTTCAGAAATCTTGTGAGTTCATCATCATCATCATCATCGTCATCGGCATATGCTTGTTCACTGCTGGACATAGACCTATCCCATTGCACGCCACTGAGCACGGTCCTCGGCTATTCTCATCCAGTTATTGCCAGCCGCCTTGCGAAGATCATCGCCCACCGAGTCTGAGGACGTCCTACACTACGTTTACCGATCCGCGGTCTCCACTCATACAAATACAAATACAAATACAAATATCTTTATTGAGAAATACAATTTGCCACTATGCAATTTGAAACCCTTGCTCCCGAACTAGGATTACCTGTGCGTCAGGAGCAAGTGACTTCCCTTAAATATGTGTACAGTACAATGCAAATTGGTGCAAAATAATAGAGACAAATCAAGATAAACTAGGTATACAAGAAGAACCAACAAAATCAAAACCAAGTGGTTGGTAGGCTATTATAAGGTAACCATAGGTTATTTTTAAGTTTCGAAGGTTGAGTTTTGAAGGTATAAATAACTAACTTAAATTTGTATGCATGCTTATTGTAGTTTAGTGCTGGAGAAGAGTGTGTTTGTGTGTGTGTGTGTGTGTGTGTGTGTGTGTGTGTGTGTGTGTGTGTGTGTTTGTGAGCCCTTTATTTATATATATGTTTTATTATTTAATCTTCTATAAAGATAATGGAGTATTATTTGTGTAAAAGAATAGTTAGTAGTATGTAGTTATCTTATCTGGTTGCGGTTGATTTAATTTTATTATTTAAGGGTGAGCAGTAGAGCTTCAGTATCATCGTAAGTCAGAGGAAAAAGCCAGTCCTTGATTATTTTCTTGACTTTAAAGTTATTGTGATCCTTAATTTGACAAAGTGCATTGAGTTTGTTGTAAAAACGAGGGGCCAAGAAGTTATACTGCCGTTGCGCAAAGGAGGTTTTGGTAGCGGGAACTGGGCAACGGTCAACTCTTTTGGTTGTTTTTGTCAGGAACGGTACAACAGTTTTATGGTACCTTCTAACCGTTTGGTAAATGAAGAGCTTCCTTACTGTTAGAACTCCAGCTTTCTCATAAACCGCTATGGTAGGATGACGAAATGGCATAGACATTAGGGTTTTCAGAACAGCTCGCTGCGCCCTTTCAGCTTCAATTAAATGGGATTTAGCGGCCCCTCCCCAAGCACAGATACAGTAGCTTATGACACATTCACAGAGTGCCTTATATGTCTGTATCAAAAGTTTAGGGTTCGCAACTTGTCGCAGTGCTTTAAAAATATATATTAGTTTCCTTACCCGCTTAGTAACTGCAGAAATGTGTGGGCTCCAACTAAGTTTATCGTCTATGTTTACCCCGAGGTACTTAATATTGCTTACCCTGGTCAGATATTCACAGTTGCATGTATCTGGATTACTCAAGTTATTGCGATTGCATGGATATGTGTGCAAACGCAATTTGAAATCGGTGGGGTTGCTTGCGCTTGTTATGCCGAAACATAGGTACTTTGTTTTGTTGACATTCAGCGATAGGAGACTGTCCTCAAGCCAAGCCGAAGCAGTACCCATACCAGTTTCCGCCAGTTGGCGCACACTCTCCCAGGTTTTAGCGTGAAACAAAATGATGGTGTCGTCCGCAAACATCTGTATATCGGCGCCCCGCAATTCAGCATTGCAGAGTTCGTTAATATAAATTAAAAATAATGTTGGGCCAAGAGTACTGCCCTGCGGGACACCGTACGTGCAGGTTGAGTTATTGCTTAAATTATTATCTATGCGGACGCGCTGTTGTCTGTCCGATAAGTAGTCCTGGAACCACAGAAGAGGAGTACCCCTTATTCCAAAATTTTTGAGACGAGTCAAAAGGATGGGGATACAAACTGTATCAAACGCCTTCTGTAGGTCCAGGAAGACTCCCACGCATTTATCTCTCTTATCAAGGTACGTGGCAACTTTATTGGTCAGTTTTAAAACCGCGTCTTCTGTAGATTTGTTTGACCGAAATCCAAATTGAGTATTTCCTAACATATGATTACTTTCGACGTAGTTGACCAGTCTCCTGTTAACAACTTTTTCAAGGATTTTAGAAAGTATGGTCAGCAGGGAGATTGGCCGGTAGTTAGTAGGTTGAGATTTGTCACCAGATTTGTAAATTGGGCAAACAATTGCACTCATATATAGAACAGGAAATATTCCATGCTCTATGCTAAGATTGCAGAGGTAAGCGATTGGTACAGCTAGCAGGTTACAAAAAGTTTTGATTAAAGAAGTTGTGATACTATCCCATCCAGGGGCACTATTAGATTTTAGAGCACGTATAATACTTGCAATTTCACTAGGGTCAGTCAAGTAGAGTGACATCGAATATTCGGGGGCATTTTTTGTTTTGCTATTTGCTGCAAGATCTTTGTCACTAGTTTTTAATTTGTCAAGAGTAGTTTCAGCTAAATTATGTCCTATTGTGGAAAAGTACTTATTGACCTCGTCTAAAGATTCTAACTTACTATCTTTAATACTTAGAAGTTCATTTGAGGGAACTTTATTCTTGTTCATGTTACACACTTCTTTGATAATTCTCCATGTTTCCTTAATATTTCCCGAGTTAATTTCCAGTTGTTTTTCATAATATTGTTTTTTTAATGTTTTAATTAGTCTGTTACAATTATTTCTATATGTTTTATATTCATTTTTAAGTTGCTCATCATTTAATTTTTTTCTCATTTTTTTGTGCAGTTTATCCCTTTTGCGTATAGATCTAACAACTCCAACTGTGATCCAGGGTTTAAGCGGCAATTTTTTTCGTGGAATCTTAGCTACAGTGGTATTTTTATTAACTAAATCCTGGATAGTATTGGTTAGACGTTCCGCCGCCCTGTTCACGTCAGTAATGCAGAAATAATCCTCCCATATTTCTTCTTTCAAACATTCCTGGATTGCCAGAAGATCAACCTTGACTTTTTCATGCATGGTAGCAGATTTTGTTACTTGCGCGTTGCTAATATAGAGGAGAATAGGTGAATGGTCGGTTAGTTCGTCAAAGATGAGCGTCTGGCATTTTTTTTGTGTTTTGACCATAAAGTGGTCAATGCAGGTCTTTTGCCTTGTTGGACGGTCAATTCCTGGTTTGAGTCCGTATGAAGCCATGAGGTTAAGGTATATGTTAGTATTCGCATTTATATTATCTGGAAGAATATCTAAGTTGATGTCACCTGTAAATATTATATTCTGAGAATGAATATTGCTTAAGATAATACCGAGCGAATCAATATAGTTCAAGGGATTACGAAAGCATGGTGGACGGTATGAACATATAAGAGAGTATTGATCTGATATATTAACGATGAGACAATTACCCTCCACAATATCGGGCTCATGTGATGAAGCGTCAAGTTGGTCACGGGCATAGACAACTACGCCGTCGTTTTGGTTCAGGTTTCTCTTTGTTTGGAACATTTTGTATCCATATATATTTGGTGGTAAATAATTGTCACTAGACCAACACTCTGTCAGAACGAACACATCCACCGTTATGTCAAGCCTGCTAACAAAAACCAGGAACATGTCAAAGTTTTGCCTGATGCTTCGGATATTTAAAGTAACCACACAGAGTGTGTTTGAATTTAGGTGATTTGGTTGGAGCGTTGTGGAGCATTTTGAGGGATCATCAATATTATAACATACAATGCCACTTGAATTGTCTATATCGGTAGCAATAATAGTATTAATTGGGGTGAATTTCGAGTATTGGGAAAATTGAACAAGATAACTGCATATAGTGATGTGGTAATAAACAACAACTGATTATGGGTGTATTAGGGCTTACAGTATATGTAATTTGTGAATGGGCTGTTGTGAATGTGACTGTGTGTGTAGTAAGTGTGTGTACTAGTTTTGTGTGTGTTGTGTCTTTTAGTTTTGCATTAAAAATAAAAATATAAAGGCCAATCTTATTATATAAGGCTAACAAGGAGCGAGCACTTGTATGTAGTGGCGACATCGCGGTTAGTCATTGTTTGTTCTTACTAAGATCATCCAGGTCAGCCTCATTGGTAATCTTAATTTGCGGCGAGTTTTCCTCCTTACGAAGGTAGACGACGCCATGAGATGTCCAGCAAAAAGCGTAGTTGGATTGCTTTTGCACTGTTCTTGCCATGAAAAATAGTCTCTGGTTTTTGGACGTAAGCGTCTCTGATACGAAGACCGGCTTGACAGGTTGCTTTAAACCAAGGTGGTTGCTGTTTAGTTTGTCACCAGCTATTTTGGACTTGTTGAAGGATTTAGTCGCCTTTATAAGGTTCTCCTTCTTTATAACTGAGGTAAGTTCAGCTACGATTGGGTGGGAATTGTTCTTGGAGGCCGTTCTGTAGACATCTTTGATGTCTGACTTCTGGATGTCAATGTTTACGGCTTTTCCCAGCCCTACAATGACGTCACATAAATCGTCTTTAGTTTCACGAAGAGGTTTCTCTATGTTGCGGATTTCAAGGCCAGGGGCCCGACTTTTCCTTTCGAGATTCTCCAGCTTCTCTTCGAGAGTGCGTATGTATTTCTTGTCCTCCTGCCTTTCAGTTTCCAATTGAGTGATGCGCTTGAGGAATTCATCGTACTTGCTTGACATCATCACGACGCTTTTGGTGAGCTCTATGTTTTGGTCCTTAATGGTGTTGATGGTAGACTGAAGTTCGTGAAGTCTTTTTTCTTGGGACTTAGCGTGTGAATCAAGAGTTTGTCTCAAAGCAGTTAGAGACGAGAAACCCGTATCCTCGTCAAATTTTCGCTTCTTGCGTGTGATGATATTAGCAGCAAGGTCAGTCAGATCAGGAGCTGATGAGTGGTGGTCCGGGGTTGGTCCAACCACCAAGAGTGGTGGTTCAACTCATGAACTCGTTATTAGTTCTATCCCATCAGTTATCAGTTCTTCGGGTTATATGGCCGGCCCACTGCCGCTTCAGCATGCTAATTAGGTGGGCTATGACGGTGACTTTGGTTTTCTGTCGGATCACCTCGTTTAGAATTCGATCTTTCAGAGAAACCCCGAGCATAGCCCTTTCCATAACACTTTAAATTTGTGTCCACGTTGCGGCATCGTAAGTTCATAGTGCATTTAATTTAGTAGGACCAGAGATGTCCGCACATTCCTCATAGTCGGACCGTTATAATATGTACCAAGTGCTTCGGTATGTAATGTAATTATCTCCGATACTAGGGCTTCCTCACGATGTTTTCCTTCCCGGTTAGCGAGTGGTATTGTTACTAAAAATTCACAAATGTATGTAGAAATCAAAGCCATATGGCTAGCAAGCCAGGAATATGCCGGAATTTGCGCCACTCCGTCGCGTTGTGATTAAGCCCATACTCTCTTTGAGAGAAGGCACCATAGATGTAATTACCTTCTTTATTCAGTTTCATAAGTTAGTGCATTTACGTTACATAAATGGCCAACATATTTCAGGATTATTGCCACACTTGAAAAGCAAATGATATTCGCAGAAACAAAATGCCCTCACTTCTTGTTCAATGTCTTACAAGATGTCATACATATAAATGTTAATTTGAATAGCCGTTGCTTAACGTCTCGTCCACTGCAATCTGCTACAGACAGACACACATACCACAATATTATGATTTCTATTTTTGTGTAATTAACGTAAAGGTAGTAATTATCATAAGAATGGAGCAGTTTCCAGCCGGCTGGGAAATCGGCGCGTGTGAATACGGGCATGAAGGTTGTATTCTGTGCTCCTATGTTACAGTTACGGCTCGTTTAGACCCAGAAAAATTATATAGGTAGATTAGAAGCTTTTTGCAATCTTTTTTTTCCTATTTGTTTGGCGAAATGAGATAGAATGGAAACTCCTTGCTATCTCTTTTTTTTTCTTTTATATCCAGCCCTTTTGCAATCTTTTTTCTTCACCTCTCTATTTTAGCCAAAAACCTTTTGATCTAGTTCCTGGATCATTAAGACTGAACATCTCCATGACTGCTTTGGTTGACCTAGTCATACACACGTATAAAGTTTCGTGATAGTTTTTCAATAGAATTAGGTATAAGTACGACGATAGATTTTTGCCTCTATTTCGTAGTAAGCAATAGCAGTACCTGCTATGTCGGGTTATATACCATTAGAATGCTATGGTTCTTAAAGTGTCAATAGTGTCAATGAAACTATCATTACTATCAAAAAAATAATAAAAATTGGTTAAGCCGTTACCGAAGAGTTCATAAGAAAGAGTGTGACACGAGATATTTATATAATTATTAGTTATATTTTTATGTAGATAACGCATGACCGACGGGCCTCAATAAAATCAATGCATTTTGCTGCCCAAAGGTAGTTATTTTGAACCAGTCTCCACAACCGATATGTAGCTCGTGTTATTAAGTGGCAATGAAAAACGCACATGTAGAGTAAAACTAAGCATTCGATATGTTGGTCTAAACGCAACATCATATTATCAGGTTCATCAGCAGTAGGTAAGCTTTGCATGCAAATGTTAGGTTCACAGGTAGCGCTTTCACTAAGGTTTTCTAATGTGTCGGCAGTATGAATCAGTATACACTTTTCGATTTCTAATTGACTCATTCTATGCACGACATTCTTCTTCACAAGCTTACCGCATTAAAGGTTACGACATGCACACTGTTTGCGGTTGTCACTTTATGAAAAAAACTCCATTAGCAGAGTTCGAAGGGAAGCCAAATTGAATTGAATTGAAATTATTAACACAACCTATCACTGAAGACCATGAACCGACAAATGCAGCGTAGGAGCTCAGCGCACCAGCTCGCTGGACAAACAATCTCAGACAGATGTTGATAGCGGAGAATGAGGATGGCTAAGGACAGAAGTGGCGTGCCTTGGGGACTTGTTTTGGGACGACCTCTGTGGCGCAGCGGTTAGCGCATCTGCCTACCATGCGAGAGGTTCTGGGTTCGAACCCCGGCTGGGGACAAAAAAAACACCAGGTCTTGGATGTTTACATGTTTGTGATGCCGCTGTTTCTGGTTCCCACGACACAGGGTATCCTAGTGTGGGGCCAGAAGTAATGTATGTAAATGTTTTGTTGTTTGTTTTGTTAACCTAAAATACTTCTCTTACATACCTTTTTGTTGTAACGTAGAATTATTACGTGCATGACGGGATAAAGTGTATTACTTGACTTTGTTGACAGTTAATAATGTCCAGTGCCTACGAAAGTTTTAGTTCAATAAAGTGTAATTTCATTTCGTTGTGCAATTTCAGTACGACGCCGAGATCGGGTATTGGGAGAACAAAGGGCGCGAGCAAGAAAGGCAGGCGGAGCTTCTGCAACAGCAGATCAGCTCTGCCGACAACCAGCTGCGGATCGGCAGCGAACAGGTAAGTTATCCTGCCCTGCGTTTCCTGACACCTGCACTCAGGTGGACCGTTCTGGGGCGTCGCAAAGTACTGGGCTTCAACTGTCTAATAAAGAGTTTATAAAAATTGTTCTGTCATTGACGTGTTAATAAGAAGGTGGGTCGATTTACAATAAGACTCTTATCCATACTGGGCCCTAGAGTTTACTAAAGACATCGTTTTTCAATAGAATAGGGTAGTTTCCAGGGTCAAAATAATTAAATTCTATTTAGTCCGTATTTTAGATTATAAAAAAATATTGGACACGTATTTTTTCTTTTTTCGATTAAACGAAAAATAACAAAGATATAGCCCATTAAAGTTACGTGTGACGTCACTCCGTGCCAAAAAATGCAGCACGGCGTGGCGTCACACGTAACTTTAATGGGCTATATCTGTGTAATTTTTGGTCTAATTTACAAATAAAAAAAATACGTGTCCCTTATTTTTGAATAATTTCATTTTTTAGGGCAACTAGCCTATTGTATAAGCGATAATTGTTACTTGGGTCAATATACGCTATTTGAATTTCTATGGTCCATGGACAAATATTATGTAAAACTTATTATATTATTGCGTCCGTATGCTTAAGCATTAAAGAATATGGTCTTTTATTTGGCCCACATAGTTTATTCACGATAATTGTTTAATTTAAGACATAATCGTTAAAAATAGTTGTAAATGTATACTCCTCTGGCCTCCCCATTTCTAGATTATAATGATTTTATGGCGAGATATTTTTAAATACGTATGCCATTTTTTTTTTTAATATGATCATATGCTTTTATAAACATCGAAACATATTTCATCAAAATATACAGTAAACATTTTTATTCATATAAAGAAAAATAACTTACTTTCATGTCACGTTACAATAATGTCACTTCATCTGGCGAAACTCAAAGAAGTAAAATTTGACTTAAAACCGCAAAGGTATGTTTTTGTCCATGAACTACGCGCATACAATAGTGTTAAGTTAGAAACAAGCTAATGACGTTGAGCAAAATTCCTATAATATAGCGTCAATTTGCGATTCACTGTAGGAAAGCGTGTTTCTGCCAGTCGTTGGTGTATTTCCTCTGGCAAGTCTATGTTTTTGTATTTTATAGTTACGAAATTGATAATTGCACAATGCAATGTTTATTGTGTGTAGATGTCATGTATTACGTTAAACGGTGATCAGAAAAGCGACTGATATGTTATTGTAGGTTTTGTGCGATTATGTCACTCCTCTGGGATATTTCTCGTTTTATTTAATACGTGTCCCCTTTCTTAACTATAATCAATGGCCAGTCACTTCCCTGCTTTAATTTGTGACTACTCTGCTAATAGTGTCAGTCCTCTGGTAACACATTTTCCTCTTGTGCTTATGAAATTCAAAAAAATGGAACAATCTTCTGGCCCTCATCATTAAACATTTAAAAATTGTGTCAAATAGAGAAATTATCAATATTGAATGGAACAGATTACATTTCCTTCTGGGACACAAAAAAATCAAATACCGTATATTCACCCACTTGCCTCTATTTAATTATTCTGTAAGCATGCTGTGACAATAAACATTCATTCATTCATTCATTCTATTTGGTAGTTTACAAAGCAGTATTACATTATTCTAATGCAATGGGTATTGTCCTAAATATTAAGAATATTTACAAATTATCCTTAATTTTAAAGGTCAGTGGATTGTAAATTTATGTTAAATGTTTTTTTTTGTATTTTTGTGAATAAGTGTGTGACTAGTTAGACCTTCTAAAGTTAGTTTCACATGTGAATATTTCATCTTTAATATTTTAGAATGAATAAAGAGTCCAAACATCTCCATTTTCCGTAAAAAAAACAGATAAATTTTATCTTTTACGTAAGCACAAATTAGGAGGCCTCTTAGTTTTGTTTATTTAAAGAGTACTTGTATCCAGCCATGGTATCACTAGTAACTACTAGTGATACCATGTGATACCTACTAGACGTAGGATCTCAGCTATATCTTATACGTAATACTATATCTTATGTAACAATGCATGTGCCTGTATGTAAATGTTTATGTTTATCATGCTATGTGGAACCCGGAACCCACCGCTCGAGTGACCGACTTGAAATTGGCCGGTTTTCTTTTTTCGGTAGCGCTAGTTTACGGTTTAAACAATAACTGTATTCACAGGTGCAAGCCCTGACCTATATCGAAGAGGAGAGTGAGTTAGTGAAGCAGAATGAAAAGACGCTCAAGTCTGAGATAGTCCTCGTTCGCTCCAAGCTGGCAAACTGCGAGACCGAGCTGCTTCAGTGCAAGAACAAGATACGAAAACTTATGGAGGACATACACAATGAGCAGAGAATAGTGGGCGGTCGTCAGCAGGAGAATCGGTGAGATTACCATCCTTTGAAGGTTTCTCGTAGCGGTGTCAACAGCCTACACTGCGAAATTGGAGATTGGCTGCATACAAAATAGGCACTGACATATACTAAAGATTAATAATAAACTGCTACTGATAGACTACTACTTAACAGACTACTGAGTATTATAAAAGTGTTCGTTAAGCCTACACTTTGAAAGATGTGTGAAATTGGAGATTGGTTGCATACAAAATAGGCACTGAAATATACTAAAGATTAATTGGGGATGCAAAGTTTTTTTTATGATTGCATTTTATTTTATATTCTGATAGTAGACGTAATTTTAAGAAAATAATTTCATTTTTTTCGTGATTAATCGAGTTTATAATTGTTAATTAATTAAAGTAAATATTATTCGGCGTGACGTCATATGCTACTTACTGTGTGTGTAGGTGAGTTCGCGATTGCATTTGCGTGTGAATGGGCCAAACCATCTAGATTGTCTGTGGTTTAGTGTCGAAAAAAATCGTGTTTACAGCGCCACCAAGTTATATGTTCAGGTGGGCAAAATTGTAACTAACTAATTAATTGTAAATCCGGCTCCCCATTTTTTGTTTTATTTATTCACTCACTAAGATTTATAGATATAATTTTCATTAAAATTGAAAGACTGGTTAAATTTTTCTCTTTTTTCTAGGTAAATTTCTTAAATGTTACGTTATTACTAAATTCTTCACTAGCGCCGCTATCAACTGAACAGATAATATGGTGGCACTATAATATCGATGTGTTTGACAAATGAAGTTGACAGACCATTGGTAGATTTTCACAGAATAACCTACTACAGACGATTTAACATGTGACGTCACCATAGAGGTCAAATGAAGGGCATTCAAATATTATTATTTACTCAAAATAAGGCTCATCTTTTAAGATAAAAATCTCTTACACAAAAAATACTGTAGTTTGGATGCTAAGCTCGAAATGGTTTTCGATTCAGGCAGTTCACTTTTTTTTTTGCATCCCGAATTATAATAGTGTTCGTTAAATATAGTGTCTGGACAACTATTCTCTCTAGTCTGCAATATTGCAGTATATACTTTGGGAGTTCCTGATGAAGAAAAACAGGATGTAAATAAGTATACTGTGTGAGTTAGGGGCAAGTAGTTATCCAGTCCCTTTGTTAAGTTAACCATGCTGTAATAAGTACTTACTAGAGAAAAGAAGTAGTGAAAACACATCGCGTCAGTCTGTAAAGGTAGATTCCAGACGGACTCACTACCAACATCCTGAGGAAATTAACCAATCTGAAATTTAAAGATTTAAGTACAGCCAGGAGAATGTTAAGATTATTCTTGATTAATCCTTTTTTCGCAGTGTACCTAATTCAGATTTAATATTTTAAAACCCTGGGGTAGTTACTGATGGATGTTATGTGGCTTACAGTCGAGATCTTTTGATATAGAAGACGGTCACGCCTGAAACAGCTTTAAGATTTCAATCTAACTGGTTATTTATTCGTTTTACTCCTGAAAAATTATATTCTGATGACAATGATCAAAAGAATATAATACTTATGTGGTGATCTCTGCGTATATACTTCTGTTAAATCTATCTATGTTGTATACTGGATGTTATTGTATCTGCTTAGTTTGATACGTTAAAACGGCGAGCTCGTATTTTATATCATCATATTTTACACACGTGAACTTTCTAGAAACAAACTACGTATTACTCAAACATGTTTCCGTTTGGCAGGCACGCATTAGAGCGCTCGATGCTGTCGGATATGGAGAGTCTACAGAGCCAAATACAGCAGGCGAAGCATGCCACCGAGATCAACCATTTGACTGCCGAAAATCTCAAGCGAGAGGTGAGCTACTTTCTTTGTCGAAGAACGCGGGAAGGACTTCGGAGTTTAGTGAAACTAAATAATAAAAATATAGTTTTAAATCGCTATTAGCGTAGTTTGAGACCACCCACGGCGATGGCGAATTTGAAACTGAACTGCATTGATGGCATTTATAGATTATAGGAGGAACTTCGATCAATGACCTTTAAGAAATTGTTAGGTGTTGCGGTTCGCCCTAAAGTTGATTGATTGCCCATCAAGTCTCGAAGTCATAAGCATAGGGTCATATGTTCGATTCCGACGATAATAACTTTTTGTACATTCAATAAGCTCGTCGAGCACTATCTAAACATTTGAGAAACTTATTTCTATCTTATTCTATTGATTGTATAATTCTGGTGCATAATGTCGTATGTAGGCTTAAAGTAACTTGTAGGCACGCTCTCCTGTAAACTATAAACATGGCAAATCCGACCAAATGCTCCTGACGTCGAGAAGTGTGTTCATCACAAAGACTTCCCTACTCGTTAAACTACGAGCGGGGCATTCATCATCATCATCAACCCATTATGTCCCCACTGAGGGAAACGGGTCTCTTCCCTGAGGAAGGTATAGGCCATACTCCACCACGGGGGCCAAGTCCGGATTGGTGGAGGCTTGTAAGACTAGTGGCTGGTCTTACTGTCAGAAGTTTTCAAGCCGCCTTAAGGCCTCTGACTTGGCTTAACGACTGCCATCTGTCGACGGCAGCCGGCACCAACTGCTTAACGTACCTTGCGAAGCACGGAATCACTCGGAAAAAATGCCACTAGCGTTAGTCATAGACGGTGACCCATCCATGGACTGAACGTGCCGTATGTTGCTTAACCTTAGTGATCGAGCCGGGCATTATACACAGTAATTTGTAAGCTCTTAAATGTATTGTTTTGTGCAGGTGGGCGCCCTAGAGAGTGCGATAATGGAGAAGAAGCGGCAAGTGGAGCGACTGGTGCAGGAAATGAAGGAAGCGAACCTTCAGAGCTTGACTGGAAGCGTCGACGAGCTCCGGCATCCGCTTGACGGTGAGTTTACTAGAAGGGTCTATTTTAGAAGAGTGTGAAGGCACTGGTCACGCTACGGGCAACCGCAAGATTGGGCCGCCAATGATCATCACCAGGAAAAGATATATAGCCCAAGAAGCCGATCGGCACTAGTTGGCTTGAATTGGGAGCTGCTGCGAACCATTTTCAAAAGTGGAAATCAGATTTCTGTGGTTGTGGTGTTGTTCTGCCATGCGAGAGTTCCCGGGTTCGAATCCCGGCTGGGGACAAAAACCCCCAGGTCTTGGATGTTTACATGTTTTTGATGTCGCTGATTCTGTTTCTGTGTCAGATACAGGGTATCCTAGTGTAGGGCCAGAATCAATGTATGTGCCTGTAGGTAAATGTGTGTTTGTTTTAACACGTAGGGCAGCAAATAAACATAAACATTTACATACAGGCACATAAATTGCTTCTGGCCCCACACTAGGTTACCCGTGTGTCGTGGGAACCAGAAACAGCGACATCACAAACATGTAAACATCCGAGACCTGGGATTTTTTTTCCTAGCCGGGGTTCGAACCCGGGACCTCTCGCATGGTAGGGAGATGCGCTAACCGCTGCGCCACAGAGGTCGTCAAAGGACGTTGTTAAAGGAAGAATAAGCAAGTCAAGGTCAAGTAGTTAAACCAGAGAGTCAATTGAATTGAAATCAGACAGTCAATGAAAGATCGATATTCAATTAAGTCGCTAAAGTTCCGTCAGATAAGTGAGTGAACGAAACCTTTGACGAGTTTCCTAAACGTTCCTAGGTATTTCAACTTTGATAAAATGTTTCTTTGAACGAACGTGTCGAGTCTTCTAAAGCCATCTTTGCAACAAGAACTCACAACAAAAACAAGACTCTACTTCTTAATTTTGTTGAGTAACCATTTACAATAAAACAAAACACGGAATTTCCAAGCTCTCAGTTCTTCACTATGACACCGAAATAACAATAATAAATGAAATAATCGTGGCGGAGTCGACAACATTCACCAAAGACCACAAAATGAAACAAAAAACCACTCCCACAACAAACCAAGTTGCACAACGTTTGCCAAAAGAAAGACTCTAAAAGTAATCAGCTGTTGTCGTGACGGCCATCTTGTTTTATATTATTAATCAACATGCTGGCTTTCGGTCAGTCAGATAGTTAAACGTTTTCGACGCTGCTTTATTTAAATCAAAATGCTAGCGACTTGATTGAATATCGATCGTTGATTGACGGTCTAGAGATTCAATTGACTCTCTGATTTAACTACTTTACTGCGACATATGCACTAGGCTATTACGGCTAGCTATTTTCGGTAAACTCATGAACTTGTGGGCTACTAATCTAAGTCTATTGCACTTATCTAGGCTCACTTATCATTATGGACTTTACAGGTTTATGCAAGGCAGGCAGCGCGCGACGCATAATCGGATCGCCACGTCAGTTGGAAAACGCCGCACCCACCAATAAGAATCCACACGGAGTGTGGGTTTAGATTAAAGTAGCAGGATGCTTTATCGTAAATGGTTTTAGGCGCTGTTACGTTTGGCATGCCGAAAAGGCACATCTTACGTTTTTTAATGTCTTTAAAAACTGAGTATACATATACTTTTGACAAATATGGTCTGTGGCTGAGCTAGATAATTAAATTACGGATATTTCAAATAGGTACCAACATCTTTGTTTACCTATACTTGGAAAGCAAAATTGCTTTCAGAATAAAAATAATTAGAAACAAAATTTCTCAATGCAAAACTAAGTTTGTTTTGTAGCCTAGCTTCAGGCTATGTTTATTTAAACTATCCTCTGTTTTTACAATCATTAAAAATAATAGAATGTGTGATTGAGGCGGAATGACAGACGAAACAGCAGCCTTAAAAGTCTATCCAAGTTACAATGGGCCCCAGCCAGTGCAAGCGCAACGATACAAACTAAAATAACACTTAAAAACTTGCAGGGAAGACAACATACACAAGTGCAAAATAAAAATGAAATGGTCCCATGACAACCGATGAACTGTCAGTTGTCTGCAAACTTCACCGGGTAATCTCTAACCTTATAGATTTTATTTCTTTATACCTATTTTAGATGGAAATCGTAGCGCCCGGGTCCTGTTAGATTGAACCAAGTGGGTTACGTCTTAATAAACAATTTTACAATGGAATGTAACCCGTATGCAATGGTCACAAGTATTAGGTATAACACGCACCAGAAAGAAAGGCATTGAGTCACTGTTTGCGTTTCGCTCGCAAAATATAAGCGACAAAGTAAACAAATACGGGCCCAATCGCTTTCTTTCGTGAATAGTATTTTGCATTAAGACGCGGGTCACATGTGGACGAAACTATGTAAGTAAAGAAAGTAATTTCACCATGTTTTTGTTATAAATAACATCGTGTTTTGGTTGCGTGTCACAAGAAGGTATTCTTAAGTAGTGTTTGTGTTCAAAATAGTGTCATATTATTTAAAATAATTATTGTCACAATGGTGTGCTTGATTAACTTTAGCTTAGGTTTTTGTTAGTAGTTTCAGGTTGCTGTTACAACTGGCATTGATCTTTTTTTTTGGACACATTTTATCAAATGAGTTTACTTTTTATAAATGTGAACTGAGGCGAGTTGTGGTATAAAATCCTGCTCTTTGCCTTACCTTCTGAGATAAAAGAGTGACTTTGTACCTATGGCATTGGTTTTACCTGGCAAAACCTCAAACCACTTTTATCAAAAGACTGCTCAATAATTTAAAATTAATAATTTGAAAACGTTTGAGTATACCGGCTAGACTGATGCCAGTAGTAAGAGCATCCTTAAGGCATACTAAGAATAGGAATGGGAAGCAGTTTGTGCTCCAGGGGACCCTTAGTAATTCTCGGCCTAAATTGATCTGAACGTGTAGAAAATATTTAAGATAGTATTATAAAATCTTGCCCCTTATAACATTGGACAGTTGTCCATACTCGGATTTATTTATTTTGTAACATCTACTAATTATTTACTTGTAAGTACTGGAACCATTTGTCGTAACTACTAACACGTATCAAATAAATTGGTTTGTAAGTTCCAAAGAAATTAAAGTATACGTAAAATGTATCGAAAAGTGAAATGTAAACTATGTTCTGCGTTTGGTAAAGTGTGTAGTGTTGTAATAAATTATGATGATACAGTGAGAAACATCTTCGAGTAGTTATAAGTTATAAAAACTTTAAGGGATCAATATTTTGGTGATCTGCCATCGATCAATATCTTCAGGAAAATTAGTGTTTTCCTAACATTGAAACTGTCTCAGTAGTATTAAACCGTATCAATTTTTTAACAGAATAAGTAGGTATTTTAGAGATCGTATTTTGTGCGTGTGGACATAACAACGTAGAACAATTGCAATATAGGGTTTATTTTATATTATAAATAATAATAATCTAGTCGAGAACATTAGCCATTGCAATATTTTATAAAACCCATCCTTGAGGGCAACGGCATTTATTTCAACTTTATTCTAATAAGGAAAATTATATCAGACTACGTAGATCTTTACTATCTAATAGCATAATAGTTACTGGAAAATATTGTGAGACATAGACATACAAATATAACCTACATGGTAAATAAATAGAGTAAATAATTACAGATTGTAGTAATTTAGAATTGTGTAATATTCTTTATCCATTTCAAAGTACTTTAATAAAAGAATTTATTCGAGAAAAGGTGTGTTCTTTTTTGATAACTGAATGAAACGACAGTAATTCTAACTTTACATTTATTTATTAAATCATAAATTAAAATAAGTATACTTTTGACCCAACGACCAGAAATATCATCACATTCCGAAGACAAAAACAAAGAAACAATCTAATAGGCTATTTGACAGTGTGAAAAAAACAGTATTATTTATTCGTATTCGTATAAATTATGTATCTAAAAACAGCTTTAAGGCATTTTAACTATAAAAACAATTATGATTTGTAAAAAAAACACCAGATAATATTTGATAATTTGTATCTGCCGCCATTGTATCGAAAACGGCCTGGATTGGCCGTTTCTATGATGACGTCACACGTTAGTTAAAATGGCGTCCGTCATTCATTCTTTCTTACGTTCATTGGTTGGTTTACGGGAAGTGACGTCATAATTTCCTGTGCGACGCGATATTGCCTAAGATAGCGTTTTGGCGCCTTATTTGAAGTAAATTTTCGTTTGCCTCTTTTAGAAGAAATACACGAAAGAATTTAAAATTACCACTTTCTGAGGAATCCATGAACACCAACAAACAATATGAGATGGCTTTCAGAAATCGGTCAAATAGCCTAAATTCAATCTAATACTTTCCGTAGCAAAATTTTGTCATTCCCTGCACTTAAAACTTTCTATGATTCCTCAAGGCTAATGTGAGCAGCGCATTGACTAAGTCTCCACTGGGTTGGGTTTTATATTAAAAAAAAATTTCAAATATATCTTGACTCTTCGGATATGGATAACCCAACACAGGCAAGACTTACATAACAGCTCAGGTAGCCCCTACAGACATTCGGACATCGAATCAATACAACCGAGATTACTCACGTAGTTAGGTACATTTAATTATTACCATTAAATCCTCGTTACACTGCACACAATCGCGGCGCGGCGTACAAATCAAACCAGCTCAATCAACTCTATCGTAAGAAAATAGTCCTCGAACCTTACAACTAACTCGGCGACCACTATGCCTTCTCTTCCTTCTCTCTGTTATACCGTTCTAGTTCTTTTAAAAATTGTCCTTTTGGTTTCATAACGTTGGGTCGGTCACCGCGGCACTTTGGGCAGAACCATTTCCCCTTCGGTTTCGTGGTGAGCGAGACGCAGGAGAAGTGGAACCACTCGATGGGGCAAAGGTCGTTATCACAGAGTATCATCTCCCCAAAGGAGATTTGGTCGCAGAGGCAGTAGCGAGGCTCGTCGGGGTCGATCGGGTCCGTTTCTTCGGGCGGCGTCTCTGAGCGCTGCGCCGCTTGCCGAGCTTTGCGTTTCTTCTTTTTGCCAACACCTGGAGGGCAAAATGGTTTGATTATTTAAGAGTTTGATCGTGGGTCGTGGCAGCTGGCAGTCCCTGGTCTCTGCCTACCCCTCTGGGATACAGGCGTGAGCTTATGTACGTTTACGAGTATTTAATTTTATTCAGGGTTTGTCTAGATATCAAATATTGATACAGTTTTTTATAGTAAATTTATCTGCAGTCAGTGGGCTCTGGCTAAAAATAAGAAGTCCTGGTCTCAAACTATGCTGTGGTAATAACCAGTACATAGATATTTACATGGAACTGGTATGAAAGAGACATTCTGAGAAGTGGTCATTTTGCGACAGAAAAAAATAAAATACGAAGGCCTACAGCGGGATTCAAACTTTACTCAAATGTACATGTCAGTTTTGGTAGGTAAGCATTTTACTGCCAGACAAACAGTTATTCGTTGGAATACGTAAAATGCTATCAAGCTGTTTCTGCATCCCAGATAATTTTTCTCACGAATTCAAGAAATATAAACTCCTACTATCAGTAACAACGGACAACTGTTAACAGCTAGTTAACTTGATTCTTTTAACAGAAAAGTGCAAGAAACCATTGCCTAAATATTGTATAGTCGGCATCGATTGAATTACATTGCTATTAAAAACATTGGTCAAAGCTGATGTCTTTCCATTGGTTTTGTGCACTTTTATCATAACAGAATAAAAGGTCTGTTCCATACCTTTCTTTTGCGTGGCGGAGTTGTTGTGGTGGGCGGGGCGTTCGCTGTCGCGCTCGCTGGAGTCTGCGCCGTCGGTCCCTGCGCCTGTGCCCGCGCCCGTCCGCGAGCGGCGCGCGCGCTTTGACCACCGTTCCCCTAGACATTACAGTAAAGTCAGTAATTCATATCTCGATGCATACTAATTTTGCTAACCTAACCATGTTGGCATGTATGCAAATCTAAAGATTTGGAGAGCTGATTGTAAAAAAAAAGTAATCGGCGGCACGTGTGCTAATCTAATGATTTGGAGATCTTATTGTAAAAAAAAAAGAGATTTTCGGGCCACACTCAGTTTAGCAGTATTTAGTCGTAAATTACGCGAACTTAGGAGGGTTTATTTTTATTGTTATTCTAAAGAATATAAACTATATCGAAACATTGGCCGTAAAAAACAAGTTGTTGAAGTGACTTTACAGCTAACAACAGTAGATAATTTTGTACATTTGGACTGAATCTGGATACAATAAAGGTACTGTAGTGTTTCCTGAAGCTGGCTTCCCACGGTCCGCGATATCGCGGACGGACGCGGACCAGCTCGGACGACACACCGTGGGAAGGGTCTCGGTCCGCGGTAGTACAGACCGACAACAGGTCAGTTGGAAGAGCCTCTCGTGGTGTGTGGCTGTCCGTGGTCGTCGGCCGTCCGCGTCCGTTGGCGATATCGCAGACCGTAGGAAACCCGCCTAACAGTACAAAATCGATTTGCAGCTGAAACTGCCATTTACCTGTCTTATCTCTGTCAGGTTTCTCTTTCTCTCGGTCTGTGGTGCGGTCGGGAGGTGGAGGAGGCGGCGCATGTTGAGCTTGTGGTTGTGGAGTTGGGGCTTCTTTCTCAACACCTCGTGTGGACTCGTTGGTTGCAGCTGGCTCTTCCTTCGCTGTGCCATTTGTCGTTACGTCCAAGCAGGCAACTGGTGGGAGGTTGTATAGTATATAAATCAGACAAAGTAATAATATCTTAGGCATGGTCTACCTTATTAAAAACAAATAATTAAGAATACTTTGTTGCTGTTGAATAACAGATAAACTAGTACTCATTTTCACTCAGCCTAGTCCGGTAGTTAGGCTGAGGTCCTACTCAGGGGAGAGACAGAGCTACCTACTCAGGTAGTCCATTAAAGTACAAAGGCAGAATCGGGAACATAGATTTGAAATGGCAATGAAGTTGATGCATTCATGCAATTGTCAATGTCCATAGTTCATTAACACAATCTAGGCCCTTCTTTGTTACAAGATTTTTTAATACAAAAGTTATCAATACATACTAAGTTTCTTATGATCGGTCTCCAGCGAGCGCTGCTTGTTGTCAATGAGGTCTTGGAGCAACTGTACAACTTGCAGTTTCTCGTCTCCAATGTCTTGAGCCGCTACGAGTGCTGACTGCAAGCGCGCGGCAGCGCGCGTACGTCGACGCTCCTCTGTGCTTGCACTCACACACATAGCCAACTGAGCCTCTGCATCTCTGAGACATTCTATAAAAATATTTTTTTAAATGCGTCCTATGTTAGTCCAGATAGTCAAATTTACAAAGAAATTAGTTGGGTTGGAAATGGAAATTATTAAGGTTAGAAAATGTTAGTAAAAATTTAGACTACATTAATTTTTGTGTTCAAAGGATAGAGACACGTGTGGGTTGTTGCAAGAAGCAGAGAAAGTAAAGAAAGGCTTATGAAATGTTGAGTAACGTGACTGATATAGATAGAACTAATTTATTTGGTTGACCTAGAAACATTTGGGCAACTGGAACATAAACTCGACATAATTATGAATGATAAAGATGCTTGTATTATGATGATACCTTGTGATAGAATCTGTCTAGGCAGTAGAAAGACAAAACGAACGTCACCAAGGGAGAGGATTGAGAAAGACGCGTCATTTCGTCAACGAAACAAAGTAAAGAAATGTGGCGTAAACAAGGCTATGTCTTCCGTTATAAGCACTCCTATGGCATTGAAAGAGGCAGGAACATTTGCTGGGACGTAAGAATAGCGTAGAAATGCAGGAATTACCTCTGTATGTTACGTCAAGCTCTCGCATACGCGACAAATGTCGCTGCAGGTCGTTTGGGAGGTTTTCTACACAATCCAAGTAGTTTTCTACGTAAGTCGCCGAAAGCAACGCTTCTGTAGAAGTTTGACTCAACATGATGATTAGTAAAAGTCTCTATTCATTATTGAACACCGAGAAGAATGCAGAATAAAAAACCAAACAAAATATTCTTCGCTCCTTTCTCAAAAACCGTCAATCAAACGGCATTCACGTTCCGTTCCGATTTGCATGAATGAAAATGAGTATGATGAATGAATGATCGAGAAAAAAAAATGATTTAACACATTATTGACATTTTAATTAAATATATTTTAACTTTTTAACTAAATGAAAATATTTATAAAAAGCATATTCTCCTTCACGCTGAATAAGAAAAGTTATTTCGGATCGTAGCTCACCGTTCGAAAACCTGATTTTGACAGTTTAATTTATTGTAAACATTCCTAATTATTTGTTTTGTGATAGGTAGGTACCTAAATAGTAAAAATTACCTATTATATTTTGTATTCAGCGTTGTGTAAGATTTGCATTGGAATTTATTTCTATTAATCTTACATCCTACACAGCGACATCTGTGTTTTCGAGTTAACGTGCTATTTCAAACACAGATGGCGCTAGTTGTAACGTGTGAGCAAGGACCTTTTAGGTTAGGCGTGTAAGGCTCAGAATATGAGAATAAATTATTCTGGTGAGGAGTAAGGCAACGAAGGCAATGAGCCGTTTTCAGAAGACCTAAAAAAAAAAATATTACGGCTGTCAATGGAATGAAATTTTGGACCTCAGCCCAATAGCCATGTGTGATACTGATACGTCATAGAATAGGTCTCAGCGAGCTGAGCAAAAGTTACTATGACGCCAACAGCCAAATGTTTTTCCTTTCGGAGTTATATTGTATTGAAAAAAAAAAAAACATTTTCAATAAAATATAACTCCGACACGACAAACATTTGGCTGTTGGTGTCATAGTAACTTTTGTTCAGCTCGCTGAGACCTATTTTATGATGGGGCTATCTCTGAGGGTGAAATGGCGACCTGAAATGGCAATCGGCGACCAGTCGCCATTTGGGCTATAATGTAATTTTTTTCGGCGACTTTTGGGCTACTTTGAAACCGTGATGCGTTCAGACTAGCAATCTTTTACTGCAGTAAAGCCAGTAAAGGCGGGGCTCACTCACTACGAAAGTTTTGCTGTTAACATTTTATTGTTTTGTGAACTGATTTCCTATTACAAAAGCCAACATAATTCAAACAATTCAACATTCAAGCTACACAATTCAAAAACTAGCTATAAAATGTACCTACTCCAGAAGGTGCTGGACCCTCTAATGCACCTCAGGCTGATGATGAGGAAGGCTTGGAAGGCTTAATTTTATTAATAGCTGAGGCGGAGTCGCTTGCTCGTAGCCCCGGCTGCCTGAATGACCTTAAACGATCATGAAGGTTAAGCAAAATAGGGCGCGTTCAGTGCATGGATGGGTGACCGTTGTATGACTAACACTATTGGCATTTTTCCGAGCGGTTCCGTGCTCCGCAAGGCACGTTAAGCAGTTGATACCGGCTGCCGCGATAGATTGCGGTCATAAAGCCAAGTCAAAGGCCTTAGGTTTAGGGCAGCTTGAGAACTTCTGACAGTAGGACCAACACTAGTCTTACTACAAGCATCCACCAATCCGGACTTGGCCCCCGTGGAGGAGTATGGCCTATACCTTCCTCAGGGAAGAGACCCGTGCTCCTTGGTGGGGACATAATGGGTAGATGATGATGAGGCGGAGTAATTTTTGATTGTGATTGACCGCGATGGCGTGTTATCTAATAATTTAATAATTTCTATGAATAAAGTATAGTTTTGGTTGAACTGAAGTTTATTTGTCCTGTTTTTCATCTCAATAGTCTAGATTTTGAAATGGTACCTTAATACTAGACATTAATGACATCGTGCCTGCACCTTATTACAGTCTTTTCGGTGATTATAAAGGCTTGCGTTAATAAGTTAGCGATTTGGGCTACATAGGAAAATTTTTAGGCGATTTGGGCTACTTTTTTTCAAAACATGTGCGACTTTGGCCGGCCCAGATCTGGCAACACTGCTCATAAGCGAAGTGCGAGTCGGGCCAAGGGTTCCGTCAATTACCTATGAAGGGCTGTATGCCTGTAGGGCACAGATAATAATTAGAGCTCGAGAAAACATCAAAGAAAACGTCAAGTGCAAACGATAGAAACTAAGCCATATAACTTTATGATTTTTAGGTGATTTTCGCTAAGAAAAAATATTTTTTTTATAGAGTGAGGGGGTTGACGAAGTGTGATATTGTGTGACAGGGAGGGAGTGGGAGGGGCCCTAAATTTCGTGATGTCACATTTCAAAATCTATTACAATCCAAGTGTTAAAACACGAAGTTTGAACTATTAACTAAAAACTCAAAAATATTTCTAACTGTATCTGTTCCAAACTCTATTTGCAACTCTATCGGAAATAAAACTTATATCGGAACTAGGCACTAAAACATAAGTTAGCGGCAAATTCCCTATTAATTAATTATCACATTGTTTGTGTACAACATACCCTCCTCAAATCACCCCTGCCTACCCAGACGATCGTTTCCAAGCTCCAAGACGCCTCGGTATCTCTTCATGACATTTGAAGGCACCTATCACCTTATCACCTATCACCTCTCTTATCAATGTCTGTGTCTTGTTTGCGCGCACTAAAAAACACACGCCCACAAAGTATGATTGGAGTGACCTCATTGGTGTCACCAACTGGTCAAAACAATGTGATGATTACCATCGGTTTTAAAAGTTAAGCTAGAAACAAACTGAGCCCGCGTATGCAACGTAATATATGCTATTATATTTATTTCATCATCAACCCATTTTGTCCCCACCGAGGGGAACGGGTCTCTTACTTGAGGAAGGTATAGGCCATACTCCACCACGCGGGGCCAAGTCCGGATTGATGGAGGCTTCCTACTCATTTCAATACTAGCTGACTGGGGAAACGTTATTTTGCCATAATTATTAATTAGCCTACTACTTACCTATCCTCAACCTCCCAAATAAAAAAAAAATTGGTACCCCCGCTTCAAAGACCCTAGGGTGAATTCTTTAGATATTAGAATAACCCGATATTTAAATAATAGAATGAAAAACTAGGGAAAGGAAACGCTAATTCTTAATCAGATTATAGCTGTTATGATCTGATTAATAATTATCAACTCACCAGGTTTTTTTTTCTTTTTTTTTTGTGCAAGGTACTGCCACCATTTATTTCGTGGCACCTTTGAGTAGTCCTTTATTATTAAAATCCTTGATTAAATTTACATTATGATTATTTTACATTTTGCGGCTTATTCTAATGGGTTATACAATGTTAGGGTGTATGTCTTTTCCCTTTCTTTCTTTGTCTTTCCTTTCTCGTTTTCTCTTCTCTACCTTTTATTATTATGTATACAAGCTGTTAATTTGCAAGCGTGCCATATTTTAGGATGTGATTATACTGCTGATTATAAACAAAAATCAATCATAAAAGAAGAGTCAATTTTTTTTCTTTTGTTCACTGACGTCACATTTTTTATCGATAAAGAAAACGCCCAGCTTTAATATCGAATTATCTCGCACATCCCTAATATTCGGACGACGGTTTGGCAACCACGCGCATCCACACAAACACACACATTCGCACCCCGAGCGGCAGGCGCATGCGCAGATAGAACAAACACGCCGCGCGAGCGCACCCCCCAGCCCCAATTAGCCTAGCCACTCAGTGACCGGACATAATTTGTGACGTGCGCATGTGCCGGTATCGCACGCTCTTTCATTTCTACCTAATGTGCGCGCGCTGCCACCGCCGTGCACCACATGGTTGATGAGATGTTGGAGGACGTGCCATTGAACGATCTTCAAAACCTCTATTTTCAGCAGGACGGTGCTCCTCCGCACTACGGACTCATAGTGCGCGAGTACCTCACACTTTTGGTGACCGCTGGATAATGGATAGGAGGCGGAGGCCCAGTGGCCTGACCAGCGCGGTCCCCGGATCTTACTCCCCTAGACTTTTATTTGTGGGGAGAAGTTAAAAGACTAGTGTATGCTGAAGAAGTTAACAATGCGGCTGTGTTGCGTGAAAGGATTATTTCTGCCTTCCAAACTGTTAGGCAAAATGTGTTTGTGTTGCATTTAAAAAGTAATTTGTGTCGTCGTGCGAGACTTTGCATAGCGCAGAACGGTGGCCACTTCGAACAATTGCTCCGTACAACTTAATCATTGTAAGTACCCTGTAAATAACGTCTCAATTAGTGTAAATAACGGTGATTTCAGACTTTTAACTACGCCAGATCAACGATTTATTTGAAGGTAGGTTAGTACTTGGGTATGTTATCTACTTCCTACTTTTTTATACTAACTTGTAAATAAACTAATTTGCGCAATATTTTAATACCTACTAACCTCCTAGCAAAGAAATTGGTTGTTTTGTCGGTCCTAAGCCCGTGAGAGTAGGAAGGGAAATCTGAAATCATATGTTTCTTGTTGTTATTGCTGTTTCTTTCACTCGGTGCCAACTTGGCAACGGGGCGGGGTCTCGGTCTTTTCCCATTACGTGCATGTCGCAGCACCTTCCATCTTAGGTTATTCCTATTCAAACCCTAAAAATAAGTATTATTTTTATCGACGGCTTCCTTGAATATGGGAGACTGTTAGAAGACTGCATTAACTGGTAACATTAATTACTATTTTTTCTTTAAATATGGCACGCTTGCAAATTTTTTTTTTATTTTTTTTTTCCAACCCATTTACATTAAATCAAAGATTAGAACCTACTGTTTATTTGACGACATTACAATTAATTCACTGTATGATAGGGTGTCATAAAATTTAAATAATATTAGGATAAAATCAGAATAGAAATACATTGTCATTAAAATTCGAATTAAATTACAATAAAATACCACATTATTAGATTGAAATAAAATATTATTACATTAAATGTCATTGAGGTTAAAATTAAAATTATATTGAACTTAAATAGAATGAAATAAAATTGCCAAATTGTCATGTACTTAAAATTAGGTGTGTTCCCCGGCGCCTTATCTCTGTCTACTCCATCGAGTAGTCACAAGCAAGGCGCCGGGGTCCTATAATGGGTGGCAACTTAATCTAACCCTCTCGCTCGGCCAAGATACATTTGTGCAATTTGTGTAGAATGGTATTTGGGTCGCCCGGGTTAAACGGGGGCACTCCTCCAGCAGGTGCTCCAGCGTTTCGGGAGTCACGTCATCACAGATGCAGGACGGACTCCCCGCGAGCTTGAACCTGTGGAGGTACGCTCGAAAGCCGCCGTGCCCCGTCAGGAGCTGCGCCTTGGCATTGCACATGGTGAATTTGCCAAGGACTTTGTGGGCCGATGCCACGTCCGGGAAGAACAGCGAGGTGACGCGGCCTGTGGCAGACTCACTGTTGATATAGGACGTTGTTCGCTGGGTGGTGGGATGGTACTGAGGTAAAATTTCAGCGTACCTTGCTTTTATGTAGGCTATGATGACCCACTGCAGGGTCTAAGCACAGTTACCGATCTTCCTACGAACGCCCGAAACGCGCCTATACAATATACATAACTACGAAACGCGAGATCACGGTGAGCCACAGATCACACGCAGTCCGGTGTTCACCGCGCGTGAGTGCAGACGCACTCCTGTTTTTTTACAAATCATAATTGTTTTTTTTTGTTTTTTTTCACACTATTACAATAAAAAGTAACAGGTATATATTGTAGTAAATGCCACCAGGGTTCATGATGATGAAGATAATCTGGAAATGGTTATCTTCTGATACTTTGACAGTTGTTACTCACCCATATGTTATCCTCAGGGGGCACCCCCTCTATTATCCGCTTGACACAGTAGTTTCTTGGGCGACTAAAGGAACTACTGTGGCAAGTAGCTTCCCTTAGTCAAAAAATGCAGGATTCGGCCACTATTTCCGGATTATAAGCACTTCCTATTAAAAAGATGAAAAAGATAAAAGATTTTTATTTGTCAAACATGCGCATTAAAGTATGGTACATTTTATGTTGTGTCCTATTACATGCTTTGCCAATGTAGACGTTTTTTTTGTGAGAGAGCCCCTTGGAGGTATGGACTTGTCTTAAGTTTTTTTTTAGACACATTTATAAGCCTTAACAATAGTTTGAAATATTATACATAGTCATGTCAAAGAATATTAAATTAATTAATATTAAGTAAGCTAAAATTATCTGTATTAAAGTCAAATTAATTAAATCGTGAGTCAATGTCTTTCAGTGAAAAATTCTATCACACTATAATAATATTTGGCAAGTAAGATTATTTTTTAAATTTATATTTAAACTTATTGTATGTATTGTATTGTATTGTATGTATTGTATTGTATGTATTGTATGTATTGTATGTATTGTATGTATTGTATTATATGTATTGTATTGTATGTCTTGTATTGTATGTATTGTATTGTATTGTATGTATTTGAATTTATATTTTATTGTTAGTATTTTGTTATAAATTGTAGCCCCCATGCAGAATATACTTTTTTGCAGTAGAACAGTATTTGCCCTGCGAACACTACGACCACTACGAACAATTAAATTTATAAAACCTGTACCAGGATGCCCCTACGAAGCTACAAAAGGGTGTCAATTTTTTTACGGGGTGTACATTTTGTACAATATTTGCAGTCGCTTTTTTTAAGTTAGTACAAATATAATAAACATAAACATTTACATACGGGCACATACATTGCTTCTGGCCCCACACTAAGATACCCTGTGTCGTGGGAACCAGAAACAGTGACG
This sequence comes from Yponomeuta plumbellus, assembly GCA_947310845.1. Lineage (NCBI taxonomy): Eukaryota > Metazoa > Arthropoda > Insecta > Lepidoptera > Yponomeutidae > Yponomeuta > Yponomeuta plumbellus. The sequence continues at coordinate 8,245,270 of OX371209.1, read as the reverse complement.
TCACAAACATGTAAACATCCAAGACCTGAGGTTTTTTTTTTTCTCCCCAGCCGGGGTTCGAACCCGGGACCTCTCGCATGGTAAGCAGGTGCGCTAACCGCTACGCCACAGAGGTCGTCTATAAGCATATACCAATACAATTAATGCTAGACGGATTAAATAGTTTCGAAAATCCAACCCTTATAAGGGTGAACAGGTGTTTTAAAGTTTTTTTACTTATGGTCAGATTTTCTTCAAAATTTGTAAGAATATACTTCAAATACACTAAGTTTTTCAAAACTCATCCCCTAGGAAGGCGAAAGAGAAAGACACCATTTCAATGAAAGACGAAGTTCAACGAGGTGAAGCTTGAGCATGCTATTAGTAATAATAACACTGGTGATTTGCGTCAGTGAGGACCTATACGGCGACCTGTGACATGATAGAAGCCGATAAAAGATTGACCTGCGAACTTATTCGGGCAAGTTTAGTTATTGATATGAGACAAGTAAAAACTATTAGCAAAACATCAGCATTTTGGCATCACAACTTCTGCAAAATGTGTAACGAACGGCTCGACTCTGTGTCGTAGCTAGGCTCGCTTAGCACCTCTAATGAATACGCCATCTAAGTTGACACGATGGTATATAGGTCCAATCTTAGCAGATTCATCATCAACCCATTATGTCCCCACCGAGGGACACGGGTCTCTTCCCTGAGGAAGGTATAGGCCATACTCCACCACGGGGGCCAAGTCCGGATTGGTGGAGGCTTGTAAGACTAGTGGCTGGTCTTACTGTCAGGAGTTTCCAAGCCGCTCTCAGCAGATTAGCCAGTCCTTACCCCGGATTTCTCGTACGCTAACAATGTGTTGATCTACTGATTAACAGATCTACTGTTTACTGTTTTTTTGTATGCATTTTGGCCAACTGCCAGCTGTTAGCAGTAGATTTGTCAGCTTGTCAGTTTAGGGGCCTATACCTTCCTCAGGAAAGAGACCCGTGCCCCTCGATGGGGACATAATGTGTTGATGATGTAGGTAGTAACCCAAGATGCCCCAAATGACATTATGCCTCTGGGTAGAGTTTGTTATCGGACGGGGTCAAGAGTAATGCCGGAACAACGGAGCGTGTGCGTAACATGTTGTGTCTGCATGCCTCATCTGTAGTACATGTATGTACCTACTTATATTAATTTCATTGATACAAACATACATATACCTCCCTGTATTCAGGGCCTGAGTCTGAGTCCATTAGATACCTTTAGACCAATGACAGGTAGTAGTGGCAATAGTCCGGTTGACCGAACTAGGGCACCTTTAGGTAGCAAAGTTCGGCTAGAAAATAATCAAAGAACTTTTGAAAATCTAAAGGCCCCCTCTACACAATGGCCCATGACGGGCCATTAAAAAAGTGGCCATCACAGCCACGATCATGGATTGCTCCCTACACAATCATAATCAACCCATCATGTCCCCACCGAGGGGCACGGGTCTCTTCCCTGAGGAAGGTATAGGCCATACTCCACCACGGGGGCCAAGTCCGGATTGGTGGAGGCTTGTAAGACTAGTGGCTGGTCTTACTGTCAGAAGTTTTCAAGCCGCCCTAAGGCCTCTGACTTGGCTTAACGACTGCCATCTATCGACGGCAGCCAGCACCGACTGCTTAACGTGCCTTGCGAAGCACGGAATCGCTCGGAAAAATGCCACTAGCGTTAGTAATAGACGGTGACACATCCATGGACTGAACGAAGCGCCGTATGTTGCTTAACCTTAGTGATCGTTTAAGATCACTCAGGCAGCCCAGGCTACAAGCGATTCTTAACTTTAGCGATAATTAACTTTATTTTTAATGCGAACTACAAGGCCCCTCTACACATGGCCCATGATGGGTGAGTATAATCCATTTATCTATACTTGACGGCCCCCGTGGTGGAGTATGGCCTATACCTTCCTCAGGGAAGAGACCCGTGCCCCTCGGTGGGGACATGATGGGTTGATGAAGAAAGTTAATTATAAACATAACTGATGACTAACTGATAACTCGGTTGCGGGCGCGTACACGATTTGCATATGAACGCGCCCTAAATCTAAACACAGTCTCGACGATACATACTTAAGTTTTAAAAAGTACTTGTAAATAAACCAGCTTTGTAAAGAAAAAATTCAGTGGTAATTTCATCACAAGTCAACTCTAATTAAGTGTTTCTAATAAAATCATCGTTAAAAATAAAAAAAAAATTATTAATTTTTAATTTTATTTGAATTAATAAAATTATTTTTTTAAATTGCATTTCCATCGTAGATATTAAATGGCCAGTGAGGTACTTCACGGGAGATAACATATCGACGCCTTACTGCTAAAACCGACTATCTGCATGAAATGTTGTTCCGAGAAAACTCGAGTTCCAGTTTTAAATGTCGTTAACTATATTAAAAGTTGTAATTGTGCATGCTTAGTTTGTGTTTTTGTTTCCGTTATTTCGACCATTATGTAGATGTTGAAGAGTAGATTCTGATGGTTTATATAACTCAGTTTTGTCAAAAAGGGCACTTTGTTGGTTTTAGCAGTAAGGCGTCGATATGTATGAACCTATGTAAAAATCAATTCCAGACTGTATACCCAACTTAACTTTAATTTCAATTAAATTAACTTTTGTTTTAATTAAAATAACTTTTGTTTTAGTTAAAATTTTTTTTCAATGCGAACTACTGTAACTTTAGAGTTTCAAAAGTTCGTTGATTTTTATCAGCCGAACTTATGCTACCTAAAAGTTGCTCTAGTTCGGTCAACCGGACTATTGCTTACAGAGGGTTTTTTCATAACTTGGACGAATATTCATCATCAACCCATTAAGTCCCCACCGAGGGGCACGGGTCTCTTCCCTGAGGAAGGTATAGGCCATATTCCACCACGGGGGCCAAGTCCGGATTGGTGGAGGCTTGTAAGACTAGTGGCTGGTCTTACTGTCAGAAGTTTTCAAGCCGCCCCTAAAGGCCTCTTACTTGGCTTAACGACTGCCATCTATCGACGGCAGCCGGCGCCAACTGCTTAACGTACCTTGCGAAGCACGGAATCGCTCGGAAAAAATGCCACTAGCGTTAGTCATAGACGGTGACCCATCCATGGACTGAACGCGCCGTATGTTGCTTAACCTTAGTGATCGTTTAAGATCACTCAGGCAGCCCAGGCTACGAGCGATTCACGAATATAAGCTTTGATAAATGTGCGCGCGAGCGGTTCCCATTGTATAGTCGACAGTACATCATCCTTTACATAGGTATGTATGTATTAGAGTGCATAATAACGATTCATGACGTTGCACTGAAAATGTAAAGGTTAACTTTCTGTCGACTGTACACTTATCTTAAAAAAAACTTGATATTATGTAAGAACAGTGAAAACAAGGACAAAATTGTGCGACTTTGGATACTTGGCAGCTTTCATTGTACAATAATTTAACATCTTCCAAAGGCTTGCCGAGATTGATCTGCTTTAAAGACAATCATGTCCTTGTTTATCTAAACACAGGCACGGCAAGTTCTTAGGTCATGTATTTTTTGATACGCGAAATTAGACAGTAGTTTGACATTTAGATATGTTTTGGTGGGATAATAATTAATATTAATGTACCCGAAAACGACATGCGTGCATGCACAGCTAATGCATGTCGATGAAGCGAAAGTGATTTGTCAGGATTTAATAAATAAATAAAAAATACAAAGTTCCCTATACCTACTTAAAAGTTTACTGCTCAGTGTAATGATTCGGATACAGTGGGACGTGTATGTAGGTATATAAGCTGCCATATAAGTTATTTATCTATCTATATATATAAAACGAGAAGCTGACTGACTGACTGACTGACTGACTGACATATCAACGCAGGGCCTAAACTATAAGGGTTAGAAACTTGAAATTTTGCACAGGGATTTCTTTTGTAACGTAGGGGAGCACTAAGAAAGGATTTTTCGAAATTCATCCCCTAAGGGGGTAAAATGGGGGTTCAAAGTTAGTATGAAACTTTGCCGTTTTTGAAGTTATTCAAATGAAATTTGGTACGAAGGTTCTTCATTTAAAATAATGAAACACGTGTAAAATAGTTTTTTTAAAATGATCCCTAAAGAGGGAAAAAAGGGGGTGCAAACTTAGTATGAAACTTTGCCGTTTTTGAAGTTATTCGAATGAGATTCAATATGAAGGTCCTTCATTAAAAGTTATGAAAAACATGTAAAATAGTTTTTTGAAAATCATCCCTTAAGGGGGTAAGAGGGGGTTGCGAAGTTAGTATGAAAGCTCTTTCGCATGCGCTAAAAGTATCCCTATCTTATTTGCAAACACTTTACTCAACTAAAGCCCACGCGGACGTAGTCGCGGGCAACAGCTAGTTTTTTATACTTCTTTTTAGGGTTTCGTACCCAAAGGGTTAATCGGACTCTATTACTGAGACTCCGCTGTCCATCCGTCCGTCCGTCTGTCACCAGGCTGTAGGTAGGTATCTCGTGAACCGTGATAGTTAGAATTTTCACAGATGATGTATTTGTGTTGCCGCTATAACAACAAATACTAAAAAATACAATAAAATAAATATTGAAGGGGCCTCCCATACAACAGAAATGATTTTTTTGCCGTTTTTATAGATATAGGTACGGAACCCTTCGTGCGCGATTGGAGTCCGACTCGCACTTGGCCGATTTTTATACAGCTTTTCGCCCCCTCATGAGATGCGGCGACTAAGCTCGCCAGTGGAAATCCGAAATCAAAAATTTCTCTATTTCCCAAGAGTAGAGGGTAGTAGAGCTTGGGAAAGGTTGAGAGGTCTGTGAGGATCGTGACAATTGGAAGACCCTGGTCTCTACCTACCCCTCCGGGATACAGGCGTGAGCTTATGTAATGTAATGTTTATTAACGTGTTTGTTATTATATCAGTTGTTTGTTTTTTGCCTTATAAGTAGTCTTTCTTACTTAAAACGGCTCTTGCTGGTTGCATTCAGGGTCAATAATGGATTGCTTATCAATCACCTTTCAGATGTTTAGACGAACACCCGTCAATTAAGATTCCAGTCAAAGCTCATAAGTCATTGATCAGTTGATCACGCGGTTAACCTGGTGAGTTCTATTCATTAGAGGTGCTAAGCGAGCCTAGCTACGACACAGAGTCGAGCCGTTCGTTACACATTTTGCAGAAGTTGTGATGCCAAAATGCTGATGTTTTGCTAATAGTTTTTACTTGCTGCCTGAGTGATCTTAAACGATCACTAAGGTTAAGCAACATACGGCGCGTTCAGTCCATGGATGGGTCATCGTCTATGACTAACGCTAGTGGCATTTTTTCCGAGCGATTCCGTGCTTCGCAAGGTACGTTAAGCAGTTGGCGCCGGCTGCCGTCGATAGATGGCAGTCGTTAAGCCAAGTAAGAGGCCTTTAGGGGCGGCTTGAAAACTTCTGACAGTAAGACCAGCCACTAGTCTTACAAGCCTCCACCAATCCGGACTTGGCCCCCGTGGTGGAATATGGCCTATACCTTCCTCAGGGAAGAGACCCGTGCCCCTCGGTGGGGACTTAATGGGTTGATGATGATTGTGTAGGGAGCAATCCATGATCGTGGCTGTGATGGCCACTTTTTTAATGGCCCGTCATGGGCCATTGTGTAGAGGGGGCCTTTAGATTTTCAAAAGTTCTTTGATTATTTTCTAGCCGAACTTTGCTACCTAAAGGTGCCCTAGTTCGGTCAACCGGACTATTGCCACTACTACCTGTCATTGGTCTAAAGGTATCTAATGGACTCAGACTCAGGCCCTGAATACAGGGAGGTATATGTATGTTTGTATCAATGAAATTAATATAAGTAGGTACATACATGTACTACAGATGAGGCATGCAGACACAACATGTTACGCACACGCTCCGTTGTTCCGGCATTACTCTTGACCCCGTCCGATAACAAACTCTACCCAGAGGCATAATGTCATTCGGGGCATCTTGGGTTACTACCTACATCATCAACACATTATGTCCCCATCGAGGGGCACGGGTCTCTTTCCTGAGGAAGGTATAGGCCCCTAAACTGACAAGGTGACAAATCTACTGCTAACAGCTGGCAGTTGGCCAAAATGCATACAAAAAAACAGTAAACAGTAGATCTGTTAATCAGTAGATCAACACATTGTTAGCGTACGAGAAATCCGGGGTAAGGACTGGCTAATCTGCTGAGAGCGGCTTGGAAACTCCTGACAGTAAGACCAGCCACTAGTCTTACAAGCCTCCACCAATCCGGACTTGGCCCCCGTGGTGGAGTATGGCCTATACCTTCCTCAGGGAAGAGACCCGTGTCCCTCGGTGGGGACATAATGGGTTGATGATGAATCTGCTAAGATTGGACCTATATACCATCGTGTCAACTTAGATGGCGTATTCATTAGAGGTGCTAAGCGAGCCTAGCTACGACACAGAGTCGAGCCGTTCGTTACACATTTTGCAGAAGTTGTGATGCCAAAATGCTGATGTTTTGCTAATAGTTTTTACTTGTCTCATATCAATAACTAAACTTGCCCGAATAAGTTCGCAGGTCAATCTTTTATCGGCTTCTATCATGTCACAGGTCGCCGTATAGGTCCTCACTGACGCAAATCACCAGTGTTATTATTACTAATAGCATGCTCAAGCTTCACCTCGTTGAACTTCGTCTTTCATTGAAATGGTGTCTTTCTCTTTCGCCTTCCTAGGGGATGAGTTTTGAAAAACTTAGTGTATTTGAAGTATATTCTTACAAATTTTGAAGAAAATCTGACCATAAGTAAAAAAACTTTAAAACACCTGTTCACCCTTATAAGGGTTGGATTTTCGAAACTATTTAATCCGTCTAGCATTAATTGTATTGGTATATGCTTATAGACGACCTCTGTGGCGTAGCGGTTAGCGCACCTGCTTACCATGCGAGAGGTCCCGGGTTCGAACCCCGGCTGGGGAGAAAAAAAAACCTCAGGTCTTGGATGTTTACATGTTTGTGACGTCACTGTTTCTGGTTCCCACGACACAGGGTATCTTAGTGTGGGGCCAGAAGCAATGTATGTGCCCGTATGTAAATGTTTATGTTTATTATATTTGTACTAACTTAAAAAAAGCGACTGCAAATATTGTACAAAATGTACACCCCGTAAAAAAATTGACACCCTTTTGTAGCTTCGTAGGGGCATCCTGGTACAGGTTTTAATTGTTCGTAGTGGTCGTAGTGTTCGCAGGGCAAATACTGTTCTACTGCAAAAAAGTATATTCTGCATGGGGGCTACAATTTATAACAAAATACTAACAATAAAATATAAATTCAAATACATACAATACAATACAATACATACAATACAAGACATACAATACAATACATATAATACAATACATACAATACAATACATACAATACATACAATACAATACATACAATACAATACATACAATACAATACAATACATACAATAAGTTTAAATATAAATTTAAAAAATAATCTTACTTGCCAAATATTATTATAGTGTGATAGAATTTTTCACTGAAAGACATTGACTCACGATTTAATTAATTTGACTTTAATACAGATAATTTTAGCTTACTTAATATTAATTAATTTAATATTCTTTGACATGACTATGTATAATATTTCAAACTATTGTTAAGGCTTATAAAAGTGTCTAAAAAAAAACTTAAGACAAGTCCATACCTCCAAGGGGCTCTCTCACAAAAAAAACGTCTACATTGGCAACGCATGTAATAGGACACAACATAAAATGTACCATACTTTAATGCGCATGTTTGACAAATAAAAATCTTTTATCTTTTTCATCTTTTTAATAGGAAGTGCTTATAATCCGGAAATAGTGGCCGAATCCTGCATTTTTTGACTAAGGGAAGCTACTTGCCACAGTAGTTCCTTTAGTGGCCCAAGAAACTACTGTGTCAAGCGGATAATAGAGGGGGTGCCCCCTGAGGATAACATAGGGGTGAGTAACAACTGTCAAAGTATCAGAAGATAACCATTTCCAGATTATCTTCATCATCATGAACCCATTATGTCACCACCGTGGGGCACGTGTCTCTTCCCTGAGGAATGTATAGGCCATACTCCACCACGGGGACCAAGTCCGGATTGGTGGAGGCTTGTAAGACTAGTGGCTAGTCTTACTGTCAGAAATAAGATTATCCAGATTATTGTCCAGATTATCTTTACTTTTATATGTCTCTTGTTTCTTGTGTGCAATAAAGAATATTCTTATTTTATCGCCTACAAACAAATCCCAAACTACACTACGCATGTTTTGGAAAAATGTACTGCCGCTATCCGGTCCAGCAGTCCTCTCTATTAAAACTATATCTAGGAAGATGGATATATCACCGAACTAGTGCTAGTATCATACAAAATGCTGAACTGTTCTCATCCTATACCTAGCATCAGCAACGATCGCGATCATCCTCGTATAGGAAATTGCCTGCAGCATGAATATGAACCAGCGGCACGACCAAGGCCACCGCCAGCAACTCTACCTCTGGTACGGGCGACGGACGACGACGGGTGAACGCGATCACCGTGGCGCGGCCGCTGCCCCTTAGCCCGTGCCCCGAGACAGCATACCTACCGTCTGCTATATTCTTTGATAAGACTTATCGGTTTGTTCGAAAATAGAAGATTTCACATGGACTGTAACGGTAACTGCACGACATTTTTATCGTGCAACGGACAGCTATAGTCGTTGTGAATGTATAACATAACGTAAAATTTACATACAAGCACATACAATCGCTTCTGGCCCCACACTAGGATACCCTGTGTCGTGGAAACCAGAAACAGCGACGTCACAAACATGTAAATATCCAAGACCTGGGTTTCTTTTTTTTTGTACCCAGCCGGGATTCGAACCCGAGACCTCTCGCATGGTAGGCAGATGCACTAACCGCTGCGCCACAGATGTCGTCGTATGTAACTGGATGTCGTGTGGTTACGGTACAGTCCAGTGTAAAACCACCCAATGCTGCGCACGTGCGGGCGTGCGGGTAACACGCTAACCGCACGTGGAAAGCATCGGACGGTTGCCAGTGGCGCGTTGCGTCACTTATGATAGGCGACGCGCAGTCTGTTTGGAGTCACAATGGCGAGACTGTGAGACCGTGTGTGGGGCTTGGAACCCATTTCATGGAAGCGCTGGAGAGGGAGCGACGACGGGCCACGCAGCGCATCGCCCTCCTCTTGCCTCGTTGTATGGGCGACGGGGCGGGGGAGGGAGGCGCGAGGAAGCCTTTGGGGGCCATTATGGCTCCCTAGAGGAGAGGCGGCGTTTCCTTGCCCCGTTGTATGGGCGATGGGGCGGGGGGCGCCGCCGCGGGGAGCCAATCTGGGGGCGAGCTCTTGCCGGGTCACAGTGAATTAACCTCTGGCCTATCCTGTGGCCCGGTAGAGTAGCGGGAGGAATGCCACGGGGTTTAGTGGGTAGTCCGGCCCGGAGCAGGAGGCTCGATAGGGCTGGGAGTCCCACATGAAGCCGTTCTGTTGTCCCCCAACAGCAGGGCGGTGAAGTGCGTAAATGCATTCCCCGTGTCAAAGAAAAAAAAAACTAGGCATTGATGGACTCACGTATGTGTGCCTCGGCTTCGCCACGGCCCACATATCCACGTTCGTCCATAAATACCTCTTTTGCTGGCCGCTGCAGTAATGTGCTATTTTGTTCTGGTCGGACCGTGCACGACAGTATTTTAGGGGCTTAAATGTCAAAAAAATTGTAACAAGAGCTTCTTTATTTTGTATAGAATCGCTCGTAGCCTGGGCTGCCTGAGTGATCTTAAACGATCACTAAGGTTAAGCAACATACGGCACGTTCAGTCCATGGATGGGTCACCGTCTATGACTAACGCTAGTGGCATTTTTTCCGAGCGATTCCGTGCTTCGCAAGGTACGTTAAGCAGTTGGTGCCGGCTGCCGTCGATAGATGGCAGTCGTTAAGCCAAGTCAGAGGCCTTAGGGCGGCTTGAAAACTTCTGACAGTAAGACCAGCCACTAGTCTTACAAGCCTCCACCAATCCGGACTTGGCCCCCGTGGTGGAGTATGGCCTATACCTTCCTCAGGGAAGAGACCCGTGCCTCTCGGTGGGGACATAATGGGTTGATGACGAAAGTAAATAAAATATATTTTGAAAGACAATAAATGGTATTTTTAAAGGAATTCGTTAAAAAATGTTAATGGAAAAATGGATGTTATTATAAAAACTGGTTTTGGGAGTACACACAACTTATTGTGTGTTGAAAACACACAATAAGTTTTCAGCCCCAAACTAAGCTAAAAGGAAATAAATTGGTGTTAGCAGAACATGTAAGGAATGTAGAAGAACTGAGAACTAATCGCAATAGTTATTTAATACGAGCTACCATCATTCGCCAAACATTAGATAATGTAGGTACGTAACTATGCCAAACATTTTTATTCATTTATTACAGATCGATAATGCTCGCGTTGTCACTGGAGTAAAACGCAGCGCGTTTATAACCAGAGTGGCAAGTTAGTGCAAACATGTTGCTGCATTAATACCTATGTTACTTACATTAACAACAAAGCTAGTAATTAAAAAACTAGCAGCGAACACCAATACCCAGTATTCGACAATTTATTACGATATTTTTTTGTTTGTTTACTGACTGTCATGTCACAGACGATAAAGAGCAGTGCCCCTTTTGTTGCACATTTCTGCCGCGGCGAGCGCTGCGATCATTTTCTTTATCCCTTCCACCCACTTCTTTATTGATACTGGGCGTGATTTATTATTATTATTATTAACTAGTTTTTTATATTTTATATCAATTTTACTTTGACATTGTAGACGAAACCTTTAATGTGAATTTTTCTGTATGACTATACCTATATTTTGATATAATGTTTTCGATGGAATTAATTAAGTGAACTGTAACTAGTAACTGCCGTACTCAAGGACATTCATTAACTTTAATAATTAGTTAAGAAAGAAAAATAACACTATATCAATACGCATAAAGACGATCACAATTTTTTTTAATGAACATTACGTTAAATGATGTCTCTGACTCCGGTCGTATGAGAAATAAATCGGCGTGATCTGTTAGTCATCGATCACTTCATCATTCTCAAATCAGTTTTAAAATCAAGTAAGTAGGTATGTGATGGATGATGCACATTCGTGCATAGAAAATGGGTTTTCGCTTACATGAAATATTCAATGGACCGGACCACATAATTTAACTAGATAAATATATGATTGTAGGTTCGTAAGTAAGTATATTTTGTTACTGGTCCGTGCAGTTACCTACTCAACATCCACCTCAAATATGACGTCACCGAATGAGAAGAAAAGTCATAATAATGCACTCTGTGAGGCAAGGAGAGTACATACCGTATTTAACGACTGTCGCAAAGCTGCTATACAAGTAAGTAAACAACAATATGGCTTGCGGTTTGCTGGTTGGCAACGTGATTGCGCGAAATGCGTGGTCTTTATGTAACAAATGATAATGAAATGTTATTATAATAAACAGTGTCTGACTGTCGGCCCGGGTGGCATCTTGACTTTTGGGGCCCACCACACGCCTAAGGTCAGGGCAGTTGATACTAACAGGTCAATAAACAAAGTGATAAATTATAATTACGTGAACCCGAAACTGGCGTACGTGCATCACGTGCATGCAACTACCAATGCAGTTGCAATAAATGCAATGCAACCTATGCAATAAATGATTGATTGACTACTAATAAATGTCGATGACGCGATATGTCAGGATCTTTGCAAGTGGCAGCTCCTGTTTTCTGCCTACCCCTTTGGGACACAGGCGTGAGTTTATGAATCGGAGATTTCCAGTCTTAGGCATAGTGAACGGAAACAAAATGTACGATTTCAGCGACGTCTTTTAATATGTGGGTAATAATGGGTAGGGCATTACATATGTACCTATAGTGATTAAACTTTAATTGTATTTTTAATAAGGTGTTCTATTTGACTAATTTTCTAGTACTGACATGTACTTGGCCATCAAGATAAACATGAAGGTATGAAACCTTCACGTCATGACGTCACTAAAAAAAGAAAGGGACTCGCCATCTTGCCTTGTTTGTGGTGAGTGGGAAAGGGGAAATAATTCATAAATTGCTCAAGTATAATTTTGGTTTCATCTACGAATTATGCACAGTATAAATGCTAACTAATAGACAGTGACAAGTTTGAGTACGTTTATAAGTATTTTATTTTAAAGTAACGACCCGCTCCGGTTTCACACGCGTGGAATACTGGTACTAAATAATCGCTTTGATAGTATGATAAATAACAAATACTTAGGTAATTACTTCGTATTACATTTCGAGGAATTCGGTATACCCAATGTCGTTATAGCTACAATATTATTACAATATTAGTATGGTGGGGCCAGAAGCAATGTATGTGCCTGTATGTAAATGTTATGTTATGTTGTTAATCAAATAGTCAAGATTCTAAGGACTTAAATTACACGTAGCTCGAGTCAATGGTCATGAAAAATGGTCGCTAAAACTAGAGCCATGAGATATTAAAGATAAATTCTTTGTTTTACAAATCAGTACTAGTGTTCATAACTATTATTAGTGCAAAAGCTAAGGTAAAAAGGTTTCAAATGCTTCACACATTATACATATTAAAATAATATTTAGTATGGAAAAATGCAAAGTGCTGTGGAAGCCAAAGCGGCAGACTTATTAACATGGTGTCAAGGCATGAAATACTCAGAATTATGCGTACTATAACGCCTACTAGCCGCTTTGCCTAACAGTATTACCATTTGAAAGATTTTCGCGTTTATAACTTTTTCTCCATAAAAAAAATATACAATATTTTTTTTCACTATGAAAACGCACTTTTAACCAAAAACGCTAAATAAAAAAGTTGTTGCTATTGTTACAAAAAGTAAGTAAAAAAAAAATCTGCGTGATATCTCAACTTTGAACCCTAAGTCCACCATATTCGATTTTCGGACCACTGTGCGGAGGCGAGCGCGCGGGCGCACTGTCCAACCCCGCCCCGCGAAACCCCCGCCGGACCCGTCAAGTGCAAACGATAGAAGCTAAATTTGTGATTTTTAGGTGATTTTTAGGTGTGAACGGGGTTGCAAAGTTTTGAACTAAAGTCCGCGCGGACGGAGTCGCGGGCGAAAGCTAGTAATGAAATAAACATCCGATCATTTATACAAAAAAATGGCATTTTTCTTTGTATATCAAAATAACATCTCTTATTGGAAAACCCTATAGAAACACACCTAGACTCAGGCATTTGTACAAATCGAGTACGGCGGCTTCCAGTCGGAAACAAACCCGCGACCTCAGTCGAAGCGAACAATTAATTTTAATTAATTAATTTGTCAATTAGTTTGTTCGTTAATTTTCCCGGTATTTTTTCTGTGGAAAAAACGTTTGCTATCAAATCATGCAGATAATACGTGGAATTCGCGAAGAGTGGCACGAGCTGCTTGTGTTAAGATGACCCGGCATGGGTTATCTTAACGTAGAGTCGTAAACAATTTAACGTAAATGTTTTTCTTGAGATTGCTTCGTTAGCCTAGGGGTATCATGCTTGATTACCATGCCGGAGGTATTGGATACGATTCCCTTTGGGTCAGCCGAACATTTGTACAGATGGCCTCAGTCTAGGTGTATTCCTATGTTTGGTGTCTTTGGCTGGTAACCATTATCATAGCGTATTCTATTAAGGACAAGAGATTGGGTTGCGTGGAAATTATGAAGAAGTCCAGTTTGCGCACCCGCCTAAATAGCACCTGCACAAATAGCACCTGGCCTAGTCCAGATTGGGCACCTATTGATATTTTTGGCAGAATAAATACATTTGAATTCACTAACAGCACCTGCCAAAAATATCAATAGGTGCCCAATCTGGACCTAGGCCAGGTGCTATTTGTGCAGGATGAATATTTACAAGAAGACATTTGAGCAATTTTCGACCCCCTCTATATTTAAAGCCAGTTATGTTAAAAATAGGCTACTTGACATTGTGAAGAAAAAAAGTGTATTTCTACAGATTCGTATCAATTAAAAGTCTTCAAGCCGGTTTAAGGCATTTTGACTTTAAACGAATGGACGATATGTCCAAGAAACCAGGTTAAATTTTGATAATTTTGTATCTGTAGCCATTTTAATGAAAACGGCCTGGATTGGCCGAATCTATGATGACGTCACAGGTTAGTAAATATGGCGTCAGCCTTTCATGTCGTTCTCACGTTCATTGTATTTGTTTACTGACCAGTGACGTCACGACGATAGGAATTATGAATGAAGACTCATTTGAAAAGTAAATTTTTATTTTATTTCTTTAGAAGAAATACACGAAAGAATTAAAAATTACCACTTTCTAAGGACTAAACGAAAACTAACAAAAATTCTGTGATGGTTTTTAAAAACCTGTCAAATTGCCTATTTGGTTCAGATTAACAAATTAAATCATTGCAAATGAAATTAAATCAAGACGAAATCATGCATTCAGCTATTGCAGTTTCGAAGATGTATTAAGTCCGGACAGTGAAGACGGTGTATTAAAGTCCATCTGTCTATACTTGAGTATTTCGGTTGTTTATCTCACTCGAGCACAAATCACAACATACCTAAGACATAACACATCGTAGATAACCACAATAAGTTTTAAACACTAGTTTGAACACTAACGCGTCTAATTAATCAGAAAACTGCTCAAAAATATCTTTAAATATGTGATTTTTAACCAAAATCGTAATTCGGTATAAAATCAGGACACAGGTTAACAAAACACACAGACTAGTTTTGATATTTTGTTGTAGGGATGGGTGCAAGTGAATGAAAGAACAATTTGAAGTGAATGATGAAAAACATATGTAAAAGTGTTGATAGCAGAACGACTGTGGGTTAATAACTCATCATAATAGTTGAAGGTAGGCAGGTAGACGTCATTTATCTAGATTTTCAAAAGGCATTCGATAGAGTAGACAATGACATTTTGTTGTGTGAGTTGGTGGCTTTCGGTTTTACACCCAAACTTATAAAGTTGTTTGCAGACTACTTGAAAGATAGACAGCAGTTCGTTCGACACGGATGTTTTGTCTCCCAGCCCTACTTTACTAGGTCAGGAGTGAGTCAGGGGTCAATCTTGGGTCCAATGTTGTTCTCAATAATGATAAATGATCTGCCAACAGTCTTAAGGAACTCTACATGCTTATTATATGCCGATGATTTAAAACATATTCAAGCGGTTGCAGAAAATCAAAGTGTTTGTTTCCTTCAGGAAGACATAGAGTCAGTTTTAACTTGGAGTTTAAGTAACAAATTAAGCTTTAATGTATCTAAGTGCTGCATGATGTCGTTCACGCGGTCCCCCTTTCCGATTGACGCAAAGTACAAGCTCGGAGGGCAAGTAATACAGAGAGTTTTTAACCTTTCACGACCATGTAACTTCCTTGGCAGCCGAAGGGTTCAAGAGGCTGGGTTTTGTTTCAAGAAATGCCCGTGAATTCTGTAGACCTCAAACTAACTACTCAATTGCTTTATATTTCCCTTGTACGAAGCAAGCTTGAGGCTAGCGCTTGCGTTTGGAACCCGCATGAAGACAAGTATAAACTAATGCTAGAAAAGGTCCAAAAAAGGTTCTTAAGGTCTCTCTACAAGGCTAAGCATAGAGTTTACCCATTCATGTACCCCACTAAATTCCTACTCGGAACACTAGGCTTTAATTCCTTGGAGACAAGACGTAGTAGAGACCAGTTACTTATAGCTATTAAAATTCTGTGGGGGGGGATCGACTGCCCAACTCTACTAGAGAGACTACTCCGGCTGAACGTGCCTAACCGCTTTCGGTATGGCTCGAGGAGGCTCAGGGCTCTTTTCAGGGACGAGCGAGTTTGTACTAGCACTCGCCGCTGGTCCCCGCTGAACCGCACCCTTGCCCGATTGAACCGGTTGCATGCGGCAGCTCCCCACGCCGATATCTTTAACAGTCATGAGAGTCAACTTAAGAAAGAATGTCTGGCGATTTGTGAGGAAAATGAATAAGTGGCATTACTCTAATTAGATTGATATTTTCATTGATAATTTTGTGACAAAATTCAATCTTGTGTGATTTTTTTTTAAATCGAACTAATTTATTGACATATGAAATAAATAATCGTAGTTTAAATTTTGACTCTAATTAGATTGACATTTAATTGATACTTTTGTGACATAATTAAATTTTATTATAAGTGAATATTATTATTATTTTGATCGAATTAATTAATTGACATATGAATGAATTGTAGTTTAAATTTTGTTTTTGAATTAATTTTAATTTTATATTAGCTCTAGAGTAAATTGTTCAGATGTATATAATTTTGACATTCTAATTTTATAATGTAAATAATGTACAATGTTTAATGCAATTAATTACGCAATAGTTTTATCTGTAATGTAATTATTTTGCTTGCAATAAATAAATAAAAAATAAATAAATTGAATCGGTAGTTTCCGAAAAAAAAATTAGTCCAAATTTTGTGTGATTGACTATGGTATCCTTGAGGGTAAATCTACAGATCCCTATAGAAAGAACATTAGTCCAATGAATATCAATGAACTACGTGGCACTGAAAATCTCAGTAGACGCAGAAACAACATTAGTCCCACCATGAAATCAGTTTTTTATGTCTACTGAAAAGTAAGCAGATTATGACTAATGTTCTTTCAATGTTTTTTTTTAATGTTTTTTTGTTTTTTGTTTTGTCACGTATGGGACCTAATAAACTCGGCAAAACGTGGGTCCAGTTCTAGAGACTGGTGCCTCTGCCTACCTCTTCGGGGATAACGGGCGTGAGTTTTTTTTTTTTGTTTATTTTTCTTTCTGAAACTACCGATTCAGTTATTACAACTCTTTAAACCCTTTTTAAGCCTTTTCAACATTAGAAGGGCCACATTTAAAATATTTTTTAGAGAGTTATTAATAAGACCGTTAATGTTCTTCGTTTCTTAGTTTGCGCTCATAAATCATGACTTAAAATAAAAAAAAACACCAAAAATAATATATTATGCTGCAGCAAAGATATCCTTTAAATAAATGTCTACCATATTTTTTCACAGACAACTTTTTTCTCGCGCCATCTATTTTGTAATTTGATATGGCAATACGAACCTGCCCACGCACACCACATCTGACACAGACTTCTAGGTCCTATGACCGAAAACCTAGGGCCAAGGACTTGGGACTAGCATATAAGCCAAAAACGCCAGTTTTTGCGGAATTGCTGTCTAGTTAAGACTAGACTAGTGATTTGGCCCCATTTTTCGATTACGAGCCCCAAAATTCGCTATTGGGACGATTGAGAGATTTAAAAACGACTTTGTTTAAAAAGGTCTAAGAAAAGAAGGAATAATTTTATTTTCACTTACATCGCCAGTGAACCTTGTGAACCTCCTTTACTTTGTAACTTTGCTAATTAGGACTAGACTAGAAAAGTCCTCTTGATTATGAAAATCTCCACTGTGACAAATTATCTACTTAGAAGACTCCGAACAGTAAAAAATGAATGTATCTGATAGTACAAGTTGCCTAAGCTGACGTCATTTAACTGGCACATAAGTGCACCTCTTAACAGGGATTTATTTTTGTATCCTGAATAGTAACGGGTCTAAAGTCGCTAATTCTATTAATTTATAAACAAAATATGAAATAATATTTAATATGTTACTTTTAGATCTTTTTATTTTACTATGAAATATGGTGGTGTTCGGTACCGTTTAAGTTGTAGTATGTATTCTAAATTATAGGTAATTTTTATGTTATTTCTGCTAATAGCAAGCTAAAGATTTTTTTATTATTATCATAATAATCAAACCGAGTAACAATCACCACAGTCATGAAAATTTTTAAAACACAATTCATTCATTCACCAATAAATATTGCTAATCTCAAATAGTTCATTCACTGTTGCCCAACCCTGTAAGTGTCAAATTTTATTGATACGCCATTGTTGTTTACAGCAATACTCAAGTATAGACAGATGGACCTTACGTCCCACTATTGTAATCCGTTGAATAAAATTACGTACTATAATCATCATCATCATCAACCTATTATGTCCCCACCGAGGGGCACGGGTCTCTTCCCTGGGGAAGGTATAGGCCATACTCCACCACGGGGGCCTAGTCCGGATTGGTGGAGGCTTGTAAGACTAGTGGCTGGTCTTCCTGTCAGAACTTTGCAAGCCGCCCGCGCCTTAAGGTCTCTGACTCGGCTTAACGACTGCCATGTATCGACGGCAGCCGGCACCAACTGCTTAACGTGCCTTGCGAAGCATGGAAGTGCTCGGGAAAATTAAGAGAGTTTGCCTGGGAGGTGTTAATGCATCCGCCGTATAGTCCTGACCTTGCACCTTCAGATTTTTCTACCTTTTTCGGTCTCTTCAAAATTCTTTAGGCAGTGTCAGATTAACATCACGTGAGAACTGCCAAAACTACTTGACGCAGTTTTTGATCAGAAGCCCCAACATTTCTATAGCAATGGGATCATGTCCCTACCTACAAGATGGCAAAACGTTATCGAACAAAATGGTACCTACATACTTTAGTTAAATGTAAATAAACTATATTTTTTTTTTTTAATTTCTGCCTGAGTGATCTTAAACGATCACTAAGGTTAAGCAACATACGGCGCGTTCAGTCCATGGATTGGTCACCGTCTATGTCTACCGCTAGTGCCATTTTTCCGAGCGGTTCCGTGCTTCGCAAGGCACGTTAAGCAGTTGGTGTCGGCTGCCGTCGATAGATGGCAGTCGTTAAGCCAAGTCAGAGGCCTTAGGGCGGCTTGAAAACTTCTGACAGTGAAACCAGCCACTAGTCTTACAAGCTTCCACCAAGCCGGACTTGGCCCCCGTGGAGTATGGCCATTACCTTCCTCAGGGAAGAGACCCGTGCCCTTCGGTGGGGACATGATGGGTTGATGATGACTTTCTTAATATAAAGGATTTGTATCTAATTCGAAAATTTATTTCAGGAACTGCAATCATACCTGGACTCCTCTGTTAATGGAGTCGTTTACTTAAGCTTGGGATCAAAGATCAGGTTCTCAGATCTGCCCCCAGACACAGTACAGACATTTATCAATGTCTTCAGATCCCTCCCATACGATGTGTTAATAAAGTGGAACGGAGGCAAATTCCCAAACAAAACATCAAACGTCCGACTAGAGAAGTGGCTGCCACAAAATGATATGCTTCGTAAGTTTTTTTCGGCCTTCATTATTCAGCTAAATAAATCAATTCAGCACTGTGTTGATGATGGTGATCTTAATAGAAAACCAAAAAAAGTGTAACAAACCATGGGAATTTTCGAACTAAGACTTTCCTAAGAACTACACAATTAAGTAAATAATAAACCCTAGGACCATAAAGAACATTCGCTTGTTCGGTTGTGTTTTAATTTCTTGGTTGTACAGTGTTTGATAGAGAACTGCTGCATGGTCATATAAACGATGCTAATGCAGAAACATGATAAGAATGTTTAGATGTACGAAAAATTGATTGCAATGCAATTTAATACCTCCCTTTAAATGCTTGTTTGTCTTTGTTGCGAAATTTAACCATTTTTTTTCTTTCTTGTTATAAGTAATATTAATTTTTCAGACCATCCGAAAATTAAAGTTTTCATCATGCAAGGAGGCCTGCAATCCATGGACGAAGCCCTAGCCGCCACATTACCAATGATTGCTTTACCAGTATTTGCGGATCAGTTCTACAATGCAGACAAGTTCGAGACTTTCGGTATTGGCAAACAGTTGGACATTAATGCAATAAGTGAAGACAGCCTTCGTGAAGCCATAACCTTTCTAGCCGAAGATCAAAGGTAATAATCACACGAATCATTCTTCGAGTGTTAGTTGTTTACCCATCTATCTATCTCTTGACTGTCGTCCATTCATAAATGTACGTACATAGATAAATCACTACACAATGTCCCGAGAATTCAACTCTAACTCTCAATATAAACAACGGCATCTTTATCATATCACTAGCTAGTTGCGTGTGCCCGATAACTTTGTTAAGTTTTTTGTCTGATAACCCTTTTCCAGTTATCTGTCTGTTACGCGCGCGCAGAAGGTTTCCCGCTGAGTGCCCCTCCCATTTCCACCGACCATATTCCGCGTTCGTTCAGTCAATATTTCTCAATAACACACGCAGTGTTTTTTGAACGATCTCAAAAGGCTACTAAAAACAGTATTATTTATACGTATTCGTATAAATTATGAGTCCTACTAAGGCATTTTTATATGCAAAAACAATTATTATATGTAAAAAAACACAATATAAAATTTGATAATTATGTATCTGCCATCGTATCGAAAAGGGCCTGGATTAAAAATGGAGTCTGTCATTCATTCTTTCTTACGTTCAAGGGTTTACTGGCAAGTGACGTCATAATTCCTGTGCGACGCACAGACGACGCACTAATTCCGGTGAGAACGTAAATTTTCGTTTGCCTTTTTTTAGAAGAAATACACGAAAGAATTTACAATGAACCACTTTCTGAGGACTCCATGAACACCAATAAAAAACAAGAGATGGTTTTTAGAAATCGGTCAAATATATTTGACTATAGCCTATTGTTAGCGATCAAATTCCATACTACTTGCTATAGCACACATCAGGATTATGACAGGACCATTATTAGGCCTCTGAGAGCTGGAGCGCTCGTAGGAAAGGGCAGCCATCGGCAAACCTTCAACGGGTACTAGATATCTATACAGCCTATAAATACAGCCCTTTTTTGAGGCCTATTCCCTGCCACGCGAATCCGCTCCGTCCCCTGTCAATATCGTTATTGCTTTAGTACCTAAAGCCATCAGCCTATCGAGCGAGTCGCTGGTCTGCATCCGATCGTTTCAATCACGGGCACCACAATGAGACGGTCTTACCGACGGTCTTATGGCCCTTTTACACAAGGCCAATAGCTGAGACAATCCAGTAAGCCAGTCCAATATTGTCTTCGTGTGAATAGAGCCAGGACAATGCATTGGATTAGCCCAAGCCAATGGATGAAGCCAATCCAATGAAATATTGGATTGGTCTATTGTCCTGGCTTACTGGATTGTCTCAGCTATTGGCCTCGTGTAAAAGGCCCATTATAGCTGATGTCTGACTGTTAATCTGGTTTTAGGAGCTAATCCTCCGATATCGGCCGTTCAGAGGCTTTAGTTTAAACTTTCGTTTCCGATGTTGGAGAAATCCAATTTGGGATTGTAATCGCGATTTGGAGCCCAAAACTGGATTTAGCGTGGTAATCTATTGGGGTCTTATCTTAGTAGATGGGCTTACCAAGGAACAAAAGCAGGAGGAGTTGGAAAGGACACTCATACCTCGATTAGCTAAAGCTCCGGTATCGAATTCCGAAATATCTCTATATTGAGTGATTCTGTGAGAAGCAGGGATAAATTAATCGAAAAAAGTCAGGATATGGTATCGCCCGGCTTAACTAACCTTAGTGCCAATTTAATAGAAGATGACTTAGACAAGATTGAAATAATAAAGAAACTGTCCGAGACAAAAATTGGTGACGTCTTGTATATTTGGTTCCGTGGAGAAAACGACCCTTAGTCTATCGATCGACATGCTACCCAAACACAGTGTCCGGATTGACGTGGAATTGAAGTGTGAAAACCCTGTAAAACAGCCAATTCATCCCAATACCACCAAATGTTATAAAAACATCTAAACATAGAAGAAGAACCTCCGTGGCGCATTGGTTAGGGCATCTGCCTACCATGCGAGAGGTCCCGGGTTCGAATCCCGGCTGGGGACAAAAAAAAGAAATCCTGGTCTTGCACGTTTACATCTTTGTGACGTCGCTGTTTCTAGTTCCCACGACACAGGGTATCCTAGTGTGGGGCCAGAAGCAATGTATGTGCCTGTGTGTAAATGTTATTATGTTCTTCTCTGCAGTTGCCGAAAGAATATTGAGAGGCTCTCCAAAATCATGGAGGGGCAGCGCAAGGGCGGCTTAGAGAAGGCAATCGACTGGATCGAGTACACAGCAGCGTACGGCGTCGGTCACCTGCGGTCTCCGTTTGCAGACGCTTCGTTGGTCGACTACTTCCTGCTAGATCTAGTCGCTATAGTTGTATTTGTAATTCTGTCAGTAGTAGCTCTTATTGTCTTAACACTAAGATTCTTATTAAAAAATATCAAATTTACTATCAGACTTAGAACATTTAAGGATAAGAAAATTAATTAAGTATCGTATTAAATTTAAATGTACTTACCTATTTTATAAGTTATAGATGAAGGGGTTAAGTTAAACTCGAAATTAATTTTCTAATTTTTTGTTTCATTGAGTTCTCTTGAATTGATATTATGTTATTTTTTTATGTTATTGTATCCTGAAACTATGGAAACCATATCAAGGCACTGCCTCTCGCCTAATAAAAATAGCCGTAAAAGTGTATAAATTTGTTTTATTTGTTTGCAAACGGATTATGCAGTATAAGTCTCACTCAGTACCGTGGCCACAAAATAAGCCGAAGTGAGTAATTTACAGTAAATAATAAATTGAGAAAAAAAGGACGTTTTCAGCACTGAACGTCTTATTAGCCTAATGTCCAGTCATTCCATGAATGTCCATTTAGTCTATTTGAGGGTTTTCAATATATTTTTAGCGCTGCGTCTTCAACAAATAACCCAAAAGGTCATAGCCCACTTACACGACTCTGCTTCCACCCGGCAAAAATAATATAATTCAAATATGGGCTCGCTGTCAGCAGACAGGTAATTTATGATGCCAATGTAAAATATATCTACAGAGCAACATTTAAAGCCCATATTTGAATTATATTATTTTTGCCGGGTGGGAGCAGTCGTGAAAGTGGGCTATGACCTTTATAGTCCTGTCTGTCCGGGGCTTAGCTAAATGACAATAAGAACTAGGTATTCTAGAAAAGTAGAAACCCTAGAAGAGTTATTTACCACGCCGACCATTTTTTTGGGTACCTCCCTTAACCTAAATTAGGTATGACTTTTTATTCTCGTTTACTTTAGTGTGGCGAATTTTCTACAAATAGCCATGAAAAGTAAAACGCTCTAGTGTAAAAAAAAATTGGCACTTTAAAGCTTAATAACTCTCAAATGGATCCCAATGATTTTCCTACACCCCCAATATTTTAGACGACCAAATTACACCATTCATCAAATATAAATTAAAATAGATCATGAAACTTTTACAGATTAATACACTCCGATTAGAAGAGGAGAAACGAAGAGGGGCCCATTTCAGAAAAAGAGAAAAAAAGATAAAAGGCCCAATTTTAAGAAATGATCCTGTTTTCTGATCACCAAATAATCAAATCTCGTTTTTGCCATGGTAAAGTACAAAAATTGAGCCGTTCTTCATACGACCAATTCCCAAAAGACATTTAAAAAAAAAACACTACAGTGAAAAGTTGTCGATTGGGCCCCTCTTCCTTTCACCTCTTCGTGCTTATTTATTAGTTCTCGACTAGCTAATTTGAATATAAACTTGTGACCAGTCTTAAAAGTCGTAAAGTGAAGTGAAGTCTTCGCTATTTCGAGGTAAGTTGATTGAAGGGAAGGAAAAAGATTCCTCCTCTCCAACAAATTTACCGCTCCCCTCATTATTCATTGAAATGAAAAGAAATTAGTTTAGAACTATTGTAAGTAAGACGCAAAAAGTTGTTTTGAGTGCATCATAGCGATTAGAGGTGAAAGGGTGTAAAAAGTGAAAGAATTTGGGTATTTGGGAAACATGTTTACGAGAAATGGAAAGTGTGCAGGTGGTATAGAAAGAGGAGTAAAGCAAATTATTGCTCTGTTTCCTTTGCTTTCCACTTACGAAAGGTTTCCAAATTGGTAACTATGCACCTATACTTCATAATATGTTTAGGTACTTAAGTAGGTACCTAAGTACTTAAGTACTAAAGTTAAACAATCTTGATACGCCTTTTTATTGAAATATACACTTATTAAACCAAAATCTTTACACCTTACCAATTCAATGTGAAATCAACTGTAAATTCATAAAACACACATTTTATTTGTAAAAAATTTGATCTAAAAAGTATATATTTCAATAAAAAGACTTGGATAGATTGTTTACCTTTAGTTAAATACCTAAACATTTGATATTAGCTGTCCATTATAAATAAAGTAACACTGACGGGATTTTCAAAAGATTTCGTTAAGGAAAACTAGGCGTTAGAGTCTGACAAGCGAGTCGTGGGACGCGATTTATTTCGGATTCTTCATATGGCCACACTGCTGACTGTCAAACTTAGGTATTTCAGCAGCAAGTAGTACAGCCCAAACAGTTTGATACTCTTCCTAGATTTAAACAAGAAAAAGCTTTTGTTTCTATTCAACATAATTTTACCTATGTTCTAGTATGTACATACGAGTAATAATGTTTTAAAACAAACATGAATTATTTCTTGTTGTAAGGTCTGTCGGATGACGAAAACTTTAAACGAAGACTTAGTCAAAGAACTCAAAGATGTTGAGAAAAAAGATATGATTACGTCTTAATCCAGTTATTAGGTGATAATAATCTGCCAACTAACACAATAATAATAATTGTTATTGCAGAAGTTGGTGTTAATACAATGAGAAGGATAAAAAAGGAAGGTTCCTTAAAGCAAGGTGTGTGTGGGACACGTCAGGTAAAAAACGCCCTCGCCAGAGCAATGTTTCATAAAGAAACAAGGCATTGAATTTCTTGAATGAGATTTTGATTATGGTTCAGAATTAATAAATGTTTTTAAGTTTATGTGGTTCATCTTTATTATCCCTGTATTTGGTGGAGTGGAAATGTCGGTTTTCATGTAGTTAATGTTTTCGTTTTTCTTATATTTATGTTTGGACAAAATTCATTGGAGACTCCAAACTAATTAAACAAATAATCAAGTTAAGCAAAAGTATCAAGATGGTTTATTCAGACTCTATGCAGGGTTAACAACTAAAATATTTTTAAATTTCCCGCCAAAGGCTTGTGCCACGACTCACTTGTCGTACTCTACTTTATTTGAAAAAAAAACCATAAACCAGACAAACAAACACGAATGATAAAAAAACAAAATAATGGAATATTTTTTACATTGGCATCGGCTCCAAACTAAATATCTTCAATACCTATACCGAATTTAAAGGGTATACTCGTATTAGTGTAAATTATTTCTCTGCTTTTAGTGAGGTACTCTTTTGAACGCAGGTTTTATATTATTATTGTATTTTTTATTTTACGTGCATTCTCTACTTAAAAAAGGAACACCGATCTCCTGTTACAATGAGATTAGCAAAAAGTATTATAAAAATGCGCCTGAGGAAATGATCTTAGCCAAATTTCACTCATGTGGTCTTGATAGCTAGTAGTACTTATGACAGAGATAGAAATTATCAGTAGCGAGGAAGGGTCGGTCAGTAGGTACCTAGAACTCAGCCCATATATTACGTAACTTTCCACTCTATTGGGTTAAGCATTTAGAGGACTCGAAAGAGTCAAAATAAGAATGTATGTGACAGTTCGGAGTAGGAGTATGAGATACCTACATAATGGGAAAAAAAGTCCCAAAATGCACCCCAGGGGTGCAATTACGCAAGTACTCCACTGTATGGAGTTGTCTGATTTAGCCCCTTTGTTCCCGGTATGTCACACCGTCTTATCCTCGTGAGGCCCAATGTCTTCAAGTGATCACAAAATCAATTGTTCTTTTCAAGGTCGGGCCTTACGAGGATTATGTTACACTGTTACAATCTGAGACTTTTTATTTCCAGTAGGTCATTCACTACTCAGAACTGTCATATTGTAACGAGGTGATCGCCTCGTTCCTTTTTAATCATTTTCGGCCTTTAACAATTCCAAAAAACAGTTTTTGACATTCGCCACCGTGGACGGACGTATTTGGTCCAGATAACTTTGAACTTCCAAACTAAGTGGACGTAACGTCATTTTACCTTTATTATTTTATCACTACCCGGATTGCTCCAGATTATACTCCAAATTGTAATTTTATATTTATCTTTTAGCCCGTAGTTAAGCTTCTCTATTTTTATTGTTCTCAGGTGCCTTTCTTTTACCTTTTCTTCATGGCCTCTGGATACCCCTCTTTCACTACGGATCGCAACCCCACTTTCCCTCAACTGCGACAATATACATACATATTTTGACTTTTTCGAGTTGTCTAAATGCTTAACCCGATAGAGTGGAAAGTTACATAATATAAGGGCAGAAACTCGGCGAAAGTGGAGAAATCCGA
This sequence comes from Yponomeuta plumbellus, assembly GCA_947310845.1. NCBI lineage: Eukaryota > Metazoa > Arthropoda > Insecta > Lepidoptera > Yponomeutidae > Yponomeuta > Yponomeuta plumbellus. Next base: position 8,219,010 of record OX371209.1, on the reverse strand, counting down.
AAATTATTTTAACGTAAAAAATATATTCTGTTCGTTGATGTCAATGTACAATGTTATCCGCTATCTTGGGGCCGAATTTGTGGTAGAGAAAAGGCAGATAGAAAATATTTATAGGACTTTATAGCATTTCTGCGGCCTAGCCACGGAGATCGGCGGTGCGAACGGCGGTGCGGGGGGCGGGGCGACCATTCGCGCGGCACAGTTTGCCGGCCACGGGCAGGCGCGTTTGCCGCCGCGAGTAGGGCAGGCCGGTCAAGAGCGAAATGTCTTTATCTCAAAGTAATATTTTTTTTAGTTCAATACATAATATTTGGAAGAGCGTAATCTACTCCATAGATTTGAATAGGAATCGAGGTATACTATGGAGAACTCCACATTTTTCCACCGAAACATTTTTCGAGTCTACTAGAATTATTGTCGAATTATATTCTTCAGGATTGGAAAAAAAGTCAATGCAGCTAGAGTTTTAAGTGCCGCTGAAAAATTGATCTAATACATAGGTGCCATTTAAATAAGCTGACCATATTTTGGAGAATGATAGTAGGTATCAATGAATTTTTTTCATAACTACATTTTTCAGAAATATCGCTGCTAAAATATGGTCAGTTAATTAAATGTTACTCTGTATATTAATGTTTCATGAAATTAAATAACTTTTAGGTAATTTTGTTCTTTATCAAAGTAACAAATATACCCCATTTTGTTAAGTATTTCAGCAATAACAGTCTCGGTATTTATTACTTAGGCCATACTGAAAGTTTCTGGAACGGACTAGTTACAAAAGGAAAATAAAAAAACCACTGATAGGGTTTGAACAAGGAACTCTCTGTCAGTACATTTATTTTTAAATTGTGAGTCTGTCATTTGTTTTTTCATCGTGGCGTTGTTTTGAAATTAGTGCGTCGCTATTACAATGAATTTAAGTCGAGAAAATTTCCGTACTATGATTTTTTAAGATTTTCGCTATGGCTTAAGTCAGCAAGAGAGTTGTCACAGACTTCAGTTAGCATTTGGTGATGAAGTCCCATGTCGTTGCTCTATTTATTCGTGCTTTGGTGAATGTAGACGAGGACGTGATCATCTCTATGACGTTAAACGTGAACGCCGGCCGGCGATCGCGGTTACCGATTTTAATATTGATACTGTGCGACAACCTTCGATCATGATCGAAGGCGACAACTAATTGAAACGGATAAAAAAAATTACCTGTCAGCAAATCCGCACTACCTTAGGCATTGGAATGAGCCAAGTGCAAAAGTTATTGCATGAGCATCTGAAGGTTCGGAAACTTTGCACTCGATGGATACCGGATGATTTGTCCTAAGATCAGAAACGACTGCGTGTAGAGTGGTGCCGTAAAATGATAAAAAAATATGACGGAGAACAATCAATGGCTGTGTATAACATTGTAACAGGTGATGAAACTTGGGTGTGCTGCTTTGAACCAGAAAGGAAAAGTTAATCGGTGGAATGGGTCTTTCCTTTTGAAGAGTTGCCAACGAAAGTCAAAAAAAGCCGCAGCACTGGCAAGAAAATGGTTGCTTCGTTTTTCGGCAAATCAGGCCATTACATCACTGTATCGCTTGAAAACCAAAGAACCGTAACTACAGATTGGTATGTTAATACGTGTTTGCTTGAAGTGTTTGACAAAATACGCGAAAAGTGTCCCCTGAGCAAAATAGTCCTTCATCATGACAACGCGTCGGCACATTCCGCTAAGGCAACGAATGCGTATTTGAAGGCTTTAAAAGTAGAATTAATGACTTATCCGCCATACAGTCCAGATCTAGCACCCTGTGATTTCTTTCTGCTCCCGAATATTAAAGGTAAACTCAGAGGTTTACGTTTTACAAGCCCGGAAATGGCGGTGAATGCTTTTCACAAAGCCATCGAAGAGGTCCCTAAGGAAGACTGGACCCACTGCTTTTCACAATAGTTCCAGCGAATGCAAAAATGCGTAAATAGTGAGGGTATATACTCTGAAAAACAATAAATGTGTTATAAAGATAATAGGTAGTCTTATTTACCAGAATCCAGAAACTTTCAGTATGGCCCACGTATTCGCGGCGAAAACAACTAAACTCGTTTGATCTCTGCACTAGTCGCCGCGACTGCCGCTCGACGCCGTGGCTTGTGCCGTACTTGTTCATGTGTTTGTTTTACTCGCCGGCCGCGCCGCCAGTCGCCGCCAGTCGCCGCTTGGTACATTTCGCCAGTCGCGTCGCCGTTCGCCGCTCAGCGTGGCTTGCTCCGTACATTTCTATGAGTTTGTTTCAGTTTGTCGCCCCGCCCGCCGCACCGCCGTTCGCACCGCCGATCCCCGTGGCTAGGCCGTAAGGCGGACGGGGCAAAAACGTATTATTGGAGATTACTCGCTTGTAGCCTAGGTAGCCCACTGTCTGAGTGCAAGCCACGTTAAGCAGTTGGTGCTGGCTGCCGCCGATAGATGGCAATCGTTAAGCCAAGTCAGAGGCCTTAGGGCGGCTTGAAAACTTCTGACATTAAGAACAGCCACTAGTCTTACAAGCCTCCACCAACCCGGACTTGGCCCCCGAGGTGGAGTATGGCCTGTACCTTTCTCAGGGAAGAGACCCGCCCAGATAGCATTTTTTGGTAGCCGTTACGAAACAATGTCGACACTAAAAAGACGACACAGTAACATTTTTGGTCGCCGTTACGACATTGTTTCGGTCGCTGCGACTAAAGTGGGGCACTTCTCGACACAGTAACATTTGGTTTTTAACTTACGACGCCGTGTGGTAACATTGTGCCGACTATTTCAGAAATCATTCGTTCATTCGTCAATTCCGTTCATTCTTTGCAACCTTTATTTAAGAAACAACTAAAATGTCAAAGAAAACTGTGCAATATGGAGACAAATTGAAAGGTTCGCCATATTATTTTGACAGCGTCAGTTTATTTTTGAAGTTAATTAGTTTTAGATGTCTATTATTATTGTGATAATAGTGGGAAAAGAAATTTGTCGTATTATGTAACCAAATACATTGGAAATCATCAATGGGCCATCACGTAATTGCAATTTAATCAGTTTATTGAAATGTTTAGGTTTTCACTACAAGTTTTGTTCATTCTCCAGACCTTTCAGTTTAATCAAACTGTACTCTTTTTATGCTAATAATGTGATATTTAATCAAAAATAATCCATTAACTTACAAAAACATTTGTTTTCATAGTCAAATTATTCTAGTCGTATTTGGTAACAAAGTTACGACACTGCGTCGACTTGCAGACACAAAGTTACTGAATTTACAATATGGTGTCTCTCACTTTATTTTGTCCAGCGGTTCTGAAACTGTTGACAATGCCATTCTTAATAATTAACCTCACTAAAGAGGGCTAAATTTGTAAAACTTTGCGTGCTTTCAGTTATACGTTTATAACACGTTTTAAAAATTAATAAGCGTAAAATATAATATTTGTATAGGTATCTACAGTATGTAACAGCCGGACAATAGGGCGCGTTGCGTACGGGTGATGATTTATTATGGAATAATAAAAAATATGTAATAGAAAGTTTAATAACTTAATCACGTCCTTAAAGTGTTTGCCAAGCTGTCTAACAGACACCGTTTACAATAGTTTTGTGACTTGTGTGCTTTTGACCAATTTTGCAAAATACAACATAACTATCGTTTTTACAGGTATTACAAAACACGTGAAATGAATAGGAAACATCCAGATCTACAGTCCATCGAAGGAGAATTAGGAGAAGGATATGCTGAAGACCGTGCACTTGATATATTACCTGAAATTCATTGATATGTTTTTAATTACCTACATGTTTACTTTTACTAGACTATAAATAACCTGAAATAAAAAAAAAATCAAATAAAGAAAAATATGATCTGTTATACGTACCGATACTACCTATCTAATATATAAAATTCTCGCGTCTTTACTCACCGTGTTAGTGCGCATACTCCTCCGAAACGGCTTGGCCGATTTTAATGAAATTATATATATTATAATAATCGGTAGTTCTGAGAATAGCTTGTTATCTATTTTTCATAGCCTTAATTGAAAAAAAATAGCAGATCAACAAGTTTGCCGGTGCAGCTAGTCTAGGTATACCTACTATATTATGAAGAAGAAAGATTTGTATTTTTGTGTGTGTGTATGTTTGTATTAAATAGGCTTTGAAACTACTGGGCCGATTTTAAAAAAGTCTTTCACCATTAGAAAGCTACATTCTTTGTGAGTAATATAGGCTATTTTGGATTTTCAAAAAGTTTAGGGTTCCGTATGAAGTCTCGAATAATTATATTTTTACACTAGTAATTACAATACAATACAATAGTGAATTACTACCCGGGGAATTTTCCACGGAACTAATATAGCTATTTCCACGGAAATGTTTTTGCCACCCGTGCGAAGCCGGGGCGGGTCGTTAGTATATTAGAAATTAAGCAATCCCTTACTTGGAGCTTCATTTTGTCTTACTAATAAATCATTGATTTTCCTGTAGCAAGTAAGTCCGGAAATTACGCTTTTTTGGCTGTTTACTCATGTTTAGTTGGCTGACAATTCAGAAATATTTGGGAACCAGGTGCAGCTGATTGATATTGCTAAGCTAATTTTGGTAAAATTTTGTTTCGGAACTATGACGTAACATTTACGAAACTGTGTGACCAAATATTATTCTAGTAACAAAGTTACCACACCGTTACAACACAGTTTACCTTTTTCTCCTTCCTTCCTCCCGATCCTTTGCTTCTTGAAAACTCAACGCAAAGTGTATAAAATAAAGTCGACACAAATCCGTTGTCCCTGGGTGGCTTTTTGTCTTTTTCCAGTAATTAATTTTGTTTTACTCGTACTTACATGAGATACTACCTCATTAGTCTTGCGGTATCTTGTGCCAGAGGTCGTCGGAGTCTAAGCACTTTCTTTGTTGTAAAAGGGTTCTGAGATTTAACAGCTCTGGATACTACCCTCATACTACCACCTCAACTAAAAATTAAAAATATAAACCACAGATTATAACTCTGAAATTAAATAAGAACATAGGCCTCATTCACACTGACCTCCATAGTAGCTTTGGTAGGCACTGTGTAGGTCAGTGAGTAGGTTTTTTTTAAAAGTTAACGATCCATGACAAGTGATGCATTTAATTTCTGCATCTTTCTGGAACTCTGAGAAGTACCTAGTGCTCTTCAGAGCAGATTGAGCACTTATAATGAAAATATGAGTCCATGGTTAAATCTGAAACATTTGAAGCATTGTAAGAGCTACGTAAAGCATGCTTAAAAATCATGAAAATTAAGCAAATGTAAATCAGGCCATTAAGGTTACACCAAACAGTAATTACCGTATTTTTTTCTATAATCTGTTACAATACACGCCCCTTTACGACACGCACGTATGATTAAAAACAAGAGCGCAAACAATAAACACCCTATTTTATAAAATGGACCGTTTTATTTCAAGAAGGCCAGCATCTCAACCCACAATACCAGTGGTCTACCCACACATTCTCTGGATTAAACGAGGTAAGGTCCCCACAGTACGGCACATTAACTCGTTGGCACTGGCAGGTTAATAAAACCGTCATCTTATTTCTCTATTTAGCTGTCAGTCAGTCTTTGACGAGCTTTGTCAGTTTGACTTTTGGGCCGTGAATTAATAAGGTGTTAGGCTATATTTGTCCACAAGTTAAAATTGTTCCAAATTCTTCGTGTGTTGTGAAGTGCTACTATGTCGTCTACACTATTTTTCGTCGGCCTGCCTGCGGACTCTAAAAGTTCAATAACAAAGTAAGTTGCAAGTCTACTAGAGTTCATTATTTAAGTTTGTTTCATTCAGCTTTTGTTTTTATGTCCGTGGTCTACATGTAAAAATATCTACGCAAAGCAACAAAGTGTATCAACTTTTTTTGACTTTGATACTAAAATGTCGAACGGCGAACGGAGCTAGTGCATGTGCCCTTTCAGAGTTAGAGGCGCTTGGTTACCAATCCTCACCGATTTCTACTCGACGTGTTTGGTTTGTTGGCGTTTTGTGACTTTGACTCTTCGACTGAGTTACCTCTACCAGGGTAACTCAGTCCTTTTTCATACATAGCGAACCAAGGAATATGTCTGTTATGCCGTACTGAGCCCAGAACGACGAATGGAAAAATATTAAGTATATTTAAAAATTAACTACGAGGCTAAAAAAATTGAAACTTTTTTCTCGCGCTAAGAAAGGTTATTCCTATCACCAAAAAAAAATATCAAGCACTTCTGATATTTTCTTCCATTCCCTATTGTCTTGGTAGAGATGGAACAGGGGGCCAATTCTCACTTCATTAGCAAATAATACGTATACGACTCTAAGGCGTATGACTTGAATTCTACATAAAAAAGTCGAACGACACCCAAATTCTGTATTCTGAACACCATGCGACATTGAATTCGAATGAAAAAAAGAAATGTCTAACGACTAGAACAGTAATCTGTGAATCCTACGTTCCATTTTCTCGATTGTAAATTGAAAGTTAGTCGAATCTTAAAACATTTACAATTTCACTTTTAAATTGATACATTTTGCGGCAAATTATTACTTTGAGTGTTATTTTATAAACTAAGAAACTGTTTAGGTACAAAATATACGTTCTTTAAAAGTTTAATTCACTTAACTCTTAAAATTTTCAACTGAAATTTTACTTATAACGAAACGTCAACGTAGGGAACGTTGGGCGAGTCCATTGCCCTACGTTCCGTAATGCGATAAAATCAATTACAGCGCGAATCCGACCAAATTTAGTAGTCCCAAAGTATCTCGCACGGAGTAGGGTTTTTGTGCCTACTGCACTTAAGTGGATTCGCGCCAGGCAACGTCGTACGGAAAGTATTCTTGGAATTTCCAATCAAGAAACGTCAACTATCAATGAATGCGTTCAAATTTCATACGCCTTTTGCGAGTCGCATGGTAATTAATTACTTACTTAATTAAAATTGTTAGCAAATTTGCGTATACGACTTTGTGAGAATACATGAAACTGATTTTTATGCGACAAATGTCTAATCCTTCGAATGTTTGGCGTCTACGCTTTCAATTCGCATGGGCGAGAATCGGCTCCCTGAAGAATATTCTCCGACGTACGCGCATGCATGATTAGACGTTAAACATTCAATAGGTGTCTTTGTTCAATTAACTCCGCTCAGTTACTCACTATAATCCATAAATATAATAATCCATAAACTGCGATCAAACTAACGAAAATTTCAGTGAAAATACTTCACACTTTTTACCAATATTAAGATTTCGCCGATAGATGGCAGTCGTTAAACCAAGGTAGAGGCCTTAGTGCGGCTTGAACACTTCTGACAGTAAGACCAGCCACGAGCCTTATAAGACTCCACCAATCCGGACTTGGCCCTCGTGGTGGAGTATGGCCTATACCTTCATCAGGGAAGAGACCCGTGCCCCTCGGTGGGGGGGAACATGATGGATTGATGATGATGAGTTGCAAAGTAACCCATAACACAACAGAGTAGAGTGCAGGATGTAAAGGATTATATTGTGCTGTCGACCAATTAGTAGATACGCAGCGTCTAAAGACCATATTCGGGAAGTCATAATGTAGTCATAAGCTCAGAGCTAAGATGTAGGTCCAATAATTATTCCGTGTTTTCCCTCAGATGGCGGCGGTGCTAAAGTTTATTAACGTCGTTGTACTTAGACTAATTGAATGTGTAGGCTGTTCCAGATTTACTCCGGCCGTAGGCGGCGCCGGCGCTCGCGTTGTGCCTCCCAATTAAGGGCAACGACAGGCATGTTTATGTTTTTAGTGCTTTATTCGGCCACTTATTAGACGGCATTGTGCAATAATTTGCTCATTGCAGACGGCTAATGTGATTTTTGTTAATTCACAAATGGCTTTGTTTGTCATTGTTCTGTTTATAAATAGAGAGCGCAGTTCCAGGTGTTTTGTTGCGTCAGCCTGGGTGGTTCGCTGGTCTTTGATCATTCGTCGCGGTTTATATTGGCGCCGGTTATTGCTAGACGCAACGGTCGCCGAGACAATAGAATTGTATCCTTTGCAACGGAGATTAGTAGTTTTGTGAACGTCGATTCAGGTCTCTCTTGTTCCTGTGGCAAGACTCGAGTTAAGTGTCTAGAGAGTATCAATATACTCTCAATCAACATACAATTAATCCAATCCACATACAATAAGGCAATCAACTGCGATTATTTAAAACGTGACTTTTATATGTGTCCAGAAATTCGTAAACATATTTACTTTACACGAACTCTCTTATTTTTAGACTTTATTTACAGTATTTAAGCTGACAAATCTGGCCAACAAATCTCTGTCAAGCCATGGCTTAGGTATTGTGAAGCCTAGAATTCTAAAAACACAATTAGGTAGCCTGTTGGACTGCGATATGGTTCTAGTCATCTTACTATGTGCAGTTGAATTGAATAACTATCTCGCAACTGAAAAGCAAGTACTCGTAGCTTTGTGGCCGGTGAGGGGATTAGAAGGACTTAGGAGGGAACAGGGACCTGTATAGTAACAGGATAGCCTGTTTCGGATTACGGGAAGCCCTATTCCAACCACCATTTCTACCACATCTGCCTTCATCATAGCACTCTTAGTGATATTGTAATAAGATTTATATTGGCATGGCGGGGAAGAACAGTTCTCTTTGTCTCTACAGCGATAGGCCTACGACAGTCTGTCTGTGGGAGGAATTTGTAACACCATATGGAGGCGTCTAGCATGTGTTTGAACACCTTCCGCGTAAACAAGCTTTGTTATTTGATAGCGACTATAAAGTATCAATGGAGGAGCTTAGGAAGTATCCCTAGGACTGCAAAACAATTCAGTGAGCAGGAAAACCTCTTTTATTAACGATAGCAGCAGCGTTTATAAACATAATTATGTGCACTTTACTCAGTTATGTTAAGGGCGACCTTAGATCTGAACTGTACACAGTACAGTGGATAGGTTGATTGCTGTCGACTGTACAAGTGAGATTCACAAATGGTGCCAATTTAAGCAATGAAGCGAGATTTGGTAGAGCTATAATTCGCGGTTTATTATGACAGTTCAATGTACCTTGCATAGCCGATTAACCCATTTATTAAGGATATGAAGATTAGTCGACTAATCAGCTACGTAATTTACCTGTAACTGTCACAATAAACTTAATTTTTATAAAATAAATAAATAAATAATAATAAACTCACGCCCGTTATCCCCGAAGGGGTAGGCAGAGGCACCAGTCTCTAGAACTGGACCCACGTTTTGCCGAGTTTATTAGGTCCCAAACGTAACAAGTGGCAAGCCTGTCGCCGTTATCCGGGCACAATTTATCAGCGAATGGTGTTGCTGTACAAACAAATGCACGTAACTAAAAGTCATTGGTACATGCGTGGTTCGAACCCAGACCCTCATGATCGAGAAGCAAGGGTCAACCCCACTACGCCACCACCACTTAATTTTTATTTTGTATATTTTAATTACATACTTCTATGAAACGCGATCACGCTAATTACAAAAGCTGTTTAGGATTAAATTTCCTCCAATTTTGGTTCTCATTGTTTTTTCCTAGGATCGATATTTTCTGATTTTTACCCCAAAAAAGGGGGAGAGGACAGGGGGAATTTTTGTTTGACTCGTTCATTTCAACATTATTTTTTGTTTACGTCGGGAATACAAGGTAATTTAATTTTACCTAATAAATAATCGCGATTAGACCAGTTTATCCTGTCGAATTTTTGATGGGCCGATCGGCAAACAGTGGTTTTAAATTGTTCTTTACAAGGTCATAAAGCAACTTTATGTTTAAAATTCACTTATTTGGTGAGATAAGACCTAAAAAGAGCCCTTAATGTCCCGAACCCCAATGCCCTTCTACCGCGTTTATTATTGATTTCTTTGTATTGTATTTTGTTGTTGAAAATTTTATGAAGATTTTGTTTGTTGAAAATTTAAATTGCTAATTATGGTGCGGCTGATATCGTTTTTTTTGTAAGGTTCACATTTTCGAGACGCACTCAAAGGCGAAGAAAAGAGCGGTTCCCATACCTCAGCGTTTGAAATCGCGAATCCATCCAGCGCAGTGGGCGTTCGTGTGATAAAGCCTATAATTTCTCAGGCTAGTTAGTTGCAGAGGGATGTTCATGTGCTACTATATACCTTGGCTGAGAGAAAGTGGAAAGTGGGGACTTTCCATAAAATAGGTCTCTGCCATAAAAGAGGAAGTAACAGGACATCCAAAAAATATATCACTTCACATAACATTGTATTCAATTCCTTAAGGCACTCGGTAAACGCCAATTAAAATGGTCTGTGGTGGAGATTTTACAAGCAAAAACGTAACCACAGATTAAATAAGCTGTATCTGAGGAGGGTCTTAAGGCTGTGTTTTTATAAATTAAACCGTTTGTTTCTCTGCTGCATTGAAAACATAAATATTATTTGACATTAGGTAAAGTCTGTTCGCTATCATAGTGTCACTTTGATATTGACCGCCTCGGCAAGTGGCGGCTTTAAAAAAAATAAATTAAAAGAAGCCGACGCTGCGCAAGCAAACACGCCAATGAATTTGGATCGCAGCTCGTCTCATTCTACTATTATGTAGATCACACAATTAAATAAGTAAATCAATCAGTATTTTAGAATGGATTTATAACGAGACGATCCTGCATCGCTTAGGTAGGTACCTATTCTAAATACCGGTGGAGATGAATATTCTGAGGACACTTCGAGTGATGAAGCGTATATTACCTATATTACCTACCATGTTTTTTTTTTCTATTTAAAGTGTTTTCGCCGTCTAAGTTGTATTATTGAAATAAATGTTTTTTTTACTAAAACCAAGATTGCCTTCGTGTGTACCGACACTATCTAAGCGAACGGACTTTACGTACTTTACTATTACGTTTCTTGATTTGAATGTTTTCTCCGCAACTAGTCGAATAACGGATATGAATCCACGTAAATAAAGTCACAGTAATCGCTAGTTTAGAGGTATGATATTAGTGTGGTGGTAACAAAAGCTAGGTGTCTCGGTGTAAATGGCATTGCACTCTTATCTCTTTCTCAAAGAGTGCCAGAGGAAATTGCAAACCTCACTTTAGTTTTTTCGAGGTAGCGTTGTTATTATGTTACCCACGAGCGAGGCTGGTGAGTTTCAGTATCCGTAGCACGAATCCAACATCCGACAGCTCTCTACTGCGAGTATAAAAATCATTGGAAGTATAAATGTTGACGTGCTACGTCATAGGTACATATATTCATTTCACACCTACCGCTAAGTGGGTGTGCACTACGACGATTTATTTCACCGGCATGCTATAGTACATACAAAATATACGTATTGTGACATTTAATGAAAACCAAGCAGAGCAATTAGCATCTAAGTCCTCACACCGATATAAATCGGAGAACATAAGTTCTTTGGAAGTAAAGTTAAGAAATTTATCAAGTCGGGAACGGTATGTCAATTGAATATAAATTAAAAAAAATATGAGAATACTAATAATTTCCAGACACAAAAAACCGGCCAAGTGCGAGTCCGATTGGACTGCGACTGGGTTGCCCCATCACCGTGCCCCATCGTTGTCCCTGCGGCACGGACGTCGATCGCCTGGGCCACCATGGCCTCTCGTGTCAGCGAAGCACCGGCCGACTTCCCCGCCACGCGGCTCTCAACGACATCATCCGGAGGGCTTTCGCCACAGCCGGGGTTCCCGCCACGCTGGAACCTCAAGGGATCATCCGGGATGATGGCAAGAGGCCCGACGGTATGACTCTGATCCCCTGGAAGCATGGGAGGCCGCTAGTGTGGGACGCTACGTGCGTTGATACACTGGCGCCCTCCCATGTTTCCCAGAGTGGAAGAGCCGCTGGTTCAGCGGCCGGCGCGAATGCCTCAAACGGCGCAAATACGGTTTACTAATGTATTGCCAAAAATCGTTTTCCAAAGTATTACTTCCCAAACTATTTTCCGCAAATTATCACTTGGCAAAAAAACATTTCATAAAACAACTTAAAGCAAATAAACAGTTAGCAGAAGTTATTATGGCAAGTTATTGTTTACCAAATAAATACTTGGTCAAAATTCATTTTACCAAAGAGGCAACAAGAGGCAAGGTAAGAACGCATCAAAGTCGAGTCTGTTTTCGATCTTACATAGAGAACCTAACGCTCCGACGCGCTCCGCTTCGCTACGCGCGTCACGGCGCGTCGTCGCACCTATATTTCTGTTGTCACGTATTCTTTACATCGCCGACCCCCCGTTCCATTATTTGAAAATAACACTTGCCAAAATAAAACGTTAGCATAATAAACGTTTGTCTTAATACAACTTGACGCAGTAATATTATGCGAAATGATAATTTGACCAAATGAATAAAATGCGAAATGAAAACTTGCTAAAGTTTCATTTGGGAAATGAAACTGATGCCATAAGTTTATTGGGAAGTAAAATTTGGCGAAAAATACTTTGGCTAAACGGCGGTATCCCCGCAAATACAGTTCTATTGGCAACAATTACATATTTGCCGCGTTTGGGGTCGAAACGATGGGCACATGGGGCCCAGAGGCGCGCCTCCTGTTCAAGGACCTAGCGGCGCGCCTAGTCGACGCAACCGGAGACCAGAGAGCTGGCGCGTACTTCGGCGAAAGGATAAGCCTGGCCATCCAAAGAGGCAACGTCGCCAGCATTCTGGGCTCATTGCCGCGGGACAATGACCTGGGGCAGATATTTTATTTGTAAATAATATATATTTTTAATCAAAGATATTAAGGTACTAGTATAGTTTTTTAATATTTAGTTTATCATTGTTATTTTAAATTTAGTTATCGTCGAAATAAACCATCATCTTCTATGTAAATAAAATTCAAAGTCCTGACTGACTGATTCATTCACTCATCAACGCCCAGCCCAAGCCGTTAGACCTAGGAAGCTGAAATTTTGTACAGAGGGTAATGTAGACAAGGAATAAGACGGGATTTTTTGAAATTCAATCCCGAAGGGGGCGAAAGGGTTGCCAAAATTTGTATGGGAGGTATAAAAAATATAGTCTATTTTTCTTGAAACTTAAAATAAATAGTCTTCAACACAATTGATTGAACACGTGTTTCGCCGTTTTTTCTAAATTTAACCCTTAAGGGAGTGCAACATTTTGGACTAAAGTCCAACCGGACGGAGTCGCGGGCGAAAGCTAGTAAAGTATAACAACAACAAGGTAATGTACAAATCTGGAAATACATGGGGACCAATCGTACAAATCAAGAACATAGCGTCGAGTGGCAGTCGAATCACGAGCTATGTTTTGGTAGCGTGTTAGCTACTAGAAATGTACAGTAGTAGAGATGACAGCACGTCAACCTTAACATTTTAGTTGCAAAGTCGACCGTAATGCAACGGAGTAGAGTGCATGGGTGTATTGTATACGATGATGTGCTGTCGACTGCAAGCAATGCAGCGACCGAGTTGTGCCTTCACCCACAGAGTATGATCTCATTACGTAGATGCAAAGGCCAAAGTTTTTTTAACCAATAGACCAACTACGCATTCAATAATTTCGGTTTAGTCGATGTTCCAATATTAGTGCTACGAGGGCTGGTTAGTTGGAACAATGAGCGGCACACCCCCGCGGAAGCCGATCGCCATTACATGCTTGACTACTCGCCGTCTACTGCTACTGCCACTGACATCATAGTGTAGAAACAATGGCAGAAGAATGTCTTTACAAAAGCTTAGATAATTGGTTGTCATGATGTTAGAGATCGTGCGTGAATTCAGAGAGGTTCGTTAGGTGAGAGAAAGTCGGAAAAAATCTTTAAACATCATAAGGTGGGCGGGGTGTAAATATACGAGTATGATTTTTTTTTATTCAACGCGAGATTCCTAAGCCGAATTTCACTTTCTTTTATTCTTTTCTTTTTTTAATTTCCTTTATTGTCTATCAGAAACCACCTGCAACTTAAACATGTTCTTACAGTTTTATTTTTTCAGAATTCAATATATTGTGCTTAAATGTGTTTATAAAAGTTATCAAACAATTCTGTGACAAAAACTACACGTTTTTTGGGGTTAGTTTTCAAAACTAGCGATAGTAGCGATGGTGGCGTAGCACTGAGGGTTGACCCTTGCTTCTCGATCATGCGAGTCTGGGTTCGAACCACGCATGTACCAATGACTTTCAGTTACGTACATTTGTTTGTTTGTACAGCAACACCATTCGCTGATAAATTGTGCCCGGATAACGGCGACAGGCTTGCCACTTGTCACGTTTGGGACCTAATAAACTCGGCAAAACGTGGGCCCAGTTCTAGTGATTGGTGCCTCTGCCTACCCTCTCGGGGATAACGGGCGTGAGTTTATTTATTATTTTTTTCAAAACTTCAGCTTTAAAAATTTGCCGACTTACAATTAAACTTCTTATAGATTCAGAAAGCTTATTCTCTATCTTGCAAACGACAAGCGACTCCCAGAAATTGCGCGATTTGTGCTGTCAAAACTCAATTTGGTATTCCGTATATGCGACAATTTTGCAGATAACAATAATCGATATTAAAATAAATCATCATCAACCCATTATGTCCCCACCGAGGGGCACGGGTCACTTCCCTGAGGGAGGTATAGGCCACCACCGGGACCAAGTCCAGATTTGTGGAGGCTTGTAAGACTAGTGGCTAGTCTTACTGCTGTCAGAAGTTATCAAGCCGCCATAAGCTCTCTGACTTGGCTTAACGACTGCCATCTATCGACGGCAGCCGGCACCAACTGCCTAACGTGCCTTGCGAAGCACGAAACCGCTCAGAAAAATGCCACTAGCTTTAGATAAAGAACGGTCATTGGTATTGGTATTGGAGTAAATACTTGAGATAAATAATTGAAGTAAAACATTGAGTTTTGACAGCACAAATCGCGCAATTTCCGCCTGTCACTTGTCTGCAAGATAGAGAATAAGTTTGCGGGTCTTGTCATCCTTCTGTGGCAATTATATCACTCATTTGTGTTAGTAAATAGTTAGGTACTCCGATTCATAAAACAGCCACACCAAATAAAGCAACCGTCTTTATTGATTCGTCCTTGCTATCTTCGATTGAGTAATTGATTTGGCTATTATGGGTAATTTAAACTCACCGTTTTTTGGGGTTAGTTTTCAAAACTAGCGATAGTAGCGATGGTGGCGTAGCACTGAGGGTTGACCCTTGCTTCTCGATCATGCGAGTCTGGGTTCGAACCACGCATGTACCAATGACTTTCAGTTACGTACATTTGTTTGTTTGTACAGCAACACCATTCGCTGATAAATTGTGCCCGGATAACGGCGACAGGCTTGCCACTTGTCACGTTTGGGACCTAATAAACTCGGCAAAACGTGGGCCCAGTTCTAGTGATTGGTGCCTCTGCCTACCCTCTCGGGGATAACGGGCGTGAGTTTATTTATTATTTTTTTCAAAACTTCAGCTTTAAAAATTTGCCGACTTACAATTAAACTTCTTATAGATTCAGAAAGCTTATTCTCTATCTTGCAAACGACAAGCGACTCCCAGAAATTGCGCGATTTGTGCTGTCAAAACTCAATTTGGTATTCCGTATATGCGACAATTTTGCAGATAACAATAATCGATATTAAAATAAATCATCATCAACCCATTATGTCCCCACCGAGGGGCACGGGTCACTTCCCTGAGGGAGGTATAGGCCACCACCGGGACCAAGTCCAGATTTGTGGAGGCTTGTAAGACTAGTGGCTAGTCTTACTGCTGTCAGAAGTTATCAAGCCGCCATAAGCTCTCTGACTTGGCTTAACGACTGCCATCTATCGACGGCAGCCGGCACCAACTGCCTAACGTGCCTTGCGAAGCACGAAACCGCTCAGAAAAATGCCACTAGCTTTAGATAAAGAACGGTCATTGGTATTGGTATTGGAGTAAATACTTGAGATAAATAATTGAAGTAAAACATTGAGTTTTGACAGCACAAATCGCGCAATTTCCGCCTGTCACTTGTCTGCAAGATAGAGAATAAGTTTGCGGGTCTTGTCATCCTTCTGTGGCAATTATATCACTCATTTGTGTTAGTAAATAGTTAGGTACTCCGATTCATAAAACAGCCACACCAAATAAAGCAACCGTCTTTATTGATTCGTCCTTGCTATCTTCGATTGAGTAATTGATTTGGCTATTATGGGTAATTTAAACTCACCGTTTTTACAATGCCTTATAAGGCAGAACTGTCAGACGTGAGATTAGTTCTAGTATATACTCTATTATTATTTATATTATGATATCTAATTATCCAATTGCTGCCAACTTAATTACTAATTTACACCTTATTTACTGAAGCGAACGAGTGAGTGTCAACATGTCAAAAACTTGGTTTTTCAATATGCCACATTTATAACACTGCATAATATTTAGGAAAGCTATACAAAACTATATGGCTAATAAATGCCAATAATAAGCAATAAACACAATAACACTGTTATTACCTGATTTATCCCTCACTCGCAGTTTATTTAACTAAATATTTTATTTTATCATGAAAATACCATTTGCTTAAGAGATCTATGCCCCAAAAAATACCTAAAATTTTAGTGGTCCTCAAATAAAAGCGATCCTACTGCTGCCAAATATGTTCGCAACTAGCAAAGATGTAGGACTTTTATTTAAAGGCCGATTATGATCGATTATTTTATGTTAATGCGCTACGCGAAGTGTAGGAAGAAGTATGGAGACCTGACTACGAACCTCTTCTTTAATTAAAGGCAAAAAAAGTAAGATAGCCACCCCGACGCCATAGTTACTCACGATTGACGTTGTTGATGCGAGTGCAACTTCTCTAAACTATTTTATTTTCTTTAGTGTTTGTCTTGTCATGTTTGGTTGTCTGTCTGTTTTCCTTAAACAGTACCTATCTAAACCTATGTGGGTATACGATGCAAGCAAAGCTGCGTGCAGGAGCTATTTTGAGTGACATGTAAGTTTGAGAGATGCTGTGTCTTTGTTTAACTTTAGTCGTTCGCTTCAGTAAATAGATTGTAGTGTCGTTTGTCCGAGTGCTGCACGTCGCGTCGGCACAATACGGTACTGACGGTAGGTCAGCGCTGGAGTTGGCCTGCCTCTCCAGCATAATATGCTGAGACAGAGCCCCTTTGCATTTGCCACACCCACAATTTGTTACTTTGTGCTTTACGCTGATTTGCCTAGCTTAATTTTGGATGTTGTATTTATGGTGTGTCATGCATGTGTTAACAATTTGATAGCGCGATACAGGAATGTCGGGAGTTTATAATTATAAACTCCCGACATTCCTGTATCGCGCTATCTAAATAGAGTATGTACACATACTCTACTTAGCGATTGAGAATATTTTACTGTTCATAAAAAAGGAAATACACCATGTATTAATACATGTCACTTTGCAAGGTAGACACAATTTTTGATTTTATAATTTTTTTCTGATTTTACGTATGTTTCGAAATATGAGAGATTTTATAATTTTATTAAATTCGCTCTACCAAATATGTCCAAATACTTATTTTCTACCAACAACCTCAATAATTGTCCTACGTAGAAGACCGAAGCATTATTTATAAAAAAAAACTCACGCCCGTTATGCTCGAGGGGGTAGGCAGAGGCACCAATCACTAGAACTGGGCCCACGTTTTGTCGATCATACTTGAAGAAAATTCTGCTCTTTTTCTGATAATAGCATAAGAATAGTACAGTCTGTTAGCTTTTAGAATATACCTCGGCTACTATCGAATAAACCGATTACATCGCAATAAGGTAAGGTTTATTTTGTGTGGTTATTTATAACTTTACATAACTTTTCAAAATAGTGAAGAAAAGTTTTTTAAAGAGCAGGAAGTAGTATTACACTCGTGTGCTTTCGGCGAAAACCGAAGCCTACTTTAACTGAAGCCTAAAAGCTAACAAACTTTAATGCAGCCTATATTTCATACGTTCCGCTGCAGGCCATATCTCTCACAAAGAGAACATTGGCTTAATCACCGCACGAGCTCACCGTGGAACGGCGATTTCAAGCTTGAGGTATGTAAACACCTATCTGCAATTTCTATAAGCCGTTTTCAGAACAACTAAAATACCTAAATAAATATATATATTGCGGCTGTCAAAGGAATGCAATTTTGTACTTCAGCCCAATAGCCATGTGTGATACATCATAAAATAGGTCTCAGCGAGCTGAACAAAAGTTACTACGACGCCAACAGCCAAATGTTTGTCGTTTCGGAGTTATAATTTATTGAAAATGTTAGTTTTTTTTCAATACAATATAACTCCTAAAGGACAAACATTTGGCTGTTGGCGTCATAGTAACTTTTGTTCAGCTCGCTGAGACCTATTTTATGGTTTTTCACACATGGCTATTGGGCTGAGCTCCAAAATTGCATTCCTTTGACAGCCGTAATATTTTTTTTTAGTTCTTCTGAAAACGGCTCATGGTCATTGATCACGTTCCCATAAATTAGAAACGTCATTTGACATCCGACATCGGGACGACACACCTTCCCAATATGTCGGAGGCCGAGTTTCGCGGTCAAGGGGACAGAGACGCTCGGTAGCTGACAACTCGACATATTGACAGTTCTCGGTCAGTTAATAGAACAATGTTAAGGGGCTACGCTATAATTTTAGTAAAAATTGTCTGAGATAAAAAAATTAAGCGTTTTTCCTCAGGTAGCGTTAGTGAACCTCCATCACTAGCGCCACTACAGGAAGATCAATTTCTCAATAGTGTAATTGTGCTGTTTGGGAAACAGCTGTGACATAGGGAAAAAACCTAGGTGATAGCGTTGGTCTTGGTTCTCGGTCGTGGTTCTAAAAACAACCCTCTCTCTCTCTTCCTGACCTTTAATTCCACATGATGGTTGGGTCAGCCTTCCTTATCTTCTCCCTCCACTTCGCCCTGTTCCCGCTATCTTTCTCGGAAGCATCCCATTCTATGAGGTCTTTCTTCACTACGTCCATCCACCTGGTTTTCGATCTTTCTCTGGATCTCCGTCATAGTCAGGGGGTTTTCTTTTCAAATGCCCGCACCATCTTAGCCTTCCCCAATATTGGGAGCTTTCGACCCTTGCCACGTCGTCTCTTGTAGGCATATAAAGCATACTTCTCGCAGAGTTAGGGCGATGTATCTTCGCGTCGTTTCGCGGCGACGCCCTATCCCTTATTATACTCGATGCATTACGTAACCTTTCCATATTTATTTCTCTCCTGCAACATCTGGCCTATTTTTGGGCTTATTAGGTCCAGTGCCGATTGCCATCTGACGCACGAAAACCTGCTCGCTTGAGACAGGGAAACTCGGGATAGTGAGATGGTAGGATCCAGGTACAGATGATTTAGGTCTGTACAGAGCGTTGACTGGTTTTACCCCCAGTGACTCTGTCGCCAGAGCCTCGTCCGGTGTACCACGGTACCGGGGTACCACGTGCAGGTGAGGTTGAGGGTTGGGCCCTTATGTAGATGTTAGGTTCGTTCTCCCCTAACAATTAACATGATTCGAAGCTGAGACTTTTTGCAAAAATATGGCGCTAGTAAACCTCATGATAATGATAGGACAAAACATTTTGTTTATCTATACTGGGAGGTTTCATAAGGCGCAACCTTGCAACTTATGACATCATATTTAGTGCCCAATTCGTCCGTATGTCTAGAGAATTTTTCTGTGTTCCACGTTACGGGTATGTATCTTCATTAAATTATTTATATTTTAACATAGTCGTTATATTAGTAGCGTATCGTTAGTTGGTAGTTATTATTAAATATTGTCGAAAGAGGTTAAAAGATTACTTGTGGATATTTTATTTTTTAAATAGCTTTTGCACCAGAATCATTCCGCTGATTATGTGCTTTGCCCGATGAATAGAATTTTCCACCACATTACTGGCGTATACCCTTAAATGCCTAGGAGAAGCGTAGGTCTCACTTATCTTGATTCAATACTGGTACTCACAAGGAAAAAACATGCAGGCCTTTCCAATCGATAGCATTAACGTTTTCTATGCTGCCCTGTGCGATGCAAAATAATTACTAACAGGAGTCTCATCTTTAATTAATAATGTAGTGTATGTACATATGTAAGTTGCTGCTAATATTAACATGCATTAGTAATAGCATGTATACAAATGCTACATGTAAAATGTAAGCTCGTAGCCCTAGATCTTAAGCGATCACGAAGGTTAAGCAACATCGGGCGCGTTTAGTGCTTGGACGGGTGACCGTTCTATAACTAACGCTAATGGCATGTTTCGCAAGGTACATTAAGCAGTTGGCTGGGGTCTCTTCCCTGAGGAAGGTAGAGGCCGTACTCCACCACGGGAGCCAAGTCCGGATTGGTGGAGGCTTGTAAGACTAGTGGCTGGTCTTACTGTCAGAAGTTTTCAAGCTTCGGAAAAATGCCACTAGCGTTAGTCATAGACGGTCACCCATCCATGCACTGAACGCGCCCCATATTGCTTAACCTTCGTGATCGCTTAAGATCACTCAGGCAGCCGGGGCTACGAGCGATTTAATCTCTAGTGATCTCTTAAACCATAAATATGTTGTATAGACGCCCCAGTCGGACGTGCTCTGATAGATTAACAAAAGCATATTCCAGAGCAATTCAAACCTAATAGTAATAACATATTGTAGTAATAACATAACCTAAAGACATATTACCAATGTCCGAAGGGCTTCCCACACACACACACACACACACACACACACACACACACACACACACACACACACACACACACACACACACACACACACTCACTATTGCATACAACATAATAATAATTAAACTAATAATTTCATTCATTTTTAATCATTATGTCATTTTGAAATGTCCTAATAAGCTCTAGCAAGTTTCTCTGTTGTTGCTTTGTTTATGATTTATAACTCTTTGTTTTAATTTTTGTCTGGTACATTGTTTAGCACTAATTTGCACCTAATTTTAACACTTAGCTTAGGGAAGACACTTGCTCTTGACGCACAGGTTATCCTAGTTCGAGAGCAAGGGCTTCATAAATAACTGCGGCAAATTGAATTTCTCAATAAAGATATTTCTATTTCTATATCTTCTGGAAACACCACTGATATTCGATAAAATAAATGAAAGAAAACTTAAGAAACCATTCTTCTGTCAGTATTATTTCTAGCGATTTCTAGTTATTAAAGGTCTAATCCAATCAGTTTCGGCATCGCTCGCGAAGGGAAGTACTTACAATGAGGAGAGCTTGTATCGATAATCCCCTTGAGTACAGCAACAAACCGTGATAATCGGTTAATCGGATAAACTGTGAGTAAATATTTCATGGATTCCTTGCACTAAGGTTAAAGGGATTATGTGCGGAAGTAAATTATTTATCTAGAGCTTTACTGGCCGTTAGTTTACCTATAACTTGCTGCGATTTTAAATTAAACTTCTACGTATTCAGGCACCAAACTTCATACTATATGGGCATGAGCACTATGAATTTCCAATAATATTTACCTTAATGAGCGGAATGAATCTGAATATGAAATCTTGGTATAACTTTTATAAATTTTGATTCGACTTTGATTTTAAAAACTTCTATTGCCTACAACTGGACCCGAATGTATCGTCATATAGCTACAGTTGTTCAACTTGTTAGACATTATAGCTTTCTGCAATTTAATAATTTCTATCAGAGGTTTTCAGACAGATCGCGGTGCTTGCGTTATAATATATGCCTATTTTACCTGTGACTAGGGTTACCATCCATCCAGATTTGTCACGGCATGCCCAGAATTTCAGCGATCCATCCGTCCACGCAGGCTTTGTCCAGATTATTCACTTACATAAAAAATGCGATCGGTCTATCTTAAAGACCTTGCGCGTGGGATTAAAAATTCAATCCCGAATCGAGAGTCGAGACTCGGCCAGTCCTTTTAGAAATAAAGTCAGCCAGTAGAACTACTGGCTGACTTTATTTCTTTTAAATTTTCTCTATGGTAACCATTCTTATGACCATTAGGACTGACTGCTTAGTCGAGTCATGCATGCATCATTGACAGACAGACACGCGGCAGACGGGCCTAATTGTTTGTTATGTCGGCACGTTCTAGTCGTTAATTAGACTATCGACACAATAGCTATGAAGCGTCAGATAGCGTCAATTAGTACCCCAGGCCTGAAGAAGGGCCTTTGTGCTCGATTCGGAGATTAGACAGTGGAATTAGTGTGTAGGGAGCGTGGACGAAGTTATAGAAGGTTGGGCAGGTAAAGCCGCAGGGAATTGAGAGTACGATCATTTTTAAATACATGCAATTAATTAAACATGTCGGTTAGAGTTAGTTATTTACCACAACTTTTTTCTAAGAGTTCTGATTCGTTCGTTTCTATTTTATGAATAATAAATATTAATGTAATTTTTCGGGTTTTCTGCTACTAAAAAGTAGCGCAGTAAAATGATCTAATCTTGGATTTTCAAAATACAAGGTGTTGATTTCTAAATTAACGCTCGAGTAATGGTACTTTCTACTCATCAATACGAACAACTTTTACTAAGGGCCAATTTTTCAATAGTCAGATAAAACTTAACTAGAGAATAAATTGAATGCTGTCACTGTCTAAATCATACGACAAGACAGTGACAACATCAGTTTTATTCTCCAGTTAAGTTTTATCTGACTATTGAAAAACCGGCCCTAAAGAAGCAACTCTGAATCTAAAAAAAAAATGGTCACTTGTGAGGCTGAGGATGCTTCGTGCTAAAAGCGAAACGCGTCGCATTTTCTCAAACAAGTAGGTACCTATTGGTGTCGGTGGTGATGTGTTCGTGTCTCGCTTCTGCTTGAAAAAGTGGGATGGAGGGCGGTGCATTAACTAACCGCATGGTGCTTGTGGGATTTTGGCGGAATTTAGCAAAGTAATATTTACATTTTAATGCTATTATGGATTTCCGCAAAGTAACGCCTGATTCCATACCATACATTTTGTTTAGTAGGTATCGAAATTTAGTATGGCACAGTTGTTTTTTTCGCGTTTTTGTAGTCGACCCGATTTTAAAACTGTTGCGAAAAGGTTTGCCAAAATTTGTATGGGAGGTATAAAGAATGTCTAATTTTCTTGAAACTTAAAATAAATACTCTTCAATACAATTGATTGAACACATATTTCCCCGTTTTTCTAAATTTAACCCATAAGGGAGTGAACGGGGTTGCAAAATTTTGAACTAAAGTCCACGTGGATGGAGTCGCGGGCGAATGCTAGTAAATTATAAAAGTACTTTAAAAAAATCTTAAGTACATAGTAAACAACCAACCGTTAGATACTGATTTATTATTTATGTCCTTATAAAAGGAATTGGCGTCTCTATTGTTTATGACGTCGCTGTTTCTGGTTCCCACGACACAGGGTTTCCTAGTGTGGGGCCAGAAGCAATGTATTGCCTGTATGTAAATGTAATGTTATGTTATTCTATTATTCTACGTCTACGTAAAGCATGCTTAAAAAGAATAAAAATAAAGCAAATGAATCGATGATTTTAAAAACCCATCATTCGAATGTTTTTCCGAAATAGAATTAAGTACACAGTTTTGTTCGCGAAACTGAATTTGGTTGTAAAAATACACCACTATCAACGCCCCTTCCTATTAATATGACAGCTGCTTAAAATGGTGGAGTGTAAAAACACACCAAAACGGTCAACACAATGTAATGCAATGTTTACAATATAAAAACCCATCATTTGCTGTTTACAAAACTTGTGAGAAATGCAAAAAAACTGGCATAAAAAATTTGGTGTATTTTACACTCTTACAATCATCGATTCAAATGTAAATCAGGCCTCACTACCGAACTTCACATTTCACCTCAAAATGTATGGAACAGCGAAAATGGATGAACAAGAGCACCTTCTGAACTCAGCTATCGTGTGTGTGTGTGTGTGGCAAAGGGCTATTTGATTAAAAGAACTATTAGAGAAGCAATTTGTTGCCCGTTAAACTTTGTTTGGGTAGAGCGTTTTCTTGCCGTAGAGAAAGCTATTAATTGTTGTCGATTAAATTCCTCTTGTTTCTTAGCTGCATTTGCTGGCGTTTGTTTCTATTGCTTTACAATTTCATCGGGGGAAATCTCTCGTAATTGCCGCGTTTTCCAGATCTCATAAAGTGAACTCTTAGAGAAAATAACACCCACGTCTAGAAATACGTAGGTACCTAAACTATTTGTTGCTTTAGCTTTTTTTTGTTTATTGCTTTATTTTTCGTTTACGCAATAAGCTATTATCCTTTTTTCATAAAAAAAAAGGTTTACTTTATGAACTTCAAAGTTGTTAATTTCGCAATAAATATATTTTATGGAGAAGAAGGTAACAAAGAAACTTCACATTTATTCTTTTCAAAACAGTTTTAACAAAGTTTTCAAATTAAAAATTATTACTCATGAATGTGTGGAACAACACAATGACATAATTCTTCGATTTGACATAAAAAAAACACTCTTTCAATCCTTGTTGGGTTTATTTATCAGACCTAACTAACATATTAAAACAAATTATTATATGTATAAGCTCACGCCTATGTATTTCCCGGAAAGGTCGGCAGATACCAAGATCCAAGAAAAAGGTTTATAAGAACATCGGTTTGTCAACATTCCTCGCTAGTACAGTCGGCAACCCATCATCCTATATGTACATGAACTCTACTCCGTTGTATTACGGGCAACTTTGCTACTAAAATGTGAAGGTTGACGTGCTGTCAACTGTACATCTCATATTTAGTGGCCCGTTCATCCAACATAAATTATTGTAATAAGGAGCCGTTTAACAAACAAAAAATTTACATACAGGCACATAAATTGCTTCTGTCTCCACACAAGGATAGATTGTGAGGATCAGAAACAGCGACATCTTAAATATGTAAACATGTTTAGGTCACACTGTAAAGCAGAACATGCCTTCTTTCAAAGTGACACTTAGCGGTGTTGTAGTAGGTAGTGTTTGGAGGTTTCACTTCGTAGTGTAACATTATGGTCCGGATCAAATTACTGAATTTTACAACGTGTAGTGCTTACGAAAGTTTTAGTTTCACTTTTACGATTGTTATTTTTAGTACTTGTAACTAATGCTTAGGAGTACTAGAAATTGTAAAACCAAGAGCATCTGCCAACAAAGCGTCATGCAGTTTGACAGACAATTTACCTACACGCTTTTCTGTACTTTTATAATTTAAGATTTTAAAAATAAAGTAAAATGTGAATAACTCAAATACTCAGGTTTCCCCGCGACGTTTTACTTCACAGTAAGCGAGTGGTATTGCTACTCCGAATTCACACACTGAACTTAACTTATAAACCGAAGAGATAATGCTCACTCGACGTCACAATAACATGTACAGTCAATAGCACATTATCTTATACATCATATGCACTCTACTACGTTGAATTACGGCGACTTTACAACTAAAATGTGAAGGTCGATGTGCTGTCGAATACATACATACATAATCTCACGCCTGTATCCCAGAGGGGTAGGCAGAGACCAGGGACTGCCATGTACCACGATCCATCCGATCCTGCTGTGCTATTGAATGTATCCCCGAAATTGTACCCAGGACCTCGTATAATAAGGCAAGCGTTATACCGACTTACTGCAACCACTACCTGCCCTTATATTAAGTAACTTTCCACTCTCTCGGGTTAAGCATTTAGGGTCTTTTCACACGTACAACCACACCACAACCACAACCACAACCACACGTCAACCACACCACGTGGCCGGGCGTATATTTTGTATGTAAAATGAATAGGACTATTCACATGAACCACATTTTGCAGTCGTTATCGACCGTGTGTGTCATACCGGTCACATCGCGACCACATCGCGACCACATCCCAACCACACACAACGCAACCTATGAATGCCGGAGTCGTACTGTGTCTGCACATGACGTAACCGCATCGCAACTACTGGCGACAACGCAACCACATCAACATTTTGTCGGTACCACAACGCAACTACTGGTGACAACGCAACCACATCGACATTTTGTCGGTACCACAACGCAATCTACAAAGAGCTGTAGCGACACTATTCACAAGTAACCACTGCTTGACAGCATTTTGTCGTTGCGACGTGGTGTGGTTGTGATACGTGTGAAGAAGCCATTACACAACTCGATAGAGTCAAAATAAGAATGTACAAGACAGTTCGTTCGGAGTAGGAATATGAGATACCAACTGGGAAAAAAATGTACCTAACAGTGTTACATAAGGCGGTGTGACATACCGGGAACAAAAGGGTTAAATCACACAACTCCATACAGTGGATTCTTGCGTAATTGCACCTCTGGATACTGGATATAAAGTGTACTTTGTTTAGCCGCCGGCCGTTCGTCGGCTCCAACGCTAAACGTTCGAAGGCAGTAATATGCAATCTAATTAGACTCCCATGAGGGATTTAGAGAGTAGTTGCATTGGACGTAAACAATTACCGAGCTGTCTTTAAGCCTGTGGAGCTGCTCACTGGAGGCCTATCGCAAATCGGTAGCTATGATAAGCTACGCTAAGTATGAAGTATGATTTGCGGCGAGCCGGAAGGCACTCCCCGTGCCCGCGCGCTCGCTCTCCGGCTTCTCTGCTTCCAGAGGAACGGTGGAGAGCGACGTGACGCGAGCAAGAAGACGCCCTGAGCGCAGTGTGGCCCAGTGGCCCCCCCACTAGTAGAGTCCTTATAGGGACGCCCCCTTGCCGGGTCACAGTGACTTATCCTATGGCCTACCCGGTGACCCGGTAGGGAGAGAGGAGGAACACCGCGGGGTTTAGTGGATAGTTCAGCCCTAACGGGCTGGGAGTCCCACAAAGCCGCTCTGTTGTCCCCAGACAGCAGGGGCGGCGAAGTGCGTTAATGCATTCCTCCCCGCGTAAAAAAGAAGGTATGAAGTATGATAAAGTTAGGATCTTTTTATTTACGTTGATGTCTCTGAGCGCGAACCGCGGGTAATTTGCTGATTTTAGGTAGTTTTTAGGGTTCCACACGCAAAGGGTACAAAAACTGTGGAAAACATGTTTGGGAAAACCATCCAAAAGCCTGTGTCCTGCAGTGCAAAAAAAGATTTTATTCTACCGTTTTGTCGACGTAACTAATTTGTATGTCTAAGCTAAATCTCAGATTTGTCGTACTAAATGTCTCTGAGCTAGGCCGCGGACAGAACGGACAGATGGACGGACATGGCGGAACTATAAGGGTATTTGGGGTGTAATGTTTTTTTTTTACGTTTGTGCAATAAAGCGTAACAAACAAACTATATGTATAAGGGTTCCTGGTCGACTACGGAACCTTAAAACTGGCAAGCTGTTAGGTTACCGCATAATCTATTTCAGAGTTTCTCAAATTTATGACTTCAAGAACTCCTGTTAAGGTTTCTACGTAGAACAAATAAATCAGTACTTTGTTCACCACCCCCTCCACCAATCCGGACTTGGCCCACGAGGCGGAGTATGGCCTATACCTTCCTCAGGGAAGAGACCCGTGCCCCTCGGTGGGGACATAATGGGTTGAGGATGATGATGAAATCCGTGTTGCTGACTCTACTCGTAGTTTCAAAATAGCAATATGTGAACGGTAGAAATTGACTGAAATCGGAAGATTTGTAAGAAAACATCGTATGAAAACACATTATTACAGTATGTAAATGTTAGAGCGATCCCCCTACCGCCGTCGAATGGTGAACCCCTAGCTTCGCATACCACACTTTGAGAAACCCTAGTCTAATAATTAGACTAGGGACTTAAGGACTTCTGCACTGGTCCCTTCAATTCATACTTAGGCTAGCCCCACTGGCCAATCCTTACAGATGATATGCGCATGCGCAAGGGAGAAACTTGCAGCGCCGTGTAGAATGATACAGAAGAACGACTTCAGCATCACCTAAACAAATGTAACTTGCATTACCTGAATAAATGTAACTTAAATTGTGATTATGACGACGATTTTGTTTGTTGCCTTTGGTTGCAGTATCCTGGCAGTTCCTGGTTGTGATTTCTGCATCGGGCTTTCGTAGGTATATTGATTTGCATGGTGTGAAAATACAAAAACTTTAGCTCGGCTGAGCAGAATAGGCATTACACATTAGATTAAATTACACTTAAAAAAACTACATTTAAATTTAGAAATTTATATTGTAAGAATTAAGTATTTTAAATATTACTAAATTTAACTAAAACAAACCATAAACGGTAAACGCCAAATAATCATAATGTCAAGCCTTCCTCTGGTTACCACCGCACAGATTTACTCTAGTGTGGTAACCAACTTAAAACACGCGTATACCTAATGTTTTTAATATAATATTTAGTATTTGTGTTTGATTACTAATTGCATTGAATCGCTTATAGCCCCGGCCGCCTGATTGATCTTAAACGATCACGAAGGTTAAGCAACATAGGGCACGTTCAGTGTATGGATGGGTGACCGTTCTATGACCAACGCTAGTGGCAATTTTGCGAGCGGTTTCGTGCTACGCAAGGCACGTTAAGCAGTTGGTGCCGGCTGCCGTCGATAGATGACAGTCGTTAAGCCAAGTCAGAGGCCTTAGGGCGGCTTGAAAACTTCTCACAGTAACACCAGCCACTAGTCTTACAAGCCTCCACCAATCCGGACTTGGCCTCCGTGGTGGTGTAGGTATGGCCTATACCTTCCTCAAGGAAGAGATCCGTGCCCCTTGGTGGGGACATAATGGGTGGATGATGACTTTTATTGTTGAGCTAACCTTTTGTTTCCTTTGGTGAGATCGCAAATCATGTTCTAACAAAACTAATGCGATCCGTTCGCCATAATAGGGCCCTCGCCCACGGCGGCTTTTTGTAGCGCTACTAACGCGCGTAGGTCGCTTTTGCAACGCGCGACCGTAGCGCGGCTGTAGCGCTGCTAACGCGCCACCGTAGCGCTACAGCCGCGCGGCTGTAGCGCTGCTAACGCGCCACCGTCGCGCGTCCGTAGCGCTACAAAAAGCCGCCGTGGGCGAGGGCCCTTAATGGCGCGCAAATTGAATTTTATAGTGCATATTGAATTCTATTAGAATCTAAACGAGCTTATAGCTCACTTTGTCATTGCCTTTATGAAGCTGTTTGTAATGTAAAGATTTCTACGTAATTTATCTGAGTAAAAGTGAAAATTATTGTTAATTTCCGCTTAAAACACGAATTTTCTTAGAGACTGTTTGCAAAGAAACCTAGTAATTTCTCAAGAGTCATATAATCACCGATATCACTAACGGTATAAGTAAAGGGAATATTTTGTACAGCTTAACGAAACAAAATAAACTAATAATAAATAAAATAACGTCATTGTTCCAGTTCGACTCATGGAACGGAGTGTAGTTCGTACATGTGACTCCAAATACCAGTAGGGTATTATCAAGGTTTATTTTCTATTGTAATTTATAACTTTGCATAACTTATAGTGAAGAAAAGTTTTATACAGATCAGGAAGTAGTATTACACTCGTGTGCTATCGGCTAAAACCGAAACCTACTCTAGAGCCCGAGGTATATTCTAAAAGCTAACAGTCTGTACCTATTATCAGAACTCCAGTAGGTATTTTTTACGCTGGCTAGCA
This sequence comes from Yponomeuta plumbellus, assembly GCA_947310845.1. Lineage (NCBI taxonomy): Eukaryota > Metazoa > Arthropoda > Insecta > Lepidoptera > Yponomeutidae > Yponomeuta > Yponomeuta plumbellus. Next base: position 8,189,436 of record OX371209.1, on the reverse strand, counting down.
GCATGCGACGGCTAAAAATAACATTCGTAGGTACGAAGTGTCTAGCAGAGAAAACTACTACTTTCTCCTTCTTAATGCCATGCCATGATTAGTTGCAAGCCCGACGGAAACGTAGTGTTAGGCCAATAAATGGGTGTCATTAAGCGTTCAATAACAGATCTTACAGTCTTCAAACAGTTTAAAAGGCACGAGGTGTACACGGAGTAATAAATGTTTTAGGGTGTGTAGCTAGCCAGACTCGATGCAATTGAACCTATTAAGTTATTACAGTCAATGACGAAGGTGTTACACCTGTCATTATGCACAACTGATCTTACAAGACCTCCAGTCTCCCTTAAGTCGACGTTGAATAGTATTAGGTATGTATTTAAGGAAGTGTCAACTCCGATTGGTCGTCTGGAGTCTAAGAAATAAGTTTCACTTTTTGCAGACTGCATATTTCTGCTAATCATGCATGCTTGAGTTTTAAGTAGGTCTGATAGTACTTATGTCAGTCTGAGCTTATAATTAGACAATTTCTATCAACGTAAGTATCACTGTAGGTTTATTTTTAAATCCATATTTGTTGTAGATAGAGATAAGAAATTAAGAAATGTCTCAAGCACACTCTGTGCAAAGCTTTTATAAAATCAACAATTATTTGGAAGAAAAGGTTTGGTGTTAAACAGTAGATTAATATTAAATGTATTTAGGGGAGATTTTTAATTTCATTTCAATGAAAGTTGATAATTGTGTCTAGTGTTCAACACATACGTAAGTAGGTAATATTTTTAGTTTTGAAAGTTTGTTAAATGAACTAAGACTAATTTTAGAAAGAATAAATGTGGAGTTTCTTTGTTAGTTTCCTCTCCGCGTAATATATTAATTGTGAAACTAACAACTTTGACGTTTATAAAGTAAACATTTTGTTTGAATTGTGAATAAAAACACTTGAATTTGAATTTGTATCTGTTCATGTAGGTTGTTAAAGAGTCGACCAACAATAAGATGATTCTTTATTGTACCAGGAAAAACAAATACAATACATTTACAAAGATACAGTACACCTAGTGAGCACCGCATAAACAAAAAGTAACTTCCTAAGGTACAATAAATTAATCCTCGCTGAAGACAGTCTAAGGCCTCCCACGAGGCACGCCATTTCTGTCCATCCACGCCATGTCGTAAGAGATCTGCTTCACATCGCCTGCCTAAGCTACCAAACAACCCAACAATCCTACACTCCTACGTCCCTATCCTGTGTCATTCCCTCCACCTTTGCAGGGAGTCTGAAAACGGCGACCTCAACCACAGGCCTGAGCCACCGATCCGCCTGCCTCAGAAGACTGAGAGTTTGCCTAGAGTTAAGTCGTCGACGTCGCTACGGGCTTGCGGCAGCGTAGCGGAGTTTTCTAGGTAAGTTGTATTTTTAACGTTTTTATTACGTGTTCTTGAGTGGAGACCGCGACTCGGCAAACGTAGTGTAGGACGCCCTTGGAATGACGATCTGCGAAAAACTGCAGGCAGATGCCGGATGCGGCCAGCTGAAGACAGGGCGCTATGGCGCTAATTAGGGGAGGGCTATGTCCAGCAGTGGACCAATATAGCCTGATGATGATGATATATTTTTAATGCCTCGCGATGTTCATACTGCACTCATGGGTCATCATCATCAACCCATTATGTCCTCACCGATGGTATAGGCCATACTCCTCCAAAGTGTAGAACCGTTGTCCGCGCTACGGAAAGAAGATAAAAAATTGGAAGCCAAATAGCCATGCTTAGTATACAAAGAGGAAGAAATGGTATGTTTGTTTGTCGGCGGTAATCTCCGAAAGTACTTCATCATCATCAACCCATTATGGACTCCGGACTCGTGGTTAACATTAACATTTACATACAGGCACATACATTGCTTCTGGCTCCATACTAGGATACCCTGTGTCGTGGGCAAACTAGAAACAGCGACGTAACAAACATGCAAACATCCAAGACCTGGAGTTTTTTTTTCTCCCCAGCTGGGGATCGAACCCGGGACCTCTCGCATGGTAATCAGATGCGCTAACCGTTACGCCACAGAGGTCGTCATTGTGTCGTGGTGTCCCACCGAGGGACACGGGTATCTTCCCTGAGGAAGGTATAGGCCATACTCCACCACGGGGGCCTAGTCCGGATTGGTGGAGGCTTTTAAGACTAGTGGCTGGTCTTCATATCAGAAGTATTCAAGCCGCGCTAAGGCCTCTGACTTGGCCTAACGACTGCCATCTATCGAAGGCAACCTGCACCAACTGCTGAACGTGCCTTGCGAAGCACGGAACCGCTTGGGAAAATGCCACTAACGTTAGTCATAGACGGTCACCCATCCATGCACTGAACGCGCCCTAATTCCGTGCCTTAACCTTTGTGATCGTTTAATCCGGATACGGATCACTATCCGATTTTATAAATTCTTTCTCTATCATTCGGAATGGACTTTCAGGGTGGCATAGGCTATAGGCTATCGTTGACGCGAATGTAGTCGCAAGCACTGCTAGAATCCCCGATGCTACCATGCTCCTCAGAGGAAATTTTAATAATCTGTGATCCGTCTTTCTCTTTACTATAGAGTCTACGGCACCGACTATTTGAACTGCATATAAGCATGTTTTAAGGAATCGTTTCTTTGTAAATAAGACTCAGTCTTTGCGTGATATGTCTATGGAAAGTAGGATACGGGTTCTGTCACGGAGTGGCACTAGCCATTTATTGCTGAGCCGATTTCGGTGGATCGATACAAGAAAAATATTGTTCCTATGTGATTGATGGTCAGCGTTGACAGTAAGTATTTGTAGAGTTTGTAGAGCAAGTTCAACAGACAATAGGACGCCTCCTCTTCAGTGCTTGTTGTTCGTAGCCTGGTTCAAAAACCTACATTTTAATTGTTTGTTATATGGGTTGTGGGTAAATGCTGCATTGCATGCATGGCCTATATTTGGGTGCGGGCTGTGGGTTGGCACGGAAGGAACGATATTTTGATAAAATAACCAATTTTCTTTTCCGAAGATGATGATACTAAAATACTTCGGATACTAAAATCATAAATAATTTATTTATATTAAGAGGTGTAAATAAACAAATTATGATGTTCTATATAATACCGTGATGTAATAAATTCTATAGTTTCCAGTGTTTTTGGAGAAAATGTTATTGTGGTGTATAAAAATATAGAGAAAACTCCCAGGCTGTCTGAAATCTTGCCTTGTATGATCTTGTTTTGAAATGATATTATGCCAAGTAGACTGTACTTGTTGCAACGAATTATTTGTCCGAAATAATCTACCGTCGCTGTTTTTTCATTGATTGCCCAATCTTTAAGCGTCATGACTCATGAGGTACGCTATCCACCATCCGTTCTCCGTCAGTCCGTTTTCTTCTTCAAAAAACAGAAAAACATACTAAACATTAAATAACAATCATTAACAAGACTATAGAAGGTCTAATAACCACGACTATCTCAGTTTGAGTAGCAACCAAAACGGTCCTTTGTACCTGAGCATAGCTAGAGTTCGTGTTTTATTCGTTTTTCCTCATCCAATGGTCAATATGCATTAGAACACAAAGAAATCTCCCCAAATTAGCTAAAATTAAAAGCAACATTGAACTTTGATTACATTTAGTTCACTTCTCAATTAAGACGCCACATAATATTACAAAAGCAACCAAATTAATTGTGCAATACTGATCCAATATAAAAAGTACCCGAGACCGGCGTGCGTCTATTTCTCAAGATCGTAGCGGGTGGCAGACTCTGGTCTCTGCCTACCCCTCCGTGATATTACACCTTTAAAGGTGGGAGCTTATGTATGTATGTAAGGTATGTGTTCCATGATTCAATATAGAGATATGAAATCTCTACACCGCCTCAATCCAAATCTTCATTCCGTTTACCAGCCCTTGTTTTTTTCACACAGACACACGATCATGTTCTTTCCTAATTGGCTTAACGAATCAATTCCTTCCTGTTCAATAAAAACTAGCAAATTATCGAGCAATGGGCAATTAAAGTGACGTTCCGTTGTCATTAATTGGTGTTAATTTATGAAGGGCTTGCGCGGTTGTTTATTCTCCATTCCGACAGTGTTATGTCGTTCAGTCACTTTCTCTGTTAATGCGTTTATGGGTGCCTCAGTGACTCGACTATTGACTCGAAGACAAATTCATTAAAATCAAGCTCGTATTTATTAACAGATTACATTGCCGGAGTGACAAGTATGAAGGCTATCTATAGGACCAAAATGACACAAATCCAAAGTCGCAGACAAAGCTATTCATAAAATAACAATTCATAGCTTATTATGACAATTAGTGTACTTTGCATACCCGATCAGTCTTAATAGTTGTGAATTAATTGAAAATGCAATACACATATTTCGCCCTATCTCATAAAAATATAACATGGTTTACTATGAATATTATGCGATCTATATAGCATAAACCAGATTGACAAGTAGAGTGATTACTTTGTATTGATTTGATTTGAAAATTCTTTATTGCCCAAGAAAAGATATGCGCAATGGCGAGCTTAGTCGTTATTTTAGGAAAATCTCGTTATTATGATTTATTTCGAATATTATTGTTAGCATGCTATGGCTGTCTTGTATATCTTTGTGTGTTGTGGTAATTTAATAAATTATTATCTATCTATCTAAAACTAAAAAGTAATTTCTTCCAGCTAACTATGAGGGATGTGGGAAGAGTAAGGGGTATAAATCGGCTTCGCAATATACATCGAACATTGCAACATTGAAATACATTGAGCTCAAATAAATATTTAATTTCTAACCTAATTTTAATGAAAATCTACACATAGTTTCTGGTCGCTTCAGCATCTTCATGAAGTACTCCGTTCACGAACCATTCGTACATCATAATTATATCATCATCAATAACCCATTATGTCCCCACCGAGAGGCACGGGTCTCTTCCCTGAGGAAGGTATAGCCCATACTCCACCACGGGGGGCCAAGTCCGGATTGGTGCAGGTTTGTAAGACTAGTGGCTGGTCTTACTGTCAGAAGTCTTCAAGCCGCCCTAAAACCTCTGACTTGGCTCAAGGACTGCCATCTATCGACGGCAGCCGGCACCAACCGCTTAACGTGCCTTGCGAAGCACGGAATCGCTTGGAAAAATGCCACTATCGTTAGTCATAGAACGGTCACCCACCATGCAGTGAACACGCCCTATGTTGCTTAACCATCGTGATCATTTGAGATCACTCAGGCAGCCGGGGCTACGAGGGATTCATTCGCACATCATCATCATCATCATCATCATCATCGGCCTACGGTTGTCCACTGCTGGACATAGGCCTCTCCCATTGCACGCCACTGGGCACGGTCCTCGGCCACTCTCATCCAGCTCTTGCCAGCCGCCCCGCGAAGATCATCGCTCCACCGGTCTGAGGACGTCCTACACTACGTTTACCGATCCGCGGTCTCCACTCAAGAACTCTTCTACCCTATTCATTCGCACACAGCTGATTAAATCTCAACTTTGTTTCCTGGAACGACAGCACTTCCCCATGAATCAATCCACCTGCACAGGCATTCGATGCATCGCCTGGGGGGATACTCCGCACACCGTTTAGCGAACTACTTACAATGGCACGTCTGCTCCCGTCAGCTCACGACTGGCCACGGGGCGCTGCCAACCACACGCTTTTTGCTCAATTATTGCACTTGTCTCAAACGCTGTAAGAACTGTGGTTACACCGCTAGAGAGCAGTGTTTCTCGTTCAATTATAGCACTTACGTTGAGCTGTTCAAGAGCTAAGAGCACTTCGCTGGTGGCTGCGGTCGCCGGTACCGCATTGATGGATAACTGTCGCATTCGTATCGGTTTATGAGAGTATTACAGTCATTTGGACAGCGAGCGGACTAATGGGTGTGTCTAAGGCTTTCCTAGCGGTGTCTGGCTGCTTGTCATAAATGATAGATTTTCAGCTGTCAGTAGCTTCAAATAAATCCTACGGAGTGTTCGAAATATTATCTGGAAATGTTGTAAATAAGAAGGCCATTTCGTGTATGAATAGCTCTTTATTCGCATCAGTTCTTCTTTAAAGGAACGAGGAATGTTGCAGACTTATTCATAGGTCTTATCTGACTCCTCTTTGATTTGATGAGGCACATTGAACCCTCAAAAACTCTGTAGTTTTAAATGATTAAAAGCTTGTAGTGACAATGCCATATAAAACTGACAAGACAGTGGATTGCCAATGTTTTTTGCATTAATACAATCTAGACACTGCTACAAATACCTAACATGAGATTTCATAATTATCTATAACAACTGGCTGGGCGAGTGTAACATTTAATGAGAAATTGTTTAGTTTGTCTACCTTAGTTTCTTGTTTCTCGTGTGCATTACATAATATTCTTATGTCATCTTATCTTAGTGTAGTCGATAGTGGGTCGAGCATAAGATTCTGTTGTAGAGTCAGCCTTAGCATAACTGCTTAGAGTGTAAACTTAAAAAAATGTAAACGTTTTTTACTCCGAACAAAGAAAAGACATCAACGCATCACGCGTACCTAAGCAAATCGCACGTAGCACTCCAAATGCTACTACCGTCACAGAATACATAATAGTACTACCCTCTTCAAGTTTGTCTGGAAGATATTGATTTAAGAGATAGCAATACATCCCAATCCACCTATCCGGACCTGGGCCGCGTGGTGGAATATGACCTATACCTTCCTCAAGGGAGAGCCCGTGCCCCTCCGTGGCGACATAATGGGTTGACGATGATAGACTAAATATATCTCTGCATACACACAATAATTACATAGGTATTAGGAATAGTTGTTGTTGTTGTTACATAATATCTTAAATAACAAGTTTGTGTTAAAAAAAATAGTTTAAAGTTATTTCTTCTGGTTTTCTACCTCTCTGTCTGTCTGCCCGTTTGTTTATTCGTCCTTCCGTCCGTCCGTCGGTCGGTCGGTCAGTCCATCCGTCCGTCTATCTATCTAACATACACATTTACATACAGGCACATACATTGCTTCTGGCCCCACACTAGGACACCCTGTGTCGTGGTAACTAGAAACAACGATATCGCAGACTTGTAAACATCCAAGACCTGGGGGTATTTTTTTCGTCCCCAGTCGGGATTCGAACCCGGGAACTCTCGCGTGGTAGGCAGATGCGCTAATCACTGCGCCACAGAGGTCGTGCAAATCTATCTCTGTGTGCCGGTTTCTGAATAAGAATTTCACTTAAGTAAATGCTTAAGTAACGTTCTGTCACGCTCTTTTCTGAGAAATTTGACGAGACAACACTACATTTAAGTAGGTACTTAGCGAAATTCTCAATGCAGAAACTGGCCCTTTATCTTGCTTTGGCTTCTCAGTGAAAGCCTAGACGTACTTGAAGTAGCTACGCAGAGATAATTTATATCCTATAACAGACTACGGATCGGCTTCTCTTCGAACCAGTTAGCAGATCTCCCATAGATTTAATTTACTCTGTAATGAGTTATCAGCCCAAAGGCGCAATTAAGTTCGCGGACAAGAACTGTTGACGTCTTCATTATAACTCGACTGAGATATTGCGATTTCTAATCGTGATGCCAAGTGTAAATTCGTTTAGAGTTTAATACGAATGCCTGCGTGAATCGGAGATAAGTTGAGGTAGGGCTGTGAGTCTGTGATTAAGATACGCCACCGGTGTCAGGGCAGCGTTGATAAAATTATAATTTATTTATTATTCGTCCTTTATTGAGAGAGAGAGAGAGAGAGAGAGAGAGAAATAATTTATTCAACGGCGCACAATTGAGTCATATAGATGTATAGTCAGCAACATCCACTTTTCACATCAAAAAGTATTAGTTATTTTACGGAATAATCAGACTGCTTCCAGGTCTTTTTTATACAGGTATTTTTAGTACATTACTTTTACATTACTGTACATAACTCATATTAACTAGAACCTACTACATTATAATTGTAAGTAAAAATATCTTATGTACGCTTTTCAGTTAAAGTGGATGTTGCTGACTATGCTTCTATATGACTCAATTCTCAAAACAAAACAGTAACAAATACACAAAATTTACACTCCAATACAAAAAATATGAAAGAAAAACAAAAAAAACTTCCTTATTTTTTAAATTTAAACAAATATGTACCACAAACAAAAACAGAGTGAATCTGAGTGAGTACATAGAGAGAATATTTAAAAATAATAATTGGCGGTAGAAATTTTATTAATCAGTATCAATTATTGCACAAAAGAGATTATGCAAAAAGTTATTAAGTCAACTTTTTGTACCCTATCTTTTGTTAATTTTTTTACTAACATAGCGTACAATATTAGGAATCCGAAGCGGCCGTGAGCTAGATGCTGAATAACCGATCGTCGATGATGCGAAGGTTCTCGAGTTGAGACCATGAAAGTCCACCAGCTTGCAGAACCAACGATCTAACCCCCAATATATGAAACAAATTATTTAAACAGCCTCTGAGGAACGTTTTAGTTGGAGCCATCGTGTGTTTATGTTTTTATGAATATAACAGTTCGGCGACTAGACGCGACGACAGGCTACGCCCGTCCATTTTCATATATTTTGTTCGAATCTCCGCACACTTGGCGTCAGAGTCGCGGAGTCACGTCGAGAAGACGCCAGAGTGCGTATACAGAGTGCGTATACTGAGTTTTTTCATTCACTCTCGATAGCGAGAGCGTTTGCGATTTGCATAGGAGTGACAAAGAGATAACTATGTGGCGCGCTTTGTCACTCCTATACAAATTGCAAACGCTCTCGCTATCGAAAGTGAAGGAAAAAACTCAGTATAAGCACTCAGAGTTTTTTCATTCACTCTCGATAGTGAGAGCGTTTGCGATTTGCATAGGAGTGACAAAGAGACAACTATGTGGCGCGCTTTGTCACTCCTAGGCAAATCGCAAACGCTCTCGCTATCGAAAGTGAATGACAAAACTCAGTATACGCACTCAGAAGCAATTGACAACGTCGCTAGACGCGGCGACAAGTCGCCCTGTTTGCGATGGCTCTAAGCTTCTGGTATTTTCTACCAGTTAAAGTCACAGGTACAGGAGAGGCAAATATTGAGGCAGGCGTGCAAAAAAGAAAGATTAAAATACTTTTAAGTACCTAAGTAAATTATAAAGAGGAGGCTCATTAAGCACTAATTTTATTTTGAAAGTTCGTAATGCATTGCGTAGCCGTCTTCCTAATTGTTATATGTAATTATGTGTATTAATATACTTTGCAATGCATACCGAATTGTCTTAAAGCCAATTCATGTAGATATATGAAATTGGGCCTAAGTAAATAACATAACATAACATAAGAATCAAAGAATCAAGAATTTATTTCAACGTAAAGAATTTACATTCTGCTTGTTGAATGTCAATGTACATACAGTTATGTATAACGTTAGCCGCTGCCTTGGGGCCGTCTGTAGTGGAGAAAAAGGCAGCGAAAAAAAAACTCCACTCTGACCATCTTTTCTCACATCACCTTAAAGCTAATACAAATAAAACATACAAAATAATATCTTGGATGTGTTGAACACTAGACACATTTATCCTCTGATTTAATTTAATATTAAACTACTATTTAATGCCATATGTCCTTGTCATATCATAAGGATCATATCTATCATAAGATAGATATTTATGTACATAAAAGCAAATACGTTGCTTTTGACCCCACACTAGGGTACCATGTCGTAGGAACCATAAATAGCGACATCACAAACGTGTACAGTACATAAACAACAACAAAAAAGTTTATATAAATAGTTCGGTGAAATTTTCAAGTTTGTGAAATTTTCTTCTCGCTATAGAGGAATGTATAAATCAAACCACATGTGAAAGTGGGTCGTGCCTAATTTATGTAGAGACAAAATATTTATGTCCTCACCGTGTTGGATAAAGATCATATAAATTAATTAAGCCGACTTAATATTCAAATTAACGTTCGTTTATAAACAAAAAATACCTAAATACCGTCTGTTTTTTCATTCAATGCAAAAAAATAAAACTTACGTTGACATCTCAATACAATCCAAAGGCTGTCAATGTCTGAATGTTGATAGTACGCAAAAACCAAATCACCCCATTTTACTTCCAAGTAAAAATTGTTTGTGCTACGTAGGTGTTTTTTTTAATTTGCTCTTATGAGGAATTAAATTTTAATGTCTTTGATGTGATAAGGATTTTGGTCACACGAGTCTTCTATTCACGGTAAAAAAAAATCTACCGGGTAAAACTATATATTTTAGAGCGGTAACACCGCGTCATTTTTTTTTTTGCTTCGAATTAAAAAAATGACTTTATGTCTCTGCAGTTCAAGCTCATATTAAATTAATATTGGAAAAGGAAGATAAATTTCCTGACGTTTAAATATACTACGGTTGTTTATGAGGGCAGTGATTTGTAAGTCACTAAGACAGAATATTTCATCGCAGGAACTACATGAATTAATTTTAATGATACAGTCGACAGCACGTCAATCTTCACATTTTAGTTGCAAAGTCGCCCGTAATGCAACGGAGTAGAGTACATGGTTGTATACAGGTGCATTGGTAACGCATTTAAATTTATGCCTCAACGTTGATTTTCTATTCGATTCATATCCGGAAATCAATAGTAAATTCAAGGTGCGTTCTCCAACTGGCATAGGGTCAATTTCTGAATTGAGAATTTCACTAAGAACTAGTTAACTATAGTGCTGTCTTGTCAAATTTCTGAGAAAAGAACGTGACAGAACGTAACTTAAGTATTTACTTAGTGAAAATTCTCAACTCAGAAACCGGCCCTTACAGTAGGTTTTAGGATAGAAAACTTTGTTAAGTGCTTAATTGTCTGTCTTGAGAAATCTGATTAGATAGAATGATAATTAAATAATTATTCGCTTCGTAATAAAACTAGAACACTAAACAAATCTAGGATCTCAATTGAAAAACCGGCAATCACACTAATATTATAAAGGCGAAAGTTTGTGAGTGTGTGAGTGTATATGTTTGTTACTTCTTCACGTCTAAATGGTTGGAGCGATTTTAATGAAACTTGGTATCGAGTTATCTGACACCCTTGTTTTTTTTTTTTTTTACCCAGGAGCAACCACTTTACGGGTACCGCCGGCTCGGGGGAGCGAGGCGGTTATGTCAGACTCCCCGCCCTGAAAAGGGCAGTACTTAGGTCATACTGAAAGTTTCTGGAACTGGCCAGTTACAAAAGGAAAATAAAAAAAACACTGATATGATTTGAAAAAGGAACTCTCTGGCATTACATTTATTTTTAAATTGTGAGTCTGTCATTTGTTTTTTCATCGTGGCGTTTGTTTGAAATTAGTGTGTCGCTGTTACAATGAATTTAAGTCGAGAAAATTTCCGTACTATGATTTTTTACAATTTTCGCTGTAACCTAAGTCAGAAAGAGAGTTGTCAAAGACTTCAGTTAGCATTTGGTGATGAAGCCCCATGTCGTAGCTCTATTTATTCGTGGTTTGGTGAATTTAGACGAGGACGTGATCACCTCTATGACGATAAACGTGAAGGCCGGCCGGCAACCGCGGTTACCGATTTTAATATTGATACTGTGCGACAACTAATTGAGACGGATAAAAACATTACCTGTCAGCAAATCCGCACTACCTTAGGCATTGGAATGAGTCAAGTGCAAAAGATATTGCATGAGCATCTGAAGGTTCGGAAACTTTGCACTCGATGGATACCGCATGATTTGTCCGAAGATCAGAAACGACTGCGTGTAGAGTGGTGCCGTAAAATGATAAAAAAATATGACGGAGGACAATCAATGGCTGTGTATAACATCGTAACAGGTGATGAAACTTGGGTGTACTGCTTTGAACCAGAAAGGAAAAGTCAATCGGCGGAATGGGTCTTTCCTTTTGAAGAGTTGCCAACGAAAGTCAAAAAAAGCCGCAGCACTGGCAAGAAAATGGTTGCTTCGTTTTTCGGCAAATCAGGCCATTACACCACTGTATCGCTTGAAAACCAAAGAACCATAACTGCAGATTGGTATGTTAATACGTGTTTGCCTGAAGTGTTTGACAAAATACGCGAAAAGCGTCCCATGAGCAAAATAGTCCTTCATCATGACAACGCGTCGGCACATTCCGCTAAGGCAACGAATGCGTATTTGAAGGCTTTAAAAGTAGAATTAATGACTCATCCGCCATACAGTCCAGATCTAGCACCCTGTGATTTCTTTCTGTTCCCGAAGATTAAAGATAAACTCAGAGGTTTACGTTTTACAAGCCCGGAAATGGCGGTGAATGCTTTTCACGAAGCCATCGAAGAGGTCCCTAAGGAAGACTGGACCCACTGCTTTTCTCAATGGTTCCAGCGAATGCAAAAGTGTGTAAATAGTGAGGGTATATACTTTGAAAAACAATAAATGTGTTATAAAGATAATGGGTAGTCTTATTTACTAGAATCCAGAAACTTTCAGTATGGCCCACGTATACCGACTAAAACTCCTGGGGTGTTCCATCCCACTCGCAAGGGACGGGGCCACGGGAACGCTTGCGCACACTACCGCAACCCCGTCAGCGGGCCCCCCACTCCGCTAAAGGCACTCCGGAACACATGGAGCGCCTTCTAGCACGGGACCTCTGAATCGAGCGGTGAGTCCCCCGACCCACCGCCCGAAGGCCCCCGTTAAGGCGGCAGACGGTCGGCATACGCCCGCCGTCTGCGGCCGGTCCTCCGACGGCGAAGAGGGAGCGAAAGGGGATCATTCTCTCGCGCCCTCTCCGCCGCCTCTTTCTCCACCATGACGGCCTCGCTGAAGGCGAGGACCGCCGACCAGGCCTCTTCACTGCCGACCATCGCACTGACGATCGCTGGCAGCGAGAGGTCCGCCCCAATAGCCGCGGCGAATTAGGCACGCGGTTCCGCCCACGCGAGGCATACGGCGCGTGTATGCTGCACCGTGTCCTCCGTCGCGTCGCAGTGGTGGCACGCCGTCGATGGCTCCCGACCCACAATCCGGCACAGGTACACACCGAAGCAGCCGTGCCCGGTGAGGACCTGTGCCAGGCGGTAGGTCAGTGCGCCGTGCTTGCGTTCGGCCCACTCCCGAAGAACGGGTCGAACGGCGGCCACCACCTCGAGGCCGGCGGTAGGTTGCGCCAGCCTCTCCCACCAGTCCCGGAAGAGATCGTCGCGGGCTCCCTCTCTCCACCGCACGATCTCCTCCGGAAGCGGCATCCCGCCATTGGCGCGAACCTCCGCACTGTGCCAGTAGACCGCCGCGAGTACCTCGGCTTCGAGGTCCCACGGCGGGCTACCGGCCAGCACCGTCGCCGCCTCGTACGAGACGGTGCGGTACGCTCGAGCCGCCCTGGTTGCCATGACACGCTGCGGGCGCCGCAGCAGGGTCCGATTTGCGGCGCCCAGTGTGTCCACCCATAGAGCGCACCACACCTGCGTACAGGCGGCGACAGCTCCCCCCAGGCCCCCCAATATTAGGGAGCAGTCTCGCGAGCGCTCCGGCCGAGGCCACCAGTCTGGCAGCCAAGCCCCGGAAGTGCTCCGTGAACCTCCATCGGCCGTCGAGCACGATGCCCAGGTACCGCATGTGCGGCGCGACGGCGATGGAGGTTCCACCCACCACTATTGCCATTCCTGGAGGCGGCGCCTTTCGAGGCCCGTGGAAAACGAGGGCCTCGGACTTGCTGAGGGCCACCTCCAGGCCCAGGCTCCGGATCCTCCGAACGACCTGGGCTACGCCCGCCGTGCTGAGGAGGGCCGCCTCCCTGTGGTTGGCGCCTCGGGCTGTCACGAGGGTATCGTCGGCGTAACATATCACGCCGACCCCCCGAAAGTTGGCCCCGCGCAGCACCCAGTCGTAGCCGATGTTCCACAGGAGCGGGCCGAGGACCGACCTCTGTGGGACACCGCACGACATTTCTATGGTGGACCACTCGTCCCGGGCCGGATACGCAATGGCCCGGTTGACGAAGTAGTCCGCCATCACCCTCCTCAGGTACCGGGGCACGCCGTGGTACCGCAGAGCCTCCTTCACGGTCTCCCAAGGCAGGGTGTTGAAGGCGTTTGCGATATGCAGCGAAACCGCCAACACCACCCCGCCCCGGGCGACCGCCTCCTCTGCGATGTCTCGGACCCGCGCGACTGCGTCGATTGTCGATCGCCCGCGACGGAAGCCGAACTGCGCGTCGTTCAAGTCGGGACCCACCGACGTCATATGCCCGACGAGGCGTGCAGCGAGCACGCGCTCAAAGAGCTTGCCCATTTCGTCGAGCAGTACGATGGGCCGATAGCCCGACGGCGATTCGGCCGGGCGGCCGTCCTTCCGCAGAAGGACGAGCCTACCCGTTTTCCAGGGTCGCGGGAACCGACCCTCGACGAGGCACGCGGAAAACAGAGACACCGCCAGGTCTCCTAGCTCCTTCATCGCTAGCACCACAACGCGTCCCGGCACACCATCCGGACCCGGGGCGGTGTTCTTCAACCTAAGTTTCAGAATCGCCGCCCCGAGCTCTGCCGCCAAGACCGGCGGCACCTCCTCCGGCTCCGTCTCCTCCTCCTCGGACCGAGGCAGCGGCGCCATTTGTGCGGGAACAGCGTCGTGACAACCCTCCCGACAAAGTCCGGCTCGAGACTACTTGTCAGCGGGGGCGCCCAGGGGCGGAGCTTTTGCCTCACCACCTTATAGGGGCGCCCCCACGGATCCGCGTTCAGAGTCTCGAGCCACTCTTCCCACGCCGCTGCCTTCGCCCGGGCGATGGCGGCCTGCAGCTCCTTGCAGGCGGCCCTGTACGTGGCGTACAGCGTGTCCTGCTCGGCCCGGTCCTGGGTTCTTCTCCTTCTGCAACGAGTGTATTGCCGGCGCGCCGCCACGCACACTCGGCGTAGGCTGGCGATCTCATCGCACCACCAATACACCCGGTGACTCGGCGAAGCCGCCGGCTTTGCCCTTGGCATAGCCGCATCACAGATGCGGCTATGAGCACCGACGAGCCGCTCCGCTCCGCCGTCCACATCGGACCCAGGATTGGACCCAGCCACCCAGGCCTCCACCAAGGCCGCCTCCTTGGCAACCTACCGGTCCAGCCGCCCCAGCTGCCAGCGCGGACCTCCAACAACAGGGGATCGGTGATTCCCAGCCGGTGCGTCAGGCAGTGCGGAGACATCGAACCGTATATACTGATGGTCCGATAGTGTCTCCACATCCTCCCTGACGCACCAGCCTGTCACTCGGCGTGCGAGGGCGGGGCTCGCGAACGTGATGTCAACAATTGACCCGCCCTGTTGTCGGACGCAGGTGTCCACCGATCCCCTATTGAGAAGGACCAGCCCCATGGACACCGCCCAGTCTTCTAGCTCCTCCCCCCGTGCATCCGTAGCTGGAGATCCCCACGCCGTTGACTTGGCATTGAAATCCCCCGCCACTAGCACGGGGTTGGGGCGTGCTCGTACCGCAAGAGCCCCGACTTCCACGAGCATTTGCTCGAAGTCGGCTGAAGTATGCCCAGTGGTGGGGGGAGTGGTTGCAGGACGGCGGCGCAGCAGAGAAACAACAGGAACGGTTGATCACATTTTAATTAATACATCGTTAAGACTCCAGTCTCTTAACTCCCTTATTCTAGTCTTACACTAGCTTATATATAATAATCCTACGTGCTTTGGGAGGAGTTGTCTATATTTCAGATACGTGAAGGCATGTGGCGTGATGATGTTATTTGCCTATCACACCTCCCCTGAAAAGGTAGGGATTCCCTCCCCTGAAAAGATTATTCATAAAATAATTTTAATCTATTCTTATGCACTAAATAGTCCTTATTGTCTTTATCTATTCTTACATTAGTTCCGGCTATTTCTTTTATTCTAAATGGTCCTAAATACAGTTCATCTAATTTACTGCTATTTTCGTTCTTAATTAATATTAAATCTCCTACTTTAAATTTTACAACATTGGCTGTTTTATCATAATAAATTTTTCTCTTAGTCTTATTTATTATTAAATTATTTCTAGCATCTACATGTGCTTTTTGCAGTCGAAATTTTAATTCAAATGGGTAATTATCGTATACATACAGTGGTTCAACTTTATCTACAAGATTACTAGGGATATTACATGGTTTACCAAACACTAGTTCAAATGGTGAATACTTTGTGCTGGTATTTACGGATGTATTATAAGCAAAACACCAATATTGAATCCATGTACTCCAGTTTGCTGAATCGTTTTTTGTTTGAATTCGTAAATAACTATCAAGATGTTTATGCCAATTTTCTAATGACCCTATGCTTTCATGGTGGTAAGGCGTTGAGTTTAGTTTCCCAACATTCAACAGTTTACAAACTTCATTCAAGGTGGAATTCATGAATTCTGTACCACAATCCGTAGCTATAGTTTTTGGTATCCCATATCTTAAAACAAAATTTTCCACAAATGCTTTGGCTACAGTCTGAGAATCTTTTCTATCTAAAGCATAAGCCTCTACAAATTTTGTTAATTCACACTGTAATGTTAAAATATATTTATTTCCTACCAAGTCTACATCTAAAGGACCTACAATATCTAAGTACACTTTCTCAAAAGATGTTGAAGCTGTGGTTGTTATGACCATATTGTCTCGAACTTGCCTTGTATTGAACTTTTGTTTCTGACAGTCCTTACAACGTCTGACGAAATCTTCTACGTCTTTACGCATATTTTGCCAATAGAACTTCTTTTGAATACCACTCAACATCCTAGTGATACCTGCATGCCCGCTAGTGGGTAACAAGTGATAATCATTTAGAATTATTCTAATCATGTCACGATCGGTTACTTTCGTTTTTCCTTGTATTATACATAATCGCGGTAAATTACTTTCTTTACTCTGTTGGTAATTACGTATTAACGTTTCTACATTTGATTTATTAAGCTCATTTTTAACTATTACCAACTCTACTATCCCTAAACTCCTACATAGATCTACCAGGTCTCGTAACGATACGTCTAAGCGTGCCTTCGTCAATAGAGAATCCTGATTCAAATAAACCGTAGAGTCCACAATAAGTACATTATTCGCGGGTCCGGACCGCCTTGTTTCCAACATTAGTTTCGATAATTCTCTATATACTTTACTCGAGCAATTAATCAATTCCGTATCTCCTTGTGTCCCTTTGATTATGTCAACTACTTTAGGCTGGCCGGGCACTAAAGGTGACAACCCTGTATCGCGGGGAACGTTTGTCGTGTCAGTCTGTGTATTCGGTGAGCGACTCATAGAACGCGTAATTATACCTATAAAATCCGAACTCAAGGATTTTAATTTGTCTGAAGTTATTATGATCCTTGATAAGGCATCTGCAGTTACGTTTTCAGAGCCCTTAATGTATTCTATCTCAAAATCATACTCTTCTAAACTTAATCTAAACTTAGTCAAACGACTACTAGGATCTGTCATGCTAAATAAATGTACCAGAGGTCGATGATCTGTAAGAATTTTAAACTTCCTACCAAACAAATAAGGATGGAAATGCTTCACTGCCCAGCTGCCTACTAGCGAAAGCTACAGGCTTGTTATTAGCGTTTGACAAAACGGCTCCAATTGCTACTCCTGATGCATCTGTTTGGAGACGGAAAACATTGTCATCTGATAAACCTGGGTAATCTAGAACTGGAGGAGAGCTAAGTACTGATTTAAGCTTCTTAAACGCATCCTCGCAATCCTTCGACCACTGAAATTCCACGTTCTTTTTGCATAACCGATTCAACGGATAAACTATATCTGCAAATCCATTTACAAATTTCCTATAAAAATTAGCAAAAGCTACAAAACGACGAACCTCATCTGCTGTTTTTGGTGAAGGATAATTTTTCAAGACGTAAATTTTACTACTATCTGGCAACACTCCACTGGAAGTTATTATATGCCCTAAATAATTAATCTCTTTCTTGAGGAAGACACATTTGCTTGGATTAAGTTTTAAATTTACTTTCCTAAACCGTTCGAAAACTTTGATAAGGTTAACGTTATGCTCACGAAGATTTTTCCCAAAAACAATCACATCATCTAAATATAAGAAACATGCATCATAAGTCAATCCTGATAAAGCTACTGCCATTAGTTTTGAAAACGCACTGGGACTAGTTTTGAGTCCCATGGGCAATCTCTTCAACTGGTACTGCTTATCCGCTGTAAACGCTGTAAACTTCCTACTCTCTGGAGATAAACTCAACTGATAATAACCAGAACTCAGATCCAAATGCGAGAAATAAATACTACCCGACAAAGAATCCAATATTTCCTGTATATTAGGCAAGGGGAATTTTTCATCTATTATTTTATTATTTAGAAGTCTATAATCGATAACAATGCGCCATTTTTTTTCGCCACTACTATCGTCTTTTTTTGGCGAAAGCAATAGAGGTGAAGACCACTCACTAGCACACTCTTCAACTACACCTTCTTTCACTAACTTATCGATCTGCTTCGTCAATTCCTGTTTCTGCGAAAATGGTATCCTGTACGGCTTCACGTAAACTGGAGAAACATTTTCCTGCAACTTAATCTGGTAGTCGAATAAATTCGAAACAGACAGTTTATCACCTAGCATATGAAAAATATCTGCGTACTTAGCACAAATGCTTTCGATGTTACGACTTCCTTCATCGTCAAGATATGATCTTAATTTCAACAACCCCAAAAGCTGCTTAACTCTGTCTACAGACTTTGCTCCCTGAGATTCAAGAGAACAAACAAAATAATCTGTCAACCTATGAATCTTCGGACAAAAATTACCAAGCTCCACATCACTATCACGCGTATTCAGAAAACGCACAGGAAAATTCCCATCAACCGATAACGCGATTGCTCCCGCTACAAATACACCTGTGGAAACCTCGTGTGGAACTATAACACACTCTCCTTGCAAATCTGTTGGGACAAGCTTAACTATCTCACATCTACCAGGAATAACTGCTGAATTTCTCGCTTCAAAACCCAACTTCAGAGTCAACTTATTCCCTCATGCAAGCTGAACACTCAATATCCCCAATTCATAATCTATACTACACTTATACCTATGGAAGAAATCTTCTCCTAAAATACCATCACCCTTACAACGTAGTCCTTCAAACACATAAAACTTGTGAACAACAGTCTGCTCCTTTATACAAAGCTGTAAATCGACATAGCCTAGAGATTGCAATTCTCCGCAAACGCCTCGAATACTTAACCTATCCGGAACTATATGTAATCCTAATTTACTAATTACTCCATACTTTATAATCGACACATTAGCACCCGTATCTACTAACAGCGACAAATCGTTATCTAAACATGAAAACACTACGTGATTACTATTGTTATATGACAAAATATCTACATAATCTTTGTTACTTTGTTTTTGTAACTCCTCATTACGCTGACTATCTGTCGATTGTGAATCACGTTCGGTAGCGTCCGACTCTATATGATTCACGGAGCGCTGACCGCCTGACCTAGAAAAACCATACCTAGGCAAATTGTTATACGCCCGATTATCTGAGTTACGTAATGAGCGCCCGCGACCTTGCTGACTTGCTGATTTATGTCCAGCGGTGCGCGTAGCATTACCTCTAAAACGGTTCCCTTGCGGTGGCCGACTCTGCTGAAACTGTTGTTGTCGCGGACCCATATTACGACCGTTGTTGTTAAAGAACCGATTACCCTGCCTACCGTTCGGTTTTGCGATATGAAAACAACTACTCGAAGGTTTCGGAAGAGAGTCTCCTTCCTCGGCAGCGATCGTGATCGCCTCCCGCATGGAGTCGACGGCTCGCGACGCGACAATAGTACTCAGCCTATCGCTATTCAGCCCATCCGAAAACCGCTTAATAGCTATCTTTTCGTTTATCGGCTTCAGAATAGCGTGCGATGCTGAATTACCATCCGCTTGCGCTAAAGTCAAATCCGTTAATAATTGTTCTATCTCTTCCCCAAACTCGCTTACACTCCTATTACCTTGTCGACAACTTTGTAGCCGGGACAGAATAGCTGTGTATGACTTTTTCGGCAACAAATACCTACGAATATCTTGAATTAAATCTGAGACGGATGAGTAAGCATTCTTGAGTTTTAATTTAGCCTTATTAGAAAGACGAGTTTTAATTACAAAGTTTGCTAGTACTGACTGATCATCCTTCTTTAGGGTACTGCTATAAAAATCCAGACCGTCAATCAATTGATTAATTTGTTTTTCATCCACATCTACTAATGGCAGCAACGAGAGAGCAATCTTTAAGTCAAAGTCGGCCATTTTTGTTTCGTTAATACTCGTGCTTACCAATTCCTCGATTTCATTAAAACATTGGTCGAACTGCCGCGAAACACGATTGGCAAGGTCCAAATCCGCAGCTTCAACGTCTTTTTTACTAACCTCATCTAACAATGAGTCAAAACGTGACTTAATACTCCGCGCTGCTAATAACTTATTGCTACCTTGCGACGACACACGTTTAATTTTACTTAGTTTAATAATATCGCTACGAATAACCCGCAATTCTTCTAATATACTGGTGAGACTCGCCATCAACGTAAATGTTCACAAATAATAAAAAGTTATAACAACAAAACATTACACTCACAAAAAAAAAAAAAATCTGCACGCGAATCAAACAGTCTCGCCACGGATCGCACGGCGAGCAGCCCGCTGCTCCCAACTGGCATATAGGTATTCCTTTAATTTTTTATATAGTCGGGACAGAGCATAGGCCGAGAGGAATCCAACTACGGCCATGAGTAGTATCTCTGACAGTTCCAGAGCCGTAGATGGAGTTGATGATGGCACCATACTGCTGCTAGGGGCGGACACAATAATATTATCTTTGCTTTCCTGGCCGCCCATTGTCACTGGAAATCGGGGACTTGTTCCCAACACAAACAATAGCACCTGCACAAGTCCAAAAACTCACGCCCTCTGCTGACGCCTCGACATCACGGTCACGCTGTCACGGTCGCCATGAAGTATGCCCAGTGGTGGGGGGAGTGGTTGCAGGACGGCGGCGCAGCAGAGAAACAACAGGAACGGTTGATCACATTTTAATTAATACATCGTTAAGACTCCAGTCTCTTAACTCCCTTATTGTAGTCTTACACTAGCTTATATATAATAATCCTACGTGCTTTGGGAGGAGTTGTCTATATTTCAGATACGTGAAGGCATGTGGCGTGATGATGTTATTTGCCTATCATACGGCGAGGCTTCTGCTGGGCGGAAAGTACACCCCAATAACTGCAACACCGCCCGTGACGGCTAACACGCATCCCTTGCCCTTCGCAGTGACGTCGAAGGGACGGGAGCTCGCCGCTGGACGGGCGATGATGGCCACCGAGTCCTCCGGGTCCGACACCCAGTTATCCCGAGCGGGGACCAAATAGGGCTCAGAGACCACGGCTACTTGAATCAACCACTCTGCCATGCTCTGAAGCAACAGGTCCTGAGCTCTGGCACAGTGGTTGATATTCGCCTGCAGATATGGAGCAGCCATCTAATGAGCGGTGTCCATGGGGTCCTCTTGTTGCGGCGCTGGCCGCTGAGAAGGCTGCGAGGGGACCCTGAGGCCATAGCTGCGCGTCTGTCCCTTTCTTTTTCTTCGCTTCTTGGGGAGCGAGGCTGGACATGCCTTGCTCCCTAAGCGGTGGTCCACGGCCGTATCGCCGGCCGCGGCGCACAATGCGCAGTGCGGCTCAGTCGCTATGCATTGGGCCGCTTTGTGCCCCGGCTTTCCGCAGCGGAAGCACAAGCCGCTGCGGTCTGTGCCGGAGCATTTGGCCCCCACGTGCCCGTGCTCTAGGCACCGGTAGCACCTCATGGGTCGGGCCTCGAGCAGTTTCACCTGCACCGAGGTCCAGCCCACGAGCAGGCGACCTCCACCCACCACCATTTTGGCAGCCGCTACGGGGCAGCTCAGCCAAAGGGTGCCCACCCCGGACGGGCCCCGATTGATCTCCCCGGATCTAATTGACTCCGGGGGGCAGCCTCCCGCCTTCGCCACTGCCGCAATGGCCTC
This sequence comes from Yponomeuta plumbellus, assembly GCA_947310845.1. Taxonomy (NCBI): domain Eukaryota; kingdom Metazoa; phylum Arthropoda; class Insecta; order Lepidoptera; family Yponomeutidae; genus Yponomeuta; species Yponomeuta plumbellus. Next base: position 8,167,417 of record OX371209.1, on the reverse strand, counting down.
GACCTTCGACGTCGAGTCGTCCAAACCGGCGATGCGCATCTCCGCGCACTTCGTCGGTCTGGAGACACGAACGTCCTCCTCCTTCAGGGACTCCTTCAGCTTTGCAGCCAGCGAGTCCGCTTTATCCGCACTGGTGGTTCCCGGCACCTCTAAGATGCGGGCACCAGTGGCCCCAGTGCGGAACCTAACTCCTTCGATTCCGAGGGCCGCCAGATCTACCCGCGCCGTGGCCTCGGCCAGTACCGACGCATATGTCACCCCCCCGCTCCACAGCGCTCGGCTGCAGCGTCAGCACGACCGCCGACGAACGAGGGGGGCGCAGTTTGGGCGCCGCAGGCGCTTTTGACGGCGCCGGTGCCGACACTGTGGCCGACTTCTTCTTTTGGCCGCGCCGGGCCACCACGTTCCACGGCGCGTCCATAGTTTGCGGTGGCGGCGGTAGTGGGCGCGGCTCGCTAGTGCTGGCCTTCGCTTTCGCCATCGGTGGCTTCGGTGTGCCCTTTGCCGGCTTAGGGGCAGCCGCTGGCACCTGCTGTGAGGCCACGGCCGTTTGGGGCTTTGCTCTCTTCCTCTTTGGGGCAGCAGCGGGCGCCTCAGCAGGGCCCGGGACCGGCGTCGCAACGCCCACAGAGGTCCGGCTTGCCCTCCTGTCTGCAGCCAGAGGTGGCCGCAAGCGGGGCTCCGGTAGGAGCCGGTCCTCAATCGAAGCAAAACGGGCATCCAATATTGCCCCGAGTTGCGCCACTAAGCCGCGCCCAAACGCCTCAAACGCCTCGTCCCTCAACGCGTCCGGGTTTGTAGGGGCCACGTCGGTCTGCTGGGGCCTCCCAAGCTCTGCTCGTAATTCAGTGAGCTCCTTGCGGAGCTCCTCCATCTGGAGGAGCCCGTCTCCTTCTGGAGGCGGGCGTTATTCGCCTGCAAGACCTTCGTCACCTCGGAGGCGGTACGGCTGTAAAACGCCTCCGCCACCTCCCGAATCGACGCCGCCGCGTCGTTCGGGCGCCTCTGGAAGGTGCCCTTCAGATTCTTCGAACCTTTGGACACCGATTCCACCATTTCCAGACTATTTCTAATCTGGAGCCAGAGGTCAGACGCGGTCCTGGCGTCAGCAGGCGACAACGCTCCCGACTCCGAGAGCAGCCCAGCTTCGTCGTTCCGGGCCCGGACCTTCCGGAGCTCGGCGTCCAGCTCCTCCAGCTTTCGCTCCGCCCTCAGCTCAGCCTCGGCCTTCCGGCACTTTGCGAAGTCGCTCTTGGCCTTGGCCGTCGATCTTCGCGGCTGTTTAGCGGCCACTTTGGAGGGCTGTTCCTCCCCTCCAGAGCCTGACTCTGAACTGTGAGCTAAGCTCTCGGTCCGTCTCTTCCTCCACATTCGGCCATCGACCACGGGCACGGAGACGACGGCGGAATCCACCGTGTCCATGCTCGTCGTCGAGCCTTTATTGTTGCCAGCTTGGTTCCCCTCTATGCGCAGATCAGTTTCCGTTGTGCTCGCCAGGTCAGCCATCGATCGGGATCGGGTTGAGCGGTAAACGCCTCCCCCGCCAGATATGATGGGGCTTTGCGGACTTAAGTCCGAATGGTCTGCCACGACCTTGTCGCTTCCAACACCACCTGTGGCGCCGGAAGCGGCAAATCTACCCGTGGCAGTAAGAGACTCACTTGAGGCACTGGGCCCCAAGGAGAGAAGGTCTTTGGTGCGCCCCCCAGAATACGAGGCGCAGCCCGACGCCAAAGTGACGCCGGGGAGGGATTGGGGGTAGTTTTTTTCCAATAGACGACTTCATTATACATTTAGTTTTTTAGCATCTCGGCTACATCTGAGAGGGTGGATGGGAGTATACACGCGCCGCTTTCCCAACACGGCGCGGGTGCTCTTTTAGGGGCTAACACCCAGGGCCAGCACTGAGCCTGCGACCGTTAGCGACTGATGACCTCCCCAGCCGCTCTTGCGAGCACCCCGACGCCACGTGCCTCAGCGCCGAGGATTGAGGATTTTTTATAGATGTTGTCTCCTCGCAGCCCGAGAGCCCCCGGTCCCACTCAGTGTAGGACTACGGTATGCCGACGGTGGCCGAAGCCTGCCCGGTAGATGCGCAAGCGCATATACCGGGCCCGCCGTCGTGGAGCCCTCAATGGACCCCGCCGAACCTCCAGCAGCACAATGCCGCTGCAGGTCCCCCCTCCTGGCTTTGGTCCGCGCCGGCCGAAGCCGGTACCCCCCATATCTGGGGGCCGTTCTCCTATCCGCCACCCGGGGACGCGTCCGATGGGAGACCAGAAACTCCACACGGAATTCTCTTATCCCCATGGGAAAATCGGTAACACCGCGGGGCACAGCTAGTTAATCATGAATCACAACATGAAACAGTACAAACAACTGCTCGTTGGCTTCAATAAATGCTTAGTCTAATCTACTTACGGATACCATCGTATATGTCACTTCGGCAGTATAAATGCAAATTACGCCATCAAATCAGTGTAGAGACCGTAAACGCCAGCGAAACGTGTCGGAGGTACTCAGTTTAGGACAATGTCACAAATAAGGTATGTAATAGTTGATGTAGCTGGATAGAAGATAGTACTCTGTTTTGTTCTTCAGTTTTATCTAAGCCTCAAACTCCCACTAAGTTTTATCTAATTTGTTTCAGAAACTTATTGTGTCCACAGCCCAATCTAATATATAAAATAGGCAATTTGACAGTGTGAAAAAAAACAGTATTATATTTTATACGTCTTCGTATAAATAATACTGTTTTTCTTAAAACCGCTTTAAGGCATTTTAACTAAAAAACAATTATTTGTAATAAAAAAACAAAAGATAAAATTTGACAATAATGTATCTGCAGCCATTGTATCGGAAACGGCCTGGATTGCCCGATTCTATTATGACGTCACATGTCAGTAAAAATGGCGTCTGTCATTATTTTTTTCTTACTTTCACACTTCTTACTTTTACATATTATTATTATAGTTGTACTACTAGTTTAATATTGTAAGTGGTAAAATTTATTTAAGTATTTAGTTAAGTAGTATTAGTTTTAGTAACTATTAAATATTTATATGACACCAAACATAGTTTTTGCCTGGTTTTTATGTAGGCAAGTCCACCCAGCATTTGTAGACTAATAAAGAGGGCTATTACTCCATTTGAGTACATGTAGAGAGTGATTTGATAGTCTGTCTCCGGATTGGGACTAGACCTATTCTTATGATTGCGAATAGTTTAAGGACTCATTGAAATTGTCTCTAGTACTAGGAAGTAGATGAGAACGAATTACACTTTGTTACTCTACAAACGTCGGTCCTTATCCTACTACAAATATTTGAAATAATTTTAATGAATAAGATTTTCAATGTGTTAAACGTTAACGGGCGGCTTGAAAACTTCTGACATTAAGACCAGCCACTAGTCTTACAAGCCTCCACCAATCCGGACTTGGCCTCCGTGGTGGCCTATACCTTCCTCAGGGAAGAGACCCGTGCCCCGCGATGGGGAGATAATGCGTTGATGATGATGAAACGTTAACGGTTTTAAGCTATGATAGTTATGTAAATAATATAATGATTTCCAATATGTTATCTTGACAAGCGTAACATAATTATAATCTTGAAACTTACGCGGTTAATTTGTATGAAAAAAAGTACTGAGAATTTAAATAATTGCTTATTTGAAAAAACTTAAAACGATTTTAAGAGTGTTCGTTCATTGACGTGGCGAAGGCAGCGGTTGGCAATGACAGTGCCCTATACTCATAGTTACTAGAATAATAATAATCATAATAATATGTACCTACTAAGAGTAGAATAAGATCACTATGTGAATTTTTATATTTGAAACAAATGAATTGAACTGAATTAAATAACACGTTGTACGTATAGTTTCGGCAACCAATAAGCCGTTAAACTAGATTTATGTAGAAGGTACTGGTTATTGTGGACAAATTACAGACAAGGTTCGTTTAAACAATTACCTACCACTAAATCCTTCAGTTAGATAAAGTTTAACAAGCTTTGTGAACAAACTCGTAAACAGAGAGCGTGGCCCCATTGATGTTATCTCAAAATGAGCATGTTCAATACACACAATTACAGTACACATAATTATATGTACTTTGTGCTGAGCAAGTATCTCCGAATGTACACAAAACATTAATAGAAATAGTAAAATCTGAAAAGTAAATTATGTTTTCTAGTCATTCGCTGGACTTCGATGCGTCCTAAATCTCATTCAACTGCGCTTGACTGGTAGAAAATACATAGGACATTAAGTCACCGCATTGTAATACTATATCTTAGTTTTAAATGTAAGTGCGATAAAAGTATCGACAAATAAGAAAATTCAAAAAATATCTATCAAATATCCTACGTGACGAAATCCTCCGAAATATAAATGTGTTTTGTTTCCAAAATCTCTTCCCAATAAAACACTTTTGTTGGGACTCCTTGCCTGCACGGCATTTAGTAGCGTTCTGATAAACTCGGATAAATATTAGAAAAATAATTATATTTTAATGTTTTTTACTTAGTACCTACCTATCGGCAAACCCTGATATTATTATCTGCCTATCCTACAGTATGCTTATGTATGTACCTACATACTTGGCTTATTTTCATTATAACTATTCAAAATCGCCTAAAAACTTCCCAACTTATCAGGAATCTTACTTTCAACCAAAATTATAAAAATACTGTGAGTTTACACATCAAACCTGTAAAACAATATTTTTTTCAATTTGGTTACTCACTTGATCAAATTTATGAAATCATGTATAGGTAAATAGAGTGTAAGATATATACCAAGCTGGCATAATTACTTACAGTCTGTTAGCTTTTAGAATTTACCTTGGGCTTTAGGTAGGCTTCGGTTTTCGCCGAAAGCACACGAGTGTAATACTACTTCCGGCACTGTAAAGTGAAATCAAGTGTCATACTTATTAGTTCCGATTTCGAACTTAAGTGTCATATTAGTTCCGTTATTTCTATTACACGAATATATCCGATTCTAACCGATAATAACCGAGGTATATTATTTTTTTAAATGTAAGTGCAATAAAAGTATTAATAAATAAATAAATATATTCTAATAGCTAACAGACTGTAAATGTAACATAGTTAAGAGTAGAAACTCAGTTTAAACTAGGAATAAGCCAGTATTTTTTGGGCTTACTTCCAACCTAAAAAGGTTGAAAGTAAGAGGCCGGCTGTTTTTACTTTCCATTACACAATCAGGCTGTTTGTGATCCGTGGCTCGCCGTAATACCTTCTGATAAGTACAAATACCTTTAATGGCTTTGATGGAATGTTGAGTGCTGTGGGGTGACCATGACTACTCGCTTTTTATCCACAGCACCTTTATGTCGATAGTCGACAAAAAGAAAACTGTTATCTCACGAACAAAAACTTAAGTAACAGAAAAACTAAGTCCACCTTCTTTTGAATCTTTTTAAATGCTGAACTGTAGTTGGGTTTCGGTGAAAGTAGTACTTGAGATAAAAAATGGCTAAAGGTAAGTTGAATTTTCGGTCCTACAAGTCTAATGCAGCTAAATAATTTTAATTTACATAGAAATTGACAATTTTCAACTGTTAAATTCAGTTCGGTGTTCTTTGCGACTTACATTTGGCCAGTTTTTATATTAATTGGTTTATTTTAATTTTCAGCATGGAGTAAAAAATCGCCGCTATCTCTTAGTAACTCAAGACTATTCGTCAATTTTACTTGTGGTTACCCCATAGACAGTGATGGAAGGTGAGCCAAGAACACGATAATTTGTGGACTTATTTGATACTAGAGCTTCCAGAGTGTTAAGGGCTATCCACAATGCAACGGGTCGGCAACGCACAGTGGGGCCAAATTGACTTAAGGTTGTCAGAACTGGTTTTAGGGGGTTTAAAATAAATCACTGTATATTCATTATTTATTTAAAGTAAAGTAAAAGTAAAGTAAGTAAAAAATGTTTATTCAGGTAAAAGTGCACAGTTATAAATTTGTGAGGCTAATGGAGCTTATAATTAAGACGAACAAAATATACAAAATATAACATCGTAAGGTAACAGTGTCCCCACACTAGGCATAGCCTGTATCGTGGGCGACAGTTTCCGTGTTATTTAACAATAAATGTGACGTGTTCTTGTTGACATTGAGTTATGTTACGGTTTATACAAATCTAATCTATAAGCGAAATTAAAACTAAATAAAAGCAAATAACTTTGAAAATTTAAAATGTTCTTATTATAAAATGTTATTAATGTTATTAATGCTATTATTAATGCTACGCACTTACAGGTCAGTTGATAATAGCCCTTTATTTAAAATACTGTATCATTATAATAAGTAAATAAATTTACTGATATCTATATATTTTTAATTATATACGTATGTATATTTTAAATAAATAATAATTTGTGTAAAAAATAATAATAATAGATAAATAAAACAACATAGCCAGTAGTAATATTCATTTTACTATGCCATACTTATGAATCTAGCCTGTTGTTTAACAATTTACTACGCAAATTACGCAGCCTTTAGGCACTTAGCAAAGCTTCAGTTTTTCCGTAGTCTAAGGCTGACATTCAGAGACGAATCCTAAGTTCACGCTTAGATCAGTCTTAGCAAAGTAAACTAAAGTCGTACTTAGTAAAGCGCCGTAATTTTCGTATTCACAGTTACATAAGAAAGTCATCTATATTGTCTATCATTTTTAAGTGATGTAGTTCTTAGCGGTTTTTTTAATTTGACATTGCTACACGAGAGCAGGACCACATCATAAAATTTTATATATGTCAGAGTGAATAAGAAAATCCCACAGATAATGCTCGTAGAACATCAGTGAAATGACGTTTGCAGTAGTCTGTGAACAAAAGGCTTAGAAGTGACAGTTCTAAGTTCACGTAAAGTCACCGATATTGACTACTTACACTTAGCTAAGCACCATTTCATACTAAACTTGCTAAGATTCGATTCTGAATACGAAATGTTTTTAAGTACGTGATTTTGACATTTCTGAGACCAATCTTTGCTTAGTTTTCGTCTCTGAATGTCAGCCTTAATTACTGAGCCAGGTAAGAAGAGTCTTTTTAGCTTGCGACACCGAGGCATTTTTGAAGTCGCATTGCTTAACAGCTTTATTATACAAAAAAGGGTGAAGGAAACCTGGTAGTCTTTGGGCAAATTTTGTCTCTGTTGGTGCTACCTGCGTTCTGAATACTCTACGAGACAGAAGTTCGTTGTAAGTAGGGGAGTTAATTACCTCGCGATGTTTATTGACGCACACCCTGAATACAAAAGCTGTCATATCGAAAGGACCCTGCATTCCCTAAAAAGAGTAGTGGTTGGAAACATTCGTGGCTTTTTATACATCACCTTCAAGATTGCTCACTGAGCTCTTTCTAGTGATATTAAATGCGACTTAGCTGCCCCGCCCCAGCAAGTGATGCAATAGCCTAGTACAGATTGACACAGAGCCAGGTAAACCAACCGCAAGGTCTGCCTATTTGCCGAGCTACGAAGAAGCCTCATGATGTGGATTAGTTTTCTAGCTCTGCACGAGAGAAGGGAAATATGTTTTTCAAAGTTTAGTTTTGCGTCAAGAGTTATACCCAGATATCGCAGGCTTTCCATCCTCTCAATGCGAACACAGGTGCAGTCCACGGGTATTCCTTTGCAAGAATGTATGCTCAATTGTAAATTGGCGTCCGGTCTCGAGGAGGCTGTTTTGTGAAAGGCAAGGTATTTGGTCTTCGATACATTCAATGTTAGGAGATTATTTGCCAGCTATTCACCGATTTTTGCAAGACCTGAGTCCGCTTGTGTAAAAGTGTCTTTCCAGTTTTCTCCTTTAAAAATTATGGCTGTATCGTCAGCATAACATATGATGTCGGCTTTGTAGGATGAAGGTAATATGGAGGCTATTTCATTTAAATATACAATAAAAAGTGTGGGGCCGAGTAAGCTTCCTTGGGGCACGCCAAACCGAACTGACAAGGGATCACTGACTAGCTCGCCAATCTTTGTTTGCTGTTGTCTGTGCGTGAGGTAACTCGTGAACCAATCCAGTGCATGACCTCGTATGCCCATATTATCTAGTTTTTGTAAGAGAATTGGCACTGAGACGGTGTCGAAGGCCTTAGCAAAATCGAGGAACACGCCAATACAAGATTTTCCTCTATCCAACTGAGTCAACACCCTATTTATGAGCAACGAGACCGCATGCTCTGTTGATCTTCCCTGGCGGAAACCAAATTGGGATGCGGACAGTAAATTATTGCTCTCTAGGTATTTCACCAAACGCGTGTTTACCAATTTTTCCAGGATTTTTGATAGCGCAGAGAGTAGAGAGATTGGTCTATAATTTGATGGGATGGTTTTGTCACCTGCTTTGTATATTGGTGTTATGGCCGCAGTTTTCCATGCGTCAGGGAAAGTGCCAGTTGAAAGACTGAGGTTGCATATATGAGCAAGAGGAATCGATATCTGATTTACGATGTTTTTCATCAGGAGGTTTCGAATCTGGTCTAGTCCAGGAGCGCTATTATTTCTTAACTGCTTAATGCACGCGGATATTTCGTGTTGGTCTGTGGGATGCAAGAAAAATGAAAAATTGGGTGATTCTGCAGATTTTGCTAGTGAAGCTGGTTCAGATTCGGTTTTGCCTGTTTTGTTTAAGATATTGTCTGCAAGAGTAGAACCAACAGTTGCAAGTAGTTGTTACATATGTTTAAAGTTTCCTTTGGGGTTTTTTTATCATCAAGTAAAGTGGCCGAGGAATTAAGTTTAGGAGACAGGTGGCATATTTTTTTGATGGCACTCCAGAGCTGCTTGGGACAGTCCTTGTTGGAAGTCAGCAGGTTACTTTCATACTCTCTTTTCAGCTTATGCAGAAGATTGTTACAGAAATTTTTGTATCTATTATATACGTGCTTTGCTATTTCATCTTTTGGTGATTTCCTACATTTCAAATGGAGACGGTCTCTATGTCTCATGCATCTCATCAGACCCGGCGTAATTCACGGCTTACAATTATATTTAGTGCGACTAATAGTTATGAGACTTGAATTTATTTCTATTGCGTTGCTTAATATTCGTATGCCATTCAGCTGTCTTGAGCGCTTCAGCTACTTCAGCGTAATCTGTCTTAATCGTTTTTCTATTATGCACTTTTGATGGTTTTCGTGTGTCGATAAATACTATTGGGAGATCATGATCGCACACAGACGTATTGCAAACGATAGCTTGGGTTAAAAGTTTGGTCTTCACAAAAATGTGATCAAGACAAGATGTCTCTCTAGTTGGAAGCGTTATTGCGGGGACGAGTCCGTGCTCCGCCATTAAACATAGATAGTTAGTCTTACGGGGATAATTTGCATCAGATAGAATATCTATATTTATATCACCTGCAAGAATTGTATTTTGTTTATTTTTAAATGATTTTAGTAAATGATCCAGTGACAATATGAAGCTGTCTATTTGTAAGAAAGATGGTGACCGGTAGAAAGCAAGGATAGAGAAGTTGTTGGATAGGTTGATGCAAAGGCAATCAGCTTCTGCAACATGAGGTTCAGAAACCTCAGCTTGCAGGTCGTTTTTTATGTATGCAATTACCCCGCCAGCTTTGTTAATAAACTTAGAAGTATTGTAAGATTTGTATCCCTCAATCGGTCTAACGTGCGGTTCACGGCCTAGCCAGCACTCCGTAAGAATAGTGACATCGAAGTTCATCCCAAGGCGCTTTAAGAGTATGAGAAAGTTGTCTAGATTCCGGCTGTGACTTCGGATGTTGTACGTTAGTACTTTGAAGTCATTACGATTTTTACCATATGCTTGGCAATCTTCCGCAGAGTTTATGGCGTGACATTTTATGACCAGTGAGTTTTTTTTTTGCGTTATGGCTCTGCACGGTTTGGGCCTGCGCCAAAGACCAGTGAGTTATCAATATCCGCAGTTGTGTCTAAGGTGGCCATTTGTTAAACAGGGTTTCCCCGTTTATTTTTGTATATATTTACCCGTTTATGTTGCTTATATACGTACCACTGCAAGGCACAGGTATTTTGTCAAAGACAGACTCTGAGCGTAATTCCAATTACAATTTTAAGCGCTGAGGTAGGTAAGTGAAAACCTAAAGTTTGTTCAGGATGTTTCATTCACGGCCCGTCTCCTCTCACTTTTCCTTCTGCGACTTTCCATCGTCGGTTGTCTGGAAGAAATTTCTTTAAGCAGTAAGGCCGCTAATTGTACTGTATATTTGTAAGTGTTTTGTATTTGTCTTTCCTGGTACAATAAATAATATTCTTATCTTATCTTATTACGGCTAGCGAGTGATATTGCTACTACAAATTCATAAATGTACTTGATTTCTAATCAGTCATATGCGGTTATTAAAAAAAGGGCCAAGTATGAGTCGGACTCATGCACGCAGTATACAACGTTTAAATATTTTATTGATATAACGGCAACAGAAATACTACATCATCTGTGAAAATGGAAAAATTATGCATAAACTGTCTAGCTATCACGGTTAGCTATCAAAGCCTGGTGACAAGCAAACTAACCGAAAGACAAATGGACAGACAGACAGTCTTGAAGTTTGACGAGGTGCAATGCTTTACGCACCAGGACACCGCCACCCTTGGGGGAGGGCGACGGCCGTGTACCGGACTCTCCTCTCCTAATAATAGAAGAGGCATACCGATTAAAACACCCCAGGAGCCGTCCTGTCGCTCATGCAATGGGGTGCCGCCGGATCTCACGGGCCCACCCTCACTGGAGAAGGGGCATGGGCCCCCCACCCCCTTCTCCCGTCACGATGTCGGACGGCAGGTCCCCCAACCTGCCGTCTGTGACCCTCCGCTGAACAGAGGGACATAGAGGAAGGCCCCCACCGTATGTTTTTTATAGAGGTTGTCTCTTCGTGGCCCGAAGGCCCCCGTCCCCACTCAGTGTGGGGTTACATACACCCGGGGGACGCGTCCGATGGAAGACCAGAAACTCCACACGGACCCTGTACCCTTACCCTTTGGGTACGAAATCCTAAAAATGTATGTTAGTGCCGTCCCTCACCTCGCTAGACCATCGTAATTGTGAAGTGGATAGGTAGGACAGACCTTTACATGTGAGAGTTGTTGGGCTAATATGAGATGCCCACTGCCCGTGTGTGCGGCGCAAGTGATTTATAGCTTTATAGCGGATGTCATGTCGCTTGTTTATTACGAGCAGTAAATCGAAATCCGTCAAAATCTATGTCAAATATCTGTGGCGTAACAGAAAATGAAATGAACTCTCGCACAAAGCCGGTACGTACTTACTATTCATTGTTTATTGATTGTAATAGTATAAAAAGTGTAACCTTTACAAAGATAATGCTCTATTGATTGTGGCAGTGCTGCGCTGTTGATACGGACCGGTTACAGCAATAATAAATCAATGCGCTGTCCGCAGCACACCTAAAGGTCGGGACAATCAGCGCACGAGATCGAAAGCGCAAAGGAAGAACTTATCTAATACAGCCATACCCTCAGTGTGGTCCGTGGAAACCTAGGGATCCGCGATACCCCTGTAGGGGTTCCGCAGGAATTTAGAAAAAAAAAAACAAAACGTTTTGACGCGTTTTATAACGAGGCGCAGCCGAACATAGTCGCCACCCATAACAGAACAATTATTTGTAGTAACGTTACATTGTACTTTTATTATGCTTTTTAATAAATAATAAATTTTTAAACCGTCAAGTATTTCGCTTTCCAAAAGGGTTCCGTCACCAAAACATTTGAGAACCGCTGATCTAATACATACCTAACGAACGAACGGATGCTGGCCAGTAAGACACGAGCCAATTCGATGGTTTGATGTATAGCGGAGCGAGTTTAGTGCATTTTTCAAAATAATTCATGGTTTACTTGATAGTACATATAGCAGATTAACACATAGATTGTTATGTAGCCTTTACTGTCTCAAATCTGCGGTTATGCAACCTGTAATTAAAATGTATTTAGACTATTACTTTTAACAACAGACGTTAATGAAAAAAGTATAGTTGAGAAATCTTGAAAAATGCGCGAACAATTTGTACTGACTTTCCCTCTAACAGAATAAAGACGCACGGATTGTTGCGGCACGCACGTACCGCTCTGAATTCATCACCAACCCATTATGTCCCCACCGAGGGGCGCGGGTCTCTTTCCTGAGGAAGGTATTATAGGCCGCTCTGAATTCATCATCATCATCATCATCAGGCTATACTAGTCCACTGCTGGACATAGCCCTCCCCTAATGAGCGCCATAGCGCCCTGTCTTCAGCTTGCCGCATCCAGCATCTGCCTGCAGTCCTTCGCAGATCGTCATCCCACCTGGTTAAAGGGCGTCCTACACTACGTTTGCCGAGTCGCGGTCTCCACTCAAGAACACGTTTACCCCAGCGGTTGTCGGTTCTTCGCGAAATATGGCCAGCCCACTGCCACTTCAGCTTGCTAATTCTCTGAGCTATGTCGATAACTTTGGTTCTCTGTCGGATGTATTCGTTACGAATCTTATCCTTCAAAGAAACTCCGAGCATAGCTCTCTCCATAGCTCGCTGAGCGACTTTAAACTGGTGGACCAACCCTTTCGTGAGTGTCCATGTCTCGGCTCCGTAGGTCATAACAGGTAGGACACACTGATTGAAAACTTTCGTTTTCAAGCATTGCGGTATGGATGACGAGAAGACTCGACGTAGTTTCCCAAACGCTGCCCAGCCCAGCTGGATCCTCCTCTTGGCCTTAGAATTGCTAGCGAAATTGCGTCGCTCTGAATTGCTACCCACTAATGATTCTTATTAGCGTTTGTGTCGAGATATTTTAGAAAAGTGCGCTTTTTAAAAACAAACTAGCATATCCAGACTAGTTCATTTGCTATCTTCCAAACCACTCAACATTAATGGTCTATTCGTCCCACCGTGGGACACAGACCTTCCATCAAAGAGTAAACTAACGCTGCTTACACATTACGCCGCAGCGGCACCGGTACCGCCGGACTTGCTTACAGACTTGGTACGGACTTGCCGCCGCCGCGGCGTCGTAGTATGTAAGCCACCATACAAATCTAAGGGGGAATAGCGCAGCGGCGCCGCGGCGGTAGCGGTGCCGATGCCGTTGCGACGCCATGTGTAAGTAGCCTAAGAGTAGGTAAGTAGAGTAAGAGAGTGGCTTTCGTCTTCTTTCAGTTCTAACTGTCGTAAGTTGTATCATATGAGGAGATGGTTTAGCGATAGGACCGTTGATAGTGTACAATTAAGATCTCGATATTAATTTTATTACTCTATCTGTGTAAATTTCTGATGTTCAATAGAGAGTCCTCTATTTGAGGAGCAAACATTCAAACAGTGATTTATCCACCGGCTTAGATTGTTGGGTACACGGAAAGATGAAACGGAACTCTAGAGAAAACACTGTTTGTTTGAAACAGTAGATTTTAATATGAAATCATAGATGACAAAGAATGTTTTGCACGAGAATGAATAAGTAAAAATGTAGTATTTTATCAATTGTACAAGTTACTGTTGCCAGGTCATTTTCGTCAGACAATGTGACAAATCACTGTTTGAATTTGCTCCTCATTTATCTATAGTGACTATTTACTTTAGAAAGCTGCCAAATAAACTTTCAGTCATTATTGAAATAACCAAGTCAACGACCTCTGTGGTGCAGCGGCTAGCGCATCTGCCTAGCATGTGAGTGATCCTGGGTTCGAATCCCGGCTGGGAACAAAAAAACCCCAGGTCTTGGATGTTTACATGTTTGTGACGTCGCTGTTTCTGGTTCCCACAACACTGTGTATTCTAGTGTGCAGCCGGAAGCAATGGATGTGCCTGTATGTAAGTGTTTAAAAATGTTTAACCCCTCAAGCTCCGAGGAATCGCCGGCGGGTCCGGTTTACACAACAGCGTATTTCGTCAGGCCCCGTAGACCCGCCAGCGGGTCGGTTTTGCAACTGCACTTTGAAATCGAATTTTGAAGATGATATAGACCACAGTTACATGAGCATATTTTATTCTTTGAAAACTGTGGTAAATTTCAAATACTACTGTGAATAAGAAACTTAGCTGTGAAAGAAAAAGTGTTCTTCTAGTGAGGTGAACTAATAACTTTGACGTTCATAAAGTACATTGGGCTCACGTGTAATGTTTTAAAAGTTGAAATTTAGCGTTTCATTCCTTCGAGGACATCCTTCACACAAATACTCAGACATACATAAACTCACTCCTAGAGGCAGAGACCAGCATCTGGCACTTGCTACCATGCGGATAGATCTCTTTCGCTTCATCAACATCCATTAGCCTACACCAGTGTTTTCCAATATTTTTGAATCAATATTCAATATTGTTCAAAAATATTAAAACTAAAATTAAATTAAAAAAAATAAAAAAATATCGCGCCTTTACAAGTGAAAAATTCTAGCGACCCCCGAGGCATCGGAGTAATTTCAAAAGTCAATATTTTTTTTACCAAGTACTTAAACACAGGGACTCAAATGAAACAAATATAATTTTAAGTTGCATTTTTTTACCTGGCTGGAAACCGCGACTCCCGTAGGGGTTCAACCCACAGATTGAAAAACACTGGTCCACAGAAATCTTTCGAAGAATTATTTATTGCTCGCATTAAAATCACTATGGGTGATGTACGCCTTTTAAATACATATAACGGGGACTAGTATAGTCAGTGGATTTGCCCGCTACGCTACGCAAATACAGTTCGCTTGTTCGTGGTCAATAAATGCAGCGAAAAGCACAGCGCGTGCGACGTTTGGATCGGACTATAAGCCTATGCGCACACTAGGCGACACGCGACAGCGACAGTTCGGCGACTAGACGCGACGACAGGCTACGGCCGTCAATTTTCATATATTTTGTTCGAATCTCCGCACACTTGGCGTCTGAGTCGCGGAGTCGCGACGACAAGATGCCAGAAGCAAATGACAACGTCGCGTCTGACGCGGCGACTAGACGCGACGACAAGTCGCCCTGTTAGCGATGGCTCTAAAGCGCTGATAAATTGTGCATCGCTGGGATAGTACATATTTTCATTTTATTGCATCGTATGAATGAGTTTTGAAAATAGCGCCGCAAGCGTAGTTAATAGCTGTATATTATTTATTTATTTCCTTTTTTTTTAAGTTACAGGCACATACATGCCTGTTTCACTACGCGTGTCGGTATCGAACGCGTAAGTACATGCGGCGACCACTCCGGAGTGGCAAATAGGTAGGAATTCAGGCGCCAGAAGAGGTAAGAGCTACGCGGTAGAAAGAGGGCAACATGTAGGTGAATATAACGTAGCTTTTTTAGCGCCGTGCGATCTGAATTGCACCTAATTGTATCGCTGCTAGAGTCCCTTTTCTTTAATTGATTTTGCGGAGTGAATATTCTGTACCTGTACTATTATGTATTCTGTGGCACATACATTGCTTCTGGTCCCACACTATTATATTATATTATTTTAGCAAAGATTGACGCACGGAATGTAACGGCCATATTAACTTCTTGCTCAATATTATTGCCTGTTTTTGGTAAAGAAATTAACGGTCCCAGGCGGATAAATGTCATCAAAATAAAAGGGTTAATTACTGAAGGGCAAGATAAAAAGTACCCGTGAATAGTTTAAACTTTGAATTAAAGTAACGTGATTGAAAGCAGTGTATCTCACTGCTTACCAGGAGCCTATTTTAAAGAACTACAGACCATGGTTTGTAAAGCCCATTTTAACAAAACGGTCCATGAAAAAGTTGGAATAAAAGACCCAATAATAGGTAAATAAAATACTTACAATTAAAACTAAGTATCCAAGTTGTTTACATACATTTCGTACCCGAGTCTTCCTCAACCGCAATGTGCCTCCAATTATCATATTAAGCCAAGCATAGTTAATTGTTAATTAATTGGCAATTTTGAATTTTATTTAAACGTCATGAGCTCATGAGATAAGAATGTTCTTACAAGGAAAAATCACAACAAAATATTAACAAAGATAAAGTACAATTGCCGGCCTAATTAATTATAATTAATATAAATTATCAATTACATTTTTAATACGCATTGTATACTATTAACTTTTCATTTTATTGGCCCTTGCATTAAATAAAATGAACTCAAATGATTAAATAAGTGAACGGTTCCTTATTTACTCGGTAACATTGTAGGAAAATATCGTGAGGAAAGCCACGTATCCAAACGGACGGACAGACGGACGCACGAAAGGACGGACAGACAGACAGCGAGGTCTCAGTCTTAGTAATAGGGTCCCGTATTCACATTTTGGTTAGGGAACCCTAAAACAACTTTAGCTACGGATGTTTTTAAGTTTTATCCATCAGTGGTGAGTCTACGCCAGTCGCTTCCGTCGGTCGTCGGCGCAGGCGCATTCGCGGAACAATGCGCGCGCGCAGGCCGCTGACCCACGCCAGCTGCTGACTAAGACAATACGTATAATGTTTTATTGTGTCTTAGATACAGCAAATGTCAAAACAAGTTTTTTATTTTTCGAACAAAAACTTTTGTGAGCACTACCATGCACATTATACCTACCGAGAAAAAAGCAAGTTAGTCTGGGAGTACTGAAAATGTTACTTATTATTACATATTATTACAGTATTTTTAAGTTAGTGGTTAATTTTTTTTTTTTTGACAGTAGATTATTACTTCTACTTTGTACGTATCTCATAACTGAGAGGGTTTCAAAACATCTCACATGTAAGTAATATAATAATAATAATAAACTCACGCCCGTTATCCCCGAAGGGGTAGGCAGAGGCACCAGTCTCTAGAACTGGACCCACGTTTTGCCGAGTTTATTAGGTCCCAAACGTGACAAGTGGCAAGCCTGTCGCCGTTATCCGGGCACAATTTATCAGCGAATGGTGTTGCTGTACAAACAAATGTACGTAACTAAAAGTCATTGGTACATGTAAGTTCATGGAAAATAATCCCAACCATGAATCTCATTAAGAATCTGAATTGAGATCAACATTGTACAGTGACATTTCCGTGGGAACTTTGCGCGAGAACATGTCAAAATGATGATGATGATGATAACAAAATATGTTGTGCATCATATGCGAGTTATATCAGATGTGAGTTTTATTTAACAACTTCGTGATTAATGGTTGTGATTGAGATAACTGCTATAGAAAGTACTTAATACAAAAAGAGTAGTACGTCGACAGCACATCATGGTATACACCCATGCACTCTACTCCGTTGCATTACGGGCGACTTTGCAACTAAAATGTGAAGATTGACGTGCTGTCGACCGTACAGTCGGATTTGTCACGGAATTTCCCGTTCTAAAAATGTCCCTTCCGCAAATGTAAACGTCTTGTGGACAGTCAACAACGCATTAACCTTTAAACGAGTAGGGCGCATGCATTGATGCGTTGACGAATCGTGAATTGGTGCAAAACGTCCCGCGTGCTCAAAGAATGTTTACTATCCATTTATCCATACTTGGCATTTTTTTCAGACTTTAAACGACACTGTTTGTAAATTTAGTACCTACTAGCTAGCACTAAATTTGTAAGCTGTTTCAAGTTTTCTACCGCTAAAGGTTTTTGATTTAGTGTCGTTTAAAGTCTGAAAAAAATGACAAGTATAGATAAATGTATTATACCTACGCAAAATGACTCGTTCGCAATATGCCGTATCCGCATATTTACACTTAACAGGACATCAACCTTTACACGCATGTATCCTACGCTGTTATAAACATGAACATTTACATCCAGGCACATACATTGCTTCTGGCCCCTCATTAGGATACCCTGTGTTGTGGGAACCAGAAACAGCGACGTCACAAACATGTAAACATTCAAGACCTCGTGATTTTTTTGTCCCCAGCCGTGGTTCAAAATCGGCTATGTTATATTGCGTTACGTTATGTTATGTTAGAAACAAACATGGTAAGTAGGATTTGTTACAGAATGAATGTTCGCAAAACATCCCGCGTGCTCAAAACGTCCCTTTCTCAAAATATCCCATCCGCAAGTGCACGCATCAACATTGTCAACATTCATCTTTAGAAGCATAATACAGTTCTTTTTACTACTAAAATGTAAAGTATGATCTTCTGTTCACTTCACAATAAGAAGAAAGAATAGGAAAAAGCACTAAAACTAAAAACGGGCAACAAATCTCTTTTGCTGTAGGGGGTTATTACTGCGTAGATACTAGTCTACTTCTCTTGCAACTATACATTTTGTGCTATCAACAGCGAGCTTCCTTTATTAATGGCCTCATTGCACTAATGATATAAAATCATCGCGGTAGGTGTGTAATCAAACAGTAGTTGCTAAAGTTAACCGGTTTCTCTAGAAGACCTCACTAAAGCCGCCTGTTCACTATACGACTAGATAAATGGCACCCTTACAGACAAAACCAAGTGGAGAGCGTCCGGTATTTCTTCAAAAATAATATTAAAATTTGTCAATAATGCAATCTTTTTTCGAGATTATCAGAATTTGCGTTCTCCTTTTTGTCCTTAATTATTTTCTTAGCCTCAGAGGACGGCAATTTTTTCACCTTTATTTCGATATAGCCAGCGTAAAGTAAAACTCAAAGTGGTAAAACGCCTTTTTCTTGTTGAAGGGGTCCCATGAGTCTATTATTGCCACTAATAAAAAAAAACTATCTGTGTTTTTCATTGAAAACGGTAGCGAATCATACGGATATTGTTAGTATAGTATAAAAAGACGAAATCAAACCCCAAAGTAACGTTGTGCTTACATTTTATCCTATTGTAAGTCAGAGGTTCTTCTGTCTGCTATAATTTTGTAGGTTCTGTAACAGTTAGAAAAGCAATGATATAATGATCAATAACATCAAAGAATGAGCCATAGATGCGGTCTGCTTACTTCCGATGGCGGTTGATCTTCTTCATATCATATACAATACGTACCTACATGCTAATTCGGACGAGAACCTAACAGCACCTTAGTTTGACCCTCCATAGCGTTAAAATAGACGCATCATCCAACTGTTTCCAGATGGGAATTTAAAATGCGTCTATTTTAACTTTTTTATTTATATTAAGTTTACATTAACTGAAGATTCAGTTAATGTAAAAGTGCGAGACACGATTGGCAAGCCGCTGTCTTTCACAAATTCAGATCACCCGCGTAAAATCATGAAATCTTTGGACCGTCAATATAATAAAAACATCTGTCAAAGTCACTGCATACGAAATTGGATCATTCTGGTACTATACAAACTGTTACTTTGTAAAGTAACGATCGACTCAGTTCTACTTTTACGTACTTTCTACTCATCAATACAAACAACTTTTGCTATGGGACGAACTCTGAAAACAAATATTATATAATTTTTAATAACTTTTTCACCTTCATACCTTCCTCATGGAAGAGACCCGTGCCCCTCGGTGGGAACACAATGGGTTGATGATGAACTTTTCACGATTTAAGTAGTCTACGATAAAGTCTTTAAGTAGTCTACGATAAAGTCTTTCCCTTTACGACTGAATATTTAAACTGCATTTAAAGAGTATTTGAAGAATCTTGTTTTTATAAAGAAGACTTCCTCTTTTCGGGATTGGAACCTTTTGAAATATTTTTTCCATTTTATTTATAAAAACGCGATTCACGCGAAAACGCAACAAATACAGTTTAAGTAACCTGTCGTAAAAACAAACACGAAATTAAATTGCATTTGAAAAATATTTACGGAGGTTTTTTTTAAAAAATGCTATATAAAAAGAGGTAGAGTTTTTAAGCTACAGGCGGATTAACCTCTACCGACCGATCTGTCTACAAATCATAGTAATTTATGCGTCTCCGCGGACCTTTGGATAAGCAATGTGTAGTAGCGGAGACTAAGACATAACGAAATGCCATGATTTATCGAGCTATTAGAAATTGAACCTACCCTTCGTTGTTGAAATAATGTTTATTTATTTACAGTCTATGTTATTCGCGCAAGAGGTTTTTTGTTGAAGTAGGTAGGTAACTAAAATAACTATTTTTCGTATATGTATGTATACGATTGTATGATCCATTTGTCTATACTTGACATTTTTCTCAGACTTTAAACGACAATAAAATCAAAAACCTTTAGCGTCAGAAAACTCGATACCGTTTGCAAATTTAGTAGTAGCTAGCACTAAATTTGCAAACTGTTTCGAGCCCTCTACTAGCTAGCACTAAATTTGCTAACTGTTTCGAGCCCTCTACCGCTAAAGGTTTTTGATTTATTGTCGTTTAAAGTCTGAGAAAAATGTCAAGTATAGACAAATGGATCATAGCTACAATTCATCGTATGGTTGATGTTGTATGCATCAGGTCGTTGTAACGCTGGTGATAATACCTTGGACATCAAGATGGAGTAAAATGATGCCAATTACACGCTAATAAGAGTTTGTTATTGACAACCTTTATTGTATATACGATTTCTTAAAATATTGACATTTTGATGGATGGCTATTATATTTTTTTATTTTAATAATATCCCGGAAGTTGCGACGATGGTTGAACGACTACACACCGACCGTGTTAAGTTTCAATATCGTAAACAATAAAAATAAAAACCCAGAATATGAGAATTTGCTCAGCACATCAGTTTTCTCCAAAAATCAAAAAACAGCCACCTCTTTCAAAACTTTTAAAATTCTTAAGAATTTTTATTTCGTCAAAAAATTTACAGGAGTTATTCTTTTTTCAGGTAAGTACTCAATCTTACAGTAATGACATGTGTCCGCTTTCATCGGTGACTCCATAATAAAGGTAAGGTTGAATTTTGATACTGAGATTTATGAGTTACTTAATTCTGTACTCGTGCCACACAATTTTGTGAAATAAATCAGAAGGACAGAACTTTTACTGACGTTCACTTTATTCTCTTAAGTCCTGAATGAATTGTTATTTTCAAGGTCAGGAGTTAAGAGGTTAATCGGCGTTAACTTTAATAAATTGGATGACGTAGCTGATTTATTATTACGTACTTTAGTTCATTATCGTATTGTACTAGTATGAATGGTTGGCTAAGAATACGAGACTACCAACTTTCCACTAAGTTTTTCAAAGCATCCAAAAAGCCATCCGAAAGCCTGGTGGATTACATAATAAATAAATAGACATAAACATAAAAACATAAGCAATTACAAACAGACACCTACATTGCTTCTGGCCCCACACTAGGATACCCTGTGTGGTGGGAACTAGAAACACGTCACAAACATATTGTGAACATCCAAGACCTGGGGTTTTTTTTGTCCATAATAACTTTTAGCAAAAAGACTGCCATTGGAATATGGAATTGAAATGCATATTCCTTCGATTTGGTAACAGGATGCCTTTTCCTTTGCAACTGTTATTTCAGTAATAATTTCGGTGTACAATAAAAATCATCATTCAGCCACAAGAAGTCCACGGCTGGACATAAGCCTCCTCCATGGATTTCCAAAAAGACCGGTTGGAAGCGGCTTGCATCCAGCGTCTCCCTGCCACTTGGATGAGATCATCTGTCCATCTTGTGTGTGTGGTCTCCATTCCAGAACTTTTCGGCCCCATCGGCCATAAGTTCTGCGTGCTATGTGCCCGGCCCACTGCCACTTCAACTTACAATAAAAACAATAAAATTATTATTATCTTATTTCAATAAAAAGTGCGATAGTCGGCATCCTGGTACCAAAACGATGGTAATGTGCATTTCAATTCCATACTTTGCATTTCAGTACACTACAGCTGTTGTTCAGACAAGAAATAGAATTAATTGCCCAACTAATGGGTGTCCGGAACTGATTTCGAGACGCATGCGGAGATACTCTATGTCGTGCGTCGGAAGGTTAAAATTAGATAGACACGTTATTCAGATACACTAGGAAGTATAATGACCTATTTGAAACGTATAACGGTTCTAAGAAACTACAGTCGTCAGCTGCAGTCAGGAAAGCTCTTATTATTTCGCGTTTGCGTATAAAACATTTAAAAACTGATTTTAAAGAGAATCATCCTGTTTTCTTAACATTTTACATCGGTTTTTTTTTCTGTCTTTATACTAGTGCTGCCCATTTTATATAGAGTTAGCTATGGCAACTCTAGTCTCCAACAGTAGTTGAGGTGTGGAAATTGTATCGGAAATTGCCTGCGGATTTCGGTTTATTCGTCTGTTTGTAATTTTGCTTTATTTGTTAATTTAATGTAATTTTTGCACGCAATTGTTTTCTTTTAATAGGAATACGTTGGACCGTTATCTATTAAATGCCGGTGAACTCTTGATTCAAATACAGTTATATGTGTCTAGAAAAACAGAAGACGGCAATGCAACGCGTTCCACATATTAATTTAAAAAATAAATTGCTTTACAGTAAACTTATTTATCTTTTTGAATTTCATAGATTAACCAATTGATTTCTTTATACGTTTTATATACGTTTATTATCGTATACAAACGTAAATGCGATACATTGGCACAGATGATTATTTTTTTATGGATAGAATCGTCCGTTTTTTTATTATTCAACCTGTTTTTCTATTTTCTATATTTTCTAGGCAATATTCATGACAAAGCTTTTGGACTGGAGTCCCTTTGGGTTTTGTTAACACTTTGGTAACTACAGCTGTTAATAAGGAGGACGCGAACTGAAAATAGAAACGTGTAATTATTGACACCCGCCCGTCACTTTCAGGATTTTTTTTTCGTGGCAACGAAATTCAAACACTACTGTACCCTCTCTCTACGGTGACCCGGCGCTTTTGTTATTTCTGTTTACGTCTCGTTTCGTAACTTTACGGGTGCGCGTCGCGTCCGATGCGCCCGCGCACTGATGCAAACGCAACCCGCATGATTTACGCGCGTCCCGAGCTGGGACTGAAATATCCCGCTAATAAGTGAAATTAACTAATTCCTATGTTAAAGAGGATGTGTAAAAGAATACCTTTCAGTAAAGATTTCGTATCCCGTGCGTGACAGTTCTGAAAACAATCATCACTAAAGTATAGGATAGACCTGTATCACCATGGACATCTATTCTGGTGGCTCTGTCTGTACGTTCTAATTTGAGACTAGAATTTTATTGCGATGCGCACCCGCCCTGCAAGCGTGACTCAGTGATTTGCGCGCATCCCCCAGCATGGGTAGGTTTTTTTTTCTTTCAAAATAAAAAAAAACTTTAATATGAATTGGAGTTTTGAGATATTTGAGTATTTATGTTTAAACTGATTTACGCTTTATTTGGGTTTATTTATTTGGGTGTGACTACTAGGTATGTGCCATAACTTTTCTTATACTCATTGGATCGCTATGAAAGTTGTTGGTTCTTAAAATATAGAGCATAGTGATCATTTTGGTATATTTAACTAAAAAATGACCATGTTGTGGGTTGGAACCTTATTGCTAAACTAGTTACGTCCAATTATACAATTTCCCCAAACTGCAAAACAGTTTGTTGGCGGTACCTCCGCGAGTCACCCTTTTTGCGGGTCTAAAATGTCAGAATTTATGTAAATAATATACCTACTGGAAAGTGGTGAGACTTTTGACGATAAAACTTACGACTCGGGTCATCGTGCTACCCGTACAGCTGCGATTATTAGAGCAGCCCGTATTTTTCTTTCTGTGTGAGGTTTGTTTGATTTCAACATGTTGAACAAATGTTCAAATGTACAGACGTTGGCGACCTTCTAGGATTTTCATATCAAGACATAAGAACAATAAGTGTACCAAGACCGAAATAACACACTCGATCAATCGACACATTATCACTTTTATCTCGCATTAATTAACCCGTTTTATGAGCTGATTCGAAAGTAATTTTCTTCAATCATTGTTAAATGTTTATTGCCTCTCTGTCTGTCGACGGTTCTGCGAATGCACTATACAGATTTATGTTCTTTAGCTTATTTTACCGATGAATTATGCGTCAAGGATGTAATAATAATCCTCGCTTACTATCGCACTCTTTTAGTCAGTCTAATGTGAACAGATTTACAGTTAACAATTTTGAGTGTTTTTTTTTGTATGTACAACACCTACGGACAACAGTTGATTTAAAGATAGTGTATGAGAAACTACGGTTTTGTAATTTTTCTGATTGATTGATGATATCCGAAGCTAACTAAAAAACATGCCTTAGTGTATAATCCGTTTTAAAATAAATAAATAAAGCTACACAACACCATCAATTGTCCTGGTCCTGAACTAGGATATTCTGTGCTATACACCCAGGCAGAGGCCACTGGGCTAGTTGCCATAAAAAATGTAATTAGTCCGTCTTTTAGATTATTCAAAAATAAGGGACACGTATTTTTTTATTTGTAAATTAGACCAAAAATGACAAAGATATAGCCCATTAAAGTTACGTGTGACGTCACGCCGTGCTGCATTTTTTAGCACGGAGTGACGTCACATGTAACTTTGTTATTTTTTGTTTAAACGAAAAAAGAAAAAATACGTGTCCAATATTTGTTTATAATCTAAAATACGGACTAAATATAGTTTAGTTATTTTGACCCTGGAGACATCCCTATTACCCCCAGTGGCAATCGATCCCACGATCTCCGGCATGGTAACCAAACAGGCCGTCAACAAGTGAACTGTAGGTAAATATTATAATGGTGGTCACTCCGAGGTAAATATATACTTTTTTAATACGGTAAATAATGTATCAGCTGCGTACCGTTATAAGATTTCGCTTGAACGCATAAAATTTCCACCATAGCCTTCGTTAACTAGATTATATCGGTTCCATCGTAATAATTCGCTTGCCGATAACACGGGTGCAAATTGTCGACCTCACGCCCTTTTCCCACTGCGGATTTATGGCAGCGCGAGGTGTTAGAAAGCTCTCTATTGGCGCGCGCGCAGCATGTTATGTTGGCGCGTTTTGCGCGTCCGCCAGTTTTGGAAGATACTTTTTATTTTACCTACATTTTACAACTTTATGATTTTTGGGTGTTTTTCAGTAAAAAAAATAATTTAAAATATATTTTTTTTGCTTCAGTATAATGTAAATAACCACCCCTGAGTCGGACGAAACTGTACAAATCAACACCTTGTATAATATGTTTTTTTGTTCGCCCCGTAACTCTCTGAGAATAGGTGCTGTGTGAATAGGTCACATAAAAACTTTTTTAATTTGATCCCAACTCTCCTTTAAGGAATTTTATCGAAATGTCGACATCGTCGAGCCGGCTGGAAACGGCTTAGGGCCTTTGAACACCACGTTTTTTTAAGCGCGGACGATACAGGTTCTTTGTGAGTGCGTGTACTGCGCGTTATCATTGCGCATTAGTCGATTACAAAAGCAAGGATCGTATGTTACTAAACTAAAGTAAAGGTTACAAAGTACCGCCGTTATGACGTCAGCGCGGTAAGAAAACGTCGTGTCATGTGCATTAGTCTTTAAAATTATAGCCAACAGCGCATCAATGTAAAAAACTGAAACATCGTTAAGCGATAAACTATTGGGCATTGAAAGTTATTGTCAGTCCATTGCCTACTGAGGAATACTTAGCACGGGTGTTTCATAAACAATGAGCCTTATTTATAAGACCAGCCACTAGTCTTACAAGCCTCCACTAATCCGGACTTGGCCCCCGTGGTGGAGTATGGCCTATACCTTCCTCAGGGAAGAGACCCGTGCCCCTCGGTGGGGACATGATGATGGGTTGATGATGATGATGATGAAACCTTATTTCGCATACGAGTATATTTTTAATTGTTTATCTACATAAAACAGTGAAAAAGTCAGTGAACATGGAACATATTTATGGTTTCTAATTAATTTATAATAATAATTAACTAAAGCCTAATTTTTTCTCTCCATGTGAAGTTTGGACATAAACATGAACTTTGTAAAATACTAGAAGTGCATCCATTGAAAGTTAATCTTCGTTGATCTTTTGGGTGGAGATAATTAATTGTATTGGCAAAATGAGTCAAACTCCATCACCCTGACAACCTAGTTTTTAGATAAAGCGCTGTCGTGATGTTTTCAATATTTTAACGGCGGAATTTTGGAGATGAAAGTCACAAGATTGTGGCAAGTAACTATAACAGCATTATAAAAATGTAGATTGCAGCTCAAGGCTATGATCGTATCGTGCCGGTGAGGCGGAAGATAAGTCTACTGCTCTGAAACCGACCATCACAGTGGAAATTGAACGCGGTTAACAAACTAAAATAAATAAAGAACTAACGAACTCCAAACATAGAAAATCACACAAAATGTGAGTAGGCCTTTCGTGAAGGTAATCCTACAAAAAACATTATTTTCAATTCATCATGGCTTAACGCCTAATTAATGTCGGTGAAGCGAAAGTGATTTGTCAGGATCGTGGCAGGTGTCCCTGGTCTCTGGCTACCCCTCTGGGATACAGGCGTGAGCATCTGAATGTATGTTTAATAGCACAATTTTCTTCCATACTGAAGAGTTAATAGTTTGTCAGCAGTTCTTTTTCATATGGTGCCTTTCTGAATAGCGAATGTTCGCAGTCAGCTTCGCCAACAGTTCCAATGGTAAGCGCACTCAAACCTAAACGCATATACTTTTGTAACGTTTCTTTCTTGTGTACTGGATTAAAAGATGCTTGTTGGGCGAAAATATTGTTGACAAAATGTTCACAGCGTGTGTTCACAATATCTAGATAAGAGTCGGTTTAGTAGTATTTGTAGAGAGTAGTGTAAAATTGACAGAATGATAAGCTTCCCGTCTCTAGCATTCTAAATGTTAGACACGGAATGTCATATAACAGCATTATCTATCAATTTATGGCCTCTCACTATACATACTACTGAGCTGGCTCTTATCTAGGGTTTTTAGAACACACGCTTATTTCAATGAAATGACTGCGCAAAAATGACCTGACCTCAGCCTGGGTGTATTTCCATGTTTGTAATGTCCTTGTGTGGTTACCATAGCACAGAGTATCCTAGTTTGGGACCAGTCCTTATATCACGTAACTTTCCACTCAATCGGGTTAAGCATTCAGACCAGCAGTTCCCGAATTCTTTTGGCTATGGAACCCTTTTTGGTTCGCCGTTTTTGTGCGAAACCCTAGCTAAAGTAAGAAGTAAACGTAACAATATGTACTGACTGCACGAATGCTCGATGTATAACATGTTACATTACACTGCGAGCATTTGGTCAGTACCCAGCACTCGCGAGCGGTACCTACAAAGATACCTAAACGGAATTTCGGAATAAAATATTTTAAAATAAGACAATTGAAACTAATTAATAATTACGTTCATTTATGAGATTACCATACCTAAATATATCAAAGGAGAAAAGAAACATCTAAATCTATATAAATAAAATTCAAAGTCCTGACTCCTGACTGACTCACTCATCAACGACCAGCCCAAGCCTTTGGACCTAGGAAGCTGAAATTTTGCACAGAGGGTCTTTACGAGTATATAATGTAAGCAAGGAATAAGACCGGATGTTTTGAAATTCAACCCCTAAGGGGGCGAAAAGGGTTGCGAAAATTTGTATGGGAGGTACAAAGAATGTTGTCTAATTTTCTTGAAACTTAAAATAAATACTCTTCAACACAATTGATTGAACACGTGTTTCGAGGTTGTTCTAAATTTAACCCTCTGAACGGGGTTGCAAAATTTTGAACTAAAGTCCACGCGGACGGAGTCGCGGGCGAAAGCTAGTTAGTGTTGAATATTCGCGAAACCCCTGAGAGCCTTTTACGGAACCCCAGGGTCCCGCGGAGCACCATTCGGGAACCGCTGATTTAGACAACTCGAAAGAGTCAAAATTTCTATGTATTTGACAGTTCGGAGTAGGAGTATGCCATACCTACTGGGAATAAAAGTCCCAGAATGTAACAGTGTAACAAAAGGTGGTGTGACATATCGGGAACAAAGGGGCTAAATCGGACAACTCCATACAGTGGAGTACTTACGTAATTGCACCCCAGGTCAAATGATTGCCTTGTGTAGAATCTAGACTCGTGCCAGCGAGTCCAGCCAAGTTCGGGAAAAAAGGAACTGGCGACGCAGCAGCCGTGTGTAAATATTACAGGAATCACTTCGAGCTACTTTTAACCCCTTCACAACTCTACAACTATTTAACCTATGTATATGAAATTTGGCACATTTCTTAAAGTCCATTAGCTTGCCTAGAATCCAAAGTTTCATTAATGTTGCTCAAACAGTTATAGATATATTAACGTTTAAAAACCGGCATTTTTATGACTGACTGACTCACTTATAGATCAAAAACCTAACCCACTTCTAGATGACCTAAAAACTTTATATTTGGCATCAAGGTAGACTATTAGGCATATACAGAGGAAAAAATCTAAAAACTGAAAATTATTGATATTAATATCCTCATTGTATTTAGTTCCAAATTCTGCCAATAGATGGCGCTTTTTAATTCTATATCGCGGTATGGTTTTGTCTCAACCGATTCTATACAATATCTGTAAACAACTTCCTGTGCACGTTTCTCTGAATTGTAAATGAGTTTCTGAAAAATCGTATGTTCGTAGCCGACTTCTAACCCATCGGTTATCGGTTCCTTGGCAATAAATAACGATGTATTTATGAGTGATCAATACCAATAATCTCTGTACAAAAAGCAGTGATATCCCATCAAAAACATAAATGTGAATGATATGAGAGCCAAGTTCAATAGGTATTAAGAACAGACGTCGTTATCGACTTCGCCGACAAAAGAATTGAGATCTATATGGGTGCTGCCAAGTTCTCTGAAGAAAAACATGAAATTTTAGTTACAAGATCACTAGAGATGTAAATTGTTATTCAAGCTTAAGGTTTGACTTGGCTAGTTTTCACGTACAGGCTAAATAATATTTATTTAATGAACTCTACTTCGTTTAGTCATACGGAGGTTAGTGTACTTTCTGTTTGTATTGTACTTATGCTGTTAGGTTGATATCATACCTATGTGACTTTTCTGAAATTTGGTTTGTTGTTAAAAACTAGCAGTGGAAACGGCTCCAACGATTTTCACGAAATTTTGTAGGCAGATGCTTTCGGCGTTTAATTCATCTAACTAGGTAACATTTTTAGAAAACGTTGTTTTATCCGCGTTTTAAAGTAATTGAAATTTGCTATAATAACATACAGAGGTAAATTTCGCGTCTACCTGCAAGGTTGGGATAGTTCTGACGGGAAAACGGGCGACCCGTTTCTTTTTTTGTTGAAAAAGGATTATTTTAATTTTATATTACATATTTTATATTACAAAAAAAGTACCGAGCAAAGCTCGGTCACCCAGGTAATTATAAAACGTGATACAAATTCAGTAGGAAGCATGAATAGTCATAGCAGAATTTACGAAGCATAAGGTTATCGATAAACGGCGTTCAGTATGAGTGGTGAAATTGGCGCTAGACGACGGGTACCAATAAATACCTTATAAATAAAAATAACACTTTTATTTACCGGTTTAATTGTTTTACTGACTCGATATAGAATAATAGGGTAGATAGATAGGCAATGAAGTAACTGTGCATGAAGCGTTATTAATGCTTCGGTGTCGGCGTGCCCACTTAGATAGTAATATATTTAATTTAATATATTTTAATCTCTCGTAGCCCCGGCCGCCTGAGTAATCACGATCTTGAAGGTTAAGCAACATAGGGCGCTTTCAGTGCATGGATGGGTGACCGTTCTATGACATTTGTAATAGCTCAAGTATCATACTTGAGCTATTACAAATGTGCGAATTGAGTCATAAACATTAATTATAATATTATACTTGGTACTGTGTTATTTATAAACATAATGCTTCCACAAAACACTCTACCGACGCACTTTAATATTATTGCGCAAGGGTTTTACTTGTATTTAAGACTATGTTAGACTTATAACTGTTGCATCCTCGTATTACAAGAAACGTTGTCCCGTCATAGTCTAGGCATCTTCCACACAGTAATCTAACGGAAGGTTGGGGCAGTAGCCTATTAGTAGTATCAGAAGCTCTATGCCATGGTAATAAACGTCATTTTACATTGACACGAACGGAGAACGGATCTCGGCAGGTCTTACACAGGAATGTTATTGTGGAACATCAATCACACCACTACAGGGATTTGGATGTAAGGCTTTGTGCAGTGTCATAGGCGAAGATTAAATTGTACAATTGTGACATTGAACTAAGTATGAAAATTTTAGGAATCGCTCGTAGTCTGAGTTATCTTAAACGATAACGAAGGTTTAAGCAACATAGGGCGTATTCAGTGCATGGATAGGTGACCTATGACTATGGTGTCTATGACTAACGCTAGTGGCATTTTTCGGAGTGGTTCTATGCTTCGCAAGGCACGTTAAGCAGTTGGTGCCGGCTGCCGTCGATAGATGACAGTCGTTAAGCCAAGTCAGAGGCCTTAGGGCGGCTTGAAAACTTCTGACAGTAAGACCAGCCACTAGTCTTATAAGCCTCCACCAATCCGAACTAGGCCACCGTGCTGGAATATGGCCTATACCTTCCTCAGGGAAGAGACCCGTGCCCCTTGGTGGGGGCATAATGTGTTAGTCATAGACGGTGGCCCATCTATGGACTGGACCCGCCGTATGTTGCTTAACCTTAGTGATCGTTTAAGATCACTCGGGCAGCCCAGGCTACGAGCGATTCTGTCAGGTATGTATACTACGAGAAAATTACTCCTCACTAATAAACACTAGTCAACTCTTCTGACGTCAATGAATCCAAGGGCTTAAAATATAATTAAGCTCTCAACCCATGATAATGCTACTGTTTGATGATGTCTACCTATTAGAGATTGCACTTAACTGCGTTTGAGTGCATGGTGCCCAAACGTATAGCGAGCTCTATTATATTTGATATAGGTGCGATGATGGAATAACAAGAGGTATTGCTGACTTCGCTATCAGAATTTCATGTGCTACGTTAAGTGACTTAAGATCGGCGTAGATGGGCAAAAGGGTGTAGAGAAAGCGAAATTCATATAAAGCCGGGTCCAGACGAGTGTAACGTGTAATGTAATTCACCGTGAATATGTAACACGAATTCTGCATGTGGACGGCACTACGAGAGTTACATGTAATAGGCTATTTCACCGATTTCTGAAAGCCATCTCATATTGTTTGTTGGTGTTCATGGAGTCCTCAGAAAGTGGTCATTTTAAATTCTTATAAAAAGGCAAACGAAAATTTATTTTCCAAATAAGCCGCCAAAACGCTATCTTAGGCAATATGGCGTCCGTCGCACAGGAATTATGACGTCACTTCCCAGTAAACCAACCAATGAACGTAAGAAAGAATGAATGACAGACGCCATATTTATTGGCATGTGACGTCATCATAGAATCTGCCAATCCAGGCCGTTTTTGATACAATGGCGGCAGATACATAATTATCAAATTTTATGTTGTGTTCTTTTACAAATCGTAATAGTTTTTTAGTTAAAATGCCTTAAAGCGGTTTTAGGACACATAATTTATACGAATACGTATAAATAATACTGGTTTTTTGACACTGTCAAATAGCCTATTAAATTACATGTTACACTCGTCTGGACCCGGCTTTAGAGGTTAAATTAGCAGCTATTAACGTATCACGGAGATACCTAATAATGCGCTGAGATAATGGTTTCGCAATGATTCACAATAGCCTATTATTTGTATGATGAAATACAATGCAATCACAATAGATAAAGGGAAATTATGCTCAAATGATTCAAAAGAGGTGACTGACTTACTGTAAATGTTGATTCTTTGTTTCAATACAAGTCTTAATAAACAATAAGAAAACAAATAGTTCAACATCAAATTTATTTCTATTTAAATTTATGCAATAAAAATATATTCTCACAGCTTTTTTCCTGATTTTATTTGACATATTCATAACGTACTTACTGTACGAAGACGAACACGTCGGCCAGAATTTTGGAAAAAGAAAGTCATGTGTTTGATATCTAAAATAATATAAATAAATAATAATAAACTCACGCCCGTTATCCCCGAAGGGGTAGGCAGAGGCACCAGTCTCTAGAACTGGACCCACGTTTTGCCGAGTTTATTAGGTCCCAAACGTGACAAGTGGCAAGCCTGTCGCCGTTATCCGGGCACAATTTATCAGCGAATGGTGTTGCTGTACAAACAAATGTACGTAACTAAAAGTCATTGGTACATGCGTGGTTTGAACCCAGACCCTCGTGATCGAGAAGCAAGGGTCAACCCCACTACGCCACCACCGCTTTTTATCTATTTATTTAATTTCTCGTTCGTTTAACGGTAGTCAGTAAATAAATGGAGTCACTTGTAACTTTGTAACAATCGCTTGTCTCTGGTCCCAAACTTGTTAGTGTGCTACCACCAGTAACCAGGCAAGGACATTAAAAACGTGGAAAAACTCTCAAACAAATGTACCCTATTACAGTCTGTTGTCTTTTAAAATATACCTCTAGAGTAGGCTTCGGTTTTCGCCGAAAGCACAAGAGTGTAATACTACTTCCTGCTCTGTATAAAACTTTTCTTCACCATGCTGAAAAGTTATGTAAAGTTATAAAAAATAATACAAAATTAACCGAATATATACGAATATATCCGATTCTATCCGATAGTAGCCGAGGTATAGTCTAAAAGTTTACAGACTGTACATAAGTATTACGGCGGCACCCAAACCATTCATTCATAGAACTAATACTATGGAGGTCGATCAATCAATCAATCAAATAATTTATTTTGTTTAACATAGGTGACATTCAGGTTACATAAATGAACTGGACCAAGGCCTAGAGATAAATCTATAGACAAGTTTCGTTGGCTCGCTTGCAGAGGTTGAAAATTCAACAGACTGTAAACTTTTAGTCCGGATCTACTTACCCGTAAGTTCCGGACTAAAAGTTTACAATGTGTTGTGCTTACGAAAGTTTTAGTTCCAAAATTCAACAGACTCTTTTTTTTTTTTATTAAAAACTGACCAACGATTGACCCCGATCTCACCTGATGGTAAGTGAAGATAACCTGGTGGTAGTGAAGACTCTAGTCTTTGTTTAACTCCTCAAGCCCCGAGGAACCGCCGGCGGGTCCGATGTAAGCTATGACGCATTCCGTCAGGCGCCGTAGACCCCCCCGGCCGGTCGGTCTTGCAACTGCACTTTGGTGAAATTGAATTTTGAAGATTATATAGACCACAGTTGTATCATCATCAACCCATTATATCCCCACCGAGGGGCACGGGTCTCTTTCCTGAGGAAGGTCTAGGCCATACTCCACCACGGGGGCCAAGTCCGGATTGGTGGAGGCTTGTAAGATTAGTGGCTGGTCTTACTGTCAGAAGTTTTCAGGCCGCCCTAAGGCCTTTGACTTGGCTTAACGACTGCCATCACAGTCGTATGAGCATGTTTTATTCTTTGAAAACTGTTATAAACAAATATTACTCTGTGAATAATTATTAACTTGCTGTCAAAGAAAAAGGGTTCTATGCGTGAGGGGTTAAGACTTTTAGCAGTCAGATTTCTGTTAAGATGTTTTTGATGTAGCGTAGTAGGTACCTACAATGAAAATGAAAATGAAAAATGAATTTATTTAGTAACCAAAATTAAATTTGCCACGGACAGAAAATAAATGATGGGTATTACTATACAATACAACACAATCGATAGCAACTCGATTCTCAATATTATGTACCTTACACTATTAATTAATTTTCGTTACGTACTGTGGCCGTGTTATAAGGATCGACCCGCCGTCGACCGCAAGTACCAAACCAATAACTCCGGGAACTACATATTTATCGTTTAACGCAAGGTAGCAAAACAGTCCGTCCGGGCCCACTCAGCCAGTGGTTCTACTGTCTGTACAATGATTTGTTCATTTCACTTCCTTTGGTGTGAGATGAGTTTTACAATCGAAATCGCCGCGATTGAACCAGCAGTAATTTAAAGACAACATAATTGTAAAAATCTAAAACCTCAATTTGTAATAGGTTCACACCTTAAGGTGTCAACTTGTTGCGTCGGCTGGATCGCTTAATCAGCCTTACTTTCTAAGTAAATACTGATTGAGTGATTTAACTGCAATGCAACACTGAACACTTAGGCGAAGTTCGAAAGTTTAGTGGTTGTTTTAAACGTATCTTGTTAATGCGCTCATCGCGTAACGCGTCAAGATACCTACCCACATTTTGTTTCCTGTATTAGTTGTACACTCGGGAGTGAGGCTGGTATTCACAACACAGGTTTACTGCCTACCGTGAATACCATTCTACACTAACTACCTATGAACTAATAATAACTATGTACCGACCTATTAATGTAACATGTATCTTGTTAAATTGGATCAATAAATATCTTATCTTATCTTATCTTATCTTAATGTTAAAAGGGCCAACTTGTATAATTATTCAGTGTGAAACGTTTGAAGACCAGCGGATTGAAATCGTGAACGGATCGTTTGTGCCATACAACCCGTGAAATGGTTTCACCTGTACCAAATTAACTAAGCATTATACGTCTAGCTTAAACAACCTTTAAAGCGATAGTAATAAGGACTATTGTAGGTCGAATGGTTTTCAAGGGCAATGCTCACTAGCCACGCCACCTGCAGAGTCTCGTCGATTCCGAGCGATCACGACCGAATGAAGTTACGTTATTGCTTGTTACATAATCGGTCGTTACATTTGAATTTACGTCCTTTCGCATGTTTCAAATATTACACGAGACACGAGACTAGCTGAATTCGCAAATTTCGTATCAACTCGGAAAATATTTGCAGGTTTTTCTTTTCTTTTGGGGCCTTTATCGCGATCGGAAAGCATGGATAGAGCAGTAGCAATCGTGCATTGCAATCATCAAAGTCGGTCCGGCCGTTCTTTAGTACGAGTAATGTACATACATAAGCTCACGCCTGTATCCCAGAGGGCTAGACAGAGTCTGCCACTTGCCACGATCCTGACAGATCACTTTCGCTTCATCGACATTCATTAGTCGTTGCATGCCCGCACGCCACCTACGGGTACTTTTCATCTTGCCCTTTGCTAATACATCACCTATTTGGTTGAATATCCACCATGTATAGTTACTGGGAAAATAAAGGTTAGGAAGACAGTATATCACATTCTCCACCAATCCGGACTTGGCCCCCGTGGCGGAGTATGGCCTACCTTCCTCAGGGAAGAGATCCGTGCCCTTCAGTGGGGACATAATGGGTTGATGATGATATCAACATTATCTACATTCGTGACCAGGGCCTGTATTCTACTAATGCATTGTAGTGCCACGACAGTTCCATGACAGTCCCCCCGCCCGCCCCCTTCTCCCGGCTAAACAAAACAGCTGATTGTAGAAACGTGAAAAAATGTAGGGCGGTTGCACTGCACATATTATAACGAACTTAAAAGAGAAACTATGAAGGCTAAGTAGGCTTTACAAGTTAACGAGTAATAAGCGACCAACTTATACAAGGAAATCAGAATCCATTGAAAACTACTTTGAAGAAGCTGTTACAAAAAAAAAAAACTCTACGTAACCATACACTGTCTCAGAAGAAGGAGTACCATAGAAGGAGCGTTAAAAAATGAAAACGTGCCACATAGTCTGTTTCGTCAATTTAAATAGCCGCAAGCTACGTGTTAGAAAGAGAAAAATATAGTCGTGTCTTTGTTGCTTTTTTCGAGCGTACAACCCTTAAACGTCAGTTGGTTACCTTTGGTTACCATTACGCGACCAAATTAGAACGGCTCAGAAAATGACGGCATGCAATGTGCCGCCCAATGACATTGTTTTGGCAGAGGGTGTTCTGTGTTTGGCAGTGTGTTCGACAAGAGGTTTGGGAGTGCGCCGTTTTCAAGAAGCTTGTGTATTTTATATTTACTAAAGCACCATTTGAAGTGAATTTTAGTGGATTCTCATGGTATATAGTATATATAACCATCGGCATGGCGTGTGTTGTGTTAGAATGTATATCTCATTCTTCCCGAGAAAATAATGAAACAACATTCATCAGCTTCCACCGGTAAGTCTCAATTTTGTGTACCTAAAAGGGTATTTTCTCTAAGATTTCAACTATGGGCTACTAGAATTGCAAATTAGCTATTAGAGAATGGTGTTGTCATCATGATTATTGTGATATTTTCGATATAAATCATAATACAAGTTTGTTGTTTGTTGTAGGGGAATAGGGATGGGACTTTCCCACTTTCTCAGTGAAAAAAAGTATCGATAGTTCGTAGAGCATATTTAGTTATTTCTTGCGTTCGTATAGTTGTTTTAATTGTTAATTATCTATTGTAGGTTACCCGAAGACAGCACAAAATAACAAATGTCGATTACGCAGTATCACGTACAAAGTAGTCTTGGAAAAATTTACACCGCATTTGCAGCAAGCGACTGTTTCATAAACAATAGCAAGTGGCGTAGGTTGGAAACAAGTGCCGTACCTACTTTACGCTTTTCCTTAGCCCGCAGATCATTGGTAAGGTTATAATTATACATTATAATAATACTAAAACAAAATAAAGTCTACATACTGCACAATTATGTCGACTGAGGT
The DNA here is from genome assembly GCA_947310845.1 of Yponomeuta plumbellus. Taxonomy (NCBI): domain Eukaryota; kingdom Metazoa; phylum Arthropoda; class Insecta; order Lepidoptera; family Yponomeutidae; genus Yponomeuta; species Yponomeuta plumbellus. Next base: position 8,130,944 of record OX371209.1, on the reverse strand, counting down.
GCACGTTTTGCTGTATGTATGTGCATCAGGAATTTCACATGAGACCCGACTGTCTCGTTGGTCTGGTGGTTACTCCACTTGGATAATAAAACAGGTTGTCAGTTCTAACCTGCAAGGCGCCGTATATCACTTGTAGAATTTTTCTCTGATTATTGCCTGACTGGGTCTTTTTTTCTATCCTGGACAACGTTTAGCAGTTAAAGGTCATAACTAGTTTAATACTATCATAGTCTGATTCTGGTGCAAGTGATTTTTATAATTTTTTATGTGGAAGTTATCAACGTGAAGTACTTAAATAAAAACAATTTTCAGGTTGCGACCTCCGCGGAAATGGACAATGTTCGTGAGCTGCAACCAAGCTGATTTAATTTTAATTTCATAAAATATTATCTTTTAAATTATGGCTGACACATTTTTGTTAAAAAAAAAACGTTAATAGGTAGGTACTTGTAAAACAGAAGTCAGGGATAAAAAACATATACATTATAGTAATACGTGTTGGTTTCTTCTCTATTGAGCTGCAACCTGCCACTTTTTATGTGAAAAGCTTGAAACTACATACTTTATTTGATGCCAAATAATCTTGTACCAATAAATCGTTTGGTTTTTAATTTTTATTTTATTCCATCGAACCTGGACTGATGATGTTATTACAACGGGTGCCTTGAGTAACTATGCTAGGCGGTAGGTATTTATTGGAAACAAATACGTAATTTATTAACACGACACAGGGTATCCTAGTGTGGGGCCAGAAGCAATCTATGTGCCTGTGTGTAAATGTTATGTTATGTTATTAAATAGTTTTTCCTATTTTGGTCTTGTTTTATTCATTATACTTTCTTACAGTGCCACCATCTCATCTGTTCAGTTGATAGCGGCGCTAGTGGAGAATTTAGTAGTAACATTTGAGAAATTTACCCAGAAAAATGAGAATATTTTAACCCATCTTTCAATTTTAATGAACATATATCTATAAATCTTAGTAAGTGAATAAATAAAACAAAAAATGGGGAACAGGATTTACAATTAATTACTTAGTTACAATTTTACCCACCTGAACAGATAACTTGGTGGCGCTGTATATGGTGATAATTGATGATTTGCAAACATATAAAAAAAAAGGTTCTATATTCGCCGTTCATATACTTTTTGCCATGTTACCACATAACTTGGTAAAATCTTTTTTCGATTCGCTATAGCCCTATTAGTCCCATTTATATTATTGAAAACCTGATGTAGAATTACTTACTGTTACTTATAAATATTTATTGTAACTTATATGGTATGTACCACACTTAGCACATAATAACATAACCGTAAGGGGTTCCAGCTGGTTCACTAGCACCACCAAGGGAAAAATGATATTTTTTTAGAGATAAATACATTGATAATTAGATAGATAGATAATGGTGATAATAGTGATTATCATGGGCCCATGACCGTAATTTAAATTATTGGAATTGGAATAATGGAATTTAGTCGTAGGTTTTTTGGTACACAGCCATGGGTCCGAAAAATCACTATTAAACATGGTGATGGGATTGAAAAGATACTTTTTGCAAATTGTGAAAAAGAGGTATGATTTTTTTATCATTTAATATTAATACTTAATTACCACCATTAATTTTAAAAAATACACAGATTATGTAGATCGGAATAAATAATATCGACATCTTTATGGTGTTTGTCCCAGCCCTATCGATTTTGGCTTTGTTCAGTAATCTGTGGCAACCGTGTACGATTGTAACATTTTTAGTGCATGAGTACACTACAGCTGTCTCTTTCTGGCGCAGAGATTTATCTTAAGAGTAACATGGACAGCTATACAACTGTTACTTTTATTTTATTCCTCCTTCTATGGTACTCCTTCTTCTGAGTACACTGTACGTGGCCCGACACACACATGGACAGTTTTTATTGACATAGAGGGCTGTGAGCGCACAGTAGGTACTGTAATATGAGGTATAAAAGTATTAAAACATTTCAAGCAAGAATTGTACATTGTATTGTGTTGTGAACTTAATTTACCTAATTTACGAAAATTTCGCAAATATGATTAGACTAAATTTTAATACGTGCTCTAGTGTAGTTTTGTGTATATTTTTATGCGGTTTGAGAGTTGTTCTTCAGGAAAATCAGACGTAGAGAAGAAATCGCTTTATTTGTAGCCTCTTTTTTGCTTCATAATTAAAAAAAATCTTTTCCTTTATTAGTTTCTCCAATATATTTTCTAGATCCGCTGGTGTTGTATTGTGATTTTGATGGAGTGGTCTCGATAGTTAGATTATCATTGTTTCCATCTAAAAAACTTTTAGCTGTCTTTGTTCTCAGTTCACGAACAAGTTTATTAGATTTCCCTTCATCTTTATTAGATGTAAGTATCTACTGTTTTTAGTGAGTGTGATTGGAAAGCGTTTTCAATTTGCTTTGACCCTGTAATGTAATAGGTACCTACATGTTAGATTTATTTTTGTTTTTGTTGTAATTGAAACAAAATTCAATATCCATTGTTCTTGAAACTACTGTACATACTTTTGGTAAATTTACACGCAGGTTCTAACACTCGTTAGTCGTAATAAAAACGTATTCCCAACGAAAATCAAAATTTCAACATCACTTACCATAAGAAATATATAAATTTCGCAAATATGATGTGGAGTTGAATTAATTCAAAACAATGGAAGCTTGCTATGGGTGAAAGGCATTTCCAGCTATTTTGCTAAGGAGTTACAGTCGATAATAGGTCAATTTTACTTGCACTTTTGTTGCAAAGTCGGCTTTAATGTAACTGATTACAGTGCATATGCTGTTGACAGAACAGTAATTGAACATACCTAGTATCCTAGTGTGGGGCCATAAGCAATGTATGTGCCTGTATGTAAATGTTATGTTATGTTTTATGTTATGTTATACCGAGAAAGACCTAGCAGATAAAACCCTTAGAAGTTTACCCAATACGGGTGTGATTCTTTGAGTGAAACTTATCTCAAAAAGCAAATGAGTACCATATCTACACTACATGTACTTATTTAGAGTAATTAGGTATCTACTTAAAATTATATTTAGCAATTTAATGACGTGTTAAAATAAAGTATTAAAAATAGTGTCAGATAGTACGATACCTGACGAGGTTTGTTATAAATTTAGCGCTTCGTAATCATTTACCGTCATTATGATTGTGCAAAAAAATTGGTGTTGAACAGTCTTAATCATTTATGTACCGCGTGTCTTCTACATGACGTCGTGTAAGGGCACTGCTAAAATACTAAAATATTGTCCCATTCATTTATGTGTACAAAAAAATACTCTATCTACCAATCTAAACAATACACTCCAGAGAAGTATCTCTAGCTGACCCCGCAAAAGTTGTTGTGCCATTACTGATTAGCCTACTACCAAATATACGCAAAAAAAAATATCATAAAAGTCGGTGAAGGCGTTTCGATAACAAACACGAAACACGAGATTTTTATATATTAGTGCCCTGTCTCACTAGGACGCCATGGCGACGTCGCCAGCTACATATCAAAGCAGTTTGTGTTGAATGGCGACGTTGCCAGTCCGTCGCCAAGTGAGCTAGGCACCATACATTGCAATATTAACTGCTTGGATACCATAGCTGGCGACATCGCCGTAGCGTCCTAGTGAGGCAGGGCACTTAGGTTTACTATTACTTACTTACTTACTAGAAAAACACATTTATTGTAACTTAAACTTAGACATCCGTTCCCTCTTCCTCAGTGACGTTACCAGGTACACGACAAACGCCCTTAATACCAACCAAAGGAATACAGCGCACACATTCAAGAATACGCCTCCAAGAACTAAGTAATCAATTAGCAGATAGTCTCTCATGGAAACGTCGGCAAGGGGTGAGCGCAGATGGTCAGCGCCGTGGGTGCCCACGTACTCGACCCAGTGCATAGCCTTCTCGAGACCACCCGCTCGCTGCTCCTCCATGATCCGTGAGAGTCGGGCAATGTTGGTGCGGTACCTGTTGAGAAACAAAAATCAAACACAAATATAATTATCTGTCAAAAAAATCATCATCAACCCATTATGTACCCACCGAGGGGCACGGGTCTCTTATCTGAGAAAGGTATAGGCCATACCAGGTAGGGGCCAAGTTCGGGTTGGTGGAGGCTTGTAAGACTAGTGGCTGGTCTTACTGTCAGAAGTTTTCAAGCCGTCCTAAGGCCCCTGACTTGGCTTAACGACAGCCATCTATCGACGGCAGCCGGCAACAACTGCTTAACGTGCCTTGCGAAGCAAGCAACCGCTCGGAAAAATGCCACTAGCGTTAGTCATAGACGGTGACCCATCCATGGACTGAACGCGCCGTATGTTGCTTAACCTTCACCGTTAAAAAAATATTACAGAGAAAACATAATCGGGTGATTTATCAGAAAATGGCTCGAATTGCATAATTTCTTTGGCGCATTTTTTTCATATTAACTCTATAAAAAGTAACATTATTGTAGGTTTAATGGTCCTGAAGATTGTATTGTAACGTATTTGTAGGTTTTGGTGGCATCTACTACAATATAATATATATATATATCGACCCGTATTTGGCAAAACATCGTAAGCGCCAAAAATAAAATTTTACCGGAAGCGATTTTTTTCAATTTACTCGAAACCTAGTAAAGCTACGGGTGTACGTCTCAGGTAAGAAATTTTACTTTTCGTTGCGTTAATCCATTAAAAATTAAGAAAACAATGAAACTACACGGTTTGAAGTAATGATGGCGCATACGATAGTTTTCGACATTAAAATATGAGGCAATTTTGTGTAATGTCGCATACGATGCTATTTATACTTTAATTATACTTAATAAATCTGCCGCCTAATTGTATCGTATAATTGTAGAAAAAACGAAATAGTGAAGTTAAATGAAATAATATTTAAAATAAGATGTTTTATTCCTTAAAAACACAATTGCACAGGTAAAATAATAAACTTAAATTAAATCACTTATTTCAAATTACTTTTACCTATTGTACCTAAAGATAAATAAACAACCATAATTTTTATCACTTCTATAAAGGATAAAAAATAATTAGTAAACTTTTAAACACTATTTAAAACCTAACCATAGTAACAATAGCCCTCAGTCAGAATTTTTTTTTCAACGTAAAGGATTTACATTCTGTTTCTTGAATGATGAAGTCGATGGTCGAAGACGCCGTAGATACTTCAGAATCACTGCAGTTAACCGGTCTTTGAATTTTTGAAAATAATGTTATTGTTATCTTTACCATCTGTTTCGAATACGATTATCTCATTCTCATCTTTTTCATTTATTTCTATCATGTCATCGATTGCCTTCGATTCGATCGAGACACGGGAGGTGCTCGATTATCTCCAGTGTTGCCGAATTGACTATCGGTGTAACGAGGTGCATTTGCCTCGTTGCCTTTTTATTATTTTCGGCCACCTACTATTCCAAATTTAATTAGTTTTTGACATTCGCCACACTGTTCGGACGTATCTGGTTCATTCAATCCTCACCTTCCATCCAAGGTAGACTAAAATGTCATTATTTTCTGTTTTACCACGACCTGGATTGATTTATTATCCATAACAATCATAAAATATTTAAAGGCACATAAATTGTAAGTGTTCCTGCTTTCTTTTCTACTTCTAATGTATTTTTATATTTATTTTTAGACCTATTAAGATTTTATATTTCCATTGTTCCCAGGTGCCTTTTCTTTACCTTATAAATAAACCGAAATTCTACCGTGCCCCTGGATACCCTCTTTCACTTTACTTACGGATCGCACCCTTCAACTTATCCCCCGTGCGACATCGGTATATCGAGGTGCTTGTACCACAACGCCACCAGGTCGGTAGGAGTACAGGAGCAGAATTCCACAGAAAAGAGGCGTGAGACAGGGAGATGTCATATCTCCGAAACTGTTCACGAACGGACTGGAAGATGCCTTCAAGCTTCTGGAATGGCAGGAAGACGGCATTAATATCAATGCCGAGTGCATCAGTCACCTTCGATTTGCCAACGATATAGTAGTCATGGCAGAGATTCTCTAGCACCTCGGCATAATTCTCCCAGACCTCAGTTGAGTCTCTCAACGGGTGGGGCTTAAAATGAACATGGACAAAACAAAGGTCATGTCGAACGCCCGTGTTGTGCCCACCCCAATAACAGTAGGGAACTCGACTCTCGAAGTTGTAGACGAATACGTCTACTTAGAACATACAGTCCAACTATGCCGGGCCAACTTCGTGAAAGAGGTCAGTCGTCAAATCCGACTCAGCTGGGCAGCATACGGGAAGCTTAGAAAAGTATTTTCCTCCGAAATACCTCAATCACTCAAAACAAAATTATACAACTAGAGTGTGTTACCAGTGATTACTTATGCACTGAAACGTGGTCTTTTACTATGGGCCTCATAAAAAAGCTAAACGTAACGCAACGAGCTATGGAAAGGGCTATGCTCGGAATTTTTCCACAAGACCAAATCAAAAATGATGAGGTCCGTAGACAAACGAAAGTCATAGCCCACCGGATGAGCAAGTTGAAGTGGCAGTGGGCGGGGCACATAGCACGCAGAACTGATGGCCGATGGGGCCAAAAAGTGCTCGAATGGAGACCACACATCGGCAAGCGCAGCGTAGGACGACCAGCCAAAATATGGACAGACTATCTTATCCAAGTGGCAGGAAGACACTGCATGCAAGCCGCTCCGGTCTTTTTGGAAAGCCATGGAGGAGGCCTATGTCCAGTAGTAGACTTCTAGTGACTGAATGATGACTGAACTAAAGAGGCAGTCGAAAAGAATATTAACTTGAAGAGGGTCTCTGACCACACAGAAAGAGCCCCAGGCAATTTGCAATTATAGTAGGTACTAAACTCGTCCGGTAATCGCGCAAGAGCGTCCAAATTCTTACGGATAGGTATTTTTTTTTATTTTTAAGCCTTGCCTGCTAATCACGCAAGCGATAGTAAGCAAAATAAATTATAGCAGTGAGAGTTACCTGTAACTAATCAAAAACAACTTTTAACGCAGTTTTGCCTTCTAAATTTAAGTTTTCTTTTGGGATCAAAAAGTAGTACGCACGCTAGCCACGTTATGTCGACTGATTGACACCGTTTTAAACCAGCTGATAGCTCAGAATTTGAACTCGAAACGTCTATTTCACTGTCGTGCGGTAACGTATGTGACGTTTTTTTCAGACATGGCGGATACGATAAAGAAAAATAACTTTTTTTTTAGCGTATGCACCTTTTTTGGCGGTTACGATAAAACACTAAATGGCTTGTAACTTTTTTTCTGATTGAAAAACCGTTACAATTTATACATATTTTGTAGACGGCATCAAACTGCGTAGGTTACGATAAAAAAAGTATTTTCTTAAAATTGGCGCTTACGATGTTTTGCCAAATAGGGGTCGATATTATGGTACTTTTCATTGAGTTAATATGAAAAAAATACCCCAAAGAAAACAGACAATTCTGATAGTTCCAAACAGGGTTTTTAACAAATGTTATGGGAATGGGTATTGTGTGGGGCATTTTGGCCCTTGGTGAAGTCGGGACTTCGGGAGACACCTTTGAAAGACGGATGCTTTGTATTGATGGCTATATACTTAAGGACGGAGTCAGTTTCTGGGGTGCAATCACGTAAGACTCCACTGTATGGAGTTGTCTCATTTAGTCCTTTTGTTCCCGGTATGTCACACCACCCTAAGTCACACTGCTACATTCTGGGACTTTTTTCCCTAGTAGTGATCACATACTCCTACTCCGAACTGTCATGTACATTCTTATTTTGACACTTTCGAGTTGTCTAAATGTTTAACCCGATAGAGTGGAAAGTTACGTAATATAAGGGCTGGAGCTACCATGACTAGAGCATTTTTTTCTTTATTCACGTAGGACAGACAGACTGAGTAGGTTTGTACTCGGTCTGTCTCGCCTGATGATAAGTAAGTGAATACGAGGTGATCGTTTGTTAGGCCTACTTAGTGATAGCGTGCTCAGAGCGTGATATTGTGTGTCTGTTACACTTTATTGCACAATAAAATAAAATACAAAAATTAAACTTAAATAACAAGATTGTGATAGAAATTATGTGCAAAGGCTGAAGACTTATTTCAAACGAAGATTCTTCCAGTCAGCCTAGAAATTTCGGAATGTTAAAAAGAGAGCGGGGTAGAGCTGATAAAAAAAAAAAAATATAATAAACTCACGCCCGTAATCCCGGAAGGGGTAGGCAGAGGCACCAGTCTCTAGAACTGGACCCACGTTTTGCCGAGTTTATTAGGTCCCAAACGTGACAAGTGGCAAGCCTGTCGCCGTTATCCGGGCACAATTTATCAGCGAATGGTGTTGCTGTACAAACAAATGTACGTAACTAAAAGTCATTGGTACATGCGTGGTTCGAACCCAGACCCTCATGATCGAGAAGCAAGGGTCAACCCCACTACGCCACCGCCGCTTAGAAATGATAAAAGTGTTATTTATCACTGATCTAATTTTAGCCACTCGTAGGTATCCATGGTGGTAAAGTCAATAACCAACGATATTAATATCGTTGTCAATAATACGCAATCTATACTAATATTATAATCTAGGTATATCTATTATTACTATTATATTACTTTATTATTTATTTATTTACTTTTGCTAATATTATAAAGGGGAAAAATTTGTATTTTTGAGTGTATGTTTCTAATGAATAGGCTCAGAAACTACTAGGGGGATTTTAAAAAATTTTTCACCATTAGAAAGCTACAAGCTTCTTTGTGAGTAACATAAGTTATATTGGATTTTCAAAAAGTTTAGGGTTTCGTACGAAATCTCGAATAATTTAACCCATAGTGTAAAAAAATTACTACCCCGGGAATTTTCTCACGGAACTAATATAGCTATTTCCAAGGAAACGTTATTCCCACCCGTGCGAAGCGGTCGTGAATAATTAAGATGCTTCGATCATAAAAATATAACGGTATATCGGTCGATAGTTTCATCTGATCATTTTATATCATTTCATCTGATTTCATGTGTAATTGATGGTGTACATACAATAAAGAATATTCTATCTATCTATCTGATCTCCAAATCGCAGACCCATATTTTAATCATTCTTGCTCATGTACTAACCTCTTGTCCTCAATTAATTTATGTATAGCTCCTTTCAGTTCATGTTCTTCCAGCATGTTTATATCCAATGTCACTCCGATGCCATGTTTCTCATATTTGTGCGCATTATAGAACTGATCACCGAAGACTGGTAACGCCAATAATGGTACTTTAGCAGCTATTGCTTCGTCTGTCGATTGCAGGCCGCCTTGCATAATGAATACCTTGATTTTAGGATGATCTGGAAATATATAAAATAACTAGTTTTTGACAACAGTGCAGCAACGCGAGAAATGATTAAGATCCACATCACGACTAGAGCGGTTGAAGGCAGAGTTATATTGTTACGACTTTCCCGATTTTTTCACAGCGAATCATCTTGGATACCAGCTTCAAAAACAGAATTATTTTTATTCGAAACCTAGAAAGAAAAACAATTCTATTTTTAACCCTGGTTTCGAACTTTTGGTTTCCATAGAGGCCAAAGGGAAAAAAACTGTAGACGTTGCGATTTAGAGAACTTTTTACCTAATAAATAATTGCAGTTAGACCTGTTAAATGTTTAACTACTCATGAGCATCGGAGTCTTTAAAATACTTACGAAGAATATCGTTTTGTGGCAGCCATTGCTCTAACCGAACGTTGGCTGTTTTGTTGGGGAATTCACCTCCGTTCCACTTTATTAACACATCGTACGGGATAGACGAGAAGACGTTGAGGAACACTCTCAGTGTTCGCGGCGGCAGATCGGAGAACTTTAGTTTGGATCCGAGGCTTACGTATACAATACCGTTTTTGGACGAATTCAGATAAGATTGTAGGTCCTGAAATTTTAAACAATTATAATACCTAGCACAAAACAATCGATTTGTTTACTTCCTTGTACCGGTATACGTCATGAGTGCTAGGGCTTACTTGCGGTATTGGCTTTGGTTTCTTCAAGTGCAATGCTCCCATGTAAACTACTGAAGGAGGCACCGGCCGGTTGTTGTCCCAAATGTGATGAACATTCAAAAACATCATTTGAACATGTTTTTTCAACTGGTAAAGCTTCGGCGCCGTTTCACCAAAATGTTGTCGAATCATTGCATCTGCTTCTATCTCCTGCTGCCGTTCATAATACCTAAGCGAAACGTATGTGTAAAGTGCCGAAACTTGTTCCCAAATGGAATGGAAGTTATAAGTTTGCAAGTTGTAATCCGGAAATAACGTAGGATGTACCGCGGCACCCATGGTTAAAAAGTTATTTTCTGTGCCATAAAAGGAGCTAATTAATATCACAGGAGAGTTGAATCTTGCCGCAAATATTAAGTTCGGCAATATGCATGCTTCCGTCAGTATAACATCGAAATGTTGTTTTTTGTCTCGAATCAGTGCTTGCACTTTTGGCTCTAGAATATTTATTTCAACTATCTCTCGCACGATTGGCATTATAATTTCAGCGTAAAGTGTAATTGGATCGGTGGTAACACTGGGATGTCTCTTTTGAGCTGCGGCGTATGAATCTTCCCATATTTTGTAGGCGGCATCGTGCAGGTCTATCTCAGTGACGTTTTCTAGAGGTTTACTGTGAGGTAGAGGCGAAATCACCACCAGCTCGTGGCCTCTTCGGGCTAATTCCTCAGTTATCACGTGAAACACTGACTGGTGACTGTCGAAAGGCACTGTGTAAATGCACAGGATTTTCACCGCACAAATATGACTCAGAAAAGTCAGTGAAATCAAAAATAACAAAAGTAACGAGCTCCTTGGAGTTGACATTTTTGTCGCTTGCTGATTGAAGGACGACTGGAGATTAAACGGCGCATGACTTGTTTTTATTCTAAATGGAAATGTAGGAAACTAGTGTAGCATTAATCTATTTCCCCTCTATATTGTTTGTCCTACTTGCTTGACTTCCTAATAGGCATGTAAATACTAGACGTCTCGTATGTACATGCGTATTATGCTATCAAGCTACCAATTATTACGATAAGGATTCTTGTTACACTTTAGGTAAATTTTCCTCAAACTATTTATTGCTTGCACGTTTTATCGCCAGATTGTTTAATATACATTCTCTCCCAGGCAAACATACTTCGACTAAAAACGGGATGTATTAGCAAACGGCAAGATAAAAAGAAGGTACCCGAAACTGACGCGCGTGCATGCAACGACTAATGAATGACGAAGATCTGGTCTCTGCTTACCCCTCTGAAGTACAGGCGTGAGCTTATGTGTGTATGTATGAACGTTCTCTCTATAAGTACGAGAGGTGCCAGTACGGAATTTCATGCTCAAACGAGATGTCACGTAAATAATTTTTCAGAGGAGCACCAGACCAAGACGGTTTTGACTATTTCGACTAATCCCATTTTTTGCCTTTATGCTTTAAAAGTTTCGCGCAGTAAAAAACTACGCTAACTTTTATGATCCATTTGTCTATACTTGACCTTTTTCTCAGACTTTAAACGACAATAAATAAAAAACCTTTAGCGGTAGAGGGCTCGAAACAGTTTGCAAATTTAGTGCTAGCTAGTACTAAATTTGCAATCTGTTTCAAAAGTACTAACGACTCGAGATTATAGACTTGAGTCTATTTACTTAAAGGTACCTAAAGGTAAATAGATTCAAAACCCAATTTTGAGTCTATTTACTTTGATGCATCTTTGCTAAAACAACAATAGCGTGTTTTGGGTCCTAAATTTGGGCATCAAAATGCATCATTTCGAGCAGATGGAGTGAAAAGAGTATTCTTATCTTATCTTGTTAAAAGAGAACTCAATAAAAAATAAAAATAAAATTAAGGAGTTATAATTAGCCTAACCTTTAAGGTAAGCACATTTTTTTTATATTAATTTGTTTTTTTATAGCCGAAAGTTTTGTGAGCAGATTCAAATTGTTGATACAGCAATCTTAGTGCTAAGCCTATAAGAGTCGCTACTGTCAGGAACACAACTGCAAGTAAAGCAAATACGTCGAGGAGCAAGTAGTCGACCACCGAAGCGTCTGCGAGCGGAGACCGGAGGTGAGCGGTGCCGTACTTTGCTGTGTACTCGATCCAGTAGATTGCCTTCTCCAGACCGCCCTCGCGCTGCTCCGCCATGATTTGGGAGAGCCTCTCAATATTGTTCCGGTAACTGCACATAATAAGTAATATTTTAGCGTTCCTAAATAAAAGATATTACGAAAAACCATCGTACTGGCTACATCAAAGATTGTATGTTCAGATATCGTCCCCTAGCTTACAACACCGGTTAAGTCATTTTTACCAATTTTACAGGTGTGACCAATGGTTAGACGCGCAATGAGCAGCTCCATCTAATGGCATTAAAATGTGAAAACCGCCAATTTTCGACTTGAGCGGTGTTATAAGCTAAGGGACGATATTTGTTTTAGTGTCTTGGATCGTTATTAGATTTAAATTTGACATATACATGCAGGTCGTCCTAAGACTGCATCACTAATTTCCGACTTAAACTCGAATTATTAGAACCTAGCAGGTAGAGCATCATCTAGATAATATCCAGATCCGACACGAATGATGTACACATTGTTAGTGAGATATATATCTATAAAGATGCCATTGTTTATGTTAAAAAATCCATTCAGACTGTGAGGTTTTATCTGTATTGATGTATGAATGTAGGTCAGTCACGGGAAGAATGACTTAATTGATATTACCTCTTATCTTTGGCTACTGAGATAATGGCTTCACGAAGGTCGTCTTCATTTAAAGCATTTATTTCAAACTGTTTGCCGATGCCAAAAGTCTCGATCTTATCTGCATTGTAGAACTGATCCGCAAATATTGGAAGAGCAATCATAGGGACTTTGGCGGCTATGGCTTCGTCTATGGATTGCAAGCCACCTTGCATTATGAAAACTTTTATTTGTGGATGATCTGAAATAAAAATATTAGGAATTAACATTTTATTAAAGATTGCAATTCGTGAAACGCGAAATATTGAAGCAGTACTGCATAAAATCTTAAATTGGAATATTAATTGGCACTGCAGTTCTATCGGTACCGGCCACCGCCGTCACTAGGTAATATGAATAAAATAATAACTTAACGACGACCTCTGTGGCGCAGCGGTTAGGGCATCTGCCTACCATGCAATAGGTCCCGGGTTCGAGTCCCGGCTGGGAATAAAAAAAATGGATGTTTACATGTTTGTGACGTCACTGTTTCTGGTTCCCACGACACAGGGTATCCTATCCTAGTGTCGGGCCAGAAGCTATGTAGGTGCCTGTATGTAAATGTTTATGTTTAAATTTAAAAAACATGAAACTTACGAAGCAAATCGTTTTGTGGCAGCCATTTTTCTGTTCGTACGTTTTTAGGTTTGTTTGGGAATTCGCCTCCGTTCCATTTTAATAACACGTCGTATGGGAGTGATTCAAAGACCTTGACAAATGTTTTTACGGCTTCCGGGGACATGTCTGAGAACTTCATCTTGGACCCCAAGCTTAAGTAAACGACTCCGTTACTAGATGAGTTTAGGTATGATTGAAGGTCCTGTAACAGATTTCAAATTAGGTACAAAACTCGCGTCTTTTAAAGGAGCACCGGGTCCTCACAAGGCTCGATTACTTAATTATTACTCACCTTTTGGATTGGTTTTGGCTTTTTCACGTGCTGTGCCCCCATGTAGATAATAGAAGGAGGAACTGGCCGGTTACTGTCCCAAATTTGATGTACACTCACAATCATTAACTGAACATTCTTCCGCAATTCTCGACTAGTCGGAGCATGTTCACCTATATATTTGCGGATCAATTCATCGCCTCCTGCCTCTACATTATTGATGTCATTAATCAGCATTGCAGCCTTGTATACCAAAGAAAGTTTATCTAATATAGAGAGATTCTTAAACTTTAATGCATTATAATCAGGCATTAGAGTTGGATGTATTGGAGCACCCATCCTTAACAAATTGCTATCACCAGCAAAAAAAGAACTAACTAGTATGATAGGCGCTTTGAAGCGTGCTGCTAATACTAACTGAGAAGCTACGCAAGCCTCAGTCAATATGACATCGAAGTGCTGACTCTCGTCATTGATCATGGCGTGCACCTCTGGTCTTTTGAGAAATGTCTCAATAATTTGATAGTGAGCTTTGTGGACAGCTCGCCAAAAACCTATTGGCTCTAAATTCAATTTGTCTCCATCCTTTACGTACTCTTTGTATCTTTGTTCAAATATATTGAATGCTTTATCATGGATATCAATATCTGTGACATTTTGCATAGGCTTAGCAGCTTCAGCGCTCAGCACAACAAGCTCGTGTCCTCTCTTGGCAAGCGCTTCAGTTATCACATGGAACACTTTCTGGTGGCTGTGAAACGGCACTGGGTACATACACAATATCCTCGCGGCTTCACCAAAACTGATTAAATGAATTACACCAAACACGAGTATTATTGATGAAATCCGTAGCATGCTCATGATTCTATAGCGTGCACTATGGACAGCGGCTGGTTACTGATTGCCGATATTTACTTACTCTAAAATCAGTACCACATAGAGATGTGATGATTCTACTCGGGTATTTAACCCCAATTGAATCATGTGTTGCTAAAAAAAACAAGGAACCATTTTTTCAAATTTCACTTTTCAACGGTATTCGATTATGACCATAAAGCCACATTTGCAAAAATCACACAAATCCTATGGGGTTTTCATAGTAGGAACGTGTTGCTCTTAGCACAGAATTATGCCAAAACAACACATCTCCAGCCATTGTGTTTTGCCATCACATGGCAAAACCAAAATTTCTGCCGCAAGTTTGGATTATGTGCCTATCCCGATGGTAAGAAACCATTAAATATTTTAAAAAAAATTAAAATTTCGGAAAATTAAAGAATTACATGCTGGACGAGGACCATATTAAAAACTTCTATGAAGAAATTTTCAACTGCCCAACCACGCGCACACTATAAACTCCAACATTCCTGCATCGCGCAAGCAAAAGCTTACACATGACTTATAATAAATACAACGTCCAACAAACCACAGTTGGACCGGCCCGTCCCCAGGCATACGAGTACGATCTGCCTGGCGGGAAACCCTTTATAGTGGAAGAGCACGATCACCCGCTCTTCCCTATAATGCCTATGTCCTACAGTGTTCGTCAAATGGTTGATGGTGATATACGTAAGTGTAAGTCGTATTTTCGTTCGCTAAAATAGATTGCTGAAAAAGTCTTGCTGTGAGTCAAAATAAATATTTCCGTACAATGGTCAATCATTGTATGTTTACCAAAACATAGATAACCACGGATATCGTACCATTTGGAAAATGGGTTCTATTTTTGTTTGGTGTTTACTTGTTTTGGGTATTTACCCACGACCCAACTCTAGTACTAGATAAACTAATTTTATGTTTTTTTAAGTTGCGATGGGTGGGTCATTTTATTCAAATAAAATGAGATGACTATTCGATAAAAAATAATCGATTCAAACTACTAAAAAGAGTAATTACTTTTTAAATTATAACTGCACACCAAATATTAAAGGGACAATACATACATACATAAGCTCACGCCTGTATCCCAGAGGGGTAGGCAGAGACCAGAGACGGCCACCTGCCACGATTCTGACAAATCACTTTCACTTCATCGACAATTTGCATTGCTCATCTTTTGCTACGTTTCCCTCCGCGTGAGTAATGATAATGACATCACACTCCAGATTATATACGAGTAATATGCTACTATTTTACCCGCACAACATCCTGAGCGAATCCAACCGTCTAACTTTATTCGAATTCTAACTTTTATCGAACAATTGTCCATCCCTAATTTGATTTGAACCAATCTAGAATCCGCGATTTGCGGAAAGCAATGCGCTTGCATTGCAGACTGAGGGCCGATTTCTGAATTAAGAATTTCACGTAAGTAAATACCTAAGTAACGTTCTGTCACGCTCTTTTCTGAGAAATTCGTCGAGACAGCAGTAGAGTTAAGCAGTTACCTAACTAGCGAAATTCTCAATTTAAAAATCGGCCGTGAGTAGGTACAACGGCCCGTTGCTGTTGATCGCCCAATTTTATTACTCGAACGCTGTTTGTCAAAAGAACGCAATATCTCAACGATTCGATTGTTTGTCCATCCCATCGCTATTCAGCTGTTGACCTTTGTTCCATTTATTTTAACTATACATCACACACTCATGCACACTACGGAAATCTTAGTCCGAGTCCAGACGCGTGTAAAGTGTAACGAAACATTACGTCACATGAATGCAACGAGAATTGCTAATAAAAAGGAAAATAAAATAATTTTTTTCAACGTAAAGTATTTACAATCTGTTTGGTGGATGTACTATGTTAGCCGCTGCTTTTGGGCCGTATTTGTAGTGGAAAAAAGGCAGCGGGAAAAAAAAAACTCCACTTTCCGGCCATTTTTTGTATAGTATTGCGCAAGGCGAGGGTTGACAGTCGGGGTTATTCACCAACTGGATACACATGACTGGACACACCTGTGCCGAGTTGGTTAAACTCAAATAAGTATCATTTATTCTTTCGTCATCTGGACACACAATAGCATATTTCATTACAAGTGCGGAAAGCCTGTCATTGCAACGAGTTCCGACGAAATGTTTACCCGAGCCGAGGCGCAGCCGAAGGCGAGGGTTGACAGTCGGAACAAGTTGCAATATTTGACGATTTGCGAAAAAATGAAGTAATTTAGAAATAATAAATAAATATAACTTTATTTCGGATTAATGTCCATAAAAGTAAGCGGTACAAAAATTAAAACTATATTTTTAGAACTACTTGTATAATCAAAGTAGGGTCAGAAGGTACATTAGTACTAAGATTACAAGATACTTTTATCCAACACTTGTACGTATCAGTCAAAAAGAGCCTGTCAGACAGCTCTCTTATTATTGAGTTTCCACACGTGGCAACCGTGTCCATAAAGAAAAAGAAATAATAATAAAGAAAATTTTTTGAAAATTTTTGGTGCCAACCGTAAAAGAAAATAAGCATAAGCAGAGATTTTTTTTTTCTTTACCCATTCTGGGTAGGCAAAGTGTACTAAGCCCATACAGCCAAGTCTTCAGTAGAATTTTTTTAATGATATGAAATGAAAATTAAATTTAATGAGAAGAAATGAAACCTAACCTAACTCATTGAATTAAATCATTAAATCTGATATTGAAACAAATTAGTAGCTTCTTTGTAGAAATATTTGCATGAATCATAAAAACTTCGTGGTTGATTTTTTCTTTTTAATAGACATTATTTTGACAGTTGGGAAAGAGAACGCACGAGTGCGGAAAAGGTAAAGAAAAATCGCGAGTGTGTAATAGCCCACTTCCCGAACGCTATACGTCCCTGCAATACGCCACTATTTGAGCAACTGTGTTAAAAAATAATTTTGAACTTATTTATATCAAAGTATAATATGGTAGGATTCCATGATTGCCATACCTCACTTTAAAAGTCAAACCAACACCCAGTATGGATAACCTGAAGAATGGGTCACTTGAAAACAGTTTTTTTACTATAGACTACTTTTTTTAGTCTGGCCGCAAAACATCACTATGTTTGTCTATTTTTGACTGCCTCGTTGGTCTAGCTGTGGAGGCGCTTAACTAGCAAGCCAGAGGTCGTGGGTTCGATTCCCACAGGGGGCCGCGGTACATATGCCCAAATAGCCTTAGTATGGGAGCTTGCCTGGTTACCATAGCACAGGGTATCCTAGCTTGGGACCAAGACATGTGACTTTGTTTCGTGAAAGTTATTTATTTTCTAATAGTACACTAATGCTTATCATGGCATACATATTGTTGATTGCACTCACGGGTCTTATTAGGTAGGTACTATATTCTATTTACTGAAGCGAACGACTAAAGGTAAACAAAGACACAGCATCTCTCAAACTTACATCTCACTCAAAATAGCTCATGCACGCAGCTTTGCTTGCATCGTATACATCGGTTTGGCAGAATCAGCGTTGGGTCCGGCTCGCTCGCCCATATTTTCCGTTTCGTAATAACAAACACAAAAGTATAACAACGACTGGACTATGGATCAAAAAACTTTACCAATACCTTAATTACAATTATGAACAGACTAAAGAGAAGTTGCACTCCCATCAACTACAACGTCAATCGTGAGTAAATATGGCGTCGGGGTGGCTATCTTACTTTCTTTTGTCTTTAATTAAAAAAGAGGTTCGTAGTCAGCTCTCCATACTTCTTCCTACACTTCGCGTAGCCCATTAGCATAAAATAGTCTATCATAATCGGCCTTTAAACAAAAGTCCGTCATCTTTCCTAGTTGCGAACATATTTGGCAGCAGTAGGATCGCTTTTATTTGAGGACCACTGAAATTTTAGGTATTTTTTGGGGCATAGATCTCTTAAGCAAATGGTATTTTCATGATAAAATAAAATATTTAGTTAAATCAACTGCAAGTGGGGGATAAATCAGGTAATAGCAGTGTTATTGTGTCTATTGCCTAATGGTATTTATTAAGCATATCGTTTTGTATAACTTTGCTAAATATTATGCAGTGTTATAAATGTGGCATATTGAAAAACCAAATTTTTGACATGTTGACACTTAGTCGTTCGCTTCAAAAAATAGACTGTAGTACCATAATTGGGTATTTGACAGGATGTCAAATGAGTTACTTTTAAAAAACGGAATTTTGTATGAAAATACTTGCTTGTGACGTCACATTTCATGGCACTCTTTTTATGTTTCATTTATTTAAAAATTGTAATAAATAGTAAATGATTAAACGAAATACATTTTCCGAATCATTTTGTAATTTTTGTTTTAATCGAGCATCTCAAATAATTTATTGTTGATAGCGTCAAATACCGTATTGAGATCATTTAAGAAACTGTAGTCAGACTGGAGTTTTGTTTCGCTGTCTTTTGCTCCAATACATCTCAATCCGAGGATAGCAGATCACATCATTGTACACTGACAATCAATTAGGAGAATGTAAATTCTTACGTTGAAATAATTATGATTGATGATAGATTCATTGAAAGATATATTTCGTCCGGTTTCACTTGATTGAATAGTCACGGGAACTTCAACGTATCATCATCAACCCATTATGTCCCCACCGAGGGGCACGGGTCTCTTCCCTGAGGAAGGTATAGGCCATACTCCACCACGGGGGCCAAGTCCGGATTGGTAGAGGCTTGTAAGACTAGTGGCTGGTCTTACTGTCAGAAGTTTTCAAGCCGCCCCTAAAGGCCTCTGACTTGGCTTAACGACTGCCATCTATCGACGGCAGCCGGCACCGTACCTTGCGAAGCACGGAATCGCTCGGAATAAATGCCACTAGCGTTAGTCATAGACGGTGACCCATCCATGGACTGAACGCGCCGTATGTTGCTTAACTTTAGTGATCGTTCAAGATCACTCAGGCAGCCCAGGCTACGAGCGATTCAACGTATGTGCTACATTAATTGTGGCATAAACTTTCATTCGAAGTTCCTAAATCATGTCATCACAAACAGTATGGTCAACACCAACCCAGCATATTATTCAAGGTTGGCGACTTGAGCCATTTACAAGTGCACGGACAGGGCCACCAAAACGTAAGCAGCGCATCGCATATACCTACATATAAGTCCTTCCTACTTAGGCCTCAGAGGCCTTCTCTCAAAGAGAGTCCATACTCTGGCGATATGCCCATATTGCCCATGCTTTAATCACTATGCGGATTCATGGGACACATCCACTGCGGATTTATTTATTTATTTATTGATACTTTTATTGCACTTACATTGGCGATTGGCGATTTCAAGCGCCGTGGTGTTGAATAGTTCAGACGCTTAGATTTCTTTACAATGCTTTCCTTCACAACTAGCGAGTGGTATTGCTAACTTCACAAATGTACTTAAAAAACAATGTCATAGGTACATGCACGCTCTGCGAATTGAACCTCGCTCTCCCGCTTGTGCTACCCACTAGGCTACCACCGCTCTAAATTGCAAAGCAAATCCTGTCGGAATACTGATGTTTGTGATAGCAATTTGTATGGAATTAAATGACAGTTAGACGATTGGTATCTGGTTCTGGTTCAGGACTCGATGAGCATATTGCAGGTGTTGACCTATTAAACCTACAGAACCAAATAAAGGTATGATAATAATTCGAGCTCTACAGGAAAATATTTGTGTTTGTTTTGTTTACATTACAGTGTTCTTTACCTTTTTATCTGTCTGCAATTGGGTTCAAAGACATTTATTTATCATAAAGAACTTACGGTTCACTTAATTAATGAGAAAAACAAAAACTTAAAATTAGCTTAAATTAATTCCTGTACATATTCTTCAAAACAATGTAATATACAGGGCTACAGGGAAAGTCGTACGGAATATTAAAGAAGGTTATTATTTAGGTCATTTCTGATGGATTTTATTCTATTATATTGTTACCGAAAATTAACCGTTATGGAGATATTTAATATTAAAGATTTTAAAAAAATATCAATTTTTTTGGCTTTTTAATTGATTTCTTTTCAGAATCGAACTCCTAAAGTGTTTTTTTTTATGTATTTAGTTAAAAGGCATGTCAATTGATAAAAAAATATCAGCAAAAGCTGCACCCATCTACTACTAACAGCTTTAAAAAACTGCTCGGCAACGGCTAAAATTAAATATTTTTCTCTAAATATTTTTCACTTTGAAGCTCTTAAAAAAAATATGGTGTGGAACTTATTCTGCAAATAATTATAAAAACTTCTACGACTCTTTAACTATTCAAAAAGGTATAAAATTTAATGGGCATGTGCATAACATTTTAAAATAATGTTATTTGAGTAGGCTCTAGTGGTAGTTGTACATAACTGAACTTCTATACAAAAAAAATCTTTTTACTTCCTGGCACCTTTAAACTATGTAAAAAGGTGTTCAGCTATTTCAGTCTTTTTTTTTAGAATATTCTATCTATCTATTATTTTTGTGTTAGTCTGCTCGTGTGATTCTTCCGTGGTAGATGCGTTATACGTGCTCTTCGATAATTTCCCGTAAAACGCGACTTAGCTTGGATTTTTGTATTTATTCATCTTCATACTGAGACTTGGCTTGGATTTTGGACTGATTCAGTTTCATTCTGTGACTTGAATGGTGAGATACATGAAAACTTTTTGAGGGAGGAGTTTCTATTTTTATTGCATTGAGTAACGGTTAATTTTTGGACCCTATATCTATATATATAAAAGGAGAAGCTGACTGACTGACATATCAACGCAGGGCCTAAACTATAAGGGTCAGAAACTTGAAATTTTGCACAAGGGTTCTTTTTGTAACGGAGGGGAGCACTAAGAAAGGATTTTTGAAAATTAATCCCCTAAAGGGGTAAAATGAAGGTTCAAAGTTAGTATGAAACTTGGCCGTTTTTGAAGTTATTCGTATGAAATTTGGTACGAACGTTCTTCATCTAAAATAATGAAATACATGTAAAATTGTTTTTTAAAAATCATCCCTTAAGGGGGAAAAGGGGGGTGCAAACTTAGTATGAAACTTTGCCGTTTTTGAAGTTATTCGAATGAGATTCAATAGAAAAGTCCTTCATTAAAAGTTATGAGAAACATGTAAAATAGTTTTTCGAAAATCATCCCTTAAGGGGGCAAGAGGGGGGTGGAAAGTTAGTATGAAGCTTTGCCATTTTTGAACCTATTTGAATGAAATTCAGTAGGAAGGTCCTTCATTAAAATTCATGAAAAACGTGTAAAGTAGTTTTTCGAAAATCATCCCTTAAGGGGGTAAGAGGGGGTTGCGAAGTTAGTATGAAACTTTGCCGTTTATGAAGTAATTCGAATGAAATTCAGAATGAAAGTCCTTAATTGAATGTCTTGAAACACATGTAAAATAGTTTTTCGAAATTCATCTCTTAAGGGGGTAAAAGGGGGGTGCAATGTCAGCATGAAACTTAACCATTTTTTAAGTTATTCGAATGAATTTCAGCATGAAGGTCCTTCATTGAAAGTCATGAAAGATGTTTAAAGTAGTTTTTTGAAAATCATCCCTTAAGGGAGTAAGAGGGGGTTGCGAAGTTAGTATGAAAGCTCTTTCGCATGCGCTAAAAGTATCCCTATTGCAAAGACGTTTGCAAAGAATGCAAACACTTTACTCAACTAAAGCCCATGCGGACGTAGTCGCGGGCAACAGCTAGTCTATATATATAAAAGGAGAAGCTGAGTGACTGACTGACTGACTGACTGACATATCAACGCAGGGCCTAAACTATAAGGGTTAGAAACTTGAAATTTTGCACAAGGGTTTCTTTTGTAACGTACGGGAGCACTAAGAAAGGGTTTTTGAAAATTCGTCCCTTAAAGGGGTAAAATAGGGGTTCAAAGTTAGTATGAAACTTTGCCGTTTTTGAAGTTATTCGAATGAAATTTGGTACGAAGGTTCTTCATTTAAAATGATAAAATAGGTGTAAAATAGTTTTTTAAAAGTCATCTCTTAAGGGGTAAAAAGGGGGGTGCAAACTTAGTATGAAACTTTGCCGTTTTTGAAGTTATTCGAATGAGATTCAATATGAAGGTCCTTCATTAAAAGTTATGAGAAACATGTAAAATAGTTTTTCGAAAATCATCCCTAAAGCTAAACGTCCACCGCATCGGAACCGCTCCGTACGGAGCGGACGGATTTGTTGCTTTGTATTGATTTCTATGGTACTGCGTGCACTGGATCGGCATTTCTGCTTCGGAGTGCGAGATTCCGAACGCTTCGAGTTCTGACGTGTTTGCCACGCTTTTGCATGAATGAATGCTTTGAAAATACCGATATTGCCGACGGCAAATCCGAATGCAGTAGACGCACCCTTTCGGCATTTTGTAAATGCCGACGGCCCGTACGGTGCGGACGCTCCGATTCCGATGCGGTGGACGCATAGCTTTAAGGGGTAAGAGGGGGTGCAAAGTTAGTATGAAACTTTGCCGTTTTTGAAGTTTTTCGAATGAAATTCAATATGAAGTTCCTTCATTAAAATTTATGAAATTCATGTATTTTTTTTTTAAATCATCCCTTAAGGGGTAAAGGGGGTGCAAAGTTAGTATAAAACTTTGCCGTTTATGGAGTTATTCGAATGAAATTCAGAATGAAGGTCCTTCATTGAATGTCCTGAAACACGTGTAAAATAGTTTTTCAAAAATCATCTCTTAAGGGGATAAAAGGGGACTGCAATTTTAGTATGAAACTTAGCCATTTTTGAAGTTATTCGAACGAAATTCAGCAAAAAGGTTCTCCATTGAAAGTCATGAAAGACGTGTAAAGTATTTTTTCGAAATCATCCCTTAAGGGGGTAAGAGGGGGTTGCGAAGTTAGTATGATAGCTCTTTCGCATGCGCTAAAAGTATCTCTATCTTATTTGCAAACACTTTACTCAACTAAAGCCCACGCGGACGTAGTCGCGGGCAACAGCTAGTAATATAATAAAATCCATCAGAAATGACCTATGTACACAATAACCTCTTTTAATACACGGTGGCCGGGGGAATGACGTCAAAAAAAAATAATTAGGTCCCTCGTGTCATGGGGTATCCGAATCACCCCCATGTATGTTCCGCGATTTTTCAAAGTTTCGGAGTTATGATTTTTTTTCTGAATTTTTATGAATTTTCGCCTTATCAATTTTGAAAATTTTTAAAAAAAAAACTAGAAACTTTTTTCAATTACTTTTTTTTGTAACTGAATCTTCGCAAGTTGTTCTTCTATGCATAAAATAATCAGCTTCGTAACTTTGATAAAAGTTATTAAAGTGTTGGTCTAAAGTCAAAAATTTACGTTCGGTAAATTATGACTTGAATTTTCAAAAATAAATTAAAAATCCAAACAGATGTTTTAATGGTTTCTTAGTTAGCCTCAGAAATGCGCAAGACTCTCAGATTTCATAATCATTAAAAAAAAGTACTGCTTAACGAGCTACTTTGTGTACATTCGGCCTTCGAAGACAGCGAGGTGAAGAATTATTAAAATTAACATATTTTTTTTCTGCCATTTCGTCTTTTCTTAGGTTATTAATGAACGAGTCGTCATCATCATGATGAATAAAAGTGGTTTTGTCAATAAAACACAGATTAAAAAATTTGGAGGCATTTTCCGTTTTACAGTAATTAATTTTGCGCTTTCAGTTCTCGTGGGTCATGGGTTGTAAATGCAGACGCAACTTTTTACCTGTAATAACAATAGTCTTTGAGGATAGGAGGCCGCCGAACTATTGCTATCTCTCTCACTCTCAGCGGTAAGAGTGAGAGGGGCAGCGCAGCAGAAGCGAACACAAAACCCAGTTTGTACCTCAGTCGTTCTCACTTTGTGTTTACTGCTACACGTGTCTTCATTTTGTTTTACCTCACTGTCTCGCTTTGTCCGCGGATTCCGCTGCCTACTTATTTGACTACTTTGCTCGTTAATTGGACTGTGTCTTGCATACTGATTTGGACTTTGTTTACTTGGAAGTGTAAAAGATGAGTTACACGTTAAGTGAATACGCAGAAATGCACTATTTTTATGGAGTTGCACAAGGAAACGGCCTTGAAGCAGCGCGACTGTATCGCGAACAACTTCAACGTCGTGGTGGGCCGCAACCTGAGCATTATCCCGACGATCGCGTTTTTATTAACACGCACAATACCTTAATGGGAGGCCGCATTTCTGGCCAACGAGGCGATAGGGAAGGAATCCCTAGAGTTGACCCGGATCGCAGAGAATTTGTGCTCGAAGAAGTTCAACGAAATCCTTCCACGAGTACCAGAGCTATGGCTCGTACTCTGAACATCCCAAGAACTTCTATCCAAGACATACTTCACGATGAAGGATATCATGCGTTCCATATCCGACGAGTCCAAGCTTTACTGCCTACAGACTACCAATTGCGCATTGATTTCTGCCAAACAATGCTACAAAAAGAACAACAAGATCCTGGATTTTTCAATAAAGTTTTATGGTCATATGAGTCACGTTTTGAGCGCACTGGAATTTTCAATATTCATAATTACCACACGTGGGCGGTTGAAAATCCACACGAAATGAGAGCGTCGACGTTTCAACATCGTTTCAGCGTTAACTTGTGGTCTGGTATTCTCAATGGCGAACTGATTGGTCCATTTGAATTGCCGTCCAGATTAAATGGAGAAAGATACCGACACTTTCTGGAACATGAACTTCCATTGTTGCTAGAAGACGTGAATATTGAACTAAGACGAACCATGGTTCTTCAAAATGACGGCGCTCCATGTCACTACGCAACGCAAGTCCGAAATTATTTAAATGAGGCGTACCCCAATAGATGGATCGGACGCGGCGGACCAATATCGTGGCCTCCACGCTCACCTGACCTCAACCCCATGTATTTTTTTATTTGGGGCTATTTTAAGGAAATAGCATACGCCAGAGAAAGTGGGAGTGAACAAGAGCTGAGGCAGAAATTAACAGAAGCCGAACGTGTTGTAAAGGAAAACAGAGCAGCTTTTAGACGGGTGTAGAATGTGTATTGCTGCTGGAGGTGGCAACTTTGAAAACCTATTATAATAAACATTTTTTTTACATTTTAATGTGTGTTTTATTGACAAAACCACTTTTATTCATCATGATGATGACGACTCGTTCATTAATAAACTAAGAAAAGACGAAATGGCAGAAAAAAAAAATTGTTTATTTTAATAATTCTTCACCTCGCTGTCTTCGAAGGCCGAATGTACACAAAGTAGCTCGTTAAGCAGTACTTTTTTTTAATGATTATGAAATCTGAGAGTCTTGCGCATTTCTGAGGCTAACTAAGAAACCATTAAAACATCTGTTTGGATTTTTAATTTATTTTTGAAAATTCAAGTCATAATTTACCGAACGTAAATTTTTGACTTTAGACCAACACTTTAATAACTTTTATCAAAGTTACGAAGCTGATTATTTTATGCATAGAAGAACAACTTGTGAAGATTCAGTTACAAAAAAAAGTAATTGAAAAAAGTTTCTAGTTCTTTTTTTAGAAATTTTCAAAATTGATAAGGCGAAAATTCAGAAAAAAAATCATAACTCCGAAACTATGAAAAATCGCGGAACATACATGGGGGTGATTCGGATACTCCATGACAAGAGGGACCTAATTTTTTTTTTTTGACGTCAATCATCCGGCCACCGTGTATAAGACTTTCCCTGTAGCCCCGTTTATTAACGTTAATTATAGTTTTAGACTCTGGCTATGTCCATGCTCTGATGTTAAGGAGTCATGATTTTGTGCCAGCCTTTCGAACTGAAGAAGTATGTACCGTTCGATTCGAAACAAAGGCTCAAGTAAATTATCTGCTTCTTTTTGTCGGTCAATGTGAGTTATCGGGATTATTTGAAATGCCGTGGTACCCTCTTGTTCGTAACCTTAGGTACGTAACCTTATACCAACTCATTCCGAGCATCCTACAATTGCACCATATTTCAAATCCGCCCACATTTTATCTCTGACAGAAGGCCTGTGCTGTGATACAAAAATACATTTGACCACAGGCGAGACGCAACACGGAAGCATCCTTATTCGAATAAAAAGGAAAGCAAGCAAACAAACAAATATAACATATTCCATATTGTATATTTGCTCTATTACAAACTGTATTGGACAACATAAAGTGCTACATTAATTTACAAAGAGAACTCAATAAACTGAAATAAAAAACTAATTTAATGAATTGTTAATCCTAGCCTGTACATTTTAAATTTAATAACTAATTGGTCTTTTTAATCCCTTTAGTTTGGTGACCTATTTTAAATTGTTTAAAGAAGAATCTTATTGTTAAGACTAAAAGAGCCACTGTTGTTAATAAAACAATTGCAAGTAAAGCGAATACGTCTAGCAGAAAGTAGTCGACCACCGAAGCGTCTGCGAGCGGAGACCGGAGGTGACCGGCGCCGTACTTTGCTGTGTACTCGATCCAGTAGATTGCCTTCTCCAGACCGCCCTCGCGCTGCTCCGCCATGATTCGGGAAAGTCTCTCAATATTGTTCCTGTAACTGCAGATAATAAGTCATATTTTAGCGTTTTTTATAAAAGATATGCCCAACAGCCGTCGTACTTCCACTAGCTATAATTAAACAAATGTGTAAGGTGGTATGTTTGTTTGCAGATGTTTGTTTCAATGTCTTGGATCGTAGGTTTTGGGTTTAAATATGACATATATAGGTTGTCCCAAGATGCAACGTCTGGCCGTAATGGTTTATAGACCAGAAAATAACAGAACAAATCGTTTTTGTAATCTTCAAATTAATGGTGGCGATAAAACAGGTCTTCGCTTGAAGTTCTGTCCGAGGAGTCCAACCGGGTTTCGCCCTAATTAGAACAGCTTAAATCATGGTGAGAAATATAAGTATTCTGTCTCTCGACGATCTAGGCAGACTCTTCCGAATAAAATCTAGGAATCACACTATTTCGGAATTTCGTTAATAAGTGTAGTGCTAACGAAGTTATTGTTTCACCTCTAATGATCCGCTAAGAAATCTAAATTCAACAAATGCGACCGCCTAAGAGGCTCAACGCGTCTCCTGTGCAAATGTTATCACTAATTTAGCCGTCTCTGGTAGTTGATACGAAATAAGGTCAAAGAGTTTAATTAAACGCATCGATCGTCATTGAGTGGAAAAAAACTCAATTGATTATTACCTACCTCTTATCTTCAGCTACTGAAATAATGGCTTCACGAAGTCCGTCTTCACTTAACGCATTAATGTCCAGCTGTTTGCCAATACCAAAAGTCTTGAACTGCTGTGCGTTGTAGAACTGATCGGTGTATACAGGTACACCAACCATAGGAACTTTGGCGGTTATGGCTTCGTCTATGGATTGCAGACCAGCTTGCATTACAAATACTTTTATTTTGGGATGGTCTGAAACAAAATTACTATCATATAAATAAAAGAAAATCTAACCGCTTGCTTACGTGAAGGTCACCTAACAGAATACCCCTAAAAACTGGCTGAGCGCGAGTCGGACTCGCGCACGAACGGATCCGTACAATTACAAAATGTTAAAAACTTCAAGCGTCTATTTGTTGCCCTTTCGCAAAATCACGTCTATATCCCGGGTAGGCAGATACCAGGGACTGCCATTCGATACAATCCTGACAGATCATTTTCGCTTCATTGACGTTTATTAGTCCTTGCATGTACAGTCGACAGGACGTCAATCTTCACATTTTACTTGAAAAGTCGCCCGTAATGCAACGGAGTAGAGTGCATGGGTGTATTTGTATACCATGATGTGTTGTCGACTGTACGCACGCCGGTTTCGGGTAAGATGAGATTCACTAATAAAAAAAGAAAATACAACTCTTGTAAAACAACACGACACACCTTTAACCTTTTAACAATCTTTAAAAATATTGGGTTGAATATTTATTGGCGCTACAGCAAAATATAAAACTTACGGAGAATATCATTTTGCGGCAGCCACTTCTCTAATCGCACATTTTTTGGTTTGTTTAGAAATTCGCCTCCGTTCCACTTCAATAATACATCATATGGGAGGGATTCAAATACGTTGATAAATATTTGCACCACTTCCGGAGACAGATCTGAGAACCTGATCTTGGATCCCAAACTTATGTAGACGACTCCGTTACTAGAGGAGTCTAGGTATGCCTGCAGTTCCTGTAACAGATTTCAAATTAGATTCAAGTGCCGCATCTTAGGAAGTTACCGGATATGAAAATGGTACGGTACGAAAATGAGGATGCGATCGCCCGCATAAGTACAGTGATAGTTTTTGGGGATGGATGGGTGGGAGTTGGGACGTCCTACTCGGGAAAGAAAAAAAATTTTTCAAAGCTTCTTATTACGCAAACGAACCCTAAATAAAAAAATGCTCTTCCTACACGAAAAATATTTTTTAACGATCAATTTAACGATACCCAATATGATGTAGGCAAAAAATGGCATCTGTAATTTACTTTTAAGGTACCCTAAAAATATTTTTATTTAATTTTTATTCTACCGTTTTTGAACTAAAACTTTTGTAAGCACAACACATTGTAAAGTTTTAGTCCGGATCCACTTACGGGTGTTGTTTTATCGGGCGAGTCCGACCAGGTACCGTTTTGTTGGTACCTATGACTAATTGCATGTATTTACCAAACTTCAGCTTTCTAGTACCTACTAATCGACAGACAGACGTATGGACGTGGCGAAACTATAAGGGCTTCTTGTTGACTGCGAAACCCAAAAAAAGGTGGGACTATTAGTGATCGATAGAATTAAAGTCTTAGGTACTTTAGAATTACTATAAAAAAACGTACCTATATAACCAAATCGCGTTTTGCGTTTTGTCGAGTACAGAGTAATCTAATTGAACAGTGATATACTTTATTTAGATACAATATACACCTAAGGTGCATTTGTCTATACTTGAGTATTGCGGTAAACAACAATGGCGTACCAATAAAATTTGACACTTACGGGGTTGGGAAACAGTGAATGAGCTATTTGAGATTAGCAATATTTATTGGTGAATGAATGAACTGGGTTTTAGAAATGTTCATGAATGTGATGATTGTTACTTGGAGATACATCATAGATTATTATGTTAATAAAAAAATCAATCTTTAGCTTGCTATTAGCAGAAATAACATAAAAATTACCCACAATTTGAAATACCTACTACAAATTCAAAGGTAATGAACACCACCATATTCCATAGTGAAATAAAAAATGTAAAAGTAACATATTAAATATTATTTCAAATTTTGTTTAGAAATTAATAAAATTTGCGACTTTTGACCCGATACTACTCAGTATACAAAAAAAAACCCTATTAGGAGGTGCACTTCTGTGCCAGTCGATTCAGTCAGTCGCCAATTTGACACAGTGGAGATTCTCAATACAAGAGGCCAATTTTCTAGTCTAGTCCTAATTAACAAAGTTACGAAGTTAAAGAGGTTCACAAGGTTCAGTGGCGATGTAAGTGAAAATAAAATTATTCCTTCTTTTCTTAGACATTTTTACAAAGTGATTTTTAAATCTCTTCATCATCCTGGTAGTGATTTTTAGGGCTCTTAACCGGAAAATGGGGCCAAATCACGAGTGTAGTCATAACTAGACAGCAATTCCTCTAAAAACCGGAGTTTTTGGCATGAATGCTAGTCCCAAGTTCTTGGCCCTAGGTTTTCGGTCATAGGACCTAAAAGTCTGTGTCAGATGTGCGTGTGCGTGGGCAGGTTAGTATTGCCATATCAAATTACAAAATAGATGGCGCGAGAAAAAAGTTATGTGTGAAAAAATATGGTAGACATTTATTGAACGGATATCTTTGCTGCAGCATAATACAAGGTGTCCCGTAAATCAACGTCAAGCCGGAACCAGGTGAAAAGGCAAGTCATAGTGGTTATCAGAAAAATATAAAAAAAAGTAAAAATTTTTTTTTATATTATTGTTTCAAGACATTTCTCAAACATAATGAAAACTAAAATTAAAATTAAAAATGGGCAATTTTTTTAAGTTATTTTTTTTAAAGTCTCCTTTTCTTCCAAGCTGGAGCAGCTGGTTTTGAAATTTTGTTAACAGTTTGAAGAAGCATTATTCAAAGTTACAAAACAAAAAAAAATTGGAAAAAGGAAAGAGTGGTGGCAACAGGATTTTGATTTTTTTTTAAATGCCTATAACTTTTTTTCGTGCAATTTATTTTTTATTTATTTTTTTGATAACCACTATGACTTGCCTTTTCACCTGGTTCCGGCTTGACGTCGATTTACGGGACACCCTGTATATTCTTTTTTGTGTTTTTTTGAATTTCAAGTCATGATTTATGAGCGCATAAAGAGACGAAGAACACTAACGGTCTTATTAATAACTCTCTAAAAAATATTTTAAATGTGGTCCTTCTAATGTTAAAAAGGCTTAAAAAGGGTTTAAAGAGTTGTTATAACTATTATGATGAGTTATTAACCCATAAACGTTAAAAAGCGTTGATAGCAATCAACGCTTTTACATACGCTGTTTCATTCACTTCAAATTGTTCTTTCATTCACTTGCACCCATCCCTACAACAAAATATCAATACTAATCTGTGTGTTTTGCTAACCTGTGTCCTGATTTTATACTGAATTGCAATTTTGTTTAAAAAAGACATATTTAAAGATATTTTGAGCAGTTTTCTGATTAATTAGATGCGTTAGTGTTTAAACTAGTGTTTAAAACTTATTGTGGTTATCTACGATGTGTGATGTCTTCGGAATGTTGTGATTTGTGCTCGAGTGAGGTTTGTTTACCGCAATACTCAAGTATAGACAAATGAACCTTACGTTACATTTGTCAACATTGTGTGAAAGAAATATGACCAGATGAGAACTGAATTTCTCCTTCAGCCGATACTACGCATTGATGTGAACTGACCTTAGGGATTGGTTTCGGCTTCTTCACGTGCAATGCTCCCGTATAGATAATCGAGGGAGGGACCGGCCGGTTATTGTCCCAAATATGATGTACGTTCACAAGAATCATCTGAACATTCTTCCGCAGTTCCCAAATAGTCGGCGCATTTTTACCGATATATTTGCGAATCAATTCGTTGCCTTCAGCCTCTGCCATTTTAGTGTCGTATAATTTCCTGGCAGTCGTGTATGTCAAAGAAAGTTTATCTAATAGAGAGAGGTTGTGTAACTTTACCGCATTATAATCTGGTAACAAAGTTGGATGTATCGGAGCACCCAACATTAACAAACTGCTATCAACAGCAAAAAATGAGCTCACTAGTATGACAGGTGCATTGAACCGCGCCACCAGTACCAACTGAGGAGCTACACATGCCTCGGTCAGTATGAGATCAAAGTGCTGACTTTCATCTTTGATCAGCGCTTGCACTTCTGGTTTTTCGAGGAATGCCTCAATAACTTGATGGTGCACTGTGTGGAACATGCGCAAAAGACTTAAAGTTTCTACTGTAAACATACTCCCGCCGTTTATGTACTTTTTGTAGTTTTCATCGAAAATATTGAATGCTTCATCGTGGATATCGATATCTGTGACGTTTGGCATAGGCTTAGCAGCTTCAGAGCTCAGCACAACGAGCTCGTGTCCTCTCTTGGCAAGCGCTTCAGTTATCACGTGGAACACTTTCTGGTGACTGTGAAATGGCACTGGGTATAAGCACAATATCCTCGCGCCTTCAGCGAAACTGATTAAATTAATTAAAGTAAACACGAGCATTTTTGATAAAATTAGTTGAGTATTCATGACCACACTTTATCAGCAGTGACTTGTTACTGTTGCCCCAAACGTGACAAGTGGCAAGCCTGTCGCCGTTATCCGGGCACAATTTATCAGCGAATGGAGTTGCTGTACAAACAAACAAATGTACGTAACTAAAAGTCATTGGTACATGCGTGGTTCGAACCCAAACCCTCATGATCTACATTATTAAATTAGAATGTATTTATGTGCTTGCTTTTCTGAGCTTGCACATTCCCACTCTCATCAACAAGTCTCGTAGGTCACAAATAAATGTAGAGATAAACATTTATTTGCGACCTACGCGACTTTTTGGTATAAAATAAAATAGTATTAATAATAATCTAATCTCGATCGATAATAATCTAATAAAGACGACTCTGTGGCGCAGCGGTTAGCGCATCTGCCTACCATGCGCGAGGTCCCGGGTTCGAATCCCGGCTCCGGACAGAAAAAAATGATACCCAGGTCTTGGATGTTTACATGATTGTGACGTCGTTGTTTCTGATTCCCACGACACAGGGTATCCTAGTGTGGGGTCAGAAGCAATGTATGTGCGTGTATAAAAAAAAACTTTTCAACTGCAACTGACAATCTGTGCGGAACGTTCCCGACGCCTCTGGAATATTTCTACGACACCTCAGGGCATCGCGACACACTGTTTGGGAAACCCTGCTCTATTAAATGTTTTAGTAAACAGGATAAATTGTGTGACATTTTAGAGATCTAACTTTTTATTTGTCTCTTGTTTCTTTTTCTTATCTTATCTTACGTCTCTTATCAAAGCTTAAATCTATCTATTTACAGCGAATTAAGTACCATAATGTAATGTAATTAATAATAAATTATTAGTTATTGATTAATTAATTAATTATGAATGTAACATAATTCATTTGACAATAAAAAAATACTTTACTTTACCTAGCTGCGTTTAATTCGCTTCAAATTACAGTCCTGAATAACCCGGTCACCTTGTTTTTTTTTTTGACGCGGGGGATGCTTTACGCACTTCACCGCCCTGCTGTCGGGGGACAACAGAACGGCTTCGTGTGGGACTCCCAGACCCATCGAGCCTCCTGCTCCGGGCCGGACTACCCACTAAGCCCCGCGGTGTTCCTTCCTACTGCTCTACCGGGCCACAGGATAGCCCAGAGGTTAATTCACTGTGACCTGGCAAGATTTCGTCCCATAAGGGACTCTACTGGTGGGGAGCCAGATTGGCTCCCCAGCGAGGCCCCCCGCCCCATCGCCCATACAACGGGGCAAAGAAAATTGGCTCCCAAAACGCTCCCTCCATGTAACATCGACTTTATCTATTATGATCATTTATACACAGGCTACGATCGTTCAGTTGATAATTTTGGCTCTACGTCTACCGCAAGATAAAAAACATTTTATCAGTCTTATTTATTTTTACACCATAGTTAAGTACAAGCTTTTTTATTAAATGAAAAGCAATATTGATATAAATCGGCTTTAATGCGATCTTAAGAGTATTTTAATTGAATTGACTTTTTATAAATAACAGTGTTTAATTGTAGGTAAGACGATTTAATTTATTTTTGTTACAACACTCAAGTTTGGTTGTGTATCATTCTATAACATTCAAAAATTAAAATAGTTAAAAAGAAAAAAATAAGAGGTACCTATCGATTGATCATTATAATCGCAGGTTCCGGCAACCGATTTATTTGGTGCGCATCCCTAATTGCTTCATATTGACAGCTATTGAAACGGACCAATCAAATCTCGACAACTTGTAATTTTTTACATTTCTAATGCGGGCTCCACACTCGCGCCGCAAAAGCCCGTGAAGGCCGCGAACCGCGAATGTGGATGGTTTCGCGTTCTCGCTTCGCGGTGTTCTCGGTCCGGTGGGGCGGTTTCTTGTCCGCTTCAAAGGGAGCGCGAAGCACAAGCGCGAACGCATCCACACTCGCGCTGAGTCCACGTCCATTTTACTCACGTAAATGCGAACGTCGCGAGTATAGATGGCTGAATTTTTCGCGCCGTGCGTGCCCATGCGAGAACTACGGCCGCGAATCGCGGCCGAGGTTCGCGCGCGAGTGTGGAGCCCGCATTATGACAACGCCATCTGTTGCATAATCATTGTTTTAATACAATGATAATTAAGCAACAGATGGCGCTGTCAATCGCAATCTGCATCTTATTATTTTATGTTACTTATCGCAGCTGTAGGTCACTAGAGTAGGTATGTGTCAGCTGATGGTGGCGTAAAGGCTCGGAGGTGGTAAATAATATATTATAATATATTTTATTTATAAGAAGACAAACCCAAACCCAAAATCACCGAGAGGATTCTTTCCCGTCGACGACTGTTGCTATGACAACGTGCGCGCCTAGTGATATGCGCCGCTGGACGACCCTGGTATCCGTGGGTTATTCACCAACTGGACACACATGACTGGACACACCTGTGCCGAGTTGGTTAAACTCAAATTAGTATCATTTATTCTTTCGTCATCTGGACACACAAAGATTTTTATGTGTGTCCAGATGGTGAAAGCTAAAATAATAATTTGTATGTTATCACCAACTGGACACACTCTGTTTTTTTGCAGAAAAGGGTACAGTCAGGTTAACAATCGTCTCGCTCATGGAATTATTGACCACTAACAAAGGTGGCGATCATAGTGTTCATGCTGATAGTTTAAATTTTTTTTCTTGCTATAGGACCTTCATCATGATGTCTTCTTTCCACGCGATGCGGATGCCCAGTAGCACTAGTGGGAGTACCTCTAACCAGCGGTCGGTGGCATAGCAGGTAATGGCTGCCTGGAGCTACCGGTGCAGCCTGTCTACTGTCGTTAGCGGAAGGGTGGTACGCAGTGGTGGTGTGGTGCGTGGCTCCCAAGATTGATGTGAGCGCCTTGAAGAGGTGCGACTCAAATCAAACTGCCGTCCACGGTCAGTGGTGATGATGGCGGGGCAGTTTTACAGTTTTACTACAATTTTCGACACAAAAAACACCGACAACCGAAAATACAACATAATTATTATCACTTTCATCCACTCACGCCTTCAATTATTGTCTGCGTGGCGTGCCTTCTTGTAATAAGATGTATTATACGATTTGGCTGTGACACATTTACCAATGTATGTACCAATATCGTAACCAAGAGGACTGAATCTGCTATTTACATAAATATCACAGTTATATAATTTAAAAAAAAGGCTGGTCGTTAGTCTTGCTTATTTCGAGAACAGCTTGATGTAGATTTTGAATTCAAAAAATAAATTGTGGGTGTTCAGAACAGTTTAAATGGTGAGAAAAAAAGAGATAAGAGTACATGAAGTTGATACGAAATTCACGGGGTCGTGTAGTTCGGAGTAAACATTACCAAGGAAACGATGATAAAACCACGGGCGCTTTGATTTTGCTCCCAACAAATCTTGTAGGTAGGTACGCCCGTGCATCAAGGCACGATTATAGATTTCGTTTTTACAACTTTGACGTTCATCATCATTACCATCATTCAGCCACAAGAGGTCCATTGCTGGACATAGGCCTCCTCTATGGATTTCCAAAAAGACCGGTCGGAAGCGGCTTGCATCCAGCGTCTTCCCGCCACTTGGATGAGATCGTCTGTCCATCTTGTGGCTGGTCGTCCTACGCTGCGCTTGCCGATATGGTCTCCATTCGAGAACTTTTCGGCCCCATCGGCCATCAGTAACAGAACTGTTCTGCGTGCTATGTGCCCCGCCCACTGCCACTTCTACTTACTAATCCGCTGGGCTATGTCGACGACTTTCGTTCGTCTACGGACCTCATCATTTGTGACTCGGTCTCGTAGAGAAATTCCGAGCATAGCCCTTTCCATAGCTCGTTGCGTGACCTTGAGCTTTCTTAGGAGGTCCATAGTAAGAGACCATGTTTTGACTTTGACGTTCATAAAGTAAATATTCTATTTGTATTATGAATAAAAATATTTGACTTTGACTTCGAACTTTTGTTCTACTTGAATTGAATAATCAGAGTTGACATAATTAATTACCTATGCTTTAGATTGGTTAAGAGTTCTACTAACATCACAGTCTTCAGGAAATAATTGGCTTACCTACATAGAAGAATGTACTTTCTACGTAACACGTATGGTTGTAAAAGATTAGGTACCTACATCAAAGCAGCAACATTAGACACTAAGTACATAAATTGTATAAATATAGAGCTCAAAAAAACTACGAGTAAATCGATTTCAAAGTGGAATAAATATTATATTAAAATAGCATTGTTCATAGAAATTAAAAACAAAAGATCATCATCGTTTTTGTTAGCAATTCTTTTTTTTTTTAATTAGATATATTTTTGTAAGCACTACAACACAGTGGCGTATGGTGGGTATCAGGCCGCCCGAGGCGGAAGAATTTGCCGCCCTCTTATTAATCCAGTAAGTCGAAATAGAAAAATATGTCAGAAACCCTATAAAAAATTGTGAAACCTGTTTTTTCTACGAACTACCAATTTTCTCCATTTTTATTCTTGTCGATTACCATATCAGTAGCTGTGTTTGTGATATTAATTTGAAATCTTAAAAATTTTGCCGCCCCTAAAAGTGCCGCCCGGAGCGGGGACACTGATATATCGATAAAACCGCATAGTAACAAGTATGAAGACTAAAAAAATAAACTACGTATTGTAGTTCTATGAAATACGTGTTACGTCTGGCAATGCGTCTGGGCGCACTTTCTATAATTTTACTTTGATAGGATTCCCTTTGATAAAATCATAAGTTATACCTAGAGAAACATGGAAGGAATGATAAATGTGTCAGATTCAAATTCAAAAATTTATTTCAACGTAAAGAATTTACATTCTGCTTGTTGAATGTCAATGTACATATAGTTATGTATAATGTTAGCCGCTGCCTTGGGGCCGTCTGTAGTGGAAAAAAAGGCAGCGAAAAAAAACTCCACTCTGACCATCTTTTCTCAAATCACCTTAAAGCTAATACAAATCAAACCTACAAAATAATATCTTGGATGTGTTGAACACTAGACACATTTATCCTGTGATTAAATTTGATATTAAACTACTATTAAATGCCATACGTCCTTGTCTTCTTAATAATCGTTGATTTTATAATAAGCTTTTTTGCAAAGAGTGTGCTTAATACAATTCTTAAATAGCGTTGGAGGTAACTCTAATATATCTTGGGGTATCTTGTTGTAGAACCTTATACAGTGCCCCATAAAGGAAGTATTAACTTTTGCAAGTCTAAATCGTGGAAATGACAATTTATGTTTATTCCTAGTATTAACGTTATGATGGCTACCAAGTGTTTCGAAGTCTGTAATATTTTTCCTAACGTACATAATATTTTCATATATATATATATATATATATATTGGCTTGCAACTGTTAGGATGTTAGTTTCTTTGAAAAAGTCTCTTAGCGAGTCCCTACTACCTAGCTTGTAAATAAATCGGATCGCTCTCTTCTGCAAGATGAAGATAGTCTCAATGTCTGCTGCCCGGCCCCACAGTAGTATACCATAGGACATAATACTATGGAAGTAACTAAAATAAACAAGCCTAGCAGTTGCAACGTCAGTTAGTTCTCGAATTCTTTTTACAGCTATCTTCAACAAATTCTAGTTTTTCATTTCCAATCGCAATGTTATTTTCAACTAATTTTACGTTAGGTAGGGTAAACTTCATACATTTAGTCTTTTTTGAATTTAACAATAGATTATTTGCAGTAAACCAATCTAGAACGTGCGAGAGAGCATTATTTGCTTCGTCAAGATTATTTTCCTGTCTCCTTATTTTAAAAATAAGCGACGTGTCATCAGCAAATAGCACTATCTCGCACATTTTTTGTACCATAAACGGTAAATCATTTACATAGACCAGGAAAAGGAACGGCCCTAGGATAGATCCCTGTGGGACTCCCATTTTTACAAGTGAACCCGACGTAAATCGTCGGGTTCACTTGTATTCATACGATTTATGTCTGCTTTTTGAACCCTTCCTTCTAAATACGATTTTAAAAGATCTAATCCTGTATTTTTTATTCCGTAATGTTTTAACTTTGAGAGTAGTGTTTTGTGGTCTACACAATCGAATGCCTTTGACAAATCACAAAATATTCCTACAGCATCCCTATGATCCTCCCACGCACTGAAAATATGTTTAAGTAACATGACTGTCTGTCTGAGGCTTTGCTAGATAATAAAACGGGCCGAGTCTATGTCGGACCATGCACAGTGCAGGGTTCCGTAGAAAGCGGGGCAGTTTATCTACTTTACAGAACTTCATCAAAGTGATTTTCAATCATCATCAACCCATCATTTCCCCACCGCCCCACGAGGGCCAAGTCCGGATTGGTATTATTAAAGTTATTTTCAATATTTTGTACGAATTTATCCCTTTGAATGAATAAAAGAAATGAAGAAGAATAATAAGATAGCACTCAACACGCTTACAATAACTTTTTCGGGCGCACTCTAAACTTTTTAATTATTTTCTGCAAGATATACATAATAATATTATGTTAACTGTAAAATTGTTAAATATAAAAAAGAGGTGGGTAGCCTATTGCTTAGATATACTCGTAATAGGCTATTTGATCGATTTCTGAAAACCATCTCATATTTTTTGTTCGTGTTCATGGTGTCCTCAGAAAGTGGACATTCTAAATTCCTTTGTATATTTCTTCTAAAAAAGGCAGACGAAAATTTACTTTTGAAATAAGCCGCCAAAACGCTACCTTGGGCAATAAGAGAAATTCTTGCCAGTAAACCAACCAATGAAAGTAAGAACGAATGAATGACAGAAGCCATAGAATCGGCCAATCCAGGCCGTGTTCGGCCTGACAATAGCTACAGTGTTTTTTTACAAATAATAATTGTTTTTTAGTTAAAATGTCTTAAAGCGGTTTTATGACTTATAATTAAAAAGAAGACGTATAACGTGCTGTTCAATCCTGCCACTCCTGTTTATCTCAAACAACGCTTTATATTTCTCAACGATTCCCACAGTCGTACGTTGCGATCGGCTCAAAGGCTGTTGCTGAAGACACCTACTCATTCGACGAAGTTCTTCGGTAACTCCTTCTCAGCCACAGCCGTCCGACTGTGGAATGAGTTGCCATTAGCAGTAAGACAGTCCGCTTCACCAGCGGCGTTTAAAAGGAGGGTGAAAGTATAATCTGCCTACTGCATAGATAATGCAGAATTTGATCTAGGTATCCAATATTATGTTATTTCCTCTTCCCACATGTATTTTTTATTATTACCATGTATGTATGTTTATTTATTGAAATATTTATGTAAGGTTTAAGTAAGTTTATATAATTATAAAAATATTTCTTAATTTCTCAGTTGCACGACTACTCTTCTCTAATTTCTTTCTTGTCTCCGTCTATGGTTGCCTGGAAGAAATTGCTTATAGTAATAAGGCCGCCAATTGTACTTAGATTTATAAAAATCTGTAAATGTTATTTATGAGTATAATAAAGAATATTCTATCTATGTATCTATCTATAAATAATACTGTTTTTTTTGACACTATCAATAGCGTATTACGTTAAAATGGCTCAGACAATTTATTTTGATTATATTTAAATCGCTCGTAGCCCCAGCTGCCTGAGTGATCTTAAACGATCACGATGGCTAAGCAACTACGGCGCATTCAGTGCGTGGATGGGTGACCATCTATGAATAATGCTAGTGGCATTTTTCCGAGCGGTTCCGTGCTTCGCAAGGCACGTTAAGCAGTTGGTGCAGTCGTTAAGCCAAGTCAGAGGCCTTAGGGCGGCTTAAAAAGTTCTGACAATAAAACCAGCCACTAGTCTTACAAGCCTCCACCAATCTGAACTAGGCCCCCGTGGTGGATCATGGCCTATACCTTTCTCAGGGAAGAGACCCGTGCCCCTCGGTGGGGACTTAATGGGCTGATGACGATATTTAAATATACATAATATCATATATTTTATTTATAGATATGTATTTTAGTGTAACAGGATTTAAACTAAATATGTATGTAAATATGTAGCTACAAATACTGAATACCATTTACTCGTATTTTAACTACTTAATTAAATCGTTATCGGATATCGTAATATTGGTCGCTTATTTTTTTTTACTTAAGGGACCCTCAGGTCAATTTCTCTATACCTACATATACGTATTCTTGTATGACTGTTTGTGTCTTCAATAAAATATAAAGGGAATAAAAAAATTAAACGACTAATCTTACGATACCCGATAAAAAAAAAATTATAAATTTATTTTGTGTTATAAATTTATAACGCAGACAAAACAATAGGTATGTAAGTAGATAGACGCACAGATAGATATATAGATGGACATGGTGGAACTATAAAGGTTCCTTGTTGACTACGGAACCCTAAATATTATAGATAATTTGTGTATCTATTTTTGTAATTTTAGATAATATAGGTAGGTACACTTACGATGTAATTTATAAGACGTGGTTCCTTAAAACCCTCCTCAAATGTAGTTTAAATACATAGTATGTCGACAAGAGAAACGACTTATTCATAAAAACACGATTCATTGAAACACTGGACAAACGCCGCATAAAATAGTCTTTGGTGGAGATTTTACAAGGAAAAGCTGTAAGCACAAATAAAATAAGCTGCCTCTGAGAAGTGTTTATTACGATAATTCGTTAATTGGATTGACTATGCAGCGAACATAAAATTGTCATAGTAAACTCATCATCATTTTTCGCGCTTTCGCGTTGGTTACGGACTATTCAGTAGTAATGCCTTTCGCAAGTGTTTTAGAAGTGGATTTCGCACTTTTTTGAGTGAATAAAAAGTCCGATTCGAGAGCGGCAGCCCCTATCGCATGTACTTAGGACATACAAACGAAAGGTCAGCCCGGATTTGGTGCCTCCTGGCTCGTTTGTCCGCCAGTGCCAGCACCATACTTCGTCGCAGTTCGCAGGTCTTGCGGCCCTCCCGAACCTTCACTCTCCAGGCTTCTCTGCCCACAGCGAGTTCATCCCAGCTATCGTGAACGAACTATGAATTGAAGTTTTAGGCACTGGGGTGATCCGGGCTGCATTTTGATACCCGACGCGTATACAGAGTGTCCCAAAACTCGACGTCAACCCGGAGCCGGGTGAAAAGGCAAGTCAAGCTGGTTGTCAGAAAAATAAAAAAAAATCTAAGTTGTATGATTTCAAAATTATAGGCATTTTTTTTAAAATCGCAAAATTACACACCCTGTGACAGTCTATTTACTGCTGTTGCCACAAATCTTTACTTTTTCCAATTATTTTTTTTTGCTGTGTAACCCTGAATAATGCTTCTCTAAACTGTAATCAAAATTTTGAAACCAGCTGCTCTAGCTTGCATAAAAAATAGGACTTATTTCCTAGAAAAACTTTCAAAATAAAAAATTGCCTAGTTTTAACTGACTGTATTGAAAAAAAAATGTACTACGCGAGTTTGGCAAGTTATGTCAAAAGTTGGCGCATTTAGTAAAGATTCCAAAATGGTATAATATAAATGTTAGTGGTAAATTGTAAATTGTAAATTGTCTTGGTAAATTGTAGCTGATAACGTGGATAAAAAAAATTTTTCCTGTAAAACCCAGTTTTTAACAAATTTTTCTTACTTGGTGAAAATGGCAAAACTTATTGCTTTTTACATTGGGGCCGATTCCAATGCATACACTGATTAAATTTAACTTAATTGTACCTGTGCTTGTCTATCATAAACCGATTGAAAAAACAGATTGTCCACTAAATTTAGTTTAGTTCTCTTTGTGTGTGGTATGAAATAGGCACCATTTTTTTGTAAAAGTTTAAATTTTAATTGACACAAAATTTTTAATACTAAGGTTTATTTGTTAAATTTACAATAATTTTTAAATTTTTTCATGAATGTACCAATACAACTATTTTTACTACAACAAATGTTCAAAATGTCTTCCTTCGGTGGCAATACAAGCCCGACATCTCTTTAAAAATGATCGAGCTATCTTTCGAGCGAATCGTCCATTATTTACGAATTCAGCTGCTTCTGCTATTCTTTGCCGTAGTTCAAATTCACTTTCAATTGGCTTTGAATACACTTTTTCTTTGACTGCTCCCCAGTAAAAAAAGTCTAATGGATTCAAGTCCGGTGAACGGGCCGGCCACGAGATTGGGCCAGACCGTCCGATCCATCTCCCGGGAAACTCTTCATCGAGATATTGTCGAACGGAGCGAGCATAGTGTGCTGGGCACCCATCTTGCTGGAACCACATTTCTTTGTAAATGTTTAACGGCACGTCTTCTAGTAAACTTGGTAGATGGTTCTGTAGAAAGTCCAAGTAGACCTCGCCATTCAACGCATCAGGCAACTCAAAAGGACCAATTATTTGACCATTTAAAATTCCGGTCCACATATTTACTTTGAATCGGTACTGGGACCGATCCTGCCTCGTTAGATGAGGGTTTTCTACATGCCATTCATGCAAGTTATGCATGTTCATGTAGCCGTCCTTTTTGAATGTCGATTCATCAGACCATAAAATTTTCGTTAAGAAAAGCGGGTCATCCCTGTACCTCTCCAATATTGTCCGGGAAAAATTTACTCGATTTTGGTAGTCCCCGGGTAGTAACGTCTGTACTCGCTGTACGTGGTATGGGTGTAATTCATGTCTTTTTAAAATACGATGGGCTGTACTTTTGGGCACTCCGGTGGTTATTTCAATAGCCCTAACTGAAGTGCTTGGGTCTTCTTCGACAGCTTCTAGCACCTCGTCTTCCATCGGGTTGGCGGGTCTTCCTCCACCATGCTCTTGATTTGGGAGGTGGCCCTCTGAGAAGAGTAAACGATGCACATTCGTAAACACTCGATGATCAGGGTAACGAGCAGCGTTTGGGTACCTTTCACGGTAAAGTTTGGCGGCAGCACTGGCATTACACCTGCATTCACCATAAATAAGGTGCATTTTAGCGTATTCGCGAGTGGTATACGCAGACATCTTGGCACTAGTCACACGATAGTCCAGGAGAAAGCAAAGGTCGTCGTTGAGGGAAAATAAACAGTTCGGATCCAAATCACAAGCAATCACAAGTCCATAAACGAAGCCAAAAGTAGTGAGTACGAAATCAACACAAACGAATACGAAAACAAGTGCAGTAAACGAAGGAGCGTAACGTACTGATTTGTGATTGTGATGTGTGAGTACAAAAGCGAATATCTGGCGTCACTCTCTGTCTCGCTCGCACTTAGTAAGATGACTCTCTCCGTTTCAGTCACTTTAGCGTCCATACCTATCTCGCTCGCACTTGATAAGGTGACTCTTTCCGTCTTAGTCACTTAAGCGTCAATACCTATCTCGCTTATACTTCTTAGAATGCCTGATTCATCTCAAGCTACAATTTACGACTCTTAGGAAAATTTTGCGCCCATTAGAATAATTTTTAACCAAGTAAGAAAAATTTGTTAAAAACTGGGTTTTACAGGAAAAATTTTTTTTATCCACGTTATCAGCTACAATTTACCAAGTATTATACCATTTTGGAA
Source organism: Yponomeuta plumbellus (assembly GCA_947310845.1). NCBI lineage: Eukaryota > Metazoa > Arthropoda > Insecta > Lepidoptera > Yponomeutidae > Yponomeuta > Yponomeuta plumbellus. Next base: position 8,087,153 of record OX371209.1, on the reverse strand, counting down.
TCTTTACTAATGCGCCAACTTTTGACATAACTTGCCAAACTCGCGTAGTACATTTTTTTTTCAATACAGTCAGTTAAAACTAGGCAATTTTTTATTTTGAAAGTTTTTCTAGGAAATAAGTCCTATTTTTTATGCAAGCTAGAGCAGCTGGTTTCAAAATTTTGATTACAGTTTAGAGAAGCATTATTCAGGGTTACACAGCAAAAAAAATAATTGGAAAAAGTAAAGATTTGTGGCAACAGGAGTAAAAAGACTGTCACAGGGTGTGTAATTTTACGATTTTTAAAAAAATGCCTATAATTTTGAAATCATACAACTTAGATTTTTTTTATATTTTTCTGACAACCAGCTTTACTTGCCTTTTCACCCGGCTTCGGGTTGACGTCGAGTTTTGGGACACCCTGTATACGTGCTTAAGCGATTGGGGCTCGGAACCGCGCCTCAGCTGATTTGGTTACCATTTAGGTTACTATTTAGGTACATTTCAAAGGTCGATGAATCTACAGATTACAAAAAGGGCGACTCGGCTACCTAGTACTTATCGAATTGTTATAATAAACTACATTATCGTCTGCCAATGCGTCTCGTGCACACATCTTATCATTTTTCTTTGATTATAAAAAGATAAGTATAAGTACAGATTAGATACCTAAATTCTTTTATTTTTCTTTGATTGTAAAAACAAGAATACATTAGGTAATTATGTCTGTCTGAGGCTTTGCTAGATAATAAATTACAGGTAATTTAAATACCCATTTTTGTAATATATTATGATTTTACTCTAGCTAACCTGGAAAAAGCTTGTTGAATTAGGAGTCATTAGAAAGGTGTCGCACCCGACACCGTGGGTGAACGCAATAGTGCTGGCAGCTAAAAAAAACGGTGATATAGCTACGTGTGTGTCTTGACTCACGACCTTTGAACCGAACGATCAGACGCGCGCACTACCCCCCTCCCAACGTTGACAGAGACGCTACTAAGGTGCTTGCTATTTCAGTAGGTTAAATGCTAAGGCCGAGCATAGGTACCTGACCTACAGAACAAAGCTAGTCAACCTCGGTCATTATGTTCTCCAGGATAAAGTTGGTAAGACTTCCAGACGAAATAGACGCCATCTAATAAATATCGAGGAAGTGCAATTGGAAGACAAACCCAAAAATGTATAGCGCCCGATACAGCATCACCCTCTACTTCCTTAGTGTGGAAGCAGTCGTGTGATGAAGAAGATACAGACATTGGAGACAGCCCGGCTGATGCTTTCAAAGACGCTCGCAGCTCCAGCTCGGAATCGGAGGGCTCGCCTACAGAGCGAGCGTTCCCCAACGCCGCTCCTGGCGCACCGGGATAGTCACGGCACAGAATACATAATAGTACAGGTACAGAAGATTCACTCCGCAAAATCAATTAAAGAAAAAGGGACTCTAGCAGCGATACAATTAGGTGCAATTCAGATCGCACGGCGCTAAAAAAGCTACGTTATATTCACCTACACGTTGCCTCTCTTTCTACCGCGTAACTCCTACCTCTTCTGGCGCCTGAATTCCTTCCTATTTTCCCCGTCGACGCGGTCGCCGCATGTACTTACGCGTTCGATACCGCCACGCAAAGTGAAACAGCCCTGGTCACGGGCAGGACCACACTGCACCGGAAATAAGACAGGCCAAATTTTGGGCTCGTGAGCGAATTAAAAAGAAAAAACCACTGAACCAAACATGTAACATTATAAGATAGTTTGTTTCATATTATTTTTATGTGAGTAAGAAATAATTAAAAGCTTCTTTTCTTTTTTATATAACTTTCGCCGTTGACATTTGAGTACAGTTAATATGGATAATGTTATGAACGTACTACACATACGGTCAGTTTTTGAATTACAGCTAATAGAAAACATCGAATTTCGGCATATTCACTTACTAAGGGCCCTTAAGCCAAGTCAGAGGTCTCAGGGCGGCTTGAAAACTTTTGACAATAAAACCAGCCACTAATAGTCTTACGAGCCTCCACCAATCCGAACTTGGCCCCCGTGGTTGAGTATGGCCTATACCTTCCTCAGAGAAGAGACCCGTGCCCCTCGGTGGGGACATAATGGGTTGATGATGTTTACGATTAACATAAGATACATACGATGTATCTACACTACAGTAGGTATTACAATTTCAAATATCTAAATTCCCGTTCTGAATTTTATTATCTCGCAAATCCGCAAACACACTTATCAAATCTATACTACATATTTATCTTGTTATAATCAAAGAAAATTGATGGAAAGTGCACACGATACGAATTACCAGACGTCTTTTAACCTACCTACAGTCGACAACCGGCCAACCATTGTTGCTTATCGTCCTTATCGTAACTGATTAGAGTGAACGAATGTGAAGGCCGATGTGCTGTAGACTACTTCAAGGTCGCATACATTTCATGTTCGCGACAGTTACCGTTTCGACTGCGCGGCCATGTTCCATTTTCAAATGGTGCTCATGTCTGGATTTTGTCAGAATTTGTCAAACATGAATGGTTCACAGAAAATTGTCAAAGCAACAATAAAAAAAAAAAGAAGAAGTTATTGAGGTTTGAAGGTGGCCGCGCGACCGAAACGCGGAGGACTGCGCGGACATGTGAGATCTCGGCTCCTACAAAGTCTAAATGCCTGCAAATGTAGTACGAGGACGCGAGTCACGCGTTTTGTGGCGCTTAAACGTCAGAATTTGACAGTTAATGTACTAGAATGTCGCGACTTTTGACGTTGTCGCGCGCGACTCGCGTCCTCGTACTACCTTTGCTGGTTTCTTTGTCAATGCATATTTGAATTTGTCAACGAATGTCGAAGAAGGGAAATTTATTCTAACACCATTTACTTGAGAAGATATCGATCCTAGAGCGCCATGGCCGTGCAATCCCACGAATCGAAATTCCGATTTATTTTGGTTAATTTTTCGTAATAAGGCATATCTAAATTAGTCAGGAACTCAGGAGCGATGTTCAGAGCTTGGTCTTAATCTGTCGAAGCCGATAAAGCCTGAATTTACGCTCATTTTATCACCATGCAAACAAAATTACTGAAAAACCTAAGAACGCTGGGTCGCAATCGAAATGCTTTTTCATACCTACGCCGATATCTTCTAGTAAACGAAACCAGTCTGAGATAATTATGATTGATGTATCAAATTCTTTGACATTTTAGGCTTCTTTGATTGGCATAAAGTTTTACCGCAAAAACCTATCGTAATGAAAGTTATTTAAATAATTTATATTAATTTAATTATGGATAAGAGACAAATAAACTTACAGAATAAAACCAAAATACAATAGACATATCTAAATTATTTACATCGACATTAAAAAAAAATTACAAACATAATCAAAATTCAAATAAAGCTTCGTCAAAAAGAATGAAATTAAAAGAATGTCAAGGCAATAACAATAATAACCAAATAAATCGCTCCGAGCCACATCCAAACCAAAAGTCCCCATAATACTGGCCGCGTTACCGCACTGCACAGCAAGGGAAATCCTTTGGGAAACGAAACGTAATCGTTTGAATAGGGTGACCATAATATCATTTGCTCGGTGCTACGTTTCTCCTAAACACAAAAACTAAGTAAACTACCCAATGGCTGTAGCTGAAAATCAGTGAAGTATCTTCTTATTTAAAGTGGATACTTTTAAAATACTGAGATACGGCCTTTTTGAGCTTTTGTGGCACACCCACATGTGGAATTAAAGTACTATGTAACTTTATGTTCGTACACATAAGTTAGTTTGTAAGTTCCGTGTGTGTAATTATACTCTTGTAATAATAATTTTTATACGTAGGTATGTAACGCTTTATGTGTGTGTGTTTATAAGCCCAATTAAAATGTTTTACTTATCTATCTATTCATAAACATGGCCTACTGTAGACATTGGTTTTAATTTAACCTGCTGTGGACTACACTTGTAACAGTTAATTTTTCTTTTTATTACTAATCTTTTTGTGACTTGATTTAAATAACAATTTTAATGATAGCACTATAAGAGCCGCAGCTGCCAGTAGTACAACTGCAAGTAAAGCAAACACGTCTAGCAGCAAGTAGTCGACCACCGAAGCGTCTGCGAGCGGAGACCGGAGGTGAGCGGCGCCGTACTTTGCTGTGTACTCGATCCAGTAGATTGCCTTCTCCAGACCGCCCTCGCGCTGCTCCGCCATGATTTGGGAGAGCCTCTCAATATTCACAAGAGGACTGTGGAGAAGAAAAATTTCGTTACACCTCATGAAAAAATCCTCCTCAAGATTTGCGCCATTTCAATGTCGTGTTGTTTATCGGAGTTATACAGTAGGTATGCTCTGCCCAATCTGTATTGCAATTAATTCTCTATGAAGAGGATCAGGTAGAGGTAGGTAAAGGAATTGAAAAAGCACATTGTAGGTAATTTAGATTAAATGAAATGAAATGAAATGAAAATGTTTATATGTAACAATAAAATAAGTCTTGAGAGAGTAAATAATCTGTTAGTCAGAGTCCTAAGATTATGAGTTAGTTTACTTACACTATGTGCAACTCTGATGTCTATGCTAGGTAAAAACCTGTGATACAGACATCAGTTTTTCTCATTTGTAACAAAAATACAATTAAGACGGTCCTGTTTGTTACAAACAGAGTAGGTACCTAGTTGTTTCATCAAGAAAAATAATGAAAAGACATGTAGTGACTAAAATTAAAATTGCAAAAGTTTGTTTATATCGAGTGCTGCATAGGAGATAGATATTTAAATTATTTTAAATAAATAATAATTTATATAAATAAATAAGTTATAGTTTATAAATAACAATATTAATAAATAGAGAAATATATATTAATATAATAATAGCTTTAAAACTATCGAGTAATTTCCAGTAGATTTTCAGTATCACGATAAGGAAGCGTTTGCAAGTAGTAAATGGCAGTTTGTTTACATTTAAACGAATTAAGTGACGTGAGGACCAATATTTTATTTAGTTTATTATAAAGAAACGTTCCTAGAAAACAGTGGAATCTATTTGCAAAAAAAGTTTTAAATTTATAATTTTTATAAACTATATCAAGTCTACGTCTGTCAGGATTGAGAACACATTTTAGGGAATGAGTACGGAGGATAATTTTCAAAATAAATAATTGTCTGACCGTTAAAACTTTGATGTTTTGATACAAGGATGCAGTAGGGTATCGTCGTGGCAAGCAAAACCCAACCTTTAATACAGCTCTCTGGGCAATTTCAAGTGGCAGAAGGATCGTTTTTCCAACGCCACCCCAGGTGTCTATGCAATATGTCAACAGGGACTGACAGAGGGCATAATATACGGTTTTTATTAGTTTAGGATCTGCCACATGCCTTAGCCGTTTTAGAATTGCCATTATTTTACGTACCCTACTTGAAAAAGAATTAACATGATGTTTGAAGGTGAGATGGGAATCTATAATGATGCCCAAGTATCTGATGCTATCCGTACTCGTATTATGTAACACAGGGCAGTCACAATCTACTTATTTAGGCAGTTGATAGAGTGAGCAAAAATTGAACACGGCATCAGATTTCTTTGGCTACGTATAGAAAATTGCATGTATTTTGTCTTCGCAACATTTAGGTTGAGGAGATTATTATGGAGCCATTTTGAAATCAAATCAAAATCAAGAATTGCTTTATTGCACAGAAAAAAGATAGGTACATAAAAAGTATAAACTAGCACCCACACTAGGCATAACCTGTGTCGTGGGTACTACTACTCTAAATATAGTTTTACATAGGTGTCTTAGCTTTCTGTAACAATAATAAAAACTAAAATAACTTAAAGACTATAGTTTAATAGTGCTGTGTGTATGTATGTGTATGTGTGTGTGTGTGTGTGTGTGTACGTGTGTGTGTGTGTACGTGCGCGCGCGCGTGTGAGGGTGTGTGTGTGTGTGTGTGTATGTGTGTATGTGCCTATTTGTATAAGAGTGCTTCTGATACGTCTGATAATAACACAGTTCTACTTTGTAATGGCCAGTAAACCTTCGGTTTCAGCATACGTTAAGGAGAGAAGCCAATTAGTGACGCGGAGCTTGCAATGATAGTTATTTAATGAAGCGATTTCAAGTTTATTATTTAGGTATTTTGTTGTACAGATATTTACCAAGGAAACAGAAGAAATGTTGAGCAAAAGAAGTTCTGAATAATTTATTGGTGAAGATTATATCTTTTCTACGTTTTTTGGAAACTGCAGACAATGTGTCTTCAGTTATCATGCAGTGTTGGATCATTTTTGTTTCTGCGTACAACTTCGAAGTGGGGTATAGGAATGGAAGTGAGTGACTTACTTTGAGGACAGCCCTTTGTGCAATTTCAAGCGATAACAAAGTAGTCTTCTTTGCACCACCCCAAGTGTCAACACAATACATCAATAATGACTGACAAAGCGATAAGTAAATAAGGTTAATAATACGGAGATCTGCTATATGTCTAATACTTTTAAAAACTGCTAGTAGTTTCCGTATTCGCGCCGTAAGAAGTTGTATGTGTGGTTTGAATGTAAGACATTCATCCAATACTACACCCAGGTATTTAACTGTTGTATGCCTATCAAGTTTTGGACAGTTACAGTTTTTAGCAGAGGGTGAGTCGAGGCAGAAAGCAGAATGACAAACGAGGTAATGCATGAACTTGGGGGCCTGGGACTTGTTTGAGATTGAAAGTGTAATGTAGGTAGTTTTTGTTGCATTAATACTAAGGAGATTTTTTGTTAACCATAATGTTACCTTATCAAGACTATTCTGAGCTAGCTTGAATGTGTTTTCCCAACTATCTCCACAAAAAACCAATGCCTTGTCATCAGCAAAAGTGTACACATTACCATTTTCTAGTTTGATGTCACATAAGTCATTAAGGTAGATTAGGAATAACGACGGACCCAGCACACTGCCTTGGGGCACTCCATAAGTAGGATAAAGTGGGTCACTAATAACAGTGCCTATTTTGGTTTGCTGTTGACGGATCGACAAATAATCTACGAATAGACTCAGTGGTAATCCACTTATACCAATGTTTTCCAGCTTCTCGATGAGTAGCGGAATAGCGACCGTGTCAAAAGCTTTCTGTAGGTCCAAAAATACAGATAGGCATTTCCTCCCCTTATCTAGATTACTGACAACATGTTGTGTCAGATTTCTTACAGCATCTGAGGTTGATTTATTTTTGCGGAAACCATATTGATTTGGAGAGAGAATGTTAAATGATTCGAGAAAATTGACCAATCTATTGTTAATAAGTTTTTCAATAATTTTAGACATGGTTGAAAGAATGGAGATTGGACGGTAGTTTTGTATAAGTGTTTTATTACCATTTTTGTGGATAGGCTTAACAACTGATTGCTTCAGGATATTTGGAAATTTACCGGAGTTAAAAGAAAGATTACAAATATGTAAGATTAGTCGCGCTAAAGTTTGTTTGTTTTGTTTTATTATAAGAGCTGAGATATGATCGGTACCAGAAGAATTGTTACTTTTTAAAGAATTTATTGCAGTTATTATTTCAGTAAGGTCAGCATTAAGTAGAACGAACAAATTAGCGGCTATAGTAGATGTGGATGAACGTGTTGTTTTGGAACCGGGGGTAGAATTATCAGAATCAGATCATAACATCAAAACCCAATTGTGCGCTATCATAGACACTCTTCCAAGAGCTTCCTTTGAAAACAAGGGCAGTGTCATCAGCGAAAGTGTAAATTCCAGTTGGCTATCTTTAAGTTGCACATTTCATTTAAATAGATAAGAAAAAGGGTAGGCCCTAAGACGCTGCCTTGTGGAATACTGTAGAAAACAAGTAGATTACCACTGCTGACGTCAGATATCTTAACGCATTGCGTTCTGTTTCTGAGGTAATCTTTAAAAGATCTAGTTGAAGACCACGAATCCCAGCACGCTCTAGCTTCGTCAATAGTAGTGGAATCGCCACGGTGTCAAATGCTTTAGCGATGTCCAAGAATATGGCCAGGCACTTGTCCCCTTTATCTAAACATCTAACTAAACCTATCAGTGAGATCGGATACAGCATCAGCTGTTGACACACCCCTACGAAGACCATATTGATTTGTTGAGAAAAGGTTAGTCTTCTTTAAAAAATTCACAAGACGTTTATTTATAAGTTTTTCCAAAATTATTGACAGTTTTGGTAGTATTGAGATTGGACGATAATTACTAATGAGCTTTTTGTCACCAGCTTTATGGACTGGGATTATAAGGGCACCTTTGAAGGCATTAGGAAATGTTCCAGTCTTGAAAGAAAGATTTGTTATGTGTACTAGAAGCTAGTACATTTTTATTTTGCTTTACAATATTTGAGGAAATAGCATCTATACCCGCAGTGCTACTTGATTTCAAAGAATTTATAGTAGCAATAACTTCAGAAAGGTCCGTGTCAAGTAGCACGAGAGAATTGTTAGGATTTGTAAAGGTAGACGAATCTATTGTTGGAGGACTTTGCTTTATCAAATTTCCAGCCAGTAGTTTACCGACATTCCCGAAGTATTCATTAACCTGATTTGCTACATCCTTAGGTGATACAGAGCTTTGCAAAAGATCTTTAGATGCCGAGTTCGTAGTTTTATAATTTGTTAAATCATTAATTACTTGCCATGTAGATTTTATGCTTGATTTTGCCGCTTTTTCCAATTCTGTACGCTCATAGTTTAGTTTTATTTTTCTAAGTAGGCCCGTACAGAAGTTACGGTATCTTGTATATGTTGTACCATTGAATTTAGATACAGATAGAAACCCATTCCCACACAAAAAAAGTGGCGACCAAAAAGCCGGACCATTTCCAGGGGCCGCCACTTAGTTGCCGAGCCGAGCAGAGTTTTAGAGAGCTTTCTCTCACTAGATGGCTGTATTGTCAGTTCATTACAGGTTCACTAAGAACATCTAGTAGTGAGTAGCGAAACGTGTTATTTCAAGTTTATTCTGCAATAGCAGTTTGATTTAGTGGCCAGTAGCAGAAAATAGATGCGTTCATTTCTAGATTTTTGAATTTTGAAACGGAACGCATTTGCATCTGTCAATGTCAAATTGTCAAACAAAGCTGTGGCATCGATAACAAAAGCAGCTAAGTGCGAGTCGGACTCGTCCATTAAGGGCTCCTTATGTGTTTTTGATTTTTTATTTTTATATTTGAGATGATTGAATGAAAGGTAAATTGAGGTTTAATATTTATGAAGAATTAAAAAAAATCTACTTAATAGATCTCGTTCGAACCAATTCTCGGTGGAAGTTTGCATGGTGGAAGATACAATAGTTATTTGTTATGCAAGGCTGCAAAGTGGTTATTTGGAGCGAGTGTTGAAATTGAAAGCTGAGCAAGCGAAGGAATCTAAGATTGAACCACGAGCGGAGCGAATGGTTCAAAAATAGATTCCTGAGCGTAGCGAGGCTTTCAAGACACGAGACGACAAATAATTTTGCAGCCATGCGGAACACACAACTTTTCACCTCACTACAGCGAGGAAAATGCGAGAGGCAAGAAAAACAATAAAAATAAATAGCGTGATTTTTCAGGGAGAAAGCTCAACTCGGCATTTTGTAAACGTCCATTAATTCTGGAGGTGTTGGAATCATATCGTCATCGCTGCTAGAATCACTCATTTTTATAGTTCAAATAGCTTAGCATAGGACGAATCCGACAAACTTACGTGAATTGTGATAACTTTCAACTTTTTAAATTTTTTTTTTCGGTTCCGTTCAGAAATTACACTCTTATGTTTCAATTTCTATGTCAAATAAACATTAAAATTGGGTTTAATATGTAACTTAAACTGAAATACTTAGTATTTCTAAACTTTCTAAGCTTTCTTTCTTTCTTCTTTCTTTCTTTCTTCTATTTATAATTAAACCTATTCGACATAAAATTAAGTGTAGATAAAATTGCATTAGGAAATCAGTCACGCGTTGAAGGAGTTTTATAATTTAAAAAAAATATTTTCCACGCTAGCGAATAAAATAGGCTTTTCCACGCAGATTTCGCGCTATAAAATGAGGTTTTCCGAGCAAGTGAGGTGAAAATATATTTTTTTTAGTTTTATCGTTGTCTTATTTTAAAAGTTACAGGGGGGACACACATTTTACCACTTCGCTCAAGTTGCTCCCTATCCGATTTGTAGGAATGCTCACATAATTTATCTTCTCTACTTAGTGCTTTTCAATCCAGCCATCCCACTATCTTAAAGAGTGCTTTGTCTACCTCAGTGACTCCGACAGCTGGGCACTTCGGTCTGACAAGACTCTGATGCTGAAGAATCCAAGTCATTCGACGAGTTTATTTGGCAACTCATTTGCTTTTAGGGCCACCCGACTGTGGAACGATCTGCCATTAAATAACTTTATTTTCTTATAATATATATCCTCTGGTAGAACTTTATGGTATATTATGTTACTTTATGTAGGTACCTATGTTTAAAATATGCTTATAATTATTATTATATGTATAGTATGTAAAGGTATGTATGTATATTATTATTATTAAGTAGAAGTATTTATATAAATGTTCTTATTTGCACCGACTACCCGTCTCACTTTTCTTCAGCAACTCTCCATAATCTGGTGTCTGGAAGAAATTGATTTAAGCAAATAGGCCGCCAATTGTACTGTATCTTTGTAATTGTTTTATATTTAACTAGCTGACCCGACAGACTTCGTCCTGTCAAAAAGATTTGTAATGTGGCAGTTTTTGTGCCTACGTATTTTAAAAAATTCTCCTGAACAGAACCGTCACCCTGGTGATAGTGCGTTGTGAATAAAAAATAATTAAATAAAACATATATAAGGATTTAAAAGTAAGTAATCGCTTTATTGTTAATCATGTGAATCATAATTATTATTATTATCATTGTAGTGCTTTGTGGTATACGATGTTTTTTGTTTGATTACCTGGCGCATAGATAAACAAATCTGATGGTTTTTCAACACGGGAACAGGCAACATACAATTGACCATGTGAGAAACATGGGTTTTCTAGATTAATACCACAAACACTTAATGATTGCCCCTGGGACTTGTTTATAGTCATAGCAAAAGCAAGCCGCACTGGAAACTGTAGTCGTTTAAACTGAAATGGCACATCAGTCGGAATCATTGGGATGCGCGGTATGAGAACATCTTCTCCTTTATACTTTCCTTTGAGTATAGTTGCTTCTATCACATTGTTTAGTAATTTTTTTATCGCTAACCGTGTACCGTTGCAAAGACGCGGTTGGTTGATATTTCGCAACATTATAACCACCGATCCAACCTTTAATTGAAGATTGTGAGGTGGCAATCCTGGCAAATCCAGCGAGTTTAAAAATTCCGGTGGATAGTTGACTACATCATCTTGATTAGTAGCCGAATCAACTGATTTATATATCCTCAATTCGCCTGTAATTTGTTCTTGAATTTTGAAATTTAATTCATTTACATCTATGTTTTTTGCAGCCAGTATAGCTCGTTCGCTCAACCAATCATGGTTTCTAAAATTTTGAGAAACATCTGGAAACACCTTCTGAATAAGTTCATCTTTTGATCGAGTTAACTGACAAAAACTTTGAGGAAAGTTAATGCAGCCAGTCAACATGTCTATAGGAAATTTGCCATTACCAATGTCAATGAGTTGTTTAGAGAATATGTTTCCAGATTGGTCATTTTGCAACTCGACACGCATATTCTTGCTTAAATGAAGTACTTTGACATGTTTCCACAAATTGGAGGACTTTAGACATGCATTGAGTTCATCAGCTGCCGTTGATCGTGGAATCACTGGCAATGTTTGACGAAAATCTCCTGCTAATAAAATCATTGCACCACCAAATCGGTTATTATTGCTCCGTAGATCTTTTAAGGTTCTGTCTAAAGCCTCCAAAGATTTTTTATGTGCCATCGTGCATTCATCCCAACCAATCAATTTACATTGCTGCAAAACCTTTGCCATTGCAGAGTTCTTCGAAACGTTGCAGGTTGGAGTTTCATTGCTTTGCATATTTAATGGCAATTTTAGTGCTGAATGGGCTGTTCGACCACCTTCAAGCAAAGTTGCTGCGATTCCCGACGAAGCGAGTGCAAGTGCAATTTTATTTTGTGAGCGAATTGTTGCTAATATTAATGAAATCAAAAAAGTTTTTCCTGTACCACCAGGTGCATCTAAGAAGTAAATCCCTCCAGTTTCATCATTTGTTACTTTCATAAGAGTTTCAAATACATACTTCTGTTGTTCATTTAACAGTGGAAGATTTGTTTGAATTAATTCTTTCAAAGCGTTTAGATCATACAGTTTTTCTCGATGCAACTCTTGGTTAAAAGCGTCATGCATTGGAAGATTGGGCGCGGAATTGAATTGAATTAATAGTTTGTTTGACATTATCAAGCACATGTCCTCAATTGAAATCAATGCTTCATTGTAAATTTCTTCACTGATTTGTATATTTGGATTTCCCATTCTATTCCGTATTTGATACAAAATATCATCACACATATAATCTTTGTACTTGATCCACAAATCAATTGGGTTTGATGGGAAGCATGTAGATATGATTATAGAAAACAATGTTCGTATTTGATGAGCGTGTGATGATATTACAGCATCATTGAGAGTTTGATCCCAATGAGCGTCATTTTCAAGCAATTGCAAACGTTGACAGGCTTCTCTGTAGGATCCACACAATTCACCATCAACAGTTCGTAACTGTTGGAATGATGTTGGGCCACCGAATTGTTTTATTTATTTAAAATTTGGATATTAAAAATAATAAAACACTGTTGGTAACGCGATTTTTGTTTGACTGATGTAATGACGTGGAAACTGATGCATTTTATCTCGCGTGCCGAAACTAATACAAAAGAAACGCGAGTTTCGGTACGCGACATTAAACTCCTCCAACTATGTATTCTGTGCTCCAACGCACACACGCACATTGTTTTGATAGATATGATCTTTGACGTTAGGAACACACCTACATTGCTTAGACAACAGTGAGTGCTTGTAATTTAATATGAACTTTATACCATAGCAATAAAGCTCAAATTGACTACGTTTTAGTTACAAATCATTTGTATGGGAAAAAGAAAAGGGCTATTTTTAGGGTTTTTCCAGCAATAATTCTAATTTTTCTCGCCGTAAAAACCATCCTTGAACTTCAACGAACATTTTAAAAAAAGATTTGGCCAAATTGGTCCAGGCGTTGTTGAGTTATGCGCTTACCAACACATTTTGCGATTCATTTTTATATTATAGAAGATTTTCCTGGTACAATAAAAAATAATCTTATCTTATCTTATCATTTTTGAAGATCTATCCATAGATGGGTCTGATGAAACAAATATTTTTTTGTCTATTCTAAGCATGATTTTTTTTATATTTTTGCATGACAATTTTAATGGGGTTCACAGACAGAACACATTTACTTACTAAGTGTCAATAATATAGTTCTTTATAGGAAAAACTGTCTGTGTCATACGGCCGGACAGACAAACAGACATGACGTATCCTTCCAAGGGTTCCGTTTTTGCCATTTGGCTACGGAACCCTAAAATTCTTAAATATTCTATCAACGATTCAACGTTCAAAAAGTGCCCGGGGGCGGGTCAAACTGTGCTTGAATTGTTTCTAAGCACAGGTAGTTGCACTCGCAGTCACGTGCAGGTGCAGCTAGTTGTCGAGTCAAGATGCTGAAGTGCTCCATGAAAAAGTGAAAAAATAATACTTAAAAAAAATGGAATTTTGGCAGTAAAAAAATGGAATTCAATTGAATAGGGCAATATTATTAGGTCCTTACATATTAAATTGGCGTTTCATATGAGTGGGTCGTCACTGTATTTTGCAATGACGACACGAAACTAGTCTAGTAACTAGAAAAACTAGTCTTAAAAACGATCTTTTACCGACTGGTTTTCTTTGATGCAACGTCCGTCTTTATTATATGGAGATAAGGATCATAATTATTTAACTATTAAACTAGTTTAGGGGACTAATGCCAGGTTCCTATAATATACGCCTACCGGCTACGATCCGTTTTCCCTACAATTTATGGACGGTTCGTAGGAATTTCGTAGGGATTCTAACCGATCGTAAGCAAAAACGAAGCGTTTTGTGGATATTGGAACCGGGCATTAAGGCTTCATTTACTCAATGCTACGTTCCGTTGCATCGACGTCCGCGCCGTTTCGTTTTAAAATGTAACCCGTAACATAACGGATTAAATATTTAACATTAAAACATTATTTTAGGACGACCGGCAATTTATAAGATGCATTTAATATAATTTTTAATATTTAATTATTTTAAAAGTGGCCATTTGATAAGAGTTATATTTTAAACGGATGTGTCAAAAATTGACGCAAAGACCAACCAATACCATGCGCTCGCCTTTAGATTATAAAAGGGAGGGCTCGACGATAAACTGGAGTCTTGTTCTGGCGCCGATGTGGTCGAGCGGAAGCTCAGCCCGATTTAAGAATTTATAATTATAATTTATATTAAAAGTTAAATTAAATTGTAAATGTTGGAAGTGATTATACAGTGATGTGAGATTAGTGAAGTGAATTGTGTTGTTCGTGTTACAGAGTATGTAAAGGCCCGTTCTGCTCTATATTACGCTCTATATCTAGCATGGCTGGCCACCTAGCCCAAGGGCACTTGAGCTTAAACTTAGTCAACAGAAAAATTAATACATTGATTATCACCTCTTATCTTCAGCTAGTGAATTAATGGCTGCACGAAGGCTCTCTTCACTTAATGCATTAATGTCCAATTGTTTGCCAATACCAAAAGTCACCAACTTCTCTGCATTGTAGAACTGATCCGCAAAAACTGGTAGAGCAATCATAGGTACTCTGGCGGCTATGGCTTCGTCTATGGATTGCAGGCCGCCTTGCATTATGAAAACTTTCATTTTTGGGTGGTCTGAAATAAAAATATTACTTAGTGGCAGATAGTTTGCTGGAAAGAGGATAGATAACGATAGAGAAAATCTTTTAGCACAAAGATTGTTCACTCCATCTGCTCGAAATGATGCATTTTGATGCCCAAATCTAGGACCCAAAACACGCTATTGTTGTTCAAGCTAAGATGCATCAAAGTAAATAGACTCAAAATTGGATTTTGAGTCTATTTACTTAAAGATACCTAAAGGTAAATAAATTCAAGACCCAGTTTTGAGTTGATTCGGATCGACGCAATAATTTTGTTTGCGCCTTTGGTGAAACATCTACTATTAATACGTATTAATAAGTCTACATAAAACAATATAATTCATTATAACCGTTTAATGGATATATTATTATTTAGATAGACTTATTACTTACGAAGCATATCATTTTGCGGCAGCCACGCCTCTAATCGGACATTATCTGGTTTATTTGGGAGTTCACCACCATTCCATTTTATCAATACGTCATATGGGAGTGATCTAAATACATTAATAAACATTTTTGCGGTTTCTGGGGGCAAATCAGAGAATTTAATCTTGGATCCCATGCTCAAGTAAACAACTCCATTCTTGGAAGAGTCGAGGTACGATTGCAGTTCCTGAAATAGATTTCAAATTAGATACAAACGTCACAGGCAGGTTATCTTGGTGCAGCGTTTTTCTTGCACCTACTCTGAACACGTGCCGTGTTGTAGATTAGATTAATACTCTTTATTGCACACCACCATAAATTATAAAAGGACACATAAATCACAGACTGATATGTCGCAACAACGAACAAAAAACAAACGTAGAAAATTTGGTACTATAGAACCTTCTAAAGACAGTGTATAAAATAATGATACCTACAGTAAAATAGTGTAACACTTAAAAATAATTGATTAAGCTCTTAATTATCTCCATGAGGTTGGCTAGTGCTACTAATGTAAAAAAAAATATCTTGTTTTACCGATGGTTTTGAAAAGTGTCTTTCTTTTGCTTCCTTAACAAAAGGTCTAAGTAGCAAAACGTCCAACAGTGCGGAACGTCTAATGAGCAGTAGATATGCCTAATTAGCAAATGTCCATGAAACAAAACGGCTAACTAACAGATGGTCTGTATAGCATAACGTCTTTCATGATCATTAGGTAATACGTCCATTCAGTAGGTGTGATCATGAGTGTGCACATTTAAAATAATTGACCATTGGTACGTATACAGACGTGTTAGCCTTTTTGCTACATGGACGTTTTGCTAGTTAGGCATAGGGGAACTTGCTGTACCTAGGCCAGTTTTTTACTTTTCGATTTAAAAAAAAAATATCGTTGAGGTCAGCTTACTCAAATGTTGAGGTCAGCCTGCTCATTAGACGTTTCGCGCTATTAGACGTTTTGCTGCTTAGACCTTTTTTTTATGGAAGCAAGGAAATCATATAAATCCTTGTGTTAAATTATAAAAAGTATACAAAAATACATGGGGCAAAAACTCAAATTTTATATTGAAATAAAAGAAGCCTCAGGAAATACTCATTCCTTCTTGTAACTCTGTATATTACTCCAGGACAATCCATATGTGAAAATGAAAATAGCTTTAATTTGCCAATAATTTTAAATAATAAAATGTTTATGAATGCACTAAATTACATTATTTTAATTTATTGTATTATGTCCTTTGTTGATTTAAAAAAAAAGGTAATAAGTAATTGAAATATGTATATTTGAGTTTGAATATTAATTATACCTATTGGTTTAGATTTTATCATATATTCTCATTTCAAGTACAAAAAATATAATTTTTTGTTAGAAATTATAAATATACTGACCTCTGGGATTGATTTTGGCTTCTTCAGGTGCAGGGCCCCCATATAGACCATAGAGGGAGGGACTGGCCGGTTATTGTCCCAAATTTGATGTACGTTCATTAGCATCATCTGAACATTTTTATGCAATTGTCGACTCGTCGGCGCATTTTCTCCGAAATATTTACGGATGATTTTGTCACCTTCAGCCTCGGTTTTTATAGTGTCATGTATTAGTATTGCAGACTTATATGCCAGAATAACTTTATCTAATAGAGACAGGTTGTTTATTTTCAACGCATTATAATCTGGCATTAAAGTTGGATGTATCGGAGCACCCATCCTTAACAAACTGCCCTCGCCGGCAAAAAATGAGCTCAGTAGAATAATAGGTGCATTGAAGCGCGCCGCAAGCACCAACTGAGAAGCTATGCAAGCCTCAGTCAGGATGACGTCAAAGTGCTGAGTGTCGTCTTTAATCATGGCTTGCACATCTGGTGTTTCAAGGAACGTTTCAACAATACGATTGTGGGATTTGTGGAAAACTTCGGACCACATACCTATTGGATCTAAGTCAAACATGTTTCCATCCTTCACGAATCTCTTGTAATGGTCTTCGAATGACTTGAATGCTTTCTCATGGACATCGATATAAGTCACGTTTTTCGTAGGTTTACCGGCTTCAGTGCTTAACACAACCAGTTCGTGACCTCTCTTGGCAAGCGCTTCAATTATCACATGGAACACTTTCTGGTGACTGTGAAACGGCGCTGGAAACACGCCTAATATCCTCGCGGGTTCAGCATAACTATTTAAATTAATGAAAGTAAAAACGAGCACTATTAATAAAGTCGGCCGAGTTTCCATTATTATAATAATTAACGTGCGTAGGTATAGGGCAGTGAACGGTTACTGAATGCCGATGCAGAGTCCTAATCGCAAAAGCGGTATCGAAAGTAGTAGGGATAGCACAGTTCTGCGCACCCCCCTGTGCGTTCAGAACAGAACTGGGGGGGTGTCAAGGGGTATCAAGCTGAAATTGGGAAGGACGGATCCTAAAAAAAAAAAAAAAAAAAAATCGTGTCTATTCCCACTAAATTGGGTGCGCTGAGTCGATTGCGCTCACTCCCAGAGTGTTAAACTCAACGGTTATGAAATTAGCAAAAAGCTATTACTGCGTCCTAGATGATTAACTAATCGCCTAATGGTCACCTCATTAACAAGTAACAGACATCATCGGTACGTCGTTAATGGGTTTTTTCCAGAAAGCGTAGGATCCGATCTTGTACTAGTCACCTGATCACCTTTTTGAGGGATAAATAACAAGAATGTTTATGAAGTAAGCTCTATATTTCATGTATAGGTACTTTTATATCAGAGTTTATAAAAAACATTCATTGAACCACTCTTTCACTATTAAATCATAGTATAATGTATTTTCAGTAAATATGTTTCTGAACTCGTCTAAAGTTCCGCCACTGTACTTATATGCTAAGTACATCACACAGTATTCACCGCAAACTGAAGTAAAATCGTTATGGAGTCTTAAAATTTTTGTTCGCCATTTCTTTGTATTTCTCAGTATAAACCTATGATAGAATCCTCTCGGTTGACGACCATATGAATCAAAGTATTCTCCTGTTCGATTAGCATCTATGTGAATAGCAACCCAGGGAGAACCGGGCCGTGTATCAGGGTCTAAGTTTCCGACTAGATACATAGGTGTCTCTACAAACAAAGGAATACGGTTGGCAGCATATACATTGTATGTCATCTGAGGATTAATTTTATGTAGACAATTTTGTATCTCTAGAGTATCCATAATATATGCTTAGATTTACGTGTATCTGAGTCAGAGATCTATTGTATTATGTTAATAACACATGGATAACGATTTTTAAACCAAGAAAGAACTTGTAATACCTATTTCAATCAAGTCCATCACTCGTGGAGTTCAACATGAATGCCATTAGTTACATCGCATTCCAACCATAGAAATTCTTGTTTTCATAAAGTCCATTATCGATCGAAAGTATCTTCTTGTTTCAACATCCTTGCTAAATTAGCTTTGAACAAGATTAATAATGAGGTAAAAGTACTATAAAACGTCTACATTTTACTGTAAACGGTACAGAGCCAACGAATCACTAGTCAGCGAACCAACCATCTCTACACTCTACTCGACACACCATGGAGGTAAGAAACTCTAATTCAATTTCATTTTATGTCTATTCCCTCTCAGTATTTTTGGTAATAAGTTGATATTCATTAATCTTTGTCTATTATTGTTCTTTGTAGAATTTCTCATCGGACCTCGTTATGGATGAAGAAAATACCTGTAAAGCGTACAATTTCTCAACCGTTTCAGACGAAGAATCGGAAGTACCAAGAAACCCCCGCAAACGAAACAACAGCATAACGGACCTCGATGACTTCTTTGAAGCACCGCCAGCGAAGAAGGAGAAGAAGTTATCTACTTTAATGGGCCGCGCAAACCGAGACGGCGGAGTATCTTACATCACTACTGATGGGGATGATGGAAAAACCGCGACTCATCTAGTAAAGATCTCAAAAAATTAAAAAGAATATCCCCGGCTGAACACTGGAAGCATGCTGATTTTAAGGTCAAATATTATGCTAGTGATGAAAAAAATAAAATATTACTATCTACCAAAGGGGTCATAGCTACTATGGCGAGAGAAATATGTGCGAAGAAAGACTATATAAAATATTCTTATAATAAGTAGTTAAATGGGTGAGAAAATAAAATTTTATTAAAGTCCTAATAATTAGTTAATGTCTCTTTAGTGATTACTAAATATAATTTTGCATGGTACGTAAGTCCATTATGTCCCTATTAATTAATTACTCCTTGTTAACAAATTAGAAAAGTACGAGTATAAAATAATCGATATGCGAAAAATACTATCAGTTGGAAATATATCCACTCCGCACTATATCTATCTACAATATGGCTAGCCATGATAAAGTATGTGTCAGTACGATTTTCACATCCAAAAGGGACTTCAGTGATTCTTCATGTGATGAAGAAATGTCTAAGATATGTGCTGTGGTTGAAGATAGTGAGGAGGTTGTGTGAGCACATTCTTCTGTAATAACCCTTCAAAAAGTGACTTTACTGACTCTCGGTGTGACCAAGAATTATATGCAGCCTGTGCAGAAGTTGAAGATGACCTCAAGAACGAAAACGAGCTCAACCAGGCTTTGTGTGATCTATGTGTGGCTGCGGAAAACGAAAACATGTAAGTTACCAACTGTTTACTGTCTATCAAAATGTACCTACACCATAGAACCAAACTCTTACTACATCCATTCTATATAAACAATGAATAATAACAGAGGTTATCTTTCTTACAGTGAACCACTTCAAGTTGGTCGAGGATTGAAGAGGAAAAATTTTATTAATTAACATTAATTAAAAATTAACATTCAACAATGGTGATCATAGAAAGAAGAGAATATCATCTCAAGAACCATCTACTTCAGCAGCCGGGAATGCGAGTGAGGACTGTGAAATTCCAAAGTGGAGTGTCCTAACTGTAAGATTTTTGTTGCTAAAAGGTATTTAACTAACCATTACAAAAGTAATATTCATAAGAATAATGTTCTCAAGTCGGATCATGATTCATCTAATTTCACTCTTGTTGAAAGCGCTTTCAGACATAGGATATTAACGTATAGGATTTTATCAAAAACCGATAAGTCTGTCGTTGAATTTGAAACCCCTGAAATATTCATGGATTCAGTTAAAGACACAATTTTGACATTATGTAGAGATCGCATCAAAGATTTAAGAAACTTCAAGGTTAACTTTATCTTACATGCTGATTTTGTTCAGCAGTCAAAGGATCAAAGAAATTCTTTCGATTTTCAAACTTGTAACTACATATTATGCGAAGCTGATGATGTAGACACTTTTTTATCAACATTGACAGACACAATTGTTGGTAAGATGACTAACTTCGAGAAAAGGGATAGCGGATGGTCTCTTAGGGAGATAAAATATATTGAAATGAATGTAAACAAATATAACCCACTGCGCGGTTCATCATATATTCTATTACCTAGAGACATATTAATGAAGTGTACAGCTTTGGATATTATATAAAATGTTCATATGATGATAAGCTATCAAAATATGAAACATATAGCGGTCCTAACTGTGCACAGATATTTATGGAGAGATTACATTGCGACGTTAAAAAAATATGTAGTAAAAACACATTTCAAAAATGTCTTAAACCTTTGTCTGCTGAAAACGAATGTTTTATTGAACAAGCAACTACCTGTTTCGTATGTGAGAGGATGTTGGATCAAAATCCTACAATAGATTATGATTGGTACACCGGTTCTTTTAGAGGTGTTGGACATAAAACATGTGTTGAGAAATTTTGAGCACCACATTTCATTCCTGTGTTTCTACATAATCTCAGTAATTATGATGCTCATTTTATCGTTCATGCTTTGAACTTTGTAGAGGGTGAAGTTCAGGTGATCCCGCAAAACAAAGAAAAGTATATATCTTTTTCTAAATTGTTAAATATCAATAACCAAAGAATAGGTCTACGATTTATCTAAAAATCTTAAATGATGAACAATTCATTGAACTAAAAAAATCATTTCCAAACACGGATGATTTCACTCGTTTAAAGAGAAAGGGAGTTTATCCTTATGACTAGATGAAATCTTTTGAAACGTTGAAGTTGACTTCGCTCCCCAATAGAAATGACTTCTTTAGTACCATCACTGGTTCCGATATATCACACGATGACTATGCTCATGCGGTGGATGTGTGGCAACATTTCAATTGTTACAGCATGTCTGATTACTCAGATTTATATTTAAAGACTGATGTGCTGCTATTGACTGACGTATTCGAGAACTTTCGGGAATTATGTCTTAGTACCTATGACTTAGATCCTGCCCACTATTATACTGCTCCGGGTTTAAGCTGGGATGCTATGTTGAAATATACAAACATTACACTAGAGCTATTAACAGATTTTGAAAAAATTGCATTTGTAAAGTCTGGTATCAGAGGTGGTATATCACAATGTAGTAATCGTTATGCAAAAGCAAACAACAAATATATGGAAGATTATAACACAAATTTACCAGACTCATTTTTAGCATATTTCGATGCTAACAATTTGTATGGTTGGGCTATGTCTCAAAGCCTACCGACTGATGGTTTTAAATGGGTGGATACCAATATTGATTTTAATATATCCGACTCCTCTGAAATTGGTTACATCTTAGAAGTGGACTTAGAATATCCGAAAAAGCTCCATGATTTTCATTCTGATTTACCATTTTACCCAGAAAATGTTTGTTTTGGTGATAGTAAAGAAGCTAGGTTAATACCAAACTTGCGTAATAAAAATAAATATGTCATTCATTATAGAAACCTCAAACAATGCTTAAAAATGGGTCTCAGATTGACTAAAGTACATAGAGTCTTACAATTCACTCAGAGCGCATGGCTTAAAAAATATATTGACTTAAATACCCACTTGAGAACATTAGCAAAATCGGACTTTGAAAAAGACTTCTACAAACTCATGAACAACTCTGTTTTCGGAAAGACTATGGAAAACATTGAGAAACGGGTAAACGTTAAATTATTAACCCATTGGGAAAATAATGGTAAAGTTGTCGGCGTACAAAATTTAATTGCTCGACCTGAATTCCATAGTCTTTCGATATTTTCTGAATCACTTGTAGCTGTACAGTTAAATAAGACTAAATTAGTTTACAACAAACCGATATATTTAGGTTTTTGTATTTTAGATATTTCTAAGTCTTTAATGTATGATTTCCATTATTCATACATGTTAAAAAAGTTCAACAAAATCAAGCTGTTGTACACCGATACAGATAGTCTGATTTATCAAATATTCACAAACGACTTTTACTGTGATATAAAACCGGACCTTACCAAGTATTTTGATACATCAGACTATCCAAAAGATAACGTGTTTGGTTATCCACAAGAAAATAAAAAAAGTTAGGGTTATTTAAAGATGAGAACAATGGTAAAATATTCAGGGAGTTTGTTGGGTTAAGGTCAAAATTATATGCAATTGATGTAGATAATCAAATCACAGCAAAAGCAAAAGGAGTAAACAAAACCGTAACAAAATCCTTAACGATTAATAACTATAAGGCTTGTCTGTTTGATAATAGTCCTAAAATATGTGAAATGTATAGATTTAGGTCTATAAAGCATGTAATTTTTACCCAAAAAATCAATAAAAATGTTTGTCATCAAATGACACTAAACGTCATATTCTCCCAAATTGTGTAGACACATTGGCTTGGGGTCATTACAAAGTAGTATAGTTTGTAAATACATATATATTGATAAGGTTTATTAATTGTGTAAAAAAAGTTTTAACTAATAAGTCGTATGATAAGTAGTTCGAAGTTATTTTAAACTGATGTACATTGTCTGTTTTCCATAAAATATTTTTACCATTATTACAAAGACTGTAGTCTCATAATAATTGTAAATAGCTATTAATAAGTTTGGTTAATCATAGAAAATAAGTACATTGTAGGGTTGGTAAATAATGGAAAAATAATTTTCTTAATACTCTTGTGTTCATTTTACAATAAAAATATATTTTATAACAAACTGATGTCATTTTTCCTACTTCATTCGTTAAGTTAACACGTACTCATCCAATGATTCATTTTAACCATCCATTTACTGCCATAGTGGCAGGACCAAGTGGATGCGGTAAATTTAACTTCGTTACCAATTTCCTTCGAAGTATAAAACATATGTGCAACATGGAGCTTTCCCAAATAATGTGGTGCTATGATGAAATGCAACCTTTGTATAATTTATGGAACATCACCTATCATCAAGGACTACCTGACATGACTATGTTTGATGGAAGAGAACCGTATCTTGTAATTTTTTATTGATGACTTAATGAGAGAATCAGATGGACGCATCGTCGATCTATTTACTAAGGGAAGCCATCATAGAAATTTAAGTGTATTCTACATATCGCAAAATTTATTTCATCAAGGTAAAGGTCAAAGAGATATATCTTTAAATTCAAGCTACATTATTTATTTCAAAAATCCTCGTGATAAAACACAAGTTCGATACTTAGCCAGGCAAGTTTCTCCAGATAATTTAAAATTTATCGAAGATGCATACAAAGATGCAACCAAAGATGCTCATGGTTATTTAATGAATGATAGATCTGAAACAAAATATGAACGAAATTTGTCGTTTTAAGACTAATGTATTCCCGTTTGATGGGTACTGTATAGTATATGTACCTAAAAAGGAATTCAAATATGTAAGGCATCAGCAAATCTCAATCATTCACGAATAATGCATCATCGTGTCAAGACACATCAAGAGTTGTTAAGAGCTTTGTATACTCTTAAACCGAAATATCGTAGAGTTTTATTAAAAGCCTGTGAGGAAGAAGAAATAAATTGCATTTGTGAATGTATACATACCAGATTTGTTATTTGCATATAACCATAGTGTTCATTAAAGTATTCAGATGCGACCTTGTGATGTTAACTCTAACAATATTATGACGGTCTGGACAAATTTATGACACTGGGAAGTTTCGTATATCTAATGATTCGAATGTTTCAAAGCTACCAAAGTTCCACATAGGTGACCATGTGAGAATAACCAAGTATAAACATATGTTTCAAAAAGGATATGAAAGTAACTGGAGTGACGAAGTTTTTATCATTTCATCAATAATAGAGAGATCGCCTTGGGTGGTTTATACGTTAAATGATTTGCAAAACGAACCAATCGTTGGAACATTTTATGAAAAAGAATTGAAGAAAGTATCTTATGCCCTCTCTACGCAGCATAAAATAGATAAAATCATTCGTTATCGTTACACTGGTGGCAGAAAGGAAGCGCTAGTCAAGTGGAAAGGTTATCCAGAAAAGTTTAACAGTTGGATGTCTGTAGCCAGCTTGGAACAAATATGATTAAGGAAAGTTTTTATTTAACATTGCTGAGTAACAGCTCCGTGGAGTATTTTCCCGATAACAAAACAACGAACTTTTCAACTAAATTACCAAAATCCCTGAAATTAGAAGGTGAATGGGCAGTGGGAATTGTCGAGTTTCAATATCCTTGTACAATGTTTACTGTACAACAAGGTGAAAACATTGTTTACATAACGAAACGTATGATTATGCCTAACGAATCATCATTATCATCAGTTATTATACGTAACATTACATATACCAGCAACAAATTACGAAAATATCAATAATATTATAACAGCTTTGAATAATTTGCGAAAAAAAATTACATTCCGATTTGATGACATCTCCAAACTTGTAACAGTTACAATCACTGATGACTCAATCACATCATTAACGTTATCACCTAAGTTAAGTTTTCAAATGGGATTTGAACCAAATATTATATCAAATATTATTCTATTACTATATCTTGTTGCCAAAAACCACCGAAGGTGTCCTGCAAATATATTTTTAGGACTACCATCTCAGTTATTTGTCTACTGTAACATTGTTGAACCTCAGATAGTGGGAGATGTCATGACGCCTCTGTTAAGAATAATTCCATTGGATCCATCAAAGTATATCTATGGATCAAACAAAATGCATGTATTCTCACCACCTCATTACTTACCTGTTATGAGACGAGAATTCGATACAATTGAAATAGATATAAGATCAAACACAGGGGAGAAGATACCATTTCAATTTGGGACGGTGTGTGTTAAACTTCACTTTAGAAAAATATCTCAATAATGTATGCCAAATCAGATAATATAACTAGTCCTTACGAACATTACTATACCCATCAAGCAGGATCTGGTATTGGGGTGGTGTTCAAAGGGTCACCTTATAAACGTGATCATGGTATTGGAAGTTTCTTGGGAGGCTTGTTTAGAAGTGTTTTACCATTGTTATCTAGTGGAGCAATGGCTATTGGTAAAGAAGCATTGAGTGCTGGGGTAGGCCTCCTGACAGATATGGTTAATAGTCGTCCTATGGATGAATCCATCAGAAGTCGTCTTAAGGATGTCAATTCAAACTTAAAACGAAAAGCTGATGACAAGATCGATAGACTTATGTCTGGTTCTGGGTATATAACAAAGAGGAAACAACGAACAGCTCTCATTCAATCACTGCAGTCGAAAGTGAAGGCTGTAAAAAAAAACAAAAAAAATATCAAAGACATATTTTCAGATTAAAAGATGTCTTTCTTACATAATAATTCTTGTGAGTGTGTTAAGTCCGAATTAGATTTATTTGCTCTACCATCTACACAAACAAGTATTGAAAGTGGGTTGTGGATCCATTACAAACCTATTTCATCGTTAACCGATGATGGTCCGATTGAATTTCAAGTTCCTGGTACCGGTGATGATTACATTGATTTGTCACATACATTACTTCATGTAAAAGCCAAAATATTAAATCAAGACTCAACCAACTTGACTGCTGACACCATTGACACCATAGCCCCGGTTAACAATTGGTTACATTCACTATTCAGTCAATTAGATGTACATTTAATCAGAAACTAGTGTCACCTCCCAACAACACATATGCATACAGAGCATTTATAGAAACTTTACTGAACTATGCACCCGCTGCAAAAGAATCACATCTTTCTTTCGGACTTTGGTATCAAGATACTGCGGGACACATGGATGCGACTAACGATACAAATACAGGTTTTGTAAAGAGACACACAGCAGCTCGTCAAAGTAAAGAGATTGAGATGATTGGACACCTTCATGGAGATGGATTTAATCAAGAAAAGTTTTTAATTAATGGTGTTGAAATGAGTGTTAAGTTAGTTAGATCAAGGGAAAGTTTTAATCTTGTGGCATCTACAGCAGATGCCAAATTTAAAGTTTGCATTACCGATGCTACGCTCATAGTTCGTAGAGCTCGAATAAATCCTACTATATTGCTCGCTCATCAAAAGGTTTTGGCAACAACTACAGCCAAGTATCCGATTACACGGGCTGAAGTAAAAGTTTTAACCATACCAGCCGGAGTTCAGGGGAAAACATTAGATAATATATTTTTGGGTCAAGTACCTAAAAGGTGTATAGTTGGGTTTGTAAGTAACACAACATTCAATGGTAGTTTAGTAAGAAACCCTTACAACTTTTCAAACCATGGTATAAATTCATTTAGCCTTTATATTGATGGACATCAAATACCATCTAAAGCTTTGCAACCCTCTTTCAATGGTGGTGTATATACTGCTGCATACCATACATTGTTTTCAGGCACAGGGATTCATGAGGGTAATGCTATATCTCACGAAGATTATCCCAATGGTTATTCTTTGTTAGCATTTGATTTAACTCCCGACTTATCCGCTAATTCTACAGCTCATTGGAATCTTGTAAGACATGGTAGTGTAAGGCTAGAAGTAAGATTTGAACAAGACTTACTACAAACTATTAATTGTATTGCGTATGCTGAGTTTGATAATATTATTGAAATTGATAAAAATCGTAATGTTACTGTCGACTTTAGTAGTTAAGAACCATTATTGTGTAATGGGAATAAATAAAAAAAGTTAAATATAATTATTAATTGTTATTTATTTAACTACTTATTATAAGAATATTTTATATAGTCTTTCTTCGCACATATTTCTCTCGCCATAGTAGCTATGACCCCTTTGGTAGATAGTAATATTTTATTTTTTTCATCACTAGCATAATATTTGACCTTAAAATCAGCATGCTTCCAGTGTTCAGCCGGGGATATTCTTTTTAATTTTTTGAGATCTTTACTAGATGAGTCGCGGTTTTTCCATCATCCCCATCAGTAGAGATGTAAGATACTCCGCCGTCTCGGTTTGCGCGGCCGATTAAAGTAGATAACTTCTTCTCCTTCTTCGCTGGCGGTGCTTCAAAGAAGTCATCGAGGTCCGTTATGTTGTTGTTTCGTTTGCGGGGGTTTCTTGGTACTTCCGATTCTTCGTCTGAAACGGTTGAGAAATAGTACGCTTTACAGGTATTTTCTTCATCCATAACGAGGTCCGATGAGAAATTCTACAACGAACAATAATAGACAAAGATTAATGAATATCAACTTATTACCAAAAATACTGAGAGGGATTAGACATAAAATGAAATTGAATTAGAGTTTCTTACCTCCATGGTGTGTCGAGTAGAGTGTAGAGATGGTTGGTTCGCTGACTAGTGATTCGTTGGCTCTGTACCGTTTACAGTAAAATGTAGACGTTTTATAGTACTTTTACCTCGTTATTAATCTTGTTCAAAGCTAATTTAGCAAGGATGTTGAAACAAGAAGATACTTTCGATCGATAATGGACTTTATGAAAACAAGAATTTCTATGGTTGGAATGCGATGTAACTAATGGCATTCATGTTGAACTCCACGAGTGATGGACTTGATTGAAATAGGTATTACAAGTTCTTTCTTGGTTTAAAAATCGTTATCCATGTGTTATTAACATAATACAATAGATCTCTGACTCAGATACACGTAAATCTAAGCATATATTATGGATACTCTAGAGATACAAAATTGTCTACATAAAATTAATCCTCAGATGACATACAATGTATATGCTGCCAACCGTATTCCTTTGTTTGTAGAGACACCTATGTATCTAATCGGAAACTTAGACCCTGATACACGGCCCGGTTCTCACTGGGTTGCTATTCACATAGATGCTAATCGAACAGGAGAATACTTTGATTCATATGGTCGTCAACCGAGAGGATTCTATCATAGGTTTATACTGAGAAATACAAAGAAATGGCGAACAAACATTTTAAGACTCCAGAACGATTTTACTTCAGTTTGCGGTGAATACTGTGTGATGTACTTAGCATATAAGTACAGTGGCGGAACTTTAGACGAGTTCAGAAACATATTTACTGAAAATACATTATACTATGATTTAATAGTGAAAGAGTGGTTCAATGAATGTTTTTTATAAACTCTGATATAAAAGTACCTATACATGAAATATAGAGCTTACTTCATAAACATTCTTGTTATTTATCCCTCAAAAAGGTGATCAGGTGACTAGTAAAAGATCGGATCCTACGCTTTCTGGAAAAAACCCATTAACGACCTACCGATGATGTCTGTTACTTGCTAATGAGGTGACCATTAGGCGATTAGTTAATCATCTAGGATGTAGTAATAGCTTTTTGCTAATTTCATAACCGTTGAGTTTAACACTCTGGACACTCTGGGAGTGAGCGCAATCGACTCAGCGCACCCAATTTTGTGGGAATAGACAGCAAACTTTTTTTTTTTTTTAGGATCCGTCCTTCCCAATTTCATCTTGACACCCCTTGACACCCCCCAGTTCTGACGCACAGGGGGGTGCGCCAGAACTGTGCTATCCCTACTACTATCGAATTATTTTCAAAATTTCACATACCTATTAAATATTATACCTTTTTGAATAAACATAAACATAAACATTTACATACAGGCACATACATTGCTTCTGGCCCCACACTAGGATACCCTGTGTCGTGGGAACCAGAAACAGCGACGTCAAAAACATGTAAACATCCAAGAAGTTAGTTAAAGAGTCGTAGAAGTTTTTAAAATTATTTGCAGAATAAGTTCCATACGTAAATTTTTTTTAAGAGCTTCAATTTGAAAAATATTTAGAGATAAAATATTTAATTTTAACCGTTGCCGAGCAGTTTTTTAAAGCTGTTAGTAGTAGGTGCAGCTTTTACTGATATTTTTTTATCAATTGACATGCCTTTAAACTAAATGCATTATGAAAAACACTTTATGAGCTCTATTCTGAGAAAAAATCAATGAAAAAGCCAAAAAAATTAATATTTTTTTAAAATCTTTAACAGTCAATATCTCCATAACGGCTAATTTCGGACCCCATATGATAGAATAAAATCCATCAGAAATGACCTAAATAATGACCTCGTTTAATATTGTGTACGACTTTCCCTGTAACCCTGTATAGAAGGCACGAACTAGATAAACTTCCTATCTACTCTGCAATCTTGAAGAAGGTTTTTGAATTAGTTCTTGAGCAACTACCATAATCCGATTAATCCGAGAGGTAACTTTTTTTATATCTGTGGCACTGCACGGTTTGTGCTTTTGCCAGTGTCGAGTAAGGTAGGGAAACTATTTGGTATTTATAAGAAATTGGGTGCGCGAAATTTTTAAAGGAATTAAAGTCAGTTCGAGAATATAATTTAATTAACTACATAACTGAATACTTATTATACAAAGATAGAAATAATATCTTTCATTAATAAATACCTAAATAAAAATATTAAATTTTAACACTGTTTGTACTTATGAAATCCACATTTATAAATACCAATCCTGCAAAGTCCTTACTGTTCGTCTATTCGTAATGAGCACAATAGTACTTAAGCAGCACTCACTAACTGACTTTACTATCGCTCGTAGCCCCGGCCACTTGAGTTACCTTAAACGATCACGAAGGTTAAGCAAAATAAGGCGCGTTCAGTGCATGGATGGGTGACCGTTCTATGACTAACACTAGTGGCATTTTTGCGAGCGGTTCCGTGCTTCGCAAGGCACGTTAAGCAGTTGGTGCCAGCTGCCGTCGCGACGCGTCGATAGATGGCAGTCGTTAAGCCAAGTCAGAGGCTTTAGGGCGGCTTGAAAGCTTCTGACAGTAAGACCAGCCACTCGTTTTACAAGCCTCCACCAATCCGGACTTGGCCCCCGTGATGGAGTATGGCCTATAGGTACCTTCCTCAGGGAAGAGACCCGTGCCTCTCGGTGGGGATGATGATGATGGTTGATGATGGTGTATTATGGCCTTATCACTTTTAGTGATAAGGCCGCCGTCTGTACTCTTAGATTAAGAAATACCTGTGTAATTTCCTTTTTTATGTACAATAAAGTGTTCTCTATCTATCTATATATCTATATACATTTAAGTATGCATGTATAATAAATGATTATGTATAAGTATGTTCATAGTATATTTACGATAAGTAGTTAGGTAACTAGGTACTATTGCCCTTCTATTTCTAGTATTTTGGTATTATGCACTTGCCACCCAGCCACGATCCACAAACCAAAGGTTGACTGGTAGAAAATGATATATAGCATTGAGTACGCCTTTGTACCAGACATTGTGTTTTGTGCAATAAAGAATCTATAATATAAAAATGAATCGCAAAATGTGTTGGTAAGCGCATAACTCAACAACGCCTGGACCAATTTGGCCAAATCTTTTTTTAAAATGTTCGTTGAAGTTCAAGGATGGTTTTTACGGCGAGAAAAATTAGAATTATTGCTGGAAAAACCCTAAAAATAGCCCTTTTCTTTTTCCCATACAAATGATTTGTAACTAAAACGTAGTCAATTTGAGCTTTATTGCTATGGTATAAAGTTCATATTAAATTACAAGCACTCACTGTTGTCTAAGCAATGTAGGTGTGTTCCTAACGTCAAAGATCATATCTATCAAAACAATGTGCGTGTGTGCGTTGGAGCACAGAATACATAGTTGGAGGAGTTTAATGTCGCGTACCGAAACTCGCGTTTCTTTTGTATTAGTTTCGGCACGCGAGATAAAATGCATCAGTTTCCACGTCATTACATCAGTCAAACAAAAATCGCGTTACCAACAGTGTTTTATTATTTTTAATATCCAAATTTTAAATAAATAAAACAATTCGGTGGCCCAACATCATTCCAACAGTTACGAACTGTTGATGGTGAATTGTGTGGATCCTACAGAGAAGCCTGTCAACGTTTGCAATTGCTTGAAAATGACGCTCATTGGGATCAAACTCTCAATGATGCTGTAATATCATCACACGCTCATCAAATACGAACATTGTTTTCTATAATCATATCTACATGCTTCCCATCAAACCCAATTGATTTGTGGATCAAGTACAAAGATTATATGTGTGATGATATTTTGTATCAAATACGGAATAGAATGGGAAATCCAAATATACAAATCAGTGAAGAAATTTACAATGAAGCATTGATTTCAATTGAGGACATGTGCTTGATAATGTCAAACAAACTATTAATTCAATTCAATTCCGCGCCCAATCTTCCAATGCATGACGCTTTTAACCAAGAGTTGCATCGAGAAAAACTGTATGATCTAAACGCTTTGAAAGAATTAATTCAAACAAATCTTCCACTGTTAAATGAACAACAGAAGTATGTATTTGAAACTCTTATGAAAGTAACAAATGATGAAACTGGAGGGATTTACTTCTTAGATGCACCTGGTGGTACAGGAAAAACTTTTTTGATTTCATTAATATTAGCAACAATTCGCTCACAAAATAAAATTGCACTTGCACTCGCTTCGTCGGGAATCGCAGCAACTTTGCTTGAAGGTGGTCGAACAGCCCATTCAGCACTAAAATTGCCATTAAATATGCAAAGCAATGAAACTCCAACCTGCAACGTTTCGAAGAACTCTGCAATGGCAAAGGTTTTGCAGCAATGTAAATTGATTGGTTGGGATGAATGCACGATGGCACATAAAAAATCTTTGGAGGCTTTAGACAGAACCTTAAAAGATCTACGGAGCAATAATAACCGATTTGGTGGTGCAATGATTTTATTAGCAGGAGATTTTCGTCAAACATTGCCAGTGATTCCACGATCAACGGCAGCTGATGAACTCAATGCATGTCTAAAGTCCTCCAATTTGTGGAAACATGTCAAAGTACTTCATTTAAGCAAGAATATGCGTGTCGAGTTGCAAAATGACCAATCTGGAAACATATTCTCTAAACAACTCATTGACATTGGTAATGGCAAATTTCCTATAGACATGTTGACTGGCTGCATTAACTTTCCTCAAAGTTTTTGTCAGTTAACTCGATCAAAAGATGAACTTATTCAGAAGGTGTTTCCAGATGTTTCTCAAAATTTCAGAAACCATGATTGGTTGAGCGAACGAGCTATACTGGCTGCAAAAAACATAGATGTAAATGAATTAAATTTCAAAATTCAAGAACAAATTACAGGCGAATTGAGGATATATAAATCAGTTGATTCGGCTACTAATCAAGATGATGTAGTCAACTATCCACCGGAATTTTTAAACTCGCTGGATTTGCCAGGATTGCCACCTCACAATCTTCAATTAAAGGTTGGATCGGTGGTTATAATGTTGCGAAATATCAACCAACCGCGTCTTTGCAACGGTACACGGTTAGCGATAAAAAAATTACTAAACAATGTGATAGAAGCAACTATACTCAAAGGAAAGTATAAAGGAGAAGATGTTCTCATACCGCGCATCCCAATGATTCCGACTGATGTGCCATTTCAGTTTAAACGACTACAGTTTCCAGTGCGGCTTGCTTTTGCTATGACTATAAACAAGTCCCAGGGGCAATCATTAAGTGTTTGTGGTATTAATCTAGAAAACCCATGTTTCTCACATGGTCAATTGTATGTTGCCTGTTCCCGTGTTGAAAAACCATCAGATTTGTTTATCTATGCGCCAGGTAATCAAACAAAAAACATCGTATACCACAAAGCACTACAATGATAATAATAATAATTATGATTCACATGATTAACAATAAAGCGATTACTTACTTTTAAATCCTTATATATGTTTTATTTAATTATTTTTTATTCACAACGCACTATCACCAGGGTGACGGTTCTGTTCAGGAGAATTTTTTAAAATACGTAGGCACAAAAACTGCCACATTACAAATCTTTTTGACAGGACGAAGTCTGTCGGGTCAGCTAGTTTAATAATAATAATGATGACTGACTTTACTAACAAGAGACTTTAGTTTGATTTAGTTTGTAGTTTTCAAGAGGATTTAGTTTGTAGTTTTCATTGGTGAAGAAG
Source organism: Yponomeuta plumbellus (assembly GCA_947310845.1). Lineage (NCBI taxonomy): Eukaryota > Metazoa > Arthropoda > Insecta > Lepidoptera > Yponomeutidae > Yponomeuta > Yponomeuta plumbellus. The sequence continues at coordinate 8,053,559 of OX371209.1, read as the reverse complement.
TGGTCTTTCTCGGCTCTTTTCTTTATAATTAGTTTATTTTTTAATCTTCTTTATCTGCTATTAGCAGAATAGGCAAAGGACTTTCGTCCGTGCAGCCAGGTCTAACGTTTGTAATTCTTTGTAGATCTTTATAATTAGGCTTAATGCGCCGTATTCAGAGGAACTAAAAATAAATAAATCTAATGGCTGTCAAAGGAATGCAATTTTGGACCTCAGCCCAATAGCCATGTGTGATACATCATCGAATAGGTCTCAGCGAGCTGAACAATTGAAAAAAAAACTAACATCTATCTTCTATCTATACATATAAAATTCAAAGTCCTGACTGACTGACTCACTCATCAACGCCCAGCCCAAGCCGTTTGACCTAGGAAGCTGAAATATTGCACAGAGGATCTATATATAATGTAGGCAAGGAATAAGAACGGATTTTTTTAAATTCAACCCCTAAGGGGGCGAAAAGGGTTGCCAAAATTTGTATGGGAGGTATAAAAAATGTCGTCTGATTTTCTTGAAACTTGAAATAAATACTCTTGAACACAATTGATTGAACACGTGTTTCACCGTTTTTCGAAATTTAACCCTTAACCCTAGAGTGGGCGCGTCTTTCCGCGAAACGTCAGTGGGCGCGTGGGGAGCATTTTGCCGCCCATTTTCATTGACCATTTTAAGAACGAATACAATATTCGAATTAATTTATGTTCTCAGGATTTAAGTTATACATAAATAGTAATCTACATATTTATTAAACTCTGTTTTAAGAATTTTCTTTTATAAAAGATTTTAGGAAATGTACTATTTCGATGGAATTTTTTAACTTATCCTGTATGATATGCTCTGTAATACGAAACATATGGAATCACTTGTTTTCTAAATGAACAAGATATGCTTTATCCAAACAGTCTTCAACAAGGTATGTGCAATGTTCATTGCACAGTAACTTTGGGCATCTGTAACACCATTTTTCGTGCGCTTATTTATCTTAGTTGGACATAATATACTGCATTTGCCCTCCATCTTTGAAGGTGATGCTTGGTCTGCTGGTACAAACCGAGCTATTTGATTCCTCAAAGGAATATTTAATGTCTATAAAAGACCTTGTGGTCATATTATATTGCTTGACTAGGACGTTCAGTGTTCAGAAGTGTTCAGAATTTGCTTTGTAAATAATTTGACTGCTTATACCGGCAATATAGATTGTTGAAAAAAAACCTCATTAGCCATCTGCGAGTCAATCTTCCAAAAGAATATTCTTCCTTCATCTGGTCTCTGATGTCGACACCACCTTTGGTTCCATTTTTTTTAAATGATTTTGGCCTTTGCAGCAGACCCGGTATTGCATCGTATTTATCATCCTCGTGCAAAGTTGATAAGAGCAATAGGTACTTTTTTGTTTTTCATTTTCCTTGGAATATAAGGCAGCAAATCCAATTGTTCTCGCCAAATCCAAACATCGAAGACGGTTCCGATCAATCTTTGGTAAACTTAGGTGTAATTTATTTTTTATTTTTACGGAAAGTTCCAACGATGGTCGTTATATGATCGGTTAGCAACTGGTCAGCAAGAGATATCGAAGTAAAAAAGTTATCCATAGTGATATTGTGGCCCGTTTTGAGGATACTTTGAAATAAACTTTTTATCAATGCAACAATTTTTACTCTCGAGAGTGGGCGCGCGGTGAGCAATTTGCCGCCTGGTGACACCTGGTGGTAACAACCATCATCTCAAGCAGGTCCCCGCACGATGATGATGTCCAGCTTTTTGCTACTTGTTGCGAATGAAAGTGGGGGCAGCTACTAAAAAGCGCAAGTCTGACGAGCAATTGTTTTACGAGTTATTAACGTTTTTTTAGCGCAGGCGGCAAAATGCTCATAGCGCGCCCACTCTAGGGTTAAGGGAGTGAACGGGGTTGCAAAATTTTGAACTAAAGTCCACGCGGACGGAGTCGCGGGCAAAAGCTAGTTTTCAATAAAATATAACTCCGAAAGGACATACATTTGGCTGTTGGCGTCATAGTAACTTTTGTTCAGCTCGCCGAGAACTATTTTATGATGTATCACACATGGCTATTGGGTTAAGGTCCAAAATTGCATTTCTTTGACAGCCGTAGCTAATATATATTTTTTTTAGTTCTTCTGAAAACGGCTCATTCAAAACTGTTTAACGACTCTGCAAAATTACGTTGCAAAATTTCCTACATGGACTGACGTACGAAATCCTCCTGAACATAGTAAGTTAGTTAAAGTAGTTTTAAGTAGGTACAATTTTATGAATTATTCTAAAGTACTCGGGTTCCTTCCTGATTCTACCAAAAACAAGAACAAATAAAATGGCGATAAATAACGTAGTTCCGTCAATGATTAACGTAGTTATAATTATTGAAGCCTTTAGAATAGGTACCTACCTAGTTTAAAATAGTTGGTCTTAAGATACTTGTCATACTACGAATCGCTCGTAGCCCGGCTGCCTGAGTGATCTTAAGCGATCACGAAGGTTAAGCAACATAGGGCGCGTTCAGTGCATGGATGGGTGACCTTCTATGACTAACGTTAGTGGAATTTTTTCCGAGCGGTTCGGTGCTTCGCAAGGCACGCACGCTAAGCAGTTGGTGCCGGCTGCCTTCGATAGATGGCAGTTATTAAGCTAAGTCAGAGGCCTTAGGGCAGCTTGAAAACTCCTGATCGTAAGACCAGCCACTAGTCTTACAAGCCTCCACCAATCCGGACTTGGCCCCCGTGCTTGAGTATGGCCTGTACCTTCCTCAGGGAAGATACCCGTGCCCCCTGGTGGGGACATAATGGGTTGATGATGATGATGATAATGAAGCCTTTAGGAACGTAACGAGCCTAAAATACGAGTTTATATACCTAGTTTAGACTACGTTTTTACTCTTACCTATGCTGCCCTCGTAAGGAAGAACGCAGTAATCGTAAAAACGCAGTTTTGAGTAAATAGCAACATATTTATTTCTTAGGATTAGAAGGATTTCATACATTACTGCATATTTTCTTACTGAAATTGCAGGTTTCTATTAGACCTACAGCCACCATTATTTTTTCACCTATACTCGTAGATATACCACCAGGGAGCCCAATTTTGAGTCCAAAGTAAAAACGCAGTAATGACTATTACTGCGTTCTTCCTTACGAGGGCAGTATGTTAGACAGCACATCATCATATACACCAATGCACTCTACTCTCTATATACCAATGCACTACGACTTTGTAATTAAAATGTGAAGGTTGACGTGCTGCCGACTGCTTACCTACGATTTTATGAATAAATTTAATCTTTATCTTTTCTTCCAACACCTGGTCACACACACATCGCAAATATCATTTTACTGGCTTTTATTATGATGAGAGAGTAGCTAGGTATTTAAAAATTTTTGGTCCGGATCAACTTGCGGGTGTTTTCGGGTGTTTTTTTTTCGGAGCGAAACCAGCCCTTATATTACGTAACTTTCCACTCTATCGGGTTAAGCATTTAGACAACTCGAAAGAGTCAAAATAAGAATGTATATGACAGTTTGGAGTAGGAGTATGAGATACCTACTGGGAAAATAAGTCCCAGAATGTAACACTATGACATAAGGTGGTGTGACATACCGGGAAAAAAGGGTTAAATCAACCAACTCCATACAGTGGAGTTTTACGTAGTTGCACCCCTGGTCGGACTCATCCGATAAAAACACCCGTAAGTTGATCCAGATCAAAACATTTACAATGTGTTGTGCTTACGAAAGTTTTAGTTCAGAAGTAGGTAGCTACCTATACACCGTTTTTAACAATCATCTATCTATATAAATAAAATTCAAAGTCCTGACTGACTGATTCATTCACTTATCAACGCCCAGCCCAAGCCGTTGGACCTAGGAAGCTGAAATTTTGCACAGAGGGTCTATATGTATAATGTAGCAAGGAATAAGATAGGATTTTCTGAAATTCAACCCCTAAGGGGGCGAAAAGGGTTGCCAAAATTTGTATGGGAGGTATAAAAAATGTTGTCTAATTTTCTTGAGACTTAGAATAAATACTTTTCATCACAATTGATTGAACACGTGTTTCACCGTTGTTTTAAATTTAACCCTTAAGAGAGTGAACGGGGTTGCAACATTTTGAACTAAAGTCCACACGGACGGAGTCGCGGGCGAAAGCTAGTACATGCATAAGGTCACGCCTGTATCCCAGAGGGATAGGCAGAGACCAGGGACTGCCACCTGCCACGATCCTGACCTTCGCTTCATCGACATTCATTAGTCGTTGCATGCACGCACGCCGGTTTCGGGTAGGTAGGTACTCAATCATCATCATCATCATCATCAACCCATTATGTCCCCACCGAGGGGCACCGGTCTCTTCCCTGAGGAACGTATAGGTCATACTCCACCACGGGGGCCAATTCCGGATTGGTGGAGGCTTGTAAGACTACTCAAATAACATTGAAAATGTTATATTAGATGCTACACGAAACGTATCACCAGCCTTACTCCCGGTTTCTTGTACGCTAATAAATCTGTTAATCTACTGCTAACAGCTGTCAGTTAGCCAAAGAGCATACGAAAAAAAAGTTTGACAGCAGCTGTTAACAGTAGATTAACAGACTGTTAGCGTACGAGAAACTTCGGGTTAGTATTTTATAGAACAGTAGTGTCTTCAAATATTAACTGACACTAGAGTCTTGAATCGCTCGTAGCCTGGGCTGCCTGAGTGATCTTAAACGATCACTAAGGTTAAGCAACATACGGCGCGTTCAGTCTATGGATGGGTCACCGTCTATGACTAACGCTAGTGGCATTTTTCCGAGCGGTTCCGTGCTTCGCAAGGCACGTTAAGCAGTTGGTGCCGGCTGCCGTCCATAGATGGCAGTCGTTAAGCAAAGTCAGAGGCCTTAGGGCGGCTTGAAAACTTCTGACAGTAAGACCGGCCACTAGTCTTATACAAACCTCCACCCATCCGGACTTAGCCCCCGTGGTGGAGTACGGCCTATACCTTCCTCAGGGAAGAGACCCGTGCCCCTCGGTGGGGACATAATGGGTTGATGATGATGATGATGAGTCTTACGCCCAGTTTCTCGTATACTAACAAGCTGTTAATCTACAATTAACAGCTGTCAGTTGGCCAAAGTACATACCGAAAAAAACATTTGACAGCTGTTAACTGTAGATCAACGGCTTGTTAGCGTACGAGAAACTGGGGGTTAGTTATTGATGTCACCAATTAAGAAAAAATGCCACACATATGTAAAAGAGGAGTTTACTTATAAAAATATCACTGAATACTTACATCTGATATAACTTTAATATAATCTTGTACAGTCGACAGCACTTCAACCTTTACATGCGTGCACGTTTCTAATAAAATTAATCAGTCACGTTAAGGAAGACAATATATTAAAGTTAACCTGCTGTGGACTACACTTGTAACAGTTAATTTTTCTTTTTATCACTTATCTTTTTGGGACTTGATTTAAATAACAATTTTATTAATAGCACTATAAGAGCCACAGCCGTCAGTAATACAACTGCAAGTAAAGCGAACACGTCTAGCAGCAAGTAGTCGACCAATGAAGCGTCTGCGAGCGGAGACCGGAGGTGACCGGCGCCGTACTTTGCTGTGTACTCGATCCAGTAGATTGCCTTCTCCAAACCGCCTTCGCGCTGCTCCGCCATGATTTGGGAGAGCCTCTCAATATTCACACGAGGACTGTGGAGAGGAAAATTTTCGTTATACTCTTGCCATGTCGATATCCGTTGTGCACCGTTGTTACAAAGTATGCTCTATCTACCCACTCTGTAATGCATTCTCTTCAAAATTTGGTACATTTTTTATAAATTATAAATACACAACGGACGACGGGCGAGTAAGACAGCGGTTTTATGGCTCGTCGGTGAAGCTCGCCGGTGTATCATTTCAAAACTGCGGTGTTAGTGCCCTGCCTTCACTAGGACGGCATGGCGACGACGCCAGCTACGTATCCAAGCAGTTTGTATTGAATGGCGACGTTGACAGACCGTCGCCAAGCGAGTTAGGCACCATAAATTTCAATATTAACTGCTTGGATGCGGTCGCTGGCGACGTCGCCATGGCGTCCTAGTGAGGCAGGGCACTTAAATACCGCCGAGCCTGGCTCGCGGCTCGTCGTAATGCTATATTTTTTATTCGGCTCGCCATGCAAAACCTGCTTCAGATTCTGAACAAGACATGTTTGCGACTGTTTTCCTCGCTAGTCGATCAGCGCCAACGAGACGCGAGCCAAGTTCGTCAGAATTTATAACCGCGGGCTTACTCGCCCGTCGATCAGCCACTTTATATTATGTAACTTTCCACTCTATCGGGTTAAGCATTTAGACAACTTGAAAGAGTCAAAATAAGAATGTATATTATTATGACAGTTTGGAGTAGGAGTATGAGATGCCTACTGAGAAAAAGTCCCAGAAAGTAACAGTGTGACTTATGTTGGAGTGACATACTGGGAATAAAAGGGCTAAATCAGGCAACTCCATACAGTGGAGTCTTGCGAAATTGCACTCCTGGTAGAGGCAGGTAAGGGTATTGAAAAAGCACATTGTAATTTATGATTAAAACTTAGGCAACAGAAGAATGAATAGGTTGATTATCACCTCTTATCTTCAGCTAGTGAATTAATGGCTGCACGAAGGCTCTCTTCACTTATTGCATTAATGTCCAATTGTTTGCCAATACCAAAAGTCACCAACATCTCTGCATTGTAGAACTGATCCGCAAATATTGGTAGAGCAATCATAGGTACTCTAGCGGCTATGGCTTCGTCTATGGATTGCAGGCCGCCTTGCATTATGAAAACTTTCATTTTTGGGTGGTCTGAAATAAAAATATTACTTATTACAGTCAATTAGAAAGAGAATAAATAAAGGTAGAGAAAATCTTTTAGTACAAAGATGATGCAAAGGACTTTAATACATTTACCCATTACAATAGTCACTGAATAATTGAAGTAATCAAGGGGAAATAAAAAATTATACTTATTAGAACTTTAATGCATATTATGTATTTAGATAGACTAAAAACTTACGAAGCATATCATTTTGTGGCAGCCACTCCTCTAATCTGACGTTGCCTGGTTTATTTGGGAATTCACCGCCATTCCATTTAATTAATACATCATATGGGAGTGATCCAAGTACATTGACAAACATTTTGACGCTTTCTGGGGGCAAATCAGAGAATCGGATCTTGGATCCCATGCTCAAGTAAACAACTCCATGTTTGGAAGAGTCGAGGTATGATTGCAGTTCCTGAAATAGATTTTAAATTAGATACAAACGCCACAGTTTTAGTCATGTTGGTGGAGCTGTTTTTCTTGCGCCTACTTCGATCACAGGCCAGTTACATAAGATTAGATTGGATTATACTGTTTATTGCACACCACCATACCTTATTAAAGTACATACAGCCTTGTATCCAATGAAAAAAAAAAAGGATATAGAAAATTAGAACGCCTTCGAAGGCAGTCTGTGAAATAATGATACAGTAAAATAGTATAACACTTAAAATAATTTACTTAGCTCTTATCTGGTTCTGTGAGGTTGGGTAGCGATACCAATGTGATAATATCTTCTAATATGTACAAAAATATATGATCTTTTGACCCACATGTAAATACTGCCATTTTGGCATCAATGCTATCTAGTCCCAGCTCAAGATTTAAATTTTTTTTTTTCCTGTGGTGGCACTAATGAACCTCACAGAGCCTCTTCATCATCATCAACCCATTATGTCCCCACCGACAGGCACGGGTCTCTTCCCTGAGGAAGGTATAGGCCATACTCCACTACGGGAGCCAAGTCCGGATTGGTGGAGGCTTGTAAGACTAGTAGCTGGTCTTAGAGCTTCTTACAAATAAACTAGCTGTTGCCCGCGACTGCGTCCGCGTGGGCTTTAGTTGTGTAAAGTGTTTGCAAATAAGATAGGGATACTTTTAGCGCATGCAAAAGTGCTTTTATACTAACTTCGCAACCCCCTCTTACCCCCTTAAAAGATGATTTTCGAAAAACTATTTCATCGTGTTTCAAGACATTGAATAGAGGACTTTCATTCGTATAACTTCATAAACGGCAAAGTTTCATACTAACTTTGCACCTCCTTTATACCCCCTTAAGGGATGATTTTCGAAAAACTATTTTACACTTAATTCATGACTTTTAATGAAAGAACTTCGTATTGAATTTCATTCGAATAACTTCAATAAGCGTGGGTCCAGTTCTAGAGACTGGTGCCTCTGCCTACCCCTTCGGGGATAACGGGCGTGAGTTTATTATTTATTTATTTATTTATAACTTCAATAACGGCAAAGTTTCATACTAATTTTGCACCCTCCTCTTACGCCCTTGAGGAATGATTTTCAAAAAACTGTTTTACAGTGTTTCAAGACATTCAATGAAGAATCTTTTTTCTGAATTTCATTCGAATAACTTCAACAACGGCAAAGTTTCATACTAACTTTGCACCCCCCCTTTTTATCCCCTTAAGGGATGATTTTCGAAAAACTATTTTACATGTTTTTCATAGCTTTTAATGAAGGACCTTCATATTGAATCTCATTCGAATAACTTGAAAAACGGCAAAGTTTCATACTAAGTTTGCACCCCCCTTTTTCCCCCTTAAGGGATGATTTTAAAAAACTATTTTACACGTGTTTCATAATTTTAAATGAAGAACCTTTGTACCAAATTTAATTCGAGTAACTTCAAAAACGGCAAAGTTTCATACTAACATTGAACCCTCATTTTACCCCCTTAGGGGATGAATTTTCAAAAATCCTTTCTTAGTGCTCCCTTACGTTACAAAAGAAACCCCTGTGCAAAATTTCAAGTTTCTAACCCTTATAGTTTAGGCCCTGCGTTGATATGTCAGTCAGTCAGTCAGTCAGTGAGTCAGTCAGTCAGTCAGTCAGTCAGTGAGTCAGTCAGTCAGTCAGTCAGTCAGTCAGTCAGTCAGTCAGTCAGTCAGTCAGTCAGTCAGTCAGTCAGTCAGTCAGTCAGTCAGTCAGTCAGTCAGTCAGTCAGTCAGTCAGTCAGTCAGTCAGTCAGTCAGTCAGTCAGTCAGTCAGTCAGTCAGTCAGTCAGTCAGGAACAATTTGAAGTGAATGAAAAAACGTACGTAAAAGTGTTGATAGCAGAACGATTATGGGTTAATCATCATAATAGTTATTACAACTCTTTAAACCCTTTTTAAGCCTTTTCAACATTAGAAGGACCACATTTAAATTATTTTTAGAGAGTTATTAATAAGACCGTTAGTGTTCTTCGTCTCATAGTTTGCGCTCATAAATCATGACTTAATATTAAAAAAAAAACACCAAAAATAATATATTATGCTGCAGCAAAGATATCCTTTAAATAAATGTCTACAAAATTTTTTCACAGATAACTTTTTTCTCGCGCCATCTATTTTGTAATTTGATATGGCAATACTAACCTGCCCACGCACACGCACATCTGACACAGACTTCTAGGTCCTATGACCGAAAACCTAGGGCCAAAGACTTGGGACTAGCATTTATGCCAACAACGCCAGTTTTTACGGAATTGCTGTCTAGTTAAGACTAGACCAGTGATTCGGCTACATTTTTCGGTTAAGAGCCCCAAAAGGAATAATTTTATTTTCACTTACATCGCCAGTGAACCTTTCCTTTCCTTTACTTTGTAATTTTGTTAATTAGGACTAGACTAGAAAATAGTCATCTTGATTATGAAAATCCCACTGTGTCAAATTATACTTAGAAGACTCCGAACAGTAAAAAATGAATATATCTGATAGTACAAGTTGCCTAAACTGACGTCATTCAACTGGCACATAAGTGCACCTCTTAATAGGGATTTATTTTTGTATCCTGAATAGTAACGGGTCTAAAGTCGCAAATTTTATTAATTTATAAACAAAATATGAAATAATATTTAATATGTTACTTTTAGATTTCTTTAATTTACTATGAAATATGATGGTGTTTGGTAGCGTTGAAGTTGTACTAAGTATTCCAAATTGTGGGTAATTTTTGTTATTTCTGCTAATAGCAAGCTAAAGATTGTTTTTTTTTTTATTATCATAATAATCAATCACATATCTCCAAGTAACAATCACCACATTCATGAACATTTTTAAAACCCAATTCATTCATTCACCAATAAATATTGCTAATCTCAAATAGTTCATTCACTGTTTCCCAACTCTGTAAGTGTCAAATTTTATTGAGCCATTGTTGTTTAGTATAGACTCACTCAAGTATAGACAGATGGACCTTATATAGATATTTCATAAGAGACATAGTGTGAATCAAATTAAATTATATTTAATAAGCCCTAGTATTAAACAGTTAGTTAAGAAAATAGAAAAAAAAAATAGTTGAAACAACTAATTTTATGTTTAAATAAAGGGAGCTTCAGGAATTGCTCATTCCAGAGGCTCGTATGTCTTATCCCCACATATTTCTCCTGGGCAATCTATAAGTACAAATTATAAATAAACTGACCTTAGGGATTGACTTTGGCTTCTTGAGGTGCAGGGCTCCCATGTAGACCATCGAGGGTGGGACTGGCCGGTTATTGTCCCAAATTTGATGTACGTTCATGAGCATCATCTGAACATTTTTATGCAATTGACTAGTCGTCGGCGCATTTTCGCCGAAATATTTACGGATGATCTTGTCACCTTCAGCTTCGGTTTTTTTAGTGTCATATATTATCATGGCAGACTTATAAGCCAAAATAACTTTATCTAACAGAGACAGGTTGTTTACTTTTATCACATTATAATCTGGCATTAAAGTTGGATGTATCGGAGCACCCATCCTTAACAAACTGCCCTCGCCCGCAAAAAATGAGCTCACTAGAATAATAGGTGCGTTGAAGCGCGCCCCAAGCACCAACTGAGAAGCTACACAACCCTCAGTCAGCATGACATCAAAGTGCTGACTGTCGTCTTTAATCATGGCTTGCACATCGGGTGTTTCAAGGAACATCTCAATAATATCATTGTGGGATTTGTGGAACACATCGGACCACAAACCTACTGGATCTAAGTCAAACATGTTTTTACCCTCCACGTACGTCTTGTAATAATCTTCGAATGACTTGAATGCTTTCTCATGGACATCGATATAAGTCACGTTTTTCGTAGGTGTACCGGCTTCAGTGCTTAACACAACCAGTTCGTGACCTCTCTTGGCAAGCGCTTCAATTATCACATGGAACACTTTCTGGTGACTGTGAAACGGCGCTGGAAACACGCCTAATATCCTCGCGGGTTCAACATTACTATTTAAATTAATCAAACTAAAAACGAGCACTAATAAAGTCGGCCGAGTTTCCATGATTATATAACGTGCTTGAAGAACAGTTGATTGTTACTGAATGCCGACGCAGAATCTTAATCGCAAAACGAGTATCGAGTTATATAGAAGGCACGAACCAGATAAACTTCCAATTTACTCTACGATCTTTAGGAGGAATAATTAAAATTAGTACCTACCACAGAAGTAGGTACCTAATACGTATCAACAAATAAATACAGACAAGACAGCTGACAGTGACAAAGGTTGTTAGCAGTGTTGCCAGATCGTAGGCAAATCGATTTAGGTCTAGTATCACAAAGTTATTTGACCCGGTAGAGGTGTCAAATTTAGTATGGAAACGTCAAATTTACTATGAGAAAAATGACACCTTCACCGGGTTTGTCGCTCTATACGGGTGCAAACTTAGTATGAAACTTTGCCGTTTTTGAATTTATTCGAATGAGATTCAATATGAAGGTCTTTCATTAAATGTAATGAAAAACATGTAAAATAGTTTTTCGAAAATCATCTCCTAAGGGGATAAAAGGGGGGTGCAAAGTTAGTATGAAACTAACTACCGTTTTGAAGTTATTCGAACGAAATTGAGATAAAGATTCTTCATTGAGTCATGAAACACATGTAAAATACGTTTTTCAAAAATCATCCCTTAAGGAGGTAAGAGGGGGGTGCAAAGTTAGTATGAAACTTTGCCGTTTTTTTAGTTAAGTATTCGAATGAAATTAAATATGAAGTTCTTCATTAAAAGTCATGAAATACAATGTAAAAAGTTTTTCAAAAACCTTCCCTTAAGGGGGTAAAAGGGGGCTGCAAAGTTAGTACGAAACTTTGCCGTTTATGAAGTTATTCGAATGAAATTCAAAATGAAGGTCCTTCGTTGAATGTCTTAAAACAGATGTAAAATGGTTTTTCGAAATACATCTCTTAAGGGAGTAAAAGGGGGGGTGCAAAGTTAGTATGAAAGCTCTGTCGCATTCGCTATATAAGTATCCCTATCTTATTTGCGAACACTTTACTCAACTAAAGCCCACGCGGACGTAGTCGCGAGCAACATCTAGTCATTATGCATGTTCTTACTCCAAAATCAAAATGGGCAAATAATGTAAATCCAGTCCATTGGTATTTAATCAAGTAGGTAAAATGGTCGACACATTAGATCATTTATATTGAAACTGATATTTGATCTCACTATACCTATAGGTTGACCACAAAGTCTAGAAAACGGAAGTGAAGTGTAACTAAATATTGTACGAACTTTTCAAGCCATCTTTTATTCTAATATAGGCACAATTATTGTAACTGAGACCAAGGTTATTTCTCCTTGCTGAGACTATGTCTTTTAGTACTAAAAGTTTAGTTATGGAAAATAAGAGTACCTATTAGCAAAATCGCACTCTTTAATTTCTACTCTTTCTGGTCAACCTGTATGTACATTTATTTTGCATAGTGTACGAGATCTAGTTGTAAGGGATCTTATGCGGGTTATCTTCAGAATCTTAACCCTCGGATGTAAAAAAACATAACATAACATTTACATACAGGCACATACATTGCTTCTGGCCCCACACTTGGATATCCTGTGTCGTGGAAACCAGAAACAGCGAAGTTACAAACATGTAAACATCCAAGACCTGGGATTTTTTTGTCCCCAGCCGGGATTCGAACCCGAGACCTCTCGCACGGCAGGCAGATGCGCTAACCACTGCGCCACAGAGGTCGAACGAAAAAGAAAGAACTGTGTAGGTAGTGACTATGATCTATTAATGTACTATGGCAATATGCCCAAGCACGAATGTAACTCAAACAAAAGCACTCGTCAGTGGACGCATGCGATACGTATTTTAGAGGAATCGTGTTTGTATAAAAAAACATGTACTTACATACGTCTGTACCCTTCGATAAAAAAATATCTGCGTAATATCCCTAGGGTTGTGAGTGTGGTCGCCTCCTCGTGTGAGGGCGCCTGCTCGCTCATTGGGTCCATCTTCCGATGAGCCTACTGCGGGAGCAGTCGCCCTCCTGGCACATCCCGGGCAACGGCCCCAACTCCAGACTAAGGCGAATGATCGAGCGCTTATCACTAGCTGCACATCTTCCGCTGAGGTCTGGGTTTGGTGACGGCAAAGAACCACTCCCGAACCAGTGGCGGGATAACCACTTACCTGGCCAGTGCTGGCCTTGGGAGTTAAATGACCCCAAAAAGTGCACCCGCGGCGTGTTGGGGAAGCGACGCGAGTAATCATCCCCGTTCGCGGCGTGTTGGGGAAACGACGCGAGTAATCATCCCCGTTTTCAATGATGTCCGGTAGTAAAAAGAATCTACCCCAGGAGGGTACCGGCCCCACAGGGGCAGGAGAATCCCTCCCCGGTGTCACTTTGGCGCCGGGCAGCCTCTCGTATTCTGGGGGAGGCAACACCGGAGATATCTCCTTGAGCGGCAGCATACCAGCGCAGGCCGGGAGCGCCAGCTCAAGTGAGCCTTTACGTGATAACGCGTGGCAGGCGGTGACCAGCAAGTTCGTTGCCAGGTCCAAGCGGGCCAGGAAAGCCAAGCCGCCGTCTGCCCGCGTCGATGTCAGGGACAATGGCCAGCTGCCAAGCGCCCTGTCTGCTGCCGAGGAAACTCGACGCAGTCGGCTGCTAGCAACTGACAGTAGGGACATTCAGCCTCCGAGCGCCCAGTCTGTTGCAGGGGAAACTCAGCACAGTCGGCTGCTGGCGACTGAACATAGGGAAAGCGCCCAGTTGCAAAGCGCCCTGTCTGCTCTAGGGGAACCCGAAAGCAGTCGGCAGCTAGTGACTGGACGCCCTAAAAACAAACGAAGAGGTCGCCGTGGGGGGCGGTCGCCGCCTTGGAAGCATAACACGCTCCGGGAGGCTGCTGCCACCCACGCAAAATGCGCCACGACCGCCGCGGTGGCTACAGCGCATGGGCAGCCAGTGGACTCCGTGCAATGCGCCGATACTGCGGGGGAAACCCCAAAGGCTGGGTCGCAGCGAGCGGAAGCCGAGTGCGCCATCACTGCGATGTCTCCACCGCGCGATCGGCAGCAGACCAAACCACAATCACACAAACGACCGATGGCAGCCCAGAGGCCCCGACACGCTGCCCCGGAAACTCCGGTAAAGCGTGGCAGGGCCGATGTAACTCTGTCACCGGCCGTCACAAACAAACGGCGGAAGGTAGCACATGGTAGGGGTACGGCGCTCAGCTACGCGGAGGCGAGCAAATCTCACCTGCGCGTCGCAGTGACCTCCGTCCCACCCACAGACTTCACAAGCGAAGAAGCAAATGAGCTCAAGGAGACTCTAGAAAGAGTCACCTCTGACGCAATCCTGGCGTCGTGCCTGGCCGGCGACGGCGCCCAGCCACTCAGGTTTCACGGTAAACCACACCTGAGTGAGGGGGTGCTGAAAGTCTGGTGCGGCGACGACGCCACGCTCTCTTGGCTTAGGGACACAGTAGCCAGTATACCGAGCCCGATCCAAAACCGTGACCTGACTGTCATCGCACAGTCAGAAATCACGAGGATGGTGAAGGTCGGTATGCTGCTACCCACAACAGTCGTGACGGAGATGGATAAGATTCGCAAGATTCTTATCCATCAAAACCCGGAATACGACATTCAGAGCTGGAGGCCCTACCGAACAGAGGTTCAGGAGGGTAAAGGCATCTTCCTCGTCCTGGGTATCCCGGAGAGAGAGGTGCCTTGCCTTCTGGAACGGGAGCGGAGGGTCGCTTATATCATGGGGAGTGCGTACGTCAAGTTCTTCACTCCCTCGGGTATGAGCGACTCTCCGTTCGTACCGGAGCCTCCGTGCGGGCGGGCATCCCCTGAACACACGGAAATAAAGGACGACGAGGCCGCCCCTGATGGCGATGACGTTGATGGAGTCTCGACTCCAGCCAAGGAGCCGTCGAGAGCGGCCTCCTCGCCCTGTCCGGAAACAGTCACTGGTATGTCTATCAGTGACAGCGACAACCAGTCTGACGACGAAGACTGGCTACTGCGCGTGGGGGAGATACTGTCTGACCAGAGCTAGCTCCAACACGCGTAGTGGCTAACGTCGACGTCGTACAAACAAACCTCCAGCATAAGCAAATCGCTTCAGCCACCTTGCGTAGCCTGCTGGAGGTAAAAACTAACACCATAGCTCTCATACAGGAGCCCTGGGTAAGGGGCGGTAGAATCTGTGGACTTAACAACCTGGGAGGTAAGTTAATGATCGACACAACGATACCCAACCCAAGGGCGTGTATTTACATGCCCAACTGCATACAAGCTACGCTACTCACACAATTCTGTTCCAGAGATCTCGCAGCTGTGAGACTCCTTAATGGAAGGGATGACCACACCACGCTGGTCTTAGCGTCCGTGTACATGCCAGGAGACGAGAGCATCCCAGCCAAGCAGGTGGCTGACCTGGCGGCGTACTGCGCAGACCACAGCTGGGAGCTGATCATATCGGCCGACTGCAACGCACACCATCAACTGTGGGGAAGCCCCAAAGCAAACCCAAGGGGAGAGGCCCTCATAGAGTTCCTGATGACCACGAACCTCCTCATAGCCAACAAAGGTAACCATCCAACTTTTATTAACAGCCGGTACCAAACTGTCATAGATATCACTCTTGTGTCACTAGGAGCAGCGGACATGGTTGCCAACTGGCACGTCTCCAACGAACCCTCCCTTTCGGACCACAGACGAGTTAGGTACACCATACAGGCACAAACACAACCGCCACAACCGTGGCGTAACCCTCGCAAAACGGACGTCTTAGGGTTTCAGAAGTCTTTAAAATCAAAGTGGTCGGCACTTCAGCTAAAAGATGCGATCTCTAGCACCTCCGACATAGAACACAACGTAGAAAAATTAACAACCTGCTTACAGGAGACATATGAACAGGCCTGCCCACTAACGCACCCCAAGGAACCTGCTGGTAGCCACTGGTGGGGCAAGGACCTAGAAAGAACAAGACGCAAGCTAAGGCAAGCTTTCAATCATGCAAGAAACACCAGAAAGGATTCTGACTGGGATGTATACAAAGAATTACAACACGATTATAAGAAGAAAATCCGCTACTATAAGACTAGTTCTTGGCGGCGTTTCTGTGACAAAATTGAGTCAACAAAGGAAACAGCAAGAATTAAAAAGCTTCTGTCAACAAACAATAACAGAGGTCTAGGCTCACTAAAAAAGACGGACGGCACATACACCACCTCCGATGAAGAGATAAGCGAACTGCTACTACACACCCATTTCCCAGACTGCAAGATCATGGACAAACGGGAATGGGAGGAGCCCAGCAAACGCCCCCCCACTTACACTGACTGGGCGATATCAAACACGGTTATCACAGAAGACAAAGTACAATGGGCGGTGAAAAGCTTTTTACCCTACAAATCCCCTGGAATAGACGGAATTTTCCCGGCTCTAATACAATGGGGGATCAACATAATACTGCCACAGCTAGTAAGGATTTTCCAATCCTGTCTGGCACACCAGTACATTCCCTTGCCATGGCGAGAAGTCAAAGTAGTCTTTCTACCGAAGGCTGGAAAAGGAGACTACACACAGGCAAAATCCTATAGGCCTATTAGCCTCACATCGTTCCTTCTAAAAACGCTGGAGAGACTTACAGACAGGTACATAAGACAAGGAGCCATCACGACAAAACCACTACATCCTCAACAACATGCGTACAGAAACGGCAGATCAACAGACTCGGCTCTTCATACCGTCGTTAGAACCATAGAAAGGGGCCTCTCAGATAAACAGATGGTACTAGGAGCCTTCATCGATATAGAAGGCGCTTTCGACAAAACAACTTTCAGTAGCATCAACCAGGCGCTGGTGGAACGAGGAGTGCAACGAACCATCACGGGATGGATAGATAACCTCCTACGTCAAAGAGCCATAACGCTAAAGGTGAACAGCACTACTAGAGCAATAGTGGCCAAAGGTTGCCCACAAGGGGGAGTTCTATCGCCACTTCTATGGAACCTAGTAGTGGACGGCCTAATCAGACGCCTAGATGAATGTGGTTTCTGGATAATAGGCTACGCCGACGACATAACAATCCTTACGATAGGTAAATCCGAGGACACTCTATGTAGTCTAATGAGAACGGCTTTTGGCATAGTGGAGCGTTGGTGCAATACACACCAACTATCTGCTAACCCAGCCAAGACGGAATTAGTACTCTTTACAAACAAGCGTAACCCAAAAACAGAAAATCTCCCAAAGTTCTTCGGGACAACGCTAACCCTGTCACCGACGGTTAAATATCTTGGTGTGACGCTGGACAGCAAACTAAACTGGAGCTCACATCTACAGAACATCATTAACAAGGCCCAAATCACCTTTTGGCAATGTCGGAGCCTTATAGGAAAACAGTGGGGACTACACCCGTCGCTTATGATGTGGCTATACACATCGGTGATAAGACCCGCTATTACATACGGTGCCGTTGTATGGTGGACCAGAACAAAACAGAAAACAGCAGTACTCCACCTACAGAAGTTACAACGGCTGGCATGCCTCGCAGTAACAGGGTGCATGAAGACAACACCGACTGCCGCCCTGGAAGCCCTGCTGAATCTAAGACCTTTACACTTACACATCCAACAAGAAGCAGCCAGTGCTGCCTTACGGCTCCGCACAACCGGACTATGGAAACAAAACAACCATCTTTCGCACTCACAAATCTTGTCGGCCGCTATTTCGGATCAGCCAATGATGGAAGCGGTGTGCGACAGGATACCTCAAACCTTTACTTTCGACAAGAAATACAAGGTACATTTACAAGAGGAACTAGTCGACTACTCAGGTATACATGAAGTCAGAGTTTATACGGACGGCTCCAAAACCGAAACAGGAACGGGCGCGGGAGCCTTCTCCAATGACCTAAACATAAAAATATCTACAACCCTTGGCACCTTGAATACAATTTTTCAGGCAGAGTGCATCGGTATAACAAGAGCAGTCGCGCTGTTGAATACAAGAAATGTACAAGACTATGCCATACGCATAGTCTCGGACAGCGCCTCAGTTCTAAAAGCACTTAATAGCAATGTCACAAACAACAGCCTTATACTAGAGTGTCACCACGAGCTGGATAAGCTGTCGACATACAACCGAGTCACATTACAATGGATAAAGGGTCATAGCGGCTCCTTGGGTAACGATGCTGCGGATGAACTCGCCAGAAGAGGCTCGGAAACTAAAGTGCAAGGCCCCGAACCCCTGCTACCACTCCCTTACAACCAGTTTAGGAAATGGTTGAGGACACGAACAGAAAATCAGCATGCTGAACTCTGGAGAACAGAAACGAAATGCAGACAAGCCAAGGAGGCTTTACCAATAATCTCAAAACGTCTCTCACGTAGCCTGATTCGTCTAAAAAGATATGATCTGCGCAGAGCTGTGGCAATACTAACAGGCCACTGCTCACTGAACAGACACTTCCATAACATGGGACTAACCGACAGCCCGCTTTGCCGGGGATGCCTGAAAGAAGAGGAAACACCCGCCCACGTGACCATCTACTGCGAAGGCGTGGAGAAACAACGGACCGCCACCATTGGGAAGCTGGGAACCCTTCAGGAGGCCTGCAGTGACATCAGAGCACTGCTGGCTTTCTGGAAAGAGATAGGCTGGCTGGAGTAAGCTCACAGCCCTGCTACGTACAATGGCCCAACTATGAGGCCAAGTGCGGAAACCCTAAGCCAAACTAACTAACTATATCCCTTTTTTGTACAATAAAGTGTTCTCTAGCTATCTATAATATAAGGACCTATGAATTATGATTAAACAAATTACAAAATTTTCTCAGCTATAAATCAAAAACATCTCATTAAACATAAAATCAAAATGATGATTAGTCTGCAATTGGTTTGCTTGGTACTTTACTGTCTGATTTAGCTCAAATGGCGACAAAACGCCTAACCTGGCAGCACTATTTGATAATCACTATAATGTACGACCAAAAAAGTGAAGCCATTAAAGCCCTTTCTGCACTGCTCCGGTCCGGCGTCGGAACCGGAATCAGTCATGAAAAAAATATCGCATGCCGGATTAATTTATGATTCTCCACTTCATCCGATTATAATCGGCAATGGACGTGACGCAGTGCTATATCCTCGTGAGGCCCGACCTTGAAAAGAACAATTGATTTTGTGATCACTTGAAGACATTGGGCCTCACGAGGTTATTAAAATTCCTGGGTTTTGCTATGCGAGGCAGGGCACGTTTTCCACACATGCTATTAATTTAGTTAAATAGTATAGGAACATTTTTGGGTTGTATGCGCGGTGCAAAAACGTGTATTGTTTTTGTACGTCGATCACTTCGGCCCGGTAAAATACCGTTCCGATCTTCTAGCAAATTAACGGACCGTTAAAAACCGGATGCCGGAGTAGTGGAGAAGCTTACTGGTATAAAAGTGTATCCAAATATTACAGTCTTATCATGTAAACAAACCACTTACCGGAAGAAAAATACGCATTCCCTGTGTAATCACACACAATAGCTAGTAGATAATTATTGTAGCATCTGGGTAATCACGTGCAATACCATTATTTTTGTAATAATACGTCAATTTCATCGTAAAACTAATATTTTTTGCTGAAAACTGATTGAATTCGCCTTAACCTCAAACTTACAAGCCTAACATTACTCTGTCTTGTCTATGGTGCCTAGGGCTGGACGTTATTCCGTATCGATAAAAACTTGAGGTCAAGGATGATAGAGTCTGGCCATCGAAAGCGTGACCTGAGAAAACGCAGCAAATTCAAAAAATCTTTATGTGGCATTACTGACTATAGTAGGAGAAAAATGTTTTGATACTTGAGAATTTTTTGTATTTACGACTACTACGACGAAGATGCCGGGCTTCAGCAGATCGTCGACGTGGAGCAGAAAAAGAGTTGCGAAAAGAACTGACGCTTGAGGTATTCCGGCAATAATAGACAATTGATCGAATGAGCGTCTATCGAGGACAACTCGAATCGAATGAAATGTTTAATTTTAATCATCATACTCAAAATCAGAGTCCAAAAATTCAACCTCTAAGGATTCATCTGTATCAGTGGAGTTGTCATCACCTACACTTATTATGAATTCTTCCAATACTTCTTCTGTTATGTGATCCCTTTGTTTGTATTTATTTTCCACATTTATTATATGGTCAGTCATTGTTTTCCAATCTTCTGAAGTTATTCGGCCAAATGAGGTTTTTATCAGTGTTTCTGTTTCTTTTGCGGGCAGATTAATGTTTTTTTTTTGCCACCATACGCTTAGCTGAGCTCCATATAAGCTCGATCGGGTTGAGATCACAGTGGTAAGGTGGCAGTCTCAGTACCTCATGGCCGTATTTTTTTAAAAGTTCGTCAGCTACGTACAGTGGCTCAGGTTTATGTTTGTTAACTAAACATAACAATTCTGGTTTTGTTAGGTAATCTTCTTAATTTATTCCGTTGGAATCAAGCCACTCTTGTATTTCAGCTTTTCTCGTTTGTGTCGTAGGAACTTTATTCTTTTGTACAGTGTGGTAGCTCGCATTATCCATCACAATGACACTGGGCTCGTGCAAATTAGGTATTAATTTTTCTTTTAACCATTTATTAAAGTTTTCGGCATTCATGTCATGGTGAAAGTCCGCCAACCTTGATTTTGTACTAAAAACGAATAGTGCATTTGGTACAAACCCTGTTCCAATGGGCTTGGTTGCGGGGCACCACTCGTTGTTGGACCTTGCCATGATATTTTAGGCTTATAATTTTTGTGTACATATGTTTCATCTAAATAGATGATTGGTTTTCCTTCCGCTCGTTTAGCAGCAATTTGTCGTAGATAACGATGTCTCCAAGCAGCAATATCAAAACGTTCGACAAGAACCAATCGTTCATTTTTATTTTTCTTGAACTCAAACCCATTAGCAATTAATATTTTACGCAGAGTTTCTCTGCATCCACTAAAGCCAATGCTAGAACGTAATTCTTCTAACAATGTCCGCAATGTCGGGACCTCCTTTCTCACAATATAAAATTCATTGATTTTATTTCTTATTGCATCAATATCAAAACTGTCTAAATCCGACACCGAGCTTTTGTGGGGGCGTTTTTTTCCTGGAGTACTCCACATCCCTTCATTGACAGATCCTTCCTTTTTAATTTTTTTCAGTGTTGTGACACCAACCTCTGCAAAACAAAGTATCAAATGCATATTTATTTATCTATAGAAACGGCAATAAATCACGTTTGTTGTATGGGAGCCCCCTTAAATAATAATTTTATTCTATTTTTTAGTATTTGTTATTATAGCGGCAACAGAAATACATCATCTGTGAGAATTTCAACTGTCTAACATGAGATACAGCCTGGTGACAGACGGACGGACGGATAGCGGAGTCTTAGTAATAGGGTCCCGTTTTACCCTTTGGGTACGGAACCCTAAAAAATTAACAAAAAATAAAAACAGACATCAAATAACACAACTTTTTGAAATGGAACAAACAAATAATAACACTCTTAACCGTAACATACACACCAGTCAGTGAAGATATTTCTTCTAAGAATAAGTCTGAGTTTGTATTAAAGAATTTTTCTCCAAATTTCTTAACGTTTCAACAATGTTTTTAACTTCGTAGAGTACTTGAGTATCTCCAAGATTATCTATAAACATAAGAAAAAGTATCAAAATGTCGTAAATATATCTAATAATCAGCCAACAAGGATCAATATTACAAAGTCATACTAACCTAAAAAATCCGAGATCGCATCTAAACATTGTTGTTTTTGTTGGAATACAACTTCTTTCTCTTCTTGTTTTTGTTTAAACTTACTAATCATAGTATGCAGCAGCTTTCGCACGTTACTTTTTATTGTTTTAGCAATTATTGTTGAAAAATATTTGTCTTTACAAACTACTGACAATTGCAATCACAGACTTTGACGTGCCTTTGACAGCTTAATAATGTTGCCATATAAAACTTTTTAAGAATACTCCAGGTCACGCTTTGGATGGCCAGACTCTAGTCTTATTACTGGTCGAGGTACCGTGATGATTAAAATCGGTTTTTTGTTCTGAGCTAAAAAAAACGGTGAAAAAAACATTTTAAAAAACGTTTTTTTTTTAAATTAGTTTTTTTCAAGACTACGAAATTTTATTAACTCAAGTAAAATTTGCACTTAAAAGCACTTAATACTTCGCAAACGGATCCCTGGATCGAAAAATTGTTTCAACTATCTATAAGTGACTCAAATAATAATATTAATATTATGAATTCTTTATTGCACTAAAAAAATAGTGTACAAAAGGTGGATTTTTTTTTTCATTTGAAAGCAAATCTATGTGACTAAAATAACGTAACTAACTGTTTGCAAAATAGCAAATCGAACGCTATTTAAATCGGTTGGCACTATTCGGAATGGACCGAACGCATTACTTATTGGATGGGGATTTCCCCAATGTTGTTTGGTTGGTTTGTGTTTTGGAGTTTTGGTTGAGTCGAGAGTGTTGCCAGTGGCAGATAGTCAAATATAACACGAGGCAGATCAAAAAGTAACATTTTCTGGAGAAAAATAACATAACCTTTTTTTTATTGTAGAAACCGATACAATACTTTATTATGGCAGTTTATTACACAAAAAGTAAAATAGGTTTCTTGTTTTATTCGAAAAATTCTTAATAATTTGTTGATGGAAAGACTGGCGATGTTGAAAAAGAAAAAACATAACATACAATCAATTATGTTTGTCCAACCAATTTAAGAATGTCTTTCAATACTATAACCTGGTTTGTCATCAATGAATATGAAAAAACGCCATCATAGTATATTAATGGAGATGAAGTAACACAAAAGTAACATATTGGGTCGTGTAACATCGAGGTAACATAGGAGGGCCAAAAGTAACGTAAAATGTTACTTTTGTAACACTCTGGCAACGCTGTCGAGAGGTTGAATTAGAGATTCGAATGCACAGACTAGAGCCTATTGCATGACAATGAGGGTTTGTTTTTGAGTATTTAATTTTGTGTTTCGACTGACCCGTACCCCTCGGTAGGGACATAATGGGTTGATGATGATAAACGCGACTACTGTATTTGCGGTTGGATATTGTTTTGTATAACTACAAGGAGAATATATTCAGAAATGCACTGCAGAAACGCACCATAATAAATTTACCGACATCGACATTTTCCAACATACATCACAGCACTATAGTAGTCTATGGTCACCCATTCCGCCATAATGGGCGTTTTTCCTTTCTTTTTTTTCTTACTTCCTTGAGATACACTAGATGGCGTCATTCGTTTCTTCATACGAATTTGTGATTCGTAGCAATCAATGTCAAAGTCAGTCCACAGGTCACTAAACAAGAGAAGGAACCAGGGTTGCTATTCGGACGAGATTTCTCGTAATAAAAATAAAAATTGAAACCCACAATCCATAGCAAATGCTCTAAAGTATCCAAAAGCGCACTTATCACCAAACGACAACAGCATTTTTTCTTCTAGGTAACCAACCATCACAAATTAAACAGAACCATAGTATTATTTTTTGCTTTGACGTTTATTATTACGGTACGGCAGCGCCACCTAGGGATTCTTTTAAAACTAAATTTGACATAAGGAAAAACGCTCATTGTTTACATGATAAGACTGTAATATTTGGATACACTTTACTTGTGTGTTTTTAAATCGGACCGGTAATTAAAGGCTGATTTACACGTATTAAGTTGCCAAGTCTTAACTAAATTTTAACTAAATTTTAAGCGACTTAATTTTAAGTAACCGTTTACACGTAAAAATACTAAATAACTAGGTAAACTCATTTATTCGCTCAAGATGGACGACCACAGAACCAATATACCCCTAGCTGACGACCAGTGCCAGACCCAGATTTTGTTGATTCTTTAATTTTTTTCAATTCTTGCGAATATGTTGATCTAATACTCTTTATTTTTGTTTCAACTTCTTTAACACCAAAATTTGCAATCGCCATGGCTGACGCTATAGCGGCAAGACGATGTTGTTTTGTTTGCTTATTTCTGTAATTTAAGCTTTTAATATTCCATAAACAATCGTCCTTTATGTATTCTTCAATGAACTTTATTGTCGTGTCTTCCGTCCACTTCGACATTTTCGAAAGATTTTTATTTATAAATTAAGTAGGAACTACGTTGCAATCACTCCGCCAGCTTATGCTTTTCACTTAAATTTAACTAAATTTTGCCTGTCCAAACGTGTCAAGTGATTAGCCATGCCCACCAACTTAACCGAAAAATAGACAAAATTCTATTCTACCTTGTTTACTTGCAACTAAATTTTAACTTGCAACTTCTTACTAAATTCACTGTTTACACGGGTTAAGTCACTTAAATTAAGTTAAAATTTAGTAAATTTTTAGTCAACTTGATACGTGTAAATCAGCCATAACGTTTGCCGGACCGGAGAAGTGGAGAAAGGCCCTTACAACTTACAATATTGGCATGGCAATGACAATGATTATTTTATCGGGTTCAATCGGGTTGTTTGGACATGTGCCGTGTGCGTGGTGGTGTGGTCTTTGTGAAAAATTGCTATGGACGATACGGTATCCGATAGTATCCGATATTACGTGTACATTAGGTACCTACATTATTGTTCACTTTATTCCGGATACACTTGACTTTAAGTCAAGTTAAAGTCAAGCAAGTGTAACAGTAAAAAAGTTAATGATGTCTAGTGCGAAAGTTTCACTAGGTAGGTAAAGTCTGTTCGCTGTCATAGTGTCACTTTGATATTTAACGCCTCGGGAAATGGAGGCTTTTGACAAAAGAAATTAAAGGAAGCCGACGCGGCGCAAACACGCCAGTGAATTTGGCTCGCAGCTCGTCTCATTCTACTATTATGTAGATCACGCAATTAAAGAATTAAATCAAACAGTATTTTAGAATGGATTTATAACGAAACGATCCTGTATCACTTAGGTAGGTACCTATTCTAAATTCCGGTGGAGATAAATATTCTAAGGACACTTCGAGTGATGAAGAGTAGTGTTTTATTTGGTGCTACATTAGGTATTGTGTATCATGTTTTTTTTCTATTTAAAGTGTTTTGGCCGTCTAAGTTGTATTATTGAAATAAATGTTTTTTTACTAACACCAAGATTGCCTTCGTGTGTACAGACACTATCTAAGCGAACGGACTTTACATAATTATTTTGAAAATGTTGCCCGCAGTGCAAATATAATAATATATGTTTGTGATGTCGCTATTTCTGGTTCCCACGACACAGGCAGGGTAGGTATCCTAGAGGCCAGAAGCAATGTATCTGCGTGTATGTAAATGTTCGAGTCCCGGGTTCGAATCCCGGCTGGGGCCAAAAAAAAAATTCCAGGTCTTGGATGTTTACATGTTTGTGACGTCGCTGTTTCTGGTTCCCACGACACAGGGTATCCTAGTGTGGGGCCAGAGGCAATGTATGTGCTTGTATGTAAATGTTATGTTATGTAATGTATAATATCTTTATTTAATTATACTTGATAATATAATACAATTTACTTAATAGTACCTACTGGGTGGCGCAAAAGTTCTGGCACTATAGAAGTCTACAGAAATTACCTACTTATTTTTTTTTATATGGCATCTCCTGTCATTCTGCTATTGAAAATAGAGTACCTAGTAAACAAATGTGAAATTCACTAAAAATAATACGGCGTTTCCGCTTGCTCCTACTCGGTTCGCCTACTGGTAGCTGCACGAGAACTACGTCCCTATGCTCCTACCGTCCATCCTTATGCTCCTACCGGTAGGGTATGCTCCTACCGGTAGGGTAGGAGCATACCCCAGCAGGCCCCGCACTATACTTTGTTTTTTTTAGCATTAGAAATTTTGTAAACAAAGAAGCAGGGCTTGTCAACCTAAAAATCGGCTGAATAAAAATCATATGTTATTCTATTTGCATACATCTACAACTACCCAATCACTAAAGCCTCGGTCAGACGGAGCGAATACTCGCGGCACGAATTGAACATATTAATCTATGTGACGTGATTTGGATTGAGCATCTTAAATTTTACTCTTACACACGCAGCGAGTAATCTTATAGCAAATATTTTAGATCCTAAAGCCTGGTTTTCACAGGCCAGTAACTGGGGCTCAGTGAAGGTCAGTTACTGTCTGGCAGCTACTGTGTCCGTGGAAACAAAGTTGAGAGAGTACTGACCGATCTTTTGCTGAAAAAAGTTGAGCCAGTACCAACCGATCAGTTGCTGTCAGACAGTCTCTGTCTACTGGTTGGTCAGTACCTGGGCCTGTGAAAACCAGGCTTAACTTTGAAATAAGTTTACTAAATTACATCTTCACTGTACCTCATTCTATGCGAATAAATTATTATGTTGTTGTTGTTACACTTTATTGCACAAAATAAAATACATATTATGATTATGTATTAATAAGAAAATATTACATACAAAGGTATATTGAGGTGAGCGAGGGCAAGCTGAAGCTACTTTGAGATATATAAATATATCAGGTAATGAAACAAAATGAAATACAATGGAATATTTATTCATCTTCAGAAAAATCTGATGATTCAGATGACTCTCCTACATTTATTACAAACCTTTCAACAGTATTATCTATTAATGTATCTAAACTAAGCATTTTTTCTTCTTCTTTGATAACATGATTGATACACGAAATCCAATTACTTGCTGTAATTTTTGAAAAAGATTCTGACACATATTTTTTATTGTCTCCATTTTGAAATCTTTATTGTGATCAGCAATGTACCCTTTAACTTGAGCCCATATTAATTCGATTGGGTTAAGTTCGCAGTGATACGGGGGTAGACGCAACACTGTGAACTCCATCTCTTTGGCCATTTCGTCAATAACATATGACGTATACAAATGTTTGTGTTCTTTGACTTTTGCCAAAAGTTGGGCTCTCACTTCCTTCTCTTCAAACGGGATGTTCTTCTCCCTTAACCAATTTTGGATATCAGTTTTTCTAGTTTTTGTTGTTGGGATCTGATCTTTTCTCCTTGAGTGATATGGAGCGTTGTCCAATACAATTACAGAGCCTTTTGGTATTTTGTCTGAGAGGCCTGCAAACCATTTTTCAAAATTGTGGCCATCCATCTCAGAATGGTAGTCTCCCTCTTCTTTCTTCGCTTCGAAGACCAAATCTCCTCCAACCAAAAATCCATCTGATGATCCTAAAAGTAAATAAATAAATAAGTTACAAACAAAACTTGTGTGGTAGGGTTAAAGATCAGAGATTTGTTTATCATAGCTGTTTGTGAGACTTGATAATTTGAGAGTAACTCACCGATGTGCAAAATAATTAATCGCTTTCCTTTCCCCGATGGATTTTTTATTCCCGTTGATAAGCCTTCTCGATGAGCTTCTCTATTGGATTTTATTTGGGTATCTTGCCAGACTGAAGACTTGGTGTGGCCTGTAAATGAAATAAAATGTATTTAATAAAATAAATCTATAGTACAAGTTTTTATACACCACTCGCATCCTTCAATAGCACCTAAAAGTGCAGGCGTGTCCACAGGGTTATAAAACATAATAAACAATAAACATGTAAACAATACAGTGATAGTAGAGGTACACTTTAGGTATTACTGCCACTCTAACACAGATGACTGACGTGTTATTAGTGGCATTATACTGCATTTTGTTCAGTGAGTATGAGCACCGGGGGCCAATAATAATAATACACACCTTCATTCACCCAAGTTTCATCCAGGTAATAAATGTTCCTCCCCTCATTTCTGTATTTCCTTATTTCACATAAATAGTGTATTCTCCACAAGGTAATTTCATTTCATTTTTGTCAATTAACGCACTTTTGCGGTTTCTTTTTGCATATTTGCATTTAAGTATTTTTGTCAGTATTTTATGCAGTGTGCTTCTTGACATGTTATTCAATGAGTCATCACTGTTCACTTCTGCCAGCACTTTATCCAGGGTGGGTATTTCGTTATTAAAAAATAAATTTTGCACTTTCCTTCGAATTCCAGAAAGAATAATTTCGTCTAAGTTGCCAAACTTATATGGTTCTCTTCGACGAGGAGGCGGAGATTTTACATCGCCGTCTCTCTTCTTTTCCTTCAGTATGTTGTACACAGTAGCTTTGGCTATCCCTGCTGTTACAGCCGTCTTTGTAATGATATCCACTTTACTAGGATAGCTGTCTTTAGGCCACATTTCCGACACCAATTTGTGTATGTTCAAAACAACTTGTTTTTCACTGGCGCTAAGTGGAGTTTGCTTTTGCCTTTTTTTCTTAGGTGATGGCAGCAAGACATTTGGCGGACTTTGACCTTGGCGCTTTATTCCACTCGAACCGGCTTCAGGCTCGTCCATTTTTCAACGAAATACCAATTAAAACAGCAACAAAAATAGCAACAACAAAATATTAACAAAAACAAACGAATTTATGAAATAAAAACAGCTTGAAAACGACAAAATTCAATCTCATATGCACACAGAAGTGACGTTTGGTTTGTCAAATAAAGTTGCATTTACGAAGACCACTTTGTAGTACAGTTTGTCCAAAAAGAGTAGAAACCGGAAGTGAAAGTATGCTAATTGTTTTGTTGAGAAGTCAAAACATTTACTATATTTATTGAAGCACAATACCTTATTTTATGTAATAGCTCAAATTTTTAATTTATATAATGCTTGTAAGCGCAACATATTATCAAACACACAAAAAAGTCTGAGCAAATCCGTACTCTTTAATTCCTACTCTTTTTGGACAAGCTGTACGTATTTCACGCTAGACACGTTCCGTTAGAACGTTCCGTTTTATGTTTGCAACATCTGCTTCTTTAAGTCTTTTATAGTACAAACTTTTGAAAATTATTAGCTTATTAGTATTTTCAGTTGTATTTGCAGTGTAATTTTATAAATTATATTTTATTACTAAGCCTATATGAATAAAAAGCTACACTAATGATTATTTTGGGTGAAATAAAAATATGTATATGATATTATTTCAAATATTATTTGTTGCACAAAACAACGCACGATAAAAAACCCAAATTTCCCTATTTCTAATGCTAAAAAAAACGAAGTATAGGTAAGGCTGTATCGGGGGTAGAGGTACCTAGATGGTTCGAATGGCAGGATAGATTTATGAAGTTAGGAAGTACCTACATACTACAGAACAATAGGTACTTAAAACATAACATTAACAAAATTAAAGGAAACTAAACTAATAGTAGGTACATAATGCTTATTTACAAAAAATTATAAAACTAATCTAAAAAAATATTATAACACCAATCTGTCCGTCCATCCGTCACATCTGTCTGTCACCAGGCTGTACCGTTTCCTGGACCGTGATAGCTAGATGCATTTCTGTTGCCACTACAACAAAATAGTAGTTTATCATACCTACTGATGCATAATAAGGGTTCTTATAACACGAGTGTTATAAGACCAAGTTATGTACAGTGTCATACACGTCTTTATCTACTCTCATAGGTACTATAATACATAAAATAAGATTGCAAATAAAACGCTGAATATCAACAAATTTATTTTTCCATTCCATAAACTCGTAGTAACATTTATTACAGTTGCTCCTAGATTTCGCCGTTAACAGGTTCATACCTAGTCAGTTTGACGCAGCTTCCAGAATGTCTGGTGGTGTACAATTACCACTATCGTCGCTTTCAGACATGTTTTTACACAAAAACTAATTTATTTTACAAACAGAACCAAACTTTGTATAAATAGAATTTTTTTTTTATAATATATTATGTAAAATGTTGGCTTGGCGCCAAGGCGCAAACATCGATTGCGCATGCGTGTTGCGTCGCCGCGGACTCGTTCATTGAAACCTTTTTTTTTTTAAGTAACGGTTCAACCTTCTTGGTCCAGCTGGAGGTTGTATAGGTGTATGTATAGTTATGATTAAAAAGTTATACTATTACTAGCTGACCCGGCAAACGTTGTTTCGCCGGATAATTTTTTTTAACCTAGGGCTATGAAAAATAGATAACAACCTATTCTCAGACCTACCGAATATACACATAAAATTTCATCAAAATCGATCAAGCCGTTTCAGAGGATTATGCGCACTAACATTGCGACACGAGAATTTTATGTATATTAGATGAAGATGCTACAGGTGTCCAATTGTCCATACAAGACCTGTATCGTAATAAAACTTTTGTATTTTTATTTTTGGCCTATGCGTAATGTTTGTCATAAGTTTTGTTTTCAATTTTATAATCTTTGTATTATATTATCAGAGTAGATAAAAATAATAAAAAATACAATAAATCAATACTAGGGGGGCTCTTGTACAACAAACGTAATTTTTGTCCGGTATTGCTCGACATTAATAACGACATAGTTAGGTAGACACTTCAAATATTCACAGAATATTTAGTCATGTATTCATTATACAGTGTGGCCCTGGATAAAGTGCAATCCCGAAAGGGGATGAAACTAGACCATGAATCATTGACTAGAAAAATATTAAAAAAAATTATAAAAAATTATTGTAGGATTTATTGGTATTTTAAGATTTTCATGTTTCATTAAGGACTCTATGTACAAAAGTATTGATTTCTTCCAAAATAATGGGTCTATTTCTTTGAAATAAAAAAAAAACAGTATGCCTAATACCTGGCGATGACCATGAAATAATAAATAGTCTGCAAAAAAGTAACTATCTTGGGTAAAAAAATGTTTTTTTTAAACGAATAAAAAAAAAACAATGTTCTAACTAAAAAAATGGCTAGGAGTTATTTACATTTTAGTAGGTAATAAAAGTCAGACTTTAATCACAATAACTTTATTAATAAAATTATCCGTAATTTACAATTTTGCATTTTTATTTAATGCATTAAATGTTCAAAATGGCCTCCTCGATTTTGCAAGCACATTACTGCACGAATATTAATTTGCTTAGTGGCTCTGCGAATCATTCCTGGATAATTTTTAATGTCATTTGCGCACTGAATTATTCGGTCGTGCAACTGTGCCTCGGTATTTATTGGCGTGCTGTATACTCTTTGCTTCATGACACCCCATAAAAAATAATCTAGGGGTGTCAGATCAGGTGAACGCGCTGGCCAGCCTACTGGCCCTCCTCGGCCAATCCACCGGTTCGGGTAATTTTCCTTCAAAAATCGCCGCACCTCCCGCCCATAATGTGCAGGACATCCATCCATTTGGAGATACATACGCCCACGCCGTCTCGTAGCCAGGGGAACATCTTCCATCAACATGGGTAAATTTTGTAGTAATTCTAAAAAACGTTCAGCATTTAGGGTTCTGGGTAAAATGACTGGACCAATTAAAATGTCGTCGATTAAGACTGCCCATACGTTTATTGAAAATTTTACTTGAAAAGTAGATGCCCGCTTCAATCGTGGATTTTCGTGAGACCACTGGTGCAAATTTCTGCAGTTTGTAATGCCGTCTCGGGTAAATGTCGCTTCGTCCATCCAAAAAATGCGTTTGGGAAAATTTGGGTCAGCTCTATTTTTTCTTAGAATCCACGTCGACATTACGCATCTTGGACGATTATCTACATTTTCGTGTAAATGTTGTACTCGTTGGTAATGGAAAGGATGCAATCCCTCCTTTTTCAAAATTCGCCAGACAGACGTCTTCGATATGCCATGACGCAACGCTAATCGTCTTATGCTCGTTGTAGGGTCAGCAAACAGATCGTTTAAAATGGCCTCTTCTATCGCATTGTCAATAACGACAGCTGGTTGCTCACGGCGATCTCGTGCCAAACCAAGTCCAATGTTGGAGAGCCTCCTATGAATCTCTTGAAAATTTCGAGCTGAGGGTATGAGTCTGCCCGGGAAAGCATTTATGTATGCAGTCCGAGCGACTGTTGTGCGACCATGTGACATGCCATAATAATAATGCATGTCGGCTATTTCTCGAGGTGAGAACTCTGTCAATCGCGGCATTTCGTCAACACTTAACAGCAGAACAGGAACAGTCCAAACGTAACGAACAGTAGAAAACGTAACAGTCAACAATGTAACAAAAACTTAATAACAAATCAACGAGAACACAATGCGAGAACGAGAACAGTAGTAGCAGCGGCGAGAATATCGGAGCGACTGTGTAAGTCCTGTTTCGAACCCCCTGCCTCCCCTCCCCTCGCCTTCCCTCTACCTGAGTGTAGAACAAAAGGACTGCGACTGCCGAAGGGCACAGAGTAGGACGGAAACAATGGAAAAAACTGTCTCTACCTGCACGGTAACACGATTAGGCTCCACTTTAAAAGTTCGTAGATAGCGTGTTTTTTTAGTTAGAACATTGCTTTTTTTTTTATTTGGAAGCTAAAATGGTAAAGAATAAAAGTAAGCTATAAAATTACATAGTTATAGGGCACATTTTTTTAGTAATTTGAAGTTTTTTAAAATAAACGTCTAAAAAAATCATTTTTTTCATAAAAATACATTTTTTTACCCAAGATAGTTACTTTTTTGCGGACTATTTATTATTTCATGGTCATCGCCAGGTATTAGGCATACTGTTTTTTTTTATTTCAAAGAAATAGACCCATTATTTTGGAAGAAATCAATACTTTTGTACATAGAGTCCTTAATGAAACATGAAAATCTTAAAATACCAATAAATCCTACAATAATTTTTTATATTTTTTTTTAATATTTTTCTAGTCAATGATTCATGGTCTAGTTTCATCCCCTTTCGGGATTGCACTTTATCCAGGGCCACACTGTAGAATAAAAAATAATAAAAACAATATTTAAGTGGGGCTCCCGTGACTTTTTGCCGCTTTTAGCTCGATACTAGTAATAATAGTGTCTTATGTTGTATATAAAATGGTAAAGTCGACAGCACATCATGGTATACACCCACGCACTCTACTCCGTTGCATTACGGGCGACTATGCAACTAAAATGTGAAGATTGTCGTGCTGTCGACTGTACGGAACCCGTCGTGCGCGTGTCCGATTCACACTTGGCACGTGTTTTTATTTATTTTCTACCTACCGAGTACCTACCTATAAATAAATAAACTCACGCCCGTTATCCCCGAGGGGGTAACGGGCGTGAGTTTATTTATTTATTTTTATTTATTCTACCGAGTACCTACTCTTTCTGCAATTGGCTCCGTCTAAAGGTTGTCTGGAAGAGATCGTTTTAAGCGGTTAGACCGCTTATTGTACATCATTAACTAGCTTTAAAAATCATTACGCTCTATCTACACATACCGCAACTTCACAGTAAAAAAATGTTTCACTGAAAAGCCTTATCCATTAATAAAAATCTCCATAAAAATTAACTTGCGCCGTGAAAAACAAACGAACAGATTAGATTTAGATTGATTCCAACATACCTAATAAGTTTCAGAGTCTAATCGCGCTTTATAAGTAGGTAGGTACAAGAAAGTAAAAATATTAAAATATTTTACTTCTAGAATACGAATTTTATGCCTTTTGGCCCGTAGTATAAACAAAAATACCTAACAGGCAGTATCCGGGATCAACTGCACCCAACTAGCGATGTATAATTTATGTATGTTTAAAGTCAATAGTGGATATTTTAATTCAAAAGTAACCATTTTAAAGTATCTCTACAAGGCAAAGAAAGACGGAGGGAAGTCTTGTTAATTCAATTTGCTTTCTTTTTCCTTCTCGTATTTTTCTTATCCGTACTTTCCTTTGACGCAAGCGTCTTCCACAAGTATCTTACGGAGACTATTAAAGCTACTAAAGTTAGGAAGACGAGAGACGCCACGAAAACCAGCGCGTCTAGCATGAGGTAGTCGACGAGAGAGGCGGTGGAGAGCGGTGAGCGCAGCTGCTCCCCACCATACTGGGCGACGTAGTCGATCCAGAACATCGCCTTCTCCAGTCCTCCAGCGCGTTGCTGCTGCATTATCCGCGCCAGCGCCTCAATGTTCACTCGATAGCTGTAGAATACAAACAATTTATATAATTTCACCATAAGCAGTCATATCCTCTGGGACATACTCATGGTATACTCTGCCAAGGTACATTGCAAACACCATACACCCACAGATTGACAAGGTACAGTCGACAGCACATCATCCTATACACCCATGCACTCTACTCCGTTGCATTACGGGCGAGCTTGCACCTAAAATGTGAAGGTTGACGTGCTGTCGACTGTACCTACGTCGAATTATAAGCGAACAACTAATTGTAATTTTATGAAACTTGGCCCTGGTACATAGCAAAACAAGCATTGCGTTTAAGTGAACAGATAACTGCTTTGTTCAACCTGCTCATAAAAACCCGAGTGATTCCAATTCATATTAGGATTGAATTTGACAGTAAGGTTAGGACAATAGGTCACAAATCAGAGGTGGAGGCCGTGTAAAATAAATCCATTCTTGTGTAGCGCTTGATTAACTCGCTGGATTTAAATATATAGGTAATGTTATTTTGTGTTTTTTGTTTTTTCCGGTGTGCAACAAAGAAAATTATTATCTTAAGGATGCGATTCTCACTGGAGACCTACATGACTTGTACTTAGTGTTTTCTGTCTTATTTCTTTGCCACAAGAACCACCGGGATAAGTGATTGTCTTGTGTGAAAATTATTTATAAGATTATCAATAAGATAGAGCTTTTTCAGCATTTTTAGGTCTATAGAAGTAATATCGTACCTCTTGTCTTCAGCGACCGTGATTATAGCATTACGAAGCTCATCTTCGGTAACAGTGTTGATGTCCAGTTTCATACCAACGCCCAGTTGTTCATATCTTTGTGAATTGAAAAATTGGTCACTGAAGATTGGGAATGATATGACAGGAACCCTAGCCGCTATAGTTTCATCAGCAGATTGCAGGCCACCATGTGTGAGAAAAACTTTGAGTTTCGGGTGATCTGAAACAGTAAAGTGTCGTAGTTAGGTTATGAGTGGACAGGCCGTACATGGCAAGCGTGCCCTCCAAAACATACTTGAGAACTAGGTATACAGTATCTTTAGAGTCGTGCGTACGGCTGACGTAAAGCTGTCAAAGCCGTCCCCATTTTTACCGACTTAAAGACATTTCAATACCTACCTAGGCTTCATAGGTTTAGGTACTGAACTAAAGGTATACAATCTTGATACGCCTTTTTATTGAAATGTAGGTAGGTACACTTATTAGACCAAAATCTTTACACATTACCAATTCAATGTGAAATTGAATGTAATTTCATAAAATTATATTTAATTTGTAAAAAATTTGATTTATAAAGTGTATATTTCAATAAAAAGACTTATCCAGATTGTTTACCTTTACTTAAGTACCTACCTAGGTAAACCTATGAAGTAAAACTCGTTTTTTTATGAAATGAAATACTTATAGCAATGCTTTCAAAAAAACCCTCTAATAACTCCTAATTTATGCTCACTCTCGTTCATATTTTTACGATTTCGTTAAGTATAGGTTGCATAACATATTAGACATTGATGTAGGTCTTTTACATTATGTTACGAAGGTATCAATATCCATGCAAATTGGTTCCGTCCTTGAGGCACGCTAGACAGCAACGGAGGTTTTTATGGCGGCATTTAAGTGGCGGCATCTTGCAATCAAAAGAACAATCAAAAAGTTTGTCGCAACGTTGTGTTTCAGGGCAGACGTCATAATTAGCCAAAAACATTAAACAACAATTTATTGACTGAGAAGATAAAGAAACGCTCGTAGCCAGCCAACTCACTAACTTTGGCTGACTTTACTATCGCTCGTAGCCCCGGCCACTTGAGTTACCTTAAACGATCACTAAGGTTAAGAAACATACGGCGCGTTCAGTCCATGGATGGGTCACCGTCTATGACTGACGCTAGTGGCATTTTTCCGAGCGGTTCCGTGCTTCGCAAGGCACGTTAAGCAGTTGGTGCCGGCTGCCGTCGATAGATTGCAGTCGTTAAGCCAAGTCAGAGGCCTTAGGGCGGCTTGAAAACTTCTGACAGTAAGACCAGCCACTAGTCTTACAAGCCTCCAACAATCCGGACTTGGCCCCCGTGGTGGAGTATGGCCTATACCTTCCTCAGGGAAGAGACCCGTGCCCTTCGGTGGGCACATAATGGGTTGATGATGATAAATAAACTTACGTAGCATGTCATTCTGAGGCAGCCATTTCTCCAATTTAACATTCGCTGGTTTGTTCGGAAGTTCACCTTCATTCCATTTTATTAACACATCGTATGGAAGTGAGGCAAACACATTCATGAACACTTTCAAGGTTTGTGGAGGCAGGTCTGAGAACTGTATTTTTGATCCCAAGCTCATAAAGACCACGCCGTTGCGAGCGGAGTCTAAATAGGATTGTAGATTCTGCAATACAAACATTACCAACTATAAGTATATAATATGTTATACATACATAAATATTTAAGACTGTTTCTATCATTTTCGGCGAGATGTTTAGCGTCCTGTTGGTCTCCACTTAGAACCCTTGTCCGTGATATTTGATCACTGCTTTAAGTTGCTAAATAAGTCTGGATAGACAATTTATGGCAGATTGTCGCCGACAATCTGTCTGTAGTGGATGAGACGAGCCAGGACCGAAAAACGCTTGAATTTGGGCGGCCTTTTTCATACGTCCATTGTACTGAATACTGTATAGGTACTGCCACTATACTGGCTGATTAATTGTTTGATATTTGCTGTCAAGGGAGTCAAGAAAAAACTTACCAGAGGAAGCGGTTTTGGTTGTTTTAAGTGTAATGCTCCCATGTAAATAACAGATGGCGGCACCGGTCGGTTATTGTCCCAAATGTGATGACAGTTGAGTAGCAACATTTGCACATTTTTCTTCAACTCTCTATACGATGGGGAATTTTCACTTATCAACTCTTTTACCATCAATTCGGTAGCTTTTTCTGTTTGCCAATCGTAATAACGTAACCTCATATTTAGAAATATTGTCGATAGTTTTTCCCAGAAGTTGTGTCGCCATGTCTGAGGTAGAGTGAATTCTGGTAATAGAATTGGATGAACCGCAGCGCCCGCTGTCAATAAATTGGTTTCTCCACTCATAAAAGAACTAATTATTATTACAGGCGCATTGAACCGTGCCACTAGCGCGACGTTAGATATGGCCACCGCCTCGGTAAGAATGAGATCAAACTGTTGTGTCTTATCTTTGATCAAGGATTGCATTTCTGGATGTAAAATTATTCCTCTCATTATATTTGTCATAGCCGGGTGTCCGATGTCTCTCCAAATACCTATTGTGTCTACAGCGAATGCTCCGAGCTTCTTCTGATAATCGTTAAACGTTGTATCCCAAATATTGTAAGCCATCTCTCGGATATCTATTTCAGTGACGTTCGGGAGATTCTTGTTTAGAGGCCCCGGGGTGACCACGACTAATTCATGTCCTCTCCTCGCTAGCTCCTCGGTCACTGTATTAAACACTGTATGATGGCTGTGAAATGGTAACGGGTACACGCACAATATTCTGGCAGAACTAACTACACTAATTAAACTAACCACGCTTAAACAGCTCACGAAATCTTTAAACACTACCATGATTAAATACGTGTGGTTAGACCGGCGTCGTCCAAACTAATGTAGGTATGTGGACGACTTCACTCGAATCGGGGCGTTAGTTACTTTACTTATAGATTAATCGTGATAGTTGTTCGGCGGATATTATTGAATATCTAAGGATTTTATCCAAGGGTTTTGATAGCAATTTCACAGATTTTTATTTTTTGTTCAGATAGCATTCATACAGCTTACCATTGGCAGACTACTGATAGATTACCGTTGAGTATATCTTATCTTATCCATAATATTCGTCTATTAGATAAGGTCTGACCGAATTATCGCCGTCCTTGTCTCTACGATCTATAGGTACACTACACGTTTATGACAAAAACCTATCTAGTAGGCGTTGTAGCCTAATTTTTAGCTCAATTTTCTATACTTGACGGGATTTTTTCACACTGTGGTGATATTTTTCGTCTATGTGCTAGTTAGCTCAAGTCAGAATTTCCAAAAAAATTGATTATGAGTCTGAATATTTTAACAATTTGTTATAATTTTAATAAGAAAGCAAATTTTACTTTGAGAAAGCTTTAGACAACGCGGTGAATCTTATTTGTTTTCAATACGCTAAAACGGCCGAACGGAATTGGAGAAAATTTGACTCAGAGATAGATTACAGGTAGCATTTTTTTAGTAGCTATTGCTATCCTAAAATCCTATAATTTATATGTGTCCTAAAATTTATTATATTATTATGCAAATTCATGTCGCGATTAGATTAGGTAACCACGTAGGTACATTTTGTTACAAAAGAGTAAATTTTTCATCGGTAACCTTTTTTTACTATGCATTTGGGATTGTAAGCGGTGGTAGTAAACCGGTAGAACACCACCAAATTATCATTTAGGTAGGTCATGGGTTGAATCAAGCAAGTGCAAAAGCAAAGGAAAACATCATGAGAAAACCTGAGTGAGATGCTCTACTTCAGCGCTTGATAAGTTTACACCAATACCAACACGTTTATATTTTGTTTTTATTTTATAATCTAATGTTTGCAAAAATTTTGTTTACGATGTGTTTTGGCAATAAATGTACTTTCAGTTTCACTTTACTTTTAAATTGCCAATCCGCGATGGGCACACGGCCCACGTGATGATTAAGCCGTACTATCTCAAAGAGAAAGTATGGGATGTGCCCTGCAGTGGGTTCGGGGGCATATAGGTACGCTGCGTACCTATATGCCCCCGAACAGTACGCTGCAATAAAAAAAATGGATTGTTACTGCGAATTGACCTTGGTGGCCATGACCACGATTACTCGTATTGCGCAATCATTTGCAATCCCAGAGTGTTGGACTGTTGGAAGAAAATAGACTAGAAACAAGTAATATGTTATGTAATATGTTTTGATTACGTATCAAATATTTAAATGCAGGGCTGGTGGACTCAATAAATATTTTTATAGTATTACACTAAGTTTTCCGACTGTTTTTCGTGACGCATAAAAAAAATATTAGGAAGAAAATGGACAAAAATATATTTTTTGGGATTATTTAAAATGAGATTGTTGAACGTGAAGACCTTGGTGAACGTGACGACGCGACGCATGTACCTTTAACCAATTCACGCGTTCGATTACTCTAAACATTGCGCAATCATTTGCAAACCCTCTTTTTCGAATGTTTGAAGAAAATAGACTATATTAATATTTAATAACCGATTAATATTTTTCGGCTTATTTTATCACATATTAAAATGCAGGGCTGGTGGAATCAGCGAATATTTTTACAAGTATTACTCTAAATATTGCTTAATCATTTGCGAATCCTATTTTCAAGACGCTTAACAACAATAATATGAGGAAGAAAATAGACAAAAACAAAATTGTATTATTCAAAATGGAATTATTGTTACTACGAATTGACCTAGGTGACCGTGATCACTGATCAGTAATGTTGATTAAACATGTACCTATCTATAACAAATTCATGCGTTCGATTACTCTAAGTATTGCGCAATCATTTGCAATCCCTGTTTTTCGAGTGTTGAACGAAAATCGACTTTTATAACCTCAAATATTAAAATGCACAAAAGTATTAGTGAATAGTGTTTTTCGAGCCTATCAACGATATTATAGGAAGAAAATCGAGTAGAGAACATAAATATTTTTTGCATTATATTTACAAGTTTTATCAATTGCTGTTGGAAACAGTTAATATTTTTGTTTCTTACTTACGTAATACACATAGTACCTACATTATGTATTGCTCAATAATTTGCAACATCTCTTTTTCAAGTCGCTGTATAACGATATCGAAAAGAAAATAGATGCATTAATAAATGGAGCTGGTTTAATTAGTAAATACCTACCTACCTACATATAACTTGATAATTTCTTATGTAGGTAAAAAATATGTTTTTTTTAGTTTGAACTCCTTTGTCTTTAATTTAACAGTTAATTCTAAATTAAACTATAATTTTGGTTCGTACATTTTTTGTCAAATATACATTATTTGATCTGTACCCGAGAAGAGGAGAGTTTACTATTAAAATGTTTTTTTGTGCGCCATGCTTTAAAAGCTGAAATAGTAAACTGTCCCCACACTAATAGCTTTCTTTTTTTTTTCTCAACAGCCCATCTCGATAACTCGATTCCTATAACCATCACGCCGTTCTAAGAATTTTTTGTTAAGAGGCTGGAACATCGAGGTGCTTTTGAAATACCGGAATAGATGAAGGTAGCTATTTTCATGCAGCGCGTGGCAACAATGGATAGGTCGTGACTTTCTGGCTTAATGGAATTTCGGATGGGTGTCTACTGCATAACTCTGGAATTCACTAGACTCTCAGTTCTTTTGCGATGTTTATCTGTATTCTTTACTAATACAGAACACCTGGAAACGTGAAGATCTCCTAGTGAGTTTGGAACCATTTATTAAACTGATGAGATCATATTTAAAAGGAAGGGCTGAAAAACCAGACACTAATCGTATAAAATCCACAAGTTCACTAATAAAAATAGGGGTACCACAAGTTCAATTTGGGGCCGTTCCTTCTCCTTGTACTTATATACAGGGTATTGATTTGTACAGTTTCGTCCGACTCAGGGGTGGTTATTTACATGATACTGAAGAAAATATTTTTTTTTTAGTGAAAATCATCTAAAAATCATAAAGTTATGTGAGTCGGCGGCGGGCGCGCGGGCGCTGCTGCCGCAGGTGATGTTCACTAAAAAAAATATATATTTTTTTGCTTTAGTATCATGTAACCATAAGTATCAGTACCCCTGAGTCGGACGAAACTGTACAAATCAACACCCTGTATAATTTGCCATGTTTGGTACAAAACATGTGCGAGATAGTATAATTTGCAGAAGACACGTCATTTATTTTTAAAATTAAGGGACATTGAAATAATCTTGACGATGCAAATAGGTAATGCTCTTTCCCATGTATGAGATTGGTTCATAGCAAATAACCTGCTTTTAATTTCCAAGAAGACAAAATGTATAAATTTTACCTTACCGAACGACTAAGAACGGTAAGGTACAGGTCAGTTAAGTAAAGCTGGCACGTTCAACACATTTACACGTTGCGCTTGTGTAGTGTCTATGAAAAGCGCGTACGTCGTACTGCATGCGCATCATGTAAAGTCTGCCTGTCTCTCTTGCGCGCGGTCTAGCATATGAGTGTGAAGGGGACAGTTCTAGTTTTTCTTTTGCTACTGTTGATAAATACAGCGTGATCTTTTTGGTATTCAACCGTGAGTACGTTTCTGTAGTGTATGCGCGAATGTGCGGACGTGTATGGTACTCGTTATTCGCGCATGCATTGTCGTCTCGGCGCACGCGCTAAGAAACAGGCACGGGCTCGCAACACTAGAATAGCGGAAGGGATAGACCCGGGATCCCTTCTTACTCTGTGACAAGACAGTGCCGGTGGAATTGGGAGAAATAGCGAGAGTGCGTGCGTGCGGAGCCGATAAGCTAATACACTTGGTGAGACGTATTATTAAATATCACAGAAAGACACTACAGTTTCAATGACGGATTTTTCTGACAGCTAAGAAAACTAGTTCTAAATGAGTCGTTTTCAGAAGAACTAAAAATAAAAAAAACTAATGTCAAATGGCTGTCAAAGGAATGCCTTGGAATGTTCTTTCGGAGTTATAGGTATTGTATTGAATATGTTAGTTTATTTTTCAATACAATACAACACCGAAAGGACAAACATTTGGCTGTTGACGTCTTAGTAACTTTTATTCAGCTCGCTGAGACCTATTCGATGATGTATCTCACATGGCTATTGGGCTGAGGTCCAAAACTGCATTTTGTTTTCTTCTCAAAACTT
The DNA here is from genome assembly GCA_947310845.1 of Yponomeuta plumbellus. Taxonomy (NCBI): domain Eukaryota; kingdom Metazoa; phylum Arthropoda; class Insecta; order Lepidoptera; family Yponomeutidae; genus Yponomeuta; species Yponomeuta plumbellus. The sequence goes on along the minus strand of OX371209.1, from coordinate 8,011,413 downwards.
CCTCAGTCACTAGATGGCATTTTTAAGAAAGGGTTTTTAATTTTCTAATGGGAATTGCCAGTTTGTTCTGTGGTCTTTACTCTTTTCTTTTGACTCTTGCATTTGATTGTTATTGGACTGCGGACAACTGCTACTGGTGCTAAAATCATGGAAAAAACGTTGAAGAAAAAGAAGAAGAATAGGAGAACAGAACATTCGCCAAACCACAATAGAAACCGAATGATGTTGCTCAGTTGATCACAGATTCCTTCCGGTCGTTGAAATAAAGTTTTATCTGTGGCAAGCAATAAGAAAAAAAGGTAGGGTAATTCAGTAACTAACCACTAAGCGTCCGTGACCCTTTGTTACATAATTAAATTATTGAGGATTTCTGGGATAATTATTATCTGTTTTGGTATAGATTTTCAGAATCGCTCGTAGCCTGGGCTGCCTGAGTGATCTTAAACGATCACTAAGGTTAAGCATCATACGGCGCGTTCAGTCCATGGATGGGTCACCGTATATGACTAACGCTAGTGGCATTTTTCCGAGCGGTTCCGTGCTTCGCAAGGCACGTTAAGCAGTTGGTGCCGGCTGCCGTCGATAGATGGCAGTCATTAAGCCAAGTCAGAGGCCTCAGGGCGGCTTGAAAACTTCTGGCAGTAAGACCAGCCACTAGTCTTACAAACCTCCACCAATCCGGACTTGGCCCCCGTGGTGGAGTATGGCTTATACCTTCCTCAGGGAAGAGACCCGTGCCCCTTGGTGGGGACATAATGGGTTGATGATGATGAAAGATTTTCTTAGGTGAAATTATTTTTGTTTATGTGAAAATTTATTGAAAATTAAAACTATTTTGTGACCATAGATTCCACCTTGTTTTTAATACTTTTCGCTCGAATTTTCTAAAAATATATTATAACAAGTAACACATATATTTGTATTTATTTATCTACAACGCACTCATCTTACTAAAACCTAACTCTAGTCTTCACTTAAACTAGAGTCGCATTTTGAATCAAAATAATTTATTTTTAAACATACTGTAGGTATAGTGAAATTGCATAAGTGTGAGTACTGTGAACGTGCCAGCTTTAGTTAACTGACCTGTAACGGTAATTCATAAATTTGTTTTTTGTTGCTACCCGTTTTTATTTACGCAATATTCTTCTATTAAGTCTGTGTCATAGGTGGAACGGAATATTTATATAGGTAAATAAAATAAAGTGGACGTTTTTTATTTTTCTACATGGATAAATTTATCTAAAATTTATTACAGGTACATAAAAATTTAATTCACTTTTGCTTTCCTTTTCCCTCTAGTATTGCTTTCAGTGGCTTGTTTTGACGAGAGCAATTTCCACAAATATCTCACGGCGAGTATTACAGCTACTAAAGTTAGGAAGACAAGAGTCGCCACGAAGGCCAGTGCGTCTAGCATGAGGTAGTCGACGAGGGAGGCGGTGGAGAGCGGTGAGCGCAGCTGCTCCCCACCATACTGGGCGACGTAGTCGATCCAGAACATCGCTTTTTCTAGTCCACCAGCGCGCTGCTCCCGCATGATTCGCGCTAGCGCTTCGACGTTCTTGCGGTAGCTGAGGATGATCAATTTTTATTAAATGAAACGAAAAGAAGGCTACATGAATCACGAAATTGAATCTTGTAAGTCCTGATCTTGAAGGTATATTTATAATACAAACAGTACACGCTACAATAATAAAACAAAAACCAAAAAAATATTAAGTGCAGTTAAAAAATATAAAATTTATAAAAAAGAAAGGAAAACAAGAGGTCACGGTGTGTCACCGTTGTAGTAAATGGCAGCTGAGTCAGCAGAATACGAGGGTCAGGATTTTAGCACTGATTTTAGTCAGTAGCAGAAGTTTTGAAGTAGTTTTTAGAACTAAGAACTTACCTTTTCTCTTCAGCTACTTCAAGAATCGTTTCGCGAAGCTCAACTTCGGTAACTGTATTGATATCCAGCACTTTTCCAATGCCAAGTTGCTCGTATCTCTGCACGTTGAAGAACTGGTCACCGAAGCAAGGGAAACCTATGACGGGAACTCTAGCTGTGATAGCTTCATCTGCAGACTGCAGGCCACCGTGTGTTAGGAAAAGTTTGAAGTTCGGATGATCTGAAACATCATACTAGGCTTAAGACTGCTGTTAAGTCTGTTATATTTCTCTCTCGTACTTTCAAACATCATCGTCATAATTTCTTGTTTTCCTTAATTAGAGAGAGAGGCCTCTCAAAACGAATTTCCATCGAGCCCGATTTAATTCAAAGATGTTTAATCATTGTAAATTTATGTGTACTTTCAAAGTTAATGTGGTTTAAGGCGATGATAGATCTATCTATATCAAGGGTTCTTGTGTTACATAGACTGAGTTACAGTTGATACTCTTAGTTTTAGATAATGCATTTTGTAGCGACCAAATCATATTTTTTAATGCTTTATGGATCATATATATATATATATATATATATATAATATACGATACTACTATATACTCACGGAATATATCGCTCTGGGGAAGCCATTTCTCGAGCCTTACATTTGCTGGTTTGTCCTTTAGTTCACCTCCATTCCATTTTATTAAAACATCATAAGGAAGGGTCGCGAATACTCTGAGAAAAACTTCGATAGTCTCTGGAGGAAGATCTGAAAATTGGACTTTTGATCCTAAGCTGATGTAGACCACACCATTTTTAGCTGAGTCCAGATAGGTTTGCAGTTTCTGTAACATTATCATAAACGGTTAACTATATTGAATTACTTGTTATAAATTTAGTATGCATCTTAAGTTGATGCTATCATTGCTTTATTTTTGTATCTATCTCCAGCGATGTTTTGACTCAAGTAATATTACTCATACATAGCTAACATTTAACAGGTCTAATCATGATGTTGCTGAAACATTCTTATAGAAATCGGAAAATGAACATTCATTTTCCGATTTCTATAAGATTCTAATTCTGATTCAGATTTTTATCAGATTCTTATTGCGATTCATATTAACTATTTATATTCGAATGCAGATGAGGATTCAGTTTGGTATTCTGATTCGAATTCCAGTTGAGATGCGGATCAGAGTGCTTATACTGAGTTTTTTCCTTCACTTTCGATAGTGAGAGCGTTTGCGATTTGCATAGGAGTGACAAAGAGACAACTAGGTGGCGCGCTCTGTCACTCCTATACAAACTGCAAACGCTCTCGCTATCGAAAGTGAAGGACAAAACTCAGTATAAGCACTCAGAGTCGAATTCAAATTCGGATTTGTATTCAGATTTTAGATTTACATTCCGACTCCGATTCAATTTAAAATTAATTTATTTCATTCATTGACAAAAACAAATATTTGACGTCAAAGTTGTTACTTCGGGAATGAGAAACTTACATTAAATATTAGACTCGTTAAATGTGTAAGATAAGACTGCTTTCGTACCATTCTGTTGTTATCTAATAAACCACAGATTCCGGTTATCTACTGTTAAAAACTGTCTGTGCCTGTCAGATTTCATAAAAATATTTCCTACTCGTTTTTGCAGTAGATTTGTGCACTTTGGTCAACTGACAACTCTTAACAATAGATTAACAGATTGTTAAAGCGGGTAAGTAATTGAAAGCTATTTGCCACTCGGTCACACAACTATTATACCTGAGGAAGTGGCTTTGGCTCCTTCAAGTGCAACGCTCCCATGTAAATAACAGATGGTGGCACTGGCCGGTTGTTGTCCCAAATGTGATGACAGTTGAGTATCAACATTTGGACATTTTTCTTCAACTCACTGTAGGTTGGTGCATTTTCACCGAACAATTCCTTTACCATCAACGTACTTTTGGCTTCTGTTTGCCAATCGTAGTAACGTAGCCGAGCATCGAGGAATATCGTCGAAAGTTTTTGCCAGAAGTTGTGTCGCCAAGTCTGCGGTAGATTGAATTCTGGGAAGAGTATCGGATGTACAGGAGCTCCTATTGTCATAAAAGTGTTTTCGGTTCCCATGAATGAGCTAATTAAAATTACAGGTGAATTAAACCGCGCTACCAGCGCTACGTTAGCTGCTACGGCGGCCTCGCTTAATATAACATCGAAATGTTGATTTTTATCTTTAATCAAGGCTTGCATTTTGGGGTGTAAAATTATTTGCCTCATAATCTCCGTCATAGCTGGATGTGCGATTCCGTCCCAGTGGCCAATCGCATCGATAACAAAAGTGTCCATTTTCTTCTGATAGTCGTTGAAAGTGGTATCCCAAATGTTGTAGGCCATTTCTTTAATGTCTATTTCTGTCATGTTGGGCAAATTCTTATTAAGAGGGCCTGGTGTGACCACAACCAATTCATGGCCCCTCCGGACTAATTCTTCGGTCACTACATTAAATACTGTATGATGACTATGAAACGGTATCGGGAACACGCATAATATTCTAGCGGTGCTCACAACACTTATTAAACTAACTACACTAAAATAAAATAACACATTTCTTGGCACTGACATGACACTACACTCGTAAGTACTACTTTTATTGATGCGGTGTCCTAGTTTGTTACTCGAACACTCATGGCCGTGACCATACTGACTGACAAATATAAAGTCGGCGATAACAACGATGGTGTAATACTCGTTTCTATCTTAGTTGTGGACAGAAAAAGCGCTAGATTCAGTGCTAACTTACAATCCACAGCTTAACGTCACGAGTTACGAGTAGTTGTGATGACTATGAGCGCTCGACGAAAGCGGTGGCGTTGTCTGCACAGGTGTACATTCGCGCACGAAACTTGTAATGGCCGCGCGCGCGGCCCTAGAATTGGCGCTGAACTAAAGCGATTATTGAATACTAGCTTTCGCCCGCGACTGTGAGTAAACTGAAAGATCACAATTTTTTTTTGTCGATTTTGCACTCGTTTTATTGTTCGAATGGTTTTTTATAACATTAGTTTCAACGGTCTTTACAATGGAAGGAAGTTAGAGACAATGAAAAATAATCACCAACTAATTTGTTACCAAAAGATGCTTATTGTATTGATAAATATAACAGTTCCTTTAAATTTTGAGTAACTTCTTGAATCAATTAGTGTAAATTAAACTCATGTACTCATTTTGCCATTAACAATAAATTACTTTATTGAAGTAATTTATTCATGAAATCGTCTTTGGACTTAAAAGAATATGGTTTAGTTTTGAAAAAACTTAAAATTTTTGTTGGGCCAATCGGCTCACCATAACAATAGTTTTTTTTAACTGTTCTTTTGAAAGACATAGCGCAACTGACTAATACATTTTGTTTCGGCATCCTTTCCACGACGAAGCAAAAAAAATGCTGTGCGCGACTGTACCTACAGACCTCGTGCGCGTGCGTGCAAAACGCGGGAAACGAATTGGGCTGATCTACCAATCACGGGGCGGCGGCGATCCGTCGCTTCTCATGTCCCCCCCCCCCTTTTTTCTATTTTCGTATCGTACGGTATTTTTTCCCGGAAGAAGGAGGTTTTGTTTCTTGCGTATAAGTAGGTGTATGTGATATTTTGAACGGAATCTGTACGAAGTTTTCGTAGTCATTTTGTAGTTTCGTTTCGTGACTCTTCGTTTCTATTACTCGTTTACTTAGAAAGCTTTCTCAGTCGCGATAGTTTTCTATTTAAATTATTATAAAATTTTATATGATTTTTTTTCAAGTTTCTACAAATAACGGCTAAGCTTAAAAAATTCTCCAAACACTGCTCATTAATGCCGATGCATTATCATTATCATTCTTTACATTATAAATCAAAGCCAAATATTTTTTTTTTCCTAGTAATGTGTTTTTTACTCATTTAACAAAGTCAAAACTAGATGAAAGCTAGGGTAGGCGATATAAGGAAGTAGGTATGGAATAGTCTTACAGGTGATACCACGAGGACATTCACTTAGGTTTTGCAATTATCTTAATATCATTCCACACATTTAATATTTTAAAACAGAGGTTTTCAAGTATACTTATGATCTCTAGGTTTAATAGATGGTCTAGATATGACTTTGGGGAAATTAAACAATATTAACCTCTTCAGTTATTTTATTGTTATAGTGCGACAAGTGAGTCGCTCGTGGCACAAGCCTCTGGTGGGAAATTCAAAAATATTTTAGTGGTTAACCCTGGACATTGTCTGAATAAACCATCTTGATACTTTTGCTTAACTTGATTATTTATTTAGTTAGTTTGGAGTCTCCAATAAATTTTGTCGAAACATAGGTAAATATAAACAAAACGAAAACATTAACTACATCAAAACCAACATTGATTTTTTTTTGTCTATAATTGTTGGGAATTATAACAAAATGTCACCAGCAGCGCCACCTGTGTTCTCTGTGCTGTATTATTTAAAAAAAAAAAAGTCAGTCGTTGTCCAGCCATATTGTGTTTCATTATAGGTTATGGTCTAGTCACGCTAGTTAAAGCAATTTTGGTGGAAATATAGTGTAAAAATGTCGACAAATGTTATCGCAAGTATTGCAAAGAAAGGAAGAGAAAATTATGAAGATTGGGCGTTTGCTGTGGAAAACTACCTAATATTGGAAGGTATGCAACAGTGCATCACGACCGACGCCGATCCAAGCGACGCGAAAGCAAAAGCAAAGATAGTTCTAACTATAGATCCCAGTTTATTCGTGCATATCAAAAGTGAATCAACTGCAAAGGGACTGTGGCAGAAACTAAAGAAGCTATTTGATGATAATGGCTACACGCGGCGCATCGGATTGCTTCGGAACCTTATATCAATCCGTCGAGAAAATTGTGATTCTATGTCTCATTATGTGACTTCGCTGTTAGAAACAAGTCAGCGATTGAACAATACAGGATTCAAGATCAGTGACGAATGGGTCGGCTCTTTATTGTTAGCAGGATTGCCTGAGAAATTTGAACCGATGATAATGGCGGTGGAGCATTCGGGTATTGAGTTGACAGTTGACGCCATTAAATCAAAGTTACTCGATATGGAGGACGGAAGTGAAGTTGGTATGAGTTCACAGAATGCGTTTGCGACGAAAGGTTGGCAACATAAAAAAGGAAACCAAACGCACGCACATAGACAAACGTCATCGCAAAACGTCAAAACAAATGTCAGATGTTTCAAATGTAAACAGTTTGGCCATTTCATGAACAAATGTACTAAAAATTACACAAACAGCAACGAATCTAATGCATTCAGTGCAGTATTTCTCAGTGGTAACTTCAATCACACAGATTGGTACGTCGATAGCGGTGCCAGCTGCCATTTAACGGCAAATAAAGACTGGTTGTTGAAAACAACAAATCAACACCAAGTGCAAGAGATTATCATCGCCGACAAAACTAAAATTCCTGTTGAAGGCTGTGGAGATGTGCAAATAACTACAGTTGTTGGAGATACCGAGCACGAGAATACAGTGATAGGCGTGTTATATGTGCCAAACTTGGCTACGAATTTGTTATCCGTCAGCCAGTTAATTAAAAAAGGAAACACCGTGACATTTGATGAGAAACACTGTTATATTTATAACCAAAAGAGCGAACTTGTGGCAACTGCAGATTTAATTGGTGGTGTTTATAAGTTGAGAATCAAACAAGTGGATTGTTTGTTAACTTCAGTGTCCGTAAATGTGTGGCATAGAAGATTTGGTCACCTAAACAGCAAAGACCTCAACGTGATGAGAGATGGTGCTGTTAAAGGAATCTCATACTCGGACAAGGCTCAGGTCAGTAAAACAAATTGCATTGTGTGCTGCGAGGGAAAGCAGGCCAGGTTGCCTTTCAGTCATGTTGGCAACAGAGGCAAGGAACTCCTCGAGGTCGTACACGCAGATGTTTGTGGGCCTATGGAAGCCAGATCTATTGGAGGGAAGAAATATTTCTTGTTATTCGTAGATGACTACAGTAGAATGTCAGTTGTATATTTCTTGAAGACAAAAGATGAAGTTTTCTCACTTTTTAAGGCATTCAAGACCTTAGTGGAAAATCAGACAGGCAGGAAGCTGAAAGTGTTGAGGACAGACAATGGTACAGAATTCTGCAGCAAAGAATTCGAAAAATTCTTGGAATGTGCTGGAATTGTCCATCAAAAAACTTGTCCTTACACACCGGAACAGAACGGTCTCTGCGAGCGGTTCAACCGTACTGTAATAGAGAAAGCAAGATGTTTGTTATTTGATGCAGGCTTGCCTAAGAGATTTTGGGCAGAAGCAGTGAGCACTGCTGTTTATTTACGAAATAGGTCAATCGCATCAGGACTAAATAACAAAACACCTATGGAGATCTGGACCGGAGTTAAGCCAGATGTCAGTAATCTACGTATCTTTGGAAGTAAAGCCATGGTACATGTACCAAAAGAAAAGAGACACAAACTGGACAGAAAAGCGACTCAGTGTATTCTTGTTGGTTACTCAGACACTGTAAAAGGTTACAGAGTGTACAATCCCAACAATAACAGTGTAATTATAACACGAGATATTGTTGTGATTGAGGAGGGGATTGACCAGAAGCAAGATATGATACACTTTGACATCAGTGAGGGCACTAATGAAATTTTTCCAATGAAGGAAGAAAAAGAACAATGCACCCAAGAAGTGGGGGACATGGAGCAGATAAGACCATTGGAAGATCAGGAGCAGAAAGAAGTACCAAGCCCAAAGAAAGATAGTTCTGGTACTGACGAAGAGGACTTTACTGACTCCACAGATGTGTTGGGGGCTGAACCTGCGGAGCCTGTACAAGATCAGCCGGGGCCTTCAGCGGAGTTTCCAGTGGAGAAGCGTCCTAAGCGTATCCGTAAGCAGCCTGATCGTTATGGTTTTAGTAGTGTGTGTGTAAGTGAAACCTGTGACACAAGTGCAAGTGAAATATCACTAGATGAAGCGTTGAATGGACCAGAAAGTGAACAGTGGAAATTAGCCATGCAAACTGAATTTCAATCATTTCAAGATAATGACGCTTGGGAATTAGTCGAAGTTCCACCCAGTGGCACAGTTGTACAGTGTAAATGGGTCTTCAAGCGAAAACTTGATAGTGATGATAAAGTCAGGTATAGAGCCAGGTTAGTTGCCAAGGGCTTCACCCAAAGGCCGGGCATTGATTTTGATGAATGTTTTTCACCTGTTGTCAGGCATTCCACATTAAGATTGTTATTCGCTTTGGCAGTTCAACTTCATTTGGATATTTGTCATTTAGATGTGAGCACTGCATTTTTGAATGGTTTCTTAAATGAAAATGTTTACATGGTGAAACCACCAGGTTTTCAGAGTGGCGATGATGATGTAAATAAAGTTTTGCGATTGAAACGCGCCATTTATGGCTTGAAACAATCCTCAAGGGCATGGTACCAACGGGTTGATGAATTGTTGCAATCCTTGGGTTATAAAAAATCAAAGCTAGAACCGTGTGTGTTTACAAAAATTGATAAACATGTAAAGATCATTATTGCCTTGTATGTTGACGATTTCTTTATATTTTCAAATAATGAAAGAGATACAATTTTGTCAAAAGAAAGTTTGTCGTCAAAATTTAAAATCAAAGATTTGGGATGTATTAAAAATTGTTTAGGCATGAGAGTGGTTGTAAATAAAGAGAATGGTACTATAACTTTAGACCAAGAAAGCTATATTGAAGAGTTGCTGTTAAGATTCAATATTTCTGATTGTAAATCTGCAGAGACACCAATTGAGCCTAGACTGAATTTAACTAAAAGTGAAGATTGTGATAAAAATTTGCCTTATCAGAAACTCATTGGTTCACTAATGTATATAGCTGTGCTGACGCGTCCTGATATTGTATTTTCAGTTAATTTCTTAAGTCAGTTTAACAACTGTTACAATGGAGAACATTGGGCCTATGCAAAGAGAGTTTTAAAGTATTTAAAGAAAACTAAATCTTTCTGTTTAAAGTTTTCAGCTAATGGCAATAGTCAGTTAGAAGCCTATGTAGATGCAGACTGGGCCAGTAACGTAATTGATCGGAGATCCTATACTGGATACTTTTTCAGGCTGTCAAATTGTGCAATTTCTTGGGAAACCAAGAAACAGACTACTGTGGCATTGTCCAGTACAGAGGCCGAATATATGGGCATTTCGGAAGGTTGCAAAGAAGCTGTGTACTTGCGAAATTTGCTATTTGAGTTAACTAATGAAACTTATCCTATATCAATATTTAATGACAATCAGTCAGCCCATAAGTTGTCGGCCAATCCTATTCAACATAAGAGATCCAAACATATAGATGTGCGGTATCATTTTTGTAGGGAAAAAGTTGCTAATGAGATTGTAAAGATTAAATAAACTACTTCAGAGATGCCCGCAGATCTACTAACTAAGGGTTTATGTAAAATAAAACATTATAATTTTTTTAAAATGTTTGGTTTATTTGATAAAAATATTGATTTATTTTTGATTTGTAAAAAGAGAAAGATAATAAAATATATGTTGATAGATATAGTGTGGTAAAAGTATGCACCTATTATTTTGTTAAGTGGGGGTGTTGGGAATTATAACAAAATGTCACCAGCAGCGCCACCTGTGTTCTCTGTGCTGTATTATTAAAAAAAAAAAAAAAGTCAGTCGTTGTCCAGCCATATTGTGTTTCATTATAATAATACATATTTTTACGAAGTAGTTACAAAGTAGAAGTTTTTGCGAAGTACTTCTTTTAAATCGTTTTTTTCTTTTAAATACTTTTTTTAAATTTGCTTATATTTATTTTTTTAGGGAAGAGACCCGTGCCCCTCGGTGGGGACATAATGGGTTGATGATGATTGATGATGATTTTTAGACCAAGTACTACAAGACATACTAAAACATAGGTAAAATTATGCTGAATACAAACAAAAGTTTTTTCTTGTTTAAATCTAGGACGAGTATCAAACTGTTTCGGCTGTACTACTTGCAGCTGAAATACCTAAGTTTGACAGTCAGAGTGTGGCCATATGAAGAATTCGAAATAAATCGCGGGCCACGACTCGCTTGTCCGTCTCTATTTTCAAGGTCGGGACCTTGAAAATAACAATAGTTTTCTATTGTAATCCGCTACTTGACTCTTTTTCCAAGTATGTCTTAAATGCAAAATATCTCTTCCATTAGACCAAAAAATATTTTAGTATAATTTTTGAGGACCTGAAAGCAACAAAAACATTATTTTAAAACGTTGCTTTGCTAAACAGCCAAAAACGCGATCCACCATTTTTGTCTATGGTTTGAAGTCCTTGTAGGTCTGTGTTGTTTGTAAACAAAGTTTGACATTCAACATATACTCGAATCCACAAATCCGGAGTATCGTTTGACGTTTGCTGTGATACCAGATGTCGGCGAAAAATAAATAGTGATGACCCAAGTTGGTAATTTAGCTCATTCACTTAGTGAACGAATACATTGCCTTGTTGGTACGATATTTAAATTCATAATAAGATTTTAAAGGTATTTTGGAGGGTGGGGCCAGAAGCAATGTACATATGTGGCTGTAAGTAAATGTCATGTTATTTTTATGACAATAATTAAGATTTTATTAAAAGTCGCTGATATTTCAAATTTATCATTTATAATGGATTGACCAATTATGTCCCACCGAGGGGCACCACGGGTCTCTTTTCTGAGGAAGGTATAGGCCATACTCCACCACGGGGGCCAAGTCCGGATTGGTGGAGGCTTGTAAAACTAGTGGCTGGTCTTACTGTCATATGTTTTCAAGCGGCCCCCTAAGGCCTCTGACTTGGCTTGACGACTGCCGTTTAACGACCGAACGACTGACGAGACCGCTCGGAAAAATGCGATTAGCGTTGGTCATAGAACGGTCACCCATCCATGCACTGAACGTGCCATGTTGCTTAACCTGCGTGATCACTCAGGCAGCCGGGCTATGAGCGATTCATTATTTAAATTTATAATCATACATAATTACCTAAATACGCGAAGCAAAAATGTCACAAAAGGTTGTCATTAGGACGCTACACAGGTATGTCCGCCGTCCAACACCATCTTGTTTACACAGGAGGGTAGTTGTTTCGGTACTTCTTTTGTCTTCCTGCCGGTCTCATAGCACGAATATTTTCATTAGAGATACATACGAGTAAGTTGCAGTTTTCTTTGAGTTTTTATTTTCTTGCTTGACATCGTTTAAGTTTTGTTACGTTGTTTTCTGTTATTGTTAAGTTGTTCCTGTGGTTGTTGTTGAGTTTGTTATTTAATTGGACATGCTTCTTATTTTTGCCCACTTTTTTATTTAAATACCCCCAGCCCTATAGAATAAATGCGTTCATGAATGAGCGAGGGCACTACGACTCCGTCTTGAGAACACTACGTATTTCCGGTATCTTACAACACGATACGAGTCATACGATTTCAAAACGGGAGACTCTAAGAAGGTTACCGCATAAGGTAAGTTTACGACGCTGGTGGCGTAAACCGTGTTCGGTAGACGGGCAGACGGCGGCGTCGCGTCGCCGCGGCGTCGATGTTGCGTCGGCGCTATTCGGACGGTGGCACAATGGCGACGTTCGAAAAATGCTGGGTCTCTCAATTTGGTTTGGTATTTTTTTGTAAGTAAGGCAACGGAATAATACTCATACTGCCTTCGCTCACGTCATATAAAAGTAATTTAAATCTCGATCTATATCTTAAAAAAATAAGACTTAGGTATTTAAAATCTGATAAGTAGAAATTGTACTGAAAGCATTTTTCTCGAAATAGTTTTGAGATTTCCGTTCAAGTTCAAAAATGTAGCATTGCATGTAAATCCACTGCGCCACAGAGGTCGCCAAATAGTTCGTGTATTCTGTTGTCTTTGTAATATTTTTGGTCTATTAACCGATTTTTCTCTTCCATTGAACGAATTAATCGAATTAATTTGAATGAACTCATTCACGTGGTCAGTACTAGTGAAGTAAGTATGGCAATATTATTCTAGAATTTAACAATAGTGACTGTCAAACGATACTCCGGATTTGTGAATTCAAGTATAGGTAGAGTTCGTGCCACGAAAGAAGTATGAGTTAATGAATTTTGTCTTTTACTGTTATGACCTTAAGGATTTTACCGTGGGACTTGTTTGGTGAAACGATCTTTACCTAGTCCTAAAATCTGTTAGTGATCTGTGAGCATAGTGAAATAACAACAACGCATTCATGATTTCATCGATTTTACATGCAAAATATATCAATTATCATTATTGCATTATTCAAGACTGCAAAAACACGTCAATAAAGACCGCCGGCAAGTCGCGGATTCGTATGCCCAGTGAAATAAACATACGAAAAACTTGGCTCAAATTTGCCAAGAGAGACCCCGATTCTTTATCGACTGAAACTTGGGTGAATTAATGTCAAGATCACTTTAATGTAAGTCCTGTAATATCAATGTACACAGAAACTGTTCTTAGCTGTAATAATGCTTGGTTTGATTTGATTTGGTTTTGGCAAATGGTACTATCTGCTTCCACGAATACAGCGTCCGTGATTGCGCTTATCAATAAAATGATAAGACACTAACTGCACAAGAAGAGTTTTTGCAAAAACACTAAATCCAATCCAAATCACAATAGAACCTACGCACGCACGACTGACAGATGTTTGTTTACAACCAAAGGTGCTTTCAAGATGGCGGATAGTGTTTTCACCGTTCCGATGTAAAAGCGAAAAATATTTTTTTTATTTGCATATTTTGCAGCTATCCTGCATATTTACTTAGCAAAGTCAATATATTTCGGTTTCTTACGTTAGATACTACAGGAAATATCCATTTATCGCGTCAAATTCGATACGAGTCTAGCAGCGTATTTTGTCGACACGGGACTGAGGAGGTTAAAAGACAACTTTCTGATGTTTAAGTTCACTATGCGTGATATGACATTGAAGCTTTATGAAGGAGTGAAATGAAAATAATTTGTTTTAGAGTTTATGTGTACGTTTTAAAAAAATAACTGTTTATTTCTGAAAACTGTTTATTTTACGCCGTAGTAGCATTTGCACAGCTTGGTATATTAGACGAGGACTTGGTATATCCCCCTAGAGATCAAATGTAGGTAGCTGCAAAGCGACCAAGGTGCGAGCAGTTGACTTCCTTACCTATTAATAAATTCTGTATCGCATGACAAAATGTAAGGCAAAGACTTCCAAAGTGTAACGCTCCTGTCAAGTAGCTATTTTGTCGTTTAACTCAAGATAAGTAGGTATTTATCAAATTTCACTTATCCTTCGCGCGGCCTAAGATATTTTTTCTTGTAGATTTACAAAAAAAATATCTAATTAGCGTTCGATTTTTATAATTATAATACAGTTCGATGTTTACTGGCGGTTACAGGTCGTAATAACTGCGCACTTTCTGCGGACTTATTTTCACTTATAACCATTTAGATGGATATCAGTACACAACATTCCACTTAAAGCCTCCCGAAGAAACCATTAATACGACGTGACTAGTTGCTATCTTGAAAGAATAATTCGATTAACAGGCCAATGAGGTTGATCGATACACGATATTTTTTGGTTTTATCGAGAAATCGACTTTCGTTCAGCATATTTGCAAGTATTAACTGCATCTCGCTCGCCCGTAATATTACTACAGTGTGCATACGTGTAGCGCTACTACAGAAATCCTCCACTGTATGGAGTGGTCTGCTAACTCATACTATCCAAACTGTAGAGTCGTTAAAATGGTTTACCCGGTAGATTGGACTGCTACGTGAAGCAGGACTGCTTGGCGTGCTTACAGTAACTGACTATAGTGTGGTCTCCTCTCGGCTCGACTTATCTGAATCTTCATCTCTTATGTAATATAAAATCATCTCATCTTATTATGTTATTTATCGGTAGAGTATGGTAGAATAAACGCTTGACTGACAGTTAGAAAAAACCATTAACTAAGTCCACCTCTAGTATACTTTCTTTTGTGCGCTATTTTACTAGGCACTATTTTTATTAATCCTTTAGGATTTATAAAAATTGTGCCTGCACATTAAGTTCATTCAGCCTCCTGAGTTTTTGTTAATTAATTGTAACGTTATTATTTTAGCCTAAAATGAATACAATCAGATCAATCGCTCATAGTGTGAATTTTTCGGTCGTTAAGCCAAGTCGAAGGTCGTAGAGCGGCATGAAAACTTCTGACAGTAAGACCAGCCACTAGTCTTACCAGCTTCCACCAATCCGGACTTGGCCCCCGTGGTGGAGTATGGCCTATACCTTCCTCCGGGAAGACCATGCCCCTCGGTAGAGACCTAATGGGTTGATGACAATGAATAAGTAACCTTAAATACCTAAGTTCGTCTGCTACGTTAGTAACCTAGATTACTTTCTATTAACTTTTTTGCGTCTCAGTCAAACAGTACAATATTGACGGCCTAAACGGTATTACATACAAAAAGGTCGGTCTTGGTGTTGGTGGGTTTTCCTTAGAAGATCTTATCCGACAGCATTTACATGTAGGGAAGTGGAACACAAGAACGGCCTCTTCTGTAAGGTCGGTGCCATTATCAGCGGTTACCTCACAGTTTACATCACCACCGTCAACTCCGCTTACCTATTGCCTTGATTCAATTTGGGCCTATTCAAAAGATAAATCAAATAGCACAATATAGTTATTTTCAAACGGAAGACAAAGAATGTATCTTGCGCAAGGAACTGCGTTTTAAAATACCAGAAAGCAGAGACAGGGGGACAGTTTTTGAATTGACAATTTCGCTGGGTAACTACTTATCTGTAGTGCTGTGCTGTCTCATGATTATTAGGTCTATGAATTAGGGTTGTTGAGGAACTTGTTATGAGGAAGAGGATGAGGAAGAGGAATTTTTTAAAGTCGATTTTGAGGAAGAGGATGAGGAATCTGGCAGACTAAGAGGAAGAGGATGAGGAGAGGATGTTAAAGACGAAGAACAAAATAACATTACGTAGATTACGCTAGTATTGAACTTCTTTACCTACTGTCTTCCTTTAACTTTTTAATACGGCGAGACTTCTCTCTCTCTCTCAAACATATTTCGTTTCAACAAAACTTATAACTCTTCTTCCTCTTAAATTCCTCATGAGGAATAGGAAGAGGATTTTTTTTAAATCAATTTTGAGGAAGAGGAAGAGGATGAGGAACCTCAAAAATATGAGGAAATTCCTCATTTTGGGGAAGAGGAATGCTCATCAACCCTGCTGTGAATCAGAGCGAAACCCGGTAGAACTCTTCCGTTAAAAATCAAGTAAGTGTGTCCGGTATAAGGTTAATAATAACTGAAAATATTTTTATTCTATATTAGAATTCCTGTAAATATGTTTAATTATGTCAAAGTTGCTCTTAATAAAGTCAGCTTTAAAGTAACTGGTTAAAGTGCCATTTGTGGCTTTTTCGGTTTGCGTCACTGTGTCTACAAAACGGCAATTTTTGGCCATACATTATCCTCGTGAGGCCCAATGTCTTCAAGTGATCACAAAATCAATTGTTCTTTTCAAGGTCGGGCCTCACGAGGATATAGCATTCATAATTGCGCATTCCTTGACTGGACCGGTGTGTGCTTATTAAATGGTAAAATATATTCTTTATTGTACCAGGAAAAACACATACAAAACATTTGCAAAGACAATCGGTACAATTGGCGGCCTTGTTGCTTAAAGAAATTTCTTCCAGACAACCGACGATGGGGAGTTGCTGGAATGTAATTTAAGATAAGATAAGAATATTCTTTACTGCTCACAAGAAACAAGAGACAAATAAAAGTGAATGTACGAGTACTTACATATTAAAATTTATAAAAACATAATTCCTCTAAGGGACTCCACACACGACAGCTATAAGGTAAGGATGTATATTATAGCACGATATATCTCATTACATCTTTCCATAGAAATCGTCAGGAGACCACACACGACAGCTATAATATACATCCTTACATCTTCGTACCTTAAAGGTACTGAGCGATACGAAGATGTATATTTACCTTTCGATACCTTTCAATACCTCCCAATACCTTTCCGTATATTACGATATATCTTCCTTCGTAAAGGGTGTTCAAAAAGTTTCTTGGTGATTCAAAAAACTCCACTAGGAGTCTTATGCCGCTAAACGACATAGGTATTCAGAGTCCTATCTCAAAAAAATCATTTGCTCCACATAAATTTGCTCCATATAAATAGTCTCGCTAAAGGCCGGTTTCCGAATTGAGAATTTCACTTAAATATTTAAATAACGTTCTGTCACGCTCTTTTCTGAGAAACTTGACGAGACAGCACTAGAGTTAAGTAGTTACTTAGCGAAATTCTCAATTCAGAAATCGGCCGTAAGCTACGTTTCGTAAGCCTGAGGAAGGTATAGGTCATACTCCGCCACGGGGGCCCAAGTCCGGATTGATGGAGGCTTGTAAGACTAGTGGCTGGTCTTGCTCTATGGCCTCTGACTTGGCTTAACGACTGCCATCTATCGACGGCAGCCAGCACCAACTGCTTAACATGCGAAGCATGGAACCGCTCGGAAAAATGCCATTAGCGTTAATCATAAACGGTCACCCATCCGCGCACTGAACGCGCCCTATGTTGCTTAACGTTCGTGATCGTCTAAGATCACTCAGGCGGCCAGGGCTGCGAGCAATTCTTCGATTCAGTCGATTGATACACCTCCTGCGGTTGACTGGTAGAAAATGCTTGTAGCATTAAGTCCGCCGCGTTGCCATTGTAATTTTTACTTATGTGCAATAAACGTATTAATAATAATAATAATAATAATTGATGACCTATGATTTTATAGATATAACATAGGAAGTTACAACTTGTATATAGTGATGGAAAATAACATTAAAGTTGCCTTTAACATGAAGGATAGTAACAAAAATCAATCTACCTCAAGAAAAGAAAAAAAGTGTAGCAACACAGTGGTCATCAATTTTGTAATAATATCATGCCTGTCCACTTGCTGGCGATGTCTGATAATTCCGCATATAATTTAAACTCTTCGGAATTTTCCTTACTTTATATGATGTTCAATGCACATCGTTCTATTTTTGGCACATGTGCCAACGCATACGCGCATCAAAATCTCAATCATCTTCTGATGAACTACCTATCTATTAAATCTAGTAGTAAGTCGACAGATCCATAACACAGGGTGTTAACGCCTTAGCAGCCGGAACGTGTGTCGGTCGAGACGTATGTCAACGAAATGAAGCGAAATATACATTATGTTACCTGTTCCGTGTGTGATACTTTAATATAATGTAAAGCTATACCTCCCGGGATGTAATGTATATTATAGCAGTCGTGTGTGAAGTCCTTAAAGCACTCTTCAGGAGGAGGATTAAATAAAGTGTTATTTAATCTGTGGTTATGTTATTACCTTACAAAATTTCCACCACAGAATATTTCAATCGGCGTTCTTTATTCCTCTATCGTATGGCGTTCAACATTGGTCCTAATAAATTTATTATTTATTTATTAGTAAAAACACTTATTAATAAAAAATTGGTCCTACTAAAAAATTAATTGTGTTATAATAATATGTCATATTTATCCTATTTATATGGCATTCATCGAGTGCTTTAAGACCATAGGTCTTATTATTGAATTATCTTATTGAATATTTTATCGATAATGAATCAAACTTGTAACAGTTTCTAATCATATTCTTACTGTGTTTATATGTTTTTGTTATTTTACAGTTTATTTTTCACTCCATCTGCTCGAAATGATGCATTTTGATGCCCAAATTTAGGACCCAAAACACGCTATTGTCGTTCAAGCTAAGATTCATAGACTCGAAATTGGGTTTTGAATCTATTAACCTTTAGGTACATTTACCTAAGTAAATAGACTCAAAATCCAATTTTCAATTTATATACTAATGCACTCATTTACTAAAAAGTAGGACTTCTCTTTCACTCTTGAGGATTCGTCCTATATCTATTTCGCTCCAACCCAAGCAATAAGTTTTAAAACAGAGTTTGGAACTACTTACTGAACTTCCAAACTCTTTGCTGCAAAACTTACGCATTTTCATTCCTCTCAGATGGTAGTGAAAAGCAGAGTGTTCCCAGAGTGAATCCCTCGCTCATTCAGCGACTCTTAGTTTAATGCAATAATCCCCTCAGTTCGCTCTGGATTCAATTTCACAATCTCAACGCAAAAATGTTGTTTGCGCCCTTGGTCAAGAATCTACTATTATTGATACCGATCATTTGAACAACAGGTGAGTAATGTTTTCCAAGGGATTTTTCTAAAATGATCACAAGCAAGTGATTACCTTTAATTATTATTAATACCTATCATTAGGCCCGTTTTACACTGGACAAACGAACGAACGAACGAACGGACGGACAGACAGAGAAATAAACATACATTGCTTCTGGCTCCACAGTAGGCACAGCAACCCGAAACAGCGAAATGACAAACACGGAATTATTAAATTAAATTAATTATTAAATTAGGAATTATTGAATTAAAAAAAAAAGTTTTGGTTGCTAGGCAACAGCCTTCCCTAAGTCTGCGCTATTCACGGCCGACCACCTTCTGCAATCCCGGTAGAAAGGTATTGAAGTCATCCCGCCCCATCGCTGCTTCGGTCGTCCGTATTTAAAATATTTACATTTAATTTTTGTTGCAAACTCACCTTTGACGTGACCGATTTGATTGCACGTATTTCTATATATCTGATATCAAGTAATAGTTTAAGTAGTATGGTAAATTATTTTGTATCCTTAGTAAAGTGTTTTAGGTATATTATGTTTAATATGTGTTTCATGTTTATGTAATTACGACCTTCTTCCAATAAATATCTTCCGTCACTACCCCATCCATTATCCCCATCAACAAAGGTTATCTGGAAGAAAATACCTTTTAGTATTAACCATGTAGTTACACGACTTTATTGTGCAATAAAGATTTTTCATAAAGGCTGAAGAATCTAATGTACCTAAAACCGGCCACCCGCCGTCTACATCGGGGTTAAATTCCAGCGATAGGACTTTGGATGATAAATCAAACGTCCAAGGTAATTTTTATTCGGTCTCCGATGATAAGCGTCGGTAATTTAATCATTACCGATACGGAGAACGGGTGTGCGATTTCGCGGGATGCCGCATTTTTCATTTGTATTGGGCTTGGTCTGGGTTTATCCGTATTTGTGATCCTTGTCTTGTTGCTGAGGCTTGTGATAGGGTCTGGCAAGGTAGATAGTGTCGTTAGTGCGCCGTCATGTTGTAGTACGTTGGCATGAGTCACGCGTTTTGTCGCGCTAAAACGTCAAAATTTGACAACTGCTCTATTGGAAAGCTACTTTTGTCATTTAAAACGCGCGACGTTTCGCTAGACATATCGTGAGAGAACACATACACCGTCATACACTTCCCGGCAACCATTATACTATATTAAAGAACGATGAAAGGCACATTCGTATTTAATTTCTGAGCCTTTCTGTCCATTGGTCATGTAAAGATACTATAAATGGTCTTCTCACACTTTCCCTTGGAGAAGTGAAGGATCAGAGTGCTTATACTGAGTTTTTCATTTCACTTTCGATAGCGAGAGCGTTTGCAATTTGTATAGGAATGACAAAGAGACAACTAGATGGCGCGCTTTGTTACTCCTATACATATTGCAAACGCTCTCGCTATCGAAACTGAATGAAAAAACTCAGTATAAGCACTCAGGGTGAGATGGCGTGGCTCTCTTTCCGAGGGAGCCGCCGCTGTCCGCAGCTCTTAAAGATAAGTGGTTGGACTTCCACACGGTGGTCTTCACTGAAGGTACGAATAGACCAACCAGGCCCCGGAGGATGGGCTTGTCGCGGCTGTCGGGAGGTCTCGCATGCAGTTGCGTCAGCCCTCACAGGTGCTGCAGCTGGGACCGGTCCATAGGTGCGACTACGTCGGCGCCGTTTCATGGAGACGTCCAGATCCTTCCACTTGAGGTCGTAGGGTAAGATGCTCCTGAGTTCGGAGCCTCTTCTTGTTTGACTCTGAGAGAAGCGTGAACCAGGTTAGAGAACGTGGGGCGTGACCTGACATAGGTCTTGCAGTCTTCCCGGTCTTGCGAGGCGGGATGTGTAGATCGGACACAGCTTCGCGCGCGCAATGTTTACTTAACATAACATTTACATACAAGCACATACATTGCTTCTGGCCCCACACTAGGATACCCTGTGTCGTGGGAACCAGAAACAGCGACGTCACAAACATATAAGAATCCAAGACCTGGGTTTCTTTCTTTTTTTTTGTCCCCAGCCGGGATTCGAACCCGGGACCTCTCGCATGGTAGGCTTGACTTGATTGACGACTCCGCTGACGTGCGCAGCCATCGTGAGTCCACGGTCGAGAGTCACCTGTTCTTGCTCGATGACCCGTCCGTGCAGGCGAAGCAGCGGTGGTGGATGGCGGGACCTGTCAGCATGGCCTCTTTTTATAATGAAAGTCCGGTTACCGCCGCGTAGACATTAATAATCCTTATAGTTGGTTAATGAATTAAACTCAATTTCTATAAATTAAACGTGAAATTATTTATCACTGACAGCTGACACGTAGTACTGTTAGCTGTCAGAATATCTTATATCGTTATCTATACACTACAGAGACTATTAGATGTTTAGAATGTTTATGCGTGCGATTTTGAACTTTAATGTGATTTGATGAAGATAGTTCACTCACTTTCATTGGACCAATGAGATATCAGATAAGTACCTAATAATAATAATAAGCCATTTATTTAAAAAAAAAAAACACTACATGCATAGTGGATTCGTTCTCAAGATAACTTGACATAAATATTTTTTTTGCCGCGGTAGGTGAAACAATTAATAGTAATAACAAAATTTCCCACGAAAGTGAAGACGAAATAGACGCAACAACCCATAAGCCATTATTAGAATCAATGTACCTGTACCCAGTAAGTGAGCGCGAAGTATATGCCATAATACGCGGCCTAAAAAATACGAGAAGTTTTGGTATCGATGAAATTCCTTCAAATTTACTAAAATACTGTGCAAAAGA
Organism: Yponomeuta plumbellus; assembly: GCA_947310845.1. Lineage (NCBI taxonomy): Eukaryota > Metazoa > Arthropoda > Insecta > Lepidoptera > Yponomeutidae > Yponomeuta > Yponomeuta plumbellus. The sequence continues at coordinate 7,989,488 of OX371209.1, read as the reverse complement.
ATTAACCTTCCCACTCACTAGATTAATAAATCATTTATGTAAATTAAGAAAAGGATACATCCAAGGACACTTCCTTGCGGGATTGAGCCAATCACGTCACGTTTCATTGATCTGATTGTTTCTAAAGTATTTAGTTTTGTGTTGTAAAAATGTATTTGCACATATTGCTGTGGATTTTGTAGGTAAGACGTGAACCATTTATGTACGATACCAAATTTTTCAGTAAAATTTCATAATTTACTTTATCGTAAGCCTTGCTCATATCTAGCATCAGCCCGACTGCACTGTTTTTGTTGTTTAGGTAAGTGAGAGCTTTTTGTATAAAAGTATAGACGGCAAATGTTGTTAATCGGTTTTCTCTAAATCCATACTGGTTATCATCTAGAATATGATGTTTTTCTAAGAACTTATATAGTCTATTTGCCATGGCTTTTTCGAAATTTTTTGATATAGAAGGTAAAAGGGATATTGGTCTGTAGTAACTGGGGTTAATTTCTTCGCCTTTTTTGAAAATAGGTCTGATGATAGAAATTTTTAGTTGGTCCGGAAACTGGCCTTCAAAGAAAGACTGATTTACCAAAACGAATGCCGAATTTATGTACCCTCTTTGCGGATGATGTATCTATCCTGTTTGAGTTTAAAAAGACAGATGACCCAAATATTGCTATAAAAAGACGTTACAAAGTGTCATAGCTTGGTTAGGCAAACAAAATTTAGAAATCAATTATAAAAAGACAAAATTTCGACCGTATCAAAAACAAAGCTTCAAATTACAAGTAACAATTGACGGGGAGGAAATTGAAGAAGTAGATGATTTCAAACTATTAGGAGTAACTATTGACTCTCATATAAATTGGAAAAAACATATTCAAAACATTAAAACTAAATTGTCGAAATTCATATATGCTCTATATACTCTAAAAACAACCACTAACTTTGATACTGCTCTGTCGGCATACTACGCATACGCCCACTCATGGTTGCGCTATGGTATCATCCTATGGGGAAACAGCACAAACGTACAAGAGCTTTTTATAATGCAAAAGAAATGCGTCCGTATCCTCGCCGGCATTCGTTGCCCAGACAGTTGTCGACCACACTTTGTGAAGCACAACTTACTTACACTCCCATCTATTTATATACTAGAAGCAGCGACATTCGTAAGGAAAAACATAACATTATTTAAAGAAACAAACTTTCCTCCAAACTCTCGACGTAAAAATAAATTAGCTCTTCCTTTTTCAAAATTGCAACTACATTCAAATAGTCCCTATGTATCACTGATAAAAATATATAATCAAATACCTGAAAATATAAAAAATGATACAAAAGACAACTTATTTACAAAAAAATTCAAGAATATGTTAATAAATAAATGTTACTATAGTTTAAATGAATATTTGCTTAACCCTCAATCTCGTTGAGGAATTATTAAGTATCTTGTATGATTGTTATTAAATCTATTCTTTTGCATGAGATAAATACCTAGCTAAATGATATTAATTAATCTAACGCCAAGATGTCTCTGTCATAAGACTAACTGTATTGCAGTGCCCTTACAGGGTATCATGTACCTACATTCACATACCAATACCACCTGTACTTATAATACTATGTACATGATTTCGCAATAAAGAATATGAATATGAATATGAAATATGAATATGACATAAAATACAGTAACAATTCTATTAACATTCAAGCCAATTTAATAATGAAGTGATGTAAGTACCTAGTTGACGGTATCTATGACTTTAAATTAGATTAGAACTCTTTATTGTACACACCAGAAAAACAATACAATACAACAATAGGAACCTTAAATATTACCTCAGCTTATCTCATTCCAAATACAAAAAAGGGCTTCCATTCCATCATGGGTGGCTAATGATTTTTATAATACAATTTGTTTATTTTCCTGTAAAGCACACTTTTTTACTTACGCAGCGTAAGAACTTCACTGTTGTTTTGTAGACTTGATCGACCTTCTGTTGTATCTCATTATTTATTGTGTAGTGCACCCATCTAATTCTTATTCATACCTACACTAATAAATCAGATAAAGCTTTAGAATTGTTCGACATTCGGTGTTCACACGGCTTCAACCGAGGCATTACGAGCTACGAAGTGAGAGATGCGTTACGCAAGGAGCTCTGTGTGGCAGTTCGGTTGTCCATTTTTTGTTACCATTAGGCGGGTCCAGACCAAGCGAGCAGCCTCGCGCGAGGCCCGCCGCGCGCGGCAAACGTTCTGCCTCGCACTGCGGCTCGCTCAGTGTGGACGTGCCTCGCCCGAGGCAAGCGCACGCTCTGCCTCGGGCGAGCGCGTACGTGACCGAGCCGAGCGGTGTCGGCTTTTTGGGTTTGCTCAAAGGTGCCTCAGTCGTTTGCCGCGCGCAGTGTGGACGCCACGTGTGTTACATGCCGCGCTCGTTCGAAAAAATGGATAAAAATGAGTGTCGCCGTTTAATAAGTTTGTATGGTGCAAATAGATGGCTTTGGGATGCTAGAGATCCCAATTATACCGTTTTTTTTATAATAGTATGTAGCGTAATAAAAGCGAAAGCTGCCACGGCCGTGCGCACGTACGGTGCCATCTTGTCTTGGCTGTCGACTGAGCAAATATTGCTCGGGCTGCTCGGGCGAGGCAGCCTCGCCGTGTAAATTTATCCGACCGAGCTTGCCTCGCGCGAGGCAGAACGTTTGCCGCGCGCGGCGGGCCTCGCGCGAGGCTGCTCGCTTGGTCTGGACCCGCCTAATCGTGAAAAACTGGACAGTAGGCACGCTTCTACGCCGAGCCGTTCACGTTGTGTACAAAAGAAAGCGTTAAGCAGAAAGTCTACTGATTGATCGCCTGTCTGGGCTCTGTTTCAACTACAATTTTGTTCACTATGACAATTCACAAGGTTGAAGTAGGTACATCGAATAGTCATAAACTCTAGTAATATACTATGTATTGCGCATGCATGGATGACCGTCTATGGCTAACGCTAGTGGCATTTTTCCGAGCGGTTCCGTGCGTCGCAAGGCACGTTGAGCAGTTGTTGCCGGCTGCCGTCAATAGATGGCAGTTGTTATGCCAAGGGCGGCTTGAAAACTTCTGACAGTAAGGTCAGCCACTAGTCTTGTCTTACAAGCCTCCACCAATCCCAACTAGGCCCCCGTGGTGGTGTATGGCCTATACCTTCTTCAGGGAAGAGATCCCTGCCCCTCGGTAGGCACATAATGGGTTGATGATGGGTTGAGACTGGAGATCACACAAATCTAACGCCAACTTCTCAGTGTAACGTCCATCATTATTTGACACAGTAGGTATCTTCTCATCAGACGGGAGTAGAGAACATAAATTGCTTCCCGAAGTACCTACCTACTCCTCGTTTATGGCCGGTTCGTGAACAATTATTGCTTTACTGGTGGCGAATCAAAGAGCACCTCCCTATCTCGCAACGCCACTTGATCTGCCAGAGCTGAACGATGTTGAAGAGTTATTAGTCCACGATTTAAGATTTAGGCCACAGAATATTTACTTACAGAAGGATAACATATTTACTAACCCAATCTGGGCTTTATCTCGACAATTGGACGCAGTAACAAACACATTGTAAATTCTTTAAAATTGAAATAAATTTCTCCAACCGCTTCCGTTGTCTATTTTGCTTTGTAAAGGATTCGTAACTTTTTTCGCACAGCATAAAACCAACAACCATGATGCAGGCAGATGTATTTTTCAAGTTCTTATTAAAATCAATATTGATGAACTAGATCTTTATATTTGTAAGCATTGTATTGTGTGTGCGCTTCACTATTATATTACGACTACATCCTGTTAAAATAGTAAGCTTTAGAAATAAATAAATAAAAATTAAAGGAATGAGATCAATTTAAGCCCGAACATTAAGACACCTTTGCCTGGCACGCATTTACTTAAATGTGTAATGTTCTATTCACAAACTCAGCGAACATTATTACATTGTATAAGTGGATAAACACCTAAATAGGAAGAAAAAATAATAAATAAAAAACACACTATATTCTTCTAAACAGTTTTTTTTTTGTCGAAACATGGTTACGGTCTAAAGGTTTTAAGCAAAACGGCCACTTCAAAAGATAGATCCTGTTGTTTATTTATTAACTGTCTAACCGCCAAATAGCAGGTGCGACAGCCTTAATCCCCGCTATTGATCAAACTGTCTATGATATTATCTTAGACCAAATGTTGCTAATTTGTCTGTGAATAAGTAAGAATTTAAGTTATAACCTTTTATAATCCTAAGTTAGCAGCGCCCTAGCAGGGTTCTTGTTTGTTCCTGAAAATACTTATCTAAGACCCTATGTACAACAAGAAAGCTAATAAACGTCTATTCTATTCTATTCTATTCTAAGAATGTCGCACCTCATAATGTACCGTTAAGCTTAAAACATCTTATTTGTAAATTGAGAATTATATTCGTCCAAGCTGTCACCGCGACTTACGATAAAGCTGTGCTTACGTGCAAACAAGTTTATCTTCCATATTTTGTTTTCAAAATCGCTAATGGTCAAAATTATAATTAAAATTTTTAGTATTTATAATATCATGAAGAGGACGGCACCAGCTGTCCAATGCCTACATTTTAGTAAAAAAAAAATTTCAATATATGACACCTTTGCATCCGTCATTAAAAAAACCTAAGCGCTTTTATCCAAAAATTTCTGGAATTCTTAAAAACTTTTTCACTTAATTGTTAACAATACCAATTTTTTTAATCTCGAACATAACGTACACCTAATTTTAAACAATTCCAACCGTCTAATTATCAAATTCTGTACGCAATAATTGCCATCACAAACACCAAACTTCTGACAGAATTTGGTTGGCATAATTTATAAGGCCTCAGACACTCACCGAGCAGTGCTACACTGGAATACATTTGTCAATACCCTTAGGTACAGTGTTGTGGTACAAAACCTTTAGTTTTACCGTCCGCATTAGTCCTTGCCCGAGGGCCAAGTCTGTGCGGGCGCATAAATCGCGCTGCGATCGCCGCGCGCCGACAATTAATGTTCGATAATTCACCGCGGACGCGGTGGCATGATTTACACCTCGTTACTAGTTTTAATGCGACAGTTGAGAGTGTGAGAGTTTTGGGAGTTCTGCAGAATTTAGTCACCAGTATGGGCTCGTGAGATTTAATCTACTCCAAAGTGACAAAGTTCTAAACTTCAGAAACGTATAATTAGAACGGATACACCAATACAGGGTTATCGAGAGCGGTGGTAGCCCAGTAAAGAAGAACCATAGGCTCGGAAACGGAGTCAGATTCGATTCCCAGAGCGGGCAGGTTTGGACTTTGTTTTCTAAATTGTGTACATTTGTGAAGTTATAGTAGCAATAGCACTCGCTAAGGGTGAAGTTAAACAGTGTGAGTGAACCTGAGTGCCTAAGCTATTTACATACCTCAGCACTTGAAATCGCCAATTTGAGGTGGACACGCGTGGTGATTAAGGCCTATAATAATAGTGGGTCGTACATTGGCTGCTTACATACAACCCAATACAGTTGACAAAGCGTTAAACGTTATAGGAGAGTTTTTGAACTAAAACTTTCGTAAGGACAACACATTGTAAACTTTTAGTCCGGATCTATTTACGGGTGTAAGAAGATCCGGACTAAAAGTTTACAATAGGAGAGTTACCTATCACTGCCGGTGTGGAAACGAATGAAGAGGAGAAAGATCGAAATTAAGTTGGAAACGGATGTACCGAAATGATACCTAGTACCTAGATTATATTGTTATTTCTGAGATTTTTACGACGAATGACTAATATTGTACCAAAGTCAAGCGAAGCCATTGTAAATGACTCTCAGAAGGCTAGTAAAACTTGCACTTGGCACCCTTTTCTGCTACTTTCTTTTGTTGGCATAGTTCTGTTTTGTGATTTGTCATCTCGCCAAATGAAAGATAGCGAAAAGTTACGAAGTGATAGATTTCAGTCGGCTTGATGTATAGGTTGACCATAAAGTCTAGAAAGCGGAAGTGAAGTGTAACTAAATATTGTCCGAACTTTTCAGGACATCTTCTATTCTAATATAAGCACAAATTATTGTAACTGAGACCAAGGTTTATTCTCCTTGCTGAGACTATGTCTTTTAGTACTAAAAGTTTGGGTATGGAAAATAAAAGTATTAGCAAAATCGCACCTTTTTAATTTCTACTCTTTCTGGTCAAACTATACGAGTACCTACCTGTATTTAACGTTCATTATGACAACGAAAAATCTGGAATTCGTTTGGTTTTGGTATAATTTTTTTGTTCAATACCGCTCATAATTTTTAATATTAAAATCACGGCTTTAAAAATAGTCATCCAATAATAATGGTTTCACTATTAAATATTGGCCATAACTTAAAATAAAAACTATTATTACTATATCTGTGAGTTATTTAGTATATTACATACACACATAAGCTTACGCCTGTATTCCAGAGGGGTAGCCAGAGACCAGGTACTGCCACCTGCCACGATCCTGACAAATCACTTTCGTTTCATCGACATTCATTAGTCGTTGCATGCACGAACGTCGGTTTTGGGTACTTTATATCTTGCCCTTCGCTAATATTTATATCCCCTATTTGGTCGAAGTATGTCCGCTTGGAGCATCCCTTACCGGCCCTTCCACTCACTATCACTCAATATGTTTGCTTCGTCATTTTGCTTTTATATTTTTTTTACCTTTTTTCTACACTTTTTTTAGAAAAAGTGTTGAGTTCAATTGAAAAACGATTATTCATACTGTGATTTCGATTTTCTATTCCCTTGTAATTTTCATTTATGCATTAGATTGATTGATTGATTTGTTGATTGACTGATTGATTGATTGGTTTATTTTATAATTAGATTTCATTTTTAGAAACCACTAAAACTCCGAAAAAAATGTATTTATAGTTTATATCTTCCTAACTTTTTCTATATCTTCCTAATGCTACAAAATATCACTCCAATATACATATAAGTTTGGTGCAAGTTCCCCGTTCCAAGCGGACTTCAAAGCTAGTTTCAAATAATAAAATAATTAAACGTTCACATCTCTATCACCGCGGAATGTATGTCTTTCACTGGAAGCTGTAGACGCATTCCAACAAGGCAGACGCGAAGCTTACCCATTTGCCGTCCGTGAGCCTCGCATGCCAGATGAGAAAGTGAAAGCTAGTGCCAAGAATTAGGTTGTTATTGTAATCTAAGCTAATGCCTCGGGAAGTACAGCAATTCGCAACTGATGTTCAATTTATCACTTTATTATTACAGCGCGGCGCGTATCGGCCGAATTAGCTCCAACATTAATTACCTGCGCTACGTTATTGTATGACTGTGGATTTTCGGTTTTAGGGTACCGTGGTTTAGTATAAGAAGTCTCTATGCGTCCCACTACAAAGAGCAGAGTCGCTGTTAAAACAATATTAAAACAAAGGCGCTCTTAAAACAATGATAGTAAAATGACAACTGCAAGAACGCGGCGTTCTCAATTATTCATTGCAGCTGCTCGCGCGTCTAGAATTAAACTACACCTGACCTGATAGATAATCGGGTCTATCGATATACTCGATGATCTATCAACGTTTTACTATAACGGACTAACACTATCGAGCTCTGGGTCTTCTCTCAGAAAGAGAGAGAAAGAGAGAGAGAGAGAGAGAGGGAGTGAGCATTTTTAGGACCATGTGTGTTTTTTGCGGATTAGCGAATTCAACCGCTGAGGTATGGGAACATGTCAGGTTTGGTGCTCTATCTGAGCACAACTGACCTGAACTATCTGAACTACGAGTATATCAGTAGGTTTTTTTGCTGCATAAGAAATTGAGAAGTAAGTAAGACTTGACGGTTGAGCTTGCTTATATTCCTGCAGAACCATACTAGTCTAGATATAAAATTGTCTTTTTAATCGTAATCACAGTTCCGTGAGTACACGGATTATCTTTTAATTAGATTATCCTAGTAACTCAATTTTTAATTATTTTTTTTGTTACTTTGATTAATGATTCGCATCGCAGGAGGGAAAGTCAGCTTCGATCAGTCTTCACTTCTTTAAGAGGAGCCGTGCCCGAAAGCCTCTTTTATTAAAAGTGGATACAATAATTATGCGTTTCTTTTTCTCAATTCCACGAAAGGTTTGGAGGATGATATAATAAATTTATAACTGACTTCAAAAAAAGGAGGATGATGGGATCCTGGAGAAGTTGAGGGAACTCTTTAATTTTTAAAGTCATACTTGAAGCGGAAACATAATTTGGTGAAGTCGTAGTGAAATTCACAAAAAAATACACATGTTACTAAATAATTTGAATTGAATTGGGAAGTGGAAAGCATAGTTATCAACGCATTATGTCCCCACCGAGGGGCACGGGTCTCTTCCCTGAGGAAGGTATAGGCCATACTCCACCACGGGGGCCTAGTCCGGATTGGTGGAGGCTTGTAAGACTAGTGGCTGGTCTTAATGTCAGAAGTTTTCAAGCCGCCCTAAGGCCTCTGACTTGGCTTCACGACTGCCATCTATCGACGGCAGCCGGCACCAACTGCTTAACGTGCCTTACGAAGCACGGAACCGCCCGGAAAAATGCCACTAGCGTTAGTCATAGACGGTGACCCATCCATGGACTGAACGTGCCATATGTTGCTTACCCGTAGTGATCGTTTAAGATCACTCACGCAGCCCAGGCTACGAGCGAGTCATATAAGGTACATGTGTAAAGCATATAAGGTACATACAAAGTACATACATATAATAATATATTTTTATCAAACGAAACACGAAGTAGGTACCTGAAACCGGCGTGCGTGTATGCAACGTACCTATTATGAATGTCGATAAAGCGAAAGTGATAAGTCAGGATCAGTCCCTGGTCCTTGCCAACCCCTCCGGGATACAGGTGTGAGTTTATGTGTCTATGAAACACTAACTAGGTAATGGTCTAAATAAATCGCATTTGTGTGCAATAAAGTTGCAAAATTCCTGAACAAAATACCAGTTCTTGTGTCAGGACTCAGTGTGCTTAGTGCGAGTTTTTTTAACTACTCGATCGCGTTAACGTAAACTCATATTCTATAGGAGTGACAAAGCGCGCCACCTAGTTGTCTCTCTGTCACTCCTATACAAATTGCAAACGCTCTCGCTATCGAAAGTGAATGAAAAAACTCGCACTAAGGGCCCTGGACTGACAACACTGGATGTGATTTTCTATGTAGGAACGCTTTGACCCAGAAAATCAACAATTACATGCGTCATTGTAATCATTTCGACGACCTCTGTGGCGCAGTGGTTAGCGCATCTGACTACCATGCGAGAGGTCCCGGGTTCGAATCCCGGCTGGGGACAAAAAGAAACCCAGGTCTTGGATGTTTACATGTTTGTGACGTCGCTGTTTCTGGTTCCCACGACACAGGGTATCCTAGTTTGGGGCCCGAAGCAGTGTATGTGCCTGTGTGTAAATGTTATGTTATGTTATAAATTTACATTATGGACGACATTGCCACAAAAATATAAAGATTGACTAAAGACTGTCGAGTGTACTACTAAAGAGCACAGTGTAAACAAACGACCGACCGTAATAATAACCTTCTGACTACTAACCCACCGAAAGCATATCATTATATGTAGGTACCATAGAGTACCGTTTTCGTGAAAAGCGATACCGCTGTGACGTCACAGATTGGATGGTTTTACACCTGACCATAACGGCAACTACCCGGCATTCTTTTTTTACAACGGCCGCAGTTAATGTATGAAATCAGGTAATGTACATAAAGTCGCACATAGTTTTACACCAGATGATATGGAAGTAAGCACACAATAGCTGCTCAATTTGATAGTCTACTAGGCAATAGCAGAGAAGATCTTTCTAAAAGGCTTAGTTGTTCACTATCGAGAGTGAATGAAAAAACTCAGTATAAGCACTCTGAGTGCGTATACTGAGTTTTTTCATTCACTCTCGATAGTGAGAGCGTTTGCGATTTGCATAGGAGTGACAAAGAGACAACTAGATGGCGCGCTTTGTCACTCCTATGCAAAACGCAAACGCTCTCGCAATCGAAAGTGAACGACAAAACTCAGTATACGCACTCAGGTGTCGTGACGTTACGGTTATCGTTCAGTGTAAAGCCATTCCACAACAGCTATTATATTCGTCGCCGACGGATGGTACCGATTTCACGGTAGATTTTTTCATATTGTACCTTCTCGTCATTGCCGCCATCATTAGCGACATTTTGGAGTAATTCACAAACCGTTAGATCTGTCTGGGTGGATTGGTCGAGCGATTAAACGGGATGAGGCTATAGCGAAAGCGTTCAGCGTTTTACTCTTGACGCAGTTCATGGCCAAGGCTGCGTTTTTTATTTTATTGTTTCGTGAACGTAGTCGCGTGGTAAACGGATTAGGCTATATAGATATACTTTATTGCACACGAGACATGAAACATAATATTACATTAAAAACAATATGTTCAAAGGCGAGCTTATCTCTGTAAGAGATTTCTTCCAGCAACCCTTAACGAGTCGGAGCAGTGGTAAAAAACGGGTCCATGTACGTGTACAAAATAGACTACATAAACTACAAAAAATCCTAAACAGTTTCCTACGCCATGCAAAAAAATAAATACACTACACAAACTAAATACATGTAAAAATAATATAATACATAATAAATAAATAAATAAACAAAATAAACAATACATAAATAAATATATAGCTCGAAAAGCCTATAGGCTATGTCCACCCTGAAGGCCAATTTTACATACTGGTAAAATATTTTTTTAAATCTGATAAGTCCTTCCGAAGACTACCTTACACAAACTTTTCCTCTTTATAATATTAGTGTGTAAATCGGAAAAGTAACAAATCATACAAAAGGCATACTTGTTAAGTCGAGATGATTATAGTTAAAATCAATAATAAGTTTTCACTGGTAATTAGAACTTTATGGGGTTTTATGATAACATAATTTGTACAATAATTTAAGTTATGACTGGATTTTTAAATTAAGTGGTAGGTGCTAATAGTAGTGAGACCAGCTAACTAGTCTTACAAGCCTCCACTAATCCGGACTGGGCCCCGTGGTGGAGTATGTCCTATACCTTCCTCAGGGAAGAGACTAGTGCCCCAAAGTTAATAATTTTACATAGGAAAAAAGTACCAATATAAATTAGTATTAAGTTTATAATGATAATTCGGTTATGCGCTATATAATTTGTATTCCAATTTGGTTTCTCTAACTCCACAAAATTAGCAGTGTTCAAGCTTTTGATACCAGAGCAAGCTTCACACACGTACTACACATGTCAACGATGACATGTGTCACATGAAGAAGATCACGTCATTTTGGTCCAATCAAACGCAAGAAGGTGCCGTGCTGTCAATAATCTAGCCAATAGGAGCGCGCCAACTACTCACCCTTCCATAAGCTACTTTTTAACCTTGGTTAGACCTCTACGTGGCTAACGAGCTTACACGTTTGAACTTTTGTAATCTAATTACCAAATAAAATGTAAAATAAGTAATCGCAAAGCTGCTGCATCATTTATCGACTGCCTTCGTCATCTGCATCCTCACCAGCGTGTCCGATCGCGGACAAGCAGTATTTTGATAAACTCGGAAAAATATGGGCTGATTGAGAAGCTTACAGATTATGCATAATGATGATCATTATAAACTGTTTTCTGGCTACACTTACCTACTTGATTTTTTGTCGGAAGAGTCTGACCAGGTCCGGAAAACGTTTGTAATGTCTAGTGCTTACGAAAGTTTTAGTTCAAAAATGTTGATCATTTACAAAATTATTCAACATCGAATTATCACAGAATAAAATTGCCCAATAGCAGAATCGATTGATTTTCAAAAATCTTTCATAACATAGAAGTATTAAAAATATGGTTGATAAGCTGCATTACGTGGTACAGTACACCACATTCATAAATAGAATAGAATAGAATATTCTTTATTGCACACTAGAAAAAAAAAAAAACAAAATATTTACAAAGGTTCATGGTACAATTGGTGGCCTTATTACTAAAAGCAATTTCATACCAAATACCATAGTACTTAACGGTTTTCAGACTACACGCCTTTTTTAAGTTTCAAAATAATAACTAATCACTACATTTCAATATCCATGAGATGGGATAGTTCAGAAAAAAAAGAATCTCTTCTATTACCCTTCCAGCTATAACCTGCCAGCGACCCTTGGGGTTGAACAATGCAGGTTGAACAATGAGGTTCGAACCTGTGTGCGCTTGACTGCCGGCTATGAATGTGGTGGACTCTACAACCCCGCGTCACTTGAGGCATGCTACGAATTAATGGCGTGAACTCCCAGTGGAGGGATCTGTAAAATTTATATCAATCAATCAGTCCGACGACGGACGGACGACGGTCAGTGGGCAGACCTGCGGCCCGATGGTCGGACGATGTCGTTGAGTCGGCGGAAGGTCCATGGATGCGAATGGTGAGAGACCGTGTGAAATGGCATTTAGGGGAAAAAGGCCTATATCCAGCAGTGGGCAGCGGTGAGCTGATCATGATGATGATGAATCAGTCCGTATTCGTCCATTACTGAATAAAAGCCTCATTCATCGGCTGCCTGCAAGCTAGGCTGCCTCCCATCGTTGGTCCAGTGATCAAAACTGACATATTTACAAGAAATACGTTCCGTCATTGTGCAGTCATTGGGAATAATGGACAAGACTAGCAAAAGTCCGAATGGGTTCGCATGTAAGAGAAAAAGCCTATGCCCAACAGTGGGCTCGTTTATGCGCTAATTAGATTGAAGAAAATAGATACCTTACCTATCTTCATGGAATATTTCTAAATCACTTCCAGGCCTATACCCAGTAGTGGGCAGCTTTGAGCTGATGATGATGTTGATGATGATGACTTTCTGACTGATTCCCCTCAGTTCACATAGATACGTAAAATTTCGCTTTCCCGCCCAAACGGCTGTCACAGTCGGCGCAACGGTAGCCATGCTGGCTGCTGATGAGCCCGCAATTAGAGTAAAACGACAATAAACTGTAATTTGGACGAATTTCTGTGTTTAACGCGGCATGTAACTTTCTTTTTTCGAGCCCCGGTCGAAGTTAAATAGACTGTAAACAGCTGTAACGGAACAGTTGTTGAGACTGTCTGCTCTCTATAAGGTTTCGTTTCGACCATTATGGAAGTGCTCTTAGTTAACTGTGTGTCTTTTCAGCGTCGGCCTATATCTAACTACTCTATTCTACTGCATATCTTCTAAATCTCATATTGAAAAACAAAATTCACTACCTTGGAAGAGTTCTTATTTTTCAAAATCCTGTCTTAAATGTACACTACGTAAGAGTTAATTAAAGGTTAATGCATCGTGTAAAGTGATGCTCTTACGCTGCCCAATGGATACGTTTACTTTTCGTAGATAGGCTATTTGGCAGTGTGAAAAAAACAGTATTATTTATACGTATTTGTATAAATTATGTGTCTTAAAATCGCTTTAAGGCATTTTAACTAAAAAAACAATTATGATTTGTAAAAAATAAAATTTGATAATTTGTATCAGCCGCCATTGTATCGAAAACGGCCTGGATTGGCCGATTCTATGATGACGTCACATGGCTGTCTGGCATTTATTCTTTCTTACGTTCATTGGTTGGTTCACCGGGAAGTGACATCATAATTCCTGTGCGACGCCATATTGCCTAAGATAGCGTTTTGGCGGCTTATTTCAAAAGCAAATTTTCGTTTGCGTTTTTTAGAAGAAATACACGAAATAATTTAAAATAACCGCTTTCTGGGGACCCCATGAATACCAACAAGCAATATGAGATGGCTTTAAAAAATCAGCCAAATAGCCTATTGCATAAGATATGTGTCGGACATCACATAGAGACAACTGTTACTAAGTGCGGTAACATTAATTCTGCGCCCAGACGCAAACGATAAGTCTTTGGCGCAAATAAAAACAGACTGATAGTCTTTACCTACATAGTTTTTAATATCTTTAAAATTAAAGAGGTTTTACAACCTGCTACGAATGCCCACGATATCGTCCATCTGGGGCCTAGAAAATACTTGCCCTATGTTTTATAGCATCCGTCCATATGAAACGCCTTATGCCATAAGGCTCCATCTCGTCAGGAGATTTCTGGAAAGTTGCTTTTACGTTCCTTGCTCAGCATTCATTCAGCATTCAAGCATATAGAATCGCTCGTAGGCCCGGCCGCCTGAGTAACCTTAAGCGATCACGAAGATTAAGCAACATAGGGCGCGTTCAGTGCATGGATGGGTGACCGTTGTATGACTAACGCTGGTGGCATATTTCCGAGCGGTTCCGTGCTTCGCAAGGCACGTTAAGCAGTTGATGCCGGCTGCCATCGATAGACGGCAGTCGTTAAGCCAAGTCAGAGGCCTTAGGGGGGCTTGAAAACTTCTGACAGTAAGACCAGCCACTAGTCTTACAAGCCTCCACAAATCCGGACTTGGCCCCCGTGGTGGAGTATGGCCTATACCTTCCTCAGGGAAGAGACCCGTGCCCCTCGGTGGGGACATAATGGGCTGATGATGATGATTAATATATTTTTCAAGTAATTAATATATTAATTACAATATTACATTTAATTGTAATCGCAGCGTTCGGAAATACTTGTCGGTATAAATAACGTCAATTTACATTATGAGTCTCATATAGACTCCATCCATAAATGCATTTAGCGCTTCTGCCACGGTCGGCGCCCATATTTTGCATACCCATCTCGCGTTCTATGCGCAAGACGCATAACTAAACACTTCTACTTGCGTGACCGAGGCCTATTTGTCCTACACATTCTGACCGATGCCTCAACTTACCACCCACCGTCGACTCTTATTGTCTGTGAAATAGTGTACAAATTTCAACGTCTGTTTACAAGATTAAGTTGGTGTAGGCCGACCAGAAACGGGTTATCTCAATTGCTGTTATGTGTTGTTCCTATGGTTACGAGTACCTGCAAGTAAAGAAAATTAATCGTCATAAGATAAGTGTTTCGTTTATTAGAAGTCAATTAAATCGTGCCGTTCATGTCACGATTTAATTGGTTTCTAATAAATAGACTAGTATTTTATTTAGTCCCCAAGCGAGAGGCAGTAATTATGTTAAAAAATAAAATCCTGATGAAGATTTTTCTCTATAATTAATATTTTTCTCATTATAACCTGTCGAAGTCACCGCTCAAGAGAGACAACAGGCTAGATATTAGTGAGAAAGTAAGTTATTTCTCAAAAGTCAAGTAAAAGTACCTACGCGGAATTTTTTAAAGAAGTTAATAATATCTTTCTGTTGAAAAGTAATTTCTAGTCACGTGAGACGAAAACGTTGCGTATTAATTCGGCAACGCTAAGGGCGGATTCCTGAATTGAGGATGTTCGCTAAGTAAATACTTAACTGTGGTTCTGTCTCGTTAAAGTTCTCAGAAAAGAGCGGGACAGAACGTTACTTAAGTGTTTACTTACTGAAAATTCACAACTCAGAAACCGGCTCTAAGAGTGGCGCCTTCAATCATCCATTGAATTCATTCATTCATTCAGCCACAAGAAGTCTACTGCTGGACATAGGCCTCCTCCATGGATTTTCAAAAAGAATGATATCGTTAAAATTACAGTATTCATTAGAACAACAATTTAATAGTTATTACTTAGAGGATTTTTTTTTATTTTTTTAATTAATAAAAAAAAGCATTTTTGTACTTTTAAGAGTGTTATTAACAAAATATTTAATTAATTACTTAACATTTATTTAAAAAAAAAATTTTTCTGTATAAATATTTATTAAATAGGTATATTATTAATCTCGTATGTATTTTAAGGGGTACTTCCAAATACAATTTCACTTCATTGTAATTTTGATTCAAGTATTTATCGTAACTAAACAGAATTGTACAATGTGACGATACCTTGGTTTTTACAGAGGCGAATTGTATTAAAACATAAGATAAGATGGAGTAGTAATATATACGGTAGTTTTCGTTCCAAGAAATTACGAGATAAGGTGCAAGAAAAACAATAATAAAACATTTTTATTTCTTAGCCTTAATACTTGTTAATCTGAATACCTCTAATGCTCCTCCTTCACAGTTAGCGCGTGGCACAGTCGACAGCACATCAACCTTAAAATGCGTGCGAATTTCGTAAAATTACCTACATAATTTTACGAAATTCGCCCTTACAGTACCTTTGTACTCGTACCTACCAACCTATCAATGGTACCTTCGCAACCTCAGGTAAATTCTCTCATTATACAGGGTGACAATTCAAATTCAAATATTTTATTAATAATAAAAACAAAGTGTTTACTTTTTAACGTGAAAGTTGGTAGTTTCAAAATTAATAGATTATGTGGAGAAGAAACTGACAAAGAAACTCATCTGAAACTCAACACATTTATTCTATTCAATTAACCTCTTCAGTCCTGACCTTGAAAATAAGAAATGAAAACCATTGTTATTTTATTATTATTAATACGTTTTCAAGGTCAGGACTGAAAAAACTTTCAAACTTAAAAATGATTACTTTGTTAATGCCATGCCTGGAACCCACGGCCTGGATATATTTTCTGCGTGATTAGATACACTTTTTTTCCAATTAGTTTGTTTTAATGTCCACTATGCGTAGCTTTTGAGACAAGCAATATGAAATTTAAAATGATAAACGGAGGTATGTATATGTAGTAGATATATTAAGGAATCAAATCAAATCTGAATATTTGAAAACTCTGAAATAAGTAACTAATGATTTTGCTTTTTACAATAAGGCCTCTAATTTTGCTCTGTGTCTTCATCATCATCATCATCAACCCATAATGTCCCCACCGAGGGGCACGGGTCTCTTCCCTGAGAAAGGCATAGGCCATACTCCACCACGGGGACCAAGTCCGGATTGTATCTTCACCATGTTTTTTTATGTCATGGGCATGTGTCATCTTAGTTTTGATTTTTGGCACACCATTTGTAATACCTACACTATGGTAGACCTTTTTTTTTTTTTTTGGTAACGGGGTGAAATGCTTTGTGCACCATAACCACCACCCTTGGGGGAGGGGGAGGGCCGTGTGTCGGACTCTCCTCTCCTAATAATAGGAGAGGCATACCTCCTAAAACACCCCGGGGGCCGTCCTGTCGCTCGTTCAATGGGGCGCCGCCGGATCTCGCAAGTGGTAGACCACAGTGCGAATGCTACAGCGGCGCTCCGGCGACGTCGACCCGACTCGCAAGGAGTCGGGCCCACCCTCACTGGAGAAGGGGCATGGGCCCCCCACCCCCTTCTCCCGTCACGATGTCGGACGGCAGGTCCCCCAACCTGCCGTCTGTGACCCTCCCTCAACCTCCTCTATGCCCTCTGCTGAACAGAGGGACATAGAGGAGGGCTCCCACCGTTTGTTTTTTATAGAGGTTGTCTCCACGCAGCCCCACTCAGTGTGGGGTTACGGGTGCGGGGCCCATAGTGGACCCCGCGGGACATCCAGCAGCGCAAGCCACTGGACGTCCCCCTCCCTCTGGTTTTGGTCCGCGCCGGCCGAAGCCGGTACCCCCTATATCTGGAGGGCGTTCCCCTATCCGCCACCCGGGGGACGCATCCGATGGAAGACCAGAAACTCCACACGGACACTATGGTAGACCTACACTATACCTTTCACAATGCTATCATTATGCGAAAACTCCGACGTTTATGTAAATGATTTCGTTTTCTTTTTGTTACACCCTGTATAACACTATAGGTAGACGCTTGTTCCCTCCACGTACTCCACAATGCTATCTATCGTCCTTCGCCGCCGCTTCGCAATGCCTATTTATTGTTACAAGCGCCTCGCTAAATGTTACTGGAATCATTGTGCTTGTGAAATGTCTGTTGTACTGTGTCAGGTGCTGCTTGATTTGTTATGTTGTTCGTTAGTTTACTATTTGTGTTAAATAATGCTGCAAGAAGTTCATTGTAAAAGAGGAGTAAAAAAGCAATCAATCAATAAATCAATATATTGCCATAGATTACATGTGTGTACAGAGATGTTATTATAATACAATTAGAGTCAATATGTTGATCAAGTTCGTTGTGATTTTTATCACCACATAATACGTCTAGGTCTCAAACCGGTTCTAGTTTCTAAGGGCTGGTTTGTGAATTGAGAATTTCACTAAGTATGTAAATACTTAAGTATCGCTCTGTCACGCTCTTTTTCTTCGCCACTGAATGCCAGTAATACTGGTTCTATACCATATTTATTTGGGCCTGAGACAACATGTAAACAACTTTTCAGTAGGTACTCTTTAGACTATTTTCATAGTAAAAAAATGCTATTTCGGTTTTTACACTAAGAACTAATGTAAAAAATTTTTTACTGAAAAGTTGTTTACATTTTGTCTCAGCCCCAAAAAATATGGTATAGTTACTTAGGGCCAATCTCTGAATAGATAATTTCCCTAAGTACCGAATTACCTAACTGTGATGCTGTCTCGTCAAATTTCTCAGAAAAGAGCGTAACAGAACGTTACTTTAATATTTACTTAGTGAAAATTCTCAACTCAGAAACCGGCCTTTAGTATGGAAATCGGAGCGGACTATTTAAACATAAGCAGCAAAGTATCAAGGAATAACCAACGCCGTATGTTTCCGCATTGAGCAGCGGCAATCCTCTAATTTTCAGTTGTTTATTGGCTCGCAGCGGCACAATTACTGCGCGCGAGGTGCAGCCTCTAGGGCCATTCCACACCAGTGCGATGCAGATTGCTTCTACAGGGTTACTGGAAAAATGCCCATGTCACACTACTAATATTATAAAGTCGAAAGGTTGTGAGTGTGTATGTTTGTTACTTCTTTACGTATAAACGGCTGGAGCGATTGGTATGGACTTAGCTGACACCCTGGATTAACACATAAGCTACGTTTTACCGCGGGGCAATATTGCATTCACATGGGAAAATCGATAACACCGCGGGGCACTACTAGAATACTAAAATATATCTGAATTGAAACTCAAGCTTTACCGTCGTCGTATATTTTCGCATTAATAAGCATTGAGTCTCTAAAGCCATTCTACACCAATAAAATTATGAGCACAAAATTCTGACCGAACTCTGTCATATTCCATATTTGACAGACGATTGGAATCGCTTAGAATTTGCTGCGCGTAATAATAGGGGCAGTTTAATGCTGATTGCTTCTAAAAAGTTGCCCCCCTCATGTATTTTTTTCTTCAGAAAAAGGGCCAATTTTGAAGAGACAGGCCAAATGTTTCGTATTACAGTAGGTACTTTAATTATTTATTTTTCAAAGCGAAAAAAAAATCGGAGTTTCCGCTACCGGAGGCAAGTTATGTGGCGTCTAAAAGTTATTCATGTAGTTTTTTTTTCAGAAAAAGGGGCAATTTTGAGAGTCTAGGTAAAATGTTTCTTTTCACAGTACTACTTTCATAATTTTTCAAAGCGAATAAAAAGAACCTATGTTTCCGCTACTGGAAGCCAGTCATGCACGGAAAAACGTCATTAACTGAGATACTACGAGCTATGAGTTTCTAGTGATACTAATACCATGGCACGATACAATAACTCTTTAAATAAACGAAATTAAAAAGACTCCTAATTAGTGCAAATGTAAAAGATAAATTATATTTGATTTTTAGGCAATACCGAAACAAAGTTTTCAATTAAAAAAACATTAGAAGTACTTTAATTCACGGGTAAAATGAACGTTAGAAGGTCGAGTTATTCAGAGTCTTATTCACCAGAACACAAGAAATCAGTTAATCTTATTAATTTATAATAAAATTGTAATGTACTGTAAATATATTGACTAATGTTAGAGATTTCAAATGAAGTATAATTTGTAACTATTGTCAAAATTTAGGGCAACGTCCATTCCTAAAGCAAACCTGAAATTAAATTGTAATTGGAAAATTAAGAAAGAATAAATGACGCCATTTTTACTGATGTGTAACGTCATCATAGAGTCGGCCAATCCAGGCCGTTTTCGATACAATGATTGCAAAAATTTGTTTTTTTTTTAAATGCCTTAAAGCGGTTTTAAGACTCATAATTTATACGAATACTTATACATAATACTATTTAGTCACACTGTCAAAAAGCCCATTCCTGGATGCCCGTGTACATAACTAATGCAGTGCCACGAATTTATCATCTCTGGATAGTAATGTTCTTGTCGAAAAATACAGTTAGTATGTCAAATACATTAGCATTCTAGCCTTATAAAATTTATGAGCAACACAGTATAGATGCAGGCTAACTTTTACAATGCCATATAATATTTTATAACACTACCTATTCATGGCACAGTCGACAGCATACCCAGCTTCAAACGCATGCGCTCAACTCAGCCATCTTACGGATGACTTTTAAGGCTTTTAAACAAAATTTAAGGAAAAAGAACAAGCATACAATACAATACTTTATAGTATTAAGCTCGCCCTTGTACAGAACACTGTTTATTGTGCAATAAAGAATTTTTCATTCATTCATTCATTCATTCATTCATTCATTCATTCATACAACGGCATGTTGGATTCGCCATCTTTTGTTTTGTTATGATAATCAATTTACACTTTCTTAGTTTCGAATAACTAGGCCGTGAATGAGCAACCGATAAACTATCTGGCAAGAATAGTTTTTTTTTTTTAGTTTACTACGGTATACTTTGCGGCATCCATGAAATTGGTCGGCATCTGATGAGTGTCGTTTTGGGGTTGCTATACCAACCTAGGTAGTACGACGACGCGAGTCGCGCGCCATAACGTCAAAAGTTGCGACTTTCCAGTATATTTACTGTCAAATTCTGACATTTTAACGCCACAAACCGCGTGACTCGCGTTATCGTACTACCTATGCTGATAAAAAGGATAACCCGGGCAGACTAAAGAACGCAGCTAGGGGATCCTTTGGATCAAAAGTGTCGCAGGGCGGTATTTGAGAATAATATTGTTTCTTTTTTTATGGAGCTCTATTCATACGAATGCGAACATTCCCATAAATAGGGCTCCATAAATCACAATAATTGTGATGCCTTCTTCTCCATTTTCTTCTTAGTAAATAAATAAATAATCTACAAAATATGTAGATAATTTATTAATGTTAAGTTATACGTTATGTAATATGCCGACACAATTAAATTATAAAAAAGGAATGTACGTAAAACTGTCATACAAGATAAATTGCTACTAAGGTTGTAGCAGGAGTTCAAACCTACTCTTAATTAATAACTTAACTAACCTTAATAGTAAGTCTATACTCTTAATATTAAGGTTATAGTCTTAACTGCCTACGGTAAAATATAGAAGTTGCTGTTTTTTTAAAGAAGCCTGGCAAGATCGTGCACGTGGCAAGACCGGCTTGATATCGACCTTCCATTCTGGAATAGATACACGCGTTAGTTTGTGTCTGTAGGCATGGAGTTTTAAAGCAGTGCAAAGCATGAGCATGGTACACATTCCTCAGCGATTGAAATCGTCCATCATCGTCCCCGGTAAACTCGGTTTCATCACTTAACGGGACAGATGGCACCGTTCAAGTGTCGTCTGCCCCGGTATTGCCATTAACAGGGCATATACATACCACTTGAACAGTGTCATCGGCCCCGGTATGATTTTATTTATTTTTATTGGGAAAAAACTAATTTTATGTATAACATCAGAAAAAAAATGTTTCATTTTTTAAGCTGTGAACTCAATTAAGTTCTTAATTAATATTGTTGTCGCAGTAAAGTAGTTAAATCAGAGAGTCAACTGAATCGCTAGACAGTCAATCAAAGATCGATATTCAATCAAGTCGCTAGCATTTTGATTTAAACAAAGTCGCGTCGAGAACGTTTAACTATTTTTTACGTTTAACATTTCGCCGTTTTTCTAAATTTAACCCATAAGAGTGAACGGGGTTGCAAAATTTTGAACTAAAGTCCACGCGGACAGAGTCGCGGGTGAAAGCTAGTAATTAATATTTTCATAACGATCCATCGAGGTTACGAGGGACGGACGGACGAACGGTCAGACAGACAGAGAGTAAACTACGGAACCCCAAAAAATGCAAAATATTTGAATAAATTGTGACTGGCCAAACAACTAAGCGTATGTGAAAAGGCCTGCTTTTGTTGGCGCACGCGCCGCGTTTGCGCGTTACGCCCTTGTAATTGCGCAGATAATTATCTGCAATTTATTGCAGCCATTACTTCGGATGGGATAACACACTTTTTAACAAGTACCTGCGTTAAATATGGAGCTTTTCCTCCGAAGGAAATTGGCTATTTCCGTAATATGATCTCCATTGAGCTTGAGTTAAAATAATATGCGGTCTCTCGTTGGGCAGTGGTAGTAGGACATTTATTATTAGACTAGCTCTGCTGACCCGGCAAATGTTGTTATGCCAGAGAGGGCTATGAAAAATAAATAACAACCTATTCTGAGGCCTACCGAACAAGGTCTGAGAAAAGGTTGCCGGGGCATGGTTGCCCGTAAAAATATAAAAAGAAAAAGGTTTGGTCACGGCATCAGAAACCATACGCTTCGCAACATTTCCACAGCTTCAATAAACTCCACAAAAATCAACTTTTTATTGCTACTTAACTTTTTCTTTACGAAACGCAAAAGTTCCAACATTTGGCGCTTTTTTCTGTGATTTTATCTTAGTAGCTAAGACGAGTAGAGCGCGGTAGGTACCCCTACAAGGCATTAAATGGAATCTAGGTTTACAATACTCTCCCATCAAAAATCATCATCGTCATCATCATTCAGCCACAAGAAGTCTACTGTTGGACATAGGCCTCCTGCATGGATTTCCAAAAAGACCGGTTGAAAGCGGCTTGCATCCAGCGTCTCCCTGCCACTTGGACGAGATCGTCTGTCCATCTTGTGGCTGGTCGTCCTACGCTGCGCTTGCCGATGCGTGGTCTCCATTCAAGAACCTTTCGGCCCCATCGGCTATCAGTTCTTCGTGCTATGTGCCCTGCCCACTGCCACTTCAATTTACTCACCCGATGGGCTATGTCGACGACTTTAAAAAATCACTCACCATCAAAAATCATCTTAAAAGCACTCTACAAAGAAATAAAGCCTCGCCTTGTAATGGGATGGATGCTTTCATGCAATTTCCCCCGGAAGACGTGGCGGCGTCGACTGGTCGGTTTTGCACATTATTTCCCGTCAGTGCAGTTACTATGCACGCTACTATGGACATTATTACTTATGCACCAGTATCTTATCTTTATAAAAAAACTCATCGTACAAAGTACGAATCTTTAAGCAAGGTAGATAATTTAAATCTGTTGGACTTTCAAACTTACCAGGCTACCCTTCTTAGTCGATTTCCTGATAGCATTATTGATAAAACTCTATGCCTCTAAAGTACTCCTCAGAGGCAGTTTTTTTAATCTGTATTTTTGTTGTAAAATCTCCACTACAGACTATTGCGGATTATAATCGACGTTTATCAATTGTTGTAACATATCATGTTTTCATATTTACTTATTTAAGTTCAAGATTCAACCAGTCCCCTATACTTTTCTGATGTTTGAGGCTCTACTTTTCTGAACAGCTAATTCCTAAAACAATTTAATTTGTTATTCAAAAGCCATATCATTGCTCAGGGTCGTCCTAGTTTGGGGCCAGGACCTAGATTCTGTTGATGCATTTAGTTTCATCGCCGCTTCAAGTCGCGCACACACATATCAAACCTTCTAGACGTCAATGGTATGAAAAATCACGTCACGTGACCCGACCATGTATCTGTCATCGTACTATAATGCAGTAAGAGAATCGAGCCCAAGAACAGGTAATCGTGTTGTGTGGAGTAAGGGCCCTCGCCCACGGTGGCTTTTTGTAGCGCTACCGTCGCGCGTTTCGTAAACGCGCGACGGCATCGCTACTAACGCGCGTAGGTCGCTTTTGCAACGCGCGACCGTAGCGCGGCTGTAGCGCTGCTAACGCGCCTCCGTCGCGCGGCCGTAGCGCTACAAAAAGCCGCCGTGGGCGAGGGCCCTGGATTACTCAGGCAGCCGGGGCTACGTGACGTCGCTGTCGTTGTCGGCGCTTCGGCTGCTTACGTAAAAGCAGCACCAAAGACAACGTGACTAATGAGTCCATCTTGCAACTGTGGCGATTGGAAGCGCGACGGTAGCGCGTTTGCATCGCGACAGAAGCGCTACGGCCGCGCGACGGTGGCGCGTTCGAAGCGCTACGGCCGCGCGACGGTGGCGCGTTCGAAGCGCTACGGCCGCGCGACGGTGGCGCGTTCGCATCGCGGCAGAAGCGTGGTTACGTGGGCGAGGGCACACGGCTAGCGACCGCATCGCGGCTGTAGCGCGGCGAACGCGCCACCGTCGCGCGGCCGTAGCGCTACAAATAGCCGCCGTGGGCGAGGGCCCTAAGTACCCAAAACCGGCGTGCGTAGATGCAACGACTAATAGATGTTGTTGAAGCGAAAGAAATCTGTCACGATCGTTGCAAGTGGTAGACTCTACCGACCCCTCCGGGGTGCAGGCGTGAGTTTATGTTATGTAAATAAAGTCAGTCCATGGTAGGCCCCGTAGAGCTTATGTCACGGACACGCTGTGGCTCGTAACTTTCACGCTTCGGTGTTTTTCAGCAGCTTGCGACGTAAGGCTTGCCGCGGCCTCTGCTGAAACATGTAGGTATAATGAGCTTTCAGACTGAAAAAAACGGCTCATATGTGTGTGACAAATGTAGGAACCTACTGAAAAAGTTTTTTAGGTCCAGTTTCTCTCTAGTAATGGAACGCGCTTTGTTTTTAAGGGGCTCCAGGGAGTAACACTAACGCCACCGAGAAAAAATATTCAAAAAAATATCATTTTTACAGATTGAATTTGCAAAAAGTGTGATGCAATCTCTCAGTGCCATGTTAATAGTACCGACCGACCAATCATACCAATAAACTGTATTTACTTGACTTTATGGTACTTTTTATTTTTCTGTGTGGTAATACCTTATCATCATCAATCCATTATGTCCCCACCAAGGGGCACGGGTCCCTTCCCTGAGGAAGGTATAGGCCATACTCCACCACGGGGGCCAAGTCCGGATTGGTGGAGGCTTGATACCTACATCTCCAAAAATATATTTTTAATTATTTTATAGTACTGTGTGGTGATACAGACCCTCGCCTGTGAGATGCGAGATGAGCTCAACTCGCATTTTGCCGACTCATTGCCTTAAGTGTATGAATATCTGTTACATTATGTGTTACCCCCTTAGGTGTTTAATTGAGTCATCGTATTCTGGAATTTGCGATTAGAAAAGATCATAAGCAGGCCATTTGTGTACGTTTCAATAATGCATAGCGCAGGCAATGAGGTGTGCAGCGCAGACGCAGCCGCGCGGCGGATTTATCGTAATGTTTCATGCTGGATTCGTGAATCGTGACAGGGTAGTGAATAAACGGCTACGCACATAAAATGTTTTGAATTATGTTTGTGTCGTGTTTCTAAATAGACTTTAGAGCATGTCTCTCCCACTCACACATTCAACATTTGCTACTGCAGAGGCTTTCTCTCAGAGAGAGACAATATTGGCTTAATTACCGTGCATCCCTATGGCGGATTTGGAATTTCAATCGCTCAGGTTTGTGATCGATCGCTTTAGACAACCAAGTTTCTGCACAATGTTTGCCTTCGAAGTTAGCGAGTGGTAATCCTTCATTGATACGCAAATCTATCGAATTCAAATTTAAACGTTTTATTAATACTAGAAAACAAAATGTTTACTTTATGAAGGTCAAAGTTGTATAATAATAATAGGTTACATGGAGAAGAAACTGTATAAGCAGTGGTAGCGGAACAACAGAACAGCCTTACGTTCGGGAGTGGATTCGAAGCCCGTGTACCACAGTATTTTTTTTATAATTTTTCTTTATTTTAAAATTATGAGGATACTTGTGACCAATCAAATGTTTAGTAAGAACTCAGAAATAAAAATTACGATACGGATATTTTGCACATCAACTACTTAGTTACTTAGTCATCCACTCTATTGAGTTAGCCATTTTGACGACCCAATCATAGGTCTTCGCGTCCGTTACGGACGATTCAAGCAGTGCCTGGGGATGTATCCTGTGGGACTTCGACACTTTTTTGAATGACTGAAACGTCCAATTCGAGAGCGGCAGCCCCTACCGCATGTGGGACATATAAAGAGAAGGACCTGCGTCGGGTCTGTACGGATTTGGTGCCTCCTGACTCTTTTGTCCGCCAGTGCCGAGCACCATACTTCGTCGCAGATCTTATCCAAAACACTGACCCCAAAGTATCAAAATATGTGTGACTCCGATACGACTCCGTCAGTGGAGGACTTATAGAGTAGCGCGCCAGATATATTTATTGGACTCAATTTAGCCGAGCGGGTGTCGCTAACGGTAGCGTTGTATCAAATATTTTTGCATTATGATCTTAGAAAGTTTGAAATGTGGCTGACAAAAGTACATTACCGCGAAGACGTGATAGTATCGTCTTCGTGCGAGCGTTGACATCGCTCTATCAGCAGAAAGGCATCTGTAATGGCAGTTTAAGTGTAGGATTTGAGTCGAGCAATTTGCTTTTGGCTTCTTTATTGTACTGAAATAATTAGCAAAGTTGGAGATCGTGGAGCGATCACATTTCCTTATTGCTGAATGATGATTAGTGCCCTAAAGTATTACTAGCACTACAAGAACTACTTAGTTTACAGTGTTATTTCGATTATTCTATTTTTTTCCGTCATTGGTTGTCTGGAAGAAATTAATTTCAGTAATAAGGCCGCCATTTGTGCTGTACTATGTTATTGTCTAATTGCATATTGTGTAGTTCCTGGTGTTATGTACAATAAAGAATATTCTATCTATCTACTCTCGTGTTTTATGCTTTTACTAATGTACTGTTTACTAATCTTTAGTAATGTATACGTATACTTCGTGTTATTTCGATTATTCTATTTTTTCCGTCAATGGTTGTCTGGAAGAAATTACTTTTAGTAATAAGGCCGCCAATTGTACTGTACTATGTTATTGTCAAATCTCATGTGTAATTCCTGGTGTACATACAATAAAGAATATCTATTCTATTCTATTCTACTTCATATTATGTTTAGGTACTTAACCAAAGGTAAACAATCTTGATACGCCTTTTTATTGAAATGCACACTTTTTAAACCAAAATCTTTACACAATACCAATTCAATGTAAAATTAAATGTAATTTCATAAGAACTAAAAAAAAAAAATTGTAATTTTTTTTATTTATAAAGTATATTTCAATAAAAAGACTTATCCAGATTGTTTACCTTTAGTTAAGTACCTAAACATATGGAGTATAGGTATAAACCAAATAAAACGTCAGTGATAGCCCTATGAATAATAATTGTCCTCATTAGTCTTAAAATGTTATTCGTATCAACATCGGCTTTATATGTAAAATGATTGAATGTTGCTTCGAAATTAACTTTTACTTGTAGCTCCGATATTTCTTTAGCGACACTCAATGGGAGCCCGTCTCTAGAGATTTACTTCTGATTACTTTTATTGCCCGACGTGTTATCAATTTGCGGTCCGAGGAGACAGCATCGAGGCGTAAGGCTTAAGTGAATACCACAGAAGTGCTACTCAGAACATTCGGATTTGGATTAGGATTCGGAGTATCCAGCATGGTGCATTTTGTACCCCAACCTCCAGTTTCTAGTACCCTAACAACCTGTGATTCTTCTATCAAAAGCTGTTAGTATAAAAAACGGACATTCATCGTCACTTCAGAGACAAGTTCAAATGCAAGTTTTTTACGTATAAATTGGAACATACATACATAAGCTCACGGCTGTATCCCAGAGGGGTAGGCAGAGACCAGGGACTGCCACCTGCCACGATCCTGACAAATCACTTTCGCTTCATTGACATTCATTCGTCGTTGCATGCTATGCACGCCGATTTCGGGTACCTACTGGAACAACATTTCATTAAAAACACTGAATAAATAAATAGTTCTGACAGTCTCGTCGGTCATACAATGTATCTATGATTAGCTTTGCATAGTATGACATAATTATTTCCAGTAAGATGCTTATGCACTTATTAACACTTTCTTTCCACTGTCAGGTAGGATTGGCTCAAGCTAGTAAAAGTTTCTCTGTCTAGTAACTTTTATATTTATGAGTGGTTGACCAAAAAGGGACCTAGAGGGATTGGAAACCGTTTTTTTTATTTTAATTTTTTAATCTGTGGTATTTTAGCTTTGTTTTGGTCTAACCAGAATATTTTTAGGTGCCGTAGTTATTTTTTTATAATTTATTTTGTGAGCCGAGCCGAGTCGAAACCTGTCTATATACACGAAACTTCAAACGCGATTTTCTCGAAATTAATTATTTTCCCTTGAGGATTTTTGGTCAACCACTCACATTTTGATTTCAGAATCCTTCTGTCGCGCCCACGTATTTCGTCTCAAAGGCCGCGTTTGCGGTTCGCGACCTCCACGAAGGAAAACGGTAGAATTGCTAACGATGAAAATTTCACTCGCAACAAATTGAATAGAGAACTTTCGACGAGCTTACGTGTTGCATTCACAGCTCTCGATTGATGGAAAGTTAGCGGGACGGATAATGCTAGGCACAAAACTATGCAATCATACCGAGTGGCTCGGCTACGTGCAACACCTGAGATTGGATGATGCAGGCACGGCCAGACGTGATCCGAAGCGGAGCGTTCTAAATTCTGAGAGATCGGTCTTGGAGCGTGCTCTATCGTCTCGTCTGATATTATTAAAGCTAAAATTCGTGGGTAACTACCGGTCAATACCACTGGTAAACTAAGCGAATCCAGCGAACATGCTTATGTCTATTGTTTGTTGTTTTGGATTCGGCGTAATGGCGAAGAAGCCTAAATAATTGCTAAGGTACCGGAGCAACTCAGGACGACTGCCGATTTAACTGCCGTGCAAATAACTGGTATGGTGCGACATTATGAAGAGCATGGTTTTACACCTACTAGGCATTTTGCTTTGCTGTGAGTCAGCGGACAATTCGTCGAGCCTTGCATGGTGCTGAGCTTCATTACAGAGACCATGCAATCAAAGTAGAACTTACACGTCACCACAAAGATAATATCTAAATTTCGATTGGTCGGTCGAATGTCATATTTACAGATGAAAAGACAAACATTTGGAAGATTACCTTTATGGCGCTATAATCGCACTAGATGTGATTTGTTGTTTAGTGTTAATGGAATTTTATTAAAGTCAAAGAGGTTCAACAAGCTGCATAGCCAGGGCCTAGATTCTACTACGGATTGTAGTACAATGACTGTTGCATGAACGCGTCGATTGCAATACATTGCCGCTTCAAGTCGACGCGCGCATTTGTACCCATAATTCTAGGCGTCAATTTAATTAAAAATCACGCCGCGTGGCCCGACCATGTAACTGTAATTGAACTATAATGCACTAACAGAATCGAGACCCAGATCTCTGCCTACACCCCCTAACGCAAAGGCATAATGTGCATTATAAATGTGGGCATTACAAATATGGATGATTAATATTTGCCAAATACGCCAATAAGTTATGATATCGACGATGATGTACCAATACCTCCTATCTCATTTTTTTCGATATTTTTTTATCGCGGCATTCATATTTTCACATCCCACAAGTCCTGCTTATTTTGATTATGAATGTGACCAACAATAATAATCATAGCTCAGAGGTTTTTAGAACTGGAAATGTGATCATTATGTGACAAGGCAAGAGAGAGTAAAAGTATGCACGAATGTTATGTTAAAGAAAATAAGACAACACTTTAGAGTAGGTACCAACACGTTTTTTACGCATTACGCGAGTAAAATGGAAATTAAAAACCCATCAAGGTGTGAACCTACAATAAATTTCTTAATTTCAATTGTGGTGGAAAGCAACCTTAGAACATTTAAATAACGCCCAGTTTGCTTTGTTGTAAATTGTGTGAATTAAGATACAGTTGCAAACAAGGGAAAATATACCTTTTGCCCTCGCGTTTACTTTAAAGCGCGGCCATACGGCCGCGCTTTAATTAAGTAAACATGGAAATAGTAGTAGTATAAAAGTGAAATAAAAATAACAAAAAACCCGACTGCTAAGCATTCAATATTAAGGAGGACGGCGGCCGGACCTAAGCAGGGCCTCGATTCTGTTAGTGTATTATATTTTAATTACAGTTACATTGACGGGTCAAGAGACATGGCTTATAATTCGTGGGTTAAGAACCAGAGTAGCGTAAGGGCAAAAATTGAAAAAAAGTAAAAATTATTGCAAGCAGACAAACTTCATTATGGCAGTGAACAAAAATCATTTTTTGTACTTAGCAATCGACTCACAATATCGATCCAGTTTTTTGGCACATAAAAATACGAAGGATTTAAAAGCGAATGGCGTAAACAATTTTTTTTACAATTTTTGCTCTTTCGCTACTCTGGTTCTTAGCCCACGAATTCCATTGACGCCTTGAATTACGAATTCCCGTGCGCGTAGACTTCAAGCGGCAATGAAACTAAAACGCCATGATCACGCAGTTGTCATTGCACTACAAAGCATAAGTAGAATCTAGGCCCAGTTCCCTCACAATGAGTCACTATGTTCAATTTGGGTGCCACCTTTTTTCTACTCGTATTACAGTAGCTTCTTTTCATTATTAATTTTATGTCTAGTGGTTACGAAAGTTTTAGTTCAAAATTATATTATAAAGGTTGTCTGGAAGAGATCACTTTTAGTGATAAGGCCGCCGTCTGTACTCTTAGATTAAGAAATACCTGTGTAATCTCCTTTTTTATGTACAATAAAGTGTTCTCTATCTATTTATCTATTATCTTCTTTTTACCTTGTTTGTGTCTGTCATCTGATAGCGTAACTTCAACTTTCAATCAACTATAAACGGATGTTTTGCAAAACAAATCGAAGATTTTATTAGTTTTGGTCGGATTTATGCTGAATTGACGAATTACTTTGACAACAAAGTATAATTATGTCAAATGGATTTAAATCTTATTTTTCAAAATCGCACGCTAGAGTTATAGAGCAGGGAACTCAAAATAAGACTTACATACACACAAGCAAATCACAACACCATCTTTTTACCATGACTACCATGCGTGAGGTCCCGGGTTCGAATCCCGGCTGGGGACAAAAAAAAACCCAGGTCTTGGATCTTTACATGTTTGTGACGTCGCTGTTTCTGGTTCCCACGACACAGGGTATCCTAGTGGGGCCAGAAGCAATGTATGTGCCTGTATGTAAAATGTTTAAAAAAAAATGTTTTTGGGCTCTGCCGCTATCGGGTACCTAAATATGAATGTCGTGAACCTCATACGAATAGTAAGTTATTTAGGTAAGCATTTTCATTAAGGTGTAACTGAAGTTTAATTACCTACATTATAATGGTCTGAGACGAGCAACCAAACGGCGACGACGCGAGCTCCGTCTCTGCTCCCTATGATTAAGCTCTGCGAATCAGAGTGAAACCTGGTCGGACTCTTCTATTAAATCGGTAAGTCGGTAAATCCATCTATAATACATACAGGGTGTTGATTTGTACAGTTTACTCCGACTCATGGTAGGCTATTTACATGATATTGAAGCAAGAAAAAAAAAATATTTTTAGCGAAAATAATCTAAAATGCCCGGTTTTGCGGAGCCGGAGGCGAGCGCGCGGGCGCACTCTCCAGCCCCGCCCCGCGAAGCCCTCGCCGGATCCGTCAAGTGCAAACGATAGAAGCTAAGCCATATAAAGACAACTGCCCCTGGCCACACAGAAGAGACGTGGGACGTGGACGTGGTAAAGACGCGATGCTTTGTATAACATAACATAACATTTACATACAGGCACATAAATTGCTTCTGGCCCCACACTAGAAATCGCACTCTTCGCCTCGTTTCTTCTGTGTGGCTTTCGTGCCTTCAGTACATTTTGTAATCATAATTATAAAGCATTTATTTGTGGATCATAGGTACATTTACATTTGGTGTGCAGTCAGGTTTTAGATCGCTAGGTCCTGCCATTAAGGCGTACAAATATATTTTTTGTCGGTATGAATAAATGAAAACCTATACCCAATAAAATGTCACATGCATTTAAACTACCTACTTGAAACTTAAAAACTATAATCAAAATTAAGTAAAAAAAATAAGAAAAGGTAAGATTATTCTTTATTGTACACGAGGAAAAAACACAAATTAAATTATTTACAAGTAATAAACACAATAAGTATCTCAGATTATAAAATACTTAAGTTAAAACAGACAACGCCATGATCAATTAACATTAATAATTATGTCTGATCTCTAAGAATACTTCTTTAAATTTATATGTGGAACAAAATTTAACATAATTTAATTGAATAAAGTCGTGGATTACATGTCAAATTAAAAGATATTGTACGAAAGTGAATATAAGATTAACAGCGCGCATTTTCCGTGTCCCCGCTTCTGTGTGTCTTGGGCCTACGGCATTGATCTCAGATTTAAAAATCATCATTGCATAAATTATAATTTAAGATTTTAAAAAATGCGAGTCATAGTTGTAATGGTGTTTTTGTATCGAGCTGATTTAGCAAGAAATAACTTTAGGACCTTATCTTAATTTATTAATAAGTACTAATACTGGTAAAAAAAAATCATCATTGCATAATAAAATTGCAGTGATGATTTTCGGTAAACAAAAACTGTCAAGCGTTGTTTATTAGGTTTATCTATAGTTGTGACATTCTTACTTACGCTAAAAGGAGAACAATAATTATTGTATTAAACTAGATGTACAACTACTTACGGATAAACACAACATGCATCGAAATAAACTACGAAGTTATAGTTATTTTGGCTGGTCCAACAACCCATGTGACTTGTATAATATATTAATGATGCCCCGGAAAATATATTATTATGACCTTTTCAAAGTCGTGAAATGTACTGAAAGCGGTGTAACTTGAAAGCTGGGATTGATTTGGATAGCCTTGAGCGTATTTGGATTCAATTAAAAAACCGGCTTCTACGGCAAAATACCTATATTAAAATTCAAGATGCTCGATTAATTTTTTATCCTAGCTTCTAGGCCCCGTATGTTTGAAGTAAAAGAAAAGTTTGTAGATTGTTGAACTTTAATGGAACAATTATTTACAGCCGCATTAGCGTTCTAATTAAAGTTTGAAAGTGCTTTTCTGATTTGATAACTTTCTCTTTGCACTTTTGTGGTAGCAATGAATACAAATTACCCTTTATATTAGCTATAATCGGACTACCCGCAATTATAAAATGACTATCATTTCTTTTATTGCTACTTATAGGGAGTTTGATTACATTGACTGTATGTATACATCGTATCTTCGATTCGCGATATTGCTTTTATTTGCTGTATGATGGAAGCGTCTTTCGCTCAAGTTCTAACTTCAATTTTAATATTTACCAACTCTAGATAGAATATTCTTTATTGTAGGTATGTTCACCAGGGCGTCGATTCTATTAGTGCATTATAGTACGATGACAGATCCTACACGGTTGGGTCACGTGACGTCTTTTTTCACACCATTGCCACCTAGGATTTGATCTGTGCGCGCGTAGACTTGAATTTGCAATGAAACCAAACCGCCATGATCGTGCAATTATCATTGCACTACAATGCATTAATGTTATTACAATGTAGCGGAATTCTTGACCGAAAGATGACTTGAAACGTGCGTCGTAGACGTAAATCTGACAATATCACTGATATTGTTTATTTTATTTTTAACTAGCTGTGCCCCGCGGTGTTACCCGCGGTTCATCGATTTTCCCGTAGGAATAAGATATTTCCCCGCGGTAAAACGTAGCCTATGTTTTAATCCAGGGTATCGGCTAACTCCATACCAAATTTTATTAAAATCCGTCTAGCCGTTTCAGCGCTAAAGACTGACAAACATATAAACACACACACAAACTTTCACGTTTATAATATTAGTGTGATTTTCCCTGACATTTCATTGTGTGTATCGGTCGGAACAATCATCATCATCATCATCATCAATTGTGACTAATATTTATCACATTTAAATACTTTGTTTAAAAGCATGATCATCTAATTCATTTATCTATTAATTTGTACGTCTACAATGGCAAAGCATGCAGGACAAATATTCAACTATGTACCATCATCTTCAAAAATCATGTTTGACAAATAAATATCTTTATCTTTAACAGAATCTAGGTCTTGGAGCTGTTGCCTATGACATTAGATTAGAAAAAAGTAAATTAAAGGCAATATTACTGCCTCGTTAGAGTAGGCGCTTACCTACCAACACAGAGATCATGGGTTCAATTCTCACAGGGGGCCGCGGTAAATTTGTAGAAATTGCCTCATTCTGGATGTTTTTCTGTGTTGGTAATCTCCGTGCCTGGATACCACAGCACAGGGTATCCTAGTTTGGGACCAGGTCAAGTGATTGTGTTGGATGGAAGTTATTATATTGATATTATTACATATCTATTGGTGGTCTTATTATAGCGATCTCTTTAAAACAGCCATTGGATAGATAGAACAAAAGATGAAGAAATTAGGTACATTGAAATTATTAAAATATTGGTAGGATATGCTAACTTTTTATACATCAATGTTCTTGGAGCTTTCCATCCTTTTAATTCAATTATCATTCATAATAATTAATTACCATCATAATACGTAATTTCTCGTCCCTTTTTCGCTGTCAGTCGTATTGTTCCGTTGTCTCACCATCTCGCCCAATCAAGGTATGACGTGTTGCCTTTACAAAAGCTAAAGCTTTGTCGATTAAACCGACGCGCTGGTACTCCGAGACGAGGAGTCTATTGTTTCATTCCCATTTAAAAATGGAACTCCTTTCAAGAACCCGTCAACGTCTGCTCGCGGTGTGACGTGACGTGAGACGTGGTTGCCATGGGAACGCGTTGACAGCTAAGCCTAGATTCTACCAACCGCGTTGATTGAGTAGAACCATAGATCAAGCCACAGTGTAACCGGTTTTGCGTCTGTGAATATTATTTCTTTGTGTGCGTGAATGTTGCCAGAGTAAAGGGAATTTGCCATAATGTGCGCCAAAATATTTCAGTCGTTCGTAAGACGTGAATAAAAATGCAATTGTTTTGAACATTATTATTCATACAATAAAACACGTCTAGCAGTAGAGTTGTCAATTAAACGTCCCCTAACATATTCGTATTATTAAATACACTTTTCTCACTGATTTACGGTAGTTTCATTTACATTTTACAGGTTGCATTTTAATAATATTAAGTGTACCACTCGTGAAAACTTCAGAAATTTCTAATCTATTCATGTGGGTACAAGAAATGGAAAGAAAAGTAAATTTTTTTTCTTAAAATTTTAATTTTCCTATCAACACCTGAAAATACTATTGTTAAATAACTTCACGTTCTGGTGTTTAATTTGTTTGCCGTGCGTTTACTCCCTAAATGCCGCCTGGCAAAACAGTTCTCAACTGGAATTCATCTATTGTAATGATTTGCATAACAATTTACTTTCGTATGTATTTGACTGCCTACCAGCTAAAATAACTTTAAACTAAGTTTATAACTCACTAATAAATGCATAGTTAAAATAATGATCGGGATTTTCAACATGCACGAATGGCAACATTTCTTTACTTTTCGGTTCTTTAGGTTAGGAAAGTAACTTCTATTAATATTGCTTTCCGTAGGGGTGCTACTAGTTTTAACTTAACTAAACACAAGCACTCATTGAAACACAATCATTGCGTACCTGTGAAAGGAAACTTCTCCCAAAGCACATCCTTGACGATTTCTGCATCCTAATACACTACGATTCACCATGGTTTCTCTATTTAGGTCACATAACATTCCACAAATAAACGATTTCTCTTGGAAAAGACTAGCGTAGCGTTAAATGTGATTAAATTCCCAAAATCTTGTCGTTTGTCTGCCCCCAAGAAACGTCAACTTGACACGGGGGCAGACAAAAAAAGCAGTTACACTTTTGCCTTTTATTCTGTCTCTTTTTCACCCATGATCGCTACGTAAGTTTGTTTCATTTACATCTTGTATGTGTGCGTTGTGGCTTGCTCCATGGTTTTACTCCCTCCACGACCAACCGCATTGTTCCATCTATTTACCTTCTAAAGAAATATGTCCCGTCTGTCTGGCTGCAGGATTGATGGACTTCATCGCCGAATGGAAAATATCAAAACTAGGCACATGCAATTCAGCTAGTAGGATTATTTTATAAAGCAAACATTCAGTAGAAGGAAATTCTACCCATAAGGATAAATATGGCAAAAAAGATTGTGTGGAAGTCCGTCCTTTTTAAACTAGGAATATGGCATTATGTTTTTGATTAGAAATCTTATAGTAATAAACAGAATCCACGCGGGCGTACGTAACACACTATTTATATTTTGTAGTTTATCAAAGAAATGCTATACGATGACAAATATAATGCTAAATAGGATACAAATTAAATAGGCACCTTGCAGGAAGGAAATTGAATTGCTTTAGGTGTTCAGTTAAGTTGCACGGGTTACACGTAGTTACAGTAGACTCCTCGACTATCAATACTAACATTGCCAATGCGGTGCTAGTATCTCAATCAATTGAGTAACTAACTACTTAAGCGTTTTTTTGCCATAAAGTAAAATAATAACGAAGTATAATTTTCTATGTCCAAGATTATTTCTTTGAGCTTCGAACGTATACGTCACAAATTCAGAATATTAATTTCTTATCTTCAAAGTGATACGGAAAAGAGTTAAAAGTTTTATACAATTACTTTCCCGTTTGGCCGTTTTTTTTGTGACAAGTGGCAGTCCCTAGTCTCTGTCTACCCCACTGGGATACAGGCGTAAGCTGACATACCTCATCTATCTGAGGTAATCCACATTGAGCACCCGCCTAAATAGCACCTGCACAAATAGGACCTTTTTTTTTTTGTTAACGGGGTGAAATGCTTTGTGCACCATATCCGCCACCCTTGGGGGAGGGCGACGGCCGTGTGTCGGACTCTCCTCTCCTAAAACACCCCGGGGGCCGTCCTGTCGCTCGTGCAATGGGGCGCCGCCGGATCTCGCAAGTGGTGTGAAACCACAACGCGAATGCGACAGCGGCGCCCCGGCGACGTCGACCCGACTCGCAAGGAGTCGGGCCCACCCTCACTGAAGAAGGGGCATGGGCCCCCCACCCCCTTCTCCCGTCACGATGTCGGACGGCAGGTCCCCCAACCTGCCGTCTGTGACCCTCACTCAACCGGCGGCGCAAGGTCCGCGCAGCGTCCCCCGCGCCACCGGCTCTCCCGGCGGAGAGGGGCGAGCTCCCCAAGCCTCCAGCTACCGAAGACCCGTTTTTTGGCCCTCTGCCAGGTCTTCGGCCCATCAAGTCAACCCTCCCATGAAACATCCCTCGGCCAGGGACCATATGGGGTGACCAGTCCCTGGTCCCTGGCTTACCTCCTGCAGCACAAATAGGACCTGGCCTAGTCCAGATTCAGCAACTATTGATAGTTTTAATAATTTTTTAAATTATTTCAATGTATTAAGTATTACGTGACTTATTTGCAAATACTTTTTTCAACTAAAGCCCACGCGGACGAAGTCGCGGGCAACAGCTAGTTACATAATAAACATAATTCCACTAACAGCACCTGCCAAAAATATCAGTAGGTGCTGAATAAGGACTAGGCCAGGTGCTATTTGTGTAGGTGCTATTTAAGCGGGTGCTCAATGTGGATTATCTCATCTATCTCTCTATCTATGTATTTATAAATGTTTATTTTAAGTAACAGAGGTTATTAAATGGGTTAGTATGCAGACAAAAGACATTAAAACTATGTTAGCACGTGCCTAACTGATATTTATTTATATTTATATATTTTTTATATTTATGTATTTCTTTTTATATTTACCTAATTGCCGTCTTCATTAACATTTTGATCAGTAGGTAGGTACCTGATGCTATTTAATCTAAGAGGCTTACTCTAAATGTATTACTCAGTAAAATTATCAATTATCATTGTCATCAAGATTTACAAGAGTCCTATTCTTTTTATTTTAGGAATTTTAAAAGTAAATCTTTCATTAGAAAAAAACGCTGAGAATTCGAATAATTAAATTCGGTGTTATAAAGAACAAGATTTCTCTAAAACGCTCTTCAGAGGCAGATCAAATAAAGTGGCTAAAGGATTTTCTTCTACCGCAAACTATTTAAACTGCCTCTGAGGAGTTTACAAAAAATCGTGGTTTTTTAAAAATGAAACCGTTAGATTTATACAATGAATACAATGAAGGATTTAAGACACCTTGCCAGATCGGTGTTAAGTCTGTAACTATAGCTACTGAAACTACCAAGATTTCTGGTATAGGTATAACAGGCTATATAGGTACCCTTCCTCTGCAGGGCACAAGCATTATCTCAAAGAGACGCGTGTGACACATGTGTGCTCACAGCTTATTGGCGATGAAGAAATGTGACTACCTCAGAAGAAGTGAAGACACTAAAGTCTGATTTTTAATTCCGTAGAATTCTGACAGTTATCATTTTTTGACATGTCAGAGATTAGAAACTTTTTTTGGCCGGGCACATTTTTCAATTTCAATACGAGTGTGAACATCTGAGTCTACACATTTAATTTGTTAGTGAATGTATCCATTTTATAAAGTGTGGAGGTCCAAATTAAAATAGAATTTAAGGCGAGTGACAATTGTGTCCCTTTTCACCACACAAACAGTAAAAAAGTACAAGTAAAGAAAACATATTTTTATTAAAATATCTAATCATCGTTAATACTAATATCACTATCTTCATCATCATCATCATCGCTGACATGAATTATTAAGAGAGCTAACAGCGGCGTACTTAACTTTTCTTAAAAGGTTTACGAAACCTTGAATTAGTAGACAGTGATGCCAGCTAAAGAATAAAATAAAGTAATTAAAGTTAATTCGATATATTGTTCATGATATTGAAATATTTATTATTTTTGTATTAGGTCACTTGAGTAAGTAAATATATAGATTAACTTTTTTGTAGGTAAAACATAAAAAACACGTAGCATTTTATTTTTTATTGCCCTCAAATGGGTCAAATTTGTCCCTTTTTCAGTGGAGAACTTTTTCAGTAGCAACAGTTATGAAATGTCAGAATGCTACGGAATAAAAAATCAGACTTTAGGTTGTCATAATGTTTTTCCTCATGGCTAGCGAGCGGCATTGCTACCGTTTTTAACATTGGCTTGAAGTTTGGGACTGTAAGTTCTATAAATACATTATGTCCCCACTGAGGGGCACGGGTCTCTTCCCTGAGGAAGGTATAGGCCGTACTCCACCACGGGGGCATAGTCCAGATAGGTGGAGGCTTGTAAGACTAATGGCTGGTCTTACTGTCAGAAGTTTTCAAGCCGCTCTAAGGCCTCTGACTTGGCTTAACGACTGCCATGTATCGACGGCAGCCGGCACCAACTGCTTAACGTGCCTTGCCAAGCATAAATACATACTTATTGTTATTATTGAGATTTCCAGTATACAGAGACCGCCCTTAAGAGCGTCATTGTTGAAAAGGTTGCATGTTTGGTAAACCCATTCCAGCAAGAGCGCCGGCCATCTCGTGGATTCGTAGTTAAAATTATTATTTTGGTGTGTGGTGCAAGTAAGGGCGGATACATTAGATATATTACTGGCCGTTTGATACATAGTCCTAAGCAGATTTATTTGTGTGTTCCAATGTAGATAATTTATAAAAACTTTCTCGAACTTTCGTGATTATTGCACTATTTAAGCATTGACTGTCTTGGTGCAAAGGACCTAATGGAAATACAGTCGACAGCACATAACTACAATCGCCACGTAATACGTAACATAATTGATGAGTTGTAAAGGTTAATGAGCGGTCAAAATACCTGTTATTTTTTGTGTTTACCTGTTACTATCTGTTATATTTATTAAGATAAGAATATTCTTTTTTTCACACAAGAAACAAGGGACTGAAATAAAAATGTAGGTACTGCACCAATTCACATTTCGTAACTCTTTTGACTTACACCATACCCTTGAAATGCATTTGTGTTGAAATCAGGGAAGCGCACAAATGTTTGACGTTTACAACGAGAGATGCATGGCCCACTTAATGTAGCCTAAATTTAAATTAGCTATTTGTAGCGGAGTCGGGTTCCTGGGATTGGCTGAAACGTTATACTGGCTACTTAGTGGATAATAAAATGTATACTAAAATTTAAAGAAAAAAAAGTCCGCACCGTTCGGAAACTCTAGAAGAATTATTTGTGTTCTTTGTTTAAACTGCGAAGGTTTATTTCAGTTTCTCTTGTTTTTTATCTCAGTCAACTTATCTTTGTCATTTCAAGAATCTGGTATTTTTATTGTTGGTCAATGCGAATTTTTTTACTTTATAAGAAAAAAAAATGGTTATTTTTGTAAGCAGCCTTATATAGGCTGTCCGGTGTACGTACGACTATAGTGCACTGGCCTTCTCTCAGAGAGAAAGAGAGAGAATGGGCTTTCACCACGCGTGCCCATCGCGAATTGACGATTTCAATAGCTGAGATATTGAATAGCTCAGACACTCAGGTTATGTTGAAAAATAAAAATTCTAAGAAAAAGCTCATCCAAACAGTTGTTGCCAAACATAAATTCTAATTGGTGTGTTAGGAATTTTGCATTTTAAAATTAACCCTGTATATAGTGCAAAGTTTAAAATCGCAACATTCATTTCTACACACTGACTGATCTTTCTGTCGTAGGTAGTGTTCCTTTCAGTTCAAGTTTTCTTAGGACGCAATAACTCCGACATCGCGAGACCCACAATGTCACTTTATTCACGCATAAATAGAGTACTCTCTAAGTCATATTGAAGAGAAAACTGGGCTTTATCTTTACACGAAGTAAATTTATTATTACAAGGAAGTAGGCAGCCAGGATATACAGCCGTATTTTATTGAAAAGACGTAAAAGCCTAAGAGCTTTTATCGTGCTCTTGCTCTGCATAAAATTTTATTACTGGCCCTGTCCAGCCTGGGCCTAGTAACACTACATTCTATTTACAAACTAACACTTAAGATCTGCATCTACGCATGTTAGCTTAATTACCCTATCCCATAAAGTTAGCGACGGAGAACCTGTTCCATGTCGATCGTCACAGCTTTACATCTGTCACGTTACATCACGGGATGCCCAGGTGGAAAAAAAAGAAAAACAATGGGAACGGAAGTGGGCAGCGCGCACGCGCGGCTTTTCACACGCGCGGGCGGAGGGTGGCCACAGCATCGACTAAAAACGAGGGTAGCGCTCTCGCGCGCTCAGTCAGCTGACAGCCGTCGACGGTTACGCACGCCTAGCCCGCTCCCCTCGCGTACTCCCGCGTTCTGTGACTGTGTTAAACCGTGCTCTAACTCAAATCAACTACCATGGCCACCTACGCCCAGTTCAAGCATGTGGAGCTCTACAAGATCGGCAATGGGAAAAACAGGTGAGCTTTGCTGTAGAGTTGTGGAGCCACTGCGGATGCGCTCCAGGGAGGCTGTGGGGATGAGGGATGAGAGGTCAAGGGCGATGCTGTCTTGATTGATTTAAGAGCTTTTGAATGCATATAGGATTTAATATTGGATTAATATTATTATTATTAAAATACTACATATTGGATAGATTTCTGCGAGAAATTAAATTTAATGGTAGGTTAGATTATTTCGCTGTTCTCAGAAACGTATGAAGGTAATGAAAGAAATAGTTAAGTGATTAAAATTTTTTATGCAATGTAATTTTTTTTTTGTTAAATTAGGTGCTTACTTTACAATACAAATGCATAGCATGACAGCAGTTTTTTTTAAGATAATAAAATTAAAGTAAAAATTTAAATGTGTTTAAGATAGCATCAGTGTTTTACCGAAGTGCGAAAAGTAGAGTACGTTGAACCCGCAATCTTGCGTCAACCGACCGACACCGAAACTCATTGCAGTCATTTCTGCAATTGAGTTTTTTTTCTGTTAATAAACTTTGTGCATGGCCAGTATTAAAACACATTTTTTTTACATAATAAGCAAATAAATTAACAAGTATAAATTATTACACTCTCGATATTATCTAGACCGGAACATGTTAGATTCCAATACGTATTCAATGAATTCATGTTGATAACTGGAACGAATTTTTGTGCATACATTAAAACATAATTTATTAACAAATACGAGATTTTCAATAAAATGGCGAATGTTTCTTATTTTAAACAGGTAACATAGCGATCTTAGAATTATTAACGAAAGGTGAAGAATTATTTAATCAACGTCAGTTAAATTTTACAGTCGTAAAACGTTAAATAAATAGTAGGTACAGATAATTAATATGATGTGCACTGTCAAAAGTAAATAAAAAATGGTAATAAATGTATGTGCCTGTATGTAAATGTTTGTTATAATTTTGGTGT
This sequence comes from Yponomeuta plumbellus, assembly GCA_947310845.1. NCBI lineage: Eukaryota > Metazoa > Arthropoda > Insecta > Lepidoptera > Yponomeutidae > Yponomeuta > Yponomeuta plumbellus. The sequence goes on along the minus strand of OX371209.1, from coordinate 7,947,068 downwards.
TATTAGGCTAAATTTTATTGAGTTTTTTCAAGATTTATTCCCGGTTTTGGATCAGGTCAAGTGATTGTGCTGCGTTGAAGTTATTTATTAATTTTTTATCAAACTGACTGCCATAAAAAATAAAAATGATGCATGAATTATTAATGAATCTGTAATTAATCTAAAAGTAGAGGTGCCAAATTCCATGGCCAAAATTTGCATTATTGTTGAGTTAGATACATTTTTCCGGAAATTAACCGTTGTTGAGTACAGCAACGCACATTTCGCTAAGTGCTGTAAAAAAATAAGGGAAATTTATTTCTCGTCAGCCTTGTTTTTTATATTTCTGTCGAGGTTGTTCAGCGCCCTTTACTAAAGTTTAGCAAATTTTATATTACAAATATTACCCACATATTTTTTCTGCTGAAAGAAAAATAAGTTATTACTCTTTTAATCCCCTTGCTCTGAGAGAACGTTGCCCCCTATAGTGGGACGTATATAGACTGCTTACAATAATGTAACAGTGTTAATTATAAAAAGTTGATTCCACTAAAACAGTCACATAATACATTATAACAATTTTATAACAAAGACTGATATAACGTAACACTAAATAGTGTTAAGAAGCAGAAAAAGTCGTTTAATGAATGCAAGATGAATGTAACCAATAAATATTAAAGTAATGATTTGATCTAGTTAATAAAAGTAAATCAGAATATTATTCAGTATTTATTGATCACAATGTATTTATCTAATTTTCCGTTGATAGTTGTAGGTTTACGTACCTCAAAAGGAAAAAACGGAGCCCTTATAAGATCACATTGTTGTGCGTCCGTCCGTCCGTCTATCGTCCCTTTAATTCGGGAACGCGTGGAGGTGTCGAATTGAAATTAAAACCGAATACTTAAATTTACGCGCCCCTTAAAGCTATGAAAAGATCAAACTTCTAAGTTAAACGTAATTACGGCCGTGTATGACACAAAAATACGTAAAGCTCGACACTCAAGGGAATCAAAACACACAAGGTATTTTCAGTTAATCCAGAATTATGAAATTTGGCAATTCATATCGTATTAGAGTACAAATAAATTTGTAATCAAATAATTTAAGAAATCTTTGAAGTTCGCTAAAAATTCGGAAAAAACTGCGAGTACGGAACCCTCGGTGGGCGAGACCGACTCGCTCTTGTCCGGATTTTAAATTAAAAAGAAAATCTATATGTTTTGATTATTTCATATTATTTAGTTGAAGCTCTAGTAATAATTTATTAAAGGACAATTTTTGTATATTCTAAGAACAAGAAGTCAAAGGTGACAAAGTATAATTATTAATCATTTTGGTATAAGGTTTGTTCAGATAATTACGCTTCAACCTTTCCGTTACAAGGTTGTCTGGAAGAAATTGCTGTTAGCAATAAGGCCGTTCATTGAACTCTTTAATATTTTTATTGTATCTTGTTTCATGTGTGCAGTAAAAAAAAATCTTATCTTAAGAAGAAGGCAATGATTCCTGTTTTCTCAGAAAATGAAACTTTATACCCGTCTACATATTGATACGGTCTTCCAAGGAATTTGTTTAAATAGTTGTTGTCTGTACCATGGAGTTTCTCATAGGAAAGTACTTTCATAGCGGTAGTAGCGCATCGTTGGAACGTTTGCCTATCAGTCAAGTGGTGCTGAGTTCGATTCCGGTCTGAAACAATCACTTCGTTTTCTAAGTTCCATAAGTTTGTGAATTTAAAGTAGCAATACCTTGATTTAAGCGTTATGAAAAAAATCGTGAGGAAATGTGGAATGGAGGATTTTGTATAGCCCCGCACTTGAAATCGGCCTTAGACCAAACTCTCTCTTTCCCTTTGGAGTGTATACATTTTTTTATTTATTTATTAAGGCACACAAAATTCAGTACATATTTGTAAAGTTGCAGTAGAAATACCATTCGCTAAGGTGAAGGAAAATATCGTGAAGAAACCTGAGTGTCCGAGATACGTACCTCAGAGCTTGAAATCGCTAATCCCCGGTGGACACGCGTGGTGATTAGGCCCATACTCTCTCTAAGAGAAGGCTGTGCCCTTTATTAGGCTCCTTACGAGGCACACTCTCATCATCAACCCATTATGTCGCCACCGAGGGGCACGGGTCTCTTCCCTGAGGAATAGGTATAGGCCATACTCCACCACGAGGGCCAAGTCCGGATTGGTGGAGGCTTGTAAGACTAGTGGCTGGTCTTACTGTTAGAAGTTTTCAAGCCGCCCTAAGGCTTGGCTTAACGACTGCCATCTATCGACGGCACCCGGCACCAACTGCTTAACGTGCCTTGCGAAGCACGGAACCGCTCGGAAAAATGCCACTAGCGTTAGTCATAGACAGAAACCCATCCATGGTCTGAACGCGCCGTATGTTGCTTAACCTTAGTGATCGTTTAAGATCATTTAGGCAGCCCAGGCTACGAGCGATTCGATGGGGCACACAACATCTGCTTATTAAGAACAGCCAACATATAGGCCGCTTAATGCTTAAGTTATTTTATGTAAGTACTTTCATGTTTGGGGAAGTAAATTCGGATTTACATGCGCTGTCTGCACGAGACGGTTTTTAAATTTAATTTTAAGCCCGAAATTGTGTCTCGCAGTCACGAACAGCTTTTACTCGCGTACCTACAAAATTGAACTCTCTGTACGGCGTAGCGTAAAAGGTTTGCGTCGTCGCAACGCAAATACTTACGATTCGTCCGAAAATGTTCACCCCTAATTTAAGACTTTCACTAACCAAAAATACTAGAAAAAAAACTAATAGAAGACAATCATTTGATTCAATAATAAGTAATTTTGCAAAATGAGACCACGCCATGATCAAGTCTCAACAAAATAGTGATTACTATTTTAGAACCTATAATCTGGTGGTAGGTGTTAGAAGCATTTTGGCTAAAAACTGCCGCTTTTAGCAGAAACCGCACAAAGATTTTTAGGTTCTCTCATGATGACGGAGATTTTCAATTTATAAAAGAACTATAAATACATAATTATATTTATGACTTTTTTACTTTCATGAAGCTTGTTAGCACCGCAGCATAGCCCCTTTACTAGACTTTTGGCTACGGTGGTTAGAGGTATTTACATACTAAAAAGGTTACGTCGCCTTGATTAATCCAATACATAAGTATTTATACTATAAGCAATGTATTATAATACATTGCTTTAGTTTCTGCAGAAGGAAATAATTTTAAACGATCGATCCAGTTTAAAAATCATCTTATCTAATAAAACATTGAAATAAGATGCAAAGAATAAAATATTCACAATACCAATGCAAAATTAATTTTATGCAGCGTCAAACTTAGAAAGAGTGTCAGGTGAAATGCATATGGATTACAGCTTGCGAATAAATTAAAAAAAAAATCACGCAGGGAGAAAGAAATCTGTTCAGTGGAACGTGAAGTTGCGACTTCGCGAGTCTTTGAGGATTTTACGCTTTTTTTAGCCGCTAAAGCTGTGAATAGACCGAGAGAATGGACACGGTCGAAGGCACTAAATATTGTTTCACAAGCTTTCGCTGAATAGGAGTAAAATCATCATAATGTTATTATTAGTAATATCAAAAATTTAATTTGACTATCTAATTAAATGTGTTACCCGTAAAAGGGTATATTTGATACCTACATTGTGCTAAAATTGGTAAAAAATAGTAAACAATGGTAAAAAATATTTATGATATAGCAACACCGCTATTCTTATTTTTTTCAATTGAAAGTGTAAGTCAGCTGTAAAAGCGTTAATTTTTTTTTGACAGCTCTATCTCTGTAAAAACAAATAATACATTATAGACCCTTGTACGGACAACGCAGTCAATTGCTTCAGCGGAATCACGTCTGATTCTGTCATTCTTGAGCTAGAGGTTGTGGGGTTGATTCCTCTTTCGCGACTGTCATACATTTGTACAAAAGGCTAGTCTCTGTGAAAAGTAGATAAGGTGTACGTAGCGTCCTTGTATGGTTACTAAAGCGCTGGGTATCCTAGTTTAGGAGCACGAAAAGTGTTCGTGTTGTGTGGAAGTTATTTATTATTATGAAATAATTTAGGTACAGTTAAAAGGTTTTATTGGTGATACAGAATTATTGTTGTCTCTCTTTTCCTTGTTTTATGTAATAATTTCATGAGACAAACATCATAAATGTATTATTGTTAACAACAAGGAGTTTAATAAAAAAATCTCATGGTAACCAATTAAGTCACCCGACAACGATAGGAAAGCTCTAGGATTATTAAACTACACCAGTAAAGCAGAAAAAATAAGACAAAAATAATTCTCCATTAAAACCTTTGAGTTGAATTGCTCAAATTTTAAGAATATTATTTTATTTCAATTCAGATTCATAAGAATGGCGCTTGAAGCGACAGTGAGAAAATATCTTTGACAGTTGCTGGATGTCTCGTAGCACAGAATATGGATATTTCTGAAGATTTCGTCCGCTCTGTCTAACCCCGTCCTTACCAATGGCGGGTCTAGGTTTAGCGCTCGCGTGCCAACTCCCTTCATTAGCATTTGGAGCAGGAAGTACGCGATTACTTCGGCAGACAGACGGACGCGTATTCTGCTGCGTATGAGTCAAGTATAGCTCTTTACCCGAGAGATTAGCTTGTAAAGAAGAAAAACATGATTTGATATGTGTCGCAAGGCACGTTGAGCAGTTGGTGCCGGCTGCCGATGGATGGCAGTCGTTAAGCTGAGTCAGAGGCCTTAGGGCGGCTTGAAAATTTTCTGACAATAAGACCAGCCACTAGTCTTACAAGCCTCCACCAATCCGGACTAGGCCCCCGTGGTGGAAAATGGCCTATACATTCCACAGGGAAGAGACCCGTGCCCCTCGGTGGGGATTATAATGGGTTGATGATGAACAGACACTGACTAGTATTAATAATATAATTTCAGTGGTTCGTTACCTACAACTAACAAAATACTAATATGAAAAAAGCAAAACGTAACAAAAAATACGGTTTTTTGGTTTTGACTCAGCGGTAATAACTTTTCGTGTTGCAAAGATCACTTCTCGGCAAGAAATCTGCTGTCGGTTGCGTATGTACGTCAGACGGTTGCCATTTCGCCCCTGCGTCCTTCGAAGGGTGATTCTTAATAGCTGCTTTTGTTTTGTACGCGGCCTTGGTACAGCCCTAAGTTGCGATATTGAAATGAGACCCTCAAGTGTATTTTTGGCTTAAGAAAATAGTTCAATATAGATCATAATAACTTGCACACAACAAACTACTCGATCCTCTGTGGTAAAATAACTAAACAAGGACATCGCAATCATAGAAATGAATTCAGACTGAGGTAAATCAAGTACAGCTAACAGCGGTGCGAATCAAACCCACATCCTCTATTCCTTGTCGTCGGTAGTCAAGCGTGTTGATTAATGAGCGACGAGGCAGTCATTGGTGGTCCTACAGGTGATGATGATGATGATGATTTCCTCTTATCCCTTATCAGGGACATTGGGGCTCGTAGAAGGGATCTCCATTTCTCGCAGTCTTTTGCGGCAACCTCTACTTCTTCTCTCGTCCTACAAGTAAAAGAACTATAATAACTTGTTAGGTTAGGTTAGTTTAAGGCTTTGCATAATTATATTTTCTCAAAAGAACAAAATAAGTTCCCCTTATAGAGTAACAAAAATAGACTTGGAGGTCTCTTAAGTAAACAAAATATTTATTTATTTTTGCCGAAAAAACTTAACGCTGACATTACAGTGGATTCCTACGAGTACTTTAAATAAAACTTAATGTATTAACGACTAACATTAATATATACACTAACTAGTACTTACTATAACACAACCCAAAAAATAGTGACTCTACTTAACTCCGGTTTCGCGTATAATACAGTTACTGTTATTGTTACTGCTACTGTTAACAGCTGTCAGTTGATCAAAGTGCATACGAAAAAATATACAGTTTAAAAAGTTAGTTCTTAGTGCTAGTACAGTCGACAGTACAATCATCCTATACACTCATGCACTTTACTCCGATGCATTACGGGCGACTTTGCAACTAAAATGTGAAGGTTGACTTGCTGTCGACTGTACGTACTTCAGGTAGGTGCGTACCTTATTATCATATTACAGGGTTTATGGGTAGGTAACCCGATGCCTCCCATGTAACATGATTGATGTGAACGAGTAACATTGATTTATGTATGAAACAACTCAATGTACGGAAAGTACAGTATTTAGTGCAGTAGACAGCACTTTAACCTTTATTGCGAATACCCTAAGTGCTAGTTAAATTTACGGGTGAATCAGTAATATAAAACTGTCGACTGTATTTTAGTTTGATAGCAATTCAAGTAATTTTATTACCTACTTTTCCTCGTTCATTGGATTGCTTGTAAATATGCTTTGTTAATCCGTAAAATTATTGTGAGACTATATTATGTACGAGTAGCTACCGATTTCTAGCTTATCTTAATTTTTCAAGACTTTTAGCGTTCCGTAACTCAAAGGAACAAAAAGCAAAAAAAAACCTTTTGAGATCACTTTGTTATTATTAGTCCGTCCGTCTGTTTGTCTGTGAAGATCATTTTATATTGGGAACGAGTTTCATAGTTTAGGTAGCGTTTAAAAAATAATAAAAATAATGTTTCGTGTATTGAAAACGGAATTCTTGTTTAATCTTTTATAAAAAACACATACTGGTATATAATAGAGAAGCAAAGAGCTTTCAGACGTAAAGAACTTACTTGAAATTTCAAAGATTTCTTTAAATTAAAGAAAATCAAACCAATCCGGCCTTGGCCCCTGTGGTGGAGTATGACCTATACCTTCCTCAGGGAAGAGACCCGTGCCCCTCGGTGGGCACAGACTTGGCCCCCGTGGTGGAGTATGGCCTATACCTTCCTCAGGGAAGAGACCCGTGCCCCTCGGTGGGAACATAATGGTTGACGATGAAAAAAATAAAACTTACATCAAAGTGCTTTGTACTCAAAACAAGCTCAGCGGTTTTTTGAAGATATAATATGTTAGTTATATACATTGAATTCTGTATCTAAATTCAATGTTATATAGTGGTGTTTCTATGTCTTTATTTCTCAAGGAAAATTCTTAATTATAAACTTAATTCCGGAATTAAATTAATAAACTGAAGGTCTCTACTTTTTTTGATGATCAGCAATCGTAGCTTTTCGATCGGGCGTTATTCTTTGAACGAGGTGTTCAACATACATTTTCAACTCGCATTTCTAAGAGAAATTCAACCAAATATGTGCTAAGTCCAGCGCAACGCGTTGCATTGTCCATCGCGCGTGTTCACACGATTCATCAATCGTTTTACAACTTTCACACCTTGAGCCCATCGATTGTACACACTTCGATGGGTGTTTACTGAGTGCCACTTAGCCCAACGAGAGTGGCTCTAAGTGATAACTATACATCAACCATTCAACTTAAGTATCAATAAAACTTACCTAAAATAAGCCCTAGTCGAGTTAAATGTAAAAGGAAAAGTGAATACTTCATCTGTTCAAAACTGCTGAGATGTAGGCGATAGGAAACGCCGAATTACCTTTCCAATCTTTAACGTCTTGTGCTACTGTAGACAAATAATCACCACTATTAGTGAGAGGTTTGTAGCAGTTTTATGTCCAGTTTTAGCGGTTACGTACGTAAATACTGCGAAATCGCAGTCGCTAGAATGCTTGCTTTACTTTCGATATTTCGTGGGTTCGATTCTCGGCTTGCACAAGTCATGTAATCCAAATAAAAAAGAATTTACATTATCATTGCTGAATATCAATGTACTATCTTGTACTATCATATGTAATTCCTGGTGTACATACAATAAAGAATATAAATTATATCTATCTATGTTAGCCGCTGTCACATATAAGTGCATTCCTTAATTATTAGCAGCAACATCACTTGTTATTAGCCTTAAAGGAAATTCCCGTGAGGAAACCTTAGTATCTAAGGTATTCACATATCTCAGCGCTTGAAATTGCTAATTCGCGAGGGGCACCCGTGGTAATCACCAACCAATCCACCAATCCGGACTCGGCTCCCGTGGTGGAGTCTGGCCTATACTTTCCAACATACCCGTACCCCTCGGTGGGAATAAAATGGGTTGATGATGATGATGACGACGCGTGGTAATTAAGCAATTACTCTTTTCTTGAAAAAAAAAACCCTGTGCCCTATACGCATATAGGCTCATTACATTATTTGTGTTCTATCTGGGAGAAAAAAGTAAAAGTAGACAAGTAACAATCCGGAAGAAAAACCCAGATTACCGTCTATTTGTTATGGTCCATTATTTAGATTGTTCTGTCGCCAACCGCTCTCCTAAACACAGATGCGTGTAACAGATAGAACGGCTTTTTCTCTCTAATCCTACATCAGAATGGTCGGCTCGGATCGAGATCCGATAGCTGCAAAAAATAAATTGAGCCGTACCGCATTTACAATAGGCAGCATTCAGAAGGCCGACTCGGATTCGCTTGAATGTTCTATTGTTTTAATTACCGTTTACTGACACTGTTACAAATTATTGACACCGTTAAAGAACAAAAAGGTGAAGGAGAAGTCATAAAGAACTGACTAATAACAAAGCTGCGACGGATTCTGGTTGGTCACAGAGGTAAAATTGATCTGAGATTATAAGACAACATCATGCTTATCCATGCATTCTTATCCTGCTTATTCTTTTCATCCTTATTATCTGAGTTTATCTCCATATTTTCGTTATATATATCTTTCATCCTGATTTGGTGAGTAAAATACATCTAGAGATGTAAATGTAGGATGGAATCCTTGTATGGCAATAGATTTCTATTCTTTATTTCTTCTAAATTTTCATATCATATTCCAACTTCTATTCGTATTCTGTAAGCAATAATAACAAAAGCGGCATTGCCTTTTCTAACTTCTGTGCGACAGAAACTAAGCTCGGATCGATTCATAACGATTGCAAAAACTACCGCACCATTATCGTGTCAAGAATTCAGAACAGATAACATGAAATTGAGTGAAATTTCACATCAAGTACATGGGGTTTTCTTCGTTATTCAAATCGATGTAATTTACGTGAATGATTTTTCATAAGATTGCTATTGTATTTATCGACCGATTACATCTCATTCCATTCGGTCTATACGGGGTGTCCCAAAAATGACACTTCACAGTAACACCGGAGCTAGACCTGCTCAAAAGGCATCGAACAAACCTAACAAGACCTCAGTAAAAATTGCACGGTTTTTGAGATATATCTCAAATTAGAACAAGTTTAAATTGGCCATATATGGCCATATTGGCCATATTGTTCTAAATTTTCACTCTTTTTGACAACTTTAGTGCTATGCCAGTACTTACGCTAAGTTAGTAAGTTCGTGATCGAGTACAAATAAAAAAACCAAACAGGAGGGCTATGTAACTTAATGCTAGCACTAAACTTGTTAAAAAAAGGGAAAAATTAGAAAAAGTTTAAATTGGGCATATCTGAAAAACCGTGGAACTTTTACTGAGGTCATGTTTGGTTGGTTCGATGCCTTTTGAGCATGTCTACCTCCGATGTCACCATGACGTGTCATTCTTGGGACACCCCGTATATAGTTGAGTAACGGCGAGTAAATAATAAATTCATTATTTATACTTTGAAACGCATTTCAATAATTAATGTGCACTACATGATGACAGTTCCGGCTTAATCTCAGAACGAAATGCAAATTGAGACACCGGTTATAAATGTAAAACAAGAGTAATTGCATTCCGAAAACTGTAAAAAGTGTATCCGCAATCAAAATTCACTTAGATCTGTTGCATCACTTCACTTTGAATTAGAAATGACAAATTGGAGTTGGATGTTACGTAAGGCTAACAGCGCATTCTTAGATAATACCAAACATTTTGTTGACGTGGCTCGTTACAGCCCCTATGTTATAAGAATCAAATATTTAGGGATCCCTTTGTTATCTTAATTTCCAAGGTGTTGAGAGTTTATTCAATTGGATTTATTCACGATTCCACCAGATCTTTGTAATATAAACATTCTACCCTTGAAAATATTTTGTTTTCTGGTGAACAAATAAAAAATAAAAAATAAAAAAAACTCACGCCCGTTATCCCCGAAGGGGTAGGCAGAGGCACCAGTCTCTAGAACTGGGCCCACGTTTTGCCGAGTTTATTAGGTCCCAAACGTGAAAAGTGGCAAGCCTGTCGCCGTTATCCGGGCACAATTTATCAGCGAATGGTGTTGCTGTACAAACAAATGTACGTAACTAAAAGTCATTGGTACATGCGTGGTTCGAACCCAGACCCTCATGATCGAGAAGCAAGGGCCAACCCCACTACGCCACCACCACTTTTTGGTGAACAATAAAGAATATTCTTATATTATCTGAGTTCAGGTCCGAAATCGGGATCCTCCAAGATGGGTTTCGCATAAGTAGACCATTGGCTGTGGTATTTTTACAAGCAGTCTTATGTTGACATAAGCATTGCAGACTTACGAAGTGTGGTGTGTCTTTTAGATAACATTGATAAGCCAGACGTTTGAGTAAAACTTATTTCAGGATTCAGTGGATTTTAATTATCAACTTTGTTGCTCCTATCCCTAAATTTTGCGACAAATCCTTAGTAATGTCATGGCCATGTTTTTTTGCAAAAGAAAGGCTTTATAATGGAAGTAATAAAAACGCGTAAAGAGCTAAATTACCAGTATGAATATACTCGACGAAGGTCGTCTACTTGCGTGCTTTGACAAAATTAATGTGGGTAACCGTAAGGGATGGTACTGTTGTCGATGTAACCGGGGGGCTACAGTTTGGTATCGTGACGGAAATGTGACACGAAGATGATAAAATGTTAGTCGTTATGACAAATGACAAATGTATTTTTGCCTAGATTTGATCCAGACAAAAAGTATCAGCGGTTGAAAAGTGATTAGACTGCGTAAGGTAGAGTCTTACAAAAACAGTTTAGTAATATAGAATGCAGAAATCCAGACCGTCTGCTTGTCTAATAATCCGGGCACTTATATGATCATCATCCATCCAAAACTCTGCCAAGACCCTTATTTTCAGGAACGGAGGAAAGCTATAAAGCGATAATTGAGTGGCGAACGGTCGCTAAATACCACCAAATAATGTTTTTTTCAGAAGGGATCATCTTACAAATTGATAATTGTGGTAGCCTAGCCTAGGACTTCGTGGCCTAAAGTCTTATTATCTACGATCTTATTAATAAAAAGTCGATTTTACTGAAACGCTTTTAAGATGGAGATAAAGCTGATTTATGGGTGGAGTTTCTGTTATAAACTTGCCTTAAGGTTTTTTTTTAAGATGGAAACCGTAAATATTTACGTGTCAATTTCAACCGTTTCTTGTTCTGTGGCTACTCTAGGTCCTAGGCGGTTAGCTCAAAAAATACCATCACTTTTTTTTTTAATCTCTATGAAGCGAAAGTGATTTGTCAGGATCGTGACAGGGGCAGTCCCTGGTCTTTGCCTCTGGCATACAGAAGTGAGATTATGTGTGTATGTTTGTATTTTTGTGCACTTCATAGTTAAGTATGCGGTCGTTTGTTCAGAGGACGTTAGTACTACCAGCAATTGCCCGTTTTTTTCCTTGTGTTTTCATTTGTCTTGGTATCAGAAAATGAAAATGAGAAAATGCTTTGTATATAAATCGTTAAATTGCAACTCGACCAGTGGAATAACCACTGTATCGTATATGGGTTCAAGATAAGAGAGTGCGTTTCTTTTTAACCGACTCCAAAAAAAGTAGGAGGTTCTCAGTTCGTCGATTACCCAAAAACGCTTGAACTAATTTAAAAAAATATTTTTCGTTTGAAAGGTCCCACTCACCAAGTCAGTATCTGATGATAGGTACCTGGAGAAATTGAGGGAACTCTTCAAATTTTGAACCACCCTTGAAGCGATTTGGATTTATTCAATCATGCCAAATGCTTTTGGAAATTGCAATTTGGCGAAGTCGTAGTGATTGATCGTAAAAATCGTCATCATCATTCAGCCACAAGAAGTCCACTGCTGGACATAGGCCTCCTCCATGGATTTCCAAAAAAACCGGTTGGAAACGCCGGAAAATCGTATACGAAATTTTTTTTAAAGAAAAATAAAAAAAAACTTTTTAACACTACAGCGCAAAACAGAGAAATAATTTAAACGATTATATACTCGCTTATATTTTTGTAACTTGTGTTCTTGTGTACAATAAGTATAAATAATAATAATGACCCTTAAATTCGATGTAAGTATTGTCGTTTCATTATTGTTATTTCATTTTCATTTTCATGTAAGTATTGTAGAAATATATTTTGGAGTCGGTGCCCAAAATATGTATATGTGCTGGTTTCATAACTTACGTCGAATTTAAAGGTCGTATTTGTTTAAATTATTACTCTGTGTTTCATCATCATCATCCAGCCACAAGAAGTCCACTGCTCGACATAGGCCTCCTTCATGGATTTCCAAAAAGAGCGGTTAGAAGCGGCTTGCGTCCAGCGTCTTCCTGCCACTTGGATGAGATTGTCTGTCTGTCCATCTTGTGGCTGGTCGTCCTAAGCTGCGCTTGCCTCTGTGTTAAATGCTGTAGTATGTTGAAGTCGGTGTTTATTTTTTATGTATAACGCATCAAAAGTACGGGGATAGGATAAAAACTGGTTGTGTATGTTTTTTCTTGCGCGGTTTTCTGACGGTTTGTCATGCTCTATGCCAGAGGTGGTGAATCGAAGGCACACTTGACAAAATAATTCAAGCGGATTTATGTTAGGTAACCTGTCAGACTTTAATTGAAAAAGAAGAAAACTCATTTATTTGACGACACAATACTCAAAATAAAAAAAAATTATATTAAAAACCATTACAACATGCATACGTTATACAAAAATTAACACAGAAAGCTTACAAAAAGTGGGTAAATGATTAATAATTGGATAGAACTGAATTACGTCTAGACAATATTAACTCGAAAATAGATTAGAAAACAATTAAAAATATATTTTCAGAAAGATGTATAGAAACGTGGAATTCAATTCAGGATTCAATCATTGCTGAATTAAACTCATTGTGACTATATTTTTTGTAAAAATGTCACGTACTGCAACAAAGGTTCACCATCTCTGTTCTACTCAATCTAATTTAATTTATTCAAAAGATGGCATGATCTTTAACCCCGACTTTCCTTATTAAGTCTGCATTTATTAGCAAACTAGTAAATGCAGCGGATTTTATCTGGGAAAAGTTAAATACTGCCTATGTGTGTAATTAATAAATCGCTACCGCCCCCTTGTTTAATTCCATGGACTCCATGGCGAATGTGCCTACAATAGCCAAAAAAGGTTTGACATACATCGACCAAGTTGGAAATACTTCGACCAATTTATAGGAGATGTATTAGAAAAGAGCAAGATAAAAAGTACCCGAATCTGAGTCGTTGCACGTATGCATAATTGTTTTAAGATTAAAATTATAGCTACGGAAAAAGGAGTCTTTTTAAAAACTAGTTATAGCAATAGGGTAGGTAGTTTCCAGGGTCAAAATAATTAAATTCTATTTAGTCCGTATTTTAGATTATAAAAAAATATTGGACTAGGTATTTTTTCTTTTTTCGATTAAACAAAAAATAACAAAGATATAGCCAATTAAAGTTACGTGTGACGTCACTCCGTGCTAAAAAATGCAGCACAGCGTGACGTCACACGTAACTTTAATGGGCTATATCTTTGTCATTTTTGGTCTAATTTACAAACAAAAAAATACATGTCCCTTATTTTTGAATAACCTAAAAGACGGACTAATTACATTTTATGTTGCAACTAGCCCATTGGCCGTGCCACATTTTTGTATATGAACGGGAATTTCAACACCATTGCGACAATTATGCTTACAGTACAATTTGCATTTAATTTTATGGCATTTGTAAATAAGTCTATAAAAATAAAGATATTCAATAAAAAGCCTTAACCTTAAATGGATTTTTTTGTATGTAAGCAAAGTCTAATCTTTATCATGCTCTAATGAAGAAGAAGAAGATTTAGAAGAATATAAGCAATCTATAAAACTTAAAAGCACCGAAATTTGTTTCTTGAAATTGTCAAATTTTTTAAAATTTTTAAAAAGTTATATCAAAAATGAGTAGCATGAGTTCATTATAAACTGTTGGTTCACTTGGTTGGCTGGTACTTCGAATTAACTACAGTTAAACATGGTAAACCATGTAGTTCATAGAAATAGCCTCGGCCTGCCTTGAACCGAAATCAATTGCAACGTTGAAAAATGCCCACCATTAATTAAAATGTTCCCATTCTATTGTGCCATAACTCAAACTGGGTGGAGCCCCCTTATCTGTTATGGCTAAAACGTGTCCAAGAAAATGAACACAAAAATGCAGCCACAGAGCGGACACGGAACGGGCTGCACTTTCACAAGGCATTAATCACATTTAGAGACACTTTTAGCCGCACAATAGGCCCTTTTGTATCTCTCTACCTACTTATGTCATAGAGAAAGCTGAACATAAAACAGAAAAATTAAATCCCGACATTTAGCCAACACAGATTAGGCAAAAGAGATTGTCAATCAAAGCTGATACATTTAGGAAATTATTGTAAGCAAAACGCCGGGAATTCAAAGTCAAAGTCAAATGTTTTATTCATAGTAAAATAGAATATTTACTTTATGAACGTTAAAGTTGTTAGTTTCACAATTAATAGATTACATGGAGAATAAAGTAACAAAGAAACTCCACATTTATTATTTTCAAAACAGGTTTAGCCTAAATTACAAACTTAATTAAACTTAATTACTCTTGGATGTGTTGAACACTAGACACATTTATCCTGTGATTAAATTTAATATTAAACTACTATTTAATGCCAGACATCCTTGTCTTCTAAATAATCGATGATTTTACAATGAGCTTTTTTGCAACGAGTGTGCTGAACACAATAGGGTAGTTTCCAGGGTCAAAATAATTAAATTCTATTTAGTCCATATTTTAGATTATAAAAAAATATTGGACACGTATTTTCTCTTTTTTCGATTAAACAAAAAATAACAAAGATATAGCCCATTATAGTTACGTGTGACGTCACTCCGTGCTAGAAAATGCAGCACGGCGTGACGTCACACGTAACTTTAATGGGCTATATCTTTGTCATTTTTGGTCTAATTTACAAATAAAAAAATTTGTGTCCCTTATTTTTGAATAATCTAAAAGACGGACTCATTACTTTTTTTTTGGTAACTAGCCCATTCTTAAACCGCGATGGAGGTAACTCTAATATATCTTGAGGCATCTTGATTCCTGAAGTATTTTCAAAATGCTTTTTAGTTTATGAGTGTAGAAACTTTTAGTCAGTGAACCGTACCGCTGTTGTGTTTAATCCTTTGGGCATAACGACAAGGTTGAGCCTAAAAGTTCGTGGGCAATAAAGACAATTTACATACATACATACTTACGCTTACGCCTGTATCCCAGACCGGTAGGTATATACCAGGGCTTGCCACCTGCCGCGATCCTGTAAAATCGATTTGCTTCATCGAGATTCATTAGTCGTTGCATGCACGCACGCCGGTTTCGGGTACTTTTTATCTTGCCCTTTACTAATAAATCCCCTATTTGGTCGGCTTTACCTTACAATCACTTGTATTAGTCTCAAACTAGGATACACAGTGAAACAGGAATATCACTAACATGGAAAAGCAGGCACCAGACTGAATCGGAAAGGCGGTCTGATGATGATGATGACGATGATGACTGAATCGAACCCATGACCTCAGGCTTGGTAGTCTAGGGTGCTATTACTGTACAAATGAGACGGTCTTTTATAAGTTTCTAAATTCCTTTTCTAACTTTAAGTCTCTTTTCTCTTGGGGCATCCACTGTCTACTGTTCTATTTTTGCAATTAATACGGTTTAATAACTCTTCTTTAACGCCAGTTATAAGTGGGCAAGTGTGTTGTTAATAGAGACAGAGAAAATATCACAAGTGGAACTATGCTAGAGCCAAGAGAGTGTAAATTTAATTTCACGCATTAGAAAATTCAAAAGAATTATGAAGATATGAAATGCGGCGTGGAGTGCATGTTTTGTTAAGGCTGTAACAAGGGCGAATGACTTTGAGCATTTGACCTCTGAGTTATAGAATAATAAACTAGCGCAATCTCTTGAATGTTTGTTGTACTTCTTCGGCGAATACTTTAAAGGCTAATCCATAATCCAAAGATTACACAGATAAGAGATGTGGCGGATGTTAAATGGCGATTGTTCCCTGCGCTCATTAAGAAATCGTACAATTTTGTACTAATCACGCTTAATATTAACATTAAAAAATATATGAGCAGTTAGGATTGCACATATTGATGTGGCCGATATTTGCATGAAAGATTTAAATGAAAAGCTACTATCGTTTACCAGCGAAATTAGATTTTGTGGAAAATAAAGCTTTCGGAAAAAAATTTTTTTTTGCCATCTAGACAGGTTAAATGCAATTTTTTTTTTCGTACGAATTAGTCACTGATATATCCTTTATTACCAAAGATTTTATTCAGAATTTTTTAGTGCGTACTTTTGCCTAACATTTCAGTTAAAGCTAGCCAATTTTGCAACATTTACCCTTGTTACACCCTTAAGGAGCTACTGTGCCTTTACTCCAAATCATTGAATTTCTAAAAAATTTCATTCACAACCTGCCACATTATTAAACAATAATAAATCAAAGAGTTTATACGTTATAATGTCTGCGTCTTTTCCTGTCTTACCTCCTACTAAACGACTGCTTTTATATTGTAACGTTCTCATCTGTACCTTTAAAACGGAGCAATTTGTATAAATACTTTTTTTATGTTATTGTTACCACATTTTCGGCTCGTTTCAACTGTAGTCAGGCACTGTAGCTTCTCTATACTTTATGGTAGAGCGCGAATGCCTGTATGACGGGCGAAGCTCACAGCGCAATCCGTTATGCGCTAGGTTTTTTATCACATCGTGATTATCACTATCCCCGTTAGACCACCGCGCGCGCACAATTTGTTACAAGCACTAACAGCCACTATAAAATAACTACGAAGCACTTATTGAGAGGTAATTTATTCACTTAATTAATTACTAGAAAAACCTTAGTCCAGCGGAGTTCTTGGGTAATTAAGAATAATTAATGGGTAACTTGAATGAGAGTAGACTATTGGGATTGAAATAGAAACGCGGATATTTGACTGGTTATATTAACTGATATATAAATCAGTCAATATAATTAGATTTTTTTTTTTATATTCGTGTTTGTTTAAAAATTCATGTACCGACATAATTATTATTATATGGCCATATGGCCATAATTATTATTATTGTAATTATTTTATGGCCGAATTAGTGTCAATCAAACTGAAAGATTCCGATGAGAAGAGATTATTGAGATTTTATAGTAAGATTGGTTTTTAAATATTTAGGCCGATTTCATCGCCTCCTTGAATGTGCCTCCTTGTATGTAACGAAATTTCTTCGGACAAAATTTAGAGCAATGCGTAACCTTCCTTTCTGCATTATAATGATGATAGCTGAGGCAAAGAAACTAAATTGTTATTACATTTTAAACGCGCCCTAAAAACGTTTATAATAGGCTAGTTTCCCTAAAAAATGTAATTAGTCCGTCTTTTAGATTATTCAAAAATAAGGAACACGTATTTTTTTATTTGTAAATTAGACCAAAAATGACAAAGATATAGCCCATTAAAGTTACGTGTGACGTCACGCCGTGCTGCATTTTTTAGCAGTGAGTGACGTCACACGTAACTTTAATGGGCTATATCTTTGTTATTTTTTGTTTAATCGAAAAAATAAAAAATACGTGTCCAATATTTTTTTTATAATCTAAAATACGGACTAAATAGAATTTCATTATTTTGACCCTGGAAACTACCCTATTGTGTACAGTTGGAGTCTTAAGTGCAGTAAGGAGTGCATAAACTTTGCCTGCCTAAGTAAACATCGCAATTATGAATTAAGCTAAAGTAGGCTTGATGTTTATTCATAGCCAGATTATCTTACAATATTAGAGAGGATAGCACTACGATAATTACACTTGATAACCGATCATTTCTAAGCTAAAATATCAGAATCGAAATAGTAGGGACCAGGGACTACCACTTGCCGTAATCCTGATACATGTCATCACTATCGCTTCATCGACATTCAGCAAGAAGTATAATAACATACTTTAAAACGCTGTTTTCTTATTTTAATGACATTGTTACAATTATTTATAAACTTGGATTGAATAAAATTAAACCGAAAAAAATTAAGCAGATAAGGACTGCTTAATTTTTTTTTGCTTTAATGTTGAAGTCTTTATTTATAAAATTACTTCTCAGAGTTACATTCTAAGACCTGTATTACGGTCTTCCCTTTACCTGACACTATTTAAATTGTGTCTGAGGAGTGTTTTAAAGACTCTTGTTCTTATAAATAACACTAAAACGGAAATTTAAATTGGGAAAGTGATTCCGGGACCACACACGGAGAATCAATTTAGAGTTCAGGAGGAAGGAATTCTATTGCGAGTTATAACTCTTTGACGGTAAACGGTAAGCCATCAGCAGTTAAACATGGAAATAACACGAAATCACTTTTCGCCTTTTAATTTCTTCAAATGTCTACAAAGGGATCTTTATAAAACGAGACTCTTGTATTGTTCTTTCTTGTGGTTGTTTGAATAAACGCGTATTTTCTTTGAGTAAAATTTTCTATCTACAGTATTAAGAGTACTTCCCCTTCAGGTGGCATTACAAAATTCCACCCTGTATACCTGTTGGTATTTATCACATACCTACTGTTACTTACATTTCTTTGTTTTTTTAAATGGCTTGCGTTTCTACAGGCCAACTTTTTTTTTTATTAAAACAGAAATATTAAAAACGTACTTGTACATTTTAGGTAAACTTTACGTTAGAAAAAAAAATCTTTTTGCGTTTATTCAGTATAATATTATTCTTAGCATTGGTGGTGAACACAAAGCTGATCATCTTGTACGAATTTGAATAAATTCGAAAACAAAAAATTGGACTTAGCTGCAAAGATAAGAAACACCATCGGTTATCCGCACAAGCACCAAAACCGAACAACAAATTTTTCTGTCGCATATTCGACGAAGGTTAGGTGTCTAGGGTTATACAAAATCTGAGTATTAAAGGTAAAATCCCGGTTTACCCGTGCATTTAATTTTGTAATTAGTGCAATACACTATTAAAATACATACCTAGTAATATCAATATAAATAATTAAAATGCACTTCACAGTTACCATAGAATTCAAGCAGGATATTGTACACTTTATCAATAATACGCATAATAATATGCCTGATACCTAATATTCTGCAAACGTGGATTATTTACCGTTCCTTATGTAGAGCAATAACATAAGTCAAGTTTAGTTTTTGCTTATTTTGTTTTTGTTAAGCCATAGCCATAATAATATTGTGGCTTAACCATTATAAATATTATAAAGTACACAAATTAACCATTTTAATAATTCTGTAATTTAGGTTTTCAGATGTCATTTCTCGTACCGTAATAGGACGCGATTAATTTATTTCTGTGTATAAATAGGGACAATTCCGGGATATATCCTACCATGTTCTTTCGATTTAAGCAGTAAAATCGGGTCTCCGAACATACAAAAAGATTTCTTTCCACCGTTTTCGGCGTATGAAACCCAAAAAAAAAATTGTCGCTCGCATTTACTGTTGTAAAGTAGCATTTTGGTAAATTACAATTATCGCGACTTAAATAATATACACACATGTGCACACATCCATTCTTTGTGACAGACCGAGATCAGCCGAGATTTAGGTACGCAGTAACCACGCAATTTTCTTCGAAACTTTTTCTTGGCGTAATATTATGTCCAAATCATTGTACTTCGTCGAATCGCTCGTAGCCCCGGCCGCTTGAGTGATCTTAAACGATCATGAAGGTTAAGCATCATAGGGCGCCTTGAATGCGTGGCTGGGGTGACTGTTTGTATGACTAACGCTAGTAGCATTTTTCCGAGCGGTTCCGTGGTTTGCAAGGTACCTACGTTAAGCTGTTCTGCCGCGCTAACAGTAAGAGCAGTAAGTCGGAAATTTAAAAGTTGAGATAATCGGGGACAAAGTTTTGGATTACATTTTTACTTACTACTTCTTTATAGCTTATAAGTTTTAGTAGGTTCTACTAAAACTTACTGCTCTTACTGTTAGCGCGGTAGTGTTGGTGCCAGCTCTCGTCGATAGATGGCAGTCGTTAAGCCAAGTCAGAGGCCTTAGGGCGGTTTGAAAAATTCTGACAGTAAGACCAGCCACTAGTCTTACAAGCCTCCACCAATCCGGACTTGCCCCCCTGGTGGAATATGGCCTATACCTTCCTCAGCGAAGAGACCCGTGCCCCTTGGTGGGGACATGATGGGTTGATGATGATTGTACTTCGTAGCGTAAATCATAGAAGCACTTGATTAACATCATAGAAGAACTAACTGCCTCGGAGAGTATAAATCTGCGGTCTAGTCGGCCGGTTGACATTACGAAAGCCTTCTTGACGAGATAATCGTGCCCATTATGGTTTTTGTGGCTTTAGAAATGCCCGTAAGTACCATAATAACATCACCTGTTATTACTTTCTTCTGGATTTGAGGCGAGTCGGCGACCGTGTCTGTTTTCACTAAAGTTTGTTCGACGATAAGAATTTTTCGAAGAAGGTATCTTATTTCTTATATATTTTAGAAAAATTTCGTCCAAACTCGGAGGTCGCAGACGGACCCTATTACTAGGACGTTTGTTTGTCTGCTTTATACATCTATATAAATAATTTGGTACCGGTCTACGATAGACTCAAACAAAATGCACATCTAATTGAAGAGTGTAAAAAATAAGTCTATCCGAGTCAACAACTTATAGGCGGAAAATTCGGATTAACGAGTATTTTCAATGTAAAAATTATCTTTCATGTCGCATTGGTGTCACGTCATCACGTGTCACAGGCAGGTGTCCATGGTGAACACTAAGGTCTAATTTGTTGAAATGAAAAAGCAAATGGATATGAAAAATACCAAAAATTAAATGCTGAACAAAAATAGACAAGACTGCAGAATAGACTATATTTTAGCCGAGCGAAGCCGGATTTTCTTATGGTAAATATTATAAAGTACATACGAGTAAATGAACCATTTTTATAATTCAAGTAATTTAAGTTTTCAGATTGTTTTTTCTCGCACCGTAATAGGACGCGATTCATTTACGTTTGTGTATAAATAGGAACATTTTCGGGATTATATATACCACTATCCTCGTAAGGCCCAATATACTAAAAAAAGTATGAAAACAATTGTTATTTTCAAGGTCGGGCCTTACGAGGCTATGTTCTTTCGATTTGATTATGAAATCAAAGGTCTAGTTTGTTGAAATGAAAAAGCAAATTAATATGAAAAATACCAAAAATTCAATGCTGAACAAAAATTTATATTGTGGTGGACACAATGAGGAATATAATTATGAGACTACATTTTAGCCGAGCGAAGCCGGGTTTACATCTAGTACATATACAAACCAACGCTTATATTATTGGCTTATTAATATATGTACTCCATTTAGACCTTTCAGGTCTGATACTCTTAAAAACAAACTCGGTACCTACGTTATTCCTCACCTTATTCTTAAATAAGTGTAGTCGGCAGCAGAGTAACCTTTGCGTTTTAGATGCAAAGTCGCCCATAACGTAACAGAGTAGAGCACACGCGTGTAAATATTTATGTGCTGTCGACAGCATCTTCCACTCAGTAAAGTGTGACAGAAGATGTTAGCTTTAAGTTGACACTACGCAGTACTGCACCTCTATACTGGATACACAAGATTTCCCTTCCTTTTATCATCAAACAAAATAGATAATTTATTCCTCGAGTTAACAACTGGCTACAGAGCGAGATGTGACCAGAAAGTTTCTAGATAATTCCCCTACGCTATGTGTTCTTGTATCAAATGATAGGTGGTTTGAAACAGAAGTAGCGCTTAGACAAACAGTGAACGCACCGGAGTGTCTGAAGTGTGCACCTAGACAAACACATATAAACTCACGCCTGTATACCGCAGGGGTACTTAGCATAGATTAGGGTTTGCCTCTTGCAAGCATCCTGAAAAACAACACCTCTTACACTTTATCAACATTCATTAGGCGTTATTTGCAGGCAAGACGGTTTCGGGCAGAGACCAGGGACTGCCACCTGCCACGATCCTGACAAATTAATTTTAATTTTATATTAATTTTTATTAAACATTTCGATAATAAACAGATAAAATATTAAAAAAAAAATATCTCACAACTCCTCTCCAATTCACTGAGAGAATACTGCATTGCACTGGGACGTATACAATTATTATTTTTTTAATTTTGCACCCGTGCTCGTCTTATTCCGTCTGTCGCTGAGCTGTTGCGTTAGCTCGTGTATTCTGAACAATTTGTTGCATTTCGTCTAACAATGGTCCAGCTGCCCAGATATAAACTGGATCTTTAGATCCTGTTTGCTACTTTGTAGTTGAGCACTCTAAGTTGTGTTCACACCATGCCATTTAGCTAAAAGGAATTTCCAGTAAACCGTAACTTGTTACGTTGTTGTTGTTGTGTTGAATACGTTAGTATTCAAGATTATAGATGAATTACTTCAATGAAACCTTAAATAAAGTTAATTAGAGACTGCTAAGCTAGGAACATAATAATCATAATCCCTTAATATTGACCAATATTGGATTGTTAGTACCCTGCCGGATGCCATGGCGACGTCACCAGCTACGTATCCAAGCAGTTTATAGAAATTCGACGTAGCCAAATCGTCGCTGTACCATACATTTTAATATTACCCGCTTGGATACGAAACTGGCGACGCGACGTCGCCATGGGCATCCCAATGAGAGATAGCCCTTATACTCCTCACGATCGATGTCTCAAAATGTTCTACCGTTGCGATACTTGCCATGTATAGAGTATACAAAATAAAAAAGCAATGGAATGGGTATGTCCAATAGATAAAGCCAAAAATAACTTTAGGGAAAACCACAGCACTGTGGTAAGCATAAACGGTATTTAGCTACACATGGTTGCTAGAATTCCGGCCGTATTTCCCAAACAATGTAGTGCGAAGTAACGATGCCATAATTTCCCATTAATTAATTAGACCTGCCCGTAAAATTTGCATAAGGGACCACTAACGAGATTAGTGAAATTTAAAAGGAGGTGGAATATAATTGAGCATTTCCTTACTGCCTAGTGGATAATTGAGATGCTTTCAAGCGTTGATGTACCTTTCTCGGTACACCAATGCTTCTACCCACCCCTCCGGAATAGAGGCGTGAGTTTATGTCATGTAGTGTATTTGAAATGACGCTAAACCTGAAAATACTCGAAGCAAAAGTTTAAGGTTATAACAAAGACATAAGCTAACTCCTGAATCCCGGATAACTTTGTAGGGGGTAATCTCCGAATCAAAAAGGTAAACGAGTACATCACTGGTATCTAGAAAGAACCTTCCCATAAGGTGAACATAGCCCAGGCCGATCCGTTAACCACGCTAACGTAATCGCGGGCACTAGTACTCCATAATAATTAACTTGAGAGCCGTTTTTTATTAAGACTGCTCGTTGGCTATCCTGTCAGCCCCTCACGATGCTATAAAAATGGTAAATGGTTCCGGGGATGGTGATCGTGCCCGTGTAAATGGCAGGGACCGGCGCCCGCGCAGATCGTGAGCGGGGCGCGTGCGCGGCCGGACACTCGGACACGGTCTCGGAAAAAGTTATGGAGGACTCTGCAGCGTAAACTAAACACCATAAAGAACGGAGGGGAGGTGAACAGGCCAGCGTGCGTGCACCTACTGTGTCGTAGGTATTAATAATAGTCATGACTTCTATACAACACAATCATTTGTACTGGTCCCGAACTAGGATACCGGCCTTTCTCCACTTGTCCGGCCCGGCAAACGTTAATTACCGGTCCGATTAAGGGCCGGTTTTTCAATAGTCAGATAAAACTTAACTGGAGAATAAAACTGATGTTGTCACTGTCTTGTCGTATGATTTAGACAGTGACAGCATTCAATTTATTCTCCAGTTAAGTTTTATCTGACTATTGAAAAATTGGCCCTTAGAAACACACAAGAATACTAGTAAGCTTCTCCACTACTCCGGCATCCAGTTTTTAACGGTCCGATAATTTGCTAGATCGGAACGGTATTTTACAATACACGTTTTTGCGCCGCGCACACAACCCGAAAATGTTCCCATACTATTTCATTTACATTAATAGAATGTGTGGAAAACGTCCCCCCCCTACCTCGAATAGAAAAACCGAGGAATTCAATTAAAGCACTGCGTCACGTCCATCTCCAATTTATAATCGCGGATGAAGTGGAGAAGCATGATCCGGCATCCGATATTTTTCTCATGACTGATTCCGGTTCCGACGCCGGACCGGAGCCGTGCAGAAAGGGCCTTACAGACATGGAAAAATAACCAGACAGAAAAAAACTAAAGGAAATCACGCCTAATGTATGGATTTTAGTTTTGGAAAACACGGCTCGGGATGTTAATAATAATTGATCATGTCCTTACACAATCAGATAACCAAATAGCATCAGAAGTTATAACATAACATAACATTTACATACATGCACATACATTGCTTCTGGCCCCACACTAGGATACCCTGTGTCGTGGGAACCAGAAACAGCGACGTCACAAACATGTAAACATCCAAGACCTGGGTTTTTTTTTTATAGAATAGGGTCGGGATATTTTTTTATGTTAAAGAGAGAATATATCTAGCTTATAACACAATTATAATATAGATTGCACCGAAGGATATGTCATATGGCAGACAGTAAAACGAAAAGAGAAAACTCAATTTACACCGTATCGTTTTCAACGCCCTAGAGTACTCCGGCCAAAAAGTAGAGGTAACATGTAGGTACATGCGCTCACGAAAATTGCGATCTGTCGAGAGATAGGCGTCTTTATTACACTCTCCACAATCTTTACCTGATGCTTGCCTGTGAAAAACCAACTCTAAGTCTCAAACATCAAGAGCTTTTTTAAAACTGCGCAAGCTTTTTTTCATTCACGTCTGTCTGTCACGCTCATCAGAAGTGACAGGCGGATTGATGCATGCGCCAAAGCAAGTGTAAACACGACGAAATGCGACGTTACTGCCGTCTCGTTGGTCCCGACTTGAAGCTAACGTGTGAAAGCTGCGCCGAATGTACGGTTTGTGTTATGAAAGTAACGCTTACGACTCACAATTATTATGCGTTAATAGAAATTGTTAAAGACGATTTGCGCCAGGTTTTATGCTGGGGCCGCACCTGCGTCTATTGTGACAAAGCTTCGCGCCACGGGCATGTCAGTCCCTACGTTCCACAGAGTACTGGCGCGAAGCTTTGTCACGATAGACGCAGGTGCGGCCTCAGCATTAGTGTTACTTAAGTAATCGTTTAATAACTTCAACACTTTTCCTGATATCAAAATAGGACTTGGGATCGTATTTTGAATACGGTACAGACTACAGTTGTATGAGCATATTTTATTCTTTGAAAACTGACACAGTTCAAGTATTACTCTGTGAAAATGTTCTAAGCCTGAGAGATGAAATTTTGTGTTGTACTTATACAATTCTCTTAGAATTTAAGTTAAATACGGGGTACCTAGGGGCTTAAGCCATATTTAACAAAGTAGTGAAAACGATCTAAGAAGTATATTCTTAAAAAAATCTACGTATAAGAACGCTGTTTTTTGGAAATGATCGTTTTATACTGTAAGTAAATAAATATATTACTAGAAGCTATTTGGTACTGTGTATATTACAAATTGGTCTATTTTACAGGAGGTATACAACATGAGTCGTCATTTGCCTCTATTTTATTTTTATTTCATTTTATTAAGGAGGAAAAACAGGATTAACAAAAATTACTTAAATATAGTAAATTACTTAGCCTAATACATTTTGTTAACTCCTAAGCATTCCTCACCGCTAGATATGAGCTTAGTAATCCTAATCAATTATAAGAGTAAAACAAATGACATGCATGGAAAGATACAACGCCACACACAATATACAGTGTGGCCCTGGATAAAGTGCAATCCCGAAAGGGGATGAAACTAGACCATGAATCATTGACTAGACAAATATTAAAAAAAAATATAAAAAATTATTGTAGGATTTATTGGTATTTTAAGATTTTCATGTTTCATTAAAAACTCTATGTACAAAAGTATTGATTTCTTCCAAAATAATGGGTCTATTTCTTTGAAATAAAAAAAAACAGTATGCCTAATACCTGGCGATGACCATGAAATAATAAATAGTCTGCAAAAAAGTAACTATCTTGGGTAAAAAAATGTATTTTTATGAAAAAAATGATTTTTTTAGACGTTTATTTTAAAAAACTTCAAATTACTAAAAAAATGTGCCCTATAACTATGTCATTTTATAGCTTACTTTTATTCTTTACCATTTTAGCTTCCAAATAAAAAAAAAAACAATGTTCTAACGAAAAAAATGGCTAGGAGTTATTTACATTTTAGTAGGTAATAAAAGTCAGACTTTAATCACAATAACTTTATTAATAAAATTATCCGTAATTTACAATTTTGCATTTTTATTTAATGCATTAAATGTTCAAAATGGCCTCCTCGATTTTGCAAGCACATTACTGCACGAATATTAATTTGGTTAGTGGCTCTGCGAATCATTCCTGGATCATTTTTAATGTCATTTGCGCACTGAATTATTCGGTCGTGCAACTGTGCCTCGGTATTTATTGGCGTGCTGTATACTCTTTGCTTCATGACACCCCATAAAAAATAATCTAGGGGTGTCAGATCAGGTGAACGCGCTGGCCAGCCTACTGGCCCTCCTCGGCCAATCCACCGGTACGGGTAATTTTCCTTCAAAAATCGCCGCACCTCCCGCCCATAATGTGCAGGACATCCATTGGAGATACATACGCCCACGCCGTCTCGTAGCCAGGGGAACATCTTCCATCAACATGGGTAAATTTTGTAGTAATTCTAAAAAACGTTCAGCATTTAGGGTTCTGGGTAAAATGACTGGACCAATTAAAATGTCGTCGATGCCCATACGTTTATTGAAAATTTTACTTGAAAAGTAGATGCCCGCTTCAATCGTGGATTTTCGTGAGACCACTGGTGCAAATTTCTGCAGTTTGTAATGCCGTCTCGGGTAAATGTCGCTTCGTCCATCCAAAAAATGCGTTTGGGAAAATTTGGGTCAGCTCTAATTTTTCTTAGAATCCACGTCGACATTACGCATCTTGGACGATTATCTACATTTTCGTGTAAATGTTGTACTCGTTGGTAATGGAAAGGATGCAATCCCTCCTTTTTCAAAATTCGCCAGACAGACGTCTTCGATATGCCATGACGCAACGCTAATCGTCTTATGCTTGTTGTAGGGTCAGCAAACAGATCGTTTAAAATGGCCTCTTCTATCGCATTGTCAATAACGACAGCTGGATGCTCACGGCGATCTCGTACCAAACCAAATCCAATGTTGGAGAGCCTCCTATGAATCTCTTGAAAATTTCGAGCTGAGGGTATGAGTCTGCCCGGGAAAGCATTTATGTATGCAGTCCGAGCGACTGTTGTGCGACCATGTGACATGCCATAATAATAATGCATGTCGGCTATTTCTCGAGGTGAGAACTCTGTCAATCGCGGCATTTCGTCAACACTTAACAGCAGAACAGGAACAGTCCAAACGTAACGAACAGTAGAAAACGTAACAGTCAACAATGTAACAAAAACTTAATAACAAATCAACGAGAACACAATGCGAGAACGAGAACAGTAGTAGCAGCGGCGAGAATATCGGAGCGACTGTGTAAGTCCTGTTTCGAACCCCCTGCCTCCCCTCCCCTCGCCTTCCCTCTACCTGAGTGTAGAACAAAAGGACTGCGACTGCCGAAGGGCACAGAGTAGGACGGAAACAATGGAAAAAACTGTCTCTACCTGCACGGTAACACGATTAGGCTCCACTTTAAAAGTTCGTAGATAGCGTGTTTTTTTAGTTAGAACATTGCTTTTTTTTTATTTGGAAGCTAAAATGGTAAAGAATAAAAGTAAGCTATAAAATTACATAGTTATAGGGCACATTTTTTTAGTAATTTGAAGTTTTTTAAAATAAACGTCTAAAAAAATCATTTTTTTCATAAAAATACATTTTTTTTACCCAAGATAGTTACTTTTTTGCAGACTATTTATTATTTCATGGTCATCGCCAGGTATTAGGCATACTGTTTTTTTTTATTTCAAAGAAATAGACCCATTATTTTGGAAGAAATCAATACTTTTGTACATAGAGTCCTTAATGAAACATGAAAATCTTAAAATACCAATAAATCCTACAATAATTTTTTATAATTTTTTTTAATATTTTTCTAGTCAATGATTAATGGTCTAGTTTCATCCCCTTTCGGGATTGCACTTTATCCAGGGCCACACTGTATATACAACAATATAAACCTCGTCACTAAAAAACAAATAAGTAGGTACGCGCTTCTTACAAACTGTGACACAAAATAAATTTGACACACAAAGGTTACAAATAGATTTAGTAGGCACTTATAGGCACTATGTTTCAAGTATACTTTACAAATTTGGCAAAAACGACAAAATCTAATATATAAAATTCTCGTGTCTCAATGTTAGTGCGCAAACTCCTCCGAAACGGCTTGACCGATTTTGATGAAACTTTATGTGTATATTCGGTAGGCCCGAGAATAGGTTGTTATCTATTTTTCATACCCCTATAATGCAAAACAACGTTTGCGGGGTCAGCTAGTAAACTATAAATTATTTAAGGACACTTTTCTCTTTCCACTTCCCTTTATTGCCTAGCATAAAGAAGATTAACAAACAACACCGCTCACTGTTCGGCTATTCATTCGTTAAGAGCTCTCATTAGAGCTTACTTATCTCCCCACTGAGATAAACCGGCTTAACTTTTTTTATTATCAGACTTATCAGCGGATATTATCGGTGAAACGTATTATCAAACTTGAAAATTTCGAAACACATTGGTCAAAAGCAAAGGCGAAGTTAGCGTAGAATTATAAACTAGTGTAGAATTTTAAGGAATACAAAAGAATACTTTTGAATTCACGTGTAGTGCAACTGTGATTATTCTAAAGCTCTATTAAAATGAAGTATAGAGGATGAAAATATCAATGGAAGAGATGGTGCCAATGTTAAATAAATGTCGTCTGCCACACAATTGTTTTTAAACAAAAATCTAAACCAAATTGTAGGAAGATAACGTACACTTTACCTGGAAAATTCTTAAGTGATGCCTACATAATTGTTCTACACCATTCAGTAGCTGTCGTAGTAAACACGAACAAACATAATTTGAGGCAATCCTACACGAGTGTTTAGGCCGAATTGTTTAATCGTTCGCAATTGTTAAATTGCCCAATTTTCGAACAAAAGGCAAGCTTCCTCATTGTAATATTTCTCGGAATCGCCGAGTAACTCGGCAGACAATGCCTAATCGACCTGCAGTTGACTAAGCACAAAGAAATCGGTCAGATTACGACCGTTACCTCCGATTAGAAACACATTCAGTTTGCTTGTTTTTGAATGAATCACGTTGAGAAGTATTTAGATGGGGATAGCGTTGGCTTTAAGATAAAGATTGTTTTATTTATCAAACATAAAATATAAGGATGAATTACTCGTAGCCCCGGCTGCCTAAGTGATCTTAAGTGATCACAAAGGTTAAGCAACATAGGGCGCGTTCAGTGCATGAATGGGTGACCGCTCTATAACGAACGCTAGTTGCATTTTTCCGACCAGTTCCGTGCTTTGCAAGGCATGTTAAGCAGTCGTTAAGCCAAGTTAGAGGCCTTGAAAACTTCTGACAGTAAGACCAGCCACTAGTCTTACAAGCCTCCACCAATCCGGACTTGGCCCCCGTGGTGAAGTATGGCCTATTATATACTTTCCTCAGGGAAGAGACCCGTGCCCCTCGGTGGGGACATGATGGGTTGATGATGATAAACATTGAAATACGTCCTGTTCATGTTTCGCCCATCGGGACTTACAAAATATTTTAGAGGGTGCACTATTGCTTGTCATCAAAATATAATCTCTAACACGTAATACTTTCCGTACATAAGTTTGTAGGAAAGTTACAAAGACAGTTTAATTTTAAACTGGACGGTTTTGAAAAAATGCAGTTTAAATTGTATTTCGTTCTGGGACAGATTTCACCTCAGACTCTATAATTTGCATTTGATTCCGTGCTTTGCAAGGCATGTTAAGCAGTCGTTAAGCCAAGTTAGAGGCCTTGAAAACTTCTGACAGTAAGACCAGCCACTAGTCTTACAAGCCTCCACCAATCCGGACTTGGCCCCCGTGGTGAAGTATGGCCTATTATATACTTTCCTCAGGGAAGAGACCCGTGCCCCTCGGTGGGGACATGATGGGTTGATGATGATAAACATTGAAATACGTCCTGTTCATGTTTCGCCCATCGGGACTTACAAAATATTTTAGAGGGTGCACTATTGCTTGTCATCAAAATATAATCTCTAACACGTAATACTTTCCGTACATAAGTTTGTAGGAAAGTTACAAAGACAGTTTAATTTTAAACTGGACGGTTTTGAAAAAATGCAGTTTAAATTGTATTTCGTTCTGGGACAGATTTCACCTCAGACTCTATAATTTGCATTTGAGGAGTATTTTTGAGGGAACACACTCGTGTTTAGATAGATAGATAGATAGATAGAATATTCCTTATTGTATGTTCACCAGGAATTACCAGGAATTTTTATAAATAACACAGACAATTTTTTACACGAACTTAATAAAAATCTGTGTTATGTTTTCAGTGTTCAAGAACATTTTTTCCATTTCTTTATTCCACTTTAACATCTAAACCCTTGATTTGTATTTGTTGCGGTTACACCGAATTGCTGATTTCCTTTCTGAATCATATCGTATTGCTGTGGTCATAGTGCCAACTCATAAAAGCGTAAAAATCTAAGATAGTTCGGAGTAAAAGTGAGATAAAAAATACCCGAAACCGTCGTGTTTGCATGGAGGTACTAATGAATGTTGATAAGGTGAAAGAGATATTTTGTCAAGGCAAGATACATTCTTTACCTAAAATATGTATGTACATACATACGCATACATAAGCTCACGCCTGTATCCCAGAGGGGTAGGCAGAGACCAAGGAGTGCCACCTGCCCGGCTTCTTTTCATCTTGCCCTTTGCTAATATTTGGTCGGCTTGGTTTGGTTTGTTTTGTTTTGTCTAAAATATATCTCTGTAATATTTGCGCTTAATTAATTTTCAAGAGGAAATTATGACATCCGCTACGCATTTTATGTTACGCATCATTGCACCATTATTATGCGACAGCGCCCATACTTGACCTTGCCTTGTTTGGATGTCGTAAGTCTGCATAGATAGCTACTATTTAGCTACTATGATACTTAGAAATGCACAATTCCTGGAAATTTCTAAACAGGATCTATGTTCTGTAAAAACGTATGTTTCTGGAGTTTTTTTTTCAGGTTTAATAAAAAAAAATTTCAGAAATCAGTATCTACCTATAGTTATGCATAATTTTATTAACTCGTGCTTAAGGTGATCTGTTAACATTGCATTATACGTTAAATAAATATTTAATATTATTATAATTAAATAATTACGGCTTTTCTGCCGTGTATCTATATCGGCAGAAAAGCTGTAATGAACATAAAAACAAATATCTAAAAATATCAACAATATAAAAAACGAATCCCACGCGAGCAAATCTGCGGACATAATAAGTCTTCCATAAATTATTATGATAGGAATGTGACACGCTTTTTGGTTACCTACTTGTGTGAATAGCGGGAAAAGTACAGCTTTGGTTAAATATAATCTGCGGGTTTTTATGTAATACGATACACAACGGACGTTTATGCGTACTCGCCTACTGTTTGCTCTGGAACATAATCTTGACTTTGAAATACAATAGGATCTTATGTGAAGTCTTAATAATAAAAACACCAAGAGAGCTGAGAAAAAAAAAGTTTTTTTTTAATATCAAACGATTAGCAAATAGGTACTGGCAGTTGAATTAATTTTCTTCAGTTTTAACTGGCAGCATTTTAGTTTTTTTTAAATTAAATTTCCCGCCGTTATGTATTTTAATTTAGATTTTTTTTTATCATTACAATAATATTTAACTCTAGACTGTATGCCAGGATTACCGTCATATTAGTTAAAGAAAAACAACTTTCATGATTTCGAAGAGGGTATGTACATACCTACCTAATTAAGTTTTATGATGGTGTTAACACTCTAAATATGATAATGTGCAAACATTCACAAGTGCATGTGTGAACATTTACAAATATTTGCTTAATCGTTCCGCCTAGTCATTGCGAGGCGACATCTTTTTTCTAATTAAAAACTTTCTCGACTCGAAGAAAGCCTTAAGACCGTTGTGTGTATAAAAGACGTCTGTTTAAATGGCTCTTAACGTTTGAAGTGTCAAGCTGTGATTTAGCCAAGCAAGCGCATGCTGGACACGCGGGCTGAGGTGTGCAAATAACTTTTTTCTATTCGACTTGTAATTGAGATATAACAATTTTAACAGACACATCCGCTTTCTCGAATCTCACTTGCGGCAATCTATTAAGCATGTACCGTGCAATTACACGGTTCTATCGATACACATTGGTCATTATCTGTGTTAATACACGCATAGATATTCACGCCCCTTGTGGTCCGATCGCTCGCTTACAAGCACGATATATTGCTAAGCGCGTGTAATCTTGATATATAAGTGCTTATATAATTTAACGCATGGTAGTAAAATCGGCTGATTACTTTAGACGCTCGTTTTGACGAAGTGAATGCTCATAGGATTATAAATCCGCCGTTGCGTGCATTTATTTTTATGTGCAATATAAGTAATAACAAATACGAAGAGAATAATATAAATAAGAAGAAACCGAAAATGATCTGCCAGGATCGTGGCCATACCCAGGACCTAGATTCTACTAATACACATAGCGATTTTAGTCGATTATTGATAAACATCAATAATTCTAGCCGTCAATGGTACGAATAACCACGTCACGTAAGCCGACCGAGTATCTGTCATCGTACTATAATGCACTAACACAATCGAGGCCCTGGTCTCAGCCTACTCCTTCGGGATTCAGGCGTGAGTTTATGGCTATGTTACAGACTCATAAATAAAAGAGTAGTACCAAGAAAGTTTATTACATTGTGTGGATGTTAATTTTATCTTCATGGAATCAACTCGGATGGAATCTAATAAAGTGGAATTTAACATCGTTTAACCAACTAATAAACATTGCTGTGAGCACCGGTAATTGTAAAAGCGCAGTCGTAACTGCCACGGTCAATGCCTAGGATGATTCTGTACGCCTACTTGATTTGCCTATAGTTTTCTCGAAAGCCCACTGCATGCAGCGGCATCCATGTTTTACGACCGGTAATTTTGTGGCAAAATAAAGATGATTTCCGCTTGAAATCGTTTAAACTTTTATGGTGTGAGATTGGATGTAATTTTCCTCTGAGTTTATCTCGCGGCACGGTCTAATCCCGACCCACTCTGTGGTCCGTCGACGGTTTTCTACTTGGCTACTGTTTCCTGGGCCCTGATTCTCTTAGTGCATTATGGTACAATGACAGATGCACGGCCGGATCACGTGTCGTCTTTTTACATACCATTGGCGCCTACAAGGTTTGATTTGTGTGCGCGCGTAAACTTGAAGCGGCAATGAAACTAAATCGCCATGTTCATGCAGTTGGTATTGTACTACAATGCATCAGCAGAATCTAGGCCCTGGTTTGGTCGCTAACAGAGTTCAGCTTAAATAGTCGTGGTAAAAGAGACTAGAGGCCGGTTTCTGAGTTGAGAATTTTCACTAAGTAAATACGTAAGTAACGCTTTGTCTCGCTTATTTCTGATGAATTCGACGAGACAACAGTCAAGAGTTACTTAAGAAAATTCTCAATTCAGAAACTTGCCCTAATTCACTAACATGTGTGTTAACCAACTACGAGAACGAAATGTCAAAATGTAACTAAGCTCAATATTTCGCAAGGGTGCGGTGCGGACTCGCTGTCACTCTATTCTGTCACACCAGTGTGACACAGAATAATATTTTTCTTCACATTCACACTATATGGTGTGACCCGGTGTGACTGGCAATAACCAATAGTATCGTTAAGATTAAGCGTCAAACTATGTACTCGTAAGAATAAACAAATAATACTTCAAAGAATGTTTACTTAGCGGAAATTCTCAATTCAGAAATTGGCCCTTAGACGGAGACGGAGTGTATTAAGGAATCGCGTTTCTTGTATAAATAGAAGAAGAAGATGAAAAACAATTTGTTACATCAACAAGACACATCACAGGAACAAAATAAACAGACAAGTAACATAATTTTTATGCAACGCAACAGACAAAGATTAAAAACTAATTATACAAAACCATGGAGGTAATGTATCTAGGTTTCCACAAAAGGCAGCTGACATCATCAACCTATGTCCCCACCGAGGGGCACGGGTCTCCTTGAGGAAGGTATAGGCCATACTTTACCACGGGGGCCTAGTCCGGATTGGCGGAGGCTTGTAAGACTAGTGGCTGGTCTTACTGTTAGAAGTTTACAAACCGCCCGCCCGCCCTAAGGCCTCTGACTTGGCTTAACGACTGCCATCTGTCGACGCAGCCGGCACCAACTGCTTAACGTGCCTTACTAAGCACGGATCCGCTCGGAATAATGCCACTAGCGTTAAACATAGACGGTCACCCATCCATGCAGTGAATGCGCCCTATGTTGCTTAACCTTAGCTTAGCTTAGCTTAGCGATTCGCGAGCTCGCAATAAGAAAAGAATTTAATAAATCAGGATAGGTATATAATTAATATGGGGGCATCGCATATCGATAATATTAAGTGACTAATTTTTGAAGCAAAAGTCATAATATGAATGCACAAGCAAAATTGGCTTTTTGAATATATGTAGGTATTATATTCTGATCCTATTTTCGACTCTATTAACGACTTTTAATTAAATTACACAACCTCTCTTTTATCATTTAACCCTCTTTTGTACAATAAACAAAGTTGACTCGGTAGCTGCTTTAATTATTTTTAGAACAGCGTGTGTGCGAAACAATGCCTGCCAGCGGTATGCGCACGAGGCGCCTTGTAATTTGCCTTTATGGCCCCATTGACTCTGTTGGATGAATGGGCCCGCCTTGCCTCGACTACATAAGGGTTAAACTGTATGCTATATTATACTCGACACCCACAATCGATCGTGTGATAAAATATATTTCAATTATTATTATTCAACGGTAGAGCTAAGAAAATTCTAATATCCAGCGGCATTCAGTGAATCAGCACTATACAAATATAAAATAATTTATAGTTGAATATAGGAGCTATATAAGGCAGCAGACAAATTCTCTACATTCTGCTGCAATACCTGACAAATATTTTTATTATCTACAATAATTATAACGTGCACAATAAGACTAAATGTATACATTGTTAAAGATGCCTGTTGTATCATACTTAAAGTATGCTTTGAGAAGCTTTAAAGAAGTCAATTTTATTGTTTATTTGATTGATTTTATAAATAGAGAGTCAATAAGTACACGATTTCGAAAGAGATATAAGAAAGTGCGTGCCAGTCATTTCTTAACAGACGAATAATTAATACCTTTTCACTGACGATTCATTGAACGACCGCTCATATCTGTCTAAGAAAGAAAATACAGAAACAAGTGTATAATTAAAAAGCATTCAGGTCTGATTAATGGCTGTTTAACGACCGCGATCCTCGCCTTTCAATCCTCTAGTGGCGATGGCGGTTTAAAACTACGGGCGCATCTTTCTTCTGATTTCAATTGTTGACCTGGATTCACTGTTCCACCATTTAGAAAAAAAAACATCCAAAAATAGCGCTACATTAGAAGTCAAATGGGTGGAATGCGAGCGTAGCTCTTATAGTACATTGGTTTACTGTTTTTTTTTTATGGAATGTAGGCCGAGACGAGATCCCAATAGTGCTGCGCTGACCGTATGCCAATTGTCGAAGGAGCAATGAATTTGTCAGACAAAGCATCCCATCAGTCTGTGCCAACCTGAAACAAAAGTAACATTAAACCATGAAAAAACACTTACATACGTCATGAAACTCGTGTATTTGCCTTGTTAAGTTCCCTACATAAGTATTTAAAAATTCTCTGACTCTTTTATTTTGAAGCAGGTCAAAGCGGATGTTCGGTACGCCAAAGCCTCAATTTAACTTTTATGACCTCAAAATCCCTCGTTTACTTTGTTTGTTTTTGGTCCACTGCACGATAATGTACAATACGAACGTGAAAGGTTATGAAAATTACATTCATCAGCGCGTTGTTAGGGTACGAAGCGACAGGCGCCACTCAAACAATCTACGCATGATACTAATCTCGACGGAAGATGCCTATTACACCAGCAAATATAGTATTAAATCATGAACAGATCTAGCATTAATCAATGAAAGTACATCACTCCTTCCGTCCATTGTTTGGGGGTAATGCGACCGCGCCATTGTCTTTTTTCGGCGCGCATTCCTAATTCGAATTTGATTTAACACTGGCCATATTTTGTAAATTGAACGCGTCTGTTCTATTTTCTAAGTAGATTTTGGGTCGTTAGCCCACTAGTGACTACGAAACATACCTGAGTTTATCTTGTCTATACGTAGTTATCTGTGATCGTAAAAATAATCACACCATTGCAACACCTCTTGTTCGGAAAGCAGGAAATAGTCATAGGTACGGTGAAATATTTATAAAACACACACCATTATGTCTGTAAACAATGCTTACAGTTTAAAGCAGTATTATTTTCAACGAAATCGCTAATGTTTGACATTAGGTAGTTTGACAACTTTCTTTGGGAGAGTCTGTTTGATATCTAAGGGAAACTAGCTGGTGCCCGCGACTTTATCTGCGCAGGATTACCAGGGTATCGAGATCTTTGTCTATCTGTACTCAAAGTTTCATGTAAATCCGGTTAACCGTGATTGAGTAATAAACTTCCAAACATCTTCACAAACTTTCACATTTTATTAATAGTAAGTGGGATAGGATTATTGTGGACCTTGGTGTACGAAACCTTAAAAAGGATCCTGCGTCGGCAGTTCTTCTCTAACTCTATGCTGATCCGATAGTAAGCCCTGAGATCAAAGCGAAACCTCGCTCAATTGCTCCCGGCAAATAAACAAAACTTTCAAAATGTCTCGTTTTAATAAATTTTGTTTTCCGTTTAAATTTTGCTAATGTGTAATTTCTGTTTATTTTCAGGTAAGAATCGAAGTTCAACTACCTCTTCATTTGCCGTATACACTGGTGAATGTACATAGGTATGATTTTCGACTTTACAATGAAAAACCTTTTAGGGGCTTTATGGACCGAAGTAACTTCCCCGTAAAACTTATCTTCGGATCCATCAGATACATACGAGGTTGGTATTACAACATCAACAATGCAAGCATTGGAATAAAACATGCGTTGTATCACGGAGTCGCTATGAAATAAAATTAAACAGAAAGACTTTTTAGATTATATAGAGGATTATCATTTTATATAGAGAATCTGCAGTAACAATGAATAGAATATTTTATGGTATTTTTAGCAAAAATTGTCGATACCGGAGTCTCAATTATATCAGTACCTTAGATAGCATTTGCGCCAAAAACGCCCTTTTATGGACGTTATGACATCTGCAAAAATGGGTCGACGCAAATGTGGCTCTAGTAGCACTTGTTCCATTCCAACTTTAACTCGTATTGAAGGGTATTACATTTATTTTGTATGATCAGAGATGACCTGAGGAATATACTTGCTTAATGAGACCTTACAAAAAAATTATGCCTTCGATAAATTAATTTCACTAATCATAATCTTCATTTCGCAATCCACAAATATACAGAGTTAAGTGTTAATTATTTCACGAAAGATTCATTGTTTTTTTCCAATTTTAAGTCCTCTTTACGAGAAAGCGTTCTCGGTGATTCAGTGAGATGTTTTCCTCTGCCTATATGTAATGAAGTTATTGCCTATAATGGGTTAGTTGCCCTAAAAAATGTAATTAGTTCGTCTTTTAGATTATTCAAAAATAAAGGAAACGTATTTTTTTATTTGTAAATTAGACCAAAAATGACAAAGATATAGCCCATTAAAGTTACGTGTGACGTCACGCCCGTGCTGCATTTTTTAGCACGGAGTGACGTCACACGTTACTTTAATGGGCTATTATCTTTGTTATTTTTTGTTTAATCGAAAAAAGAAATAATACGTGTCCAATATTTTTTTATAATCTAAAATACGGACTAAATAGAATTTAATTATTTTGACCCTGGAAACTACCCTATTATGCAGTATCGAAACTATCCAAAACTTCTGCCGCGTTCATATTGAAGCACCTCTGATCGGATCGCATTGCTGAGACGGGATTCGTGTCGCCTGCGATTGACGGGGCATCAGATATCGATTCGATGCGATATCTATCACTTATCCACACTCGTATGATACAGGAGAAATCTACCTAGTACGGCACTGAGCGTATTTGTGTTAGCTTATATTTAGACGTTCCACAGCAAGGTATATGCCTTCCTCAGGGTTAGGAAGAGACAAAATGAGATATTAGAGAGGATTTAATCACCAAGTGACGACCTCTGTGGCGCAGCGCATCTGCCTACCATGCGAGAGGTCCTGGGTTCGAATCCTGACTGGGGACAAAAAAAAAAGAAACCCAGACCTTGGTTGTTTACGTATTTTTGACGTCGCTGCTTCTGGTTCCCACGACACAGGGTATCCTAGTGTGGGGCCAGAAACAATGTATGTGCTTGTATGTAAAAAGTCCGGGTGGACAACAGGGTTATATGGAATGAACATTTTAAACGCTAAGTTTTGTAATCACTTCAAATAATCTGGTTTCCTAACGTCTTTTCTTCGCAGTACGTAAATATAAACATAAAAATTTACATACAAGCACATACATTGCTTCTGGCCCCACACTAGGATACCCTGTGTCCTAGGAACCAGAAACAGTGACATCACAAACATGTAAACATCCAAGACCTGGGATATGTTTTTGGACCCAGCCGGGGTTTGAACCCAGGACCTCTCGCATTGTGGAAAGATGCACTAACCGCTGCGCCACAGAGGTCGTCATCGTGTGATCAGAATCTGATGTTTGCGATGTATTCGATGTTAGCGAGTGGTTATGGTTGGCTGAAAAAATATATTCGTAATCAAGGTTTGTTTTTATCTAAAAGAACAACTATAAACTATCGTATAGAATAGAATCAATCTGAAATTTCAAAAGGAAAAGGAGATAGATAGGTAGATAATTCGAATATTCTTTATTGCATGTATACCAGGAACAATCTCTTCTCAGTCTTTATGGTGTGGAGATATACATTACTCAGTTTTACTTTTTATTATGGTAGAATAATCCTACCGACGATATCTCCGAATTAAAGAAAATATATCCGAGAATTGCTAATGCAATGTACAGTACGAAGGACAATAGCGGATCTTTCTAGAATGACTATTCTAGTTCATAAACTATCAGAATCTAAAGTAAAACTAGCTAATCAAAACATAAGCCATCTATTGAATTAGCTTTCCCGACCTCATATTTAAGCTTCTTGGACTGGCCTGTCAAGATCCTGTCCGATATAAACATTTGATGGCAAAGTCACGTTTTAAATATCACCATTCATAGAGCAGATGCAGTTTATCTTCCGATATCAGCAATAGGTAGGCTGATCCTAATTATCCAATTTATATTAGTGACATAAAAATGTTTATACCTATCGCATCCGGGCGCTTATCTATCGAGCACATCGGTTTTCTCTTACATTTCAAGAAATACGTTTCTACTGAGAAATCTAAGCCATCATAAAATGCAGCATTTGTAATTCTACGTTGAAATCTGAATGAGTTGCTCTTAAATTTTACGACCCCTAAGTATTGAACTTATAATAAATACTAGGCTCACCATGCCGCTGCTCTCCCATGAAATAGTTTTTCGCACAGAGCGCATGATCATTTGCTCATAAAAGTACACAAGACGGACGCAATTAAGGAAATGCCGATTACTATATCTCTTAACCAACCGGGGGATAAGAAACCGACTGCAGATTTCCCTCAAAAGGAAATTGCAGAGGTAACACACGTAAAAGTCACAACATTAGCGGCTGCGCTTAGAGGTTGACCGCAAGATTCTTTCGCATGCGGTCGAATTGAGGTTTTGATATGGAAAGTCTGATGAAAGTCCATCGTACATTACACGGCAGACAAACAGCAGCCAGTACTTAATGTCACATCTGAGGCATTTTAGGACTCGAATCAAGCTATTTTGTGCCATAGAGCGTATACAAATGGCGACATTTAGCATTCATTCGATTCTGAATCAGCACTTTCCAGTAGTGGAATAACTGCACTCCGTAGGGAATAAAATATTAAGTGAGTGCGTTGCGTAGGGTTTATAATGTTATCGCTAGTAAACGCCTATATTACATTTCGAGCACGTACGGATTGCATCCTTTGCAAGAACTAACGGGCTGTGTTTATAGGGCACGACCGAGGCGTCAATAGGACCACTTGTATTCGTATTTGGGTCGATATTTGGACCCTTTCACTCATTGTGTTCCGCAAGCCGCTTCGATGGTTCTCGATGATTTGCGATTGTATTTTCTGTATCATCATCTCCACGATTTATTTACATTGGTACGCCTTGACACCGTTTTTGGCGTCTCTATTTTATTGGTCGAAGCATTCATTCGTACGTCCGTATCCGAGAAGTTTACTAAATCTTCAGAAACGAGAATCAGTAGTGTGAACAACGCGGTGTCATTCTGACGTGCACAAAGCTCACTTCTCTGAAAAAACGCCCGTGGCTTGTATGACAGTAATTCAGAAGTTATTATCACGATATTCAACGCGGAATTTCCTGATAATCAACGTGACACAACTTCCTCCAGATCCGGTAATGTGTGTGCGATATAAAAAACCTTGGGTTCATTAGGATGTTGCTATTAGATAAGTTAACTGGATAAATTATCTTTCTTCCTCCTCTGGGTTTACTGCGCACTATGCAATTACTTAATAGGACTTTTTTTGCAAAATTGCATAGGTTTTAATTTACTAAAATTAAATTATTTTTCAAACTTTAGGGATAGGGATGATACGCGATAGGGATGTCAAGGTAGTAAACCCCCATCGCTTATTTCTTACACAACATGAATTCAAAAAGTCATCAGCTAAGGTCGATAAGTTACTTAGATCTTAAATCAATAGCTACAAATAATAGACAGTCATCGAAACTTGTGGCCTATTTATGCGCACCAAATCCTGGTGGAATTCTCGCATGTGATATTAGGAATTTCGAGTGTTATCAGTTTCAGGAAGATTTTGTAGTACGTGAATCATAGAATATCATATTATTATGATCCATACACCAACTTATCTGGCATGTAATAGCAGCGGTGCTAATCAAATCGGCCTAGGTAATCAGATCGGCTTGCTCGATACAATTTTCTATTAATTTTCGTCAAGTTCCCATGGAGTCAATTACGCGAGTGCCCGCTGCGACATCGATACATAAATTGAATCTCCACGATTCGATTCGACCGATCACTGTAATTACTTGCAACATCGTCGTGCAGTTAATTCTACGACTTCCGACGATTACCCCTTGAGCCTGCTTTATTATTATTCAGAATAGATTTTATTTCAGACATTCTTATCGTACGAGGTCTGATTATAGGATATCTATTAGGTCAGTTATAGCAACCAATTTTCAAATCTTTGTAAGAGCAATTAACAGCGCCGCAGCGTCTGAAATTGTCAATTTGTAATTGGCACCCGTAATAATAATAACTTCCGCACAACGCAATCATTTGATCTGGTCCTAATTAAGACGTTAATTATTCTATTATATATATCTTAATTAATATTAGTATTATTTTCTCTTTGTCAGATAAGACTTATGCCGTGTAGTGCAACGTAAATTTTGACGATTTTGCCCCTTCCGCAAAACTTGGATTTGATCACGAATCTGAAATCGTCTTACAGATCACGGAACATCACTGAAACAAAGCGCGTGCGAAATTCAATATTAACTTGGAAGCTCTGAAAGAAAATATTTTAAATAGGTACTCGTGTTTGTAGCGTCACTGTAACGTGGAAGCTATAGTATATTTGGAAAATCTTTATTGTTATTACGAAGGAAAATACGCAAAAGAAGGTGTTGCATTAGACACACCATTAAAAGATCGGATACCCACCCATCCACTATCGCTTGCACCTCTGGAGCGAAAACGAGAGCGCGTCCTACAACCACTGGGAGATGCTTAGTCCTAGTTTTGCCCTAGGTCCTTGATGAGGGATAGCATAAAGTGATGTTTTTTTTATTATATAATATTATCTTTAATATAATAACTCGTTACGGCATTCCACGGATGAGCCTCGCGTGGCACCAGCAATCGCGCGAATCAATCGAAGCGCAGACGTCCAATTAGGGCCGTCACAGACTCCGCGGCGCAGGCGCAGGCGCAATCGTCGCATCTAGCACGTCCAACTGGCCTAGCATGCACCCGAAGCTCTTGCTTAATCCAATGATATATTAAGCGCCATCTCGCTCCTCGGAGATTGCAAGAGTGAGACGGAGTTTTCTATGTCGCTGTTTCTACGGCGTGCTAGGCAGTCAACGGCATTTCTTCGTGCGCCATTACACGCTCCCATCGCGAGTGTTACACAAATGATAAATAACCCCCGCGGTAGGAAGTGCCAAGCGTAAGAGCAGACGTTGAATCTGTAGATGTTCACTGAAGTTTTCCGCTTACAATGATCAGTTTTTGGTTCATTAAAGTATGTTCGCAATAGCGCGACTGTACCAGGTGGTACAGACAGATGTCTTGGGAACCTTTTTGACTAAATTCGGCGTAGAAAAATAAAAAAAAGTATTGTAGCGATGGTTGGGCGAGAATATTCTAGCTTTACATGAATTTAAAATTAGAAAAGAGTTTTGCTAATTTTTATTGAAATTGTACAGTAAATTCTATACATTTGTGAATAACAAAGAATAACTGACTGGCATTAACCGGAATAGAACATCATTTTTCAATTTTTTTTTTTTTATAGCGAGTAGATAGTCCTCAGCTATAGAAGCATCTGCGGGTTTCGATATATAAATAAAATGTAAGAGATTGACTAAAAGGAGTGACCTCGTACCTTTGGTACGTACTAAGTCCGAGATATGAGGCTGAATGCGGAAACACAGGTCAAAGTAAACTATGGGGAAGCAGGCGCAGTAAACATCTGTGTGTGAACGTAACTTTCGCGACTAGCCAATGTAAAGGCTACCATTCACGGATTTCGCGAGCCCATCCGCCGGATTTGTCGCTGGCGACAAGTCCGCAGACAAATCTGCGTGTGAATGTGTTGGTTCTCGGTTCGGTGCGCGGCTCGCGGCTCGGCGCGGCGCTCGCCGTCTGAGATAAAGTAGTAAGCAGCTCGGAGCTCGTGTAGTGTGTGGACGATGACGGATTTGTTCACGAATGGGTACGGCTCGGGGCTCGGCTCGCGGTGCGTGAAGTGAATGGTGGGCTTAAGTCGTTTGACAGCAAACGTGACGCCGGGCAGATATAGAGACGAAAGCCTCCGGCTATCGTGATCGGTCGTCCCTACAATCACGCGCGGCCATTAGCGACCCAGCTAATAGAGATATAAATTACGAGAAGTTAATTAAAACTACGCCTTAGCCTGGGGAGTGTCTCGGTGGCTTGTGAAAGAAAAATCAGGATCTATTCCCGTCTCTGGACGCTCTTATGTCTGCAGTAGGTATTTGTGCTACTAGTGCTTTTTAAATTTATATATGGAATAGCTGTCCCGGCAAACGTTGTTTCGCCATATAATTTTTTTTCACTTAGGACTATGAAAAATTTAAAACAACCTATTCTTAAACCTACTGAATACACATGATAATATGAAAATTTCACACCGTGACACGAAAATTTTATAAATTAGAAGATTAATCTCTAGTTTGTCCTGGGGAACTGATATTTTCAAACGAACCAACAAAGATTTGGTTGCTTCAATTATTTACCTCAAAAGTTAAAAGAATGATTTATCTAGCAGCCTTATTCACAAACACACGTACACGATTATGTAAAACACTCAATAAACGACGAATTAATAATCTGTTGTACCTATAGCGTTTCCCTTGACATAGACTATTTATGTGGCTATGTGTGTGTCTTATGTAAATAAATGAATGATCTATCTATTTATCTTTTACGGAGTGTTTTAAGGAATCGTGTTTTTATAAATAAAACCGTATATATGTATAATTTATACTGAGACAATTTTCGGAGCCTTAGAACTTAAAAGTTTGAAAAAAAGTGTCACTGAACGCCGTCCAAACAATCTATTTCAAACAAAAATATTACAGCTCATAAAGATCGTCACACGTCTGATAAGGCCTATTCTCTATTTAATACAACAGTGTATTAGTGACCAGCTGTGGAAAGT
The DNA here is from genome assembly GCA_947310845.1 of Yponomeuta plumbellus. Classification (NCBI taxonomy): domain Eukaryota; kingdom Metazoa; phylum Arthropoda; class Insecta; order Lepidoptera; family Yponomeutidae; genus Yponomeuta; species Yponomeuta plumbellus. Next base: position 7,902,426 of record OX371209.1, on the reverse strand, counting down.
AAAAGGCTGATGATGATGAATAGAGACATAAATAAGGTAGAGTTAATTAAAATGCTTATCTGGCTGCGCGACACGCCCGCGGCTAGACGGGAGCCGGACAGTACGCGGCGTTTAGAAAATTAAACGATTTATCGATGGGAAAATACTATCCAATCTCCTCTTTAACGGCTAAAATATCGATTTTTAGTGTTAATAGTAATTGCTCATTTAAATTATCGCACTTTTTGGCACACGAAAAGATCAAATAATTCTTAAAATACCTGCTTAGTGGAAGTAAAGTGTATTAGTGTACTATTTGCTCATGAGCAAAACTCTTAATTCGATTTCCGCGCGACTGAAAACAATTTTTGGCTGTTATAGTTTTGTTTGTTAGAAAACTCGCGATTCCTAAAGCAAACACTGAAGACTCGCTCTTTTTTAAGAAAGAAGAGACAGATCTTACGCTGCGGAACTTGATGTTGCCGCGATGTCATGGGAGTATGCCACCAAACAGCTAGCGCACCTATGCACTCGCTACTTTCTTTCCGCGGTCGCCTGTTATAACCGTCGGACTTCTTTAAAACTTAAGAAGAGCAAATGTCTGCTCTTCTTTGATTTCAAGGACTTTTGATGTAATTTTACAGTTTAAAACTTCGTAATAAACCATTTTCTTGAGTTTTAAAGCAGTCCAATTTACGTCGTAGCAGGAAGACAAAAATCTGCACGCTTGGGCTCCATACAAATCGCGATGCTTGCTTGATCTAGCTAGATTCACGTCCGTTTATATGTCATTAGGTGCATTTGCCCCAACAATTTCCCACGCCGTTTTGTAGCTATGCCCGGCACGAAAGTACATTTTTCACCGCGTAATCCTGAAGCTGTGAAACTTCGTAATAAACCATTTTCTTGAGTTTTAAAGAAGTCCAATTTACGTCGTAGCAGGAAGAAAAAAGTCTGCACGCTTGGGCTCCATACAAATCGCGATGCTTGCTTGATCTAGCTAGATTCACGTCCGTTTATATGTCATTAGGTGCATTTGCCCCAACAACTTCCCACGCCGTTTTGTAGCTATGCCCGGCACGAAAGTACATTTTTCACCGCGTAATCCTGAAGCTGAGGTCGGTTTGAATGCGCAACGTCGCATGCTATCCACAGTCGTGCGGCTGACGGAGTCACTGATGCATGCTCATGCATTAAGTAACACTATTACGACCTACATACTGAAATATTTACTTTAGATGAACACACGGCTGTAACAAGGGGGGTTCCCAAAACCAGGATTTGCCACCTTTCGCTTCAACAAAGTAAAAAAATAGCTTCATATAAGCTCGATTTCAGGCCCGTTTCATCTTGCTCTTTGTTAATACGTCGGTCAAAAGGTGTCGACTTTTCTATTTACTAAAAAAGTTTATTTTCTGGAAAGTGATTCATTTTCTGTGCAATGTTCCGTAGAGTCCTACCCTGCTTGCTTACGTCCACCAGTTATAATAATACCTGAGATGGGTAACAGAAGATAAATAGATCTAAGCACAGCAAAAGTTTAGCAGAAGACGATGCAACTTACCTATCCATCATCCTCATCAACCCATTGTGTCCCCACCGAGGGGCACAGGTCTCTTCCCTGAGGAAGGTATAGGCCATACTACCACGAGGGTCTAGTCCGGATTGGTGGAGGTAAGACTAGTGGCTGGTCTTACTATCAGAAGTTTTTAAGCAGCCCTAAGGCTTGGCTTAACGACTGCCATCTATTGACGGCAGCCAGCACCAACTGCTTAGCGTGCCTTGCGAAGCACGGAACCACTCGGAAAAATGCCACTCACCTATTACTGAGTTGAAATAAAGTAATTGGTACTTACACACTGGTAACGATTCCAGGATAACTAAAATGTGAGGCTTGTGTTCTCTCACCACAAACTACTGCAAATAGCAAAAAATCCGTTCAGACGATTAAGTCATTTGCTTGTGTGTCTGAGACAGCATAAAGATACAGCTAATTACCGTATTCAGTCTACTGTTGTTTACAGTATGCACCATCACTGATGCAACAGAGGTGAAAGGAGCAAGGATCGGTGTTGCACAGTTGCGCAAGCGTCGACGACGTGCAATAATTAATGATGGGTATCGCGGGCCAGCAATTGACTTGTAAATTTCGATTGTCCGCTCGTATATTTAGGCGTAGGACTTTCTATTCACGATCGGGGAATACCTCGTTGAATTTGAGTACCAACTCTTCACGAATGCAAGTGCTCTTTACAAAGGTACGCGTGTATTAGGGGTCTTTTGATTGGGTGGAGTTCAAATCGGAACTATGAAATATGTACATATTTAGACACTTTGAAGTACGTAACAGAAAACCCACACAGAGATTTCGGTCTGATAATTGTAAAAGAATCCCAATTCGTTGAAGTCTACTTTTGTTGTTTAATCATTTTAATATGGGTTCATTTTTGACTCCACAATTTTGTGAATATGAATTAGTATTTACGACGTGACCAAGAATAAGATGATTGAAACGTAGACCATAAAAAGTACAAAAACCTGCCGTTATGAATATGTGACAAGGATATTACTTCTCTCCGTGAGTGACCTGAGCTTTGCATTGATTGGCAAGTATTTATAGGCTGACAACCACTATTGATTGCATACGGTCCACTTTTACAACCCATGCACTTAGTGCTTTGGCTCGAGCCCATAAATCATCCTTTCCCGAAGAGGAAAAGTACAGTGAGATGGATGATATAGTATCGATGACAGGGCACCGGTCTGATGGAGTGATGCGTCGCGCGCGACGACAGTTTGCAATTAGTTACGGGCAAAGCTTGACGGGAGGCGAATGACAGCTGCAGATCTATGATAGCAGACTGCAGAAGCCTAAGCTCGTGGAAGATAACAGAAGCAGCGGTCGGCATCTTCTCTTCTATATTAATAATTTCGTTCGGGTCTACGGTAGACTCGAACGATATGCGCACCAAATGAAAGAGCGTAAAAAAATAGTTGATCTGAGTCTACAACATATGGGCGGAAAATTCGTATTATCGAGCAGCATCAATATAATTTTTTTTTTTATTATTATTATTAATAATAAAAAAAAAAAAAAAAAAAATTATATTGATGCTGCTCGATATATGGCAACCAAGAATATAAAAATTATTAAATTCAACAATGGCGTTGCTAAGTAAACATGTCAATGTCATCATTGTTGTGTTAGTGTCACAAGTTTTCATTGTGAACAGTTATGGCCGGTTTACATTATTTTAGTGTTTAGGAGAGTGCTATAATACAATTAGAGAGGCAAGTGCATTAGTACATTACTAGACGTTCGAGTGAACGTTTATATTTCTTCCAGTAGAGTGGCACTTCGTCGACGTCGCGAAATATGCGCTATCCTACTCAAAATACTATGAGTTTTAATGGAACACATAAGTAAGTTTGATAATTCGAGTTATTGAAAACAACACGCACCCGTCACGGGTCACTTGCGCACTCTCCTAAAGTTCTCACTAAATTTTTAGTTTATACACAGATAAGTAACGAGGATAGTAATGCGCTCAGGTGTTACTGGATAGAACAATAGAAACCAATTCTATTTTGATTCTAATTGAAAGGCAACTAGAACCGTACTATACCGTAAAACGTACTAAAGCAAGTGGCGCTTACACGTTTCTACAAAAGCACTCTCCTTAAGAAAGAAAGAAATAAAGAAAGAAAGAAAGAGAGAAAATTTATTTATTTGATACTCAAAACAAAACAAAAAAACACACACACACACACAGAGTGCGTAAATAATAAAAAAATAACACAGAAAGCATAAAAAACGTAAAAATTAATAAACTGTACAACATGAAAATAATAATAAAATACATTAAAGGTTGAGCCCCCAAAATGGGCCCGATTCAGCTAATGTTGCAACAGAGTGTAAAGTAAAGCACTCTCCTAAACACTAAGATAATCTAAATCGGCCCTTTGATCTAATTTGTTAACTCCATGGTGTGTGGAATACCGTGGCATCCAAGAAGGTTATTATAATCTGTGCCAACTGAGAAGGTGTAGTAAGTAATCTGTGGTGTTTTTCATTGGCGGGAAGACAATAATTGACATTGAGTTTTGGAAGGGTCTGAAAAATAATTGAAAAAGGAAATCAAAGTCATAAATTGATCTTTATTGTTTTGCTTAGTTATAGGTATGTACCAATAAACTTATTGAAATGAAAAAGCCACTAGATAAGAAAAATACCAAAAATTAAAATGATGAACAAAAACATGTGGTCAATACAAAACTAAAAGCTGTAAAGCCAAAGAGGGGGAGCTGTTTTTAGTTGATTAGCCAAGTGGATTCTACGTCTCATTGAATACGTCATTAGATTCACTACCTGTTAAGTTTATGAAGGAAGCTCATTTAGTTAGTAATTTGTGATGAGGTACCCATGACAAAGTTATGATAAGTATCCGATTTTCGCCTTGCATTCCTTCGTGAGTAGACAGAACATGTCCAAAAGAGCAAGATTGGCTATCCGTAATAGTGTGCTGGTTCCAATACTGATGTAAGCATGGTAGCGAGATTTGGGTATGGCAGAAGTCAGAAGAATCATGAAAGTAGGATTAGTGCAGTACAAATGAGATCCTTAAGAAATATGTGTGGTGTTACTTTGAATGACAGAATACGCAATAGTGATCAGAGACCGAGGATGTAGAGAAAGAGGATGTAGTGAGTGACTAGAATTGAAAAAAAGGAATGTTGCGCTGGTTTGGAGATGTGGAGAGGATGAACGAAGAAAGACTGACAAAGCAAATATATCGGGCGAATGTGAGTGGAAGGGCCGGTAAGGGACGCCCCAGTTGGACATACTTCGACCAAATAGGCGTGTATTAGCAAAGGGCAAGATTAAAAGTACCCGAAACCGATGTGGGTACATGCAACGACTAATGGATGTCGATGAAGCGAAAGTGATTTGTCAGGATAGTGGCAGGTGACAGTCCGTGGTCTCTGCCTACCCCTCTGGGATACAGGTGTGAGCTTATGTATCTGAATGTATTAAGATATTTATATCTACTGGTGGTTGATAAATACAGAGGCGTCACCATATAAAAAAACATAGTGGAATATTATTTTGCGTCTACATTTTACCCGAGCGAAGCCGGGTTTTCGTCTAGTAAATAATGTTTTCAGCCTATAAGCGTCCACGGCGCGGCACAAGCCTAGCTCCTCTCAGATAGTGAGTATGGGTTGTAGAATCACGCACTACCACAGCGAATTGATGACTTTAAGCGCTTTGATTGCTTCAGAGCATAATCATATCTACAGCCTGCCGATACCCGCTGCTGGATTCTTTATGGATCTGCCAGTCATTACTGGTCTATTTAACTCGAGCTGACAGATTAAAGTATCTAGTGCTGAATGTAAAAAAGGAATTCGGTACAATTTTTAGTTACTTATAGAAATTGTTCAGGAATCGAGTCTCACAGTTCTACTGAGCTTTTTCCGAACTTTAAAGACAATTTTTTTCTGATTCAATTAGAAATGTATAGTTTTATATTTTTTCCAATACTTGTATTGTAGTGTAAGACAATATTACTTGCCAAATTTTGCAGTTTTAGGGAATATAGACTTGAGTAAAATGTTTTAATTTTAACTCGATAACTCTATGCGTCTCCGAGATAAATGGTATTGACTGACAGACGGATGGACGGACGAACAAGAAAGGTTTCTTCCACGTTTTTTCTTTTAGAGAAAGAAGAATGGTACGAAACTGAAGAAGCCTTACAGGTAAAACGGTAGAGTGGTGAGAAGAGTTAAATCTCTATTCCGAATAGTAGCCTTCTGAAATATTTAGTATCAAAACTATCTTACAATACTCATAGGTTTGTTTCGTCCGGCTCATGTTACTTGCTTACGACATGTTTGGTTAGAGTCATTGATTGTGGGTACACACCCACAATCAACAAGGGCTTTGGCACTTTCACTTACTGATCAACTCGTTCAAATTATTATCTAGACTAGAAGTATGGGTGTGTTAGTATCAACGCTCAAAATAGCAAAGCATGACTTTATTTATTGCCAATTAATATACGCCCCATAATCGCTCGTAGCCTGGAGAATCGCTCGTAGCCTGGGCTGCCTGAGTCATCTTAAACGGTCACTAAGGTTAAGCAACATACGGCGCGTTCAGTCCATGGATGGGTCACTGTCTATGACTAACGCTAGTGGCATTTTTTCGAGCGGTTCCGTGCTTTGCAAGGCACGTTAAGCAATTTTTGGTGCCGGCTCCCGTCGATAGATGGCAGTCGTTAAGCCAAGTCAGAGGACATAGGGCGGCTTGAGAACTTCTGACAGTAAGACCAGCCATTAGTCTTACAAGCCTCCACCAATCCGGACTTGGCCCCCGTGGTGGAGTAGATATGGCCTATACCTTCCTCAGGGAAGAGACCCGTGTTCCTCGGTGGGGACATAATGTGTTGATGATGCCCCATTCTGTAATTCTTCTTTATAGAACAAAATTTGTTGAATGTGAGAATCGAATAAATTCCTCAAAATAAGTTCCGTTAGGTATAATTGTAACTTATCAATTGCCGAAACAGCCGCCCAGCCATTATCTTCAATCAAGTCAATGTAAAACTAATTAAAGTGCAGTTTCTAATGGCGGATCGTGCATCGGGCCGCGCTGGGTAATGGATGAGCTTGCACAATCGTGATTGAATAGTAAGTTTACTTTTTAAAGCGAATATTGAATAGTCATAGGCTCTCTCGGCCGTGAATAGATGAGAGTGTATTTCTTTGAAGCAAAAAGATCCCAATTCAGTGCACTATTGTGGAGACGTCAGCCAATGTGAAAGTGAGAGAGTTTTTTTGCTTTTCAAAATCGCGGGGTCGCGCGGGTTACTTGTCAAAATTACCGCTTTTCCAATGGGAATTCTGACTTTGACGCTGATGAATTGACGTCTTGTCTTCGTCGTTCATTTGGCTATTCATTGTGTCATGTTGGTAATAGTATTCTATTTAGGTAGTAGTCGGTAGGGTCGATCGCTCGAAAGCGGAAGAGTCTGATGCGCGCGGGGTCGACAGCACTACCCGAAATAGAATAAAGCAGCGATGTTTGTACGTAAAGACGTTTAATTATAGAACTTGCCATACGCTTTCCATCCTAGATACTCGTAGCTGTGATGCAATATGGAAAAAGAGATACAGTGAAGTTTGTGTGTGTGTTTTTGTATCTTGTGGAAAGATGAAAAGGAGCTTGATTAGATCCGATAGTAATTCTGCCAGTTTAGCCTATATTTGCGATGATCCGATGGTTGGGCGATACCTTTGAATTGATGGAATATCTGTGGATGCAGATGGCAAGAGACCGTGGACATGGTAGATATTTGGGGGAAAAGTCCTGTCCCCAGCAGTGTGACAGAGGTAGGCTGATGATGATGATGATGATCTTATACTTACAGAGTGTACCAAATATGCACATATACCTGAAAATTAGGTTTCACAGAGTAATTCAAACAACATTACACATGGTGAAAAGTTTGAAATTGCGGTCTTTTCCGTAGACTTTAAAATCATTTTTTGCTCTTGTGAATTTGTCACCATATTAGAGTTGTAAGTATAGACGAGTAAATCTCCATTTTAGAGATATGCTTATGGAGATTTCTGTGAATTACTCCAGAAATACAGCACTGTAAGCTAGTATCCGAGGATTTGAAGCCAAGCAAAAGCTTTGACACTTCAATCATAGCGTAGCCAATATGCCAGTCTTCGGGTAGCACTTTGCACTGGGTGGATTGTCTCGTGCCACAAATGTTCAGCAGATGTTGCTCGCGGTCCAAATACGGACTAAAATAACTCTTTGGCGCTACAGATACGACGTAATTACCTCTAAGAGGGCGCCTTAAATGGACATAGCAGCAGATAGTGTTGTTTAGTAGGCGTTGTATAGTTACGTCCACTTAGAGATAAAGAACACTTTACACAAAAAAAGAAATTATGTACCTCCTAAAGATTCAGATACGTACCTACTTAGTAAAATATTGCCTACAAATAGACAACATGAAAGGTAAGTTACGACATTACTTTATTATCGGACGAAATCGTGATCAATTTTACGTAATAAAATGAGTCGTCAAAGTGTAGGTAACTCGATTTTTGTGCTTTGTCAGGGCTCAGCGAGCAAGTACCGGCTGCCACTTTCTATAACCGTAATAGACTATTGACAAATCGGCCAACAATGCCACTGAAATGAAAGCAAAAGTTCCAATACAGTTTTTTGGTTTCTTTTAGTAGGGAGCAAGCAATATTTAACTTAAGGTTGACTAGTTCGTCATTTTCCGTTAATGTTACGATCGATCTTAAAATTAACCGCGATTGACGTCCGATATATCGCCAGGGCTGTGGTTAAAATGTTGATGGAGTAGATGATAAAACAAAATTCGTCGCGGATAAAAGAAAGAACTGTCCTAATGAAAGAACTTACCAGAAAATTCTTTCTTGCACACCATTAAAGTATTTTTTTAAATCTTAATGTACTTTTGTAGTGTAGACGTACTGATTAGTAGATACTTATTACAATTCTTGAACTAAAACTTTCGTAAGCAGTGGACACATTGTAAAAAGCCCCGGATTAACTTATTCAGTCCGACCACGTTTCGCTCCCAATCGCAGAGCTTAAAGAGCGAAACCTGGTCGGACTCTCGATAAAAATCAAGTAAGTTAATCTGGGCCATATTTTACAATATTGACAATTCTATTAATTTTCCCATCAATAAAATAGATACAAACTTGTAAGTAGTTTAATTTTCGTATGTCAAGCTAACGGAAATATTTTTACCAAATATTAGTTACGTGAGCCAGTTTCAGAGTATAAGCTTCCTGAATATCGATAAAGCGGCGTGTCGTGCGGCGGGACCGTGCCAGGCCCCCGAATTCACGAGCACGCTGAAAAGGGCCTTAAAAATATTCAATGGCAAGATCCTCTGCATAGAACGGCGACACTAATACTTGATACAAAATAGATATGTACTGTAGCGACACATCTTTACATGTAGCTGACCGGCGCTAATGTCAACCGCGTGATTTTTAAATCGTAAAATATATTTTGAGAGAAATTTGTTATCATTGCTTTCATACAATATTTAGTAGTTTAGTTGTGATAGTACAAAATAGGTTCGTAAATATTCTTGATTACCGATCCTTGATTAAACATATACGTTTACATACAGACATATACATTGCTTCCACAGACTAGAATGCCCTGTGTCATGGGAATCAGAAACAGCGACATCACAAACATCCAAGACCTGGGTTTGTTTTTTTTGTCCCCAGCTGGGATTCAAACCGGAGACCTCTCGCATGGTAGGCAGATGCTCTAGCCACTGCGCCACAGAGGTCGTCGTCGTCGTGAATGAAAATTCAAGCTTAGAAACCACGATTTTATACAGACTTATAAAACGTCAAACAAATTCGAAGTCTTTTCATTTTTTGTTAAAGCAGTTTGATTTTTGATAGGATAAAGCTCGTTGCGTTGTTTTAGGAATCAGTGGTGAATTGACTAGAAATCAGATAGTATGTTAAGAACATAAAATACAAAGGTGCAACCGTGATTCAAATAGGGTCGAGACACATCTTTGTTTTGGGCTATATGTAGAGTAAGTTCGAATAGTGTTTCGGGTTTGTTTCGTGAGTAAAACCTTTCACATGAAACATCATGGGGTTGGGTTCGGCATGGCATTGAATATTATATTATTTATTCCACGAAACTGTGCCCTCAAATGGTACAAACAAATTATATTTTTAGTAAGTAATCTACATTTGACTTAAGGTTTAAGCAGAGACTAATATTTTGGGTTTTTGTTATAGCTATTAATTAAGAAATTAAACCAGATGTCCCGCCCATGTCTACGTCTTCCAACTTGATCTCCTATCGAATTACGATGTCATTTTTTAATTTATATACAGACACATACATTGCTTCTAGGTCCACACTTGTATGCTCCGTGTCGTGGGAACCCGAAACAGCGACATCACAAACAGGGAAACGTCGAAGACCTGGTTTTTTCCCCAGCCGGGGTTCGAATCCGAGACCTCTCGCATGGTAGGCAGGTGCGTTAACCGCTGCGCCTCAGAGGTCGTCAGAGATGGTAGCGATAGAGTCGGTGCCCATAATGTATTGTGCTAGTCCTGTATTTATACAATACCAATGAGGTCTTATACGTTTACATAATTTCTCTCTTTTTAGTCTGTAGTGTTTTAAAGTCGGTTTTTATTTGTTCTGTAAACCTTCCCACTGAATCACTAATACTATTGGTACAAACAAGCACAGCCGAAATTAACAAAGATACTACCTGCGGCAACATTTTGATAATGGAATAGGTAATTAAATAATTCCAAAAAGACAAAGAGTTTTCAGTGAATTGTATACTGAAAACTCTTTGTCTTTTACGCTGAAAACCCGCATTTTCGAAGAACCTAATTTTATTTTAAGAGTCATAGATAGAACCACTAACGTGTAACAACATTTAAGGTAACATGAATATTATTGAATAATCTGCCTGCAAAATCGATACAACGAGTAAACGGTTACGACTGGCAACCAAGCAAGCAAGAAACAAAACTAAGATAGGGTTATCAGAATCGTGGCAAACCCATGTCTCTGCATATCTCTTCAGGGCCTCGATTCTGCTAGGGCATTATAGTTCAATTACAGTTACATAGTCTGGTTACGTGACATGTTTTAATTCTATTGACGCCAGGAATTGATGATCATACACGAGCGCGCGATGACTTGAAGCGGCAATGAAATTATTTCCATGCGTCCATGCATCTGTCATTGTATTACAATGCATTAGCAGAATCTAGACCTATAATACAGACACGAGTTTATGTTACTTAATGTACGGAAAATAAATAAAATGGATGTACAAATGTACGAGTCCAGCTAAGTCGAACTCGCTTGAGCTTTCAACCGCGATCTCATGAAAACTAAACAGAAAATAAATCAAACAAGTAGCTTCATTTAACTTCAATCCTAGCCAATTTTATTTCACTAGATTAATTTCATTTCACTTCAAGACAGTAGGCATAATACTGGCCAGATCTGACCTCATGACTTACACATCCGTTGCCCGTAGACCACAGCACCGTCTAATGGTTTATTTTACCGTCGTTCACATCGACACATAAAACTCGATTCAAAATTATGTGACACGGAACCTCTTTGAAGCGTCGCCGACGGCGCATCCTGCATAGGTGGATTGGTGTAGAAAAACTTGCCACCACTCGATTCGTTTAGGATAAATTGTCGCCGTGTGACGCTGATTAGAGGTCGTCGCATAACTTGACTGGTTCTTGCCAATAGGATGAAGTTAAGTATCGTACTTCTGTCGTCAGCGTTCGTCGAAACTACGATTGTTAAATGTGGAATTTTCACTAAGGTACATAATTTACTAAGTGTTTTACGGCCGATTTCTGAAAAGAGAATTTACACAAAGTAAATACTTAAGTAACATGCTGTCACTCTCGCTCTTTTCTAAATAAATTTGACGAGACAGCTCTAGAATTAAGTAATGACTTAGCGAAATTCTCAATTCAGAAATCGGCCGTTAGTATTATCTTAGATGAGACAAGATTTTAATAAATATTAATTTAAAATCTGCGTTCAGTATACGTAGATGCGATATCAAGTTGGATTATAATCTCAAAATAATAATCATACATAACATAATCTGAAAATATTATTTTAGTCCAAGAATATTTTGATATTATGTTGTCGTCATAATGTTGGGGAAACCTTAGTATCTGAAGAGTTCATATACTACATCAGCGCTTAAAATAGCTCATTCGCGGTGGACACGGGTGATGAATAAGCCATACTCTCTCTCTCTCTCTCTCTCTCTAAGAGAAGACCTGTGCCACACAGTAGGACGTATATAGACTACATTATTATACTTTCGATTTTTTTTCGCAGTCATACAAGTTTACAGTACAGTCCTTTGCAAATATCGATAATAGCTTACGTCCCATTTGTATGACATGAATGAGCCATAAAAGTGTTGGCAGCGGCAGCCTTGCGGCGCGTTTTTATCGCACCTTATTACTCTATTGACACCGTGTAGCTAATGGTTTTATTCCGATTCCAGAGGACCGGTACAGGATTGTGGGAGTACAAGATATTAAGGTTGAGACGAGATTCTAAAGCTGTCAAACAGGAGACGAGATTTTTATGTTACATATACAGAACTAGAATATAGTAGAGTTAAGAATCTCCAGAATGTTTTACGAAAAAATAGGGAGAAAAGTGGCGGTATGAATGCCAGTTTTCTGATGTAGACAGTGAAATAATAATTTTGCTGCCAAAATTAAATATAATAAAATAAATATATCTAAGAAGCTCATGACCTATGAGTGCAACCAACACCAGCTATGTCAAAACAATGATACCACTGTTTTTGGTACGCCTGTACATTTATAAAAAATATATTTAACCTACAATCTATGAAGTACCATTAACTAGCTCGTGGTCGAATGTATTCTAGGAATGCACTCTAACCTCGTCGTCGCTTACGATTATCGACACCCTTTTTTTTTTTTTGTTAGGCATATTTTTGGTTGCTCTCTCTTCTCTTTTTCTGTGTCTGTATATTCTCGTAATTTTCGTAGATTTATTCTTTGTTACACATAATATTTCACTTCACCACTGTATACTGTCTATTGATTTTATTTTGTGTATTAAACATTATTTGGTTTTTTATGCCTTCCGGCACTGCCTTTGGCAGGCCGGCCTGGCTGTGTCACCATGTAATGTTGGAAAGATTGTTACTGGGAGTTTATTGAAACAGCCGTCTAAATGGAGTAACGTTGTGTATTGTACTGTCGAGAAGAGAGCATGTTACATACTTATATAACATAACATAACATTTACATACATGCACATACATTGCTTCTGGCCCCACACTAGGATACCCTGTGTCGTGGGAACCAGAAACAGCGACGTCACAAACATGTAAACATCCAAGACCTGGGTTTCTTTTTTTTTGTGCCCAGCCGGGATTCGAACCCGGGACCTCTCGCATGGTACGCAGATGCGCTAACCACTACGCCACAGAGGTCGTCCATGACTATCAATGACTATCAATGTGTGGCTGAGGTGTCACCACACTGCACCCTGACAAAAAGATTCTTTCCTCTATTACATAGTCGTTGTAAAGTTGCCACTAATGGAACAGTCTATAGAGTGCGTGCAATTAAATTAAAGGTATGATGTGCTATCAACCTTTAGGTAAAACAAAATGTAACAACAGCAAGCTGCTGTTGACTAGGTGACTAAAGGAAAATGTAAAGGTGAACTGTCGACTGGACTTTCTGATTATAGCTCGAGACTTAATTAGCTCTCTGAATCGAATCGAATCGATACAGCGATGTCATGAGTTGTAGCTTGATACAAGTCGAGTGCTAATTACTGTGGGATTTAGTACTTGTTTGATTATCCGACAGTGAGATTTACCCTGCATAATGTTGATTAGACTTATGACTGGACGAGTGATTACGTGGAAACCTCTCGATGATTGTTCTCATGATAATTAAGAAAGTAATAATCATCATTAATTGCACTCGTTAGTTTTGTGCTAAACTAATAACTACAGTTTTAAGTTAATTCATCGTTAGTGGTTGGTTGGTTCCAGTCGTAAAAAAAATCTTTACAGTAAAATATTCTCACTGTTCGTGTAGAAATCAGATAGATCTGAGGATTTCGATATACCTTGTATAACACAAAATGTTCCAATAAATAACGGTATTTTAGAGAGAGCAAAGGAGATGCCGGAAACTACCAATTGGAAAGGAACCCGAATCAGCACAAAGCGATCATGTAATTATTTTACACTTTCCAATTAAATAGAAGCGTGAAAATCGATGATTGTTCTCGGCGCTTCCGTTCGATCGGACAGTATCTCGATTCGTTCTGCATCGGTAGCCATTGCTACCGGTTGCGGCTCGACTCTGCTTAAGGTCCTTCCACATTACCGGACCGGGTATGGTGAACTGTCTTTACCAAAGTAATTTGCAGTAAACTCAGTTTATTTTTTGGATTGTAATTATTATAACTTAATACCACTCGCTAACTGTGACGACAAACTTCGTGAGAAAACCTGAATGTCTAAGGTGTTGGTATACCTTAGCGCTTGAAGTTACCTATTCACGGTGGGTACGAATCTTATAAAGATAGTATGGGCTTCATTAGCATCCGTGTATTTATCACACCCTTATACTTTACATTGTAAAATGGCGCAATCGAGTTTTCAATTTGCATCTAATGAGATAATTTCTGCAGCGTCCAGTGGCACCTACACTCACAATTAAATATGAAAAGACTACAAGACGCTACAGTACTTGGAACATTGTTTAGATGGAGTAGGCTCACCCAGCACCATTGGTCAAATAATAATCTACAAACTTTATTTTATTGAGTTGCCTAAGACAATATGGAAGCACCTTTATGAATTCGACTTACCAACTCGTTTGTGAACAATAGCCCGGTGGCAAGTCATGCGAGCGAAGATATTTTGTTAGCATTCTACATGTCAATGGCGGAATTATTATCATTACATCGTCATCAATTACGTCACAGCTTATCTTCGTCTACAACCGTATTGTGATTTTGTGTTTGTGAAAACCCGTGGAGATGTCAACGAAGAACCTTGCTATTTGGAAGAGCTCTCCACTCTCTACTGGAATTAGCGACAGTCAAAACAAAAGAAAATTACCCACACTTTTCGTCAATCATCAGGCCATGACTTTCGCCAATCTCAGTTCGGGTCTACACTAGGTTAACGGTGAAATCACAGACTTTCGGCCGTCAGTGCGCAGGTCCACAATTTCTTTTCAGTAATTTCTCTGACGTCTAGATTTTTTGCTTGGCTGGAAACAGAGCACGACCGGTAACGTTCGGCCTAGCACTTTGCTATCATCACAGTTGTGTTTTGGTTCTTGAGACTATGGTGGTAAGAATGAGGAGTTTTCCTAGGGCGACTGTTCACTGTGCGGTACCGTTCGCTCGCGCCCGATCGCTGCACCCGCGCCGATTAGCCGGCGTCGAATGACCGGAACGTACAATAATGAGTTCATGAATATCTTCGCAATTATCTACCGCAGCACTTGCCGGAACCTCGTTTACATTATATCCTCTGCAGCTGAAGTCAGCTAGCGAGTTAACTGTACTGGAGTCAATGTTACTCGTATTTTATGAAGTTTTAAGTGAGGCGAAGCATTTAGAGCATGAGGAGGAGAACGGATGATGAGCAGCGTATGGACATGAATGTAAATGTGAAGTATTGTTTGTAGAGCGCGCCCGCATTGTCTCTATATTGATCTGAAAGTTGTGCTAAATGTGGTGCTAAATTCTAAGATAGTTACTATGCAGGACGGTAGAGTTAATGTTAATTTTATATCATCATCAACCCATTATGTCCCCACCGAGGGGCACTGGTCTCTTTCCTGAGGAAGGTATAGGTCATAAGACTAGTCAAGACTAGTGGCTGGTCTTGCTGTCAGAAGTTTTCAAGCCGCCCTAAGGCCATCTGACTTGGCTTAACGACTGTCATCTATCGATGGCAGCCGGCAGCAACTGCTTAACGTGCCTTGCGTAGCACGGAACCGCTCGGGAAATGCCACTAGCGTTAGTCATAGAACGGTCACCCATACATGGACTGAACGTGCCCTATGTTGCTTAACCTTCATGATCGCTTAAGATCACTCAGGCAGCCAGAGCTATGAGCGATTCTCGTAGTGTAATTTTATATTTATAAATCTGAATTTATCGAATATTGAGTCCTGAGTTGATAATTTTACAAAAAATATCCTTTTTGTATAATTTTTCAGATTTCTAAAAGAAACGCATTGTAAGTATTTATGTAGTCAAAGAAGCTTTTATCTAAAGGAGCGTCAGTCAGCACAAAGCTTACTTCGCTCATTGACTATTATGTTGAAAATTTCCAAAAAGTAAAAGTTATAACTATGATTGTTAAGAGGCTGAGACGGTTTTGATTTAGGTATCTTTCGTACATAAAATAAATAGGTAAATTACTGTGTAGGATGCGCTTGATTAATATCGGCTTCTCGATAGAAACCTCTTTGCCCGAGGTGATTACTCGGACGTGGTCATAAATTTATTGGTAACATTTAACTCAAGCTATGTGGCTGTGGCTAGCTCGTCAGGTCATATATATCATTACAATCTCATCCCACGCCTATGTATCTGTTTTTGGACTAGCCCGACTTAAGGCGACTTGCACTAAGTCACTAGACAGCTAAGAAAATATATAATTAACACAGTGTCAGTCATACAATTTATCCGTCGATAGCTCTACAGATGTTATGATGCAAGTCAATTTCTGATGGATCCACTGGATAAAATTTACCCCGGATTAAACGGATAGATAATAAATACTGTTAGATAAAAAAACAAACATTTACATACAGGCACATACACTGCTTGTGGACCCACACTAGGATACCCTGTGTAGTGGGAACCAGAAACAGCGACATCACAAACATGTAAGCATCCAAGACCTGGGGTTTTTTTTTGTCCGGGCCGGGATTCGAACCCGGGACCTGTCGCATGGTAGGCAGATGCGCTAACCGCAATAATGTTAAATAATAAGATATGGTAGATAATGTTAAAGGTTGAGGACTTTTTTATTTACATAATTTTATTAAGTTTAAGTTTTACGCGCTCTGTAAATTTCGCCTCCGGTGAATCACTGCTCTAAATACAAAATTAAATAAAAATTATATGAGGTTTTTTTCGTCTATTTTTTATTTAAAAATATTGTGTGTGTGCATAAAGTACTATTAAAGTAAAAATTGAATAAACATTCGTAAACGGTTTGTCGTCCGTGCATGATGTATGTATGTATTATTATATCCCCACATATAACAGGCAGGGCTTAAGTGACTTACGCTGGAAGTTATGATTGATTAATCAAATGAACTAACGAAAATTCGCATTACCGTACTTTGAATATGACTTGATTACTTCGCGTGACAAATATGAACACGTCATGTTTCATGTTGCTTGAATATATTTGCGAGAATATTGCGTATATTCAGGCAGGTAGAAGAATCTAGCCCATAAGGGTTACCAACATTTTGGGATGAAAGTAGTGCTAATCTATATAAATAAAATTCAAAGTCCTGACTGACTCACTCACTCATCAACGCCCAGCCCAAGCCGTTGGACCTAGGAAGCTGAAATTTTGCACAGAGGGTCTACATAATAATGTAGGCTAGGAATAAGATTTTTTAAGAATAAGAATAGGGTTTTTTGAAATTCAACCCCTAAGGGGGCGAAAAGGGTTGCCAAGATTTGTATGGGCGGTATAAAGAATGTTGTCTAATTTTCTTGAAACTTAAAATAAATACTCTTCAATACAATTGGTTGAACACGTGTTTCGCCGTTTTCCTAAATTTAACCCTTAAGAGAGTGAACGGGGTTGCAAAATTTTGAACTAAAGTCCACGCGGACGAAGTCGCGGGCGAAAGCTAGTGTAATATAAAAAAACAATACCTACCTATAGCTGCTCAATGAGTTACTCTTATTCAATATTGATACGAGTTCAGGTTATCTTGGTTTCTGGACATTTTGCCATCTCAAAAGCAAGCCACTTCGTTCTATCCTCGGCTATCCTCATCAAACCACTACCAGTTGTCTGTGGCAGATCATCCGAGAGTATTATGGGACTTAAATAAGATCAAGATTATTATGTTGTGTATAATATGTAGAGAGTTAGACTAATTAGTTGCTGGGGACAAAAAATAAATAAACCCAGGTCTTGGATGTTTACATGTTTGTGACGTCGCTGTTTCTGGTTCCCACGACACAGGGTATCCTAGTGTGGGGCAAGAAGCAATGTATGTACCTGTATGTAAATGTTATGTTATATAATTTTTATCGGCTGTGTCTTCCTTAGATAACAAATAAATAATATTTTTGTTTATTACATAGCATTAGCATTTATTGTGCAATCCTCTAATTCCCTTTTCTTTGTACCTACTGTAAACAAACGATCTGTTATGGAAAGGATTTAAAGAGCCATACGAAACGGACATAACCATGATTTATTGGTTTAGTTAATGAATTATCCTTAAGGAAAAACTAATGGTTTATCAAGTAATTGTACCACAACTAGCGGCTATTTGTTACACCAAATTATGTTGACCATACCATACAATCCAACGCAAATTAACGCAAAACATTAGTCGTCAAGTTTCTCAGCTACACTTTCATAGTTCTCTCTGAATAGAACAAAAATCATAGATATTTAGAGTATGATAATTATATTATTATTGTCTTTAGTTATGTAACGATTTGGTGTGTAGGTACTGTGAAGCTACAAGAACTTTGTAAATAAATAAACATTATAAACGTTATAATGATGCAGGCTATTAAACATAAAACATAAACAGGCACATACATTGCTTCTGGCCCCACACTAGGATACCCTGTGTCGTGGGAACCAGAAACAGCGACGTCACAAACATGTAAACATCCAAGACCTGGAGTTTTTTTTCTTTTTTTCTTCAGCTGGGGATCGAACCCGGGACCTCTCGCATGGTAAGCAGATGCGCTAACCACTACGCCAGAGGTATTCCTCCCACTATAGAGCAAAGGCCTTCTCTCAGAGAGAGTGAGAGAGAGAGAGAGAGAGAGTGAGAGAGAGAGTATTGGCTTAATCATTGATTGGCGATTTCAAGGGCTGACGTATGTAAACACTTCGAACACTCAGATTTCCTCACAATGTCAACATTCTCCTACAGCTCCGCTACCACTACGCTTGGACTTTTGAACGTTAGATAATTCCTTGCCAATTGCAAACCGACGTTTGTAGCTATCTCTCAAAGATAGATGGATAGATCAAAGAAAGCTAGTTTTTCAGTCCAGCTGATCCGGAGCATTTGCAGATAACACCACATCTTGAAAGCCGTGAGTCTAAACTGCTAAAGTGTCTAGAGTGCATTTTTTTTTAAATAAAAGTGTTATATCCTATGCTAATTGTTTGGATCAGGTCAGTCTATCCTATCACGTATTTCACCTGCTGTGAGCTTGGCAGAGGTGTCTTATTAAGTATGTGTTTGGCATCGAGTTAGCGTCTCGGTAATATACGTGTGATTCCCTTCACCTCGACACTCGTGAAGACTGAGAATGGGTTTACACATTCTTAGTGGCCAATCACAGTAGAATCTTCCTATTTAATTTTGTCGAGTCAAAGTCGTGAGAGCCGCAACTTGCGCCTGACATAGATTGAAGTGTTATTACTTTTATACCATAAATATTTTATTATTGTAGAGTACTATACGGAGTGTCCCAAAAATGACACGTCACAGTGACACCGGAGGTAGACCTGCTCAAAAGGCATCGAACCAACCTAACATGACCTCAGTAAAAGTTGCACGGTTTTTGAGATATGGCCAATTTAAACTTGTTCTAAATTTACACTTTTTTTGAGTGCATGGGTGTATAGGATGATGTGCTGTCGACTGCACATCGCATTGTCATATTAAATAATAAATTGTAGTACTACAAAACAGGTTCCTAGTGGTCGGCTGACAGAACCGTTTCCCCACTCATGATTGTCATTTTGTTTGTCTTCGTCTACCTATCGTCAGTCCGCCTCGCTAAGTGCCCTGCCTGTCCACTTGCATTTTATAGCCTGTCCGGTTATGTCCTTTTAAATGTGTCGTGTGATAATAAAGCCGCTATAATTTCCCCAATGCTTTTGACTGGCCTCTTTTTTGATTGGCCTCTTTTTTGATACTCGATCTACTAACATCATGCCCAGAATTGCAAGTCATAGCTCTCTATGTTACTTGTTACTAAGACTTAATGCATAGTCTCATTAACGTAACCTGGGGCCTTGTGCATATTGGATCAAAATGCTAGTTTAACAATGTTACTTTAATAAATACCTGTAATACCTTTTAATACCTGTGTAATTTCCTTTTTTAATACAATAAAGTGTTCTCTCTCTATCTATCTATGTAATGTCTTTTGTCTTTTAAGGCGCTGAATTTGAAATACATTTTCGAAACTCGGTAAATCGAGAAAAAAATTGGCTGTCTTATTGGTCTAGCCGTTAAGGCGCTTAGCTACCAAGACAGGTCGTGGGTTCGAATCCCAATGGGGGCCGCCATACATTAGTACAAATGACCTCTGAAATTGCCCTTGCCTGGTTGCCATAGCACAGGGTATCCTAGTTTGGGACCAGGTCAAGTGATTTTGTTGTATGTAAGTTATTGTTCTTCTTGTTATTACTTACTGCGATGGCTCAGCGACCCGAAGTGGATCTTGGCCTCCGATACAAGAAGTCGCCACTTGTCTCTGTCCTGCGCGGTCTCCTGCCAGTCGCCGGCCTGGAGCTCGCGCAGGTCCTTGGCTATTTCGTCCCTCCAACGATGTCTGGGGCGGCCTACCGGTCTTTGGCCGCTTGGAAGCCCCGAGTACGCTCTTCCACTCTTTCCACGTGACCAAGCCAACGGATTCGGTGGGCGAGGCTTGGACACTCACACTGAAGGAGGAAAACAAATTACTGGTTGCCGAGAGGAACATCTTGAGGAAGTTTCTGGGTCCAACGAGGAGGGAAGATGGTAGTTGGAGAGTTAGAAAGAACCAGGAAATCGAAGACCTTATTTCCGAACCCAACATCACCGTTGGCTTCTTGTTATTATTATTTATTATTTCTTTTTCTTTTTCTGCAGGTAAGCATCTTCACTAAGTAACCCTGGCTTGACCTCCGATCTCTACGAGTGCACGCACGTAATGTATATTTACTGGTTAGTAAAAATAACGTTGACTAAACAGGTAGGTACTACAGCAAAATAATTTGGTGCGAATATGGCACTACAACCGATAGACACATTTTCTGTTAGCGCATAAGCAAGCCATTGTTGTCCCAAGTCCGCAAGTACGCTGTTCTTTCTTCGGCCGCGCTACTGACAGCTCTCTGCTTGTTGGTAAACACTCTCAAACTTCCCGGCCCGTGGTGGCATGTTCCCACGTGTAATCTGGCAGGGCAACGTGTTAATCACGTCGGGACAGCGCCGCCGGTCAGAGGTGAGCCGCGGACGTGCGGACAGGGCCGGTGGAGGCACTCTCCGAAGAGTGCAGACGAAGGTACAAGCGGGGCCAAAAGTGGATTGTTATGTCTTTTAAGACATAAGATAAGAATATTCTTTATTGCACACAAGAAACCAGAGACTGGGGGCCGCCAAACATTTTGTACAAATGGTCTCAGTCTAGGTTTTCTTAAATGTTTGTAATGCCCTTGCCTGGATAACAAAGCACAGGGTGTCTTAGTTTGGGACCAATTCAAGTGATTGTCTTGTGTTATTTATTTTATTTATTGAAAGAGCTAAGATGCTAAGCTGAAAAACAGCCACAGTAGTAAGAATAAAAAGCAACAAACAGAATAATTAGCAATATGTTAGCACGTTTTTGTTTGATTACAAAAAGTAGGCAGCAAAAGTAACACTTGTTAGTTCGCTGTTTCATTAGGCGGTAGGCCTGTTTTTGGTAATAATGTGGCAGCCTATTTATGTATGTACATCCCACTTGACACAGGCCTTCTTACATAGAAAGAGGATTTGCTCACACGGTGTTGGTAACTGGCTGCAGTGCGAACTTTTTATATTTTATTAATTTGTGACATCATTCTATTTTGATGTGTTCCTTTTTTCCCGTCAGTTGTGTTTGAAGCCTAATCCGTCTACTCGTATCTATCGAAATTATGCTTTATTTTTATTAAATTACCATATTTAACCCGTCCACCACTAGCTATCACACGGATTGGCAATTTAAAGCTCTGCGGTGTGTGGTAAGCTATGCCATGCCACTGCTATGATTTTATTATAATTTATTTTAACCTCTTCAGTCCTGACCTTGAAAACGACAATGGTTTTCAATTGTTATTTTCTAGGTCAGGACTGAGAAAATTAAAGTAAAAAGCAACGGGTATCTCTTAGAATTACATTTGCGGATTAGGGATAGGGATTAATTTCGTAAAGTTACTAACTATATTGTAATGATCTTTCTAACTGACTGTCCGCAGAATGGTCGGTATGCGTCGGTACGAAGAAAAGGTTTTTACTAGACTTTATGATGTCGAGACGATTCCGGATGTGTTTCTTCCCGTTTACGATTTGTAGACGATTACTTTCATAGTGCAGCGAGACGTCAGTGCGTAAATCAATCGCATTACCATTGCATTACGATTGCCGCTGTAAATCGTATGTTTTATGACTGAGTACCGTACGCAACTTTTCCTTTCACCATTTTTCGTTGAATCAACTTGAGCACTCAATCTAAATTGAAACGTGGCAGGTCATTTGAATAATTCGACACGTGTGTAAATTAAACTGCTATACTTAATGCTCAAATCGCGCGGAATTTATCGCTGTCGTGGAATTCCAGAACAGTACGAAAACTCTTATCGGCTTGTTGAACGATAAAACTGATTGAAATAACGAATTAATTAAAATTATTGGATCAATAAAACACGGTAATTTCTTCCAAAGACGTCCGTTACAGTCTTTATTAATTAGTCCTCAATTGGCCTACATTATTATTGAGCAAAGTAAGGAACGGCGCAATAAATTAAGCTCTTTTTCGCGCAGCAATTTATAAAACTTTCGAATGTTATTTTAAACTGTATCTTCGCATCGTTCATCATAAATCATGCCACTTAACATGTTCACTGCTTGCTGTAAATACTGGCCTTCCTAGTTGCGTTCTGAGCACTGATATCTCTTACGAGCGTTACTTTTTAATACGCGATTCCTAAAGTATGTCAATACTTTATTGTATACCTACAACAATATAAGCTATATTCTAGAACATTTGAATTTGATATACTCAAGCTTAAAACCATGTAATTAGGTATATTAAATGAAATTTTAATTTTTCTATTGATAGAACTCGTAAATCCCCTATTTTATGAAGTCCCAAGAACATAAATTTCATTCATTTCGTTTATTTCAAATATTTAGTTCTATTGTATTGTATAAATAACATATTTTTACATGTAGGTAAACCTACACTTAAATACATTTGTAACTTGTATAATGTTACATAGATAGTTACATATCTTTTTTCGCAGCCGTATTAAAAGGCTTCTGTTTGATGTTATAATCTATTTGTGGGCTCGTAATTCGTTATGAGGAAATAGATATATTTATTAACTAATTAAATTGAGTGGACACGATTTCGTGCAAATGGAAATTATAGCCGTATCAATTAACTTTTGACACTAGGCGCGCTTTAAGAATCCTGTCGTTAACAAGGGGAAATGATAAAAACGCGGACGACTTTACATACTTTATGTATCAAAAATCTGTATCCGGTTGTGATTAATAACGCATACATAAAGTCGACCGGCCGTCTAAAATAAAAAAATACAAGTAGACAATGCATCTCGGATCAAAATTAAATTATTACAGATTTATGAAAACATGACTCAAAATATTCTTCAAATGCAGTTTAAATTGTTTTACAATTTAATAGTTATCATCATTATCAACCCATTATGTCTCCACCGAGGGGCACGGGTCTCTTCCCTGAGGAAGGTATAGGCCATACTCCACCACGGGGGCCAGGTTCGGATTGGTGGAGGCTTGTAAGACTAGTGGCTGGTCTTACTGTCAGAAGTTTTCAAGCCGCCCTAAGGTCTCTGAAAGTAATAGTGTTTTTAAAAATAATACTATTATAATTTAACGTTTGTTTATCTTATAAAACATAGTTAACGCAAAACTATGTTTTATATGGGATTTGTCCAATATATTTTCGGAAAACCGACAATTAGGTTTCGCAATTTCGAAGCCTTCTTGATACTCGTACTTAGTAAAATTGTTCGTATCGACGAGGAGAACCCTTCATTTTTAGGATTCTGTATTGAATGTCAAAGGGATTTCTGTTACGCCTTGTATAGGCTTCAATAATTTACGCCTGAGCCGAGTGACGTATTTGACGCGTTTTAATTAATCGTCTGTTTAAGAACGCAATGAGCATGCCACATCGATTAACGTCAGACTTGGGGCACAGAATGTAAAGAAATACTGAGTGCTTTCTCAACAGAAGGTGTCAAATTATTCTCATGGTGAAAGTTTTAACGATTAGTGACTTAATATAAAAAAAATAGATTAAATAGATCACCTATCAATGTTTTTATTGATGTTTCAATTCCGGACGTTACTCATATTGAAAAGTTAATTAAAAACATTAATAGGTGATTTCTTTCAAAATCCTAAAGCTTGCTAGACGTATTCAAAAATGGGGACCCTATTCGTCAATGATACGATTTTTTTAATATGGTAACGACGTCAAAAAAGAAACAAAAATCAGCTGTGAGCTGCTTATCTATAATATATTTTCCCGATTCGAAGTTTTCTCTATCATGAAAGTCGTTAATTTTGACAAGTAGACGCGATAAAGTAGGTTTTTTAGAATGCCTAATTATATCATAGGATTAGGAATAAATTTAAGAATGAAGGTTTTTTTTTTGTTGTCGAAATATATTTCAAGTGCCCCGAAAGGGTTGTTACCAACACTGCTCAAAACATTTACATCTTCTTAACAACTTATTTAGTTTTTTACGCAGTGATTAACTAAAATATACTTAACTAACATCACTCTCCGAACCGCTGACACAAAAAGAAAACCACAACACCTAAACAAACCTCTCTTGGTTCTTCTGCTCTAAGCTAATGTCGGGTGAAATTAAATCTGTAGAATCGATCGTGCATTCGGCTTGTCTCTCGGCATTACTCCGAACTTCCTATACGCCATAATTAACGTTTGATATATTGATCAATTAACAAAGTGTTTGTAAGGCATTCTAAAGTCGTGAATGGAGATTTTTTTTTCGCGAAGGAAACATAAAGTCTAACCGTTTTATAGCCGGTGAAACTTTGATGGTGCCAAGATACGATTTGTGGTGTTGGCGTTCGCACGTTTTGTTGCCGAGATTCTTTCCGGTTTGTTATGCCTAGGTATTTTTTATGAAAGCGTAGAAGTTAAGGGGCACCTTTGCTCCAGTATGATGTGTACTACGTGATAGTGACACAAGTTTGTTAAGTTAAGTAGCCTTTGCTCAATAGTGGGATCTATTTACGGGCTGTTTAGATCTGAATGGACTTAAGGCTACTTACACATGTGTATTACACATGTATGGAGTCTTACATACTACGCCGCCGCGGCGGCGACAAGTCCGTACCGAGTCTGGGCTTGGCCCCATCACCACGGTGCGGCGCCGCCACCGTTCAACGGCACGACGTCGCCGCCGCCGTGACACGGTACGGCGCCGTGGACGATGCGCCGCGCGCCCCTATTCTCAGTCAATATTTCACGGTTGGTGTGATCGGACGTGTCTGAATGAATCACGAAAAAATATTATTATGTTGTTACTACGACGACGAAAGAAAAAAAAAACAGAAACATAGAAACTGTTGGGTAAATCGACTGAGAATTGAACGCACCGTGACACGGCACGCGCTCCAGCATGGCGCCGTACCGTGTCACGGCGGCGGCGAAGCCGTGACGCTGAACGGTGGCGGCGCCGCGCCTTGGTGATGGGGACGGGCCCTAAGCAAGTCCGGCGGTGCCGCTGCCGCTGCGGCGTAATGTGTAAACAGCGTAAAAATGGTTTACAAATCGGCACTTTATTAATACTTTATTCATAAAACGCTGCTCCGAATCGCAGTTACGTATCATTATGCAAATTGCCATTCTGAAGTAGTTATGCGGTGGGGGTGTGGACTTTTCCGACCAATTGTTGGCGGTCCGCCAATAAAGCCTCATCGATTGATGGTCTGCAAGCGCTGAACCGCAAGCAGATGTCGGTTATGCGGCTTTGCTCATAGTAAATCAGTAGGGTCATCAAAGAACGACGGCAGTGGTA
The DNA here is from genome assembly GCA_947310845.1 of Yponomeuta plumbellus. Classification (NCBI taxonomy): domain Eukaryota; kingdom Metazoa; phylum Arthropoda; class Insecta; order Lepidoptera; family Yponomeutidae; genus Yponomeuta; species Yponomeuta plumbellus. The sequence continues at coordinate 7,876,525 of OX371209.1, read as the reverse complement.
TTTAGTTGTACAGTGGGGTAGGCAGAGACCAGGGACTGCCAGCTGCCACGATCCAGCAGTGGGACACAGGCACGGCTAATTAAAAAAAAACATCTCGTGATTTTCCGCGGCACATCTCTAATTGCAGCAGGCACTTACGATATAGACATACATGATTTTTATCGGAATTATATGCGAACGAAAAAGCGAGCACAGTTAGTACCTATCTATACTATAAATAGATGAAAGGGCAAGGGCTTTGACATTGATTGCCCGCCAAATGGTTTCCTTCTAATAAAAAAACTTCAACGGGCAAGTTTATTCGATGAAAAGTCAACGTGCCTGTGTCCAAGCCGAATTGTAACAAGGCTTTGGAGCGTCGAACTTTGTAGGTATGTAATTACACGACTTTCGACCCAATGCTGGGGGTAAACACATCGATCCGGGCGCTATCAACTAACGACCTTATGAATCATTGCCCCTGTAACAGATTTTTTTATCAGTCATCGTACATTTCGGCTCCGTAACCGGGCAGTTACCCGTGCCCTTTTAGCGAAGGAACAAAAGAGGCAGTGTAATTGAAACAGTGGCGTATGATTGGAATCGACGGTCTAGATTAGGTGTCGCGGTAGAGGCCGGGGAGTAGACGAGTGCCAGACGTAATTTTGGGGTGAGTGACCTCGTTTTCGGGTTACTGGCGAGTACAAAAGAACGATCTAGACTCGTGCATGTTAATTTCTAAGCCTTAAGCCGGCAAAGGAGCGACCCTCTATCGAGGAAAAGATTTGTGATTGCTCTACCCTTTCTGTATTTGCTTTAGAGGATATTAAAGTCCTCGTGCTTCTCAAATATGATTTAGCTTGAAACTTGACACAGTAAATTTGTATGAAAAAATCAATATAGAATTTTGAGCTTTTCACAGATTTCAAGCCTCCACCAATCCGGACTTGGCACCCGTGGTAGAGTATGGCCTATACCTTCCTCTGTTTTTGAAATCTGTCATCATCGTCAACCCATTATGTCCCCACCAACGGGCACGGGTCTCTTCCCTGAGGAAGGTATAGGCCATACTCCACCACGCAAAGGCACACTTGAAGCAATTTGATGTGTTTTATAGTAACTCGTGCATTTGCTTTCGAATAACACAATTTGGCGGAGGCGTGATTTTTTTTAATAAAAAATAAAAACCGACTTCAAGGCACCACAACACTAAAAATAGAGAAAAAACAAAACGAATATGACATTTCAATTCGATGTAAGTACCTATTGCAGAAGTTTAATTTGGAGCCTGTGCCAAGTTACAAGACCAGCACATACATTTGATGGCCATCGAATCCGAAATATATTTCTACGATACGTAGGTATCGAAATCGAATTTTATTTATAGGTACATATTTTTTTGTTAAACAGAATGGTTTGAATCGATTTTCAAGATGAGTGTAGTTTAGATAACACGTTATGGATGTGTTTCACGCGATATTATGTTTTGTTTTGCGACTGTTAGCGTGAGTTACGCAGGTACATACATATAGTTCTTAATAAGCGTCAGTACCTTCAAAAGAACGCGAAGCTTCAATGCACTCGAAATTGCCTGAAGAATTTCGCGCTTCCACGTTAATGCACTCTTAACAAGTAATAATTAAAGTAACAAACACTCCTTATCGCGGACAAAGAGTGGTTTAAGTGCACTCCGACGGAACTGTTTCCAAGCAGGTGCAAAATTAGTGGGTGCACGCAACATGACGAATGAAAAGACAGAACAGTTATGAAAAGCTCGTTTTCCTCCGCAATTTGATGGGTTGTGCCTGTTAGCATTTTTTGGCTCGATTTCTTGTCTTATGATAGCAGTTTTTCTTGTAAATGAATGGAGATTTCGTGTAAAGGAAAAACCATACTTACACAAACCTAATCGAATCTTGTCATAACTCTGACGTTTGCTGTACAGTTTCTATTGTAGCACTCATGTTCTCTATTCAGCATGATTGAATTATTGTGCTATTTTTTGTGTTTTTTTGTATCTCTACAAACATTGTTTAATTTTTGATGGTGTTACAATTGAATTTTTTTTTTTTAGTTTTACCTTCATTTACCTAGCTATTTGCTTTTGCTAATGCTATTGAATTTGACAGTTAGACGATTGAAATCACTCTGGATTTGGTGCTCGTAGGCCTCTGCAACTAGCTCTTTTCGTAGGAGTGGAACAAATAAACATGAAACAGATAAATATGATGCTCTACAGTCCGATGCTGGTCAAAGAGAGAGTGAAAATAAACTCCACTAAAAAGTACTAGCTCACATAATTATTATTCATACCTAACCTAGCCTCAAAAATTTTAATAGCTACGTAGAATGACAAGAGTATTTCGCCAATCATATGCAGACATTAGAACGGATGCAGACACAAGAAATTGTTACCTTTGTCACGAACACAGGTGTAAGTGACCGGCTAACACACAAGAAACTTACATGTGATACATAACCTACTATTAAAGCGAGGATAGAAAGGAAAAAGTAAAGTGAAAGAAGTGGAATGATATTTGAGACGCGTACAAAGAATGCTGCACGTAATTCCATCCAATTTCATCTTAGAGTTCCTCAGAGATATAAAAACCCTTACCTACATGTTTAGAGTCGGCGGAGAGAAGCACATGATTCAAGTTATCATTAAATTATTTTTCTATACAACTCAAGTTAATATAATAGCAATTTCTTTTTTCATTTAGCTTTGGCTACATGTAAACAAACCGTTCAATAAAATCTCGAGCCTTGCTCGTATTTGAAGCACGAATAATATCCTGATAGTCCTAGGTTTCAGTGACGGTTTGTTGTATATAATATGTATTTTTATGAAATTTATATTATATACAACAAACCGGGTCGTAATAAAAAAAAACCAGGTCAGGCTCGTCATCAAATAAGTGTATCGATAACTTATATCATGATAGTTAGTGTTATTATGTTCTTAATAGAAAGTTTTTTTTTCTATTATGAACATAATATATTTTAACACTGATTTTTATTGGGACAAATTAGGTAATACATCCCAAGATAAAAAGGCACACCACGTATCGATACAAATAAGGAAAAACAATTCTCTTAAATACAACATAAATGGGGCACGGCAAAGTCTCTAAGGTCTAAGTCGAAATATGTAGATAGCTAGATATATCATAATTTAATGTAGAATGTGAGTTGGGAATATTTTCAGCGGGATATGAAATTAAATAAAAAAAATAATTGACGCCATTAAATCATAGTTACAATCTAAGTTACTTAAGTAGGGTAGGTACGTGGCTCTTCGTTTGGTGCAATTACAGTTAAATAAGGATGAATAAATCAGTGTCCTTAGGCATAGCCTGTATCATTGGGTACCAACTATAAATAACTTGTACGTATCACTTACCATTAAATTAGTAAGTAGGTATCTTTATACGTTTACATACATCATTTTATGAGAAAAAATACAGCGGAACCCTTCTAAAGAGACCCAATTACACGCTTCGCCATATTTTTTTCTGAACCTCACAGAGAGCGCGCCATATTCCGGTGCGGCGATCTCACTTCATCGAAAGGTGAATAATGAGAATAGGAGAGATTGGTCAATTATTAAATTACAATTGTCGTACCGTTATTGTTATCGGGTTCCCGTGTTGATGCGTGCGTGCCTTATAATGACGGTCAATGTGTAGCGTGACTTAAAACGTATGGACCTACCGTGGAAATATACCTCAGTGACTCTCACAAAGGTTTGTATAATCAAACATTTGTTTTAGTTCCGAAATCACCAGTAATGTAGCAGAAAAGAGTGCACGCTGAAGGTTTATGGGATGTGGATATCACAACTTATTAGCGAACTTATTAGAGACCTATCAATAGGTAAAGAGGAAATAATTACAAAAATAAAACAACTTGATACCACGAAAGGGGCAGGACCTGATGGTATTCCTCCGTTTTTCATTAAGGCGTGTGGAGAGACACTTAGCGAACCCGTGTTCATCCTATTCAATAAATCTTTAGCTTCTGGTTCCTTTCCGAATGTATGGAAGACGGCACACATCATACCTATACTGAAAGGTGGGGATAAGTCCAAATGCGAGAATTACAGACCAATCAGCATTCTTTCATGCATAGCTAAACTCTTCGAATCACTGATCTACAAACACATATTTAATCAAGCTAAGCCGCAGCTCTCTGAGAAACAGCACGGCTTCATAAAAAATAGATCCACAATAACTAACCTTTTAGAGTATAAACATTTTCTGTGCTCCTCTTTTGCCTCTGGTGGACAAGTTGACGCTATCTATACAGATTTCTGTAAGGCGTTCGATAAAGTTAATCACGTCATCCTAAGTCGTAAGATAAGATCCTTTGGAATACATGGCAGTTTATTGCGCTGGGTTGACTCATATCTGCAGAACAGAAGCCAGCTGGTGGCAATTAAGGGCTACGTTTCTGCACCTGTTTCTGTATTGTCGGGGATACCCCAAGGTTCCCATCTCGGGCCCTTATTTTTTATAATGTTTATAAACGACTTAGTAGACCAAATATCCAGCCCGTGTTTATTATATGCAGATGACATATGCTGAGGTAAAGAATGATAATGACTGTCAAATGTTACAAAACGACCTCCGTCGACTGTCGAGCTGGTGTACGACTAATAAAATGACCCTCAATCTAAGCAAATGCTTCGTAATCTCATTTACAAAAAAACGTGTTCATAAAATTTTATATAGCTATGTGTTAGATGGTGTCTCCTTGGACCGACAAACTTGCGCTAAGGATCTCGGAGTATTCTTTGATTCAGAACTTTCGTTCCGACAGCATTATGAGCACATAACCAAGCGATCACGTCAACTGCTAGGCTTTTTAATTCGGAACACAACAGGCCTCAAAAAGTCTCGTAGTCTCATTTATCTCTTCCAGACTCTAGTAAGAAGTGTGCTAGAATACGGATGTCAAATATGGTCCCCATTTTATGCTGTTCACATCAATAGTATTGACAATATTCAAAACAAAATGCTAAAAGTACTATCCTATCGGCGCGGGATGGGACGAACGCTTTCAAATTACGAACAACGCCTGCGAAAATTTAACCTTGTTTCCCTAGAAAATCGCAGAAAGATTCTTGATCTCAAACTACTCCATAAAATTCTACATTCTGACATAGATTCCCCCTACCTGGTAAGTCTCCTTAACATTAATTGCTATTTTAGAACCCGGAAATACAGACCATTCCACCTGCGTGTGTATAGGAACAACACGTCATATTACAACCCTATTTCTAGAATGTGTCGTCTTTATAACAACCTGTTCGCCGAATCTTCAAGCATTGACATATTTGAATCAAATCCTTCTAAATTCTTTAAAATGATTAGTCCTATAATTTATAACTCGTCTTCGTCCAATACTTCACCCAATAATTGAATAATTAATGACACTTATTTGCGATAACTAATTTACCCTAAATGTTTTAATTCATAATTCATAATTCATAATTCATTTATTTGTGGATCATAGGTAATTATTTGACATAATTGGTGGTCAGTCTTAAGTTACAGATCACTATGGTCCTGCCTAAACATAGGCGTACAAATATAATTAAGTTGTTATAAGGCAAAACAAGTTAAAATTTATCATTTAGAAAGTCGTCGATATTATAATAGCATTCGTCAATAAGTAAATTTTTTAATGTCTTTCGAAATAAGTCCAGATTTAATTCTTTGTACAGTTTTGATATCTTGTTAACGATTATACGCGCCATGCATAAAATACTTTTTTGCATTAGAGTAGTTTTAGCTGGATGTAAGCGGATGAACCTCCGCTATGAAAATAGTAAAATAGTATTCCTATGTACCGTGTCTCCAAGAGAGGGAAATAGATGAAGGTTGTTTCGTACAAACATAGCTACCTCAAATATGTACAAGGACGGAAGTGTCAGAATCCGGTGGGTATGAAAAATTGGCTTGCAGTTTTCTATGGACTTCATGCGAAACATGGATCGTATACATCTTTTTTGAGTTTTAAAAGCTAGCTCTTTATTAGTCGAATTACCCCAGAATATTACACCGAACCTAAGCGTTGATTCAGCAAGACCGTAATACACAGTAAGGAGTGTCTCTACACTTACTGTTGAAGATAATTTTTGTAGTACATACGCTGTAGAGCTTAGTTTTTTGCATAAGTTATCTATATGACTTTTCCAGTTTAATTTGTTATCTATAGTTAGACCAAGAAATTTTGCCGTTTCAACCTCATTTATAACGCTGTCGCGAAACTTTACACTAATTTCAGTCATCTTATTTGATCTTTGAGAAAAATGCATAATATTAGTTTTATTTAAATTAATTTTTAAATTATTATTATCGAGCCAGGAAACTACGGATGTCAGTGAATTATTAATGTCATGTTTGTAATTGTCTATATTATCATTGTATTTAATAGTCATGGTGCTGTCATCAGCAAATAATGTCATTGCGTGCACAATTGTCTTCGGCAAATCATTAATGTAGATAATAAATAGTAGGGGTCCTAATACGCTTCCTGAGGCACGCCATATGATATATTCCGCTCGTAAGATCTGTGTAGTTCTTCATTTTTGGTTGTGTAATTTAGTTTTGAGATTTCAACTATTTGGCGGCGATTTGTTAGGTACGATTGAATTAGCATAAGAACATTGCCTCGCACCCCATATGATTCAAGTTTTTTAATTAAAGTTTTATGGTCGACGTAATCAAACGCCTGGGTCATGTCGCAGTATATTGAGCAAACGGGAGTGGTCTTGTCAACCTGACACATCACATGTTTTATAAAATCAAATTGACTCGTTACGCCTGAAACCTTTTTGTTCGTGGCAGAGCAGATTGTTTGTTTCGAAATAGTTGTTAATTTGGCTGTACAGATATTTCTCAATTATCTTTGAAAATATAGGTACTAATGCAATTGGTCTATAAAATTGCATTTCTTCTTTATTATCTTTTTTAAATATTGGTTTTGTAATAGTGAGTTTGAGGTCATCAGGAAATATTCCTTTTTCAATAGATACATTTATTATATGGCTCAGAGGATAGCAAATTAAGTCATTTACAGTTTTTATAATTTTTGTTGAAATTCCGTCATGGCCGATGCTATTCGTATTTTTTAAGTATTTTATTATTTTGTAGATGTCATAAGGAGTGCTTGCTGCCATGAACATAGATTTTTGTGTCCTGTTTATAGTAGTAGTGATATTTTGTCCTGAATTGGGTATTGGTTTTATTTTATCAATAAAATAATTATTGAAGGATTCTGCAATGTGTGTAGGATTTGTAATAAATTTATTGACAATTTTAATTTTTTTGATTGGTTCTTTAGGTAAGTTTAAACGAGATCCGTTTATCACTTGCCATGTTGCTTTGCTTTTGTTGGTTGATGTTTGTATTTTGTGGTTGTTTTGTGCTCGTTTTGTCAGGTATATAATTTTTTTAAATAGTTTTGAATAATTTTGAAATTTTAATTTGTTTATCTTAGTAGGTTGTAGTCTATATTTCCATAAGAGTTCGTTCTTTTTTCTACTGCAGATCTTGATTCCCCGTGATACCCAATTCGTTTTTGTTTTAACTTGTATTGTTACGTAATTTTTCAGGAAAGCAAAGATTATAAAATAGTTTGAAGTGTTCGATGAAGATATTATACGCTGTGGCCGGATCATCACAATGGTAGACTTCAGAAAATGTCAGTTTGCTTAGGCAGTCGTGGAATTTGACAATGTTTACATGGCTGTAATCTCGTTTTAACTTACGCCAAAATTTAAGTTTTAGAAGCTTTTGAACTGGAATTTTCAGTAGCTGAGCCGTACGATCAGATAGACCTAATTCTAAGACTTCCGTTTTACAGGTTTGTTTTAAAATTATGAGCGAAGTTATCTATACATGTTTGACTAATCAGACGAGTAGGTTGTCTTAAGGCTAATTTTAAATTAAAATTTAATAGTATACATTCAAATTCATTTGTTGTATTATTACTTTTTATCATGTCAATATTAAAGTCACCTGCTACAACAATATTAGTGTACTTGAACTTGGAGACATATTTGAGCAGTTTTATTAATCTTGTAAAGAACTCATCCAAGTTTGTTTGTTTAGGAACCCTGTATATGCAGATGATAGCTATTTTGTAATCAACTAACTCAATGCCACAGCATTCGAATGTGTTTACAAGAGAGTATTTCGTCACAGCTGGTATCTCTTTCCAATTTACGTTGTTATTTACTAAAATGCAGGATCCACCTCTCTTTTTTTCCAATCGCGAATAATATGCTGACATTGTGTAGTTCGGTAGATGTATAAAGTGTTCGTGGCCTGAGGGCATAAAGTGCTCCGTGATGCATATTACATCTATGGGTACCTTTTTGTCGTCAAGTTCATCCAGGCTGACCTTCAGAGCGTCAGCTTTGTTTAGAAGTCCAGCACTATTTTGATGCATTATATGTATATGTTTAGTCTCGAAAATAACTCTGATTCTCGTGTTTAGTTTCTTCATCCAACTTGGCTGTGGCAGGTGTTGTGGGTATTGAGTAATAAGTGTCAATGAGCGCCTTCAAATCGCATATAATTTGTTGTATGCCTTGTTTCATTAGTTTTCCCGTTCGGGCGGAGAACATATCGAGGGAAAGATTGTAGTTTGTGTCGAGGAAGAAGGCGTACTTGTATGTCATTATGTCTGAATGCAGGAGACTTATAAACAGTTCCGCTCTATAGTTATAGATCAGAGCTCCAAAAATATATGTGGGTGGGCATATTATTATATTTGTGTGTTTGATTTTGCTGAGGGTTTCTCTTATTTCACAGACCAGACTCGCGTAGTCCTGTGATACTTCAAAGTCTGCATCTCCCAAGAGAATGACGCAGAAGTCGTCAAATGTAAAATTTGCGAGTTTATCTTCGAGTCCCAGTAGAAGATTCCGTATGCGTGCTGATGGTTTTGTGTGATGACAGTAGGCAAATTTCTTATTAAAACTTTGTTATACTAGGCAACATATTATTATAATTTTTGTCGCTTATTATGCATAGTTGTGGTTTTCTGGCACCTTGTGTACGCGAGCTCCTGTGGTATGTATCAATTTTTCCTTCTACGGACAATTGTTGCGTTGTGTTGGTCGATACTTGATTTGAAGTTGGATGTTTATCTTTTGTTTTAGTCTGGGACTTTTTGATAGCCTTGATATTTTTCCCAGTTTTTGGTGTTGATGGACTAACACTCTTATTCTTTAAACGACTTATTTTCTGTGGCCTACTCGGCGTTTTCAGTTGTTTCGCAGATGAAGAAGTAAGCCTTTCAAGCAGCTCGTTTTGTTTTAACAAATCCTCGTTACTTGTTTGCAATGTCTTGTTTTCAAGATTAAGAGTGGCTATTTCTTCGTGTGCGCTTTCTGCTCAGCCGTGAGACTATCAATCCTAGCTTTAAGTTGTAGGAGATCTGTTTTTGTCTCCTCGTCGTCGTCAGATAATAATGGCAAGCTACTCGTTGTTCCATCTAAATTTGATAGCTCATTGGAGGAGTTGGCTGTACTATTAATTTCGGATTCCGAACGGTTCTTGGTACGCCGGAACGTTGTTTTCGATAAAGCTTTGCATTTTATACTTGGTTATAATCAATTCGAAAACAAAAATATTATCTCTAGAGTTTGGAAATGGTGGGACCGAACTCCGAACCTCATGCGCTGCGTTAACTCTGTCGTCTTAACCACTCAGCCAAGCGGTCTGTACAGCATGTTTCGAATTTACGAAACCTATCTAAGGTATGGTGAGTGTTTAAAAATAGACTGCAGTTACGGTCGGTAGATGATTCATAACATGATAACACCAATCACACTGTTTTTTATTTGCAATTTTTTGTACTTATAACACAAATTTGCTTGGAGATAATGTTTGCACTGGTTAGTTACACTTTTATTCACACCTTTAATTACTTAGATCCACAAATGCGTCACTTTTAATATTTAATAACATTGTTTCTCACAGAAGTAGTGACTTTCAGTTGGGTGATTCTACCCTCAATGTTTTAGATTAAGTTTTAACTGCATAATCCCGCTTCCAATCTGGCAAATTTCTATGTTTACATACTTTGGACTGCAGTCCAGAACACAAACAGTTTATTTTTAAGTTGAATTTGTAACGACTGTACTCTGTTTTGTAAACTTAATAAAATAAAATAAAAATAAATAAAGACCTTTATCTTTTATATTTTTTGTAGAGAAACAATATTATAACGACTATCAACTTTATTTCGGATGCATTTGCTGGATTTTTTGTCGGAATCTTCTGACAAAAATCAACTCAAGCTCGTTTCTGACGAGCATCCGACGACGCGAGCTCCGCTCACCATGCTCACCATGATGTGGATCTCTGCGGATCAGAGCGAAACCTAGTCGGTCTCTTCCGACAAAAAAAAGTAAATGTATCAGGAATAAAGTTATAATAATGTGCAGTGCTTAGATACTAAAGTTTTAGTTCAAAAATTATAACGACCTTATTATATTACCGTTGTTCTTTACACATTGGTCGCCTTTTTTATGCTTAGTTCCGCATTTTTAAATTTATTTTCAAATTAACGTTATAAACCTGATGTTTTACTGATCTTGTTAAAGCGCCAGTTGATTACATTCTTTAGCTTAGTTTTAATGGTTTTATGAATGGTAGAGTCCGCAGATTTTAACACTGACATATTCGTTTGCTCTGCAGTGTGTTAATAAAAGTATATTCTTTAAATAAATTTCCCAACTTGATCAAATCGTTCAGTCACAGTGCATGACTTCATTGTGCAGTGTCAAAAGTCGAAAATATAACACCGATCTACAGCTTTTATTTTAAATCAACCCTCAGTAAAACCAAATTGATATTTAGGTGGTCTTTATTTCGTGGTAGGTACTTGTAGCGCGGACTGACCACAATAATTGCGACCCAAATATCACGAGACTGAAATAATTGTCCAAACTATAGAGCTCCCAAAATTGTGGCGAGAGCTACACGTAGCGCGAGATGGAACTGATTTGTAATAATTTGTTTGTGAGTAATAATTTCATATTTGAAAGCGAGTGCTTTCTTTTCCTGTCTTACATTAGATGATTGTTTTGCTTAAGGGGCCAACAGATGCTAAGAAGCTTAGAAACCTATAGATATAACATTGGGCCAATTCGTATTCATCATCATCCCATTATGTCCTCACCGAGGGGCACGGGTCTCTTCCCTGAGGAAGGCCTTACTCCACCACGGGAGCCTAGTCTGGATTGGTGGAGGCTTGTAAGACTAGTGGCTGGTCTTATTGTCAGAAGTTTTCAAGCCGCCCTAAGGCCTCTGACTTGGCTTAACGCCTGCTATCTATCGACGGCAGCGGGCACCAACTGCTTAACGCCTTGCGAAGCACGGAACCGCTCGGAAAAGTGGCACTAACGTTATTCAAAGACTGTGACCCATCGATGCACTGAATATGCCCTTCTTTGCTTAACCTTCGTAATTGTTTAAGATCACTAAGGCAACCGGGGCTACGAGCGATACGTATTGACTCGTAAGAATTTTGAGATCTATATTAAGATTTTTATTGCGCACTATATAGCCTAAAGTAGATAATTATCGAGAATCGACCGATAAGTCAGGTTATTTCCTCCAGTATATCATAGAGTCCGTGAGCACAGAGCATGGCAGTTTACTGCTACGCTTCACCGGCCATGCATTCCTCTTGTCTAGTATTCCCTAGGATGATTTGCATTTTCTGTACGCAAGCGTAATTGCAGCGTACTAACCGTGGCTTTTATCTGATTTGTTGTAAGAGCTCCCTGATGTTGCATTATCAGACCCTGTGCTAAGAAATCGCAGAGTTATTCGCCATAGAAGTTGATGTTAAAAACGGCTATGAAAGAAATACTACTAGGCTGATGTTTTTAATCAAAATAAGCTATTTTGGTTTCGCAATATATCCAAGCAAGCTGAAGCTTGAAAAGGGGATGTTGACATAGGTAAAATTGCAAAACAATGAATTCGTAAGCAACAGTGTCCTCACATTTAACACAGCCTGTATCTTGGGAAACGGGTTCTGTATTGTATAGCAATATATGGGTGTCGTGTTCTTGATTTAAATCCGATCTATCTTCTTTTTCTTAACGTGTCGGTGGCAAAAACTATTTTCACTTAAGTTTTTATTAAACAATTGCGGCCCAGTGATATGTTAAAAAAGGAAAAACTGTGACTTCACAAGGGAAAGACTTTACCACTAACTACATATATACTGCGTTTATGGAATATTTTAAGGGAGTGGTGTTAATGAATTAGTTAATTTTATTACTTTCGTATATATTTTTTTCGCTCGTAGCCCCGGCTGCCTGTGTGATCTTAAACGATCATGAATGTTAAGCAACATAGGGCGTGTTCAGTGCGCGGATGGGTGACCGTCTATGACTAACGCTAGTGGTAATTTTCCAAGCGGTTCCGTGCTCCGGAAGGCACGTTAAGCAGTTGGTGCCGGCTGCCGTCACTAGATGGCAGTCGTTAAGTCAAGTCAGAGGCCTTAGGGCGGCTTGAAAACTTCTGACAATAAGACCAGCCACTAGTCTTACTAGCCTCCACCAATCCGGACTTGTCCTCCGTGGTGGAGTATGGCCTATACCTTCCTCAGGGAAAAGACTTGTGCCCTTCGGTGGAGACATAAAAAATGGGTTGATGATGATGATATATTTTTTTACTTGAGTAGAAGTTTAGTCCAATGCCTTCTTAGGAAATCAATAAGCGGAATTCGTCTTGTAGAGCCTCGAGGCGCCTAATCAGAGTGAGCTAGTGCCTCGTCGCTTAACGAATTATGCATGCAAATGGTCTCCTTTATTATTAACCGCTGTGTATGCCCCTTTTCCCTTAGACCGAGTAGGTACAAGGGCTCTTGATTGCCGCTCTTTCTCTCGTTAGACTATGTGCCTTAATATTTAATTAGTCCCAGATATTCCGCTAATGAAATCGTGAGTTATAGCACGCGTAAATTGCGAAATTTTCTTCGATTTATTGCCAATGAGATATAAAATTTTAATTGAGCCGTTTGCCGGTAGCTTATTAATCACCACGCGCAATGAAAGCTCCCAATCGGTCGTCTTTGCGATTGAAATGTATTGGCTTTCGTCCGCGGCATTTTCTCTCAGCGCCGTATGATAAGGTTACTCGCTCTCTCATCGGTCTGGATGGATATCATTACCGGACCACGGCTCTCATTACCTTGACGTCTGTGGGGCAAAACCGCACGGAACTATGCAGAGGCGTAAAATGATTATACGCGTCTTGGACTAAGTCAAGACTTCCTGTGGTCCCTCCGGACATACGGTAGGTACATTCTATAAACACTCCAAACTTAGTTCTTTCCAATGTAATCAATTATTGAACTGGCTTTAATTCAAACTTACATCACATTAACTCACGCCAGTATTCCGGAGCCGTAGGCATTGATTTTTCATTTGCCACGATCCTGACAAACATTTTTCGCTTCTTCAACTGTCATTAGTTACTAGTTTTGGTTTCGCACACACAAACACACACACACACACACACACACACATACACACACACACGCACCCACACACACACACACACACACACACACACACACACACACACAGACACACACACACCCTCACACACACACACACACACACACACACACACACACACACACACACACACAAAACAGATAAAAGAGAAAATTGGCAAGCAAGTAAGCAAACAATACTTACAGTAACTGAAATCAGCAGATAAAAGAAGAGAGCAGTTTGTAGGTGTAGCATTATGTAAAGGGGCTCTGAGTCAGAGAGCTACGAGTATGTTTGTTATAATATCTTTAGAGGACCTTATTTTGGAATTATCATCCTATTGTTAAGACTGGCACCAACTGGCACTCAGCGAAGTTAGCCACGTTGACTTCATTAAATAAGATAATTTAAAATCGACGCAGATTGCTCGTAGTGAGTCAACGTATTTTCCACATTTTGGCCAGATCTAAAGCGGCCATCTAGATTTCAGTGTCCTAAGCCTCTTGTCATACGCGCGGCCAGCTTATCCGTTACCTACTTGCGGTGCCGTCCCCTCCGTTAGTTATCCGTGTCAATTTATACATTTCTAGGAACCCACTGGTGTGTCTATTTCGAATAGGCGAGCCATAACTTTCGTGTCACGATAATTTCCTTTGAAAATATGGTGCGTGCATATTTATTATTATCTTCCGGGCCGGCTGTTTTATCCGTCGTCTCTCCCTTTGACGATTGTTTATTTTTGGGAGATGCTTCTGCGCTGCATCGTCGCCTTGTTTGGATTATTCATTGCGCGCGCGCAGCTTACGTTACGAGGTGTCGGGAAGCTCCCCTCTCAGTAAGGTCAGGATGAGTTCAAGTTTTTCATTTTCTTATTTGATAATGACAGTGATCAAATAATTTTAGTTTTTTTGTCAAGTGTGACAAGGAGTACAGTTATATTGCACTGTTCACAAATTGTTGTTTCTGTTAGACTCGTTACCTACATTTTTTACAACTTGCTGTACTTGAAGGCCGATCACGTGGTACTTAGCTTCGTATGACAAATTTTATAGAAATATAATAATATATTCAGTCCAGCATATTTACAAACATAAGCATCAAAATATACACTATCGCGTTTTATTAATATTTGTAGGATGTGAAGGCAAACATGGCGAAGAAACTTGAACTTCTAACTTAATTTTATACATGATCCTGAGTGCTTATACTGAGTTTTTTCCTTCACTTTCGATAGCGAGAGCGTTTGCAATTTGTATAGGAGTGACAAAGCGCGCCACATAGTTGTCTCTTTGTCACTCCTATGCAGATTGCAAACGCTCTCGCTACCGAGAGTGAATGAAAAAACTCAGTATACGCACTTAGTACTTGAAATGGTAGGCACGCGTCGTGATTTAGTCCATACTCTATGTTTCTCTCTGTGTGAGAGAAGTTTATTTGGAAACTTACTTTTTTAAGTATGTTTCCAAATAGGACAACAGCAAAATATCTATAGATGTAGTTTTATAATATCCGGAGCAACTTTCACCTACAAAGGTAAAAATGTTCAATCTGTTATCCCACGCTATAGCTATCAAGCTTTACATTTTTCTGGCAAAGTCACCTGTAACGTAACTTTTTAGAGAGCTCATATGTAAGGTTGATATCCTGTCGACTATACAAATTATAGTACGTGAGTAGGTAATTGTTAGGCGATGAAGACCAAACCGTGGACGCGGCATTGCACAGTAGAGTCGACAGCATATCATCGTATACATCCATGCAGTCTACTCCGTCGCACTACGGGCGACTTTGCAACTAAAATGTGAAGGTTGATGTACTTAACTGTCGACTGTACCTATACCCCAAACAACTCTCACGCACTTTCCCGGCGCGTGCCTAATTATAGGCGGTAACGGATAAATAGTTTACTTTTTCAAACGTTTAATTATAGACATCGGATGTTTTCTTGTGTTGTTACAAAATGCTAGAAGAGCGTGTGGTCTCGCGGGAAGACACTTGGACCGTAGTAGTAAAAGCAAATAAGGTGTTTACCTACTGCTGTTGGCAATAAGGCCGAGCATTGTACTTTTTGGAATTTAACTTTTATTTGTCCCTTGTTTCTCACGTGCATGAAAAATATTCTTATCTTATCTTTAACTAGCTACTCTTGTGCGGGAAATTCTATTAGGTAGAGATGGAAAGATAGTATAGGCCGCCTACGGGGTGTACGAAAAATGACGCGTCATTTTTCCGTGTAAGACCAGCCACTAGTCTTGCAAGCCTCCACGAATCCGGGCTAGGCCCCCTTGGTGGAGTATGGCCTATGCCTTCCTCAAGATAAAGGGTTGACGATGATGATTTGCCTCTTGTTTCTTGTTTATTTCTCACGTGCCATAAAGAAGAAAGGCAGCGGCTAAAATTATACATAAGTGTATGTACATTGACATTAAAAAAATGTTGTACTTATAATTCTTTACGTTGAAATAAATTTCTGATTTCTGAATATTCTTATCTTGTCTTTTACTAGCACTTATCACAGTTTTCAAAGTATAAAACATGCTCATAATACACGGTTCTTCTCATGATATTTTCCTTCAGGGTTGACAAGTGGTATTGCTACTACAAAATCACAATTGTATTGTACGTGACTTAGAAAACAAAGTCGCTAGGCTCCAATTCACGAGCCAATGAGAGGCCAGCGTTCAACGCTACCACAAAACACAGTTTTTTTTTACCGCATAACTCAATCACATCACCTGGTCCCAAACTAGGATACCCTGTTAACCAGGCTAGGATATTACAGGACTAAGGCCATTTAACACACTTAATTTCTAGAATATGAACTAGAATATAAAATAGCCATAAATAGCACTTTATTTATTGAACACTACAAAAAAATACAGAGGTCCAGTCGCAGAAGTCCTACTGATTATACGGTCAGCGTCTGGAGCAAATAAATAGGACATCATCATAGGATATGAAGGTAGGTATGTAAAAGAACCAAGTTTAACATTAAAAAAAAGTCTTTATACATATATACAAGCAGACTATTCCAATGTTTCTACGTTTTACTCCGTTCTACAGACTCGGTTCCGTTTATTGCGCTTGGACGGTCGTGTTATAAATAGCGGTCGTACTTTAAAATAATACACGCGGTCAATTATTTTGATAAGCGACCGCTCGATCCTGCAGGCAGCTTGACAGCTTACGGCTTAGGGCAATAGTGGAACGTATTTAAGGATGGGTTCTCCAACATTACCCCAAAAGCAGGTGTTTTAAAATACATTTTACTCTCTAATGGTTAGTATTTAAAAATCTGACAAAAAGTACGAGTACGTATATATTACTTTTCAGTGTTCTTTCTAGGGCTGCCAGTCATTATGTGTACGGTTTTTTTAACTTTGTTGCGTAAAAAAATCGCGACATGAGTCTAAATTATCATGACATTATGATTTTATTTTGAGCTTACCTACTAAGTTTTGGTTAGTAGGTAAAAAATATTATACCATGTCAATTTCTATCACTAAATGTGTTAGTGAATTCAAAATTATATTATTAGGAATTGTATTTCTGTAAAATAAAAAATAAACTAAGAATGTACTTGCCCTCTGCTGTCCCTCCTGCCCTCGAGAACCCAGCCTTAACAGAACTGTTATTATTTCGACATCAGTTACGAAAAATAACAGACTTTTTTAGACACTAGTATTCGGAATGCCTGATATCAAAATCATAGCAAAACTCATGAGCATAATCATAGCAAAACACACATCATCATACTTATATAATTATAATGTAGAGATGTAGAGATACTTTACGCTCTCGATTGCATCAAAGTGACATTCCAACAAGATATGGACCGATTCTATGCAAACCTGTTTGCTTCTCACTCTTACCTGTAAAAGAGGGAATTTCCAGAAAGAGATGGACTAATTTCGCTAGAAATTATATTCAGTAGTTATTAATTCCGTTATTACCCTTCCGTTCTCTATATTTATGACGACCTTACTGTGTTATGGTCCATTTTATGTCAATTTTTTTGGCTTTATTTCATTTTTTAAATTGATGAGATTGACATCTTATTAGGAAGTTTAACTTGTTTATTTTATTTAACTTAGCAACCTTTCAGAAATTTTCCGTCTCTGAAGCCTTTCTTTTCATTTTGTCCAATTCGTGGTAAGCGTCGCTGGTTGTACAATTACTAATTACAATACTTTATTGTTACCTAATGCTGCTGTAACAATGTATTCTACAATTGTTTATTTATGTACCCGAATAGGATAAAATAAATAAAACTAAAATACAATACTGTGTTAAACTGAATTTTAAATTCCTCCAGTGGGAATATAACCCTCAACTCTAGTCCTTTATTTTTAACCGGCATTAGGAACGATTATGTTCTAGTATCGAGACCTGTACTACGTAGTATCACCGTTTGCCTAGTACGAGTATGATACACCACTAGCTTGCGGTAATCATACTCGTACCATAATCATGTGCGGCTTATGCACGCTGGCGGCTGATCGGTCGCACGTGCTAAAGTGTACCCGCGGGGGTAATCTGACGATAAAAGTTTATCAAACTAGCTTATTCCACACATCATGATATTACAGTCCGTTTTTCAATTCTATGCAAAAAAAAAATGACGCGGTGTTACCGCTATAAAAGCTATAGGTTAACTCGGTAGATTTTTTTTACCGTGAATAGAAGACTCATGTGACCAAAATCCTTATCACATAAAAGACATTAAAATTGAATTACTCGTAAGAGCAAAGTCTAAAAAAAACACCTGCGTAGCATACAAAATTTAACTTGGAAGTAAAATTGGCTTATTTGGTTTTTACGTACTAGCAACATTCAGACATTGACAGCCTAAGAATTGTATGGAGATTTCAACGTGACAATATTTTTTTTTTGCATTGAATGAAAAAACAGACTGTAGTTTATTAAGTACTAGCTTCCGCCCGCGACTCCCGCGTGGACTTTAGTTCAAAATTTTGCAACCCCGTTCACTGCCTTAAGGGTTAAATTTAGAAAAACGGCATAACACGTGTAAAATCAATTGCGTTGAAGAGTATTTATTTTAAGTTTCAAGAAAATTAGACAACATTCTTTATACCTCCCATACAAATTTTGGCAACCCTTTTCGCACCCTTCGGGGTTGAATTTCAAAAAACTCCTGTCTTATTCCTTGCCTACATTATACATAGACCCTCTGTGCAAAATTTCAGCTTCCTAGGTCCAAAGGCTTGGGCTGGGCGTTGATGAGTGAATGAATCAGTCAGTCAGGACTTTGAATTTTATTTACGAGTATATAGATTTCTCTTTTGTCTGATTACCATGGCGGATGCCGTGGATTCGATTCCCAATGGGGCGTGCGGTACATTTGTGCAAATGGGCTCAAAGTGGGTATGTCTGGTAACCATAGCAATGACCTCTGTGGCGCAGCGGTTAGCGCATCTGCCAACCATCCAGGGTTCGAATCCCGGCTCGGACAAAAAACCCAGGTCTTGGATATTTACGTGTTTGTGATGTCACTGTTTCTGGTTCCCACGACACAGGGTATCCTAGTGTGAGGCCAGAAGCAATGTATGTGCCTGTATGTAAATGTTTATGTTTATCCTAGTTACGACCAGGAAAGCGCTTGTGTTGTAATGATAAAGACAAAGATAAACGTTATTTTTTTGTCAAACATGAGATACGATATAAGGCTGTTGTATCGAAATATGTATGTCCTGTACAGTGCACCTATATTATATTAGAAATTTATTTTTCTAAAACCAATAGGTAACTATATGCACTATTTCCTCCTTCGTTATGATAGTATGTTTCTTTTAAATTTTTTCGAAAAGCATGTATCTCGGCGGAGGTACTATACCTATAGTTCATTTGCATGTAGAAAACAAGTCCTATTAGAGATCCAGCTTGCAAGATATGCAGCTGAATTGGAGATCCCACACTCGAGCTGAGACACGTTCCCCCACCGTTATTAAATCATATTAAATGAATTACCGTCTAATCACCCATCTTGCAGTTAACCAACACACCCGATTAATTGCGCGTCCAATTTGACAAGTTTGCGCATTAACATGGTGCGCAGGCGCAGGGGGTTACTCTAGAAACTTTACACATAAAACAACAACTCATTCAAAAATTGTGTAAATATTGTCGGAATCGGTGATCGAGTTTTAAATAAAATTAGTCGGTAGTGCATTTATTGGTATTTACAAAGTATGTATTGCTTACTCTATTATTTTTGTTACTCGAAGTGGTATTTGACGACCTCTGTGGCGTAGCGGTTAGCGCATCTGCTTACCATGCAAGAGGTCCCGGGTTCGGACCCCGGCTGGGGAGAAAAAAAATCCCAGGTATTTGATGTTTATAAATTTTTGTGTCGTCGCTTTTTCCGGTTCTCACGTCACAGGGTATCCTGGTGTGGGGCCAGAAGCAATGTATTTGAAAACAAAAATTGAGAAGAATCATTGTTTTTTTTTGTTTTTTTTCTGTTTATTTTTTTAATAGGTAAGTATGTTCATTCATGTGAATTGAAATCGCAATTTTAAGTAATAGTTTAGAAGCTTTTGATGGAAGCTGTAGGATTTCCTTAGGTTACAGGAGTCAATCATCATCATCATCACCAACCCATTATATCCCCACCGAGGGGCACGGGTCTCTTCCCTGAGGAAGGTATAGGCCATACTCCACCACGGGGGCCAAGTCCGGATTGGTGGAGTCAATAATATCACAATAATATTATTTGATTAGCCCAACCTCTTCTCATTGATAGAACGCAGACTTTCGCAGTATTTTTTTTTATGTCACACTACCGCCAATGGTACCATGAACCGTTGTAAATATTTTTATCTTTTGTTTTTTCCAATGTGCAATAACGAATATTCTTATCTTACCTATCTTATTTTACGTGAAATCAAAATCTTATGGTTGCCGGAGTAAAACCCAAGGAGACGTGTAACCGGGCCGTAAGACGCCTCAAGGTAATTTAAGGCTCGTGTGAGGCACGTCGCCGATCGCACACTAATAGCAACAATCTCGCCTAGCTTACCAGATACAAGCTAAATGTAGGCAATCACGTTATCTCTGCATCTGACTGAACAACTTGGTAGGTACAAGGTGGACGTCGCGAACCATTAAAAAGTTACCGTCGATGGCGACGGTAACTTTTTAATGGTTCGCGACGTCCACCTACGCGTAGAGCGAAGAATACGATAGTTTTCTAGCAAAACTTTAAACGTCATTATTATTGTTCGACGACGCCTGGGTGTAACACTGTAATACCTACTTCATGAAAGCTCCCCATAGAGAATAGAAACGTTATCAAATTTCAGCAAAAACAGCGATCAGGCCATCTAACAAAACTCGGAAATTAATATATTCGTAAACACTAATAAATTTAATAATAGGTACTCTGAAATGAAGCCAAACCAACCAATTCGTTGAGGACCTTAATGTAGGACATGTGTAACAACTTGTTCTTTGTTAGTAAATACAATACAGCAGTTAATTAATCTAGATACTTAACGCTTCTTGTCAGATATTCCAATTTGAATTCCAGTTCCGAAAGGATTTCCTTTCGAAACTCTGTCTCCTATTTAGGAGACGAAGTGCTCCTCAAGATCCCAGGAGGAAATAAACCTTCCTGGGAAGAGATCCAGAGGACGTTGAGGTCGAACTTGGATAGAGCTATCAATGAACTTCGGAGTTTTAGCTAATTGCTCTAGAAAATCCTTTACAATGCTTTTTCTGGGTCTGCAGTATTTTGAGTTCAATTTCGTGGATCTTGGCGAGCTGCCACCACATCAAGTTGTTTTTTCAAAGAGCTACGCCCAATACCATGATGAGCGTTGCTTATTACCAAAGCCAAATTAGTTTTTAAAAGCTATTAGCACCACTATTAAAAAATTACAGGTAAGGTCCCATTTACGGCATTGAAAAATACTTCGTGTCTCCCTTGTCTATCGCTAAAGAACCCATCAGGTTATTTGTAAGGTTTACCGCTTTCCCAATATTGATTACCATGCTATTTGACTACCAGGGAGTGTCCCGGTTCCCCCTGTTCCCGGTAACCGGAAATGGGTAGACTAAAGAGATAAAAGGACGTACCCAGCCGTGTCTGGATATTAGCAACGTAAGTATCGTAGACATCAGTACTGCCACTAGACTGATATTTTGAGAACTACTGAGAAAATTCTCTAAAAGTTGAAACCTGCAGTGTAGGTACTGTGAAAATAGTGTCTAGTCCTTAATAGTGAACCTAATGCAATTTGCCTACAATTAGGTTCAGTTAGTTCCACATAAATGTGGATGAATTGACAGTGGGAAAGGCTCCTCACTTGTGACAAAACGTGGCATTGGGACACAATGAGGAGCAGTGTGTTTGTTCACTTAGCTTTATCGTATTTTGTTTGTAGGGAAGAAGTTCTAGGGGAGGACCATGAATAGAGCCCACTATTGAATAAAAAAAGAAAAGAAAAGTCGTTTGATTTCATCACGAACTTTCATACGGTAATGTTACCAACGCAAAAATCTTTGTCTCCCAATAACCTTCTGGATTTATAATTTCGTGGCGGAAGCGTGGCCCTCCATCATAGACGTATGTCCATGCGTGTCCAGACCATTGTCCCCTCTCTTCCGATACCTATCGCGGTCTAATGGCTTCTGCTATCGAATTTCCACCGGTGGGGACATAAAAAATGCACTGCTACAAACTACTTTTAAATTAATTGCAGTGGAGGCTCGCCGGTCGCAGGTAGGGGATGATAGGGTTAGGGGGTACTTGCGTCTGGTTCACGATTGTTTGAGTGACGTTGTATTGCAATAATTGCAATAGAATTATTCTATTCTGCATTGGAGTGATACCCGAGAGATCACTTTCTTCTATCTTTTTGAAGACGTGACCCCCAAGAAAAAAATTCTACCGACCCCCAGGCCTTTGACTAATTTCAAAGGTGATGTAGTAAGTAGAACCTAGAACCAAGCGTTGCCATATCTTTTTTACCAAATACTAAACACAGGGAGTTAAAAAACAAATAAGTGGGGCAAAGCTCATTTTGGTCTTTCGGGGTTACAACATGCCTCAATGTTTCATGATCAATTTGCGAGTCAGCGCGGCCGAAAATGTAATAAATTTATCAATGGTATTACGATGTAGTTCCGTGAAAATTCAGCAGTTCGAAAATAAAATACCTTCCAGACCGCAACCGAAAACTTACTAAAGTGTCATTTAGTTATACAGGGTGGCCGGGGGATTGACGTAAAAAAAAAAAAATTAGGTCCCTCTTGTCATGGGGTATCCGAATCACCCCCATGTATGTTCCGCGATTTTTCATAGTTTCGGAGTTATGATTTTTTTTCTGAATTTTCATGAATTTTCGCCTCATCAATTTTGAAAATGTCTAAAAAAAAAACTAGAAACTATTTTCAATTACTTTTTTTGTAACTGAATCTTCACAAGTTGTTCTTCTATGCATAAAATAATCAGCTTCGTAACTTTGATAAAAGTTATTAAAGTGTTGGTCTAAAGTCAAAAATTTACGTTCGGTAAATTATGACTTGAATTTTCAAAAATAAATTAAAAATCCAAACAGATGTTTTAATGGTTTCTTAGTTAGCCTCAGAAATGCGCAAGACTCTCAGATTTCATAATCATTAAAAAAAAGTACTGCTTAACGAGCTACTTTGTGTACATTCGGCCTTTGAAGACAGCGAGGTGAAGAATTATTAAAATTAACATTTTTTTTTTCTGCCATTTCGTCTTTTCTTAGGTTATTAATGAACGAGTCGTCATCATCATGATGAATAAAAGTGGTTTTGTCAATAAAACACAGATTCGGATACCCCATGACACGAGGGACCTAATTTTTTTTTTTTGACGTCATTCCCCCGGCCACCCTGTATACAAACTCTACGCCTTCCAAAACAAAAGAAATGCCTTGAAAGCTGGCTAGAGAACTGATGGTATCCAGTAGGTAACTCAACATCGGCTCTATATAATCTTAAAACAAACAAGCAGCTTCGTGAACATCACTACCGTTTACCTGTAAAATGTAATAGATAGGTTGGTACGTCTCCTCATTTCAACGAATTAAACAGTACCCCTTCTCCTCGCCCGCAGAGTCCCGAACGCGCCCAAGAGCAGCATTGGCGAGATCTTCGCCGCCGACAAGACCGACGGAGGTGCGCACGTGCGCAACGGGGCCGTGCGCCCGCGCGTCGTGCGCGACACACCGACGCGTCCACGCGACACGCACTCCCGGCTCTTCGGCCAGGTAAATGAGCGCCAGAGACGTCTTTGTGGGGACGATCTTAAATTAATAATCTTTCAAGGGCCGGACACGAGCGTCCGGCTCTTCGGTTAGGTAACAATCCCATAGGTATGTAGGTATCAGAAAATGGCAGGTTCTACACGTCACTAAAAAAATACGAACAAGATATTGTTTCTTTATGAACCTACTAACTGAGTATATTTTAACATTGTCCTAAAGTGCATCAGCCAGATTCAAGATAGGTACTGACTTTACCAGGACAAGCCCTGACAGAGTGGTACACATTTGTTGTTAGAGAATAATCCCCTTAACTAATCAACCGAATCGCCAATGCGCGGTCAAGACGTCACGCACGTCACGTCAATTTAAATCCATGTTTCGAAATCTTTGGTTCAGTCCATAAGCCCCAGAATTAAAAAGCGATCGACTACCCTAATCCAGGCAGATATTTACGAATGTAATATTGTCGGCATGACATTACATTTGCAACCTTCTAACACCACCGCTCGATAGAGATTTCACTGACTATAGTGAAGCCTTTGTAATGACCAGCCGCGGCTTCTCTACAATGCAACCGACCACTGATCTAACTTTTGTTGTAATGTCACCCGTTGCTGTACATAATTGATAGTCTGCCAAGGTAAAAGTTGATTTTACGTTATTTGGACGAGACTGGAAAAGGACCGGATGGGTGGCGTGATACCTAGTACCTACTTACATATTTTAATTAGGTAGGTACCTACTTACATATGATTTGAGAAACATCGGGCAGAGTGTAGCTTTGCCACTGTCTTTTTCTTCATTACAAACTCGAACCAATGGCAGAAGCTAACATTGAACTGACACGAAAATACCTATTGAACTTAGGTTCATTCGGTTGTCATGTCAACGTTAGTGGAATTTCAGATTTTTACGTCTCAAAGAATCCAAGTCAACAACAATTTTTTACTTAATAATTCTGAAAACACTTATCAGAAGAGTCGCACAGAATTTACATTCCGCTTGTCTGCTGTGTAACGTGCGCCATCATAAATTTCTTAACATAGATAATGGCCCTCACAAGAGCCATGTAAGGGCACTGATTATTTTATACATAATACTTTCTTGCACCAATCCGGACTTGGCCCCCTTGGTGGAGTTTGGCCTATAGGTAGTTACCTTCCTCAGGGAAGAGACCCGTGCCCCTCGGTGGGTCATAATGGGTTGATGATAATGACTTTCTTGCACGTCGGTTTTGGTACTTTTTATCTTGCCCTTTGCTAGTACATGCCCTATAACTGCCCGGGGCGCCCCTTACCGGCCTTTCCACTCACATTCGCTCGATATACTTATTTGCTTCGTCAGTCTTCCTTCATTCATCCTCTCCAAA
Organism: Yponomeuta plumbellus; assembly: GCA_947310845.1. NCBI lineage: Eukaryota > Metazoa > Arthropoda > Insecta > Lepidoptera > Yponomeutidae > Yponomeuta > Yponomeuta plumbellus. The sequence continues at coordinate 7,851,381 of OX371209.1, read as the reverse complement.
TGTCCAAACCAACGCAAAACCGGAAACCGACGTGCGTGCATGCAACGACTTATGAACGTCGATGAAGCCAAAGTGATTTGTCAGGATCGTGGCAGGTGGTAGTCCCTAGTCTGTGCCTGCACCTCTGGAATACAGGCGTGATCTTATGATCGTATCTAGATGTATGGTCGGGGTCTAAAAATATTTACCAGTTTTCAAACTTGATTCTTCATCGCAAGATGTGCATTATACTCTATAATGCTTTAACAATGTACTTATTAACTTTCAAAGTTCCGAAGCCTCGATTCTAACAAGTATTAGATTCATTTCTTATTTTAAAATTATTACATTTGTTAAAAGCATGGATATATAATAATCAAAGAGGATTGAGTACTCTGACAAAAACATGTCCTGACAAGGAGGCTCGAACTAGTGAATGTCATCTCTTTCTAAGTAGGGTGACCTTGATGTCAATGAAAACCGGACGAAACATAAGGGAAGCCAGCCGGAAGGAACGAGCGAAGTTCTCTCTTTAGGAGTAACTTGGGCATTTACTTCCATAATGGGCGACACAGTACCTAGTGGTAGGTATATTCATTGACTGAAGAACTTTAATTATACTTATATTTGCATTTAACGAAGTTTTAACATTATAAAATGAAAGCCAAAATCAAGTCATAAAATTAGCTTTAATCCAAAAAGAAACACAAAGAAATAACTCGTTTAAATGTATAGAATTTACAACTTGCATATTGAGTGTTAATGTACAGTACATTACATACTGCCCTCAAATAAGGTTTGTAGTGGTAAAGAAGAGTAAAGATAAAACTCAACTTCGACCATGTTAAAAAAAGTTTTTAAAACCTTGAGTGGTATTGCTACAAAAATTACTTAGCATACATTCATGGCTCGATTCGAGTCTGGGCCTTTAATTTGAGAATAAGTGAAGTTCACTATCTTATGCATGGACACATGGATACATGCAAGATAGTGAACTTTACTTATATTCACAGTTATTAATAGTGAACTTTACATTTCTTATCATCAGTTACAGTAGGCTACTTTTTATCGCGGAAATAGCACTCATTCTGCGGAATTAACTTAATCATATTTTGATCTACATAAGGTTACAAATTATTTTCAGTGAACCAATTTAGAACTTTATATCATTATGGTACTCTTGGTCTTGACAAGGGTTAAATTAAAAATGTTGTTGCAGACAAATTTTAGTGTACAAATTGTAAATTCAGATAATAAAATCTAACTTGCCAATACGAATAAAACTCATGTAGCTAGCTCATTTGTGATGTCGAACCAGAGCCTCATATAGCATCCATCCATTTTAAACGTGAGCTTTCGTTTTAAGTAAAACTGAAATGAGACCATTGGGTAATCAAACACATGGCCTACATTTTACAACATCATGGTCATAGTATTCCACATAAATGAGTAAGAGTAAGACACACTCCTTCAGTTTGTGGCTCTCGCTCTGAGTGCGTATACAGAGTGCGTATACTGAGTTTTATCATTCACTCTCGACAGTGAGAGCGTTTGCGATTTGCATAGGAGTGACAAAGAGACAACTAGATGGCGCGCTCTGTCACTTCTATGCAAATCGCAAACGCTCTCGCTATCGAAAGTGAATGACAAAACTCAGTATACGCACTCTGAGTTTTTTCATTCACTCTCGATAGTGAGAGCGTTTGCGATTTGCATAGGAGTGACAAAGAGACAACTAGATGGCGCGCTTTGTCACTCCTATGCAAATCGCAAACGGTCTCGCTATCGAAAGTGAATGACAAAACTCAGTATACGCACTCTGGACACTTTACTCTAGTTGCTTACTTATACGATTTTATGTTTTATTTGAGAAGACAAAGAGTTTAGTTTTCTATGGAAGGTTTTTCGTAGTGCTCTATCCTCTTTGATTATAACATCCTTGGTAAAAATACAAAATAAATAAAATAAAACCTCCTTGAGGGAGCGAAGAAGGTTTGCTCTAAACTTTGACAGGTTGGTACTCAACTCTTTATTCTGAGCTTTATGCTTTATCTAATCAAAACAATACAAATATCGACCTTGTGTCGTATAATTGTCTGAACAATTATGTTATGAACCATAAGGTGGTAAACATTTTCAGACCCCGACTGTATGTACTAACATAAAACTCAATCCTTAACCCCGTGGTTTCCAGGCGGCGAACGCGCACGTGGCCCCAATGGTAACCGATACGAGCCGCAGCCACATTCAGATCGGCGTGCCGGAGGCCAACGGGGGCAGCCCGCTGGGCTCGCCCAAGCCTCTCGCCAACGGGCACAGCGCCGCCTCCACCCCCAGCCGAGGTGAGACGCCGGAGCAGGAACTCTGTGAGTCGACATCAGACTAAGCCTGGCCTGACTGCACGCACCGCACGGTGGCACGATGCACGGTCTTTTGGGGGAGCTCTTTGGTGTCACGAAATAAGGACTATCTCTGTCTGGAGATAAGGTTTTACGTTGTGGTGGAGACTGCTTGAGCCTGTTTAAGATATTGGCTTCAAGTGGGTTTTAGGGTGTAAATATACAGACTGTCCCAAAAAATAGTGTCAAGCGAAAGTCCAGAGATAGAGCGCCTCGAAGGGTTATTTTTTTTTTCGTATTTTTTATTCCACCTTGACCTACAAGACATTATTGGTCACAGAGCCATGAATTATTAAGATACATGCTTTATATTTTTTTCCGAAATAGGTGAATAGTGTGCCATGCAGACACAAACTCAATTGCAATCTGATACAATAGCGCCATAAAAAAATGAAGAATCGCAAAGTTAGTTAAAATTTATTATTAAAATTAAATGAAATTAAAATTTTGTATCAACAAGGCACACTAATCACCTATTTCGGAAAAAATTATCAAGCACGATTTTTTTATTCGGGTGCCCCTAGGGGTGCTCTATCTCTGGACTTCCGCTTGACACTATTTTTTAGGGCTCCCTGTATAAATATGTAGTACACCACAAGTGCCCTGCTGTTAGGACAACGCGTACATAAGTTATAAGTGAACTTTGTATATATGAAACAGTACGCTTCTCTTTATGTGCAGGCATCCTACTGCAGCTTGGATGATACCTTTACCCTTTGACTTAAAGATGTCAATGGCTTCTTGGTAATTTCGTGATTGGCAACCATCTTTGACTGTCTTACAACAGTTACCTAAATCTTTGCGAACTCTGAGTAAAAACGTGCGATGATTTCGCTACGTGACTAAAATACTAAAGTCAATAGCTTTCAAACAAGGAAAACCTAGAGCAGTTGCCGAGAGATCATCTGGCTACAAAGCAGTCAATGTTCGATCCGATGAACGTCAGTGATTCTAAGAACCGGTGAATGCGCCTAAAGAGCTCTCTCCACGTTGGAGCCATCTGTGACGACTACGCTCGACTCATAACAGACCACTGTTGGCGTCCATTGAGTTGTGCATAGTCGCAGCCCATAACCCAGGAATAATGCGATTGGTCTGACGCACTGTAGCACGCCAAGGGTACCATACTTCCACGCTTGACTCATTCTACTCTAATACTTACGAATACATGGTGAAACGTAGGTACTAAAGGGATTTTTTTGTGTGATTCAGAAAAAGGCTTTGTTTGGACACTTTTTAAATACGCGACAAAACTGTGGACTCTTCGCACTGAAATGCAAATTCAGCTATTGTGAGCGTGGTTTTAGTGAAAAAAAATTTTGTGATAATTTGGAACATAACGGCACCTCTTTTCAGGATTATTAGATAGAAAAAAATCATTCTGAGTTAATTTCAAAGTGTCCAGACAATGCTTTTGGATTCGGGGACGAAATTAAATATTTATGATATCATACGTACCTACTGACATACACACACATTAGGTATACGAGTATATGTAAAATACACCAAATGCATTCCTGAAACAGAGTTTGTATTTTGCAACCACTTTAGTGTCAGGTATATGATTTTTATCATTTATTTCCCGAAATATTAGCGTTTACATTATTTGTATGTTATTATACAAATAATGCTCTGCCTACCCCGTCGGGGATAACGGGCGTGGGTTTATTTATTTTTATTATAATAGTTCTGCATTGAGAATTTCACTAGATTTTTACGAAGATTCGGTCTGTCAAGCTCTTTTCTCAGAAATTTGAAGAGAGAGCACTACAGTTAAACATAACCATTTACATAAATGCACATACAACCCCACACTAGGATACTCTGTGTCGTGGGAACCAGAAATAGCGACATCACAAACATGTAAACATCCAAGATCTGGAGTTTTTTATTGGCACCCAGCTGGGATTCGAACCTGGGCCCTCTCGCATGATAGGCAGATGATCGGTCGTCATTATAGTCGTCAAACAAAAGTTTTTGGAAACGGAAAACTCTAATCGGCATGTTTCCGGAATTATGAATTTTAGAGATGATTTTGCAATAGCATAAAACAGTGTGCTATCCTAATGCGTTGGCGATTCAAATACCAATTACATTCCTACATGGCTCATATCCTATACAGGATATTCTCCGCAGTTCATATGTTTCAGAGGTACTGTCTGCTATCTTGTTCGCCAACGTAAATGGATACTCGGCATTACATTTCCTGTCCCTAACGATTTCATTGTCCACAGTTTACATTTACAATTGTATGTTGTTCATACGACATAATAATTGGAAATTCATAACAGTCGTGACAACGAATGGAGTTTAACAATAACCGCATTTGAGTTGACATTGATACTAAAAATATTCACTAAGTGTGGTTTGAAGCACGAATAACATTTGACAGCTAATAACTACAAATAATTATGTTGTAATCGTGTTCGTAACAATGATGTTTACTTAATTTTAATGTTATAACTACGACGAATAGATTAGGAACTACGGGATCTTAGCGAACAGATTCAAGTGTAGATAGAATTGCAACGGGTTCAAAGTTCTATTAACATAATGTAATACAATCAACGAAATAGAGATTTAGTGTTATTTACAAAAAACCTTTCCACTAAAACACTCTTCAAATGTAAGTACTTTAAATAGAGGAAAACACCAACTTAAGCCGTGTTTAAGGTGTCGTGTTTTAAACGCCACCGTGTCTACACTAAATTGGGACAATCTTGCTGTGCTTGTCACGCCACGAGCCCTACTGGAACTTTGACCCCGAACGCGCTGCCGTTTACATCATGAAAACCATTTGTTCTGTGACTCGGCACGCAGCCTCGTACGCGTCTCAGCCGAAGAGGAATCCGGTGACCGGGGACGGCGTAGTGCTTCCGCCGCCGAGACGCCGCCACCCCGCGGCCAGCCTGCGAGGTGCTGACCCCCTCCTCGAACCCCAACCCACCCACCGATACATCTCCAAACAAGGCCCACCCCAACCCCCAAACTACTACGTCTACTCCACCGTCAAACCGTCCGTATCCATCCCGCACACCCCGTACACACTTATCGGCTTAGACGAACAAATACCTAAGTTCCCACCGAAGTACGACCCAAATTCTCTGTCACCGCAACCGGTACTGGACCGCCACTGGCCTCCGTTCCCCGCCCAGCATTACTTAGAACCTTCCGAGGATAAAAAGGTGCATCAGCCTCTGCCTCCGCACGCCCACATAGGTCTAGCTTCAGCTTTCGGCGCGCGACCGAAGCCAGATTACAAGTACAATCCCGTGCCTTCTCTTGATGGACCTATTGATCCTTATTTGATTTCAAACACGGACATGCCACCGACACTTTTCCGATACGAGAAAGACGGCCCTATTCCCGAGTACCAACTGTTTGAGACTCCTGTCGCTCCCGGTCCCCACACCCTGACGGGATTCCCTCCAATCTTCCACAAGCATGTTCCTGGTTACCTTTACCCCAGAAAGGGATATGTGGACGAGCTCTACCCTAAGACGTACTATGTAGACTATGTCCGCCAGCGTGAGATGGGTGGGTGTTTAACTGGACTTTGAAGGAATGCGCCGCGTTTATTGCACTTTCGTGACAAAAGAACAGCTAAAACGCTTATTCTACTTTGATGCAAGAAGATTATACCATGATACAGCGGCGACTTAAATGCGCGGACCTATTTTATAGTGTGAAACGATAAAAATCTAAATTAAGAAAGAAAATGTTAAGTTTTCCGCTAAATGCAAAATAACATTCGCGCATGTGAGTGACCGACATTCAAGGTAATTTAAATAGATATTTGTTTCAATTTGAGTACAAACTACTTATTGTAACAATATATGGCTAAAGAATGAAGTGAATCAGAGTGGTACAACGCTAGAGTTGGTCTTTTGTCTGAACGCTTATAGAGTTCTTAGATGAGTATTTTTTGCAGTTTTGAAAGGACAATTAAGACAATTCCTTCAAATGTCTTAAGATTAAGCACTCATTTATGTGTTTCGTTAATCGCTTCCTTGAAGAGCATTGTCGTTGTTGAGTCTTTAGTTTTACAGTTAATTTATCATAGAATTTTGTACGGTAAAAGTTTTATAATCAATTTTTTGTTTTACATCCGCCATAAATAGATGATTATGTTATATGTAAGAATCCTTTAGGTACTGTTAATCGAATTAGTTAATTGCATTATTGTTTCTTTAAGTCTGTAATTGTACAAAAACTTTCCATATTTCATCTTCTTCGCACGTACTCATTCTTCTCTTGGATTGTGTAACGGTTATTGCAGTGCTTATTGTAAGGTTATGGATAACTTTTGTAGATGGAATATACTTTTCTGTTGTAACTTTATTTAGAACTATGTAGTTTCATTGTTTACCTTCAGGTTGAAGTACTTTATAGGACTAGGAGTAGACTTGGCACTAAGGTTGAATTAATAAATCATTAATTTTAGGGACATACTCTTAGAAAACACATGCATGAAAGGTTCATAGGACCAGTAAATATGATTATCTACTTTTGTAATCACCTAGGTAGTAGAATTCGTATGTAGATTTATTTCACATTATTCTGGATTTCCAAATTATCGCGACTAAGGGTTTCTGAGTTGAGAATTTTCACTAAGTAAATAGGTACTTAAGTAACGTTCTGTCACGCTCTTTTCTGAGCGATTTGACGAGACAGCACTACGGTTATTCTCAATTCAGAAATTGGCCCTATCTCGCATGAAATGCACTTCTAGTTCGAATGTCAAAGTCCGCTTAAACAAAATTATGAATTTATTCATACCTAAAAGAAATAAATACATACATAATGTTTTAGTGCCTAAGCACATATTACCTACTACTTTATTTGCAAAATATAATAATTAGTAAACACTAACGTTAAATAGTTCTTTTGGTTAACTTTTTTTTAAAAGAATAAACTTTTGTTTTGTAAGTTTATTTGCAAAAAATTAATAAAATCCATTATCTAACCGGAAGTGCGATTCATGCGGATTTTAATTACGATCCTTTAATTTTCAGCTCCCATTAATTTATTTATACATACCTATCATGTATCGTCTACCTTTAGTCCATTTTCAATTTTTTGCCACCCGCATTACAACCTTCTACAGATCCAGAACCTTCCCCTTTCAAGCCACCCGACTCTTAACACAAGACCCTAATCCGCCCTCCGATGTTTCCAGAAGGCAACCCGATCACCGGCTACGGCTACAAATCGATGAACGGCCAGATCAACACAGTGACATCGATCCATGGCAACACCAGCATCTTGCATAACCGCGTGCCGCCCGGTGGCTACTCCTCGGGCCTCTGGTAGGCTGGCAACACCGTCACCCACCCGCCGCCACGCCCACGACAAACCACCTCCGACCGGGCGTAGTCTGTTAAACACATAGTTGTTCAATAGAAATATAGCACGACAATAGCTGATATCTGGCTCTATTTCATAACCTACTCACTCAACCATAACAGTAGAATGTACATGATATATCGTGCAGGTTAAATTGGGACCTTTCGCGGTTCGATCTGCTTCGCGAGATGCCTACTTAATTTGTGCAGGTTATAGCATTGGAATACGATTCGTTAGTAGACTATCAATAGTGTAAATTAAACAACTATTGCCGTGCTAGTATAACATTGCTGAATAACTATGCGTTTAAGTGACTGGCGCTCCTGAGCGACGCACTTTTGCTTCAAGACTAAAGAACGAGATTAGGCAGAGGCCTCTTCAGTTGTCCGGAACTCTACGAGCAATACTTTAGAGTTGAAGCAAAGGGCACTTTTAAAAAGCATTTAAAATCATCTCCATATTCATTCATTAAAATTTTAACTGTAGTGTCAATCTCCCATGAGTCCTAACTACGTCCGTATATCGAAAGGGTATTGTGTTGTTAAATGTGAATCCTTAGCCTTTCCCAGTAACCCTTCGTTCTCGAATCTTTCATTATTAAGAATAGTATTATAGATATTTTTGTAACAGTATCATTAAATTTCGATAGTTATTGTAAAAACAATCGATAGATTTAGCGTGTGGAGACTTCGGATGTTGTGGTAATACCTATAGGTACCGACTTGTATTAACTTTTAGTTTGTAAAGATCTCCACATGTATTAATGTAAGACGTTGACAAATTAAGCATATTCTTTCACACTTTAAAGATCTGTTTACGCAACGATATTGAGAGAAGGAGTGAGGAGGTGTATATCAGCAATATACCAAAACGATAAGTGCCTTGATCGGTGTTGAATGAAATTCTATGAGGCAGTGTGCGATTGGTATGAGCTAGGCATTATGCAAACTAAATTGATTATATATCTATATCTCACAGTATAGAAATAGTAATCATGTGGCACTCGGACTAATTCATACAAATAAATTATCTTAGAGTAGTTTTATATATGACACTATTTAAGAGTTCTCGCTATCGTTTGTTAAATTACTTTATCGTAATATTTAAAGAGGGTTTATAGATTGCATTTATTTTGTCTTTTTTTATACAAGTTATATCTTTTTTCGTTCGTTCTCGAATAAGATTCTGACGATTTGAATGATTTGGTCGATTATCTGTTAACAAAAAAACAAGTGTGGTGCGTATAATGGACCAGATTTTTAAAGTGTTCTCAGTGTTTTTTCTAAATATACTCGTAAGTTGGTAACACTAGACTTAGTAGGCATATCATCTTTTGTGGATTAATCACGAGCCTAAAATAAAATGTTAATAGATAATAACCATTAATTCAAATAATAAAGTTTTTATAGTAAATATACATAGTTTTATTTTCTAGAATCCTAAAAGGGTGAATTTGAAATATTTAACTATAGTTTCAGGCAATGCTCGGTTTGTCTTGATTAACATTGATATAAATGATACGAAAGTGGCATAGCATCTTTGTAGATAAAAGTTATTTTCAGAGCATTGATAATAATTTTATTTAAATTACATTATCCGAAAAGCGTAAACAAATAAAATAACTGAGTTAGCGGGTTCAGAGTGTAAACAATGTGAACTAGATAAATATAAAACGATCTTAGATCTTTTCATAATAGAGTCAAGTAATTTGTGGTCATAAGATTTTTTTACGATAAAGATACGATAATGTTTATGATAAAGTCATGCAAATTGGTAAAAGAAAAATCAGTTTTCTGGCCATTTAAAAAAACGTCCCAAGTGCGACTCGGACTCGCGCACAGAGGGTTCCTATACAACATTTAAATATTTTTATTTCTATCTGTTGTTGGCGTAATTAATATCGAACAAAAAACTAGGAAAAAATAACGTTTATTGTATGGGAGCCTCCTATTTTACTTTAATTATTCATTTCTAAAGTGAATTTACTTGTATGGGGCCGTCCATATATTACGTCATTCTAAATTAGGGGGGGGGGGTTGGTCTGCGGATGACGGTAAATGATAGATGGGGGGGGGGGGGGTGTTTCGAAATTGACGTCATTCTTATTTATTTATTTATAGTTTATTTTTCACGTATAAAAAGATTATTTCTAAAAAGAAATTTCTTCCAGCACGCCTAGTAAAATACTAGCTGCCCGCCCCGGCTTCGCCCGTGGTACTTACATGTATTATACATATAAACCTTCTTTAAGAATCAGTCTATCTATTTAAAAAAACCGCATCAAAATCCGTTGCGTAGTTTTAAAGATCTAAGCATACATGGGGACAGACAGCGAAAGCGACTTTGTTTTATACTATGTATTGATAATAAACACAATACTTAAATAATAACTACAACATTACATAATAAATAAAAGTACATATTAATACTATACTTATACTTAAATACATGTCTCATACTAAGGAAAGATAATGTTCTTGTGATATTTTACAAGTATTTAATGGTATTAATTATTGAACTCATTATTTATTTATTTATTACAAGGTCAAGGCATGTCTACATTATTTTTTTAAACTATAAATAACATCGTACCTATGAAAATAGTTTGTATGCGACACTGTGTTTATTAAACGAAGATTGGCGGCGACTCGGAGAATAAAAGAAATCGGCGCTGTTTAAACAACGTCGGCTTCCTTTGTCTTTGGCGCGCACCGCCACCAGTGCGGACCTGTGCCTGCGCTCTAGACTTGCGCAAAGTGTGTCCTTAGAGGGAGTTGTTATATCTCATATCTTTGATCACCGGGACACATTATATCCCAATCATATCTTACTCACCGTTGTATCCTAGCTCATACGACGTACAACAGAGTATGAGTGGAGATAAGAGCCGTGCGACACAAGTGATGAGTCTAGTCTACCTATTTCCTACTATATCCAGCTCACAATTTCTTTCATAATCACAACAGATTGTATCTACTATTATTTTCAAATTTTCTTCATAATTTACAGACTTAGGACTGTCAACCTGAACAGAGTTAATATAAATGTATCACTTTAGTAGCAAATATACGAACAAATTAGACTGTGAAACATGTAGAGGTGGGCATATTTAAAAGTTGAAAATATACAATGATTAAAAATATTTAAAATCACTACAAATCAGATCGCTTGATGACCTTCAATCGCAAACTAACTCAAAACAAGTATTTACGTAAACAATGCATTCGCATTTGTGCCTAATTTTAATTGCTTTTTTAACTTTACCGTCTGTGACCTACATAAAGACTAGTTTTGACTTTCCCGTGCTATGCACCAAAGTAAGATATCGAAAAGATCACCAAAACGATATATTTAGTATGAATCTGGTGACCTCCGTTTCACAAATCGGTAATTAAAGCGTGACAAACATATATGATTATCTTCTTAACCGTTCATCTTGTTATATTATATCAATGATAATTGCCAAAGTAAAAATAATAAAAGGTGATTCTATAACCAAGTGTTTTAATCATATAATACCCTATTTTTCTCAAATCTGCAATGTTTTATTTTGTCAAACTAGTAATGACGTCAATTTTGGGAGAAGGGGGGGGGGGGGGGGGTCATTAAGAAATGACGATAGGATGATTATAGGGGGGGGGGGTCTAAAATCTGAAAAAATCGATGACGTAATTTATGGACGGCCCCTATGTAAATAAACTGTGAATATTTTAAATGTCCACCTGTTGCCGCTATTCAAGCAAAAAACAGCAAAAACATCACGTTTTTTGTATGGGAACCTCACTTAAATATTTATTTTATTGTTTTTAGTACAATCATAGCGGCAACAGAAAGACAGCTAGAAACTGTCTAGCTATCACGGCTCATCATGAGATAGCCTGCCGACAGACATACGGATAATGGAGCCTTAGTAATAGCCTCCCTTGACCTTTGAGTACAGAGTGCTTAGTGCGAGTTTTTTCATTTACTTTCGATAGCGAGAGCGTTTGCAATTTGTATAGGAGTGACAAAGAGACAACTAGGTGGCGCGCTTTGTCACTCCTATACAAATTGCAAACGCTCTCGCTATCGAAAGTGAATGAAAAAACTCGCACTAAGCACTCAGGGTGCGTATACTGAGTTTTTTCATTCACTCTCGATAGTGAGAGCGTTTGCGATTTGCGTAGGAGTGACAGAGAGACAACTAGATGGCGCGCTTTGTCACTCCTATGCAAAACGCAAACGCTCTCGCTATCGAAAGTGAATTACAAAACTCAGTATACGCACTCAGAACCCTAAAAAAACGAATACGAGTATATGCGTCAAATTGAGAACCTCCTCTTTTTTTTAAAGTCTGTTAAAAACTAGTGCCATAGGGTCCTTAACCGTGGTCAGACTGCCCCCTTGAAATGTTGCTAACGAATTCAACTTCACCCTGTAATTTACTCCCATTGTCATCACCATCATCATCATCAACCCATCATGTCCCCACCGAGGGGCACGGGTCTCTTCCCTGAGGAAGGTAAAGGCCATACTCCACCACGGGGGACAATTCCGGATTGGTAGTCCCATTGTAACTTGTGAGTAAAATTGAACAACAAGAAGTACCTTCAACTTTCAGCCTCTTTAATTGGATTAGTGGTTGGCGATTCTAACTGAATAGTCACTGGACCGTCATTCTCTATTGAAACTTGCATAAATGCCCCAAACACACCATCTGTAAAGGAGAGCAAAGTATTCAGGTAATTCGACATGGAAAAATATAAGCTAAAACGAGAATATTCTTTATTGCACACAAGAAACAAAAGACAAAATGCTCTTTTGAAAGACAAATCATCATCAACCCATTTTGTCCCCACCGAGGGCACGGGTCTCTTCCCTGAGGAAGGTATAGGCCATACTCCACCACGGGGGCCAAGTCCGGATTGGTGGAGGCTTGTAAGACTAGTGGCTGGTCTTACTGTCAGAAGACAAAGAAGAAGAAGATGATGATGAATTACAAATGTTTTCAGATTTTTCCCTGCATTTGTAGTTTAAGACGACTTTACTTGCGAAGTTTCGACGATCTCTGTTAAGGCTAAGCACCCTATGAATTTTCATTCCCTTGAGTGTCGATAATACGTTGTTTGCAGCATACACGACCGATGTTTTGTTTACGTTAACTTAGAAGTGTGTTTTTTACAGCTTTAACCCGTTGGCTCAACTCTGCCGGCCGTTTCCTCGTGGTCATACTAATATGTCATAATTATCAGTATGACTACGAGGATATACATGTCCTCCTAGCCATAGTGTAACACCACATTTTTAGAAAAATCGTTATCGCCATTGTGGACAGGGGGCAATGGTATGCAGTGGCGGACAAATTGTCTAGCGTGGCGCGCAATCGGGAAGTTGTCAGTTTTTTAGGCACACTTCAAAGGAATCGTGGCGTAGCGTGGCCTGCGTGTTTACACAGTGGCCCATTGTTTAGTTCGTCAACGACCGCTGACTGGGATAGTCATAGATTATAGTAAAGGATAGTGCACTTTTTTGTTGCGTTGATTTTTTGTAAAATTACTTGAATTTTAGATCTTCAATACTTGGTAGAAGTAAATAAATAATTAGCTGCGGCCGCAACTACTTCCACGTCCATCGCAAGTGTTTTGCCAGACAGCAATGAGTCATGCGCCATTGTGTAAACACCAAGTGATCGTGGCCTACAGTTGTGCATTGCAAAGCATGGCCCATCACATGTCATTGTGAATCAAGAATCAAGAATCAAGAATTTATTTCAACGTAAAGAATTTACATTCTGCTTGTTGAATGTCAATGTACATACAGTTATGTATAACGTTAGCCGCTGCCTTGGGGCCGTCTGTAGTGGAGAAAAAGGCAGCGAAAAAAAAACTCCACTCTGACCATCTTTTCTCAAATCACCTTAAAGCTTTAAGAATTTAAATACAAATAAAACATACAAAATAATATCTTGGATGTGTTGAACACTAGACACATTTATCCTCTGATTTAATTTAATTAATGTGTACTTTGGCCTTAACATTTTTTACTCACCCTTAATCTTGTCAGGCTTATAAGCATTTCTTAGCTTGTCCAAGAACTGCTCATAGAATTCCTTGGATTTTTCAGCAGGCATTGCGTTGTGGAAGTCTGGTTTAGCACCCTGAAAGTAATCGAAATTCTTATTAGGCTAAAATTGCTGAAAAACAGAAATCATCCAGAGAATACAAATTTCTTTCTTCCTTACTATTAAGTAATTGTGTTCAAAATTGCGGCGTAATTAAATATTGTCCTGTCCACGCTTTAATCACTTGCATCATGATCTTATAGTGAGCCGATTCCCCCACCAAAAATTCTACATGTTAATAACGACTTGTTACACGTTTAACCATTAAAAAATACTTTTGACGCTCTTTGGAAACTGAGGCCATGTTTTGAAAAATTATTAAATACACCTTAATGTAACGTAAGTTGGCTGAACTACAGTCCAGAGTACATGTGCAAGAAATTACAATATAAAATAAGCTTAATATTTAGTGTACTAGGTACTATGCATTTCATACCCAATGAGCAATGAGCTGCACAGCCGACATATCATGCACTCCTACTTGGTTATATTACTGGTCACTTCAGATCCAAAATATCAATAAAATTGCAACTGAATTGATTTGTTTTTCATTACATACAGGCACATAAATTGCTTCTGGCCCCACAATAGGATACCGTGTTGTGGGAAGCAGAAACAGCGACGTCACAACATGTCAACATCCAAGACCTGGACCTTTCCATAGTAGGTACACTTAATATCATAAGGGAATTAAATCTCTGGGAAGGCCTTTACATAGTAAAAAACAAACAAAATGTAATGAGTTTCCTTCACAATTAGCGGTGGTATTTTTACTACAAATTCACAGACGTAAATAAGTTTGAAAATAAACAATGTCATAGGTACGTGGAAGCACTGGAAACCTGACTGGGTGTCTATTGTTCTACCCACTTGGCTGCACCGCTTCTTCCTAGGGAAGTGTTATGAGTTTATTACCAGTTAAATTCTGTTTAGATAACAATATTAAGCAATAGAAGTCTAAAAAGAAAACATACAAAACTCCCTGTAACTCTGAACGCTTTAAAATCCACACCAAGCCATATTGCCTTGCAGTTGTTTCAAGCATTGTCATTTGCAAAATTGTACTGGATGATCAGTACAGTGTGTCCTTAAAGCAGATTTGAATTGCAAATGTCTCTTAATAAACTACCAACTAACCTTAAATTTATGGTACAAAGTGAACTGGCTCACACACAGTATCTCAAGCTGTCTATCGGTCACATTGTGAGCCCAGCGCTTTCCTTCGTCGTCAAACAGTTTCACACTTAGGAGTTTCTTGACTCTGCAAAAAGAGACATAAACATATAGACACATACATTGCATCTGGCCTCACACTAAGATACCCTATGTCGTAGGAACCAGAAACAGCAAAGTTTATTATGTTAACCTCGTAAGGCCCAAGATTTATTTAGCCTTCTGATATGAAAACCCGATTGCCTATTTATAGTAACAATTTTTTATAGTCCGTCAGACCCAAACTTTGTCAACCAGATTTTTTTACTTAGAGTAATGGGATAAGGATTATATTTACAGAAGAGATTTATAAGGACCTAGAGATCATATTCCACCAGTCTAAAATGCGTAATTACTATTCGCAAAAAAAGGTATTCGGGCTTTTATTACAAAAGAACATGTTGTAATTTGTTGTTTTAAAAAGTATGTTGGGTTTAAGATGAGTAAAACACGTGAACAGTTTTTGTTAAGTTTTCAGTCTTGTTTATTAAATTTTAGGTGCTTTACAGCGTCAAATCAAAAAAAGTCATAGAAAATTTAAATTTTTACACTTATTCATGACCCCAACGAATGATTGTTAATTTTAATCAGAAAATTCTCCCCTATACAAACTTGAACCCTTACACCCTCCCTCTAAGCTTCGCCACAGTCGGGTGATGAAGGACAATGATTCAGCAGATTTCGGCAAGTTTAAGTGGCATGAAACTGCACGAAGCAATTTCTGTTTATAGTCACACAAAGGTGAACATTGCAACCCGAACAAGCCATTTTCGTTTTCTTCGAGCATCCACTTCGCCGACACAAATTCTGTTTCTCACTAAGAGCAGGCATGTTAGCTACGCCTCGTGTTCTTTTGGCGTCACTTGGAATTGGGACAACGAATTGTCTCCCTCTCTTCCGTGGGTTAGGGTTTTCAGATCCACTTTCACCACTTGTGTCCTCTTCATCAGTCGCATGTGCTGATTCTATCAAAAATTTACCCAGCTCTAATTTGAATGCGCGAAGCTGCTGAATTTTCTTTATGGGGACCCTCTTGGCAACTTCGTCGGATCGGTATTGTAAAGAAGAGTTAGTTGTCGCCAGATCAATCATATGTGCAAAAAACCTTTGCGTCCATTTAAGGGTACGGTACCTAAACGGACAAACTGATAGCAGCCTGTCGGCTAGGTCAACGCCCCCCATGTTGATATTATATTCTCTGACTACTTCAGGACGTGCAACAGTGACGAATATTTTTTGTCTTTTACACCATCTCTGGCATTCATCTGATGTGCTATTAGCATGGATTGAAGATAATAATGTCACGGGCTTATTATCAAGCCAAGTAGTTAAGGCAATATTTGTAGCTTCATTCACAAGCACTTGACTGCTGCCTCGTCCTGAGCGTTTTAATTGACCTTCAGATTTGAGAAACGGCTTTGCTTCCTTTGGGATCCTATTTTTAGCCACAGTTCCTGCGCTCATTATTCCTTTTTGTTTTAGCTCAAGCACCAGCTTCTCTGACGTAAAATATCGGTCGAAATATAAAATATGACCTGGCATTATATACTCTGCTAGCTTTAACACTACTTTCTCACATAAGGTGAAATCAGTGTCCTCATATTCCGGATAGGTCGTCTTTCCCTGATAAATATGAAAATCACATACAATTCCGTTTGGGTTTGCCATTACAAATGCCTTTAATCCAACTGGGTTTGGCTTGTTAGGGCAGTATTGTTTCACGCCACATTTACCAGTGAACGGTATGATCATTTCGTCTATGCAAACAGTTCTTTCTTTGGTCTGCTTCTGGCATCCACTAACAATTTTGTTGATTAATGGGCACATTTTCCATAATTTATCTTTGGCTCTTTCTTCTGGTGAAACACTTGGGTCAAAAACCACTTTCAGGTTATTTTTTAAGAGAAAAAACCGATTTCTCGATATATTTTCTGCAATGATAGTCACTCTGTACTTCCTCTGCCAGTACATTTTCAGTTGTGGGTAACTAATGCAGCTCATCACCATCATGGCTCCTATGAAAATATTTAGTTCAGCCAAAGTTAAATTCAGACTTTTTCCTGTCCTTTAAATGGCCATTTGGTTTGTCTTTGCGACTATTAACTCCATAATTTCAGTATCAATGTACTGTCTGAAATAATCAAGTTTTTGGAAGGTTTCCGTGTTAACAGGCAAGTACGTGGGAGATGTATGGGGAATAATTGTGGGCGTAAATAGTTTTTCTTGCCAAGTAGAAGAAATATCAATAGAACCCGCACTGCCTTGCACCTGGTGAGTTTGGCTGCGACTGCCGCGGCCTCTTGCGCTTCGATGTACTGGTCGGCGAGTAGTACCTCTTCCTCGTCCTCGCTGTTGTGGTGCTGGCAACGACGGCTCGTCTTCTTCATCGTCTGACGAGGAACAGGAATCTGCAGAGTGGTGTTCTCGACTGAAAGAGCTCTCGTGTTCGTCTGGGACGAAGTCGTCGTCATCGACATCGCTGCCATCAGCATACGGATTTAATTCCAAGTCAGATTCATTTAATTGCTGTTCAATTTCTTCGTCATGTAAACCTGTAAATCAACATTTACCTCTGTAAAAACCAAAAACTTGTTTAATAATAGGGATTGACTAAAGACCCGGTTTCCTTTTTATGCGATCAAAAACTTCTATGTTATTTTCATCAAGAAATATAATAGTTACTTAGGAAATAAGTCCATTGGATTATAATATGTTTATTAGAGAGTGGATTTTATCGTAAAATTATAGCAAAGGCAATCAGATGTACTATATATAATTGGATTTACTTACCCCTTCTCCGTATGTTTTCCATCTTGCCACGTTCAACATGTGATTTTGACAGTTTTTTTTTCTAATTGCTGCACCATAAACACTGTGACAGATTTACAGATGCGTTCAAGATTTAAAATATTTGTACGGTAGCGATGTCGCGGCAAATTTGAATCCGCAGAGACGTAACACTTATTTAAACCTAAATAAAGGATGGTGGGTGTATATACTTCATAATTGTTTTTAAAGTTGGGTCTGAACGTCATGTTTATTTAATACTAAAATAAGGACCCTGGTCCTTACGAGGTTAAACATTCAAGACCTGGGGGTTTTTTCCTCAGCCGGGTTTTGAACACGAGACCTCTCCCAGGGTAGGCAAACAGTAGAGACACTTACACACCTAGAGGCAGAGCCAGGGTTTGATCCTTTTTTTGTGCTTTTATCTGTGATCAGTCATTCATTTCAATAACCTAATTAAATTGTGAGTGTTAACCTAATCTAATTAAATTAAATTGTCATTCATATCAAACACCCACGACAATGGACACCCGTGACACGTGATGACGTGATACCAACGGAACATTGGTGACATTGACATGTTTACATTGATCATTTATACATTGATCATTTTTACATTGAAAATACTTGATAATTCAAATTTTCCACCTATAAGTTCTCGATTTGGATCAACAATTTTTTTACACATTTGATTTGTATTTCGTTCAAG
Source organism: Yponomeuta plumbellus (assembly GCA_947310845.1). Lineage (NCBI taxonomy): Eukaryota > Metazoa > Arthropoda > Insecta > Lepidoptera > Yponomeutidae > Yponomeuta > Yponomeuta plumbellus. The sequence continues at coordinate 7,832,849 of OX371209.1, read as the reverse complement.
TCTACCATAGACCAGTATGAAATTATTAATATAAATAATTAGTTTTATTGATTACCTTAACTTACATGTATTCCATGTCCTTAGTGGTGTCAGTGTTTGTTATTCCTATAAGTACACATAGTCCTTGATCAATGCTGCTTACCACTTCTCCACAAACTGCAAAGGTCCAAATGCACACTGAATAAATTTTACTTAACATCTAAAACACAAGAGTGAAATGACCATTATGACACAGTGATCTGAATCAACATTATATGAGCCGGTGTGACATAATATGATACAGTGTTCAAAATTCAACATATTGCATTCTTAGGAGTAGTAAAGTCTAGCTTTTGCATCTATTAATATGATTCATACAGCATCTAGTGGCTACTTCACACGACACACTAGGTGGGTGAAGGGACTACCTGGATGTTGTAGTGCCTGGAACGTTGTTTTTAGATTGGAGCAGGCAAGCCCAGCTCCTTTACCATCCTGACAGCTTAATCAGCTAGGCCCACAGGAAAAATAAATCAGATGCAGCCGTCAATCATTCACTGATTTCAAAAACAATGAAAATCTTTCTGGTAGTTATATTTTGTGGACATTGAGATTTTCTGAATTAGTCAATTGGTAAAAGGGCTAAGTTTTCCTTTCTCTGCCGTCAAGTTGAAGCTTCAAATTAATACTGCATAAAGATGTTCCGGTAAAAGGCAAGTGCAGAGTAGGACATCCAGCCACAAGATGGACAGACGATCTCATCCAAGTGGCGGGAAGACGCTGGATGCATACTGCTTCTGACTGGTCTTTTTGGAAATCCATGAAGGAGGCCTATGTCCAGCAGTGGACTTCTTGTGGCTGAATGATGATGATGATGAAGTAGGTATATGAAATTGTCACCTACTAACATCAGATATCATAGGTCTTCTGAGCTCTGCGAAACAGAGCAAAAGCTGGTCAGACTCTTCAGATAAAATCAAGTAAGTAGATTCGGATAATATGTTACAAGATGAATTGCATTTTAATTTCAAACAGCTGTTCATTGTTTCCGTGAATAAACAAATTTGAATTGAAAATTTAATTTCTTTGCCACAATTAGGTATCATCTCTCTCTCTCTCTCGTCAGCAGTCCAGCTCTCTGAATTATATTCAATAAGTTTCTTTCCAAGATAAGTCCCATTGTGTCTATGATTTGATACCCGTTATGTTAGACGAGACGGGCTAATTTGGCTCTCATCGAAACATAAGCTTTAGGTCCAGACTATAGTCATAATTAGAAGCTTACAAAAAGGAAATAAGGTGGATAGGTAATTGAGGAGTCGGGTAACTAACCTCAAAATAGATTAATATAAAACTTACCAGAAACACTAGCTTTGACAACCCTTTGAATTAGGGCCTTCATTTTAATTGTTTTTATCGACTGTTTGCTCTTTATTGAGAGTAATGAAAATCACAATTACAGTAATAGCACGAACATTTTACTGATCTCTGTGTAACACAGATTAATAGGATGGATGAGAAACATCAATCAACTCAAGCAAGAAGCAAGGCAAGACTCAACTCAAGTCCAATCCAAGGACTTTATATACCTAGTTACTGAAAGTATATAAGTAGCTGAAAAGCGAGCCGACCGAGATAGTTAGTACAGAGGCCGCGTGTCTTTTTCTAATAGGGTGAAAATAAGATTTGGCAGGTGTGAGACAAATTGAAACTTAATGATACCGATAACTACCGATAAATGGTGCTGACGCCATCACATCACTGTACCTATCTGTGGTTCCTGTCCTATGTTTTTACAAAAACGCACAATGCATAGGCTAGTCATGAGCAGAGACACAATTCACGTACGTATGTAAAGCCTGTATTACACCGGGGCAACACTGTGCGCCGTTGTGGTATGCCACAAGGCCGCATGCTACAACGTCGCACACTGTGGCAAGAACCTTGTGGCATGGCAACACCTTGCGTCATGTGGTAAACTGTCGCAGCTTCTTCTTCTACTTCTGCCGCATCTTTGTAGCATGCGGCCTCGTGGCAAGCCGCAATGCTGCACAGTGTTGCCCCGGTGTAATTCAGGCTTAATAAACAAGGATAAGAACCACAGATAAGTGAACAGACAAGATACAGTGATGTCATGACGTCAGCACCATCTATCGGTAATTTGCGGTACTATTTTTTTTTTGTTTGTTTGTTTGTTTGTTTGTTACACAGAAGAAATAAAACAATACATAAAATCTTAAATAACAGGTATGTGTCGATGTACAAAGGCGGACTTATTTCAAAAGAAATTTCTTCCAGCCAGCCTAAGAAAGGTTTTTTATTGACGTTCTGAAAAGCCCTCATTGTTTCAATGGAGTTATTGGTCAGTACCAATAATTTTTGATCAGAAACATTTATATGCTGTCAAGAAAAGGAACGAGACACACGGCCTCCGTTATGGCTATCTCCTTTTGCTCGGCTCAGCCTCTGTGTAAAGCCGCCTCTAAACGATGGCCCATGATGCACAATCACAGAATGGACCATGATTTCCACCATGAGTGCGCAGCCGTCTACACTGTGGGACATGATAAACAATCACAGAATGGGCCATGATTGCCACTTCATTTTTCCACAGATTAAAAATTATTAAATAGGTAGTTTTTCGGATTCCAAATTGTAGGCTCCTGTTGGTATAACTCAATAAAGTTGAAGGTCTCCTCATTGCTCCATTTCAGCTCCGACATTGTAATGCGTAAAATATTAGGTCTTAGAGGTAGATAGATATTTAGCTACAAAATCATACAAAATAGCACGCTTCCGCACCGCATCGTAAGCAAATACGAACTGAGTGATCGGGGATCGTATGAACACGCTTACAATCATGACCGCGATCTCCTTTGATGTTTGTCCGAAAAACTGACACAGCGGCGATTACACGCCAACGTCGCCCGTCATGGGCCATTGCAGACTTTTATGCCCTCTACACGTTCATAATCGCCTGTATTTGTCTATCATGGGCCATCGTTTAGAGGCGGCTTAATGCGCAATAGAATATATCATTTTTAACACGTTGACTTAGGGTTCATTTTCGTAAATAACATTTTAAAGAGTAATCAGTCCTGTTAGTATTCTAAAGTCCTTGACACAGACTCAATCACAGAGTACGTACTACATTATTACTAGAAATCGAGACCCCCTACACCTTGCGTACATGCTAGCGCCATCTTGTGACTTATGACAAAACTTTTTCCTGGACTATCATGCAAGCATCAGTTCTGTGGCTCAGGCTATCCTCGCCTTTTTCGTTGCGTCGTAGTTTGGCTACTCAGTACTAGATAGAGTTATAGAGCAAGGGAAACACATTTTTGACATCCACCAACAGATGGCACTACAGCTGTCTAGGTAGAGTAGATCAGACCCAAGGACCCTCCTTATACGTCCATGACCAGATCAGATATCATAGAGCATGCCAATTTGTTGCCAATTCCCTTTTTTTAACCTTTTGATACATTTTACTTTAATAGACTCAGGCTCTAAGGAAAGCAAGAAAGAAGACTTTTATTAGAATTGTCACAGAAACACAATGTACCTAGACAGGAATCATCACCTTGCAAGACGTCACTAGCTATAATAATTTTGTTATTGTCAGCACATGAGCATACTTTACTCGATTAGGTAGGTACCTACGTAGCTACGTTACGGATGACTTTGAATCTAAATTTTAAAGGATGTTAGTACTGTCGACTGTAGGTACCTACCTAGTGTAGCTACTTACAGTGGACAGTGCATGTAGGTACCTCCACTTTTAATTTATGATTAAACGAACTTACCTTTACGTGAAGTTCTATTATAATTATACGAAGGCATCGTCCGAAGAGATTAGTATAGACACATGTAGTTACGCATTACGGTGTCGCCATTCCTGCACTGTTTTGATATATCCAGTAGGTAGTTTTTTTTTTGAGGGTAGCTAGCTTTGACATCTGATTCCCACCATCGCGCCATTTTCATTTAGTTGAGAGGTAGATCACCTATTTTACGATAATTCTTTTGGGTATCACGGAAAAGTAGGGAGGGAGGGACTCTAATCTCTTCGGACGAAGCCTTCGTACAATTATGATAGAACTTCACGTAAAGGTAAGTTCGTTTAATCATAAATTATACTTCAGGCTTCGTCCTTCGAGATTAGTATAGACACATGCAGATGTTTAGAGAAATACTTAAGTATGTATTATCGTAAAATTTAGTTTCACTAAGGAAGATGTTATTAAGTTATGGGCAGTAATGTTTTAAAATAATGTATGTAAATACTGGCGCATTATGAAATAACTTATAGCAACTGAATAAACGTTTGTTTAACTGCAAAATTATTATTATAACGCATAATAATTAGGTACTTAACGCCTTACTCCAAAATTTAAAACGATATTATGAAATTAACACAGCAATAGCTAATACACTATCGTTGGATTGAGATTATACTGGTCTATTATAGAAGTTCATAAATGTATTTAAGACTATCAGGCAGGACTGATTATGAGCAGCAGACGTGGCGGCTTACCACGTGCTGTGAGCTGAAAATTGATTCCGCTTAAAGTTATTATGGAACATTTAATCTATTTATCTAGCGTTTGAACCACAGGTTTGAACATTAATAAGGCCATGGGGTTTTTTCATTGCAAGAAAGCGGTAATGAAAATTTTTTCGGAAATGCTATTTTAATATCTACCTGTACAGGACTTGAATATACGCGCGGAGCATATTTCAGGCTTTTCGTTGTAAAACGGGATACAGAGAACTGGTTGTGACGAACCTCGGCTGGATAATTTAGTATGATCTGTGATATTTATCTAAATATATATGTATGTAAATATAGTAAAAGTATGTTTCTATTATCTGCACAATTGTCAATAATTTAATTTTACATAAAGTTTGGGCTTTATGGGCAGTTAACGAGTGAAATACTATTGTTAAGATAACTTTGAGGAATATGATTCAAAATAATATTAATGATTATTTATTGGTATAAAGCTCGCCTATGCACTAATATTTCTATGGTGCAATAAAGAATTTTCGATCAACAAGTGTCATACTGTTTTAGTGAACTAAATATGGGATAATGATGACAGCATAATATATATATATAGAGCGGAAGGTACATCCTTCGTAATTATTGCTGTTGACTACTCCTGCCACGAGGGTAACCGTCGAATGTATGTTATGGTTGCTGAAAGTATGAGACAAAATATTGGGAACCACTGTCGTGTGGGCCATTATGGTACAACAATTTTATGCTTCTGACGGTCAATAATAAAATCTTCTAATCCAAATCATCTAATCTTCTATAAAATAATAAAGGCTGTAAGTATCATTGAATTATAAATTAGACAATGTTGCTTTAAACGTATTTTCTGCAAAGGCGTCAGGGTCCACATTTCTTATTTCTTCTACCTGCAAATAAGTCAATACCGGCAGTACCATTGCTATGTAACGATTTCATCGAATGCAAACTGACCATGTTCGCACTCAATGTCTGGGTGAACACGTCACGATTCAGCATCAGCGATTATCTGATGGCCGTATATATGATGCAAAACAAAAATCGGCCACAACTGTTAGGTAATATTTGTTAAATGAGGAAACTGAATAATTGTTCATATAAGAGATTGCTGTAGTACCTATTGTCAATTTTAAAAAGAATTTGACAACAGATCAGATTACAAACAAAGACCAAGATAAAACCAAGAAATGCTGCAAACATTTCAAGGTAATTTATGTGGCAGGATTGTTCAAAACAGGACTAATGTTCAGTAGCGGTGTTCGTTGCACAAGATGCTCCCCTCCCCACCCAATTGTTGAGGCATCCGAAAAATCTCCAATTGATAATCATGGCTTTTAATTTTGCTAAATTAACTAACAATCCGCTACTTGACTCTTTTTTCAAGTATGTCTTAAATGCTAAATATCTCTTCCATTAGACCAAAAAATATTTTAGTATATTTTTTGAGGACCTAAAAGCAACAAAAATCAAAATCAAAAACAAAAACATTATATTAAAACGTTGCTTTGCTAAACAGCCAAAAACGCGGTCCGCCATTTTTGTCTATGGTTTGAAGTCCTCTACGTTTGTAAACAAAGTTTGACATTCAACATAGGTAGAGTTCGTGCCACAAAAGAAGTATGAGTCACAATAGAACGTACGCACGCACGACTGACAGATGTTTGTTTACAACCAAAGGTGCTTTCAAGATGGCGGATAGTGTTCCGATTTAAAAGCGAAAAATATTTTTTTTATTTGCAAATTTTGCAGCCATCCTGCATATTTACTTAGTAAAGTCAATATATTTCGGTTTCTTACGTTAGATACTACAGGAAATATCCATTTATCGCGTCAAAGTTGATACGAGGCAAGTAGCGTATTGCCAGCTTCCACCAAAGTAAATCTGATTTAAGAGTAGGTAATTTTTTTTTTGTATTCGTTATCAACTCTGAGGTTCAAAAAACCATTCGATTTCTGTAAATTTATTATTTGTCCCAACTCCGTCCATAGTAATCTTGTAACAATCAAGTTACACAGTCATCAAAACTTTGACCGATGAGATGAAAATCGTCAAGGTACACTGTAGAAGTGTCCTAATGATCGCAATAGGTAGCTTTACAACTGGTTTCATTAACTTTGTGAAAACATGTGAAGATGTATTAAGCCCAAAAAGTAGGGCGTAAAACTTGAATAATTGTTGTTTCTATTCAAAACGTTAACGTTAATCAGGGTGAATACATAATAAAATAAGCATCTTTTATTGCAAAGCAACATATTAGACCATTTTTTTTAAAATTAATTTTAAGGTCTCTATTTTGAAATGTTTCATATCTACTTATAAACTTATTTAAGGACTCAAAGTTGTAAATAAATCTCATTCCAATATGTGGTTTTAAGATCAGGAACATAACAGAAATGAATTGATCTGATCTTAATATGATCATTATATTATAATGGTTGCATTCTGAAATAGGGCTCAGAAACGGGAAAATCGATCTTTTATCTATCGCAATAGGTTATCTGTTTGGTGAGATTCGTTTGTGTACTGCATTTGTGTACGTTAGTACATAAAAATGGTATTTTGTAGCTTTTGACACGCCAGGGACGCCCCAGGCGGACATACTTTGATCAAATAGGGGATGTATTAGCAAAGGGCAAGATAAACAGTAACCGAAACCGACTTGCGTGCATGCAACGACTAATTAATGTCGACGAAGCGAAAGTGATTTGCCAGGATCGTGGCAGGTGACAGTCCCTGGTCTCTGCCTACCCCTCTGGGATTTAGGCGTGAACTTACGTATGTATGTGATGTAAGGTAGTAACGTACGAGTAGAATCGTCAGTAATCCGCTACTTGACTCTTTTTTCAAGTAAGCCTTAAATGCTAAATATCTCTTCCATTACACCAAAAAATATTTTGGTATATTTTTTGAGGACCTAAAAGCAACAAAAACATTATTTTAAAACGTTGTTTTGCTAAACAGCCAAAAACGCGGTCTGCCATTTTTGTCTATGGTTTGAAGTCCAAATCGTTGTAAACAAAGTTAGTGATGGAACTCGAATCAAAAATGACGATTCGAATCGACTCAAATCACCCGGAAGATGATTTGAATCATGATTCGAATCGACCCTCGATTCGAATCAATATGCTGATTCGAATCAATATGTTGATTTGAATCAATATGCTGATTCGAATCAATATGTTGATTTGAATCAATATGTTGATTCAAATCATTATTATGATTCGAATCGATACGATGATTCGAATCAATACGGAGACATCAATGCATTGAAAATACTGATAAAATGTACCTATAAAAATAATAATTTTCAATGTAAATGTTTCAATACACCCAATTATTTTCCATGTTTTCATCAAAATTTAGTTATTATTTTAATAAGTAAAGGTATGTGTCCGTTACATGAAATTTATTTATATATTTATTTATTCAACACTGATTTTCACTTACACGCATACACTCACACACCTACAGTACTTAAGGTCACAAATTTTTGATACTTGGAAGCATGTAATGTAATTTTTTTTTCTCAACGCTTTTTCGTGTTAAAATATCTTCTGAAAAAACTTATCAAGCACAACTCTTTCACTTATTCCACTCTGACCAACTGAACTGTGAACTAAAACTCTACTACTATTTTTATTTCTAACAGAGATATGAGGTAGTTTTGGGAAGTATTTGTGTTGAATGGTTTTGAAATGTGTTTAAGATGGTATTGGAATATTCTTAAACCATAATTTATCCTTGCACATTATTTGATTTGAGATAATGTTTAGAAAGGTTTTGGACTGTATTTGGTATTATTTAGAAATCATCGATAAAAAAACATCCCGAACGCATCGCAAAACCATCCTAAAACATACCAAAACCATCCTAAACATATCCCTAAATCATTCTGCCAACAAACTATCATTTAGTTTGGCGGAAATGAAATACTGTATAAAATTGTGTTTTCCTTTACTGAATAAAACTTTTATTTATTTATTATTTATTTATTTATTGCTAACACATTTCAAAACCATTCCAAATACATACTAAAACGCCTTAAGCGGTCGTCTGCGGCTATGTCCATATTTGCACAAAACAATAGATTTTCTATTGTTTTTCTAATACTGCATACTAGAGGTTAAACACAAACATCCTAAAACTATCCCAATTATATCCCCAAACATTCTAAACACATATCAAAACCGTCCCAAACACATGCAAAAACCATCTAAACACATCCTAAAAAAAACAAATAATACATCCCAAACACATTTCAAAGCGATCAAAACAAAAAGTTGTGATCGAAAGTGGGTAACAATAATGCAGTGGAATGTGGAATGGAAAGAACCAGTTGACAAGTTCGGTTGGTCAGAGTGGAATAAGCCCTTTAAACACCAATTCACTTTAACTACTTTCTAAAAAACTTCATAGCTTAACATAAGAAAAAGTTAATACCTTAGCAGTAACATAGAAGCAAGACAAAACTAAAACAATAACTGTTTAAAAAAAAAACTTCAACAAATCCTACTTGTCTCATCGGTCAGGTGCGCGCAATGAATGATTGGAGTAAAAAAACTGATTCGAATCCACAATCTGATTTGAATCAACAAACTGACTCGAATCAGCGATCTGATTCGAATCAACTACTGATTCGAATCAACTCGACCATTCGAATCAAGCTATGATTCGAATCAACTTAAATTCTCATTCGAATCAAGTTTTTACCGTCGTGATTCGAATCATTCGAATCAAAGGTGATTCGAGTCTCATCACTAGCAAAGTTTGACATTCAACATAGGTAGAGTTCGTGCCACGAAAGAAGTAGGAGTTAATGAATGGCTTTTATTGTTATGGCCTTAAGGATTTTACCGTGGGGCTTGTTTGGTGAAACGATCTTTACCTAGTCGTAAAATCTGTTAGTGATCTGTGAGCACAGTGAAATAACAACAACGCAGTCATGATTTCATCGAGTTTACATGCAAAATATATTAATTAACATTATTCGAGAATGCAAAAACACGTCAATAAAGACCACCGGAAAGTCGCGGATGACTACCCAGTGAAATAAACATACGAAAAACTTGGCTCAAACTTGCCAAGAGAGACCGCGATTCTTTATCGACTGAAACTTGGGTGTATTTATGTGAAGATCACTTCAATGTAAGTCCTGTAATATCAATGTACACAAACTGTTTTAGCTGTAATAATGCTTAGTTTGATTTGGTTTGGTTTTGGCAAATCGGTACTATCTGCTTCCACGAATCCAGCGTCCATGATTGCGCTTATCAATAAAATGATAATACACTAACTGCACAAGAAGAGTGTTTGCAAAAACACTAAATCAAATCCAAATCACAATCGAACCTACGCACGCACGACTGACATATGTTTGTTTACAACCAAAGGTGCTTTCAAGATGGCGGATAGTGTTTTCACCGTTCCGATTTAAAGGCGAAAAAAATTTTTTTAATTTGCAAATTTTGCAGCCATCCTGCATATTTATGTAGAAAAGTCAATATATTTCGGTTTCTTACGTTAGATACTACAGGAAATATCCATTTATCGCGTCAAATTTGATACGAGGCAAGTAGCGTATTAGAGATCATTGCTTATAGTAGTGCGCCAGCTGGTCGACGGCGTATCACGCCCGGTCTAGTGGCGGTGGTTCGCGGGCCGACTCTGTGACTGACCGTCTGTAGGAGGAGTGCGGGCGCGGCGGCGGCGGCGGCGGCGGTGGCGGCGGCGGCGGCGACGGCGGCGGCGGCCTGCAGCCCGCGGGCGCGCTCGTGCCGGGCGCGAGCGCAGGTTCTCTCGTCCGCGGATCTATCAGCCTGCGAGCCGGGTGCAGACTCATCCAGTTGAAATTCTTGTTTCAACTGTGCGGGTTTTTTAGTTGAGTTGTTCCGGTCTGTGTACTACAGTTTCTTGAAGACTTCATCCAAATAGAAATTTATCTATTTTCGTGTTATGTACTTCGGCACATCGGGCTTTAGCGCCGACTGCACACAACTTTTTGTCGTATTGCATGACATAGGATATCACTCATCATGCTTCTTAATAACTAGTAGAGTATCTTTTTCTTTTGCGGTATGAAGGCGTGGTATCGCATCGCCAACACAAGAAATGCTAAAAGCAAGCTGTTTTTGCTTTTTGTCTTATCACGCTTAACCACAAGCTCAGTAGCTGCAACTTTTATCTCGGCATTTAATTTGGGTGGGTTAAAAAAGTTACAATTTGCTAGTGATAAGTATTTGGCGTTTGGCGGTCAAATCTTTGCACAAATCTTTTGATAGTTCGGTAACGGCGCTGTGTTCGAATCTAATGTTTATGTACATATTTTGTATACTGCATTCCGATGTTTGGGTCCTCGCCTAATATTTCTAGAGTGATATTAACAAGACTTACGAGTTCGGGTTCCGGTGGCACCGAAGCTGGTTGGATGGTGTCTAGTAGAACAAGCGCCGGCGTAGTGGTGACGTCGATGATCGTAGCATCCGTTTGCGTCGTACCCGGTTGCGGTGTAGACGTTTGTGACCTAAGCGGTTCTGCCGCGGGCAACTGTGTCGACTGATTAGTCCACTGGCGATTGAACCACGGATGTCAGTGGTAGTAGTATGTCAGGGCGGTTTAGCCGCGAGCGGTTGTAACGCGCGTGTGTCGTTCATCGATCGTTGAGCCATATCATATAGGGTTCTGTGATTTCGCAATTATTAAATGCATAATGGCATTGTAGGAGCAGCAAAATAGATGAGACAGTCCCCAGGGTTTGCCACGTACTGTCCGAGTTCTATTTGCTTTATAGCTCATAGATAGGTAACGTGAAAGATTATCCACGTATTGCTCACTAGAAATAGACAGTCCCTCGGGTTTGCCACGTACTGTCTGTTTTTCTATGAGATATATATGCTTTTTTACAGCTGTGAAGTACAAAAACACTTATACCAATAATATTGGGGTTTGCGCCGAGAACGATGACGTGACTTTCGTTTAAGCGTTAAGCTCCATTTCGTTGTTAGAATCTTCGTCACTACACTTTCCTGTAGGCACTGGTTAGGTACGGTAAACTGAAAAGTAATTAAAAAACTAATACGCCTGAGGAACGGCGGAGCACTAAAACGCGAATGAAAATGGCGCAATGGTGGGAATCAGATGTCAAAGCTAGCTACCCTCAAAAAAAAAAACTACCTACTGGGTATCTCAAAACAGTGCAGGAATGGCGACACCTTAATGCGTAACTACATGTGTCTATACTAATCTCGAAGGACGAAGCCTGAAGTATAATTAAAAATTGCACGTACCTACCTAACGCAACCGAAAGTGCTGTGGATAGCACTTGGGAGTCCTCAATAAAAAACCGATAGATTTTACTTTTATTTATTAAGAATAATATTCTAATACAGAATCATATCTACGTGATGCATCGCCCCTTCTCTGTGAGAATAAATAGTACAGTCGAGAGCATAATAGGTTTACATAAGGTTCATTTGTCTATACTTGAGTATTGCGGTAAACAAACCTCACTCGAGCACAAATCACAACATTCCGAAGACATCACACATCGTAGATAACCACAATAAGTTTTAAACACTAGTTTAAACACTAACGCATCTAATTAATCAGAAAACTGCTCAAAAATATCTTTAAATATGTCTTTTTTAACCAAAATTGCAATTCAGTATAAAATCAGGACACAGGTTAGCAAAACACACAGATTAGTTTTGATATTTTGTTGTAGGGATGGGTGCAAGTGAATGAAAGAACAATTTGAAGTGAATGAAAAAGCGTATGTAAAAGCGTTGATTGCTATCAACGCTTTTTAACGTTTATGGGTTAATAACTCATCATAATAGTTATAACAACTCTTTAAACCCTTTTTAAGCCTTTTTAACATTAGAAGGACCACATTTAAAATATTTTTAGAGAGTTATTAATAAGACCGTTAGTGTTCTTCGTCTCTTTATGCGCTCATAAATCATGACTTGAAATTCAAAAAAACACAAAAAAGAATATACAGGGTGTCTCGTAAATCGACGTCAAGCCGGAACCAGGTGAAAAGGCAAGTCATAGTGGTTCTCAGAAAAATAAATAAAACAAAAATTGCACGAAAAAAAGTTATAGGCATTTAAAAAAAAAAAACAAAATCCTGTTGCCACCACTCTTTCCTTTTTCCATTTTTTTTTCGTAACTTTGAATAATGCTTCTTCAAACTGTTAACAAAATTTCAAAACCAGCTGCTCCAGCTTGGAAGAAAAGGAGACTTTAAAAAAAATAACTTAAAAAATTGCCCATTTTTAATTTTAATTTTACTTTTCATTATGTTTGTGAAATGTCTTGAATAAATAATAAAAAAAATTTGTTTACTTTTTTTATATTTTTCTGATAACCACTATGACTTGCCTTTTCACCTGGTTCCGGCTTGACGTTGATTTACGGGACACCTTGTATTATGCTGCAGCAAAGATATCCGTTCAATAAATGTCTACCATATTTTTTCACAGATAACTTTTTTTCTCGCGCCATATATTTTGTAATTTGATATGGCAATACTAACCTGCCCACGCACACGCACATCTGACACAGACTTTTAGGTCCTATGACCGAAAACCTAGGACCAAGGACTTGGGACTAGCATTCATGCCAAAAACTCCGGTTTTTAGAGGTATTGCTGTCTAGTTATGACTAGACTCGTGATTTGGCCCCATTTTCCGGTTAAGAGCCCTAAAAATCACTATCGGGATGATGAAGAGATTTAAAAATCACTTTGTAAAAATGGCTAAGAAAAGAAGGAATCACTTTATTTTCACTTGGATCGCCATCGCCACTGAACCTTGTGAACCTCTTTAACTTGGTAACTTTGTTAATTAGGACTAGACTGTGGATGTGTCAAATTGGCGACTGACTGAATCGACTGGCACAGAAGTGCACCTCCTAATAGGGTTTTTTTTTGTATACTGAGTAGTATCGGGTCAAAAGTCGCTAATTTTATTAATTTATAAACAAAATTTGAAATAATATTTAATATATTAGGTACTTTTACATTTTTTATTTCACTATGGAATATGGTGGTGTTCATTACCTTTGAATTTGTAGTAGGTATTTCAAATTGTGGGTAATTTTTATGTTATTTCTGCTAATAGCAAGCTAAAGATTGATTTTTTTATTAACATAATAATCTATCATGTATATCCAAGTAACAATCATCACATTCATGAACATTTCTAAAACCCAATTCATTCATTCACCAATAAATATTGCTAATCTCAAATAGCTCATTCACTGTTTCCCAACCCCGTAAGTGTCAAATTTTATTGGTACGCCATTGTTGTTTACCGCAATACTCAAGTATAGACAAATGCACCTTACAGTCGCGCACTCGAACTCGTAACTACGCCAGTAGCGACTTTGCAAGTAAATGACTGTAATGTTTGACCTGCAGGCCACTGCACATGCCCTTCCAAATCCATCAAAACGTACCACGTACCTATACCTTCCTTCCTATAAGTATTTTGTGAACACATTGTTGTGCAGTCTATGAATTTCTGAACAGTTTACCTTTGGTAGGTATAATTTACAAAAACACAATTCGTTCAACCACTTACTCAATTTCCTTTTAAATAGTTATTTTACGGAATTGTACTTTACGGAATTGTATTTTCAAAATAAGACTGCTAGAATAGCATTTCATTTCATTCAACGTCTACATGTACTTAAACAAACAGAACATTTGGTTCGTTAAAATACAGGTTGTTTGTTCATTCTGGGACATTCATTCGTATAATTAAGTCTTTGAATTATTCAAAAATAGACGTAAATTAGCAGGATTACTAATGGTTGACCAAAAAATTATTGACAAATGGTCATTCGACAAACAATGTTTAACCAAATGTTCATTTGGCAAACGAGACATTTGACAAAAGTATCATCTTACAAAAACTCACTTAGCAAATGATCCATTAGCAAACACTACATTTGTTAAATGTTTTGAATATGAAAATGTCAATTGACCTTTTTTAATTTCACCAAATACTAATATGTTTCGCAAATGAAGCATTTGTCCAAATGTCATTTAACAAAATGTTGAACGCATCAAAGTCGAGTCTGTTTTCGATCTTACATAGAGAACCTAACGCTCCGACGCGCTCCGCTTCGCTACGCGCGTCGTCGCACCTATATTTCTGTTGTCACGTATTCTTTACATCGCCGACCCCCCGTTCGTAAGATTGATTAATAAACGAAACATTTGTCAAATAATACATTTTATCAAACGTTTTTAGACCAATAGTAGTTTTGTCTGATAACTCAGTTGTTAAATGTTCATTAAGTAAAATAATTATTTGTAAAATGTAAATTTAAGTGTTGACCATTTGGATAAGTGAGTCATTTGTAAAATGATTAGTAGTAAAATGATCAATTGGCGAAAGCATTTTTTGTCAAACATTGTTTGTCAAGACTGTGTAATTTTGCCAAATGACTTTTGGTCAAACAGCAGGACCCCAAATTAGCAACACCAAGACGAAAACCGAACAAAATGAATTTACTGTGTCCTACAGCCTACTTACCTACTACCTACTTAATTACTAAATGCGTAAATTTAGCATAAAATTCTAAGAAGAAACAGAGAAACATTCTTAGGAAAACTCTGGTTTTTTAATTTTTGTGAGTATTTTCATACCTAACTATCTAGCTACAACGAACAATTTGTATATAAGCTGGCAAAATTAAATTCAAGCAACACATAAAAAGGTAAATGGTTATTTATCTACCGAATAGTTGATTTAGAACGATTATGAATTACATAATATAGATATTATCTAGGTAGGTACTAATACCGACAGCCTCGTACAAACAACCTCGTATTGTTCAGAAAGAGTCAAGAGTTTATGTAAATAGAATTATAAGTATACCTAAGCTCAGTTCAATGGGCTAGTTGCCCTAAAAAATGTAATTAGTCCGTCTTTTAGATTATTCAAAACTAAGGGACACGTATTTTTTTATTTGTAAATTAAACCAAAAATGACAAAGATATAGCCCATTAAAGTGACGTCACGCCGTGCTGCATTTTTTAGCACGGAGTGACGTCACACGTAACTTTAATGGGCTATATCTTTGTTAGTTTTTGTTTAATCGAAAAAAGAAAAAATACATATCCAATATTTTTTTATAATCTAAAATACGGACTACCTAAATAGAATATAATTCTTTTGACCCTGGAAACTACCTTATTACCTCGACTTCTATTACAATAGAATTGATAATTTAATTCGCCGTACTAACTGAGATGACAGGCTTGTAGTAGATTTTCCGCAACAACCCTCAGAACTTTATCAATGTCCTCGGCAAATTCATTCAGTCCACCAGGATCCCCTAGGGGACCTAGCCTGATCCCCTGGGGGATCCTGGTGAACTCAGGAGTTCATCAGAATCCCCTTATGGTAAAAGAATGTAAAATTAATTGCATTCACAGTGCTGCGCTAATAAACATCTATTGTGAAGGGTTATTGCTTGTTGTTTTCATATATTATACAGGGTGGAATTTTGTAATGCCACCTGAAGGGGAAGTACTCTTAATACTGTAGATAGAAAATTTTACTCAAAGAAAACATTCCTTTATTTTTGAAAAGAAAGGAAACTGCATTCAAAGATTTTTAAAAATTCACTTGCATCACCCCGTAATCGAACCTACTAAAATCTGTGAAAGTTGCACCCTGTACTTTTATTGCAGCGATCGTTAGGGTCAATTATAAGGATGAAATCTCTCTAACAAACTTCATAAATTAAATGAAAGGAAAAGAATGAAATCTTATATGAAAAGAATATAACCTTTTAGCCTAGCTACCGGTAGCGACTGGCTAGAAAAATAAAAAAATAAAATGAAAAAAAAATCACGTCAGTGTTAATAAAAAATAAACTTAAGCATTTACAAACAAACAATATATTTAAAAGAAACAAAAAAACAATAAAAATATATTTAATAATAAATGTTTCCGTTTTTTTGTTTAAAAAAAAATGACGTCAGTGTTTGGCGTTAATAAAAAAAATGTTCTCAAAGAATAAAATTATTATGTACCTATTAGTAAATTATTACGTTTTTTGTTTTATGATTCTTTAGTATGAACTTTATGAATCTGCATTCAGGGGATTCTGATGAATCCCTGAGTTCATCAGGACTCCCTAGGGAATCAGGCTGGGGGATCTTGATGGACTGAATGGGCAAATTAACCTAATGTAAGAAAAGTTAGGTACCTACATAATAACGAGAAATTCCTAGTAGTAATGTAACAAAGAGAAATTCCTACAGGTTGCCACAACATTTTACATAAGACACTGCATTTATTTAAGAATAAGTTGACATAATTACTGAATGGTCAAAAGTGAACACTTCTTCACTTTCGAAGGAGTTCTTCAAACTTGAAAGACCTCATCACTTTTCACCAATAGGCTTTGTTTTTAAGTTGCTAAGTAAGTATACAGGATAACCTAAACAATGCAGAAGACTTATATCACATTAAAATTTGTACTGAGTTAACTTCTATTCTACGAGTCTTTTTAGATGGATAGATAGAGAACACTTTAATGTGCATAAAAAAAGGAGATTGATTTATTGATTCCGTATTGTTTGTTACATTAAATAATTTTATGAAATTCACGCTTCGCACGCCTGACCAAACGTTGCGCGCTCCGGTAAAGTATTGCCCTGCAATAAAGTATTGTCTACTAAAATTACACATAGACATAAAATTTCATGAAAATCGGTGAAGCCGTTTCGGAGAAGTCCTATAACAAACAAGGTGACATGAGATTTTTAAGTATAAGATTTTTTTTAAACTGACAAAATAATTAATAAGCACCGGTAAAGCGTTGTCCTGCATTACAGGACTGTCTATTAGACAGCGCTACTATAGAGAAAGAAAGAAGACGAAGTAAAAAAAATAAGATTACTAGCTGACTCGGCAAAAGTTGTTTGGATACATTAAATACACACATAAAATGTCATAAAAATAGGAGTAGCCGTTTCTTACGAACAATGTGACACGAGAGTTCAAAATATAGATTTTTACATATCTCTTGCTCTGTAAGTAGTCACTTACTTCCCTGAATGCCGGGGTGTATGGATATCATTACAGCATAGGTTTTGGAATTTGAAAAAAGAACTGTCATACTCATACTGCAAGAAGAATATTTTTTAAAAGTTAATATTTTTTTCTCGATATCGATTATTTACTCGAATCGGAATCGAGACAATTTATATTAGAATATAAGAAGATTTTATTTTAAATATCGAACTATTTGTTTCGCAGTCACATCGTAGTGTCGCGGTCCTATCCCGAACCATCTAGAATAGAGCCTTCTAGAAGCCTATCGAATAGTCGCCGCATGCTGCGCTGCAAGCAATAATGACTCGTATGTCCACTAGCGTAAGGTTCAAAACTCTTTGAATGGGTTACTGTTCGAGCGACGTTGCCGCGTGTACCGAGTGTAGGTACGTAGGTACGGGAATGTTCTAGAACCCTTGCCGCCGGATATAAATAGCGGCCGCCGCGGCGCACTGTGTTGCGCCCTCCTCGGCCTCGAGGGGGGTCGCTCATGATGTAGGTTTAGGGGTCCTTAGGACCAAACCAGCACCAAGGTGGTGTTTAGTGGGTAGGCGCACTCTGCGAGTCCCACATTGGCAGCACGGCCGGGCCCGTGCTGTGCATGCATGAGCATTCACCACCTCCCTCCCCCGTGTCCTCCGGAGGGTGCCCTTTATAGGGCTAAAAAAAAAAAAAAAAAAAGGCGCACTGTCAGTTCCGTTTGGAATAGCGAAGAGTGAACTTCGAGCGAACATACCTGCGATACGAGCGATAACCTACGACCTCAGCGATACAATTGGACTTCGATTGGAACTGCGATTGGATTCTACGTGTGGACTTCGTGTCGTGAAGACCTGCAGACCAGACCCTGCGTGAATAAATCCTAAGAAGTTGTCATTGGCGTTTTACATCCAAATCCAGAACCCTAGCCCGTAACAGTATGTTAATTGAAATCGATTTAAAAATCAAACTGGCCAGCACATACAACACATAAAATCGTGAAGAGTAAAAAAGTCAGTCGACTAGCTAGGCGCGAATCAAAAGTTTTGAAAAATGTCAAGTGACAAAGACATGGATCTAACCCCCGATTTTATAAAAGAAGAAGCAAAAACAGTTTTAGAAAATCTATGACCGGCGAACTCGAAAGAAAGATATGTAAAGGCATACGACGAATTTATGAAGTGGCGGTCAGAAAAAAAAGTTAAATCTCTTTCTGAAAGTGTTTTACTTCATATTTTACTTACCTCACAATCGATATGTAAAGCAGTGTGTTTAACTCGGGTGTAAGCATCAATTGCATACTCGGGCTAATTAGCGTATGCAATTGATAAATAGCTAAATAGCGTATGCCAAAAACCTCGTATGCAATTGATTTCATACACCCTTGGCTAACAATCTACTATTATTGAAATTGATAAAATAATTAAGACTTCTTAGAACAAAAGTTGTTGTAATAGAAGTTATAGAAGACTTTAGACGTAACCCTGTTTTTTATGGAAACCGGACAGTAAAATTGGCTCACAATAATGAACTATAATGACAATAACATTTATGGTACCTACTTAAACACTACATAATACTCGAATTAATAAACTTACTGATGACATCACAATGTAAACGTCATCGTTAATTAATCATGCCTCATTACACCTCCTTCGTGGTCCTCTGCCTCCACCTTCACGTGACCGATGACCGAAGGTTTTCTTTTCAGCACGTTGGCCTGCGCCACCGCGGTTCCGTACAAGCGAACTTCCTCGAGATATCGTTGTCTATTCTCGGGGATACTCATGACTGCCGCCACGTATTCGTAAGTCTGCTTATGGAACTCCGCGATCTTTTGTTGGATCAGAGTGTCACGCTCGAGTAGGGCTATGGTCTTTAGCGCGAGTTGGAGCAACACCTTGTCCTGCATGTCCTTGTCCATGAGCTGGCTAGGGCCGGGGCTTGGGGTTGGGGGTGGGCTGCGCGACTCCTCAGTTGGAGTGGGCGGGCTGATGGTCATCCGCTGTATGCGTCGCAGGCGCCTCGCCTCCCGAAGGCGGGCCGACCTCGAGCCTGGAAAGAGGGAAACATTGTTCTAAGTAATATAAACGCCAGAAATGTAGCAACTAATTGATAAGTTTCTTTTAATAAGAAAATAACTTTTAGTTTTACTATCGATAACTTGCACTAAAGGTTTTAATCTCATTGGAGAGGTCATGTTGAAAGATAAACAATCAAGGATAAGTTTTTTATCTACGGCTAATAGTTTTCATAATTTAATCCGTCGATTAATAAGTCTAGTCACGTGGTACAAAAATGCACCGTACAAATTAGGCTCTAACTAACTAAAAAAGGCAATATCTTACTTACTATGAAAAAAAAAAAAAAAGGTGCCCCTGACTTAGACTTAGTAATTTCTACTCTAGCAACTTTTACTACGGAACCAACTCTAAAAGGTTCATATAAAATCTGCTGTTTCATACATTTTGATGAACAGAAGGTACGTACTCTGAATCGGACGTTACTTTACAGATCAACAACTTGCATAGCCCGAAAAAATCATTTGTATGGTTAATGTTTTCTAAGATTCTCACATCCTTGTATAGAAGAAAAATAGTGAATAGAAATAAGAATATTAATAATATTCTATCTATCTATCTACGGTAGCAGGAATTACTCGCAATAACATTGATCAGCTGACTGTATTGTGAGTGAAATTTAGTTTAGTTATCTGTCCATTTTGTGCGATGAAAACTAGCTTTTATGCTACACGTGATGCGAGTTATTATGGATGCAGTCTGCTACGTAGACCAGCAACTTCTGGTGCACCTTGTCTTTGACTCTGCTGTGTATTTTCGGCGTTGCTTGAGCCGTGTCTGTTTAGTTTTGGAACGCACGCTTACTGCAACGTGACTTTCGTAACACGCCCAATAATGAGCGTTTTTCCTTTCTTTTTTTTTCTTAGTTCCTTGAGATAATCTAGATGGCGTTATTCGTTTCTACGTACAAAATTGTGATTCGTAGCAATCAATGTCAAAGTTAGTCCACAGATTACTAAACAAGAGAAGGAACCAGGGTTGCTATTCGGACGAGGTTTCTCGTAATCAAAATAAAAATTCAAACCCACAATCCACAGCAAAGACTCCAAAATTTCCAAAATCGCACTTATCACCAAACGATAACAGCATTTTTGTTTTCCGTAATCAACCATCACAAATTCCACAGAACCATAGTATTATTTTTTGCTTAGACGTTTATTATTACGGTACGGCAGCGCCACCTAGGGATTCTTTTAGAACTAAATTTGACATAAGGAAAAACGCTCATTCCTGTTAACTTGAAAACAAACTAGGTACGAAACAAAATTCGAATCTTCAAAAATGGAGCGTGACGATTTTATGACGTTTATTTTTATGCGAGAGTCGAATTAGCAAAATATGATGAAATGTTAACTTTTTTGTATGCCGGCTAGAAAGGAAGTTTGAGGGGAGCCCAAACCATTTTCTTTAGAGTTTATTTTTCAGAATTAAGTCACAACTCTACTGTAGTATTATTATTTTTACTATTTTTTTTGTTGCACTAGTAAAAATAAAGTGCAAAGGGTAATTTTCCAATTAAGCTAGATGTTGTGGAAATTGTAATAGATTGAATAAATACCGCGCGCATAAAATTAAATATAAGTAACATAAGCTATAATACAATAAATATTAGCCAATATAAGTAACTAACGTATAGGCTACGATGTATAAAGATATTCGACCTTGAAGATTAAATAAGCTATTAGAAGTAGGTACTAACCCTACGCAGACAAATTCGCGAGCATTACCTCGTTGAATATAATTTCATAGTAATCAATACGGAAACATAAAAGATCGATTGAACACACTGCCACGATAAGTAAAACACCTGACCTATTTTCTTTTCCCATCCTAAAGCAACCTTATCACAAAGGGTTAGAGATTTTTTTCCATTCCGATGACTTTGAGGTAATGTTAGACTGGTCGTGGGCGTTTTAGCGTAGCAACGACATGTACGACACGACAGTACAGTGCAACGTGCGTCCCACAGGTAGCGGCTCACGTGGGAGTGGCGTAAGCCTGCCAAGCACCTTTATCTGGGGAGGCGTATCAGAAAGTACCGGGCTGCGATATAAGTTTTAAAGTGAGTTCTTTTCTTTTTACATGGCTGTACTCGACAGGATCATTTATTTATTAACTGTGACTCATCATCAACCCATCATGTCCCCACCGAGGGGCACGGGTCTCTTCCCTGAGGAAGGTATAGGCCATACTCCACCACGGGGGCCAAGTCCGGATTGGTGGAGGCTTGTAAGACTAGTGGCTGGTCTTACTGTCATCTATCGACGGCAGCCGGCACCAACTGCTTAACGTGCCTTGCGAAGCACGGAATCGCTTGGAAAAACGCCACTAGCGTTAGTCATAGACGGTAACCCATCCATGAACTGAACGCGCCGTATGTTGCTTAACCTTAGTGATCGCTTAAGATCACTCAGGCAGCGCAGGCTACGAGCGATTCAACTGTGACTTACTGATACACAACTTACACAATAGCACTGATTGTTGCAAAGCTCGCGAATATGTTCAGACAGATTTTCAAAAAATAAATACATCATCTCGGAGGACAGGGAATACCGTAAGAGTAGTATCACTAAAGCATTACTAATTGGCGCTGTTGTAAAGATGTATCTTTGTTTAATTATCCGTATCAATGAAAAAAATAGTGAGAGTAAAATACCTGGGTGACCGGTACTTTTTTTGGTGACAGCTTTGCTCGGTACTTTTTTTCTAATATTTAAAATTATATAATATAAAATTATATAATATAAAATTAAAATAATCCTTTTCAACCAAAAAAAAAAGAACTTGGAAAAAACATCATGACTCGAACCGGGTCTCTTGAAATTGGCCCGAAACGGGTCGCCCGTTTTCCCGCCACAACTATCCCTTGCAAGTTTGTAGAAGCGAAATTTACCCGTGTTTGTTAATATAGCAAATTTCAATTGCCTTAATTAAAACACGGATTAAACAACGTTTTCTAAAAATGTAACCTAGTTAGATCAATTAAACGCCCCCGAAAGCAATCTGCCTACCGTGAAAATCGTTGGAGCCGTTTCCGAGATTCTGATTATATATAAATATATATACAAGAATTGCTCGTTTAAAGAGATTAGATAGATATACAATTGACATGAAAATGTTGAAAAATTTCTTTGAAAAACATTGTTGGTAAAGTTCAATTGCTTGCAATGCGAACAAAATCCTTACGCTGAAAATGACAATATATTCAGAATCTAAATGCATTGATCAGTTACCTTTTTTTAGTGACTGCCTTACTTGAATTACGAGAGATACTTAAAATTACAAATAACCTACTGACTGAAAACACAAATAATTCTTACCTTTCTTGATTGTCTTAGACCGTGTCTCACACATTTTGCTAAATTCACAAAGGGTGGTTTTGTTAGTCACAAAAAGTACAGTAACAAAATGGAAAAGCCGAATGCAAATCCTAAGTTCAATTTTATTCACACACGAGCGTACTGGTCGAGCGCAGAGTGACGCTTGGTTGGTTGGCCGTTCGGTCGGCTGCTGATGCAAAATTTGCAAAAATATAACGTGGAATACCATAGTTTCATCGGCGTCGTAGCAGTTCGTAGCATGTGCGACTGCACGCGCGTAGTCCACTCGTAGAGGGAGACGGAAGATGCTATTTACGTGTATGCGAATAAATTACGTGTTTGTTATTAACAAGTGGGTGAAAAATATATTTTTAGAATAGTGTAGGTGGATGTAGGCTTGCGTTAAGGTGGCCATTTTATGAGAAATGCGTATTGTATTGAAATTGCACCGCCCGACTTCGTAGTTAATTTTAATTAATTTCACTTCATCATCATCATCATCAACCCATCATGTCCCCACCGGGGGGCACGGCAATTTCTCTTATTGCTAATGCATCTTCAATGCGAACATTCTATTGAATAAAACCGGACAAGAGCAAGTCGGGCTCGTCCATCAAGGCTTCCGTAGTCGCACTTTTTTCAGAACTTTCCCAAAAACACAATTTTTTAAATGAACTAATAGAACATTTTTATACATAGTTTTAATTTATTTTACGGTTGACGTTTCCTAGCGATGTTTCATAATACATATTGGCATCGAGATGCCATTATGTACCACGCACGGTGCGTCGGTGAGAGCTGGTGCGCGTCCGTCCGCAAGAAACGCGCACCGTGGGATTCCAGCTTTACATAGTAACTAACAATCGCATGAAATGGTAGAGTGGACACGCTTGTCGCGCTGCGTCGATCCGCGGGGAGTCGGTAAACTTCAAATGTGCGGTGCGGGCGTAGCGTGCACGTGCGAGGTCGTCCGCGTAAACACAGACGAGCATGTATGATTACTGGTAAAAACACAGCTACAGTGATTCGTTCCCTTTTAGTTTATATTAATAATAATAATAACTCCTACATAACACAATCACTTGACCTGCTCCCAAACCCGTATACCCTGTGCTATGGTAACCAGGCAAGGACATTACAAACATCGAAAAACTCCTAGACTGAGACCATTTGTACAAATGCGGTGGCCCCAAGTGCCCCAAGAATTGTGTTAAGCACACTCTTTACAAAAAAGCTTATTGTAAAATCAACGATTATTTAGAAGACAAGGACGTATGGCATTAAATAGTAGTCTAATATTAAATGTTATCAGAGGTGTGTCTAGTGTTCAACATATCCAAGATATTATTTTGTAAGTTTGATTTCTATTAGCTTTAAGGTGATTTGAGAAAAGATGGTCAGAGTGGAGTTTTTTTTCGCTGCCTTTTTCTCTACTACAAACGGCCCCAAGGCATCGGCTAACTTTATACATAACTGTATGTACATTGACATTCAACAAGCAGAATGTGAATTCTTTACGTTGAAATAATTTTTTTATTTCTGATTTCTGATTTCCAAGTGGGAATCGAACCTACCTCTTTCTTGGTAACTAAGCGCCTTAACGGCTCGATCAACGAAGCAGTCATATTATGGATCCGCAGTAGTAAGTACCTAACACATAATTTGTTATGTTTATCTTATGTTATGTAACATCTGCAAGTTAACGAGTAATAGCTATAGGCGACCTACTTATAAAAGGCAAACTTCGTACAAAACCCATCGAAAGTTACTTTGAAAGTTACTCTGCACGTGGCCTGACGCTGACGCCCGAGACGCATGTTGTCGGTTTCGCAATATTGCGCTAAAGGCGTAACTTGTATTACTTACTTAGAACCTCCTTTCCTCTAATCTGTCCACTTCTGATTGAACTTTCTGACTGTCCCGCGTATGTATACCCACGAATCACAATCACAAACGTAAGGTAAAGTTATTTTAGTCATGCCTTAAAAAGTGCGATACTCAAGCTGTAATTCAGGCCAAGATGAAATGCACCATATTTTGTTTACGAGAAGAGTGAAAGTTCTTTGACTTCAAAGTTGAGAATGTGTATGCAACGTGAGTGGAAGGAACTTTTATAAATTCGGCACGTACAGGAACCCCTTGAGCGCTTAGCGTACACCCGTGTGTACGCTAACTTTTTGTGCCCCAACTGCTTAGCGTACACACGGGTGTACGCTAAGCGATCGATGGATTTGACTTCTATTATCTATGGTGTTTTTATTCTCTATGGCCAATATCCAGTTTTCTCTTGACCAATGGTTACTAAGGATTACTTTTGTCAACCAATTAAATGCCATTCCAAAGAAAAAAATAAAGTTCTCATCGAAAAACAAGTGAACCCCGTATGACAGACGCCATTTTGTGTTTTCGTCACGAGTTGCTCCGCCCGCTCGAGGTTTTTAGATAATTTCGAAAGGAAGCGGATAGTATTTGTTTATGTGTTATATATCAAATTACTGGGAAAAGTGTGTAGATTATGTTTCAAATAATAATTTTGTTGTATTTGATAGAAAATCAAATGAAAAAAGCCTCGAACTTTTAGTGCTGCGTCAGGCGTTTCGGCTCCGCCCGCTAGTGGTTTATAAGTTATTTCGAGAGGAAAGCAGATAGTATTTGTTTTGTGTTATACAGTGTGGCCCTGGATAAAGTGCAATCCCGAAAGGGGATGAAACTAGACCATGAATCATTGACTAGAAAAATATAAAAAAAAATTATAAAAAAATATTGTAGGATTTATTGGTATTTTAAGATTTTCATGTTTCATTAAGGACTCTATGTACAAAAGTATTGATTTCTTCCAAAATAATGGGTCTATTTCTTTGAAATAAAAAAAAACAGTATGCCTAATACCTGGCAATGACCATGAAATAATAAATAGTCCGCAAAAAAGTAACTATCTTGGGTAAAAAAATGTATTCTTATGAAAAAAATGATTTTTTTAGACGTTTATTTTAAAAAACTTCAAATTACTAAAAAAATGTGCCCTATAACTATGTAATTTTATAGCTTACTTTTATTCTTTACCATTTTAGCTTCCAAATAAAAAAAAAAACAATGTTCTAACTAAAAAATTGGCTAGGTAGGAGTTATTTACATTTTAGTAGGTAATAAAAGTCAGACTTTAATCACAATAACTTTATTAATAAAATTATCCGTAATTTACAATTTTGCATTTTTATTTAATGCATTAAATGTTCAAAATGGCCTCCTCGATTTTGCAAGCACATTACTGCACGAATATTAATTTGGTTAGTGGCTCTGCGAATCATTCCTGGATCATTTTTAATGTCATTTGCGCACTGAATTATTCGGTCGTGCAACTGTGCCTCGCTATTTATTGGCGTGCTGTATACTCTTTGCTTCATGACACCCCATAAAAAATAATCTAGGGGTGTCAGATCAGGTGAACGCGCTGGCCAGCCTACTGGCCCTCCTCGGCCAATCCACCGGTTCGGGTAATTTTCGTTCAAAAATCGCCGCACGTCCCGCCCATAATGTGCAGGTCATCCATCCATTTGGAGATACATACGCCCACGCCGTCTCGTAGCCAGGGGAACATCTTCCATCAACATGGGTAAATTTTGTAGTAATTCTAAAAAACGTTCAGCATTTAGGGTTCTGGGTAAAATGACTGGACCAATTAAAATGTCGTCGATGCCCATACGTTTATTGAAAATTTTACTTGAAAAGTAGATGCCCGCTTCAATCGTGGATTTTCGTGATACCACTGGTGCAAATTTCTGCAGTTTGTAATGCCGTCTCGGGTAAATGTCGCTTCGTCCATCCAAAAAATGCGTTTGGGAAAATTTGGGTCAGCTCTAATTTTTCTTAGAATCCACGTCGACATTACGCATCTTGGACGATTATCTACATTTTCGTGTAAATGTTGTACTCGTTGGTAATGGAAAGGATGCAATCCCTCCTTTTTCAAAATTCGCCAGACAGACGTCTTCGATATGCCATGACGCAACGCTAATCGTCTTATGCTTGTTGTAGGGTCAGCAAACAGATCGTTTAAAATGGCCTCTTCTATTGCATTGTTAATAACGACAGCTGGTTGCTCACGGCGATCTCGTGCCAAACCAAGTCCAATGTTGGAGAGCCTCCTATGAATCTCTTGAAAATTTCGAGCTGAGGGTATGAGTATGCCCGGGAAAGCATTTATGTATGCAGTCCGAGCGACTGTTGTGCGACCATGTGACATGCCATAATAATAATGCATGTCGGCTATTTCTCGAGGTGAGAACTCTGTCAATCGCGGCATTTCGTCAACACTTAACAGCAGAACAGGAACAGTCCAAACGTAACGAACAGTAGAAAACGTAACAGTCAACAATGTAACAAAAACTTAATAACAAATCAACGAGAACACAATGCGAGAACGAGAACAGTAGTAGCAGCGGCGAGAATATCGGAGCGACTGTGTAAGTCCTGTTTCGAACCCCCTGCCTCCCCTCCCCTCGCCTTCCCTCTACCTGAGTGTAGAACAAAAGGACTGCGACTGCCGAAGGGCACAGAGTAGGACGGAAACAATGGAAAAAACGGTCTCTACCTGCACGGTAACACGATTAGGCTCCACTTTAAAAGTTCGTAGATAGCGTGTTTTTTTAGTTAGTACATTGTTTTTTTTTTTATTTGGAAGCTAAAATGGTAAAGAATAAAAGTAAGCTATAAAATTACATAGTTATAGAACACATTTTTTTAGTAATTTGAAGTTTTTTAAAATAAACGACTAAAAAAATCATTTTTTTCATAAAAATACATTTTTTTAACCAAGATAGTTACTTTTTTGCGGACTATTTATTATTTCATGGTCATCGCCAGGTATTAGGCATACTGTTTTTTTTTATTTCAAAGAAATAGACCCATTATTTTGGAAGGAATCAATACTTTTGTACATAGAGTCCTTAATGAAACATGAAAATCTTAAAATACCAATAAATCCTACAATAATTTTTTATAATTTTTTTTTATATTTTTCTAGTCAATGATTCATGGTCTAGTTTCATCCCCTTTCGGGATTGCACTTTATCCAGGGCCACACTGTATATCAAATTACTGGGAAAAGTGTGTAGATTATGTTTCAAATAATAGTTTTGTTGTATTTCATGGAAAATAAAGTGAAAACAAGCCTCGAACTTTCTGCAAAGGTTGCGCGGCCCGTGATGGCATTTATCTCTTCGTCATTTATAGCTTTATTTTGGTGATTTATATTAAAAAATAGATTAAAATAGTTATAAATAATATGCAAATCATATTATAAGTGTTAGTTCAGTGCTAGTGAAAAGTGTAAGTGAAAAAAAATGAAAAAAGTTCAAAGTGGTAAAGGATGGTGTGGATAATGGAAATTCACCTCGTCATTTGGAAAACAGGTAAGTTTTATTATAATAAAATATATAATAATTGGATAGGAAATTTTATGCAGATTCTAGATATATATAACACTTATTGAATAATTATGTAGTACTTTCTCTAATTTGAGAAATGCGGAACGGCGTCCCATAAAAAAATAAAAAAAATATGGCAGCGCGTTAGGGCCAGTCAGGCAGTACACATGGGCATACTATAGGCAGTCTAGATGCGCCTCGCCGGACGGCCCTAGCCACGGAGAACGGCGGCGCCAACGGCGGTGCGGCAAGCGGGACGAAAATTCGCGCGGCGCGGTTTGCCGGCCACGGGCAGGCGCGTTTGCCGCCCCGACTAGTAGGGCTGAGTAGGGCAGGCCGGTCAAGAGCGAAATGTCTTTATCTCAAAGTAATATTTTTTCTTGTTCAATACATAATATTTGGAAGAGCGTAATCTACTCCATAGATTTGAATAGGAATCGAGGTATACTATGGAGAATTCCACATTTTTCCACCGAAACATTTTTCGAGTCTACTAGAATTATTGCCGAATTATATTCTTCAGGATTGGAAAAAAAAGTCAATCCAGCTAGAGTTTTAAGTGCCGCTGAAAAATTGATCTAATACATAGGTGCCATTTAATTAAGCTGACCATATTTTGGAGAATGATAGTAGGTATCAATGAATTTTTTTCATAACTACATTTTTTCAGAAATATCGCTGCTAAAATATGGTCAGTTAATTAAATGTTACTCTGTATATTAATGTTTCATGAAATTAAATAACTTTTAGGTAATTATGTTCTTTATCAAAGTAACAAATATACCCCATTTTGTTAGTATTTCAGCAATAACAGTCTCGGTATTTATTATTCGCGGCAAAAACAACTAAACTCGTTTGATCTTTGCAATAGTCGCCGCGACTGCCGCTCGACGCCGGGGCTTGCGCCTGAGAGCGAAATGTCTTTATCAAAGTTATCTCGATATTGCTTAAAAAGTAATAGTTTTTTAGTTCAAGACATAATATTTGGAAGAGATTGTGGAGTACATGATTTGAATAGCAATCGTAGATGTAGATGGAGAATTCCACAAGAAGTACGAGAAATACAGAATTTATCCGGAAAAATTTTTCGAGTATACCAGAATGAGTGTCGAAACCTTCGATTATATTCTTATGAATATTCAACCAGTATTGGAGAAAACAATCAATGCAGATCGAATTTTAAGTGCCGCTGAAAATTTGTTTTTGACATTAAGGTATGTACCTACCTACATTTAATATACAGGGTGGAATTTTGTAATGCCACCTGAAGGGGAAATACTCTTAATACTTTACATTTTAATGGATAAATGACGTCAATGATAATTATTAATTAATAACATAAGTAAAAATAAAGAAACGGATCTTTGAGTAAAAGTGCTTTAACTCTACCCATTGAATTAATAATTTAAGATATCATTGTTTTTCTTTCATTTAATTTATGAAGTTTGTTAGAGAGATTTCATCCTTATAATTGACCCTAACGATCGATGCAATAAAAGTACAGGGTGCAACTTTCACAGATTTTAGTAGGTTCGATACCCGGGTGAGGCAAGCGAATTTTTAAAAATCTGTGAATGCAGTTTTCTTTCTATTAAAAAATAAAGGAATGTTTTCTTTGTGTAAAATTTTCTATCTACAGTATTAAGAGTACTTCCCCTTCAGGTGGCATTACAAAATTTCACCCTGAATAGGTACAAATGTGACATTTAATTATCTGACCATATTTTGGAGAATGATAGTATCCATCAATGTGAACTACTTTTCGAACTTTACTACCTAGTATCACTCGTAGCCCGGCTGCCTGAGTGATCTTAAACGATTATGAAAGTTAATGAATGAATGAATGAAAATTCTTTTTTGCACAATAACAAAGATGTAAATAATCGAGCTTAATACTGAAAAGTATTTTCTTCCAGCTAACCTTTGTTGATGAGGATAATGGATGGGGTAGTGCCGGAAGATATTTATTAGAAAGAGGTTGTAAATTATATAAACGTGATACACACATTATACATCATAAAATATACATAATATACCTATAATAAATACTATAGATTCTAAGGATACAAAATAATTTACCATACTAAGGTAGCTCCGCCTAAGATAGCCCAGCACCTAAGATAGCCCACTTTCAAAATTTCCCGCTTCGAAACCTCAAAACTAAGTTTGAATTTCGCGTTCATGTTAAGCAACATAGGGCGCGTTGAATGCATGGATGGGTGGCCGTCTATTGACTAACTAAATTAAATATGGTCAGCTGATTAAATGTCACTCTGTATATATTGATGTTTTGTAAAAATTAAAACACTATAATGTAATTACGTTCTTTATTGAAATAATCTAAATTGCATGACATCAAAATTCTTCAAACAACTAAAATAAAATAATTTTTACTTTTTAATCAGTCTTTTATGTTATGAACTATTATAATCAGTCTTTTTGATGTTAATGAGCCGTTTTCAGAAGAACTAAAAAAAAATATTAGGTACGGCTGTCAAAGTAATGCAATTTTGGACCTCAGCCCAATAGCCATGTGTGATACATCATAAAATAGGTCTCAGCGAGCTGAACAAAAGTTACTATGATGCCAACAGCCAAATGTTTGTCGTTTCGGAGTTATATTTTATTAAAAATGTTAGTTTTTTTTCAATACAATATAACTCCGAAAGGACAAACATTTGGCTGTAGGCGTCATAGTAACTTTTGTTCAGCTCGCTGAGACCTATTTTATGATGTATCACACATGACTATTGGGCTGAGGTCCAAAATTGCATTCTTTTGACAGCCGTAATATTTTTTTTAGTTCTTCTGAAAACGGCTCATTATGTAAGTACTCTATTAATTCTTCATACAACTAAAATAAAATAATTTCTCAATTTTCAATCAGTCTTTTAAGTTATGAATTATTATAATCAGTCTTTTTGATGTTAATTATGTAATAACTTTATTAATTCTTCATACAACTAAAATAAAATAATTTCTCACTTTTTAATCAGTCTTTTATGTTATGAATTATTAAAGTCAGTCTATTTGATGTTAATGAGCCGTTTTCAGAAGAATAAAAAAAAATATATTACGGCTGTCAAAGCAATGCAATTTTGGACCTCAGCCCAATAGCCATGTGTGATACATCATAAAATAGGTCTCAGCGAGCTGAACAAAAGTTACTATGACGCCAACAGCCAAATGTTTGTCGTTTCGGAGTTGTTTTATTGAAAAAAAAAAAACTAACATTTTCAATAATATATAACTCCGAAAGGACAAACATTTGGCTGTTGGCGTCATAGTAACTTTATATATTTTATTGAAAAAAAAAACTAACATTTTCAATAATATATAACTCCGAAAGGACAAATATTTGGCTGTTGGCGTCATAGTAACTTTTGTTCAGCTCGCTGAGACCTATTTTATAATGTATCACACATGGCTATTGGGCTGAGGTCCAAAATTGCATTCCTTTGACAGCCGTAATATTTCTTTTTTTTAGTTCTGAAAACGGCTCATTATGTAAGTACTCTATTCGCTACTGAAATTATTATGGTTTGGTAGAGAAGAGTAATTATGTTCAGCGTACATCGTGGCATTTAGTTCTTCTAAAAGCGCCTGATTTATTTTATTTCTTAACCTGATTTTCTGTAGGGTAGTTAGTTTTCCATTTCTGGCAAAATGCTCATTAAAAAATGGTAGTCATCAGATTTTTTTTCTCTCTCTACAGGTGTATTTTTAGATAATATTTCGTCTTCTAAAAGTTTTAGTTTCTTCCTTTCAATTTTTAAATATTGTGCCCGAATATCTTGTATACTTAGCCGCTTTTTTTTTCAAATTTTCAGAACTCGATGTTGAGGGTCCAATGGGTGAAGAAGGAGAAGGTGGTGACCTCACTTCATTTAAATTTTCAACGGATATATCTTCGTCTTCAATCTCCATTATTACTCTCCCTCCTTCATCTATGTTTGATTCCGCAACCAGAGGCATATATTCATCTTTTAGAAAACCTAAAAGCTTGAAATATTTCCAGCCTGGTTCATAATCTGAGGCTGAAGCACCCGACCGGGTTTTAGGATTTTTTTTAACTCTTTGCTATAATTATGCGTCTCTGAGGTTTTTCCATTTCTTTTTGAGATCATCGACTGAAAAAAAATGTTTTAATTAAACTAAAATGTTTAAGTTGGGTACTTCAAAAATAATAATGAAGATAGTAAATGTAGGTACATAAAGAAAAATGTTTTATGTTTCAGATTTCTCTCCGTTGGGATGACTTTTAAATCTCTCGCTCAGTCATACTCTCTAGGCCGGAGCACCGTCGCCAAAACGGTATATCAAACTTTAAAGGCGATTTGGAAAAAGTTGGTGTTTCAGCATATGTCACCAAAACTAACAAGTGAAGACCTAAGGAAAATTTCGGACAAGTTTTTCTCCAGATGGCAATTTCCTAATTGCGTAGGAGCCATTGACGGTAAACATTTCCGCATTCAGAAGCCACCACGGAGCGGAAGTCAATATTATAATTATAAAAAAATTTTTTCATTGGTCCTACAAGCAGTTTCCGATGCAGATTATAAATTTTGTGTAATTGAGATTGGTGGAAAAGGGAGACAAAGTGACGGAGGCACGTTTCATTTTTCAAAACTTAATGAATTGCTTAATAACAATCGATTTAATATGCCGCCGCCAAAAACTTTACCTGGGTCAAACATTTTACTGCCACACATCCTAGTTGGCGATGAAGCCTATCCACTGAAAACGTATCTTATGCGGCCCTTTCCGTCCAGTAATTTAGATGATTCCCGAAGAATTTTTAATAAAAGATTGTCAAGGGCTCGGGTGACGATTGAGTGCGCGTATGGTATTATGACTAATAAGTGGAGAGTTTTCCTCAAAGCAATTGAAACAGACACTACACATGCGAAACTAATTATTAAGGTTGGATGTTTACTACATAATATTGTGAGAGAAAAAGACGGAAATAGTGATCCCGATTTTAGAAGATACCTAAGTTCTAGATCTACATCTAATCAAGTTATAACGTCTAGGCGGAACAATAGACCTACGTTACAAGCTATAGACGTAAGAAATCATTTCAAAGACTACTTTGTAACCTATTGACTAATTATTATTATTTGTACCTATGAATCCGGAAATTTCATTTTAATTTCTTCCCACAATCTCCTCACTACATGTTTATATTTATGCTGTGGGTGGCCAGACTTCCAAATAGGTGGCCTTGCTAGTACTTCAGCAACAAAAATATCTGTATCCATTCTTCGCGACGAAAACAACTAAACTTGTGATCACTGCACTAGTCGCCGCGATTGCCGCTCGACGCCGTGGCTAGCGCCGTACTCTCGGAGTAATTAGGACTGGAGTTGGCATAGGATCACATTTCCGTACAAAAAAGTCTGCCATTTCTTGCGGGGGACGAGGTAACACTACAGAGACAATTACCAATACTAGTGCAAAAACAAATCTCGTTTTTACAAGCGTACACATGCAGGATAGGACACCACAAAAGCAATTTTCCACTCACACAGAAATAAATACGAGCGCATTGGCCACTCTTCTCGTATTACAGGACGCCCCACACTCACACAGAAGCAACTAGTGCTTGAAACCGCTGTTGAACCGGTCGATTGAACATATCGATAAAGTCCCTCCGGCCCACGGTGCGGCCGTTTTGTTTAGTCGGCGACTAAGGGTGAGCTCATGAGCATTCAGCTCGGTTCAGTCAGGCATAGGTAATAAGTATTTTTTTATAAAATAGTTATTTGGATTGCAGTACTTATTAATTTTTTTCCTTCACTACCTTGAAAAAAACTGCTTTGTTCGATGAAAAGGATGGAATAGTGGACTGTATGAAAATGGGTTCAGGGTATACGTGAAAAAATTACAGTGAATGATAGTAGAGGAAAATAATAATATGGGACATAATAATATTTTAGATTTATAGGGGCATTTAAACATCTTCATAGCAATAAAACAAAATTAATAGTTTTATACAGTTTATTTACAGTATTTACACTTGCATACATTAACAAAATACAGTTTTTACTATTTACAGTTTTAGAAAGTTTTATGCAGTTTATTTACAGTATTTACACTTGCATACATTGACAAATAGGTAGGTACAGTTTTTTCTATGGCTACTTTGCGTTTCTTATTTGTTAAATCTTGAATTTGAGAAGTTTCAAAGTGTTCAGAACAAATAGTACGCTTGTGCGCTTAGGTAGCCATGTCGCACTTTTGCTACAAGCTTCAACCCATCTTCTCCTTAAGTCAGGATCTTTTGGAAATCTAAAAATACAATGAAACGTTACGTATCTTCAATAACAACCGTTTCATACAGGGCAATAAAACCCGAAACGCGAAAGGCTTCAGTGAAAATAAAATAATGATATAGTTCATTTCCTTCAATGAACTAGTACACTCTATTAGTTCTTAGTTCACTAAAAGTTCACAGCTCATAGTTCGTTCATAGTTCATAGCTCGTTCATAGTTCTATTTTTTGCTCAAATCGGTTCAGAGGTTTAGGCTGTAGGTGGGTACATAGAATGGACATACATACATACGTACATACATACTTACATACATACATACATACATACATACATACATACATACATACATACATACATGAAAGTGAAAAAAAAATCCCTCTTTTTGGGCTGCGAAAGAAAGAAATGTATGATACGATACTTATAGGTAGGTATAGTTTTCATTAAAACATCTATTATTAATTTTATTAAAACCGTTGGATAAGAGATGTGACATAAAAAAATAGCACCTCAGTTTAAAGTATTTTTATCGATGATACGATACTAAGTATAGGTACGTATCGTTTTCATTAAAACATCAATTATCAATTTTACTAAGACAGTCCGATAAGAGATGTTACATAAAAAATAGCACCTCAGTTTTGAGTATTTTTTTATCGATACATATTATCGACCTGTTGCCGTCTCTGGCACATAGTCTCGTAACACCTCGTTACACTCAACCAGCGAACAGCGGTTCGCACACCGCTGTTCGCACACCGCCTCAGGTACCTGAGGCGGTGTGCGAGTGAGAGAGCCAGGGGCCAAGTTAGCTTGGCTGGGTCCGAGGGACTCCCTACGTCGACGCCAACAGCCGCCATTGGGCTGAGGTCCAAAATTGCATTCCTTTGGGTTTACTAATGTATTGCCAAAAATCGTTTCCCAAAGTATTACTTCCCAAACTATTTTCCGCAAATTATCACTTGGCAAAAAAACATTTCTCAAAACAACTTAAAGCAAATAAACAGTTAGCAAAAGTTATTATGGCAAGTTATTGTTTACCAAATAAATACTTGGTCAAAATTCATTTTACCAAAGAGGCAACAAGAGGCAAGGTAAGAACGCATCAAAGTCGAGTCTGTTTTCGATCTTACATAGAGAACCTAACGCTCCGACGCGCTCCGCTTCGCTACGCGCGTCGTCGCACCTATATTTCTGTTTCTTTTGAAAATAACACTTGCCAAAATAAAACGTTAGCATAATAAACGTTTGTCTTAATAAAACTTGACGCAGTAAAATTATGCGAAATGATAATTTGACCAAATGAATAAAATGCGAAATGAAAATAAGTTTATTGGGAAGTAAAATTTGGCGAAAAATACTTTGGCTAAACGGCGGTATCCCATTCCTTTGACAGCCATTAGATTTTTTTTTTATTTCATCTGAAAACGGCTCATTCATCCAGTAACTGATCACCGAGCGCCCGTTACCCTTTGTTACATAATTAAATTATAATTAAATTGTTGAGGGTTTCTGGGATAATTATTTTCTGTTTTGGTAAAGATCATTTTTGTTCATGTGAAAATTTATTGAAAATTATAACTATTTTGTGACCATTGATTCCACCTTATTTTTAATACTTTTCGCTCGAATTTGCTAAAAATATATTATAACAAGTAACACATATGTATATTTGTATTTATTTATCTATGTCGTAGGACGATTTGATAAATTGGATTTTCGCAAAAATCCTAGGTGTATCGCGAAAACACGGATTATTGGATAATGGCTTTGACATTTCTCAATTTTACTGAAAAAAGATAGGGCTTTTGCAAAAACGCGAGTTCTTTTAGTAAGATTGAATATCTTGAACCCTGATTGGTTTGATTTTGGTTAACAGGCCAACACTTGTTGTGATTGGTGCCTAGTTTTCCTTGTTGGTTTTAGGTATTTTGTCATAGAGTTATAAAGACT
Source organism: Yponomeuta plumbellus (assembly GCA_947310845.1). Lineage (NCBI taxonomy): Eukaryota > Metazoa > Arthropoda > Insecta > Lepidoptera > Yponomeutidae > Yponomeuta > Yponomeuta plumbellus. The sequence continues at coordinate 7,796,219 of OX371209.1, read as the reverse complement.
AAGAGAAGACAATCGAAACTATGGTATCTTTACTTCTTATTGAATAGGTACTAGCTGTTGCCTTGTCGTGGGCTTCAGTTGAGAAAAGTGTTTTCAAATAAGATATGTGTGCACATTTACATACATCTTTATTTTGCCTAGCATTCGTCGAATAATAATCGAAGCTACTATTAACGACGTCTACCGGCGTTCGGGTTGGCCACTTGTCGAACATGTACAGTCGACAGCACGTCAACCTCCACATTTTAGTTGCAAAGTCGGCCGTAACGCAACGGAGTAGAGAGAGAGAATAGGTGTATAAGATGATGTGCTATTGACTGTACGTCCTGCCCCCTACCACGCGCGCGTGGCCCGCTAGATGGAGAATTTTCTACATTTTTGAATCCGATACTTTAAACTGAGAAGGGTATCGCCAATAATCATTATTAGGAACTAATAACCCTAAACACAAAATTTCATTGAAATAATGTAGGTTTTTTATATTTTTATTTAAATTTGCAACCCTCTTTTACCCCCTTAGGGATTGAATTTATAAAAAGGGATGTCAGCAATAATCATTATTAGGAACTTATAACCCAAATACAACATTTTATTGAAATAACTTTGAAAATCAGAGAACTTTCATACTCACTTCGCACCCCTCTTACTCCCTTAGGGATTGAATTCACAAAAAGGGATACCGGCAATATTCATTATTAGAAACTTATAACTCAAATACGACATTTTATTGAAATAACTTTGACGGTCTTGCACAAGTTAAGGAACATTGTTATAATTGGTACCGGTATCAAATATTTAAGCTATCTATCGTTTTATCTCGACTCGCATTGTCCAGTCGATATATTATGTGTTTGCAGAATAATACCATAGTACTCATTAGTTGGAGGTACTTTAATAACAGGAGAGGTAAGATGTTGTCTTTTCAAAATCAGAATTTTTTCCTCACCAACACATAGCACGTCATATTTTTTTTTTCATTTTTATACTTTTGTTGCGTTTTCTACCGCTAAATACCTAATCCTTCTATTGAAGCAATCACACTATTTATTTTATCCGTTCTTTAGTCCGTTCTGGTTTAATAGTTCCGAGCTGTCTATTAGCGTAAAACTTTCTTAATTCTATGTTGAATCTTTCCTTATCAGACATAAATTCAAAATTGGTTTTCTTTTGTATCTGTCATTTTGCACTCTTCACAAGCACACCATAACACGGCACACTATTTAATTATCATAAAACAGCGAATGCAAAAGCATAAAAACATCGCCAGTAAGGCCCGTGACAGAATAGAATTTATAACAGGTGGAGCGTCAAGTCGTCAACCAATCAGAAAAGATGTTGTTTTGAGCGATACAATCGACCAATCAGAGTGCTTAGGTCATAAAAGCCAACGACTCTTTTCGCAATCTTTCTAAAGGAACCCGCGTTTTTGCAAAAGCCCTATCTTTTTTCAGTAACATTGAGAAATGTCAAAGCCATTATCTAATTATCCGTGTTTTCGCAATAGCCCTAGAATTTTTGCGAAAATTCGATTTATCAAATCGTCCTACGACATCTACAACGCACCCATCTTACTAAAACGGGTTATTCACCAACTGGACACACATGACTGGACACACCTGTGTCGAGTTGATTAAACTCAAATTAGCATCATTTATTCTTTCGTCATCTGGACACACTAAGAATTTTACGCGTGTCCAGATGGTGAAACGTATTTAAATTATTTTAATGTTTTCGTCAACTGGACACACATTTGAATTTTACCCGAATTTATGACGAAGTACAGTCATGCGCAGAATGTTTTCTGTCACAATCATCATCGGCCATCAAATGTTCCACTGCTGGAAACGGGTAATTTTACAACACTTTTACAATAATTTTACAGTAAATAGTACAAAAGTACTAGGGTAGCAGAAGTATGAAAAAGATTGCGGCTAAAATAAAAACATGCGGCTTAGTTCATGGTGTTGCTTGATACTGCGCAGTATTGAACAGAGTTGTTTACTACTACTACCTACTAACTTTTGTTACCCTAGTACTTTTAACCGCTCTGGACTAATATCATAAGTGCGACGGGGCGTACTGGAAACCACTGTGAAGCAAGGTGCGAAGTACTGGGAATTGAAGTAAAACGCAAAGCGACATTAAGGGAATCGAGATTCAGGGAAGAAAACTTATGATGAAGGTCCTACAGCAAGAAAAAAAAAATGAAACTATCAGCATGAACACTTGATCGTGACCACTGTTAGAGGTCAATAATTCAATGAGTGAGGCGATTGTTAACCTAACTGTACCCTTATTCTCCAAAAAAACAGAGTGTGTCCAGTTGGCGAAAACATTAAAATTGTTATTTCAGCTTTCACCATCTGGGCAAAATCTGAATCAGATGACGGACAAGTAAAAATCTGAATCAGATGACGAAAGAAGAAATGATACTAATTTGAGTTTAACCAACTCGACACAGGTGTGTCCAGTCATGTGTGTTCAGTTGGTGAATAACCCACTAAAACCTAACTCTAGTCTACACTTAAACTAGAGACGCATTTTGAATCAAAATCATTTATTTTTAAACATACTGTATACTGAAATTGCATAAGTGTGAATACTGTGAACGTGCCAGCTTTAGATAACTGACATTGCCCATGCATGTTACTGTATACAATGAATTTTGTATGTTTTCAGACATATTTTCTTTGAGAAGACTATTTGGTCCGTCCCCTTCGTTTTTTTTCCTTTTGAGGAATAGAACCCTAAGAACATGGAGACTTTTGTCATAATTATAGGTATTTAAGTCCTCTTTTAGTTACTTCATAATGTAAATCTACTCGATACTCGGCCGGACCACGTGATATGATTTTTTATACAATTGACGGCTAGAAAGAATGGTACGTGTCATCTTCATCAATCCATTATATCTCCACTGAGGGGCACGGGTCTCTTTCCTGAGGAAGGTATAGGCTATGGCCTATGGAGGAGTATGCTCCTCCACGGGGGCCAAGTCGGGATTGGTGGAGGTTTGAAAGACTAGTGGCTGGTCTTACTGTCAGAAGTTTTCAAGCCGCCCTAAGGCCTCTAACTTGGCTTAACGACTGCCATATATCGACGGCAGCCGGGACCAATTTGCTTAACGTGCCTTGCGAAGCACGGAACCGCTCGGAAAAATGCCACTGGCGTTAGTCATAGACGGTCACCCGTCCATGCACTGAACGCGCCCGATGTCGCTTAATCTTCGTGATCGCTTAAGATCACTCAGGCGGCCGGGGCTACGAGAGCGGTCTGGTACGCTCGTGTGCGCGCGTAGATTAAAAGTGGCAATGAAATAAAATCGCCGCGATAATGCAGTTGTCATTGTATTACAATGCATTAACAGAATTTAGGCCAAGAACTTTTCTCCAAAATGTGGCTCGGCAAAACGTGGGCCCAGTCCTAGTCATTGGTACCTCTGCCTACCCCCTCGGGGACAACGGGCGTGAGTTTATTTTTTATTTAACTTTTCGGCCTTTAAAAAGTAAAAAAAGAAAATATACTAGTCAAAACAAAATAAGGGCCACTGACTCATTTCAACTATCGGGTCGTTTTTACAACTTGAAGGTGTTCTTAAGTGGCTAATTCTTTTGTGTGGTTGTTACCGTAATTCTTAACAAACATATCGAGAGTATTACAACTGCATAATTTGTGAAGTTGGTAAAATTTTACCTTTTTTCGTAACCACTTAAATTTACTCACATTTGAAACTGCATTTTAAAGTCATTCAAAGTGTGGATTTCTTTGTGTGTACACATTAACATTTGCTAAATTAGTGCCTAAATAAACATTGACTCACAAAATGCCGAGAATTTGAAGACATATGGATCTGCAAACCACAACATTGATCCAAGAGGGCCGTTCACAGTGTTCTGTGGCTTTGCAACTAGGATATTCTCGTCGAGCCATCCAGAATGCTTGGAACCATTTTCAAGAAACTGGCAGTGTATCCAAAAGACGGGGATCTGGTAGAAATCGAGTAACTAGCTCACAGGAAGACCGTTACATACTTTTGACTACGCGCAGAGAGCGATTTGTTACTGCACGCTCCCTACAAAACCGCTTGCGCCAGATCACTGGAACCCGGGTTAGTGACCAAACTATCAGAAATCGGTTGCATGAAGACCAGCAGTTTTCTAGAAGACATGTAGTGCGGATTTCATTAACAACCGCGTATCGTGCAAACCGATTATCATTCGCAAGGCAGCACCAGGACTGAAGCATAAATGATTGGAGCACAGTATTGTTCACTGATGAGAGCAAAGTGAATTTTTTTAGTGATGATCGTCGCATAAGGGTGTGGAGACGAGAAGGTGAGCGATTTTCCGATGCCTGTATCCACGAAAGTGATAGATTTGGGGGTCCCAATGTAATGGTGTGGGGAGGAATTTCTCTAACTAGTCTAACTGAGCTCGCTTTTATCAACGAAGGCACGATAACGGCTCAACGATATATTGAGGAGGTCATAAGACCCCATGTGATGCCGTATACAGAAAGATTTGGTGCAAGTTTTAAGTTAAGGCACGACAACGCCCGTGGCAATGCAGCTAGAGCCACCAGAGACGTTCTAAACGAGGCTGGTATACAGGTCTAGCCATGGCCTGCCAACAGTTTGGACCTCAACCCATTCGAGCACATGTGGGATTTGTTAAATAGAAGCGTCCGCGATACAAACCAACCTGTGCATAATGAAAAACAGCTCATCAACATGCTTAAATCAAGCTGGGAACAAATTCCACAAGAGACAGTGTGACACCTGGTGTAGAGTATACCTTCCAGGCTTCAACAATGTGTCGGGGAACGGGGAGGACACACGCGATACAGAAAAAAAGGTAAAACAAAAAAAATATCATTTTATTTTAATTTTAACCTATCGTACCAATAACGATATTTTAACTAAAAATGCACTTTTCGCCAAAAACATTAACAAATGCTTTTTTTCCAATAACATGTTCCTTATTTAGAGTTTTTTAATAACCGATTGATCAACCCCTTAAAATAAATCATTCATCAACCATTAAACAAAATACATCTTTTATAATACGAAAAATACATAGTGGCCCTTATTTTGTTTTGACTAGTATATATCAAACATATATGAAAAGGGAGATTTTCTTTTGACTATTAAAAAATATAGATACCTACAATACTGAACGTTGATGAACTTAGGTACTTGGTCGTAACACGGATAATGAATAAAGAGATAATAAAGAGAATAGGTACTTTGTTATGGTCAGTACCTACAAGGTAACAACTCAGAGGTCCAGACTTTTTCGAATCTGTGGTATGCTGTGGTATGAGTAACATAGATCAATATGATGAGAAACATAATAACAAACTCAATACACACACAGACTCAATCTGGTACAAATAATAAAAACGCTCAGGCTCAGGCGTGGCTCAGAGTACCATATCTCTTCTTAATTCTGTGCAAAGTACCTAATAATGAATCAGTCCGTGTAAAAAGGACATTTTCTGGCGAGAAAATGTAGGTGTAGGTATTATAATGTTTATAATAAATTTCTAGATAGGTACCTATTCTCACTTATTTTTCCTAATTAAATGGAAATAGTAGTTTGGCTACTCAGTAATAGGTAGCGCTAGCAAGGAACAATATTTTGCCATCCACCAACAGATGACACCAGAGCTCTAGATGTAGAGTAGGTATTATAGAGCACGTCAATTTGTTGCTAATTTGCTTGTTATTATTTGTGCTTTTTTGATACCATTTTCTTCAAAATAATTATTAGCCTCAGACTCTAAGGAGTCATCATCTTGCAAGACATTTCGCTGATAATTTTATTGTCAGCAGCTAGCTGAGGTGGTTACAATTCGCGGGTGCTAGGTATGTAGTGAAGCCGACATCACGTGAATACAGTATACTCGAGATTACGTTACGTACTGTCGACTGTACCTATAGGTAGTCTGTAAAATATAGCTTGAGCTCCGCGACAGCTGTCATGGACATTTGCGTCCATGAAGTTTTGAATTTTTTCACAGAATATTTGCACTGTGAGAATTCCGTACTTACTGCAAACTATTCGATTTCTAAGCAATATCGTAACCTAGCCCTGTCAGCATGACAGCTGTCGTGGAGCTCAAGCTATATTTTACAGACTTTATTGTACTTACAGTGGTCAGTACATGTACCTTTACTTTTAATTAAAAATTGCAAGCAACGCAACCGAAAGTGCTTTTGTTTGCCCTGGGAGTCCTCAATAAAAAACAGATTAATTTTAACTTTATTTATTAAGAAGATCTTCGTAAAACTAGCGTTAATACAAAATCATACGTGATGCATCGCTCCTTCTTTGTCAGAATAAATCGTACATTCGAGAGCATACTAAGTTTTACATTCGTGCAATTTAATTACGCCAGTAGCGACTTTGCTTGTAAAAAGGTTATGTTTGACCTGCTGGCCACTGTTCCATGCTCTTACAAATCCATGAAAACGTACCACGTATATATTTTGTGAACACATCGTTGGGCAGTCTATGTATGTATTTGTGAACATTTAGCTACAGTATCATTTACAATCACAATTTCTTCAACCACAACTCAATTTCCTTTTAAATTGTTGTTTCCATTTCACTACAAAATTTAAATTGAATTCAACACGTGTTTTACGGATTCTTATTTTCAGAATAACACCGCTAGAATAGCATTTCATTCATTTTTGGTCTACATGTAAACAAACAGTTCGTTTGATTCGTTAAAATACAGGTTGTTTGTTCATTCTGGGACATTAATTCATATACCTAATTTAGTCTCCCAATTATTCAAAAATAGATATAAATTAGGTACATCAAGACGAATACCGAACAAAATAAATTTACTGTGTCCTAGAACTACCTGCTACTACTACTTAATTACTAAATGCGTAAAGTTAGGAAAAAAAATCTGCTAAGAAGAAACAGAGAAACATTCTTATCATAACTCCGGTTGTTTAATTTGTGTGAGTATTTTTATACCTACCTAGCTACAGTGTACAATTTGTATTCAAGCAGGCAAAATTGACTTCAATCAACACAAAAAAGTAAATGGTTATTTACCTGCCGAATAGTTAATCTAGAACGACTATGAACTAGATATCTTGGTACTTATACCGACAGCCTCGTGCATACAACCTCGTATTGTTTAGAACGATTCAAGAGTTTTAAGTAAATATAATAAATTATAAGTAAACTTTTTCACAGTCTTTAAGCTCAGTTCAATTACCTCGACTTCTATTACAACAGAATTGATAATTTAATTCGCGGTACTAAATCGATCGACTATCATTAACTGAGATGACAGGCTTGTAGTAGATTTTTTGCAACAACCCTTAGAATAACATTTTTAAATATACTTAGCTTTACCAAATATAAGAAAGAGTTACCTACTATAACAACGAAAAATTCTTAGTAGTAGGTACTGTAAAAATGAGAAATTCCTACAGGTAGCCACAACATTTTACATAAGACACTGCATTTATTTAAGAATAAGTAGACATAATTATGCTGTATGGTCAAAAGTGAACTCCTAAGAGTTCTTCAAACCTGAAAGACCTCATCATTTTTCACCGCTTTATTTTTAAGTGGCTTAGGATACAGGATTACCTGTGCAATGCAGAAGACTTATCTATATTACATTTGTACTGTATTAACTTTCGTCCTATGAGTCTTTGATATCGTATTGTTTGTTTTATAAATATCAGATTTAGATAATTTTATGAAATTCACGCTTCGCGCTCCGGTAAAGCATTGTCCTGCATTATAGGCTTATCTATTAAAATTACACATACTTAGACCTACCAAATATACACATAAAATTTCATAAAAATCTGTGAACCCGTTTCGAAGAAGTCCAATAACGAACAATGTGATATGAGATTTTTAAAAATAGGATTATTTTTAAATTAACAAAATAATTAAGAAGTTTTAGGTTTTTTTTAATGTAATATCACACTTTAGTCGTAACTCTGTTTTTGATGAGTACCGGACATTAAAATTGGACTAAAATTATGAACTAGACACATCACCTAAGAGCTAAGCAAAGATAACAATAATAATATTTAAGGTACTTAAACACTACACAATACTCGAATTATTTAACAAACTTAATAATGACATCACGAACGTCAACGTTTATGCCTCGTTCACACCTCCTTCGTGGTCCTCTGCCTCCACCTTCACGTGACCGATGCCCGAAGGTGTTCTTCTCAGCACATTGGCCTGCGCCACCGCGGTTCCGTACAAGCGAACTTCCTCGAGATATCGTTGTCTGTACTCAGGGATACTCATGACTGCCGCCACGTATTCATAAGTCTGCTTATGGAACTCCGCGATCTTTTGTTGGATAAGAGTGTTACGCTCGAGTAGGGTTATGGTCTGTAGTGCGAGACGGAGCAACACCTTGTCCTGCGTGTCCTTGTCCATGAGCTGGCTAGGGCCGGGGCTTGGGGTTGGGGGTGGGCTGCGCGACTCCTCAGTCGGAGTGGGTGGGCTGATGGTCGTGCGCTGTATGCGTCGCAGGCGCCTCGCCTCCCGAAGGCGGGCCGACCTCGAGCCTGGAAAGACGGAAACATTGTTCTTAGTAATATAAACGCCTGAAATGTTGCAACTAATCGATAACTTTTTTTAATAAGAAATTAAGTTTTAAATTTACTATCGATAACTTGTACAAAAAATGTTTTAATCTTATTGGAGAGAGCATGTTGAAAGACAAATAATCAAGGATAAGTTTTTTGTCTACGACTAATAGTTGTTACAATTTAATCCGTCAATAATTAAGTCACGTGGTACTAAAACGCGCCGTACAAATTAGGCTCAAACTACGACGAAGCGTTTATCAACGTTTGAGTTATCTGTTCCATACATTTTGATGAGCAGAAAGTACCCTGAATCAGGCGTTACTTCACAGATCAACTACTTGTGTAGCCCGAAAAAAAAAATATATATGGTTAGTATGAACAATTGAAGTGAATTAATTGATCGTCAACCCAACCCTAGTTCGGCGCTTATTTCCAATAAATAAACACACCTACATCGCAATCAAAGGTATTCCCGGCGTTTGATTTCTAAATTATAATATTAGTTCCCGATTAAATGGTTCACATTGTTACCTTATTAGCTATTTGTACTGGCACAGTTAAGGAAATGGGGAGGTTTCCCAATGCCTAGGAGGCCTTACGCAAAATTGCTGACAGTAGATTGTATAACACTAGCGGCAACTTGAAAATGTGAGTCACGTTGATGGCAACGCGCTCTTGGGCATTTATTACCGTAGTAATATAAGCTAATATAATCTTGAAAATGAAATGAAAAGTAAATGTATTTATAATGAATACATTTGAAATTAATTAGAAATGTTTAGACAAACATAAATGCTCTTGACGATGCTTATTGTTTTATCAAGCTTGTATTGTTAGGAAGCACCGTGGATGTAAGATGTCGACCAACTCCAACCTGCAATCGGGGTCATGCAAGTGGTCACGTGGCACGGCCACAATACCCAACAAAATACTAAGGGCCAATTTCTGAATTCAGAATTTTCGGCATTACAGATCGAAGAGAAGTATTATAAGGCTGTTGGTGTGTGTAAGCTGAACTGAACTAAAGTTGCAAACGGTATCATGCAAGTGGTAGTCACGTGGCTTTGCCACGAGGACCAAAGATAATAAGCAATATTCCGCAAAAGGACAGCTTTACTGCAGCTAAAATTATCTCTAATAGGCTAGTTTCCTAAAAAAATGTAATTAGTCCGTCTTTTAGATTATAAAAAAATATTGGATACGTTTTTTTTTTTTCGATTAAACAAAAAATAACAAAGATATAGCCCATTGAAGTTACGTCTGACGTCACTCAGTGCTGCATTTTGTATTTTTTTATAATCTAAAATACGGACTAAATAGAATTAAATTATTTTGACCCTGGAAACTACCCTATTCTCCTTGTATCTACGGTAGCAGGAAAATGTTTACTCGTGCGCTATACTCAATATATTTGGCAATAGGAACTATACATTGATCAGTTGACTGAATTGTAAGTGAATTTAGTGCAGTCATGTGTCCCTTTTGGACGATGAAAACTAGCTTTTATGCCACACATGATACGAGCTACTATGGATGCCGTCTGCTACATAGACCAGCAACTTCTGGTGCACCTTGTCTGTGACTGCTGTGTATTTTCAGCGATGCTTGAGCAGTGTCTGTTTGGTTTTGGTACGCACGCTTACTGCAACGTGACTTTCATAACACGCCCATTGTTGTTAACGTGAACACAAACCACGCACGAGGCAAAATTGGAAACTTCAAAAATGGAACGTGACGATTATAATATGGCGTTTATTTTTGTGCCAGAGTCAAATTCGCAAAAAATGATGAAAATGTTAACTTTTATGTATGCCGGCTGGAAAGGAGGTTCGAGGGGTGCCCTAACCATTTTGGCTAACTTTGCCAATGCCTAGGAGGAAAGAAAAAGTTTTTCAGTTCTGTTTGTTGTAATCACAAGGAAATTTCTCGTGAGGTCTGAGTCAGGGTGACGTAAGAAAACCGCTTATCAGGTGAACGAACTTTTTACTAACACACCCAGACAGTAGTGTTATCTAGGTATCTGATATGACTAATATTTTTAGTATTTAGTCGCTTGTTTTGTGAAAACTGCTAATACTTACAAACAATACCATGGTCTTAGCAATTAATTATGTACCTTTATTTAACGCAAGAACATATCAGTGAACAAGCGCAGTAAACAATACAGTCATTAACATGACTGTAAAACGCATTTATAGATGGGCAATGCGGCCTCCATCTCATGATGTCTGTATTTTAGTCATATTTTATTTACCTAAAATATGGCTAACATACAGCTCCTCGAAGTACTAATCCTACGCAGACGAATACGCGAGCATTGCCTAGTTGAATATAATTTCATAGTAACCAATACTGAAACATAAAAGATCGATTGAACACACTGCCACGAGAAGTTAAACACCTGACTTAGGTACTTAGTCATAATAGCAACCTATTTTACTTTTCCATACAGCAACCTCACAAAGGATTAGAGACTCCACTCCGATGACCTCGAGGTCCAGTTAGACTGGTCGTGGTCGTACTAGCATAGCAACGACCTCGGTAAAGTGCAACGTGCGTCCCACAGATAACGGCTCACGTGGCGTGGGAGTGGCGTAAGTCTGCACGCACCTCTATCTGGGGTGGCATATCAAAAAGTAACAAAAGGACGCAGAAAGCAGCGATGTTAAAGTTTTAAAGTGAGTTCTTTTCTTTTTACGTGACTGTACTCGATAGGATTTATTTATTTATTAATGGACTAATCTACAGTAGTACTCTTTTTCCAAGAAAGAGAAGGAAAACTAAGAAATGGTCTGAGACAGAAACATAACAAAGAGTGAAAACTAAAGAGTGATTTTTAAGTTAAAAAATAAATCTTCTAGGGAAAATTTAAAATCGATTGGCATTGCTTAGAACTCTGTAGGTTGATTACATTCTTTGTCAAAACAAAGCGAGTCTATCAAAATACCCCAAAGTTAATTCTTAAGTACCAAATAAATGCATTGTTTTGCTGACGCAAGTAACCGTATTAATGTTAACCACTTACAAGTTTGTTTATATTGGTATCAATACTTATTCACAACATACACAATAGCACTAATTGTTGAAAAGCTCATGAATATGGAAAGCAAAGATATGTTGCGATAGTTTTCAAAACATAAATACATCATCTTTGAGTGTAGTGAGTACCTTAGGAGTATATCACTAAAGCATTACTAATCGGCGTCAATGACAAGAAAGAGTAAGAGAGTAAAATATAATATATCTTACACTTGGCATGAAAATGTTGGTAAATTTCTTTGTAAACATTGTCGGTAAGTTCGATCGCTTACAATTCAAAGACATTGTTTAGGCTGAAAATGACAATAAATTCTGGGTCTAAATGAATTGATCAGTTATGTTATTTAGTGATTACCTTACTACAATTACGAAAATTACTTATGTTTATAATGCCAAAAACTTCTACTGACTGAAAACACAAATAACTCTTACCTTTCTTGATCTTCTTAGTCCGCGTCTCACACATTTTGCTAAACAAACACAGGGTGGTTTTGTCAGTCACAAAAAGTACAGTACCTAACAAATAGGAACGCTGAATTTGAATTTATTCTAAATTCAAATTATTCACACACGACACGAGCGTACTGGTCGGGGTTCGAGCGTAGAATAGAATGGGGCTCAGTTGGTTGGCCGTCGGCTTATTCGAAAATAGAACGTGGAAACGTGGAATACCGTAGCTTCGTTGGAGCTCGTAGCAGTTCGTAGCATGTGCGGCTACACGCGCGTAGTCGGCTCGTAGAGGGAGATGGAAGATGCTATTTACGTGTTTGCGAATTGCGTGTTTCAAGTGGGTGAAAACTATATTAGTGTAGGTGGACGTAGGTTTGCGGTGGCTATTTTATGATAAATGTGTATTGTATTGAAATTGCACCGCCCGACGTCTTAATTAATTTTAATTAATATGTCGTATTGCTAATGTATCTTCAATGCAAACATTATTGAAAAAACCGAACAGGGCCAAGTCAGGCTCGCCCACTGAGGATTCCGTAGTCACAGTTTTTTCAGAGCACCAAACACACAGAAAATTTTTAAATGAACTAATTGAACATTGTATAGTTTTAATTTGTTTTACAGTATTAATTTGTAGTATAATATTATATTACTTGCCAAATTTCATAATTCTAGGTCAACCGGTAGTATCCAATGAATTTTGATTCCCTTGAATGTCGAAACACACATTTTTTCACGGCATAAAGTCCGTATTTTTTTTTACATTAACTTAGATGTTTGATTTTTTCAGTGCTTCAAGAAACCTTAGCCCTAATTTTATGGTTTAAACATCTCAATACCTCTACGCTCTCTCGATATAAAGGGTTTTGACAGACGTCCTTGACGGACGGATGGACCACAGAGTGATTCTGTAGGGCGCGGGCGTCCGTTTTTTCCTTTTGAGCTACGGAACTGGAAAAAACAGCACCAGAACATAGTGGAAGCGGGCATAGGCAATAATTCAGCAGAAACAAGTAATTTAGGCAAGCCTGAATTACTTGTTTCTTCCTAGTAAAAAAAACTATTATTTGGTAAATGCTCTACTGCCGTGTTTTGTATCATTATCAACCCCTTATGTCCCCACCAAGGGGCACGGGTCTCTTCCCTGAGTGTTTTGTATACGAAATAAATATTTACTTTTTTTTTAAATTATTTATTCAAGAAAATTCACAAATACATATACTTAGATAGTGTAAATAATTATCACTCTGTGATTCTGTAGGGCGTCCGTTTTTTCCTTTTGAGCTACGGAACTGGAAAAAACAGCACCAGAACATAGTGGAAGCAGGCATAACTTGAGCAAGATTTGCGCAGCCCGGATCAGCTTATAATCGACAATTATAAAAATATGTATGTCTTAATTTCTTAATTGCACGACTACCCGTCTCTATTTTTTTTTCTAGTCTCTGTCCGTAAATGTAATTTATGAGTACAATAAAGAATATTCTATCTATCTATATATCTTGCGTCTCCTGCTAACGATATCCAAATAGGTTCTTTTATAGTCAAAGTAAATTTTATTTAACTTATTTTCTGGTCATTACAACTACTGTCTTGATCGATTGTCTCAAATTAAGTTGAGTTTTTATTGCTGCATTAGTTAAGCCTAAATTACTTGTTTCTTCCTAGTGAAAAAAAACTATTATTTGATAAATGCTCTGGTGCCGTGTTTTGTATACGAAATAAATATTTACTTAGATAGTGTAAATAATTTTTTCGAATATTTTAGCTTCCGCATAATCTATTAGTAATTGTGAAATAGCTTTGACGTTCATTAAGAAAACATTTCGTCTGTTTAGTGAATAAAATATTTTGACTTTACGAACATATTTTATATCAACTTTTATACCAACTCAGAATAGTTTGAGTTAGTCAAGTGGTTACCAAAACAATATTGTTAACGTCGTACCTAGACAGACAAATCCAAACTGTGAGTCAACAGTGCTTGATGAAAATATATTGAGAACCGTCTTTGTACAAGTACTCTGTACCAAATCAAAATAACTCTTAATAAGACCAATCTAAAAGCGAGTATCGAACGAACTGCTGTTCCTTTTGATGCTATCTGAACTGATATTTTGGCCAACTCTTCCACAGATACTGCATGTGGTGTGAAACGTGCGGAGCGAGCGAGACGCAAATAGAGTGAAGAGGACAAAGATACATGGCCCTGTTTGTCGCAAGCGCACGTGAATCTGCACGAAAAACTATTGGGGAACTTTAGAACACGTTGGTATGTGAGTTTTATTCGCGTGTAAATAAGGTTTAAAGTTGAACTGAATATTTGAACTACTATTACCTATAGAGTTCGCAAGTATTTAATTGAACAACGTGAAATAGTCTAGGTAAGGTCGAGTACAAAAGCCATCTCCATTATTCGCTCTACTTATTAAGACTGAATTTGTTTTATTACTTATTCTTATTATCTTCATTTATAGCGTCAAAGCCAAAATAGGTTTGAGAGATAAACCATTATCTCTGCCACCATTGTCGATGAATAGGCGTGAGTTTATGTATGTGTCGTTAAAGACTAGTGACAGATGTGATATGCATCCGGTATAAAGACGTGTGTTAACAAAGCGACATCTCTAGTGTTAATATTGCCAATAATGGAGTAAATATGTTTGAGCGCAAAATAGCCGGTGGATGACGATGGTCGAGGCCAGAAGGCGTTTTTCGAAGCCTTTTGTTCAGAATTGGACAAAATAATATGGGTTGAGGGATTGTTTTTTTATAAAATTCACATACTGTATAATTATTCTGTTTACGATCTATAATTTTACAAAATTTCACATTCATTTCTTATTAGATAGATAGATTGAATATTCTTTATTAATGTACTTACACCAGAAACATAATTTATTATGAGATTATTTTTATTTTTTATAATTTTTAATTAATTTAAACTTATTTAACGGGGTTGGCAACTGTAAAAAAGTACAAAATGGCCCGTTTTGTTTATAATTTGTATGGTGAAAATATTTGTGATTGCATTAAAATGTGAAAATTAGTTTGCTAAATTCCGCCAAAATCCTAAAGAATGCAATGTAATTTTCGCATTTTAATGCTGTTATGGATTTCTGCAAAGTAACGGATATACGCTACTCTCTCCATACTCCACCACGGGGGCCAAGTCCGGATTGGTGGAGGCTTGTAAGACTAGTGGCTGGTCTTACTGTCAGAAGTTTTCAAGCCGCCCTAAGGCCTAGCCTACCGAATATACATATAAAATTTCATCGAATTCGGTCAAACTGTTTCGGAGGAGTATGCGCACTAACACTGTGACACGATAATTTTATATACAGTTTATAATATATATTTTTTCTAAACAAATCCTACAAAAAAAAACTGTATAGGTAAATATAATAAATATTAACTATTTAGTATTGTTTATTGTGTTGCTGACGATTGGAATTGCTCAGGATTTAGTGCACGTAATCAGGATCACCTATTCTTATTCTCATCGGCGTATATAGCTAAAGATTTTTCTTAGGGTGGGCCCACAGCTTTCTAGGGTGGGCCCGGCCCACCCTGGCCGCCCTCCTAGCTACGCCTATGATGAGGAAGAGTATTTTTCTAGGGTGGGCACACAGCTTTCTAGGGTATAGGCCTGGCCCACCTTAGCCCCCCCCATGGCTATGCCTATGATCGCCCCTAATTCTGCATCCCAGCGACAAATGCTCCAGATGGCTTACGTCTGCAATTGTACCTGACATCATGCGCGTCTTTAGGTGTCTGTTTCAATAACGTGACATGTCTAACGCGATGACGTGGTTTTCCCTTTATTACCGTCTCGGCAAAATTCTTCGAATCAATAACAAACGATGTCAAATTTTCATACGAAGTTCGCTTACATAGTGTTTCTTTATTGTTGTAAATACGAATACTAAGCCACTGAAGTAAGTACCTAATAAACATACAAACATTTTTGTTTTTAAACATTTACATACAGGCACATACATTGCCTCTGGCCCCACACTAGGATACCCTGTGTCGTGGGGACCAGAAACAGCGACGTCACAAACATGTAAATATCCAAGACCTGGGGTTTCTTTTCTCCTCAGCCGGGGTTCGAACCCGGGACCTCTCGCATGGTAAGCAGATGCGCTAATCGCTACGCCACAGAGGTCGTCATAAAGTAAAGTAAGGACATCAGAAATAAATATAAATGTACTGTACAGTGCGCCCCATTGAGATTCAAACCTACGACCTAAGGCGTGGCAATCGGTCACTAGACCAAGGAGGCATTAAAAAATAAAAAAATATTATAATATGGTCGTCAATGAACTATCGACCAAAATTGCTCAAAAATAAGGGACACGTATTTTTTTATTTGTAAATTAGACCAAAAATGACAAAGATATAGGTGCTGCATTTTTTAGCACGGAGTGACGTCACACGTAACTTTAATGGGCTTTATCTTTGTTATTTTTTGGTTAATCGAAAAAAGAAAAAATACGTGTCTAATATTTTTATCATCTAATATACGGACTGAATAGAATGTAATTATTTTGACCCTGGAAACTACCCTATTGTACCTGTTGGATGTACGTCGACAGCACATCACCCTTTACATATCTGCACTCTAGTACGCTACCTACGTTATGGGCGACTTTGCAACAAAAAAATATAAAGGTTGGCCTGCTGTCCATTGTACCAACACGTGGGATTACGTAGGGTTGCGCACGCGCTGTAACGCTATTGTACGCGTTAGTCATGCAACGTGACGGGAAAAACGTGAAGCGTTCGTAAAATGTAACGGAATTATAAATAAAGTTTATTCTTTGCGCCTTGCAAAAAGTTTTTAACCTCCATCCTACCTACCTGCTAAAGAAACCTTCTTGGTTAGTTGTTGTTGGTTTGACGATCTCTGTGGCGTAGCGGTTAGCGCATCTGCTTATTATGCGAGAGGTCCCGGGTTCGAGCCCCGGCTGGGGAGAAAAAAAACCCTGTTTTGGTTGTTTACTTGTGACGTTGCTGTTTCTGGTTCCCACGACACAGGGTATCCTAGTGTGGGGCCAGAAGCAATGTAGGTATGTGCCTCTATTTAATTGTTTTTTTTATGTGTCCATAAATTATATACATACAGGATCCTTATCCTAAAAATGTGTCCCGAATGTCCGTCATTTATGTAAGTATACATATATCAAACTCTCAGACCACGTTATCACTACTATCATCAAAAATGAATGGTACGTGAGAGACGGTATGTCCGATGTATTGATTTAATTGAAAAGTCATCATATTTTATCTAGAGATAAATTAAGTTAATTGTTGGTTTATGTGGTAATTTTTTTATCTCTCCACAAATCTATCTATCTTCTATATTATATAAATAAAATTCAAAGTCCTGACTGACTCACTCACTCATTCATCAACGCCCAGCCCAAGCCGTTGGACCTAGGAAGCTGAAATTCACAGAGGGTCTATACATATAATAATGTAGGCAAGGAATAAGACCGGATTTTTTTAAATTCAACCACTAAGGGGGCGAAAAGGGATGCCAAAATTTGTATGGGAGGCATAAAGAATGTTGTCTAATTTTCTTGAAACTTAAAATAAATACTCTTCAACACGATTGGTTGAACACGTGAGTTTCGCCGTTTTTCTAAATTTAACTCTTTAACCCCTAATTTAACCTTAAAGTCCACGCAGATAGAGTCGCGGGCAAAAGCTAGTTACTTACAAATAATACAACACTGAATAAGTGTTACAAAGCAACATAATGCCCTATTTTCAGAAAGACTAAACTACATAGATCAAAAGACCTGTATCGTAGGTTTTTATTATTCAAAATCTTTTCATTTATGAAGATATGGGCTTAATCGCGATGCGAAATCACCGCGGATTGGTGAATCCAAGCGTTGACGTTTCCTAACGATGTTTCATAATACATATTGTCATCGCGATGCCATTATGTACCACGCACGCTGAGAGCTGGTGCGCGTTCGTCCGCAGAAACGCGCACCGTGGGACTCCAGCTTGACATAGTAATCTAATGGCGGCTGTACACACTCGGCGAGAGACCCCGAGGCATGCCGAGAGCGAGTGGGTACAGCGGAGTTCACGTCTCGCCTCGCTCTCTCGGAGCTCGCCTCGTCGCTCTCGGTCGGCTGTCGGTTTTTCGTACCCGAGTCAAAGGGTCTCGTTGGGTCTCGTGAGTAAAACGAGAGCGAGCCTGTACATACTCGTTCAAACACTTGCCCGATGACTGTGGTCCAGTGAATACGTGTCGCATAATGACCTCTAACGAAAGTGAATTAGAGATATCAAAGGGAATCGGTGTTATAGGATCCAAACAATGTAGGCCACAAAAATAAACAATCTCTGCACGATGCTTGGATGCGAATAAGAAGAAGAAAGATTCACTCTTGGCTACCGACTTAAATTTTCTCAAATAAGCTAAAAATATCTGACTGAAAAAGCTCACTACTCTGTTGTTGTATATCTGGACGAACAAACGAATTGACAATTTACTTATTATCGATGATGTATTATTAAATTTTTGTTGGATTATTATTATTGACTTAAATTTATTTATTATGGACTTATTGTATTACAATTATTTTTATATTAATTAAGCTAAGCATTTGCTTAGATCTTGTATGTATTTCTAAGATTATTTGACGATGTTGTTATACAAACTGAATAAAAAAATACCGTGGACATAAAATAAAGGTTACAGCATCAATACATCTTTTTCGCCATGGGTTAATAATTTTTTTTCATGGTAAACGCGCAAAAAATATAATAACTCATGGCACAAAGACAAACAGCAAACGATTTCCACGTCCATCATTAACGGTGTGTTGAGTACAAATGATGTAACGAGTGTGTACAAGGTGTGCCCTTCTCTCAGTCCCTTCGGTCGAATCTCTCGGCGAGAGGCTCTCGCCGAGTGTGTACAGCCGCCATAACAATCACATGCAATGGTAGATGGTACACGACTGTCGCGATGCGTCGGTCTGCGGCGAGTCGGTAAACTAAAATGTGCGGGGCGGGCGTAGCGTGCACGTGCGGGGTCGTCCGCATAAACACAGACGAGCATGTGTGATTACTGGTAAAAACACAGCTACAGCGATACGTTCACTTTCAGTTTTTTATTAACAATTATATTATTCTTACACAACACAATCACTTGACCAGGTCCCAAACTAGGATACCCATACCATAGCATAATTACCATAGCACAGGTATCCACGCAAGGACGTTACAAACGTCGAAAACGTTAGTTAGTTATTCACAGAGTGATATTAGAAAGTCATCACAGTTTTCAAAGAATAAGACATGCTCATACAACTGTGGTCTATCATCATCAACCCATTATGTCCCCACCGAGGGGCACGGGTCTCTTCCCTGAGGAAGGTATAGGCCAAACTCCGCCACGGGGGCCAAGTCCGGATTGGTAGAGTGGATTGTGGTCTATTTATCATCTTCAAAATAATTTCGATTCAAAGTGCCGTTGCAAGACCAACCCGTCGGCCGGGGTACGGGGCCTAACAGAATCCGACGTATACTCTGATGTTTAATTTTGTGTACCAAACTGACAGTTGCAAGCACTCTTTCTTTTTTAAAATGTTGCTAGCTCAAGGAGTCTCGACCGAGTTCTCGGTCTCGGTCTCGATCTCGACATTGTCAGCTAAAATTATACTTTTTATTTGCTTATTGATAACTAGGTACCGCGTGGCAAACTTATCGTAATGAAAAAAACAGTATCGTATCAGCTGAGTGATCAAGTCGTTTCTAATAATTTTCTTAATTCTCGTAATTTTAGAATCTTAATTTACGTTGAACAGTAATAAAAGTAGCGTTGATTTCTATCTTCAGTGACATTTTCAAAATGGTTAAATTAATTTAAGGAAGAAAATCATAAATGTAACACGCAACTTTTTTTTTCAAATCACCAAATCGAATACTAGTTTGGCTTTCGAATCATATCTCGTTTCAATATCTCGATAGTCTTCGAGTACATTTTTGTACAACAAAATCCAAAACTGGCAACCCACCAAATGTCAGTTTAGTTCACGAAATTAAAAATCGGAGTATAGTTTACATTGGACCCACTGGCGGGTCCTCGGGGGTTGAGGGGTTAAAGCGCAGATTTTTGTCCGAATAGTCGTCACCTCGCCCGTCTCCCGGCTAAACGGTAGATTGTAGAAACGTGAAAAAATCCAGCGTAGCAACACAATGTTTATGTTGTGTAAAATTCAGAAGTTAACGACAAAAATAACCGACCAACTTATAAAAGTAAAACTTCGTAAAAAACCCATACAAAGTTACTTTGATGAAGTTGTTGGTTTTGTAACGCAAATAAAACCCCCTCGTTTTATGAAACCTTACACTGCACGTGGCCTGACGTCGGACGCGCACGTTGTTGGTTTCGTAAACTGCGCTAAAGGCATCCGTAACTTATAAAAAGGGTGTCTCAATAAGAGTGCATGATTTAATTTAAAAGAAAAACGCATTTCTTTTTTAGTAAGTAACAACATTTTTACTGCATTACAATTGTCTAGTTAGAAATGTTCATCATTGATCATGATTATGTATGGAATAAAAGGGCTCCGCGGCTCTGAACACAGGCTCTTGCTTTTTTCACGAAATTTCGAATACGACCAAATAGACCTGCGATTTCAAAGAACTCCAAAGAAAGAAATCATACGGCTTTAAATCGGCCAACTGACATCGGGAAGGGAGATGAATCGGTCTGGAAATCGCTGCTCCAATAAATGAATTGTTTCGTGCGCGGTGTGGATGGTGGTGCCATCCTGCTGAAACCACAGGTCGCTTAGATCCAGGTTAAGGCCACAGGGCCACAGGAACTGCGTTATCATGTTCCTGTAACAAAATCCTATGTCGCTGTCATCGAAGGCACTGCGTTTCTGGCCTCATTTTTAAGATGATAACGTTTTGTTAAATTGTGTACCGCTGCATGTTTAATAATCGGAACTTATGTCTATTCACTGTCCACTAAGTCACCGGCATTATTTAGCATTTACAAGGAGAGATCAAAAAGTAGTGAGAATGAAATAGAATAGAATGACTAGTTGATAACTTAATAATTTATTCTCTACATAGTCTCCGAGTCTCTCTACACACCAACTCCAGCGATTTTCCAAGGCTTTAATGCCATTAAAACTAGTTTTTTTGTCTTGGTCCTGCAAAAAGCTCTCCACTGTATCCATCACCTCGCTATTGTCTTCGCATCTGTTTCCCTTAAATAAATATTGTTTTTTTATTTGGGGAACAGATAAAAATCGCTAGGCGCCAGATCTGATGAATAAGAGTCAACCGATTCGAAGCCAGCTTGCTGAATGGCGGCCATCACAACTACGTTCTGTGCGAAGGTGCGTTGCCGTGTTGAAACAGCAGGCCCCGTCGAAATCTTCCTCTCCTTTTCTCTTTGATGGCATTCCTCAACTTGAGAATTAATGCTGCAATACTCGCTCCAGGTAATCAATCAACAATATCCCTTCTGGGTCCCAAAATATTGAGACCATAACTTTGCCAGTCGATGTCACGTCTGAAACTTCTTCGGGCTTTGTGATGATGGCCGTTTCCACTGTGAAGATTGCTGGTTTGTATTGGGATCAAAATGATGAACCCATGTTTTGTCCATACGAAATGAGACAAAAAGTTTTCAGAATCTTCTTGAAACTTTTCAAACAATGTCTTGGAAATGTCAAGTCGATTTTGTTTCTGACTATCGGTTAACATTCCCGGCACCCATCTTGCTGAGACTTTTTTCATATTTAAATATTTTTTAAATACGGTTTGAATACTTCCTGAGTATGAAATGCCCGTTTCTTGAACTAAGTAATAGATGGTAACACTTAATAAAATTATCTCGACTTTCACAACATTTTGTAGAATTTTTCAATTCTAGATTTTCATTTTCAATTGACTGACGGCGATGGACGGCCGCAACGATGTTCGCTTTCGTGCTCGTTGTCCCTACTCGAAATTAAGAAGCCCACCTAGAGACATCAGTGGAATACAGGGGACTATCTCTGACTGAATGAATGAGACTCTTGTGTCGTTATTTTTTTAAGACACAGGTACTTAATAAACAGCTCGCACTTTGCTGTTCTCCATTTTCGAGAAGAGACTGACACAAAGCAAACAAATTAAAAAAAAGAGAACGGAAAACGTTTTTCTTTATTTAAATTACAAATATCTGAGCTATGTCTGCCAGTATTAATTTTGTCTTACCAAGGAGTATAATGTTCTCACTACTTTTTGATCACCCCTGGTACAATTTTAATTTACCCCTAATTTTACTTTCGCAAAAGTTTCTGTTTGTCCCGCGTATGTAACATCCACGAATAACAACTCCAAACGTAGGGTAAAATTATTTTTGTAAATGCCTTAAAACAAGCGTCTCAAGCTGTATTTCGGGCCTAGATGAAATGCACGGTATTTTGTTCATGAGAAGAGTGAACGACCTTTGACTTTAAAGTTGGTAATGTGTATGCAACGTGAATGGAAAGAACTCTTATAAATTCAGTGGGCCTAGAAGAAAATACAAATGTCACGTAAGGGCCATGTTACACTACACAATTAATTTTGGATGTTTTGAAAGATATTATTTTTGAGAAGACTTTTTGGTCCGACGACCGTTTTTAACAAGTAACACAAGATGTAAATATGTTTCGTTTAATGATCTCAAAATTACATAGGAATCAAATCTAAAATGGTTTATTAAATGTAGCACAGACACGGTAACGTAATTGACATAAAAAAACCAAAACGAGGTGTCCAATTAAGAACCCACATCATTATAGAGAAAAAGTGGACAAAAAACTCCAAACTTATTCCAAGTGAAGTAATCAAATTAATCAATAATGTGACGTTCCTTACCCTGCGGTAACTTAGCAGGTTCAGCGCCATCTATCCAGCGACTAGGGAAGAAAGAAAAGAAAATCCATCATAACACAATAGTGTAACAGGGGCCTAAGACATGCTAATAACTGACTTCGGTTTATGATTAATTACGTCTTGGCGAAAATATGTGAGATCAAACGTTTTTGTGATGGAATAATTTGATGTTTCATTAGTTATTAATTAAACCAATAACTAGAAATGCTTAATTCACATGCAGTCTGCGAACATTTCAGTTAAGTAGGTACTTAGTGACTTGCTAATGTATATGTCGTGGCCATATCGTTGATTTGCTCAGTTCTTAAAATTGCTTATATAAAAATATTGTACACCTACGTCCCTATTCTCTCCATTATCCATCCTAAGGTTGTCTGGAACAAATCCCGATAAGACCGCGACTTTTACTCTGTGTAACTCAGATATTTCAGAAATTTCATCCACTCTCCTTATAATTGTATGGAGTCTAATCAGCAATTTTAATCTAATCTTATTAGATTAGATTAAAATTCTTGATTAGACACGTTAGACAGTTGGTGCCGGCTGCCGTCGATAGATGACAGTCGTTAAGCCAAGTCAGAGGCCTTAGGGCGGCTTCAAAACTTCTGACAGTAAGACCAGCCACTAGTCTTACAAGCCTCCACCAATCCGTATTTGGGCCCCGTGGTGTAGTATGGCCTATACCTTCCTCAGGGTGGAGATCCGTGCCCCTCGGTGGGGACATAATGGGTTGATGATGATGATGATGAAGGCATTAGTCGGTGGAAACTACGACTCAAACATTTCATCACAGCGCACAAACAAAGCGCAACGTGCCGCTGTCACGTCACGCGGCTTCCACGGCATGGCCACCACGTGCCACTAATTACCGACTGTTGATCGCAGATATGAACCACACCACTTGCACTCCCTCGCCGCCCCGCCTCACCAATATCCCGACGCTAAAAAGGCAACTAGAGCAAAATGCGGAGGCCAACGTGACTGGTTCCGGCAACGACCGGTTGCGTTGACCCCTGAGTTCCGCTGAGATCCCACAATACTATGTAGCTGGTTTTTATAGATGCAGGGGTCATGGACGCTGGACGAGGAGACTTCCGACGTGACACGTTGTGGCTTCCGTGCTTGGCTCACGGCCTGTGCAGACATGTCTGCCGGTGTCACGTTTGATACCATGCTTCTTACTATTAAGTTAATGCCTTGATGAAATAATGCGGCGTTTTCCCAAAGGGAAAACTTATGTGGCACGAAAGTTGTATTTAAAATATGGCATGTGTCTGCTGTTCATTTACATTATTAGGTAGATTTTATTTGCGTGGGTTTCAGATGAAAGTATTCTACAGGCGATTTAGGGCCGTTTCTGAATTGAGAATTTACAGTAAGTAAATACTTAAGTCACGTGCTGTCACCCTATTTTCTAAGGAAACTTGACGAGACAGCGCTGTTTAAGTAATTACTCAGCGAAATTCGCTAAGTAATACTTAAGACTGATTATCAGAAAATGGCTCAATTTCGATAATTTCTTTGGCGGATTGTTTTTTTTATATTAACTGAATAAAAAGTAACATAATTATATTGTAGGTTTATTGGCCCCTGAAGATTGTATTGTAACATATTTGTAGGTTTTGGTGGCAACTACTACAATATAATGTTACTTTATATTGAGTTAATATGAAAAAAAATGCGCCAAAGAAATTATGCCGTTCTGAGAATCGCCCATAACTGTACTAGTGCTGTCTCTTTCTTTTTCTTAGAAAAGAGCGTGACAGAACGCTACTTAAGTATTTACCTACTTAGTGATATTATCCATTCAGAAACCGGCCCTTAGAATTCGGTGGACATTTTTAAGTGGATATTCTAATCAGAAACCTATGGCGCTAAGTTAGAAACACAAGATGAAGATGTTTTTTTGTAACATTTCAAGTCACGAAAGTTACACATTCCTGGGCTTAACTTAAGGGAACTTGCAAGGACTAAAAAATGGCACAGGCACATAAACGTGGACATAGATGTAAGAATCTTTTTCTATATACGTACTTATCTTAAATTATATCGAATCCTTATCTACAATTATATTGCTTATATATATATATATATATATATATATATATATATATATATATATATACATACACACACACACACATATATATATATATATATATATTACATGTTACTAATTAAGAGATGACCTAAACAGATCTGACTAAATCTACATATGATCTATATTGCATGCCATGAAAACATATGTATATTAATGATTTCGTTCGGGTCTACGGTACACTCGAACGATCTGCACACCAAATGAAAGAGCGTAAAAAAATAGTTGATCTGAGTCTACAACATATGGGCGGAAAATTCGTATTATCGAGCATTATCAATATAAAAATTATTAAATTCAACAATGGCGTTGCTAAGTAAACATGTCAATGTCATAATTGTTGTGTTAGTGTCACAAGTTTTCATTGTGAACTGTTATGGCCGGTTTACATTATTTTAGTGTTTAGGAGAGTGCTATAATACAATTAGAGAGGCAAGTGCATTAGTACATTACTAGACGTTGGAGTGAACGTTTATATTTCTTCCAGTACAGTGTCACTTCGTCGACGTCGCGAAATATGCGCTATCCTACTCAAAATACGATGAGTTTTAATGGAACACATAAGTAGGTAAGTTTGATAATTCGAGTTATTGAAAACAACACGAACCCGTCACGGGTCACTTGCGCACTCTCCTAAAGTTCTCACTAAATTTTTAGTTTATACACAGATAGGTAACGAGGATAGTAACGCGCTCAGGTGTTACTGGATAGAACAATAGAAACCAATTCTATTTTGATTCTAATTGAAAGGCAACTAGAACCGTACTATACCGTAAAACGTACTAAAGCAAGTGGCGCTTACACGTTTCTACAAAAGCACTCTCCTTAAGAAAGAAAGAAATTAAGAAAGAAAAAAAGAAAATTTATTTATTTGATACTCAAAACAAAACAAAAAAACACACACACAGAGTGCGTACAATAATAAAAAAAATAGCACAGAAAGCATAAAAAACGTAAAAATAAATAAACTGTACAACATGAAAATAATAATAAAATACATTAATGGTGGAGCCCCCCAAATGGGCCAGATTCAGTATAATGTTGCTACAGAGTGTAAAGTAAAGCACTCTCCTAAACACTAAGATAATCTAAACCGGCCCTTTGATCTAATTTGTTAACTCCATGGTGTGTGGAATACCGTGGCATCCAAGAAGGTTATTATAATCTGTGCCAACTGAGAAGGTGTAGTAAGTAATCTGTGGTGTTTTTAATTAAATGTAAAGACAATAATTGACATTGAGTTTTGGAAGGGTCTGAAAAATAATTGAAAAAGGAAATCAAAGTCATAAATTGATCTTTATTGTTTTGCTTAGTTATAGGTACCAATAAACTTATTGAAATGAAAAAGCCACTAGATAAGAAAAATACTAAAAATTAAAATGATGAAGAAAAACATGTGGTCAACTAAAACAAAACTAAAAGCTGTAAAGCCAAAGAGGGGGAGCTGTTTTTAGTTGATTAGCCAAGTGGATTCTACGTCTCATTGAATACGTCATTAGATTCACTAGCTGTTAAGTTTATGAAGGAAGCTCATTTAGTTAGTAATTTGTGATGAGGTACCCATGACAAAGTTATGATAAGTATCCGATTTTCGCCTTGCATTCCTTCGTGAGTAGCCAGAACATGTCCAAAAGAGCAAGATTGGCTATCCGTAATAGTGTGCTGGTTCCAATACTGATGTAAGCATGGTAGCGAGATTTGGGTATGGCAGAAGAATCATGAAAGTAGGATTAGTGCAGTACAAATAAGATCCTTAAGAAATATGTGTGGTGTTACTTTGAATGACAGAATACGCAATAGTGATCAGAGACCGAGGATGTAGAGAAAGAGGATGTAGTGAGTGACTAGAATTGAAAAAAGGAATGTTGCGCTGGTTTAGAGATGTGGAGAGGATGAACGAAGAAAGACTGACAAAGCAAATATATCGGGCGAATGTGAGTGGAAGGGCCGGTAAGGGACGCCCCAGTTGGACCTACTTCGACCAAATCGGGGATGTATTAGCAAAGGGCAAGATTAAAAGTACCCGAAACCGATGTGGGTACATGCAACGACTAATGGATGTCGATGAAGCGAAAGTTATTTGTCAGGATAGTGGCAGGTGACAGTCCGTGGTCTCTGCCTACCCCTCTGGGATACAGGTGTGATCTTATGTATCTGAATGTATTAAGAGATTTATATCTACTGGTGGTTGATAAATACAGAGGCGTCACCATATAAAAAAAAACATAGTGGAATATTATTTTGCGTCTACATTTTACCCGAGCGAAGCCGGGTTTTCGTCTAGTTTATTATTATAATGTATTTAATTTAAGTACCTAGATGATAAGTTGTGTATTATTGCCGTAATATAATACAATAGGATAAAACTGGTACCCACGATACGGGGTCTCCTAGTGTGGGTGCCGCTGGAAAATTGTATTTACCTGTAAGTTATGAGCAATAAACCATTTTTTACTTTTTTACTTTTTTTTTAATAAGGTCCAGTTTCTGAATTGAGAATTTCACTACGTAATACTTAAACAACGTTCTGTCACGCTCTTTTCTGAGAAAGACGGGACATCACTATTAGACAACACTACCATTTAAAAAAAAAACATAAATTAGATCTGTGAAAAAATGCTTTTAGTATTAAGTTCGCCTTTGTACTTTTATTTCTATAAAATAAATAAAAAATAAAATAAAATAAATGTATTTGCCTAGAATGTGGTATTTTGATGACATGTTATATGAGGTAAATATGATCTCACATTCTGTTAGCTATGTTCTCACATGCAAATATTTAGTTTGAATTTAGTAATTAAAATGTCCAAATACCATTGTTAATACAAATGTCACTTCTCTTATGTGCTAAATCTACAATATTCATCTTATAATACAATGTCCATAAAAACCGTGCAATAAAGTATTTTAATAATAATAATGTGGGGGATGGTGTCGACTGAAATCGTCCTTATAGTCCTGTCCGCGAATGGGTTAATTCCAACCAGTCTCGCTAACCATCTGAGGCGGTTGGATCTCCGTGTGGGCATGCTTCCGGCTGTCATGCAGAAGGCAGTGCTGCTTGATACAGCCCGGATAGTCCGGCGTTTTCTCTCGCTGTCGCCCTGACCGTCGATTAACTTACAGATTAACAAGTGGATACTTCTACGCGATATACTTTGAATTTTCATAATAAACTACAAGTAACTAGTTTAATGAAACTGGGTCACGAGCAGTGGCAGGGTAGCGCATCAGTGAAACGCTGAGCTCACATTTGTGAGGTCTTGGGTTCGAATCCACACAGTAACCGGCGCGGCCTTAAAAATCATGTTATGTGGATTTAAGTGTCGTCCAGAGCCCATTACTAAGATAGTTTAAAGTGACGACTTAGGCCGACTTGCACCACCGACTAAAATCCATTTAGCGCTAAATTAAATATAATTTTGACAGATAGTGTATGGCGAAACTGTCAAAATTCAGTTTAACTGAAAGTTAAACGGATTTTAGTCGGTAGTGCAAGTCGGCCTTAGACTCCTGAGACACATTTTTTTATCCTGTAAGCTATACCAGCATCCTTTCAGCGTTCTCTTAGTTAGTTAAATATTTCTCATGACGACCTCTGTGGTGCAGCGGTTAGCGCATCTGCCTATCATGGGAGAGGTCCCGGGTTCGAACCCCGGCTGGGGATGAAAACAAAAAATAAACCCAGGTTTTGGATGGTTACATGTTTGTGATGTCGCTGTTTCTTGTTCCCACGACACAGGGTATCCTAGTGTGAGGCCAGAAGCAATGTATGTGCTTGTATGTACATGTAGAAAAATCTGCTGTTACAGAGTGTGTATAAACGTCCCTTCATACATCCGACAAGGCGTTTTTTTTCTGAAGTGCATTACTGAATCCCGAACTAAATATCGAATACTGAATTAGGTACGAAAATTTGAATCCCGAACTAAATTCGGTTGGATTTTTTTTTCCATAATGTGCAGCCGGAATTCTGACGTTTCCGATAAAGGGAGGCCTGGTTTAAATTTGCTTTATTTTCATGCTTTTTAGCAAGCTTTCCATAGAGCTTGTAAGACCAGCCACTAATCTTACAAGCCTCCACCAATCCGGACTTGGCCCCCGTGGTGGTGTATGGCCTACAGTGTAGGCCCTACACCTTCCTCAGGGAAGAGACCCATGTCCGTCGGTGGTGACATAATGGGTTGGTGATATACCTAAGCAGTAAGTTCTCCATATGTCTAATACGTAAGTCCTCCTCTGTATGGAGTTGTTTGATTTAGTTTACTCGGAACTGTCGATTACATAATACTCCTAAATTATGCTAACTAATTCAATGTCATCCTGTCTCTGTTCTCAGCTTTGTACTTAAATACCTCGTCAAATATATATTTTTCCGAATACCATCTCAACCATTCACATTCAAACCATTTGCAATACAACAGGCAAGCCACGTCCGCTGCGCAGACGCATGACACGATAACAGCTTCCTACAGAGCCGTCCAGGGCCTTATTTCGTAGAACTACAATTCATGTTTTACTGTGTCAATTCGATGTACATCGCCAGTTAGATAACGACGTACATTGCAACGAATTAACAGTAGAGACTCGGCTACGCAAGGAACGTCGAATAATAAACTCTGAATTTTATTTTTATGAAACGCGGTCCTGATATGGAAATATCAAAACAGTCTGGACTTCAGTATGGAATGTATAAAGAACTATTTATAATATTGTCTGAAAGTCAATTGTGTTGGCCTTGGTCCACAGCAATTCATTCAGCAGGGAGAAGTGTGAATAATACATTCAATGTGCCGTCGACTGATTGGATGAACGGAACCGAATTTCGCTGTTTGATTGAGTTCATGAGAAACTTGTACTTTTTATTTTACAATAAACAGAAACATACATTTACATACAGTCATATTGCTTCTGGCCCCACACTAGGATACCCTGTGTCGTGGGAACCAGAAACAGCGACATCACAAACATGTAAACATCCAAGACCTGGGGTTATTTTTCCCCAGCCGGGGTTCGGCAGGAGTCGGCCCCGTGGCAGCGACTTACATTAACATGATAAGTACATTGACATTCAACAATCAGAATGTAAATTCTTTACGTTGAAATAAACATACTTACGTTGAAAAGATTAGTCGATTTTTGTCGTTTTTCTACATCACCGACTAGGTACGAGGAAGAGTTTTAAGTTATTGTGACGACCTCTGTGGCGCAATGGTTAGCGCATCTGCCTACCATGCGAGTGGTCCCGGGTTCGAATCCCGGCTGGGGACAAAAAAAAAGAAACCCAGGTCTTGGATGTTTACATGTTTGTGACGTCACTGTTTCTGGTTCCCACGACACAGGGTATCCTAGTATGGGGCCGGAAGCAATGTATGTGCCTGTATGTAAATGTAAAAACTTCCGATTTCTGATTCGAACCCGGGCCCTCTCGCATGGTAGGTAGACGCGCTAACCGCTGCGCCATTGAGGACGTCACAAAAACTTAAAACTCTTCCCAAATGCAGTTTATGTAGTCGGTGATGTAGAAAAACGACGAAAATCTACTAATCTTTTCTAAAATATAAAATTCTCCTGTCACCGTGTTAGTGCGCATACTCCTCCGAAACGGCATGACTGATGTTGATGAGATTTTATGTGTATATTTGGTTTGTGTAAGAATAGGTTGTTATCTATTTTTCATAGCCCTATTTGGCAAAACAAAGTGTGCCGGGTCAGCTACTTACTTATAAAGTCACGATTCCCTAAGACTATTCTTTTAAATTTAAGTTTAAAAAGTACTAACCAAATATGAATGTTGTTGTTCGAAGTAAATACATTATTATTATTATTAGGACGACCGACGGACCCATCGATTAATTAATCAATCAAGCCATTTCATCATCAACCCATTATGTCCCCACCGAGGGGCACGGGTCTCTTCCCTTAGGAAGGTATAGGCCGTACTCCAAATCAGACCAAGTCCGGATCAGTGGAGGCTAGTAAGACTAATGGCTAAGGCCTTGCCGGCACCAACTGTTTAAAGTGCCTTGCGAAGCACGGAACCGCTCGAAAAAATACCGCTAGCGTTAGTCATAGATGGTCATCCATCCATGCGCTGAACGCGCCCTATTTTGCTTAACCTTCGTGATCGTTTAAGATCACTCAAGCAGCCGGGGCTACGAGCGATTCAATGAATTCCTTTTACTACTGACTAATTGATTTCACGGAATTTGAGGAATGCTTTACTGGATTGTTGTTTTGTTTTATATTGCCTAACAAAAGATTTTACCGCAAATTATTTTAAACTATACTTGAGGCGTGTTTAATTGATTTAAAATGTATGTTTAGTGAATCGTGTATTTATAAATTAGATTGTAGTCTGCTAAAGTCCGTTGTATGTTCTACCCACGCCTCAATATCTTAGTGATTGTATGTTTGTGCCCTGTGAAACCATTTTTGAGGTTCTGCAGTCAACAATCTGCTCGTGTATCTATCTGTATATCCGCAGCTGAGTTCAGAGACGATTAGTACTAGAATCCTGAATTTTTGCATAAATCTACCATAATCAAGGTGACAAAACATAGAAAAAAACCTCTAGACACTTATTTATGCACAGTCGACTAAATATAAATCTTTACGCACGTCCAATCTAATCAGATACGTTAAAAGCAATTTTGGAATAAAAATGTAAATGTTGACCCGCTGTCAACTGCACCTCCCCTACACTTATATTGTTAAGGGAAGCCTATTATATTCTAAAAGCTACGGAGGGATGAAATTCATTGTTTAGTAGCGTTTATCTACTATATGGTAGAAAATCAAGAAACAGTTGTTCACACAGAATTTATAAACGATGACGCCAAGAAGTTATGTTAAATGACGTGGCTGGCACGTTTTATTAACATGAAATAACTCAATACTTCACAAAAACTATTGTAGCTTTTACCCAGTGGAACTTACGGGTGATATTTGACTACACCATGATATAAGTAGTTTTATTTAAAACTGATGTGGTAAATATCACGTTGACGCTAGATTCACTTACGTACAAAATAAAATTAGGGTTGTGATAAAAGATCGCTTTAATTTAATCAAATTTTTGTCCTTAGCGTGTAGATGGGGTTGTATCTGTAGAAAATTAGACTCAAATATCTAGAAAAAAACGAGGAAGAAATCATTTGTTGCATTGGAGCCCCCCTTAAATGTTTATTTTATTGTAGTTTATTACTTATTTTTGAAATGAATACCACCATAAACGTGGAAGTTTATGTTGCAAAATGTGAGTGTTGCGTAATTCCTGTGACGAGGATTTCAAAACCCAAAGAAGGCAGGAACAAAACTAGAAGTTAGGCAATGCTGAGACTCGTGTCCCCTTGGCAACGTGGCAAGAATCCCCTCGGAAAAATATGGCAATGTTTGCAACTTTTAAAGCATGTTTTTTTCAAATGTTTATTCATCATCATCAACCCATTATGTCCCCACCGGTCTCTTCCCTGAGGAAGGTACAGGCCATACTCCACCACGGGGGCCAAGTCCGGATTGGTGGAGGGGCCAAGTCCGGATTGGTGGAGGAATGTTTGTTGAGGGTCTTAAAACTATAATCATCAGCAACCCTTTAAATCCCCACCGAGGGGCCCGGGTTTCTTCCCTGAAGAAGGTGTAGCCCATACTCCCCTACGAGGGCCGAGTCCGGATTGGTGGAAGCTTGTAAGACTAGTGACTGGTCTTACTGTCAGAAGTTTTAAAGCCACCCTAAGGCCTCTGATTTGGCTTAACGACTGCCATCTACCGACGGCAGCCGGCACCAACTCGAAGACTCGAATAAAATGCACACCAAATTGAAGAGCGTAAAAAAATAGTCGATCCGAGTCGACAACTTATAGGCGGCGTTTTCTGATCATCGAGTAAATGACGTTGCGAAGTAAACATGTCAATATCATCGTTTGTTGTTTCGTTGGTGTCACGTCATCACAGGAGTCTATTGTGAACTCTGGTCTAATTTGTTGAAATAAAAAGTGTGAAGTAAACATGTCGTCGTCACCAACGTTGCGTAGGTGTCACGTCATCACGTGTTACTACAAGTGCCCATTGTGACATCAGAAAAAATGAAATAAAAGAAATTAATTGCTGAACAAAAATATGCTGTCGATACAATGTGGAATATCATTATGAGACTTCATTTTAGCCGAGCGAATGCGGGTTTTTATCTAGTTATAAAATAAATTTGAGGAACTCTTAGCCTGGTGTCAACCCTGCCTCACGTTGTAAGCATGTACCGGTAGGAAGCACATGGCGGCCCACGCCTCAGTTTCAATACACTGGCTGTCACGTTGTTCTTGTCGCCAGCTCAACTTGCATTTGGGGTATTCAAATGTACTTTAAAAATAGCTGTTTCTTGCTACAATTTTATTTATTTCTTTATTTTTAACTTGGCAACAGATAGTCACAGTTTTACAAACAGGCACATTGAAAAAATGCGTCAAGTAAAGACTAAAGGCCAGATTCTGAATTGAGAATTTTGCTACGTAACTACTGAACTATAGTACTGTATCGTCAAATTTCCCAGAAAAGAGCGTGACCATTCAGAAACCGGCCCTTACTGCCAGTTTCTCGTACACTAACAAGCTCTTAATCTAGTGTTAACAGATGTCATTTGCCTAAAGTGCATACGAAAAAAACGTTTGACAACTGTTAACAGTAGGTTAACATATTGTTAGCGTACGAGAAACCGGGCGTTAGTGCTAATGATAATATTTTTGGGTTATAGTTTGTTTTTAAAGTCGAACTTTACTGTTGAATTAAATGGCTTGCTCTATACGTTTACGGGGTTTTTTGAAATTGAAATGAAATCAAATTTTCATTTATTAAATCTTAAATTCTTCTTAAATCTTTTTCTTTATTATTATTTTATTTTAAATTTAACATCCATAAGTGTTGTCATGTAGTTTCAAAATTAGAGTTACAACTGTTATCTAGACTCGACTGGGATATCTATAGATATCAGGTTACATGAATATGGTCTGAGACTACAATAATATAGTATAATTAGAAAGAACCTGAAGAGCACATTATATGGGCTACTTTTATTTATGAATGGATTTACTTTGTAAATATTTTATGTTTGTATTTTTTTCTTTACTAAGCATAAGTTTAAGTAAAACTAAAATTAAGTGCTGCCAAAACAAATCACCTAACCGTGCCACTAGAAACCAATAAAGAAAAAGTAAAATATGCATGTAATACATGTTTGTGTGTGTGTGTGTTTGTAACAGTTCTAAAGATGGCATGTTGATGTCTTTCTACATTAAACATGACTTTTTCAGAATTTCTATTTCCAACTTCAAATCTTAAAACATACCTTTAAGCGTTGCGCCCACAGAACAAAAAAAAGAGTAGAAATCGTAAGTGGGCGGTGCCCGCGTGCCTCACATTAGCAATGTATTGCATAAGCGTAGTCTATGACAGTTTTTCTTACCTCAGTTGCCGTGCGCTTCTAGTAAAGAAAACAATTGTGAAAACTCTACTAAAATGCCTTATTGTGCTGTGTTAGAGTGCAAAAATAAAAGTTGGGGACCAAAATGTACCGATCATGCCGGAACATTCCATCGGTAAGTAGTATTTCCATTGTATTTAATTTAATAGAAATTAAATTTGTAATGACATGAACAAGGAAAGCAATCCGAAAGTGAGAAAGTAAAACCACCTTTATTTACTGGAATATAATGTTCAATTTTCGTCGAAGTCTGTGTACTTTTTCTACAAATTTCTGTCAACATTCGAATGCTACTCAAATGAGTAGCAATTGCAGCTGGGACACAACATTATAAAAATCTATCGATAATATTTTGTCTGTGAGTTAGCAGTAATAAATAATTATCGGTAATTTAGGTAGAGTACCTGCGTCTAATTAGGTACTTTGGGAAAATAATTGTCGTTATTTTATTTTAATTGAAGACTTCTGTGGCGCAGTGGTTAGTGCATCTGACTACCATGCGAGAGATCCCGGGTTCGAATCCCGGCTGGGGACAAAAAAAAATCCCAGGTCTTGTATGTTTACATGTTTGTGACGTCGTTGTTTCTGGTGCCCACGACACAGGGTATCCCAGGGTGGGGCCAGAGGCAATGTATGTGCCTGTATGTAAGTGTTTATTATCTTCTTTTATTATTATTATTATTTAACACATTTTTAGTTGCAATTATTTTTGATACTGCGCAAAATTTATTGTTCATGTTCCTTGACGCTGTTTAGTTCCTTTGCGAGAATGTGGCCCTGACTGCAGTATCATGTCATTTTTGTAAACTTTTAATCCGGATTAACTTACCCATCCCATTTTGAGACGAGCAACCGAACAACGCAAGCTCCGTCTCTGCTCACCACCCACTCACTGCTCTGCGTATCGGAGCGAAACCTAGTCGGACTCGTCCAATAAAACAACACCAGTAAGTAGATCCGGACTAAATGTTTACAATGTGTTGTGCCGAAAGTTTTAGTTCAAAAAACATGTCATTTTTATTAGTATAGATTGGCGTATTGTCATCAAAACTAAAGCAGCATGCATAATTTCAAAGTTAGATGATTTTATGTGCTCGTGTAGTAAAATCATCTGGGGGCGGGTCTAGATAATTTAATCAACGCTTACTCCTTATATGTATGGGGAAGTCTCGTGACCTTCGTTGGCAAATGTCATCTCCATAATATAAGTGAAGCACAAGCGTTGATGGATAACGACATTTTAAATAAATAAATAAAAAAATAAACAAACTATACATACGATAAGTTTGCTGGGCCTCGTTTCAAAAGCGACTATGGTTAGTTTCATATGAGAATTCCATATACGTTGCGTAGCCGATCATCCAGAAGGTAGGTTAATATACTAACAGGCTGCGTAATTTACATCGAATTATTATTGTAATTAAATTAAATATCAACTGTCGCTTTACGAAACAATTCTATAATTTGTCGATAGGCCATCCATAGCTGAGAAGCACCATTGCACATACTTGTTTTTTAATTTTCGACTTTATGGTCTATCACATAAAACTTCTCGACGGTCAGACGCGGCGGGATTTCCAGCTAGTGTAGAGTAGCCGTACTACGAACAAAGATCTAATGTCAAACTTAATTTCATCATTATCATTTGATTTTGATCGTTGTTTATATCACCAAAAGGTTCATATGTTACGTGGAACTTTTATAATGTAGACCTTTTCGGCATAGCTTTTATTTACCAATGGCAGCTTGGCATTCATAGTGCGGGTTTTGGCTTATGTGTGAGTTTGGTCACACTGGTTTTCCTGCTAATAGGTCATGTCACTCCCTCTACTCTTTTCTTCTGTTCTGTGGACACAATCGAGGCTACGTAAAAAAAAAGAATATTCCTTATTGCACACAAGAAGCAAGAGACAAATAAAAGTTACAGCTAAAAAATATATATACAATAGGCTTTCTTATTCTCTATAAATTGTACACGATAAGTTTGCTGGGCTTCGTTTCATAAAGCGACTATGGTTAGATTATGAGAATTCCATTATAGGTACATTGCGTAGCCAATTATCCAGAAGGACATATTAATATGGTAGCCGGCTGCGTAATTTACATCGAATTGTGGTACAGTTTGGCAGAAGGAAATACATTATGTTACTTTGGCAATGTAGGTACTAAAAAAAAAATGGTTGTCATAACAAATTCATTTTCAACTGTCGCTTTATGAAACAGTTCTATAATTTGTCGATATGGCAATATGTCCCATCCTTAGCCTGAGTAGCAACATAGCAGATAGTTATTTTTCAATATTCGACTTTATGGCATAGAACTTAAAGCTTCTCGACGATCACACGCGGCGGTAGTTCCATCTAATGTAGAGTAGCGGTACTACAAAACAAAGATCGTATGTCAAACTTAATTTCATAATTATCATTTGATTTTGATCATTGTTTATATGATTGAAAAGGTACATATTTTACTTGGAACTTTTGTGATGTAGACCTTTTCAGAATTGCCTTTATTTGCCAATGGCAGCTGGGCATTCACAGTGTACGTTTGATTTGTGTGTGTGAGTTTGGTCACACTGGTTTTCCTACTGATAGGTCATGTAACTATTTCTACTCTTTTTTTTTTGTTCTGTGGTTGCGCCAGTTGGCGAGAGAGCACAAAAGAAAATTATCTAACTTACCTATCTAAATAGAATAGAATAGAATATTCTTTATTGCATACTAAAAAAAAAAACAAAAAAAAACACAAATATTTACATAGGTTCATGGTACAAGTGGCGGCCTTGTCACTAATCTTTATTTCATAAAAAAAGCTTTCGACCGCGAATGTTACAGAGCAATCAAAACCACCTATGTGTGACTTGAATGCAAATAGTTCGAACGTAAACAATGTCAGCGGCAATCAGCTGTCGATCGATAGTCGTAAGACTACAGCGGAGATTGTTGCTGAGCCTGGCCTTTGGAAGCCTGTTCTTCAGTCCGAGGAATGGATAACTGTACAAAGAAATAAGTTGAGGAACAGAATGCTTGGAGCAAAGGGAAAAGCGGCAACGGAACCGGATGGAAAATTCAAAGCGGCGGATAGGAAAATTCCCTTATTTGTCTCCAATATTGATAAGCAATCATCTGAGAGTGATATCAAAGGGCACATTTTCGACAAAACCCAGTTGGATGTTTCCATAAAGAAAATTAACATGAAGTCAGAGAAAAACTACGATGCATACAAAATTTTTGTACCGAGCTCAAAACTTGATGTCTTTCTGGATGAAAATTTCTGGCCAAATGGTATCCTGTTCCGACGATTTATTGAATATAAGCGGATTAAGGCAACTGATTCGAAAAAATGAGTACACCTATACTTACACATACTTAATGGATAGTGACGCCGAATACAAACACCTAGTAAAGATGATCAGTTTTAACTGTAAATCAGTCCATAGATCTATAGAATGCGTAAAGAACTTATGCAAAGCTGGGGACATTATAGCCCTCCAGGAAACTTGGTTATTACCCCATGATATTCCGGTACTTGGAGATATCGATCAAGACTTCAGTTTTACAGGAAAATCTGCGGTAGACACGTCATCGGGTGTTCTCAGAGGGCGACCGTACGGTGGAGTAGCCCTACTGTGGCGGAAAAGTGTTTTCCCGCTAGTTACAGTGTTAGCATGTAATAGTGACCGTTTATGCGCCATCAAAATATGCACGAATGTTTCTTCTATTCTGGTTTTCTCAATATACATGCCGACAGACTCCTCAGTCAATCTGACAGAATTCACGGAGTGTATGAGTGAGATAAACGCTG
The DNA here is from genome assembly GCA_947310845.1 of Yponomeuta plumbellus. Lineage (NCBI taxonomy): Eukaryota > Metazoa > Arthropoda > Insecta > Lepidoptera > Yponomeutidae > Yponomeuta > Yponomeuta plumbellus. The sequence goes on along the minus strand of OX371209.1, from coordinate 7,757,849 downwards.
TTGTCGAGGCCAATGAATGTGAATCTGTGTTTGTGCTGGGTGATTTTAATGCGCACCCCGGTGAGCTATTCTGCAATGAACTGGTAAGCTTTTGCTCTGACTTTAATTGGCGTTGTGCGGACATGGAGTTGTTAGGCAATGATACGTACACTTTTGTTAGTGATGCCCACGCATGTAAGAGATGGCTAGATCACTGTATAGTGTCTGATGTAGCATGGTCAACCATTAGTGGTGTTAAAGTACTATACGATGTATATTGGTCAGACCATTTTCCCTTGGAAATTACTTTTAATTTAGACATACTCAAACCAAAGATTAGTATGTGTTCAAAGTTAAAAAATAAGATACTATGGGGAGAACGTGACTCGTTACAAATAAGTAAATTTAGTGAGTATTGTCAACAACATCTCAGAAATGTAGATTTTCCATCCGAACTGTCAAATTGCTGTGATGGTATGTGTCAAAACGTGTCACATAGATTAATTATAGATAAACTGTACGATAATATTGTTGAGATACTAAGTAGCGCAGCGGTCCTTAGTTATAATGTGAAAACTAATCGTAAGCATCGGTATATAACTGGCTGGAATAAGCATATAGCGCATGTGCACCGGGAGGCTCGACTGGCGTTTCAGCAATGGGTACAACATGGTAAGCCTTCGTCAGGTTATTATTACAAAAACATGTGTGAAACTCGAAAGGCTTTTAAATCTAAATTGAGATGGTGCCAGGATAATCAACAGCAGATAAAGATGGATATTTTGGCTAACCATCATGCAAATAAAGATTTTAAAATGTTTTGGAAGGAAACCAACAAACTGAACCCAAAACCGAGTATCCCGGTGAGCATCGACGGCAGTAGTGATTTTAACCGAATTGCGAATATCTTTAGAGAACACTTTAAGGTTCAGCCGGATCCGGGAGTGGGCCCGGGGGAGGCGGGGTCGACGCCCTGCACTGAAAGTGGTAAAAACTTCAAGGTTTCGGTGAATATTATAGCTAAACGTGTCTCTTCTATTATCGCAAAAATCAGGCGTGGTAAATCACCAGGACACGATTCACTAAATATTGAGCATTTGCGGTATGCGGGCGTCCATCTTCCCAGGGTATTAGCCATGCTGTGTAATTTTTGCATTAGACACTCACATTTACCAACAGAGCTAATGAAAATAATAGTTGTGCCCATAGTTAAAAACAAGACTGGCGATTCATCGGACAAGACTAACTACAGACCGATATCCCTAGCTACCATTATAGCGAAAGTGTTAGATCGCGTACTTGACGAATATCTCGGTAAGCATTTAAACCTACATGATGGTCAATTTGGCTTTCGTCCTGGTATGTCGACTGAAACCGCGGTACTCTGCCTAAAACAGACAGTCAGCTACTACACTGGGAGGAAGACGCCCGTATTCGCGTGCTTCCTAGATCTTTCGAAGGCTTTCGACCTCGTCTCTTACGACCTGCTCTGGAAAAAGCTCTCTGAAGAGACTGACTTACCTCCGGAGCTGGTTGATATTTTTCGGACATGGTACAAAAACCAGACGAATGTTGTGCGATGGGTTGACAGCCATTCCGACATGTATAGGTTGGAGTGCGGGGTGAGGCAGGGGGGGCTCACCTCACCCAAGCTCTTCAACCTGTACATGAACCGGCTGATTGTGGGACTCAGTAGCTCGGGAGTAGGCTGCTCCATTGATGGTACTCCCATAAATAACATCAGCTACGCTGATGATATGGTGCTGCTGTGTCCTACAGTCAGTGGCCTGAATAAAATGCTCAAGATTTGTAAAGAGTATGCGGTGGCCCATGGTCTCAGGTACAATGCTACAAAAAGCGAAATAATGGTTTTTAAGGCGGGAAAAAAGACCTACGACATACCATCTGTTCTGCTTTGTGGCGATCCCCTTGCCAAAGTTAGCAAATTTAAGTACCTGGGTCACTGGGTCACCGATGAATTGTCTGATGATGTGGATATTGAGAGGGAGCGTAGGGCGCTGTCGGTGAGGTGCAATATGTTGGCCTGCAGATTTGCTCGCTGTACGGGGGAGGTAAAGATAACCTTATTTAAGGCCTTTTGCCAATCCTTTTACACTTGCAGTCTGTGGACCAGCTATACGCAGAAAGCCTACAGCGCCCTGCGTGTCCAATATATCAACGCCTTCAGGTTGCTGCTGGGGCTGCCTCGATACTGTAGTGCATCGGGGATGTTTGCCGACGCGCGAACGGATGATTTCCACGCAATAATCCGCAAACACATAGCATCCCTGATGTGCAGGGTGAGGGTCAGTACCAGCAGCCTCCTGAGGGTGTTGGCTGATCGGATGGATAGCCCCATACAGCGCCACTGGGTGTCAATGCACCTCATGCTGACAAGCAGTGGGGCTGGCTGGGACTAGGCCTTTCAACTTGCGTGGTGTAATAATAATAATTATGTACATTGTAAATTGTTTACTAACATAGCATAAGTCAAATTGTTACTAACACTATATGGGCTTTGCCTGAAATAAATAAATAATAATAATAATAATAATAAAAGATGTTGTTTTTTTATTTAATCATCAGTATTTTAAAATTGTTGAAGTAGATAGATATTGTGAACTTTGCGCAAGTGGTTTCTCTACCCCTCCATGGGTGCAATTACGTAAGACTCCACTGTATGAAGTTGTCTGGATTCAGCCGTTTTGTTCCCGGTATGTCACATCACCTTATGTCCAACTGTTACATTCTGGTACTTTTTTACCCAGTAGGTATCTCATACTCCTACTCCAAACTGTCATAATATACATTCTTATTTTGACTCTTTCGAGTTCTAAATAATTAACCAGATAGAGTGGAAAGTTACATGATATAAGAGCAGGATAGAGGATATAAGAGCTTATGTGTATGAAAAGTGTGTTGTAAACTAAGCCATCTAAATAAATATCGGAACTGTTAACTAGGAACGGCCAGTTATATACAGTGCGTCCCAAAATTATGTGACATGAAGGGAAAGTACCTTAAATGACGACCTCTGTGGCGTAGCGGTTAAAGCATCTGCTTACCATGCGAGAGGTCCCGGGTTCGATCCCCGGCTGGGGAGAGAAAAAAAAAACTCCAGGTCTTGGATGTTTACATGTTTGTGACGTCGCTGTTTCTGGTTCCCACGACACAGGGTATCCTAGTGTGGGGCCAGAAGCAATGTATGTGCCTGTATGTAAATGTTATGTTATGTTATGTTAAATATCGCAGTTAGGGTATTTTGCTGAAAGAAGATTTTATGTTATTTTTAAAAGTTAGTAATTCTGCATTCAAAGAATGCAGAATTCATTCAAAGATTTTCTAAAAATTACTTGTTTCGTCTGGGAATCGAACCGACTTAAATGTAAAAAAAAATCATTACTTTTATGATGCCAATCGAAAGAATGGCCAAAAAATAATAACTCACTAAAAAAGTTACCACCCGGTCGGACGAAACTGTACAAATCAACACCCTGTATATATTATTAATTGCAAAAAGTAAATTTTGAAACATCATTACATAAAAACAAAACTAAATAAGTGGATAAAATTACTGATTCTGATTCTGAAATAATGCGAGGTAGGTACCAAGTTCCAGACTAGCACATACATTTTGGGCACCGAGTCCAAAATACACTTTTATAATTATAGGTACCTGTATGCATAGGTATTTAATTATTTTTGCATTCTTAGTGGTCTAGTGTTCTGAAGTAGGTTTTTATATTTTATTTCAATAAAAATATTTCGTATTTTTTAGTAAATTCACCAAATTACCCTGGGACTAGTAACGCTATATTTTGAGAAACACACATATTGCTAAAGGTTTATCCCCCAATAGATCTATTTTGCTGTCCATTGAAGAGTTCTGTCCTCATCTTTAAAAATCTACTATATCGAATAGAACAAAGAAAGTATCGTCGAAAGATTTACGTTAGGATTTTAGGCTAAGAAGTTATGCAAAAACATAGCCAAAAAAAGTTTAAACGCGCCGAATAGAGAACCTGCTCCTTTTTGGAAGTCGGTTAAAAATTTGTTTCTAAACGCGAAATTATCTCTAAAGTTTCTCTACATTATTATACTGTATCAATCAATGATATTCTGAGGTCATCGACCTGACACGTGTCTTGTTGATAAGCGAACTACGGTGGGAAGCTAAATGTTTATTTAATAAAGAGCAATTACAACTTATCATATCAACATAATTATATAATGTAATTTAAAAAAAAAACTGAAAAAGAACCCAGCAACCTGACTTAGATATCTTTCGATGAGTAATGGAAGTGAGTAATTTGGAAGTATGTTTTTTATCAGTTGTTTTACTCGGTATTTTTTGTTAAAATTATGCTATTTCATATAGCATTTGTCACTCGCGCAAACGAGACGAATTAGTTGAGAAATTATTTATCAAAATCTGACCATCGGTTAAGTAGTTATGAGAGAACATAGAATCGGTAATACTTACAAGGTCGATTTCTAAATTGAGAATTTCCCTAAGTAATTAATTACTTAACTGTAGTGCTGTCTCGTCAAAATTCTTTAGAAAAGAGCGTGACAGCACGTTACTTAAGTATAATGTGAAAATTTTACTTAGTGTCAATTCTCAATTGAGAAATCAGCCCACAATGTAGCAACGACGTTGTCAATGCGCGCGGCTAGAGAAAGGCGAAACAATAACCGAAGACGTCCCTGTCCTACGTCCGTATGACAGTTCGGTCATAGGATAGTTTTACATGCTATGAGCCGCTTTCAGAAGAACTAAAAAAAAAATATATTACGGCTGTCAAAGGAATGCAATTTTGGACCTCAGCCCAATAGCCATGTGTGATACATCATAAAATAGGTATCAGCGAGCTGAACAAAAGTTACTATAAGGCCAACAGCCAAATCTTTGTCCTTTCGGAGTTATATTTTATTGAAAATGTTAGTTTTTTTTTTTCAATACAATATAACTCCGAAAGGACAAACATTTGGCTGTTGGCGTCATAGTAACTTTTGTTCAGCTCGCTGAGACCTATTTTATGATGTATCGAACCAAAGTCCGCACATGGACGATTTTCTTTAGGATCTCGTTGCGCGGAATGGAGTATAGCGCTGTATTTCGGCTGCGCCTTGCGTGCGTGCCAGGGAAGTTCAGCACGTGCGCGCCGGCGGTGTCACGTGCGAGCGCGACCCACTTCTATTCGCCGCTGTTCGGAACGGAGCGGCAAGTTTTACCACTTGTAGGTACATTCGACAGCACGTCAGCCTTCACATTTTAGTTGCAAAGTCGCCCGGATGATATGCTGTCGACTGTACCAGAAATCTTGGTGCATAGATGCTAGGTATAGGCGGATCGTGAGTGGTTGTTTCGTATTTTTAATGAAGATAGATGAACCTAGCGACTAAAAATATAATAGGTATACGTTGGGGTAGCAAATAAGAGCTAAGTACACAATGAAATAAAGGCTAAAAATATCAAGGGCTTAACAGAATAAAACACTAAACTCCAGACAAATGGGCTTATCGTCGCTGCGAATGCAAATTGCGATAGTGAATTTTCTTGATTAGTTTTCTCCCATATTCGTCCTCAATACATCCATGTGCTATGGAGTTATTTTCACTGAAAGGTTTTAGTTTTTGAATAACACAGTTATTTGTTTATACTGAAAAGTAGTTAAAATGCAATATCGGAAGTGGCAATCGCAACGACCTTATGTGTGTTAATAGGTTAACGTTTCTGATTTAGTAAAATCAGCAATCGATACCTCCTGTGATGATAGAGTTACGATAATGTGATTGTGGTTATTTTCCAACAGTTTTTCGGTCTTATTTATAAAAACAAAATTCCTCTAAAACCGATCGATAACTCTACTTATTTGTCTTCCTTTCCTTGTAAAATATTTAAATTCTTTCTTCTTTAATCAGTTTTTGAGTCACTTTAAATAATCTGTGGGGAAAGGAAACACAGATTATTTTAAACTGCTTCTGAGAAGTCTTTAAGAGGTATCGTGTTTTTTTATAAATGAGGCTGGTAGACTATAACAACGGTTACCCACAACGAGTTTAGGTACTATTTCGACCTTTACAAGAATTAGTGTGCAGTCGACTGCGCCTTTTTACCGATGCTGAGTCATATGCAAAGTCATATCAGTTTTATAGATCTCCGGTTTCACATTCGGAAGGTCGTGGGTATCGTACGTTAGTGACTAGGTAGCGTTACCACTAGCACAGACCACTAGCTAACTGCGATGAAAAACTTCATGAGAAAATCATCAGCGCATGATTGTGGCCAACAAAACCCCTGCCTTATACTCGTACATACTTCTGAGCGAGTCCTGACAGATACTCACAAAGACAAAGGGCCGATTTCTGAATTGAGAATTTCTCTTAGTAATTAATTAACTGTAGTGCCGTCTCATAAAATTTCTTTAGAAAAGAGCGAGACGGATCGTTACTTAAGTATTTAAAAATAATAAAAAATAAAAAAGTAAACTCACGCCCGTTATCCCCGAAGGGGTAGGCAGAGGCACCAATCACTAGAACTGGACCCACGTGCGGTGGTGGCGTAGTGGGGTTGACTCTTGCTTCTCGATCATGAGGGTCTGGGTTCGAACCACGCATGTACCAGTGACTTTCGGTTACGTACATTTGTTTGTTTGTACAGCAACACCATTCGCTGATAAAATTGTGCCCGGATAACGGCGACAGGCTTGCCACTTGTCACGTTTGGGACCCAATAAACTCGGCAAAACGTGGGTCCAGTTAATTATTTACTTAGTGTAAATTCTCAAATACTCGCACCCCCACCTCTTTGAGCAATGCGCATGGCTCCAGACAAGCTAAACAATAAGCGAAACAAATCGAATTGAATTGCTCGTACCCCCGGCTGCCTTCTCTGAGGACGGTTAAGCAACATAGGGCGCGTTCAGTGCATGCATGGGTGACTGCCTATGACTAACGCTAGTGGCATTTTTCCGAGCGGTTCCGTGCTTTGCAAGGTACGTTAAGTTGGTGCTGGCTGCCGTCGATAGATGCCAGTCGTTAAGCCAAGTCCGAGGCCTTAGGGCGGCTTGAAAACTTCTGACAGTAAGACCAGCCGCTTAGTCTTACAAGCCTCCACCAATCCGGACTAGACCCCCGTGGTGAAGTATGCCCTATACCTTCCTCAAGGAAGAGACCCGTGCCCGGTGGAGACATAATGGGTTGATGATGAACCGAAACAATAAGCGAAGTCGGTCAGCTTCATAGAATTTTATTTCATGTTTCATTTTATTTATTTCATATCACGCGAATTTTCTTTGGGAGCTCGTAGAGAGGGTATTTTACCTAATAAATAATTATGATTTTACCCGTTTAATACACACAGGTTTTCCTTGTTCTTCATCTTAAAAGCTTATAACAATATCTTATACGCTTTTTAGTAATGTAAGCGTCTAAGACGATTAACACACTGCCCTGCATCACGCAGCGTAGCGCGTGACTTCGTGCGTGAATTTGGAAGGGCATGACGTGTGCTTTGAATAAAATGAGTCAAAGTCGCGTGAATCCATAAAACGCAACTATGTGCGTGAGTGCGTGAAAAACCCGCACGATCATGCAGATCTGCACTCCCACACGTACGCGCTTAGGTGCGGCGACACGCAACATGCAGCGTGGTGCGGGGCACGAATCGCCTAACGCACACGGTGACGACGGTAGCCGGAAACTGTGTCAAGGCGGGGCGCGCGAGCACGTGATCGCAAACCTTGTATCTGCCAGCGTGTGTACGTTAAGCGCATTCTACCTTCTTCTAGCCCTTACATTACGTAATTTTCCACTCTATCGGGTTGAGCATTTTAGACCACTCGAGAAAGTCAAAATAAGAATGTACGAGATGAAAACCCGGCTTCGCTCTGCTAACATCTAGACTCATAATTAATTAGGTATATCCACTTTTTTTCATAAGATTTAGATGATGCAGTTAACCGTTTTCAACGAACAATATTTTGGCTGGTGATAAATTCCTATGTATACCATATTGTGTCGTGTCTACACTGTACTACAGTATCTATTTTGTAGTAGGTATTTATTGGTCACAGTTGTATGTAATACATGTAATACACATAAAGTTTCGCCTTCAAAAGGTACTTTATTTTTCATTATATCTTGAAGGATCAATACCATAGTATCATGACTGAGTTCCTCATCACAAATTAAAAACAATCTATAAATAGGTAATAAATTTATAAACATAATAATTCAACCTAGATAATAATCCAGATAATAATATGCCACGAAGGAAAAATGAGAAAGCTGTTTTCTCTATGTAGAATTACAGTTTTCAGTATTGTATCGATCACATGTTTTTTTCAGCATTTACTTTTTTGTATTTTTCATATATGTATTTGCTTTTCAAATTTTAATAAATTAATTGCAAAACAGTAAAGATCAATTTAAGGGAGGCTTGCACCAAAATCATTAAACGTGTTTGGTTGCTAATTTTATTATAGCACGCTTCGGTATGGGTTGACGAAGTGTCCACGTGGTCACATTTTTAAGCAACATAGTTTAAACTACTTGTCACGTGCACGCGCCATTTCGCTTGAATTAAGATTTGTTTTATTTTTAGCCCCTTTTGATAGCCCCGAACGCACGTTACGATATGTGTCGGAAGAGTCCACGTGGTCACATTTTTAAGCCGCAAGTTTAAATTGCCTGTCACGTGTGTGTGCCATTTGATAGTCGCGCTCACGTGTTGTATTTGGCACTGATACTAGTGGTATACCTCGATGATACCGGCAGTGCTCACCTCAGGGTCGACTGCATTATGTTTTTGAGAACATGTAGATACATTTAAATATTTACAATTGACAGTACAACAACATACGGGCACTCTAATTATAATTATAGGTAAATATAGTTCAAGAAAATCATGACCTTCCTTACATAATCATATATATTATGTTATTCCTAGAATTCCTAGACATCATGAGAGAATCGCTCGTAGCCTGGGCTGCCTAAGTGATGTTAAACGATCACTACGGTTAAGCAACATACGGCGCTTTCAGTCCATGGATGGGTCACCGTCTATGACTAACGTTAGTGGCATTTTTCCGAGCGGTTCCGTGCTTCTCGATGCACGTTAAGTCGTAGACGCTCTCCCATCCAAGCACCGAACGCGCCCTGTGTTGCTTAACTTCGTGATCGTTTTCAAGATCACTCAGGCAGCCGAGTCTACGAGCGATTCTCGAAATGATAGAGGACGAGCAAATCACTTAAAAATAAATTCCTTTCAATATTTGAACGATTTTATTGCTATTAACGGATTGTTTACGGTTTGCCCTGCTCTCTCTGCCTACCCTGCTGTGATACAGACGTGAGTTTATGTTATGTTATGTTTTGTTTGTTTACTGGTAAGATACATAAAACATAAACATTTACATACAGGCACATACATTGCTTCTGGCTCCACACCAGGATACCATGTGTCGTGGGAACCAGATGGCGTCATTCGTTTCTACATACGAATTTGTGATTCGTAGCAATCAATGTCAAAGTCAGTCCACAGATCACTAAACAAGAGAAGGAACCAGGGTTGCTATTCGGACGAGGTTTCTCGTAATAAAAATAAAAATTCAAACCCACAATCCATAGCAAAGACATCGAAGTATCCAAAAGCGCACGTATCACCAAACGACAACAGCATTTTTCCTTCTAGGTAACCAACCATCACAAATTCCACAGAACCATAGTATTATTTTTGCTTTGACGTTTATTATTACGGTATGGCAGCGCCACCTAGGGATCCTTTTAAAACTAAATTTGACATAAGGAAAAACGCTCATTGAGAATTTACACTAAGTAAATATTTAAGTAAGATGATGTCAGCTCTTTTCTAACCCAATATGAGATTTGTATGAGGTTTTAAGGGGTCTTTTGCTGATTCTGTTACTAAATTGAAATATTGCATAGGTTAAACTCGAAATACACTAGATGGCTCATGTTTAGAAAGTATGGCACTTAGCAGCCTAAGGGACTTCACACACGGCAGCTATAATATACATTACATCCCAGGATGTATAGCTTAGAGACCGCTCAGTACCTAGATACGAAGATGTAAAGATGTATATTATAGCTGTCGTGTGTGGTCTCCTGACGATTTCTATGGAAAGATGTAATGAGATATATCGTGCTATCATATACATCTTTACCTTATAACCGCCGTGTGTGGAGTCCCTTAGATTCTATTATAATTGATATTTTATTGCACAAAAGATAGTGTACAAGGTGGCCTTGATGTTAGTGTAATTTTCCACCTCGCATGGTACCATTCGCGCAAAATACTTGGAGGTAAAATTAACCTCTACTGGACAAAGTGTTCTAGACGAAGTTGGAAAAATTTCGACAACTCGCTGACGTCACTTCTTAGCACGCAGTCCGCCTACGAAACCGTCAGGTATGTTCGTGCATGCCCATTGTACGAATAGCAGCGTCATATAGGGCCGATTTCCCAATTGAGAATTTACAGACAAATGTTCATGTAATGGATGGGTCACCGTCTATGACTAACGCTAGTGGCGATTCCGTGCTTCGCAAGGCACGTTAAGCAGTTGGTGCCGGCTGCCGTCGATAGATGACAGTCGTTAAGCCAAGTCAGAGGCCCTAGGGCGGCTTGAAAACTTCTGACAGTAAGACCAGCCACTAGTCTTACAAGCCTCCACCAATCCGGACTTGGCCCCCGTGGTGGAGTATGGCCTATACCTTCCTCAGGGAAGAGACCCGTGCCCCTCGGTGGGGACATAATGGGTGGATGATGTTCATGTAATATCCTATGAATGCTCGTCATACATATGCCCAGAATAGCCTCTATCTCGCGATACGTAACATGGCGGTCTTGCATTATTAGTTTTCGCACAGCTTCAATATTTTGTGGCACAACCACCGATTTCGGGCGACCTTCTTTAACTTCGTCCGTGAGCTTACTGCGCCCGCGATTAAACTCACTAAACCAGTGATACACAGTCGTTTTTGATGGAGCTTCACCACCAAAAGTCGAAGTTAATTGATCTACCCACTGTTGTTGCGTTAAACCACGTCGAAAATCGTAATAAATCATAGCACGAATATTTTCACGAGTGAGTTCCATTTTTTCAGCGATATGACATTTTAAACCCAACAAAAACAAAACACTAACGTATATAAGAGAAAAATATTAGCGGCCAGTATTTAAAAAAAGAACGAATTTGACCATGGAGGTCAGACATTGCGTTTAAAATTATTGGAATCCCAGATTCCGCATACATAAGTAGCAGCCTATGTAACACTAGCAGTACCAAGAAAAAAAAACGTATCTTTTTCACACATCGACATTGCTTATGCCCGGTTCCTATAATATACGCCTACCGCCTACGATCCGTTTTCCCTACAATTTATTGACGGTTCGTAAGAATTTCGTAGGAATTGTAACCGATCGTAAGCAAAAACGAAGCGTTTTGTGGATATTGGAACCGGGCATCAGAGTCCGTTCCGTTTTCCCTACAATTTATTGACGGTTCGTAAGAATTTCGTAGGAATTGTAACCGATCGTAAGCAAAAACGAAGCGTTTTGTGGATATTGGACCATCAGAGTCTGTAGAATTTCTCAACCAAGTTAATAGTGATTTTTAGGAATTACGACAAAAAAACTAACCCCCGGTTTTTCGACCACTGACAGTCTGTTAACCTATTGTTAAAGGTGTCAGTTGTCAAAAGTGCATACAAAAACAATTACTGACAGCTGTTACAGTAGATTAGCAGACTGTTAGCGTACGATAAACCGGGGGTAAGAATCACGAACCTGAGACTGAATAGCATAAACGACAAAACGGCCGTTTTTGATTCTATCCAGTCTCAGGTGTCTTAATTTCTAAAACATACATACATAAGCTTCCGCCTGTATCCCAGAGGGGTAGGCAGAGACCAGGGACTGCCACCTGCCACGATCCTGACAAACCACTTTCGCTTCATCGACATTCATTAGTCGTCGCAAGCACGCACGTCGGTTTCGGGTACTTTTTATCTTGCCCTTTGCTAATACATCCCCTATTTGATCGAAGTATGTTCGCCTGGGACGTCCCTTACCAGCCCTTCCACTCACATTCGCTCGATGTATTTGCTTCGTCAGTCTTTCTTCCTTCATCCTCTCCACATGTCCGAACCAACGCAACATTCCTTTCTCAATTCTAGTCACTACATCCTCTTTCAGTCCACAACGTTCTCTGATCACACTATTGCGTATTCTGTCATTCAAAGTAACACCACACATATTTCTCAAGGCCCTCATTTCTACTGCATTAATCCTACTTTCATGATTATTCTGCCACACCCAAGTCTCGCTACCATACATCAGTGTTGGGACCAGCACACCGTTATGGATAGCCAATCTTGCCCTAATTTCTAAAAATCACTATTAATGTGTTATTTTTTTCCTCGGTGGCGCAAATGCTCCTCTCCCTCTACTCTTGAGGTAGTCCAGCTTGAGCACCCGCATAAATAGCACCTAGCCTAGTCCAGATTCAGCACCTATTGATATTTTTGGCAGGTGCTGTTAGTGAATTCAAATGTATTTATTCTGCTGAATCTGAACTAGGCACTAGGAGCTAGGAACTAGGTATAGATATATAGATATAGATCTGCAAAGGACACGTTTTCCTTACAGGCGTTGCACTGCACGCTGAGATCCAACGTGACGAAAGGAAGACGTCGAGCAAAAAGCTTCTAACTCTCGAAAACAAGGAAGTTTCACAAAATGTGAGGAGGATTTCCAAACCCAAAAAGGCACAAGTTCACAGCGTGGTTTTAGGCAATGGATTAAATATAGCTATATTAGTTCCGTGGAAAATTCCCGGGGTAGTAATTTTTGTTACACCTTGGTTTATATTAGTCAAGATTTCTTACGGAGCCCTAAGCTTTTTGAAAATCCAATATAGCCTATGTTACTCACGATGACTTTAGCATTATAATGGTAAAATAATTTTTAAAATCGGCCCAGTAGTTTCTGAGGCTATTCATTACAAACATACACACACACAAAAATACAAATCTTTCCCCTTATAATATTAGCATAGAATATAGATATAATTGTACAAATTTGGACACGTTTCCTTACAGGCGCTGCACGCTGAGATCCAAAGTGACGAAACACAGGCGTCGAGCTAAAAGCTTCTAACTCTCGAAAACAAGGAAGTTTACGTTGCAAAGCTTAAAAAAAGGCACGAGTTCAAAACTGGAAGTTAGGCAATGCTGAGACTCGTGTCCCCTTGGCAACGTGGCAAATATCCCTTCGGAAAAATATTTTTAAATCATGTTTTTTTTCAAACGTTTATTTTTGATTTTTAAACTATCATCATCATCAACTCATTATGTCCCCACTGAGGGGCACGAGTCTCTTCCCTCGGGAAAGTATAGGCCTTACTCCACCACGGGGGCCAAGACCGGATTGGTGGAGCCTTGTAAGACTAGTGGCTGGTCTTACTGTCAGAAGTTTTCAAGCAGTCTGAAGGCCTCTGACTTGGCTTAACATCTGCCATCTATCGACAGCAGCCGGCGCCAACGAAGCATGGAACCGCTCAGAAAAAACTGAAAATAAAATACATGTTTAAGAGGGCTCCTATACAACAAACGTAATCTTTTCCAATTTTATGATGGTACGGAAAACTTCGTGCACGAATCCGACTTCAATTGGCCGGTTTTTAGCATCAGAGGTTAAAAAACGGTCTTTGGTTGGTTTGGTTACTGTGCCCAAATAACTAGGTGTTCCCGATGGTTAGGACATAGACATAGATATATATAGTTATAGGGAACATTACTCTGTATAGAATAGATTTTATAGTGAACATGTACATTAAAGATAGTTTTTACATGTTCTAGATAGCTCAGCTATACATAGATATAGTTTTTACACTTGTTTTATAGTTTATAAGTTTGTACCTTTTTATATTTTTGTTGATTCGTGAATAAAGAATACCCCGTGCTGTCTTTTTAATGGTAGGGTCAGGAGCCGATAGATATAGGGAATAAATAGGAATAGGCAAATAGTTAGACATAGATAGAATAGTCCTTAGAAAAAGGAAAATAGATAGGTCTTTAAGACAAAATAGATAATAGGAAATGTTCATTTTGAACATATAGGCGACCAATCAGAGCATAGATTATTAGCCAATAGGCGTAGAGGCGATGGGGTATATCTCCCCACTCTCACGCACTCTGATTGGTCGAAACGCCACAAGCTCGCACAAATCACTGGCGCTTGCGAACCAACCTCGCGCTATATTAAGCGGCCTTGTGGTTCGAATAGTCCGACCACAAACGCAGGAGGGGTCTAAGCGATCCCCCCATCCGCATGTTAGGTACCCCAGTCCCCTGGCGAACATCAGCCAAGTACTTAGGAGTTACCTTAGACAACAGACTTACTTTTAGGACACACATCCGGAAGGTAACCCGGACCGCTCGTTTTTACCTTGGCCGCCTATCTTCCATGGTAGGCAGACAAAGTAAAATGACAGCCAGAAACAAGCGCACGCTCTTTAAAGTTTGCATTCGCCCCGTGATGACCTACGCGGCTCCCGTTTTCGCACACGCGGCCCCCAATCTCATGTATCAACTTCAGATAGTCCAGAATAATTTCTTACGTAGGGCTCTGAACGCACACTGGTGCGTCAGAAATGCCGATCTCCATCGGGATATGGAGATTCCAACTATCCAACAGTTCATTAGATCCCTCTCAGAGTCGTTCTTCAGCGCGGCTGAAGAACACTCTAACCCCCTGATCCGCGAATCAGCAGTTTACTCTCCCCCCACGACTAACCCTCGTTACCTGGTGCGTAGGCCCAGGAACGTTCTAGTCGACCAACCCGATAAGCTCTCATCCGACCTCGACCTCCTCCTGGAGGCCCAGGCCCAGTCAGATGTAGCCCCCGCTCCCAACAGTTTTTCTTTCTTTCTGTTTCTGTCACTATGTGACGAATCCCCCTAAGCGGTAGCTCTAGTGAGCTCCGCTGTGCGCCCTCCTCGGCCTCGAGGGGGGTCGCTCATGATGTAGGTTTAGGGGTCCTTAGGACCAAACCAGCACCAAGGTGGTGTTTAGTGGGTAGGCGCACTCTGCGAGTCCCACATTGGCAGCACGGCCGGGCCCGTGCTGTTATGCATGAGCATTCACCACCTCCCTCCCCCGTGTCCTCCGGAGGGTGCCCTTTATTGGGCTAAAAAAAAAAAAAAATTCGAATAGTCATTCATAGAAAAGGCATTCGACCGAGTGTGGCATCCCGGTCTCCTCTACAAGCTCCAGAGTACCACCGCGCCGCAGGCTCTCGTGAAGACAGTGGCGTCGTTCCTCGCGGACCGGCGGTTCCACGTGGCCGTCGAGGACGCACTCTCCCCGGACCATCCCATCTGCGCCGGAGTCCCTCAGGGCAGCTGCCTGTCGCCGTGTCTCTACGCGCTCTACACGGACGACATCCCGACGCTCGCCGGCACACTTGCCGACGGGGAGGCGGACGTTGAGTTGGCACTCTTCGCCGACGACAGCGCCTTCTTCGCCTCCTCGCGCAAAGTGTCTGCCGCCGTCGGGAAGATGCAGCGCCTGCTGGACAGGCTCCCGGAGTGGCTGGACAAGTGGCGCATAGCCGTCAACGTGGGGAAGACGGCCGCCATGCTGACCAGCCGCCACCGAGCCTCGTCCGCGCGCCTGCAGCTTCGCGGCCAGGACGTCGCGTGGAGCTCCTCAGTGAAGTACCTGGGGTGCACCATCGACCGCAGCCTACGCATGGGAGCGCAGGTTGACCACGTCGTCCGCCAAGCCCGGACGGCGAGGGCACTCCTGCGCCCCGTGCTCTCATCAAGACTGCCCCCCAGGACCAAGCTGGGGATATACAGGACGTACGTGCGCTCGCGACTCACCTACGCGGCGCCCGCATGGTACGTCCTGTGCTCCGCGACCAACCGCAAGAAGCTGCAGGCCCAGCAGAGCATCGCCCTGAGGGCCATCGTGGGGGCCGGGCGATACGTAAGGAACGACGTCATCGCCCGGGACTTACTGGTGGAGAGTGTGGAGGAGTTCGTGGTCCGTTTGTCGCGCCGCATGTTTGCCTGCGCTGACAACGGGCCGCACCCGCACCTCCACCAGATCGCCCCCAACTTCGACCGGCCAGAAGACGGAAGACCTTACCCACGGGAGCTCCTCGAGCGGCAGAACTCCGCCAGCTCGGAGCTCCCCCCTACCCGGATTTGACACAAGCCAAGATAGCACAAGTCCCGGAGGTTGAAACCCCCGGAGAAGCCGCCCGGGACAGGAGGCCCAGCCTCAGAACTCGTACCGCAGATGACCTCATCGTCGTCGTCGAATAGTCATTGGAAATCAAAACCCAATACAGTCGCAGCAACTAGAAGAAGAAAAGGAAAAGCTCTCAACTCTACTTGAGCTCTCTGCAGTCCAGTTCACACACTCGCTTCGCTCCGGTCTAACACCGAGAGGCTCCTGACCCCCATCGAATACAGCACGGTCGATCTACATAGAACGCGCCTTTCACTGCTCCACTTTCGAGTCGCTACGCTATAGTTCCCCCCCGTGCGGCCCACGCTACAGTTTCCCGCGTGGTCACCGAGGGCAGAGGAAGGCGAACCCATAGACCAGGGCATCTCGAACCAACCGGCGCAACCTGTGCACCAAGCGACGGTGAAACCCCTCTCCACACGCGCGGCGGGCACACATCGAACATAGTATACAGTCCACTGAACGTTCGCCCGCTGCCGTGTGACGTCACCCCTTCGCCCTTCGCCTTCGTCGTCGCGCACAGTCTGGTCCTTCGAGCCGTATTACATCGAGTCTGGTCCTTCGAGCCGGATTACATCGAGTCTGGTCCTTCGAGCCGGATCCATCGAGATGCCTACCACAAGATCTACGTCGGGACGCCTCCGCTGGGACGAAGCTCTCGAGAGACGAACTGCGACTCAACCAACCGCTCCTCAAGTGGCACCTATCGTGCCTGAGTCGCCCGCATCGCCCTCCGAGACGCTGGCCTCCGAGACGATTACCTCGGGGTCCCTTATGCGCCTCAGAGACATCCGCGAGCCGCTACGCCCTACCACTTTCACCGCACCGCCTCTCTTCGCTCCACCGATAGTACCAGCTCCTACGAATGTTCCATACGCACGTTCGTCATCGAGCAAACGAAGCGAGAAGTCACGTCGCCTCGCAGAAGCAAACGACAGGCGTCTGCGCATAATGTTGGAGCTCGCCGAGAATGACATCGCGACAATAAGAGCCGAATCCTCCGGGAGCGACGAAGACGACGACGCCATCACTGAAGTCTCTCGGCACCGACTCAACAGATGGTTAGACACCCAGATCCCACCACCGCAGTCTAACCCGTCGGCTCCGAGGCCTCAAGAACCTGCGTCACCCGCACGTCTTGTCAAGCCTCCACCATCGAAGCCGGTCGTCAAAGAAACGACGCCGCCCCTCCGACTGCAGGCATAGACAAGCCGGCGCCTCACCCCGTGCCGCCAGCTACCCAGTTCGCGCCAACGAAGGCTCCGACAGGTGCCCCACAGACCTTCGACCTGTCGGACCTAGCTGCGGCGATCACGTCCTCTCTACGGACGTCACAGCACTCGCCACGCCATGGTGATCTACCTACGTTCACCGGTTCACACCATGAGTGGCTGTACTTCAAGGCAGCCTACATAGAGTCCGCGGCTGCCTACACAGAAACAGAACGAATAGCCCGTCTACGAAGATGCCTACGCGGAGCAGCTCGGGAAGCCGTAGAACGCTTGCTTATCTACGGCTCCACCTCCGTCAACGTCATGCACGCATTGGAGAGACGGTTCGGGCGCGCAGATCAAGTCGCACAGTCTGAACTCGACAGTCTGCGCAACCTACGCCCACCCAGCGACACTCTGAGAGTTATCTGTATCTTCGCAAGCCGCTTCGGCAACGGAGTCGCCGCTCTTCGAGCACTCGCTCGCAGCGAGTACCTACACAGCCCTGCTATCGTGAGGACAACCATAGAGAAGCTACCTGCAGGCCTACGATACAGATGGATGGACTACGCCTTCGAGAGCGACCGAAGCCTGCCAGATCTACTACGGCTAGCAAGCTTCCTTGATCGAGAGGCCGACCGCTTCGCACCGTATGCACAGCCCGAGTCCATCCCAGACCCGGCACCACAGAGAAGCACCGGTCTCACCCAGAACAGAACATCGGCGCAGCAGAAGCCAAAGCTGCAGCGCACCTACGTCACATCAGCTACAACGCCACCACCGTGTCCCATCTGCACTAACGAGGGACACGGCGCCAAGAGCTGCACAGATTTTGCGCGTCTGACCGCAAATGACTGCTGGAATCTAGCAAAGACCCTCAACCTTTGCTACCGCTGTCTACGAAAGCGTGACAAGACGCACAAATGCCCACGCACCAAATGCGGCCAAGATAGTTGCAACCGAACGCACCACAGGTTGCTACACTTCGTTCAGCAGAAATCGCCTCAACCAGAAACCGTCATCACAGCGAAACAGATGAAGAAGCCGCGTGCATATCTGAAGATGCTTCAAGTAACTGTCCTGGGACCGGCGGGAGCCATCGATGCCGTCGCACTGATCGATGACGGCTCAACAGTAACCCTCATAGAAGACTCCATCGCCCGGAAGATCGGCGCTGTGGGAACGAACGACCCACTTCGCATCGAGACCTTCAGCAACCACCACATAGAAGCGCCTCAATCCCGTCGTGTTTCACTTACACTCCGTGGCACGACGGGACAGTGCACGCTGCACGCCAACACAGTTGGCCTTTCTGGACAGACGGTGTCCGCCAACGACGTACGAGACTGCGAACACCTGCAAGACATCGCCTCGCAACTCATGGTCAACGCAGAGAGGCCAAGAATACTGATCGGCCAAGACAACGTGGACTTGCTGATCCCGATAGAAACAAGAAGAGGCCCTCCGCACCAACCAGTGGCTACCCTCACACCACTGGGCTGGGTGCTGCATGGCGCAAACGCAGCGCGCTCAGCAACCTCGTCCACCGTCGCCCACGTCATGGATTGACGCATGGACGAGAAACTAGAACACTTTTTCTCCGTGGACGCGCTCATGGTGGAGCCACGCAGACCGAAGTCTGACCCGGAGGAACGAGCGCTGAGCATACTCACAAGCGGCACACAACAGCTCGACGACGGACGCGCCGAAGTCCCTCTACTGTGTGCCACCGAACGACGTGAGATACCGGACAGCCACGAGAACACACCTCGTCGCCTGCATCATAGGGAGAAGAAAATGGATCGACGCCCGACGCTGAAACAGCGTTGTATAGAACAGATAGACACATTGTCGTATCTAAATGCGACGCTAAGGACCCGTCAAACTGGCCCATAGAGACACAGACGCTAGTATCGAATACCGGGGAAGAGAAGGTGTGCTCTACCTTCGCCACGAATAGCACCCCGAGACTGTCGCACGCACTCCCACAAGCCGACCGGTTCTCCAAATGGGAACGCCTTGTGCGGACGACAGCACGAGTCCTACAGTTCATCGAACTCTGCCGCAAACCATCGCGCACCAGAGTCCATTACAAAAGGACGAAGAGGAACCAAGAATCCGACCCAGCGTGGCAAGCGACACGATCGAGAAGACGCACCAACGACGGAGCTACAGCCGGAATCCCGGGTACCGTCGTCACCAACACGCTCGCCATCAGCGCGGACCTCTTGCGCCGCACCGAGATCCTACTGGTGAAGGCCAGCCATTACGAGGCCTTCGCAACTGAAATCGAGGACTTAGCGCACGGCAAGCCACCGGGGAGACCGAGTCGCCTCTCCGCCATAGCCACAGAAACGGTCAACGGTGTACTTGTCTTGAGGTCACGCATCGCCGCCGCTGTGGGGATTCCAGTGACACAGAAAAGTCCGCCAGTGCTCGATGGTAACAGTCATCTAACACGGCTGTACATCGAGTACATTCATAGAAAGGCACATCACTCTGGCGTCGAAGCGACCATGAATGAATGCCGACAGCATTACTGGATTCTCAGACTGCGCACAGTGGTGCGAATGATCGTGCACCGCTGCCGACAGTGCGCATGCCGCCGCACTACTCAGCCATCGCCTGCCACCGGTGACCACCCTCACGGTCATCACCGTCGACACTTCACACACGTCGGAGTCGACTACTTCGGACCGCTCACCGTAACAGTCAACAAGAGCACACAGAAACGATACGTGGCCCTCTTCACCTGCCTCACGACGCGCGCTGTCCACTTGGAGATCGCCCGCACGCTCAACGTGGACTCCGCAGTGATGGCACTGCGAAGGATGATCGCGCGTCGAGGCTGCCCCACAGAGATCTGGTCTGACAACGGGACCAACCTCCGGGGAGCCGATAGAGAACTGCGCCGCACCCTCGACGCAGCCACAGAACAGGAGGCCAGTAAGAGGACCATAAACTGGCGCTACATCCCTCCAGGAGCGCCATTCATGGGAGGCGCCTGGGAGCGTCTCGTCCGCAGCGTGAAGACGGCATTGGCCACCGTCATGACCGAGCAAAGCCCGACTGAAGAGGTCCTGGCCACGCTGCTCGCCGAGGTTGAGTTTACGGTCAATAGTCGGCCGTTAACTCACATCTCGGTGGACCCGGACGAACCCGAAGCCCTGACGCCGAACCACTTCCTGCTGCTCGGCTCTGCACGCGTCCCGACAGCAGGAGACTTCTCGGACAACGACTTGATCTGCCGCACGCACTGGCGTTCATCCAAACGCCTCGCCAACCTGTTTTGGCAGCGATGCCTGCGTGAATACCTGCCAACGCTGAAAGACCGGCGGGAGCCCTACAGCATCGGCCCACCGGTCAAGATCGGCGACGTTGTCCTGCTGGTGGATGGCACACAGCCTCGCAACACTTGGCCTCTGGGCCTCGTTACCGCCGTCCACCCAGGACCAGATGAGATCGTCCGAACGCTTGACGTGCTCTCCGGAGGTACCACGAAGCGACGAGCTGCCAATAAGGTCGTCGTGCTACCCACCGAGCCGGAGCAGCCAACCGTCGCTCACCGGGGAAGTGACTACATCGCCGGCGCTGCAGCTACCGGCGAAGTACGGCGGGAGAATGTTCCCGACGGTTAGGACATAGACATAGATATATATAGTTATAGGGAACATTACTCTGTATAGAATAGATTTTTATAGTGAACATGTACATTAAAGATAGTTTTTACATGTTCTAGATAGCTCAGCTATACATAGATATAGTTTTTACACTTGTTTTATAGTTTATAAGTTTGTACCTTTTTATATTTTTGTTGATTCGTGAACAAAGAATACCCCGTGCTGTCTTTTTAATGGTAGGGTCAGGAGCGGATAGATATAGGGAATAAATAGGAATAGGCAAATAGTTAGACATAGATAGAATAGTCCTTAGAAAAAGGAAAATAGATAGGTCTTTAAGACAAAATAGATAATAGGAAATGTTCATTTTGAACATATAGGCGACCAATCAGAGCATAGATTATTAGCCAATAGGCGTAGAGGCGATGGGGTATATCTCCCCACTCTCACGCACTCTGATTGGTCGAAACGCCACAAGCTCGCACAAATCACTGGCGCTTGCGAACCAACCTCGCGCTATATTAAGCGGCCTTGTGGTTCGAATAGTCATTGGAAATCAAAACCCAATACAGTCGCAGCAACTAGAAGAAGAAAAGAAAAAGCTCTCAACTCTACTTGAGCTCTCTGCAGTCCAGTTCACACACTCGCTTCGCTCCGGTCTAACACCGAGAGGCTCCTGACCCCCATCGAATACAGCACGGTCGATCTACATAGAACGCGCCTTTCACTGCTCCACTTTCGAGTCGCTACGCTATAGTTCCCCCCCGTGCGGCCCACGCTACAGTTTCCCGCGTGGTCACCGAGGGCAGAGGAAGGCGAACCCATAGACCAGGGCATCTCGAACCAACCGGCGCAACCTGTGCACCAAGCGACGGTGAAACCCCTCTCCACACGCGCGGCGGGCACTCATCGAACATAGTATACAGTCCACTGAACGCTCGCCCGCTGCCGTGTGACGTCACCCCTTCGCCCTTCGCCTTCGTCGTCGCGCACACTAGGATACCCTGTATTAACCAGGTATAGACAATGTCTAACATACCTATTTACTAAGTACCTATGACCAATTAACTAGGTATGTTATACATTACATACCCACTTAATAGGTATGAGGTGTTTGTGGTGTCTAACACATTCTGGACTGATGTCAACCACGGAACCCTACGACCGACAGGCACTTGGCCGATTTTTTTAACTAAGGCCTGGTTCACATTTGCTTTATTTTCATGCTTTTTAGCATGCTTTCCATAGAGGTTGAATAAAATAGAGACGGCAGAAACGTATGCCGATTCATAGCTTTTATTACGCGTTGCCTAGGCGTGCTCAGATGACGCATGCTTGCCCAGCACTTGCGCTAACCGCTCAACCTTCCCCTGGCCGAGTCCACAGGGACGAGGAGTCGATACGTGTGGAGCCAGTTTGGGTGCAGGTATCTGCCGATTCTGCACCCAATATTTTTGGATTGCATCCTACTTGCGCCTGACGGAGATACCGTTCTGGGTTTCATTTCGGAGTTTTCCTTCTCCTAAACGGAACGTGCTGTGGGGTGTCCGGCTGTAGAATAGCACCTCCCTCCTTCTTACCGAGGTATCGTAAAAGGCGACTAAGGTAATACTAGAGGACAGAGATCCATCCTCTTATTGGGTTAACGGACCTCATTAGCATTAGGTTATTAGGTACGCACCGTATATAAAAATACATAGTATACAACCAACCATTACTGATTTATTATTTGCTTATGTACTTATAAAAGGAACCGGTGTCTCTATTCTTTTCTAGCTCTATGGAAAGCATGAAAATAAAGCAAATGTAAACCAGGCCTAAAACTGGTCGGATTCTTACGACAAAAAGTCAAGTAAGTGTATCCGGAATAAAGTTAATAATTGGGTGATATTTTTACAACCAGGGAACGAAATATGTTGTAAATTTTTAGTCCGGATCTACTTACGGGTGTTGTTTTATCGGACGAGTCCGACCAGGAACAACACCCGTAAGTAGATCCGCAGTAAAAGTTTACAATATGTTGTGCTTACGAAAGTTTTAGTTCAAGAACGAAATATGTACCTATAGATATTTGCTGACTTCCAAATTTCCAAAAAAAAAATCTTTTTATCGTCGTTGTACTGCGAAAAACCGGTAAATATTTTTTTTTTTATAAAATTAGTTAGCAATACAGATCGACTTATTTTTTTTTGCTCTTTCGTCTGCGAAGCCCCATTATGTGATAGGTAGCATACTTTGGGAGATACCTACTGAGAAAACGAATTAAATCGTACTATTCATGCTTTTTTTCTCTGGTAAAAAAAAGTAAAGTAACTTAATCATCACTCTTTCAGGTTTGTCTCCAATGACAAAACTTTAAACCTCTATAACCAGTTTTCTTTATAATAACTTTTATAATTTATATAACTTTACGTCCGAAACAATTAAGTAGTTTAACTTAATTGTCAACATTTGAAAAAAAATGTACAGGCACAAATCATTACCGACAGTTAAATGGTTCTTCCTGATGGGTTCACGATCATGCCAAACAGAATAATTGTCATGGTAAAACCTGTATGTAGAATTAAATTGTTTTCCCTGACGATTTAAATAATCGCTAATCGGTAACTCGGTAACTCGGTAAAAATCGGTAACTCGTCGTACACTTGTATGCCACGTGGCATTGCTGCCACCTGTATGACCGTATTAACCGTTACTTGTTTCTCTCTAGAAAGAAGTTTTATGCGCGAATACAATAGTTGTCCATTAAATTCATACTTTAGTCCGTTTATGAGTTCAACACATCCAAATAAGCTAATGACGATCATGAAAAAGGAAGACTAGGCAGGGTACGAAATTAACCGTTATTATTATTGTAATGCCGGTAAAACTGAGGTTATTTTGCATAAAAATTCATCTATCTAGTTAGGTCAGGATGCTACTAACTAGACACTGTAAATAAATACCTAAATAGTGTAAAATAGATGCTAAATCCCATTTAAGACGGTCCTCATTTACAGAAGACGATGACGACGATCTCATTTCTCAAGCTTTTGATTACCAAAAAGTTTGGTCGCAGATTTCAACAATATGTACGATATAGCTGAACTATCAGGTTTAGTACTTTATTTCATTAGCTTTGCAGATCAATTCTATCAATTCTTAAGTTATCGGTGAACAAGTTAAGAGTCCATACATTTTACCAGACTAAAGAAGAACTTTTCTAATCAATGGTAATTGAATACTTAGCTGAAAGTCGCGGTTTGAGGCCTACTACGGAACGGATATTTTTCTCTACCCTCAAACCGTTCATACAGAATGTCGATTGTGTCGTTCACTGTGTGGCAAGTAGCGCCATCTTGCTGGAACCACATGTCGTTCACGTCTATATTGTTCAATTCAAGCCAAAAGAAATTGTTTATTTAACACAACGCAGGCCATCGCTCGGATTCAGCCGGATCTATGCAGCAGAGTCATTAAAAATTGGACCTCTCGGATTCGTGCCACCATACAATGCCGCGGCGGACATTTGAACGATGTGACATTCCATCCATACTCGTAATGGCATAAATGGGCCTTTTAAATAAAAAATAAATTTCGTTAATATCTCACACACATCTTGTTTTATTCAATTTTAACATCGACCCGTCCTTGTTTAAAGACCCTTTAGTAGCAAAGCAACCACTTCCTGAGTGAAGGGAAACATCGAGAGGCAACCTCTGTCTGTGTCTGAGGTCGGTACTTTGAAATGGCCAAACCGCGGTGGGCACGAGTGATGATTAAGCCAAGCCAGTATCTCTTTCTGTGAGAAGGCCTGTGTTCCCTGGGTGACTGGGCACTATACACTACTGTTTGGAGCCCTGCTGCCGTGGATTTTAAGAACGGATGTTTTGTTTTTATTTAATTTTTCTTGTTTTGTTGACTTTTGCGTATTTTTTTTATTACGTACTTGTGTCTTCATTGTGTTTCTGTGACAATTCTAATAAAACACTTCTTTCTTTCTTTCCCTGTAGTTGGTCGTACATAGGCTGAATTATTTTTATTATTGTCTTGTCTCTCTGCGTAGGTACTTGAGGAGTTTACATACCTCAGCGCTAAAAATTAACAATCCGCGGTAGGCTCGCCTGTACTCTGTCTTTGAGAGAAAGCCTTTGCCCTACATGTAGGCTGATTGATGTGATGAAGGTTGTCTGGAAGAAATTGCTGTTAGCAATAAGACCGCCTATTGTATGTTTTTAATTGTAAATTTTATTTGTCTCTGGTTTCTTATGTGCAATAAAGAATATTCTTATCTTATCTTATCTTATCTGATTCTTTCCTTTAGTAGGTACAGTGGGCCTGGGGTGACTTCGTACTATCCCCCGATCGTAACAAATGACAAACTCTATAGAATATATAGGTACTAATTAAATGACAAATAAAAATTAAAAATATATATTAATAAGTAGCGCCATCTATTGTCCAGTAGCGCTACCTTTTGCACTGTGAGTTGAACAGAACTGAATATGCTGCCATCTGTGACTAATATCATAGAAGCTCAATTAGTGTTTAGAGTTGACAATAGATAGCAGCACTGAAGCGACAAATAATTAATCCACTAATGCCCGGTTCCAATATTCACAAAACGCTTCGTTTTCGCTTACGATCGGTTACAATTTCTACGAAATTCCTACGAATCGTTGATAAATTGTAGGTAGAACGGATCGTAGCCGGTTCCTATAATGTACGCCACATTTAATTCTCCTTGGTAGGTATTCAACTCTCCGTGGTAACACCTATGCCTATGTATATAATCCTATGCCTGAAACTTCCGAAAACCGACTGAAGGTACATGTTGTGTGAATTCAGAAGAAGGATAATGGCCATAATATCAGCCTAATTAAATTATCACCAAGAATGAAAAAAGTCTAGGGTAGTCTTTTTAACGCAATTTCTAGGTCGGATATTGTGGTAAGACTTAAGACAGGGTACTTGCCTCAAACTGAGTTGAATAGTGCAAAATAATGAAATATTTTTTTTAATTTAGGTATTTAATAAATTAATAATAATAGAAAGTGGAAAGTCGAATCGCTCGTCAAACGATCACTAAGGTTAAGCAACATACGGCGCGTTCAGTCCATAGATGGGTGACCGTCTATGACTAACGCTAGTGGCATTTTTCCGAGCGGTTCCGTGCTTCGCAAGGCACGTTAAGCAGTTGGTCCCGGCTTCTGTCGATAGATGGCAGTCGCTAAGCCAAGTCAGAGGCCTTAGGGCGGCTTGAAAACTTCTGACAGTAAGACTGGAGTTGGCACCCGTGGTGGAGTAAGGCCTACCTTTCTCAGGGAAGAGAGCCGTGCCCCTCGGTGGGGCATAATGGGTTGAGGATGAATAGAAAGTGGAAGGTGTTCTGTCATAATCGTGGCATGTGGCAGTCCTTTTTCTATTTACCCTTCCGGGATACAGGAGGCATTAGCTTATGTATGCCATTATAATAATAATTTCCACAAAATTACTGCAATAACCGTGCCAATATTTGGCACTAATAACTCCCATGAAAGTAGAGCTGATAGGTGTGTCAGAATCACGTCAGAATCGTAGTAAGTTCCAACTGACCCAACGTTTAGCGCATCTGGCTACCACGCTACCGCGAGAGGTCTCTGGTTCCGGTTGGGGACAAGAAAAAAAACCCGGGTCTTAGATGTTTACATGTTTGTCGTCGCTGTTTCTGGTTCCCACAAAACAGGGTATCCTAGTGTGGGGCCAGAAGCAATGTATGTGCCTGTATGTCAATTTTATGTTATGTTGTCATGTTAACTGATCTATGTCTGCTTACTCCTCCGCTATACTGGCGTGAGTTTCTGTTACGTGTGAGATTAAATCTTGAAGACGAATCTCGAGAAGACAAACGAGGAATATTTTGGTTCACCAACGAAGTGCTTCGAACTTTACAAACGATACTATTCACTCTTAAGTAGCTATCTAATTAGAAGTACAATGCCCCTCTATAGGACAGCTTCCATCGAAGCTCGTAGCACTCAGTGAGTAGGTAATAATTGGTCATTTGTAGAGTGAGCTGCGTCAGTTCTAAGATCACGCTCGACCGGTCAACCGACAGACCAGGTGACGTTGGCTCGGGTGCGCGGGAAAAATAAAATTAATTGTTTAAAAAAACTGAAAATAAAATTATTAAAAAAAAAACAACACAAAGGAGGTTCAAGTGCCATAGACAATTCGGTAACGGCGCAACGAGTTTGAGTGTGAGAAAGAAAAATCCAATCTTATTTATACCTATTATACAAACACAAGAGACAACTTGCACCAAAAAACTTCTTAACTTCTTTACGACTATACTTTTCATAATATAAAAAAATCAATATAATAATATGTAGTTAGTTACTTACGTGGTACAAAAATGCGCCACCCTAGTCGGCCATAATCTATGACGTCACTCCCTCACGGAACGCCCTCAATATTTGAGTTATCTCGTAAAATAATGTTTTATTTACTTCACCCTTATTATTATTTTTTACATTTTTTGTGATCTTGAAAACCCTCAACATTTTTTTTCTGGTTTTATTTTTATTTTTTTTAATGTTTTTATTACTTATGGTATTAAAAGCATTGTCACTCCAATCTAACTGAGACACAAGTTCCCCATTCCTCAAAGCACACAGAAAAGTTCCCTTTACGCAAGCAAGACTGCTTGGGTTTGTTTTTAGAGTTCCGTATCCAAAGGGTAAAACGGCGTGCGGACTCGCTGTCACACTATTTTGTCACACCGATGTGACAAAGAAGTTTTTTTTTCCTCTCAGTCACACTATGTATGTATGTATACAAGTATACTTCACTATACTTTGACCGTACTGACATAAGGAAACAATTGAATTATACAAGGAAACAATTGATTTATAAGTGGTCAGTGACATTAATGAGGTTGAAACAATTTTATTCTATCCTTGCCGTCAAAATATGATAGTGTGACTATGAGGAAAAAAATCTTCTTTGGCACACTGGTGTGACTGTGAGGAAAAAAAATCTTCTGTGTTACAATGCAGTGACAAAATAGTGTGACAGCGAGTCCGCACCCGTAAAACGGACCCTATAACTGAGACTCCGCTGTCCGTCCGTCCGTCACCAGGCTGTATCTCATGAACCGCGATAGTTAGACAGTTGAAATTGTTACAGAAAATGTATTTCTGTTGCCGCTATAACAAAAAATACTAGAAAACAATAAAATAAATATTTAAGGGGGCTTCCATATAACAAACGTATTTTTTTGCTCGTTTTTGCTTGATATTGATAACGGCAACAGGTAGACGCTTGAAATACTCACAGAATATTGAGTTATATTATTCAAATATGGGGCTCCCATATAACAAATATACATAATAGTACAGAACCCTTCATGCGCGAGTTCTACTCGCACTTGGCCGGTTTTTTAATGAATTTTATACAATTTCATTGTATCCAGGAAGGGGAGAGTTTATTTAAAAAGAAAAGCGGTGGTGGCGTAGTGGGGTTGACCCTTGCTTCTCGATCATGAGGGTCTGGGTTCGAACCACGCATGTACCAATGACTTTTAGTTACGTACATTTGTTTGTACAGCAACACCATTCGCTGATAAATTGTGCCCGGATAACGGCGACATGCTTGCCACTTGTCACGTTTGGGACCTAATAAACTCGGCAAAACGTGGGTCCAGTTCTAGAGACTGGTGCCTCTGCCTACCCCTTCGGGGATAACGGGCGTGAGTTTATTATTATTTTTATAAAATCCGCAGATACATTGGAACATAATATTCTAAACTGCTGTCAATTACAGCCAAGTAAGGAGCACTGGACCTCTATACCTACCCTATCATTAATGCGCGTGGTGCACTGACCTTACATACAAGCTACTTTGTTGTGGAAGTTATCAGTACTTCAAATGTCTTACAACCAAGAAAATAAAAAATTTGTTTTGATATTCCGCTTGCATATTTTATTTTATTTTTATTTTAGATTCTAGGAAGACTAACAGCTATTAGTACATTTATAATGTACAGAAAAATTAGGACACACTGAGCCAATTAGAAGTCTTCACAATCCAACGATGTTGCTTATAAAATCACTTCCGTTAAAACACATCTCAAAGGAATATAAACAGTATTGGGTAAGACCATTGAACCATTTTTCCTAACGTGAAAAATACTTTTGTTTCTAAAACGTTACCTTTTTGCAAGCGGTACTATAAATTACATTAACCGACATTAGGTTTTAACTTTTTACTTCGATTTTGATAGACACCTAAAAGCATTTTTGCAATATATTTTCTCTATTTAGAACTAAGTCGGAATAAAACATTTCTATTCGAGTAGTAGACTAGCACAGAGACAATAAGTGCTAGAGAACTGAAATTCGGCTTTCAGGTGCTAAATCGGACCGCTACTTAACGTTTGCCGGACCGGAGAAGTGGAGAAAGGCCTTAATTCGGACCCTTGCAAGAACAACGGGATATTACGAAAACATTTTTTTATTGATGGATATTTAGAACCGCCACAACGAGCTCTTTTTTCATTAAAAATGCGATTTTATTTACTCCGAAAACGACGGAATAATAAGCAAAAGAGACACTGCATCACGTTATAGCGCTATCTATTCCGGGCATTACTTTGAAACCTTAAAAATGCTCTTCTGTAAAGTACCTAAGGGTCTCCGAAATAACACGTTGTTCTTGCAAGTGTACGAATTATGCACTTGCGATCGATTGCGGGTGCGATTGATTTCCACAGGTACTTTTTATGCGGGCATTTGAACGCGTGAAGACCTTTCTTTTTTCTGTTATTTGACCGCTAGCTAACTGGGTAATTTTTTTTCTAACTCATGACAAACTAGCTGGCAAACTTCATACCGCCTCAGAATAAATAAAAAAAAAACGCTGTTTTCCGTTGTTTTGTTATTCCGCTATTCGGGGCAGAGACATCAAACAAATCAATGATCAAAAGAATTGATCTAACCGTTCTTGAGCTATAAATGAGGTACCTAACTAATCCGATTTTAAAGCAATTTTCACACAAGTTACTAATTTTTTAAACTTTTACATGAATAAAATAAAGATTAATTAATGTTAGCAGATGTTAGATGTTAGATTTTTAGAAATCTTCTTAAGTATTATTTAAGATCAACGAATTGCATAAATACATTGGAATTGTACGTAATCAGTCTGTATCTTCTTACATTTTCAACACTATCAACGACAGAAAAATCGATTTAGCCGAGAGTCGCATAAATACATTGGAATTACAAGTAATCGGTTTGAATCTCCTTACATTATTAAAAATATCTGATAAGCAACGAACCGATTTAGCCAACCTCGTAATTCAATAAATGCTAGGTAATATGTTTTTCGAGGTTATTGGACCACCAATCCATATTTTTTGCCAGATTGTAATGCAAATGTCATGTCATCGCTTGGCAAACAACACCGCTTAATCAGCTGCCTTATGTCCTTGAAAAGATCAAAATAAAATCCATTGTTATGATGGGCCCATCGCCCCATCAAAACTTTTACAGGTTAATGGATGGAATCAGGCGCTACTTTGCGGAAATCCATAATAGCATTGAAAAATGAAAATGACTTTGGCTAAATTCCGCCAAAATCCTACAAGCAGAAGCAAGACACGAATGCACCACCACCGACACCAATACTTGTGTGCGAAATATTATCTACGTTACTGCAGCGGCCAGCAAGAGGCATTGATGGACGAACGTGGAAATGAGTCTATCAATGCCTAGTTGTGGCCAAAGCTTGTAATGATTTTTCTCAAACATGCTTGGAAATTTGAGCATTAGGTATTTCGATAACCTTGCTCGAGATAAATCGAAATTGCTGTACTGGCCAATTACACGCGAGCAGCGGCCGGAAAAAGTTCTATGAAAATTCATAACTGTCGTGTTTTGCGGCTAAATAAATTATCATATTATTTTAGTATGTCATTTATTTGGCTGCAAAACACGACAGTTATGAATTTTCATAGAACTTTTTCCGGCCGCTTGCTCGCGTGTAATTGGCCAGTAGGTACAGCAATTTCGATTTATCTCGAAGAAGGTTGTCGAAATAATGTTCGAATTTCCTAGCATGTTTGAGAAAAAATGCATTGCAGTGGATGGGATTAACTGTGCATTAACTAACCGCATTGCATGGTGCTTGTGGGATTTTGGCGGAATTTAGCAAAGTAACTTCACATTTTTAATTCTACAGGTTAAGTTATTTTTTCCTTCTTTACAAGAGAGACAAAAAGTTTTCATTCCGTAAACAGAGTCTGGGGTTTTTCATTGAAGAATATTTGCGTGGTGTCACATTTTTTTTATAACAGCCGCTGATTAGTATAAAAGCTTGAATCATGTACAGCGCCACCAAGTTATCTGTTCAGGTGGGAAAAATTGTAACTAACAAATTAATTGTAAATCCTGTTCCCCATTTATTTGTTTCATTTATTCACTTTATAAGATTTATAGATATATTTTCATTAAAATAGAAAGACGGGTCAAAATATTTTAATTTTTCTAGGTAAATTTCTTAAATGTTACTACTAAATTCTCCACTAGCGCCGCTATCACCTGAACAGATAAGACGGTGGCACTGTAGGTTGATCGATTCGCGCTTAAAATCTGCACCAAATTTCATTCAAATGTCAAAACCGTCATTTATTTCGACTTGAGCGTGAAAGTGTGACTTGGAATTTTCTTGAAAATTTTACATGGCACCACATTTCATGCAAATGACTGTCAGTGCTTTCGTACAATTGTTACTATTGTGACTTTGTAGTTTTGATACTGGTCTGCTGAAACTCTGTTCTGTGAAAATGTGTATACTCCATATGTTTAGGTACTTAAAACTAAAGGTAAACAATATTGATAAGTCTTTTTATTGAAATATAAACTTTTGAAATCGAAATTTTTACATAATAAGTGTGTTTTCATGAAATAATATTTAATTTCACATTAAATTGGTAATCTAATGATTTTGGTTGAATAGGTGTACATTTCAATAAAAAGGCGTATCAAGATTGTTTAGCTTTAGTTAAGTACTTACACATAATGAAGTATAAGTAATGATATAAAATGGTAGTTTCTGAACGCAACACGTGAAAAAGACGCGAAAGGTGTCGTTGAAACCGTATTTTATACCTCTGCATATTTTTTCGTAGCAATGGAAATGTGGAGTGGAAAGCACCGCGCTTTTGCCGTCGAGGTATTTCATTTGGTTTTTCGCCGTCGATTGAATTATCGTTACGATATTCGTCGATTACGTGATGGACCATCGATCAAACTCATTCAGTCATTAGTAGCGAAGTTCAGAGCTACAGAATGAACATTAAATGGAGCCATCCCAACCTACACCAATGGTAACCACGGGCGAATATTTTGAGGCTGTCATAATTTCTGTCACGATGAGCCCATCGGCCCATCAAAAATTCTACAGGTTATTTTTAGTTATTAATAGTTAATTTTAGTTTCTGGGGCTTTCCATTGAAGAAACATTTGCGCGGTGTCACATTTTTTTATAACAGCCGCTAATTAGTCTGAAAGTTTGATTTGATTGATTGATGTGGGTGTTCTCCATTTGGACGATTTTCCTTGAGAGCTCGTTCCGTGGCATGGAGTATACGTATTATGTATACTCCATGCCACGGAACGAGCTCTCAAGGAAAGTCGCCCATGAGAGCCGATTGATTAATACGCTTGACCTTCAATAGCCACTGGCCTGCCCTGAAATCGGACCGTCTTCGCTTACCCGTTGTTTTGTTTTCTCTAGCAGCACGCATTGACCAATGAGATGCAAGTATTTGATTCTCTGGGAGTTCCACTCGTGGCACGGACTATAGGATCCTATGTGACGTCAATTGTAGATTTTACGGCCGATTTCTGAATTGAGAACTTCGCTAAGTAACTTTTTAACTCTAGTGCTGTCTCGTCAAATTTCTCAGAAAAGAGCGTGACAGAACGTTACTTAAGTATTTACTTACGTGAAATTCTCAATACGGTAGGGTAAGGTTGCCAGTATTGGACCACTTTTTTCAAAGCTCGATTATTCATAAAATATTTTGTTGAAAAACTCTACAAATTTGTACTGAAGTAGATATATGTATTGACTATTCACACTCAAACGTTGGATATGACTGTTTTAATACTAACATAAATATGTTCATTTTTTTAACAATTATTATGTTTCTTTGAATGGACCACTTGCACCTTGATTGGAACACCAGTGTCTCCATCATTGGAACATGGTTCAATAGCACTAATGGTCCAATGTAGGGAACTCGACAATTTAAAGAAAATTGGAAATAAAAAATAATAATTTATTAATCATATTTAATGAAAAGTATTACCGTACCACAAAAATCAACAAAATGAAAAAAATCACTCCATTTCTTTTAATTGCTCCATTTCAGCTTCAATTTCCGGTGTAAGGTCGCCTTCTGAACCTTTTATCTATACACTAGGTACCTCTGGCTTTACTATCTAATATCCGCCGATGTAAAGTCGCCTTCGGAACCCCGTAGGACCTCGCAGCAGCATTAAGACCAATATTTTTGGATCTCACAGCATCTATAGTTAGTTTCATTCCTTTCGTAGTATGTGCCTCTCTTGTCTCGATTGGGATCAATATCTTCGTTATTATCCTTCCTGTTAAAAAAAAACAATTACAAGTTTCCATATTTTTAGACCCTATCATTGGACCGGTCCAATGGAAGAGATCAGAAGTAGTCCAATGATAGCAAATACCTACGAAGTCAATCCAAAACATCTTACAAGTTTAATGTTACGTTTAGATATGCAAATTCATGTTTAAAACAACCTTTATTGAATAAAGTATTAACCATTACCAAAAAACATAGCGAAAAATAAAAAAATAAACTACTTACTTGCAATTTTGTATCACGACAAAATAATTTTTGAGTATGCCAAAACACAGAGATACACGTACACTCTAAACGGCGGCCGCTCGAGCACTGGCGGTTACCCAGTGAGCAAGTGGCCTCACGGGCCACTGTTTTTTCTTTTTCGTTCGCGTCTAGGTACCGTCGTTTTCGAGAAACTTCGGTGGTCCAATCAAAACGTCGGTTCAATGATGGCAACCTTACCCTATTTGACACTATCAACAATAAATCATTTGAGATGCTTGATTAAAACAAAAATTACAAAATGTTTCGGAAAATGTATTCTTTTAATCATTTACTAGTTATCACAATTTTTAAATAGATAAAGCATAAAAAAAGTGTTCTTAAATGTGACTCCACAAGCAAGTATTTTCATACAAAATTCCGTTTTAAAAGTAGCTAACTCATTTGAAATTTTGTCAAATACCCAATTCAGACACTGGCCTTTAGTCAACATCGCGTAACATCCTGTTAAAGTTTCAGTAGATGTTACCTAGAATCCTATTTTTATGATAGTGTAATGTTATTGTGTCAGAATCATATAATAATGTACCTACTTTTTAAAACTTAATACAAATTTTGAAGGTGTTTAAAGTTAATTCACGATGTTTACAATTCGACCCGGAAGGTTGGTAACACATAAAGCCTCCTAAAATAATTTAAATGAAATCATTAATTTTATTAACTAAACTTTCAACTTTGATTAAGACCTTTAAAGCCGTTTAAATGTTAAGCATCTTGACTAAAGTGAATTTTAATTTATTAGTAACTTTATTAGTAACATAAAAAACAACTTTGTCTTCCAGAAAAAAAACCAGTTAGTCACACAACAGCAGTTTTAGCTTATGCGATATGGTGGGGTTCAGTTTCGGTTCAATATTGCTTCCAATTACATTGAAACTTTTGAATAAATTTCAATGTATTTCAGCAATTTTTTTGACTCAATTTCTATCTTTACTTTGTACCTGATTGGTATTGTCCTAAATAAATTTAGTCCCTTTTTTTTTTCGAAAAAATAAGTAATTTTAAAAGCCTGGGCTGAATATTTCGATTTAGGCTGTTTTGATAATTTTTACAGCAATATTCCGCTACTAGCTTTCGCCCGCGACTCTGTCCGCGTGGACTTTAGTTCAAAATTTTGCAACCCCGTTCACTCCCTTAAGGATTAAATTTAGAAAAAACGGCGAAACACGTGTTCAATCAATTGTGTTGAAGAGTATTTATTTTAAGTTTCAAGCAAATTAGACTACATTTTTTATACCTCCCATACAAATTTTGGCAACCCTTTTCGCCTCCTTCTGTGTTGAATTTCAAAAAATTCCGTGTTATTCCTTGCCTCATTACATATAAACCATCTGTGCAAAATTTCAGCTTCCTAGGTCCAACGGCTTGGGGTGGGCGTTGATGAGTGAATGAATCAGTCAGTCAGGACTTTGAATTTTATTTATATAGAAGATAGAAGATAGATATACCACTGTAGTAAACCGGAACCACGCCATGCACGGAAAAACGTCATCAACCTAAATAATACGAACTGTCACTTTCTATTGTTAACATGGTTCGATACAAGATAAAGATTTAAATAAACCAAAGTAGGAAGACTTCTAATAAGTAATATTAAGTTCTTAATAAGTAAGTAATTCTTTGCACTTTCATTATATTGTAATGAAAGTGCCTACTTACTTTCACTGAAATGTGACACGAACGTTAGAAGCTCGAAATTGTCTCACACCTATGGACAAAAATACAAAAAATCGGTGAATATTATTAATTATATTTAATTTTAGCTCTATGTTCTCTGACCTTATACCTTTAAAATGAGGTTTGTTTTAAGTATTGTCAATACTTAGGACAGTGCTAATTTTTATTGCGTCAATTTGATTGAACCGTGTAATATTTTTGCCTCAATCAATATATAATTTATAATACCGTAAAGCGGCCCTTCTAGCGCTTCTGTCCTACCCAGGGTTGGATTTAGGTACGTTGAAAGGGCGAGCACAAAAAAACAAAAAAGATAGTATTTTCAAGTATTTTGTACAAAATTATAGTATTTTTGTTTTTCGACCATATCGCCTCTATTCAGACGTTTTTTCCTAGGCGTGGATTCTCTCGGTATTTCGTCATTTTCATCCCCGCCCTCAACTTTACCCACCAACCATTCGTTTCAATTTCGATTCGAATGAACATGAAAAAATGAATGCACTCACACAAAAAAATGCACTCACGACGAGACTATTTTAAGCACAATCGTACCAACAGAATAATAAATAAAAGGAAAGTATCGAAAGAAAAAAAAAACAAGAGGCGTTTTGTACGAAAAATGATGGAAAACGGCTAATTATAGACTGTTCTAAAATTATAGTATTTTGTTGTACTCTCCCCAGTTATGGATAGTATATAGTACGAAGCATGAAATTAGAGTATAAATACTAATTAAAGTACGAAATCCAACCCTGGTCCTACCCTACCCGACTCACTGAGGCATGCATCCCGCTATTTTTTTTTGCAGTGGTGCCAACCTAACGACCGGTTTTTTTTAATAACATCGACCATTATTTTCAATACTATTAATATCGTAACTCTAAACATTGACCGGCGAGTAATTGAAAAATAAAAACCTTTAATGTAGTTAAATACCTAAGATTGATGCAAACTAATATCAGAATAATAAAACGCAATTAAGATTTTACTGAATTGTTCAAAATCATGAAAATGATATTTAGTAATGATACTTCAGGCGACAAAATATTCTTTCAGATACATTATTTGCATGTCATTCTGGAAATCATAAAAAATACACGCAATGGTTATGTATCTAATCATGCCTATAATCACATGCCTCACTAATGATCCAGTTTTCATCACACCATCTACCTACCTATTATTTTAAATTCTTTACCAATTTGTGGTTTCAAGATCATTACTAAGACTTTTTATGGACAATGATACTTAGCATAAGATAAGCTAAATAACTGCCCATCACGTAATCAGATTCACCAAACGCCATGTTGAGATAAAAAAAAACTGGAAATTGACGGTAAGTGGAAGCAGTTAACTTTTAACCGACTTCAAAAACAGGAGGAGGTTTTCAGTTCGTAGAGTTCTTTTTTTATGTAGGTATGTTACCCGATTACTCGAAAATGTGTAGACTGATTGGGATTTTTTTTTTATTTTTTGAAAACGTAGACTTCACAGTGCACAGTCACTAAGTCAGAATATGACTTTGAGATCCTAGAAATTGTAGATTTCCTTTTAAAGCACACTTAGCGATTTGGGTGTTTTTTTATAGTGACTGGCGCCAAATGCTTTCGGAAAATACAAACTGTTATAAAAGGAATCGTTATCACAAAAAATCGTGATTTTTTTTATATAAAAACCCACTTCGAAATACTACAAGATTGAAACAGAGAAATTCTTTAGACTAATAATATGTATCGCCTGCAATTTTGGTGTAACAAAATGTATGAGCTACTCTTGTAATGTTTTGAATTTGTTTTAAATTTTTATATCATGCTAATATTAAACATTTTATAACATTAATTTTATAACTTAAAACATAAAACCCATAAAATTTAATCATTGTTGAATGAGAATCGTTGTCCGTCCGTTTAACAAGACGGACCCCTAAGACTCATTTTCTCAGGAAAGGGAAAAGGTATGAAGTTGAAAAGTCAAATCCCTAAAAAGCATGAGTGACAACTCAACGCTTTTATCTCTAATACTGTATTGCAATACGATATAAAAGTTTTGGGGCCATACAAAAAAAAAAAGTCATGAGCGTAATTTTGGTTTTGCACTATATTGTATCTTAGCCTAGTTTGGTCATGCTGAGTAAGGTTAATTATTTTATAATTATGCTACACTAAGATAAAAACTGCTGACTCCCTGTGCACTAGTATTATTATAGAGTTTCTATTGCATTTCTCTGCAGTATGGTGGCAAATGCAGATAGTTTCAGAAGAACCTAACAAGTTATTCTACTAATAAACTGAATCTAAAACTGCATTAATGTATATTGTTTCATGATATCCGCTTATTATTCAAGGATCAAAATTTTATTTCTTAATTTCACTCATTTCCTATACTAAATATATATTTATTTTAATCAGTAGAACATGCTCTCGCCAGTGCGCCGCGTAAATATTATTCTACGAACAATAATAGGTAATTAGGCACTAAACCTCCTAACATAACACAAACGTCGTTTTCACAAACAGTGCAATAAAAATAAGTATAATGTAATTAAAAGTGCATATGCTGTCATAAATGCGTTAACGCGCAATTGTTGTGCCATACGGTGAAGTGCTCTCATAGTGTCGACTGCAGAGGACTCGAAATTAAGTGATTTATAATAAATTTTTATTGTCACGATGACAACGTCCCAGAAGTCTTCACCTCCGTCGCGAGCCCGTGTGGTCACTTCACAGGTAAGTGTCACTTTTCACCGTTACATACCGGCGTGCACCAGTTTCTGAAAGGCCGCATTTAGCAGAACACATCGATGGGTAATCAATTACAAAGTTTCTGCCGAACGCACACTAAAATCCATCGAAAATTGTAATCGGATGCGTAATCGATGACTTAGCGATTACTAATCGATGTGTTAAGCTAAATGCGGTCAAGTGACTTTAGCATCAGCATTATATTAAAATTCTTCTTACAAAATTAAACTGAAATGTCTACTACAGACATTTAAAAAAGTGAAATTTAAGAAGTGGTGCTAGCCTGCTTTGGTAAATTAGTAAATCTTAATAAATTGTAAGTGGTTTTCAGCTTTTGGTTCGCATTTTAGTTGGTTGGTTATGCTTTTCTTTAATTTGCTTTTATGACAATTTTCTTATATAGTAAGAATGTGGAGTTTCTGTGTTAGCTTCTTTTCAACATAACCTATATTGAAAGTAACAGCGCAGCGTTGATGTTCTGTTTTTCATATGATAAGGCATAGGAACGGATATATTATGTGCAGAAGAAAGACTACGTATTATGTTTACAAACAGTGATGTTCATTTACGGACAGATAAGAACACGGAATTGTGCCTACTATTTACGTACACTTCATTTAATTCAGCGTTATAAACGGAATAAAAGAAGTTTTTAATACTTCTTAAGTTTGCTTAAGCTTTGTCAATTATTTATATCTATCAATAATTTAGGAATCTATCAACCTATGTTATTAATTACCGTATAGGTGCAATTCTCATTTGACATTTTGTCATATACCCAATAGGGAATGGATGAAAATATCAGAAGTGCTTGATATTTTTTTTGGTGATAGGAATAACCTTCCTTAACGCGGGAAAAAAGTTTAATTTTATTTGGCCACGTAGTTAATTTTTAAATATACTTAATATTTTTCCATTCGTCGTTCTGGGCTTAGTACGGCATATCAGACATATTCCTTAGTCCGCTACGTATGAAAAAAAATCCACCTTGAAAAGCTGTCAATGTCACCACAGAATTTTTTTTTAATACGTAGCGGTCCAAGGAATATGTCTGTTAAGCCGTACTGAGCCCAGAACTACGAATGGAAAAATATTAAGATTATTTAAAAATTAACTACGAAGCCAAAAAAATTGAACCTTTTTTCTCGCGTTAAGGAAGGTTATTCCTATCACCGAAAAAAATATCAAGCACTTCTGATATTTTCATCCATTCCCTATTGCGTCAGCTGCGACCGTATATTGAAAAACAAATTCGGATTTTCATCTCACATCCGTGCGCATGCTCGGAGTCTAAATTTATAATTGGGTATTTGACAGGATGTCAAATGAGTTACTTTTAAAACAGAATTTTGTATGAAAATACTTGCTTGTGACGTCACATTTCAGAGCTCTCTTTTTATGTTTCATCTATTTAAAAATTGTAATAACTAGTAAATGATTAAAAGAAATACATTTTCCGAATAATTATGTAATTTTTGCTTTAATCGAGCATCTCAAATAATTTATTGTTGATAGTGTCAAATACCGTATTGCCAAGGTGTCGCCGTCAACGGAATCATTGTGAATGACATCATCATCATCATCGTCAGTTGCAATTACTTCTACAATAATAAATAAACGCTTTAAATCCTAAATCCATTGCCTAAACTCTAAATCCACTACATACAATTTACTGTCCGCTTTTTATTATGATATTAGAGAGAAACTAAACTGAAAAAACACAAACTAAATTTAAAAATGACACTGTAAAAAAAACAAGTTGTAATAAAAAAACAAAACTAAACAATAAAAGGTCAACATATATTTATCAGTACCTACTGTACGTATGTACAGAGGTAGACTTAAAATAGATATATCATCAAGCGCCATACTACGCATGACTCATGCCATGGTACTACCCATGCAGATAAAAGAAGTGTGGATCTACTAATAGACCTCCTTAGATTCATCTTTAAAATCTAAAAAATCAACCGCACTGAATTCAACGTACTCGTAACTTCATAAGGCACGTAGTACATACATAGATTCACAAAACAGCACCAAGTAAATATCAGTCATTCAATAACAGCTTTCAGCACCAGAAGGACTGTTATTTGCGAAAATTTGGTAGTCTACTAAGCAATAACAACCCAGTGTCAGTCCGGTGGCATAAACCCGCGTAATTTAGTAAAAGGCACCTCTAGCGAAGGAAACCGAATCTCGCGAGGCGCCGAGTTACATTGCATTGGTTTGTACCATGCATGTAGGTACTATTGAAATGCGACTGGTAACTAGATTACCAATAGTATCAACCAAATAAACACTACCATACTAATATGACTCTATTGAGCAACTATGCCCACACATTTTAGACACACCCACTATTTGGGCTGCGGAAATCGACCTCGCTGGTACAATGTCGGCCACTTTTCGAATTTTCATTTGTCAGATTTCGAATTTTCTCCTTGATGTCTTCGGAATTGGAAAAAGTAGTTCTATCGGCGTCGTCGATTTATTTCGGCTTGAATATGGACGTCCGCCTTTATATAATAGGTTACTTATTTATGGTGATAGTAATTCCTGAGATAAGAGACGTTGATTCGTTTGGGTTTCCAGTCAACAGTAGATTGACAGCATTTTTGTGTTTTAATACCCCCGTTAGATAAGTAGCTAAGTTTATCGCAGATATAAAGTTCAATATGATGTCAACTTTATAGAACGTATTGGTACAGACACTTCTGAATCTGCAGAAACATACTGCGTGCTTTGAGTCAGCGAGTCAAAAGGATCCATTTTAGTGGCGTTTGATTACCTCTGAAATCTATTATTAACAGCAACTCTATACTGACCTTTTTTGATACATCTATTTTAAGTCTGCCTCTGAACTTATGTAACCACTTTTGTTATTTTATTGTATGTTTTTGCTTGATGAATTAAGTCTGATATTTTTTTATCTTGTCTTAAATCGCTTAGAGGAATTTTTTGGCTTCATTATAGACGAAGGCAAAAAATGCGAGGGCGTCGAGAGGCTAGAACATCTTACGTAACAAACCAAACGAGATGAGATGGCTTAGGAACTTATACATAGACCTCCTTAGATTATCCATATATAATGAAAAAATCAACCGCACTGAATATAACGTAACTTCATAAGGCTTCACACAGCAGGCTTTATAGTCACACATAGTCCATACATAGATTCACAATAACAGCACCAGGTATATATCAGTCATTCAATAACAGCTTTCACCACCAGAATGACTGCTATTTGCCAAAATTTGGTAGTAAGCAATAGAAACGCTGTGTCAGTCCGGTGGCATAAGCCCGGGTAGTTTAATAAAACGCACCTTTATCGAATAAGGGGAAGGGGATCGAATCTCGCGAGGGGCTGAGTTACATACATTGCATGGTTTGTACCATGCATGTATATTGTATAAGGTATGCATTAAGTAAACTTTTAGTCCGGATCTACGTTGTACGGGCGTTGTTTATGCATGAAGTATTTTTTTATGAAGTTCAACAGTTTCACACAAACACACATACACACACACTAAGACAAATACACACGCTCATACTTCAATGTGAGTGATCTTAATTTAATTTTAGTTTTTGCTATAAATAGAATGTAATTTTTTATATTGTAATTATTCTAGAAACTAGTTTATACTGGCCATGGAGAGCTTAGTGTCCTAACACAGGCATCTTTTTTGCTTAAATGGAGACTCCAAATACAGATAAAACCAAATGTATATTAAGTTGATGAAAAAAAATACATTTTATTTATTTGTAAAAATTCGAATCCAGCTAAACGCTCAAGCGCTGGGGTTGAAACGATTTTAAAACCAGATTCAACTG
The DNA here is from genome assembly GCA_947310845.1 of Yponomeuta plumbellus. Taxonomy (NCBI): domain Eukaryota; kingdom Metazoa; phylum Arthropoda; class Insecta; order Lepidoptera; family Yponomeutidae; genus Yponomeuta; species Yponomeuta plumbellus. Next base: position 7,715,589 of record OX371209.1, on the reverse strand, counting down.
AATCATGATTTTATGCACATAGTTACTTTTCGCGTCTGTGGATTTATGAAGCAATCTCGCCATTTTATTCCTACTTTATCACCTCCACATCATAAAATAATTATTAACGGTCCTATTTATAAAAACACGAATCCCTAAAACACTCCTCAGAGACAGTTTAACATGTAGAATTGGGCCGATTGGCTCACCAGCCCTTATATTATTACGTAACTTTCCACTCTATCGGGTTAAGCATTTAGACAACTCGAAAGAGTCAAAATAAGAATGCATAAAATAATGACAGTTCGGAGTAGGAGTATGAAATACCTACTGGGAAAATAAGTCCCGGAAATAAGGTGTGACATAAGGTGGTGTGACACACCGGGAACAAAAGGGCTAAATCAGACAACTCCATGCAGTGGACTCTTACGTAATTGCACCGCATAACAATGGTTTTTAATTGTCATTTTCAAGGTCAAAACGCAAGCGATAAATAGTCTGTGGTGAAGGAAAAAAGTTATAACATAGGTACTATTTTAAATTCTTCTGAGGACGAGCAATCATGATATGTATTTATAAATAAGACAGTTAGTGAATGATTTAAGGGTATTTCTCCGAATTTTATTTAAGGGTCCGAATTTGACGGCCCGGCGCATAACATGTCCAGATTATCAAAATATACCCCTGTAAAAAATACTACAGTGTCCTCTAGGTTCTCGCCTACCCGGAGAACATGCAAACTTTGCTGAAAACCGTTTGCAACTCACAGAAAAAAAACTGAAATGGCTGAAAATGACCTTCAGTGCCTTGTCCCCAACCCAAAACTTGACAATTTATAATTATTTCTATAAAACTCAGACTGTTTTCCGGGAATCTAAATATGTTCACATATTGTTAGATAGTTAAAGTAACTCTCATTTAAATATCATAAGAATCTAATCAATAGTTTGCCTACAATAGCAAGATGTTTGAATGTCCCTTGCTTCTGCCTGAATTCGGTGGCACTTATTAACCAAGCGTTTCTTGGGTCGTAGATTACTCTAGGAATTCACGGTTTGGACGAGCCATTAGGTCAGTCACCCCGCAGCGCCCGAGGTCAACAGACGGGTGATTGAATGAAAGTCTTGGGAAATATCAGGGTAAGTAATTCATTCTTCAGATTTGGTCCAGGGCACACTTTGACTTCGGTGGAGGTGTTATAGGAAGAATACTTATTGACTGTAAAATCTAGTGCCTACTGCATAATTTATCTCAGTGACTACTTTCTAGTGCCTTGAGCTGGGGTTGATACGTGGTGTTGTATAACAGTGAACTTGAAAAAACTATCTTTTCTAATTTCGGTGTGCTTGATTTCGGAGGCTTTTTGAGCACCGAAGTCAGAAAAACTTTCATCGAAGTCAAATTTGCCTGATTTCAGTGTATTTTGTTCGACTTTAGAGAACCGAGGTCAGATTCCTTACTTGTAAGTTTCAAGTAGGATATGCGCATTTGTTTTTTTGGAAAAGTAATCGCTAACTGTGAAAGAAAACATCGTGTGGAAACCTACGAATAGTTTTACTTGTGTAGATATTTTCTTTACTGTTAATAATAACGACAAAAATATGTTGTTTCTGTCATAATTGATTTCAGTCAGATTAAAAACTGCTGCAGCAGCAACTACGTGCCTACGTTAACTTGAAAATGTGAAACATGTGAACCTATTCGTGTGTACATTTTTTCATGTGCATGTGTGTGTTTGTTATGTCTGTGTTTGTGAATTATGTGAATGTGTCAACAATGGCAAGTTTAAAGTACCTACAAGAAAGAAAGTGCGTGTACATTTCTTTAACATAGTTTTCTTATAGTTTGTGGTCAATCGGTGTGTACGTTTATGTAGGTATATACAGTAGGCTCTACGTCAACCTACTCTACCTACCATTCTATTCTCTGGAGCCGGAGCCGGAAGCCTGGAGCTGTACGGAACCTGGTCCGTTACACAACCTCTTCACAAGAGGTTGTGTAACGGACCAGGTTCCGTACATGTGCTCACGATCGATAATATAATCGGAATTGTTTTTTGTCGAGAGGTTTTTGAATGGAAGTTAGGAGGAACCGAGACATAGCTTAGTTTATTTACTTTTCCTAAATAAAATACAGCTAGTTATATTTTGTTTCTGATTTCGGTGTAGTCTGATTTCGGTGATTTAAATATTTCGTTATAATAACTGAGAATCTGGGTACCCTAAATATATCACAGTTTACAGTTTTTAGCCCTTTATCCAAAACAATCGATAAAATTCCCGAAAGACGAAAAAAAAACGACCACCGAAGTCAGCCATTTACCTCTTCTGGAGAAATGCCCTTAACAAAGATTAGATTGTCAAACAAAAACCTTATTGTTGTTCACCTGTCTTAGTGCCGGTTTCCGAGTTGAGAATTTTCACAAAGTAAATACTTAGTGCTGTCTCGTCAAATTTCTCAGAAAAGAGCGTGACCGAACGTTACTTAACTTGTAGTTACCTAAGTTTTTTTGACGTGATAATATAATTACAGCGCCACCAACTTATCTGTTCAGGTGGGCAAAATAATAACTAACTAATTAATTGTAAATCCTGTTTCCCATTTTTTGTTTTGTTTATTCACTTACTAAGATTTATAGATATATTTTCATTAAAATTGAAAGACGGGTTAAAATATTCTCACTTTCCTAGGTAAATTTCTTAAATATTACTACTAAATTCTCCACTAGCGCCGCTATCAACTGAACAGATAAGATGGTGGCACTGTAGTATCGTGGGCAATGACTGTCATTCACAGTGACAATAACTGTAATGGTAATTACAGTAATGATTTTCTATGATTTTATAACTATGATTTTCGAGGTGTTTTTATTTTCATTTTTTTAATAGTCGTTAATATTGATTTCTGCCAATTAAGATTTAATTAAAATAAGAATAAAGTACCCAACTCATTTTTTACTTAAAACAAACTTATTACGATTGGTAAAAAAGTTTTTATTTTATGTAAGCATTAGTGTTTCAATCCGTTAACCGGGCAATAACTAAGTAGGTATATGGTTTCCCCTACTTAGTGAAAATTCTCAACTCAGAAACGGGCCCAAAAGAACGTTGCGATGGTGGGTTATTTTCCAAATTTCGCTACCTTACCTCTGCCCTCGTAAGGAAGAACGCAGTAATAGCCATTACTGCGTTTTTACTTTAGATGCAAAAATTGGGCTCCCTGGTGGTATATGAGGTATATCTATAGGTGAAAAAATAATGGTGGCTGTAGGTCTACTAGAAACCTGAAATTTCAGTAAGAAAATATGCAGTAATGTATGAAATCCTTCTAATCCTAAGAAATAAATAGCTATTTACTCAAAACTGCGTTTTTACGATTACTGCATTCTTCCTTACGAGGGCAGACCTTTACCTCACCTTACCTTTTCTCTACTCTGATACTATAATACAAAGATTTTAAAACTGAAAACGAAAACAAAACTCTTATGGCAAACATTACGCATAGGCCAAAAAAAAAGTTTTATTACGATACAGGTCTTGTATGGACACCTGTATCATAATATAACTTTTTAACCATAACGATACACCTATACAACCTCCACCTGGACCAAGAAGGTTGAACCTCCACTTTAAAAAAAAAGGTTTCAAGAAACGAGTCCGCGGCGACGCAACACGCATGCGCAATCGATGTTCGCGCCTTGGCGCCAACATTTTACATTTAAAAAATTTTTCAATAATAACAAAGTTAGTTCTGTTTGTAAAATTTAATTAGTTTTTGTGTAAAAACATGTCTGAAAGCGAGGATAGTGGTAATTGTACACCACCAGACATTCTGGAAGGAAGCTGCGTCAAACATGACTATGAACCTGTTACCGGCGAAATCTAGGAGCAACTATAAAAATGTTACCACGATTTCATGGAATGGAAAGATAAATTTGTTGATATACAGCTTTTATTTGCAATATTATATTTTATTTGTATTTTATAGTATGAGAGTAGATAAAGTAGTGTATGACACTGTACATAACTTGGTCTTATGACACTCGTGTGATACTATAAAAAAACTCTCCTACGGCTCGTTTTTTTAAAACACACTCGTGTTATAAGAACCCTTATTATACAACAGTATCATAAACTACTATTACTTTAGCTATTACTTATGCTTATTTTATGTGCTGCGATCTAGCATGTATGCGTAAATTAGTTTGCTGTTACACAAACTAATATTTCGAAAATTAAATCTGCAAAAAATTAATCGGACTTGAAAATCTTGTTACAAATTACTATAGACCTTCGCATGTACGTAATGAGATAGTTTATCGCTCGTAGCCCAGGCTGCCTGAGTGATCTTAAACGATCATGTAGGTTAAGCAACATAGGGTGCGTTCAGTTCATGGATGGGTGACCGTCTATGACTACGGTAGTGGCATTTTTCCGAGCGGTTCCGTGCTTCGCAAGGCACGTTAAGCAGTTGGTGCCGGCTGTCGTCGATAAATGGCAGTAGTTAAGCTAAGTCAGAGGCCTTAGGGCGGCTTGAAACTTCTGACAGTAAGACCATCCACTACTCTTACAATCCTCCACCAATCCGGACTTGGCCCCCGTGGTAGAGTATGGCCTATACCTTCCTCAGAAAAGAGACCCGTGCCCCTCTGTGTGGACATAATGGTTTGATGATGATGAATGAGATAGTTTATACAGCGTCAAGTGGCACCTTCACTCATACTAACATGTGAGTGAATAGATCACTCGGATACTCTGTGTTGACGACCTCTGTGGCACAGCGGTTAACGCATCTGCCTTCCATGCGAGAGGTCCTGGCTTCGAATCCCGACTGGGGACAATAAAAACCCCAGGTCTTGGATGTTTACATGTTTGTTACGTCGCTGTTTCTAGTTCCCGCGACACAGGGTATCCTAGTGTGCGGCCAGAAGCAATGTATGTGCCTCACATTGTGTGTCACATTTAGCAGCACACGCTAACAGTGAAGGAAAAACACTGTGACGAAATATTCACGAAAATTAATTAGCACGTCAATGTATTTACGACTGTCTGTGATTTATAGCTAGAACTTTGTATAAATCGTAATCGTAAATCGTAACTTAAAAGGTCATAAACTTGGACGCAGTTACACAGAGAAACAGATTTCTTCTTTTTCTTTTTACTGCATTTTCTATTAACAAGACTAGGTGATTTCCACTAAAACAAATTTATTTTTTGCTTCAGTATCATGTAAATTTAAACCACCCCTGAGTCGGATTTAACTGTACAAATCAACACCCTGTATAACTATAAAGATTCTGTGAATATTTCAAGCGTCTACCTATTGCCGTTATCAATATCCCATCAGAAACATAAATGTGAATGATATGAGAGCCAAGTTCAATAGGTATTAAGAACAGACGTCGTTATCGACTTCGCCGACAAAAGAATTGAGATCTATATGGGTGCTGCCAAGTTCTCTGAAGAAAATCATGAAATTTTACTTATAAGATCACTAGAGATGTAAATTGTTATTCAAGCTTAAGATTTGACTTGGCTAGTTTTCACGCACAGTCTAAATAATATTTATTTAATGAACTCTACTTCGTTAAGTCATACGGAGGTTAGTGTACTTTCTGTTTGTATTGTACTTATGCTTTTAGGTTGATATCATACCTATGTGACCTTTCTGAAATTTGGTTTGTTGGTAAAAACTAGCAGTCAAATCTTGAGCTTGAATTACAATTTACATCTCAGTGATCTTTTAACTAAAATTTCATGATTTTCTTCAGAGAACTTCGCAGCACCCATACAGATTTCAATTCTTTTGTCGGCGAAGTCGATAACGACGTCTGTTCTGAATACCTATTAAACTTGGCTCTCAAATCATTCACATTTATGTTTCTGATGGGATATTGATAACGGCAATAGGTAGACGCTTGAAATATTCACAGAATCTTTATAGTTATACAGGGTGTTGATTTGTACAGTTAAATCCGACTCAGGGGTGGTTTAAATTTACATGATACTGAAGCAAAAAATAAATTTGTTTTAGTGGAAATCACCTAGAAATCATGAAGTTATATGGCTAAGCTTCTATCGTTTGCACTTGACGGGTCCGGCGGGGGTTTCGCGGGGCGGGGCGGGAGAGTGCGCCCGCGCGCTCGCCGTCGGCGCCGCAACGTCTATAAAAACACACGGTGGAGGCCGTCCTCTATGTCCCTCTGTTCAGCAGAGGGCATAGAGGAGGTTGAGAGAGGGTCCGACATCGTAACGGGAGAAGGTGGTGGGGGGCCCATGCCCCTTCTCCAGTGAGGGTGGGCCCGACTCCTTGCAAGTCGGGTCGACGTCGCCGGAGCGCCGCTGTAGCATTCGCACTGTGGTTTACCACAAGCGAGATCCGGCGGCGCCCCATTGCACGAGCGACAGGACGGCTCCCGGGGTGTTTTAATCGGTATGCCTCTCCTATTATTAGGAGAGGAGAGTCCGGTACACGGCCGTCACCCTCCCCCAAGGGTGGCGGTTTCATGGTGCGCAACAGCATTTAACCCCATTAACAAAAAAATAAGGGGTGCTCTACATATATCTGGACTTCCGCTTGACACTATATTTTGGAACACCTAGTATAATATCACGCCTGTATTCCAGAGGAGGGACTAGAGACTGCCTTTGCCACGATCTTAACAGATGACTTTCGCTACATCGACATTCGCTTATAAATGAATGACTAATATTAAATATTCATTCATTAATATTTAATAAATAAGAGCGAATTCATTATTTCGATTATTCTAATAAAACAGCACCTTTGTTATGAAGAGCAACAAAAATGATTGCTTATTATCATCGATATAAAAATCTAACAAGGGCGATGTGCTTTAAACATTTCATTGCAAAAAAACCTTAGATGAATGAAGTTATAGTACCTTCCGAGGACGTACCTACTGCAGTTCCGTAAACGGTCACGTCGCCTATGTAGGTAAGATGAAAAATTTACACTATTCTTCGCCAGATGTTGTATGTACAATGTATAAATCATCTATACCATATTTACTTGAGGCTGAAACAAAATGTGAACAACTTTTCAGTACTCTTTAGACTATTTTCATTGTAAAAAAATATTGTTTCGGTTTTTACACTAAGAATTAAGTAAATTAGATTAATCTAATCTGAAATGAAAATAGTCAAGAGTACTGAAAAGTGGCTTACATTTTGTCTAAGCCCCAAATAAATATGGTATAGACCTAAGTTTTGACTGTACAAAATCAATCACTGAGGCCGCTGAATTGAGTGATGTGTTCTCGATGCGGGGTCGAACGGCAACTCCTTGATCAATTTGTTCCAATTTACATTCATTAATGCACAGAGCGTTTCCAACTAAATTGTGACAGGCGAAGTAATTATTTCTTTTTCCTTGTTCCTACGGCTGTCATAAATAAACTAGTTCTCAATGCAAGGAAGTGCACGCTAACTTTGGCATTGCCGTCTAGTGTTAGGCTTATGCCCGTTATCACCAACAACACTTAAGATTAAGAGGCCACCTAATCTTTTTTAAGGGCTACGAATCAACCGTTCATCATCATCAACCCATTATCTCCCCACCGAGGGGCACGGGTCTCTTCCCTCAGGAAGGTATAGGCCATACTCCACCACGAGGGCCAAGTCCGGATTGGTGGAGGCTTGTAAGACTAGTGGCTGGTCTTACTGTCACAAGTTTTCAAGCCAAGCACGGAACCGCTCGGAAAAAGGCCACTAGCGTTAGTCATAGACGGTGACCCCCATCCATGGACTGAACGCGCAGTATGTTGCTTAACCTTAGTGATCGTTTAAGATCACTCAGGCAGCCCAGGCTACGAACGAATCAACCGTTCAGTAGCCCCTAAAAAGATTAGGTGGCCCCTTCTAATCTTAAGCCGGGTCCGCTGCGCCATGTTACGCGTGTTACAAAAAATGTAACACGTTATTAAAACAAAAATGGGGAGTGGTATTAATTTTTTACGTGTTACTTAACACGTAACGTAACGTTATGTAACACGTAACGTGTTATACCACGCCCCATTTTTATTATATTTACGTGTTACGTTTTTTGTAACACGCGTAACATGGCGCAGCGGACCCGGCTTTAAGTGTTGTTGGTGAAAACGGGCATTAGCCTACCATTTTACCATATTTGTTACAAAACTAAGGTTTCTTTGGGTATCATTCGATAACTTAAAAAATATATTAATTAAGAAACATATCGGAGGTGATATAATTTTGAATCGATTTAACATGACAATTGCATATTCAGGGTACCGATTTACTTGGTTCCAATCCCTATTGCTTCATAATGACAGCTGTCCAAACGCCCTATTAAATCTCGACAACATTGTAGCTTTTTATCCGAGGTTTTTAATTGGATGGAGCATAGAGAGAAAAAATCAATAGTCCAACAATCTATCGTATCGAATTGCTTAATAGTTCTTTGACCCAAAAATATGAAATACGTAGAAGATACAAGCGCTCATTTTATTGGATTGAATTTTTAAACGGTTATTTTAGGCTGTACTTGTAAGGGGTTCTCTACTTCAATCCGAAAATTATTTATTCGAAATACGTTTCACGTAAACAGTCGATAAAATTAACCGTCGCATTAAAAAGCATCGCAGTAAAGTTTTCGACGTAACGAGGCATCAAACCAACAAGCATTCGATTGTATAAGGCGTTGCAATCAATCCTTCAAAGTACGTATTGTCATTCGCTGGTGAAACGTATTTCGAACAAAGAATTTTCGAAATGAAGTAGGGAGCCCCTTGTAAGTAGGAAAGATTTTGGGTACCTTTGATTTTGGGGAGCGGAGACAAGTTGTGACATAATGGTATCAAATTCCACCTTGGTTCGATAAGAACGGCCTCAAACCTTGTTAGCAGACGGCATTGCCATTGATGTTTTATTAATGACCGACTGTTTGATTGACGGCTAGGGCAGACTATTTCTGTCTTAATTACCCCCCAATCGACAAGTATCAACGGCTGTGGTGGAAGCGGCACTTTAGAAATTCTTTCCTGTCATGCTTGATCGGGTACGCGAGATTTCAAGATTGTATTTGTTTTTAATTCACCACAACACGCAACCCGGAGTAAAATTGTCAGTAAAAGTGGGCACTGATTGAAAATCAGCGCTGAGGGTTCACACCCTCAGCACAACGCTGAGTCAGTTGCTTTTTGTGGCAACCTAGACAAACCACAGACTATAATAATATCTAGGGCTTCATGTTCAAGTCCATATTGGTTATTATAGGGATTAATAATTTTTTCATAAATGTACAGACGGCCGTGCCTGCATAATAAAAACTGTGCTATTATTGTTTTAACATGGCAACTGTTGATTACACTCATGCGTCACGAGTTTCTTAGATATAATGTATAGTAGAGTTCATAGGGCCCATTTCTGAATTGAATTTCTGAATTTCGATAAGTAATTAGTACTGTAGTGCTGTTTCGTCAAATTTCTTAAGAAAAGAGCGTGACATAACGTTTCTTAAGTATTTACTTAGTGTTAAATTATTAAGGTGACTATAAGATTAAGGTGATTTGTCTTGTTGGTACCTACAATAAATAAACTTTCTTTCTTTCTTTCTTTCTTTCTTTCTAAAAGATGGTCAGAGTGGAGTTTCTTTTCGCTGCAGTTTTCTCCGCTACATTTGGCCCCAGGGCAGTGCCTAACATTTTAAGTGTGTATACATTGACATTCAACAAACAGAATGTAAATACGCTACTTGCCTCGTATCAAATTTGATTCGATAAATGGATATTTCCTGTAGTATCTAACGTAAGAAACCGAAATATATTGACTTTGCTAAGTAAATATGCAGAATGGCTGCAAAATTTGCAAATTTAAAAAAAAAAATCGCTTTTAAATCGGAACGGTGGAAACACTATCCGCCATCTTGAAAGCACCTTTGGTTGTAAACAAACATCTGTCAGTCGTGCGTGCGTAAGTTCTATTGTGATTTGGATTGGATTTAGTGTTTTTGCAAAAACTCTTCTTGTGCAGTTAGTGTCTTATCATTTTATTGATAAGCGCAATCATGGGCGCTGGATTCGTGGAAGCTGATAGTACCAATTTGCCAAAACCAAACCAAATCAAACCAAGCATTATTACAGCTAAAAACAGTTTCTGTGTACATTGATATTACAGGATTTACATTAAAGTGATCTTCACATAAATACACCCAAGTTTCAGTCGATAAAGAATCGGGGTCTCTCTTGGCAAGTTTGAGCCAAGTTTTTCGTACGTTTATTTCACTGGGCACACGAATCCGCGACTTCCCGGTGGTCTTTATTGACGTGTTTTTGCAGTCTCGAATAATGCAATAATGATAATTGATATATTTTGCATGTAAACTTGATGAAATCATGAATGCGTTGTTGTTGTTTCACTATGCTCACAGATCACTAGCAGATTTTAGGACTAGGTAAAGATCGTTTCACCCAACAAGTCCCACGGTAAAATCCTTAAGGCCATAACAATAAAAGCCAAAATTCATTAACTCATACTTCTTTCGTGGCGCGAACTCTACCTATGTTGAATGTCAAACTTTGTTTACAAATATTTAGGACTTAAAACCATAGACAAAAATGGCGGACCGCGTTTTTGGCTGTTTAGCAAAGCAACGTTTTAAAATAATGTTTTTGTTGCTTTTAGATTCTCAAAAAATATACTAAAATATTTTTTGGTCTAATGGAAGAGATATTTAGCATTTAAGACATACTTGAAAAAAGAGTCAAGTAGCGGATTCTTTACGTTGAAATAAATTTCTGATTTCTGATTGGTCTGACTGGTTTTAATTTATTCGTTTCATTTTTGTCTCTTGTATTACGTTACTTGTCTGTTTATTTTGTCACTGTGATGTGTCTTGTTAGTATAACAAAAGTTTTTCTTTTCTCTCAAAACTCACGCCCATTATCCCCAAGGATGTAGGCAGAGGCACCAATCACTAGAACTGCGCCCACGTTTTGCCGAGTTTATTAGGTCCCAACGTGACAAGTGGCAAGCCTGTCGCAGTTATCCGGGGATTGTAGGTGATTTTTTTCACTAAAAAATTTTTTTTTTTATATATATATTTTTTTTGCCTCAGTATCATGTAAATAACCACCCCTGAGTCGGATTAAACTGTACAAATCAACACCCTGTATAATATTAGACTACGATGATTAAACTACGACTAAGCGATGGTTGTGTAATGTTCCAGGTGATAGCATGCCTCGCCCTGGACCTGTTGCTGGTAGACCTTGGCATGTCCATCAGTTTCGTGACGGTGGTGCTGCCTGAGGTGCTGGACGCGAAGGTCGGCCTCTCCCTCACGGAGCAACAGGCTTCCTGGTTCGGTAAGCGAGAAATAATATTAAATAGAGTCATCATCATCATCAACCCATCATGTCCCCACCGAGGGGCACGGGTCTCTTCCCTGAGGAAGGTATAGGCCATACTTGGAGGCTTGTAAGACTAGTGGCTGGTCTTACTGTCACAAGTTTTCAAGCCGCCCTAAGGTCTCTGACTTGGCTTAACGACTGCCATCTATCGACGGCATCCGGCACCAACTGCTTAATGTGCCTTGCGAAACACGGAACCGCTCGGAAAAATGCCACTAGCGTTAGTCATAGACCGTGACCCATCCATGGACTGAACGCGCCGTATGTTGCTTAACCTTAGTGATCGTTTAAGATCACTCAGGCAGCCCAGGCTACGAGCGATTCCCCAGGCTACGTTATTTAAATAGAGTAATAAGAATTATTTATCAAAACTGACACAAAATACTTAAAATTAGATCAATTGGGCAAATTTGGATTTTTGAAAATTGGGGATTTTTTGTTTACTGATACTCGTACTATAACAACTTATTCTTCCACATTAAAAGTGAACTTTGAATTGCTCTCCTGTAAAGTAGCACTTTTGCAGATTCGATGATTTACGTAGGGGCCGTGGAAAAAGAGTTCTAATTAGCCTTTAAAACATCCTTAGTAAAACAGTTCTCAGAGGCAGTTTAAATATTCTGTGATAATGAGAAAAACGAGAAAAACGTAATGCGAATGGCGAGAGACCGTGTGAAATGGCATTTGGGGGAAACGGCCTATACCCAGAAGTAGGCAGCGGTGGGCTGATGATGATGATGATGATGATGATGATGATGACGATGATGAATGAGAAAAACGTCAGAATATATTATTTGAACTGATTATGTAATTCCTGAGCCTTGATTCCGTTAGTAACATGTTTTTCCATACCATTGACGCCTAGATAGTTTGATATGTGTGCTCGCGTAGACTTGGCGCGGCAATGAAACTAAATCGTCAATTTCTCATGCAGTTATCATTGTACTACAATGCATTAACAGAATGTAAGTCCTAGTAGTACCAATCCGGACTTGCCCACCAATCCGGACTTGGCCCCCGTAGTGGTGTATGGCCTATACCTTCCTCAGGGAAGAGACCCGTGCCTCTCGCTGGGGACATAATGGGTTGATGATGAAGTCCTAGTGTCTCCGAGGAGTAATTTGTAAATTAAATATCCTGTATATAAATGAATGAACAAATAAAGATTATTGTTTTTATAAATAAGATTGTAAATGTGTACGATATGAGTAAGATACGATAGTGATTTTAAGTATATTTTTATTTACTTATATTTACGCTTTCTTTTCATTGAGATAGTCGCAAGAGGGCATTGAACAAGACAGACAGGTCAGGGGTCTATCTCTGCCCAACAATTAGCTTCTTTATGGGCAGTTGAGATAGATACTCCATTAATTAAGATTTGCGCTGCCATTTAATTAACACACAAACATTGAGAAAACGATAACAGTTCAAAATAAAATAATAAATCTCGCTGCATTTGGATTAGAATTTTGTGTGAATGGCTTCACTTACAATAATGAAAGAGTCAATGCTAAAAACATAAGATAATTGAGTAAAATTGGACCTTGAATGAAAATAATACAAAATCTAAATATGCTTAAAAAGTCTCTATTTGGCAATTCCCTTTGGAACCGGAATAATTTTAAAACTCGTCAAGTATTTTCATAGGTAAGTTCATGAAAACACCTCTATCATCATCAGCCCATTTTGTCCCCGGCGAGGGGCACAGGTCTTTTCCTGATCAAATAAAGGCTTACTCTTATTATTCCTCTTAAACACGCCTCAGAGGCACTAATATCTGTGATTACGTATTTCCTTTTATTCATAGTCTATCTAAGCTACCTCTAAGCGGTGTTTTAAGGAATCGTGTTTTTATGAATAAAACCGTAAATTTTCGGCCTCGCTTATTATTTTATTTACCTTCTTCGTAAGTACACCACGCCTATAAATAGTTAATCGTATTAATCGCACTTTGCTGTCAACTTTGAACTTTCGTTTCACAGTTTATTGACTTCCTATACAAAAAACATACGTAGGTACATATTCACAGGGATATCTTTGAAACCGAAGCCAAGTAGCAACAGTCCTAGAAGCCTTACAATACAAGTGAGGGAATACAGGGGGAGAGATTAACTTGTTATCGCGTTCGAAGAAACAAACAAAACTCTTTTCTTGGTTTGGCTTTAAAACCCCATGAACCTTTTTTAAATAGTTTCGATTTAGTGTGTGTCGTTAAGATTACTTTAAAAAAACTATTATGTTATCGTTCTCATTTGTTTTTGTCTGGGTCGCCGCTTCTATGTACTTCATTCATTTTTATCAAAAAAAGTTTTAATCGACTCAAAAAGTTTGAAACCAACTCCGACCTCATTCGAAAACTTATTATGCAACTTATTAAACTTTTTTTTTGTAACATGTCCGGATCAACTTACTTGATCACGAAAGCTTCAGAGTTTTAGTTCAAAACTTTTTTTATTTCAGGTAGCATGGCGTTTCTATGCCAGCCGCTTGGCAGCATATTCTCTGGTCCCATTCTCGACTATTTTGGACGTAAAAAGGCGCTGTTCATCGTCAACCTTCCACATCTCTTCGCATGGGTGCTAATGTACTACGCGTGGAATGTACCGACACTGTTTCTGGCCAATGCTTTGTTGGGCATAGGAACTGGCATCATGGAGGCACCGTCAATCACCTACATAGGCGAAGTTAGGTAAGGTTTGTTCCCGTCTGTGGTATGACGCTTGATAATTTAACGCAATAATAGCTTTTGTCAACATTAGTGCAACGATAACCAAGAATAACATCCTACAATCAAGCCTCAACGTATTTACTTGCTCTCTGAATTCAGGCTAGGTAAACCTGTTGCTTATACACAACGAGGGCGGCTACTCTCGATCTTGCGACGGACATGAGTCAAAGTTATCGGGACCTGTGGTTTCAACCCAAACAGACGACACTAAATCTCCTCCTAAATTATTATTATTAAAATACTTTATTGAATAGTTTTATAGAAATAAAAGTACAAAGGTGAACTTAATGCTAAAAGCATTATCTTCCAGTCACCCTTGGTTATGGGGATATTTTAAAAGAGGGGTAGTGCTTATAAACCTCAATATAACATACTTCAATAGATGATCTACATTAAACGTAATAGTAGTAGGTAAGCCTAAAATAAGGGGGCGGGTGGGGAGAAGAGGGGGGGCAATATATAAATCTGCTAAATCATGCTAAAAAATCGTCACATATGTAGGCAAACAACACCAAATTGGTTGTCTAAGGTGCAGAAAGCGTCGAAACTTCCTAGTTTCCTGAACGAAACTATGTAAGCGCGATTGCGCCGATTTTTCAGTTACTTTGGCACCGACTCAGTAGAAAGTAGACTAGGGGCCGGTTTCTGAATTTGGTAATTCCACTAAGTAAATACTAAAGCAACGTTGTGTCACGCTCTTTTCTGAGATATTAGACTTAGCGAAATTCTCAATTCAGAAACTGGGCCTAAGTATTTGCTTCGTATGGCTCGTTGGCTTAATATAAAAAAGTCAAAAAGGGACTTGTACGAAGTACGAACTTGGGTGATAATCATAAAATTACTTTAAATTCCACATAAATCAATGTTGATTAAGCGAAGGTGTTACCAGGATCGTGGTAAGTGGAAAACCCTGGTGTCTTCCTACAACGTCAGTCGTGAGTTTATATTGTTATCCAGGGCCTCGATTCTGTTAGTCCATTATAGTTAAATTACAGTCACATGGTCGGGTCATGTGACATGTTTTTAATTCCATTGACGTGTAATATTACGAATACACGTGCGTGCGTTGAAATGAAATCGCCGCAGTCATGGAACTGTGATGGTTCTGCAATTTATTAGCAGCATCTAGTCCCAGGTTTCTGTAGCCAGTTTATAATTTTTTGGTGTTGGCATCCGACATCCGACATTTACGCCTGCTTACATAATGTATACTTACCCCCTTATTCATAAAAAAATTTAAGCATTGGTTAAGTAAACAACTGATTAAATGTCATGCTGTCCTTTATATTTCAATGACATCTGTCAAGGACAGCATGACATTTAATCAGTTGTTTACTTAACCAATGCTTAAATTTTTTTATGAATAAGGGGGTAAGTATACATTATGTAAGCAGGCGTAAATGTCGGATGCCTTTATGAATAAGGGAGTTAATGTTAACTGTGACAATTGCGTCTAGTGTAGTGTCAAGTTTAAGTTGAAAACTCTGTTTTTAAAGAATAAACTTAAATGTAGAGTTTCTTTATTAGCTTCTTCTCCCCAAAATCTAGTAATTGTGAAACAAATAGCTGTGAAGTTTATTCAGTAAATATTTAGTTTTTACAGAGAATACCCTTTTTCACTCGAAAGCATTATGGCTTACATGGAGACTTAAGTAACTTAACCATCTAAACACTTTACATCGTGTTCCGTGGCTGCCGCAGGTTGCGAGTAGGGGCCTTATTTTATCTTTTTACTGTCAACACATACATTATAACTCATTACTTAACGTCTATACAGTACACACTTAAGGTTAACGTACTAAGTGTGAAAAATAGTGCATTCTCCACAAAAGAACTCTTTTCGTACGATTTTCCATAATCCTAAATGTCAGTACTACAAAACAAGCTATGGGAGAGTATTTATTTAATATTAGGAAGACTCACAGCACATAACAACGATTAACATATTAGTATTATTATTAATTTTTTTATTGTACCAGTAAAAATTGTACAATTGGCGGGCTTAATACTAAATAGTATTTTATTCTAGCCAGCCAACAGGTGACGTGGAGAAGATGGGGGTAGTTGCCAAACAGTGGAGCGATATTTTAATGTTTGACGGACGATTGAGTCAGATTGAGTCAGAGACAAGCAACCGACGACACGAGTTCCGTCTCTGCTCACCACGATTAAGCTCTGCGAATCCGAGTGCTTATACTGAGTTTGTTCATTCACTTTCGATAGCGAGAACGTTTGCAGTTTGTATAGGAGTGACAGAGCGCGCCACCCAGTTGTCTCTTTGTCACTCCTATGCAAATCGCAAACGCTCTCGCTATCGAAAGTGAATGAAAAAACCCAGTATACGCACTCAGACCGATACCTGGGGTGCAATTCCGTTAGACTCCACTGTATAGAGTTGTCTGATTTAGCTCTTTTGTTTCCAGTATGTCACACCACTTTATGTCACACTGTTACATTCTGGGACTTTTTTCCCAGTAGGTATCCCGTACTCCTACTCCGAACTGTCATATAAGGCATATATGTAGAATCAAAGGCTGCAAAGTACCACACAGTAAACTCTGCCACTTTGCAGTATTTTATTCCAAAACGCGGTAACACTTAGCAGCCTTTGAACTCAATATGAGATTTGTATGAGGTTTTAAGTGGTCTTTTGCTGATTTTGTTACTAAATTGAAAAATACATAGTTTAAAACGAAATACACTAGATGACTTATATTTGGAAAGTATGGCAATTAGCAGCCTTTGATTCTATATGCCTCATATCGATTCTTATTTTGACTCTTTCGAGTTGTCTACATGCGTAACCCGATGGAGTGGAAAGTTACGTAATATAAGGGCTGGTCGGACTCTTTCGGCAAAAATCAAGTAAGTAAGTGTATCAGGATAATATTTTAGAACGAGAGTATGGGCTTAATCGCCACAGCGATTTCAAGCGCTGCCTGATGTGATATGAATACTCAGGGCCGATTTTTTAATGAGCCGTTTTCAGAACTAAAAAAAAAAATCTTACGGCTGTCAAAGGAATGCAATTTTGGACCTCAGCCCAATAGCCATGTGTGATACATCATAAAGTAGGTCTCAGCGAGCTGAACAAAAATTACTATGACGCCAACAGCCAAATGTTTGTCTTATCTTATCTTATCTTAGTTTTTTTATAAAGAATATTGGCAGTAAAAATAAATGGCTTCTGACAGCCATGACGGCTTCTGTAGCGCAGCGGTCAGAGCATCTGCCTATAGTGCGAGAAGTCCCAGGTTCGAATCCCGGCTGGGGACAAAAAAAACCTCAGGTCTTGGATGTTTACATGTTTGTGATGTCGCTGTTTCTGGTTCCGAAGACACAGGGTGTTCTAGTGTGGGGCCAGAAGCAATGTATGTGCCTGTATGTAAATGTTTATGTTGTTTATGTTTATGACAAAATCCCTAGTTAAAACGTCTCATATCGTTGGCCTTATTATCAGAATACGTAACTCCAAACAAGTTTGGCTACAGTAGCAAAGAAAAATTCGCAAGTCCATTTTCTTAATGATCTAGTCTGCAAAACTAAAAACTATTTCAAAAATTAAATTCCTTGATAATTTTTACTACTACATTCCTAAATGCATTGAAATCATTTCCGTACGTAGTAAAAATAAAGCGTTTTTACGAGCTCCTGTACCTAAAGATCATGCCAAGGGAATTACGCATTCTGATAATTAGGCCGACGATATTCCGCTTCCAGTGACCCGTCAGTGCGCGGGTTCCTGACTACGCTCACCAACGGCTTTACTTCAACCGGGATCTTCCTTTCGTTTCTGCTGGGCAAGGTGTTACCATGGCGACACGCGGCGTTGGTGTGCCTCGTCGTGCCGCTCGCCACCATGCTGCTCGTCCTCTTGGTAAGATTTCATCTTCTCTGGGCCAATTTCTGAATTGAGAATTTACACTACAGTCTGTAAAATATAGCTTGAGCTCCTCGACAGGACGCGAAAAACCCAGGTCTTGGATGTTTACATGTTTGTGACGTCGCTGTTTCTGGCTCCCACGACACAGGGTATCCTAGTGTGGGGCCAGAAGCAATGTATGTGCCTGTGTGTAAATGTAATGCTATGTTATGTTAATTCTCAATTCGGAAATCAGCCCTCTAATTTGCTTTCCCTTCCTTCATCCCGTATATACTCGTACTAGCTAAATGGCCTCTTTTTTCAAGCCAATCCATCCGGCTCTTTACTTAGTCGTTCTATTTTCCAGCTTCGTTCACAATACAAAAGCAGCCAATGCATCTTATTGTAGGGCACAGACCTTCTCTTAGAGAGAGAGAATGAGAGAGGGAGAGGGATGGAGGAGGGAGAGAGGAGGGAGGGGGAGTGAAGGGTGGGAGGTGGAATGAGAGGGGGAGGGAGGGACTACAAGCTTAATCAAGATTCAAGACTCATGCCCTCGACGACGGATTAGCAATTTGTCGTGTTGTGGTACCTACAAGTGTGAACACCTCAAGCACTCAGGTCTCTTCACGATGTTTTTCTTCACGGTTAGCAAGCTGTTTTGAAAATGTTCTACCGAACACGCTATCACCGCACACTGCAGTCATAATGTCGTCTGTGATAAAATATGAAGACTTGCAGTAACAAAATTGCGAAGAAAGTAATGAATGAGTTACAATAATAGTTTCATTTAAAATCTAATCTCTTTAAACGAGCAATTCTTGTACATATATTTATATATAATCAGAATCTCGGAAACGGCTCCTACGATTTTCACGAAATTTTGTAGGCAGATGCTTTCGGGGGCGTTTAATTGATCTAACTAGGTTACATTTTTAGAAAACGTTGTTTTATCCGTGTTTTAAAGCAATTGAAATTTACTATAATAACATACAGAAGTAAATTTCGCATTTACCTGCAAGGTTGGGATAGTTCTGACGGGAAAACGGGCGACCCGTTTCGGGCCGATGTCAAGAGACCCGGTTCGAGTCATGTTTTTTATTCCAAGCTCTTTTTTGTTGAAAAAGGATTATTTTAATTTTATATTACATATTTTATATTACAAAAAAGTACCTAGCAAAGCTCGGTCACCCAGGTACTTATCAATTACATTCCGAACGAAAGACAAAGCAGTGTCTAGGTTACTCCAGTAGAACCAGCGCTAATCAGTTGTTAATTAAATTGCGCCATGGAGGCAGTGACCCACATCGGATCGGTTCTGTAATCATCGTCAAGTTACGATGGTTGTGCTTCGCGGACGACGGCAAAAGGTATCCAATTACTGGTAATGAAATACGATAGACAACAAAGGAAATTCATTCCATTTATAATTTTGATAAAAAGTAGAGCTCACTGATTGTAACTTGACGTTGCTAACCTTGTAATTAATATGTTAATAAATAAAATCACTATTAATGTATTCTGCGTATCGCATCTATGCAGCTGGTTAAAATACGAGAGGAAAGCCATGACTCCACACGGATAGGTACTTCATTTATATTAGCATATACTTTTAAGATTTAAGATCTTCGATATTTTCCTCGACAAGTCAGTAAAAATATAACAATCCTACTAGTACTATTATGAATGTTTATGAAGATGTTTGGATGTTTGTTACACAATCACGCAATAACGACTGAACGAAGTTTCATAAAACTTGGGGTAGGTACGAATGGGGTACCTACGCATTATTTGATTAAAAGCAAATAATAACTTTTATTTTATATTTTTATAGAGAAGACGCCCAGCCTAGCTAGCCCTCGACTGACATCTCAACAAAAACGTAGCGATTCTCTTTCAAAATATTTAAATTCATACAAGACGGCTGTGCCAGCCAGTTGATACGAGTATAAAGAGGAATCGCTACAGTACACATAGACAAAAATCAAAAATGTGACATACTTGACATCCCAGTAACGCGTTCCCGTGGAATTCATTCTAACACTGGCTAATTCTGAGGGCTAATCCAAAGCCGCGGGTTAAAGCTAGTCATGTCATAAACCTACTGAGGGCTAATCCAAAGCCGCGGGTTAAAGCTAGTCATGTCATAAACCTACTGAACATTTCATTTGTCAAAATATGTCCAGTTGTTTGGCCTTTTTGTGCTCTTAATAATACATCATACATAGTATGTATTGAATTGATGCTTGATGATTGTATTATCTAATGTATTTAAACGAGCAATTCTTGTATATATATTTATATACATATAATCAGAATCTCGGAAACGGCTCCAACGATTTTCACGAAATTTTGTTTTTAGAAAACGTTGTTTTATCGGTGTTTTAAGGCAACTGAAATTTGCTAT
Organism: Yponomeuta plumbellus; assembly: GCA_947310845.1. Taxonomy (NCBI): domain Eukaryota; kingdom Metazoa; phylum Arthropoda; class Insecta; order Lepidoptera; family Yponomeutidae; genus Yponomeuta; species Yponomeuta plumbellus. The sequence goes on along the minus strand of OX371209.1, from coordinate 7,695,218 downwards.
AATAATGAGGTAAATTTCGAGTCATTACAGAGGTAAATCTCGAGTCTATCTACAAGGTTGGGATAGTCCTGACGGGAAAACGGGCGACCCGTTTCGGGCCGATTTCAAGAGACCCGGTTCGAGTCATGATGTTTTTCCAAGTTCTTTTTTTGTTGGAAAAGGATAATTTTAATTTTATATTACATATTTTATATTACAAAAAAGTACCTAGCAAAGCTCGGTCACCCAGGTACTACAATCATCAAGCACCAATATGCACGAAAAACAACGATTTTTATATCCTCACATGAGGTCACTGTTTTCAAATTGGTTTTGGTTTTGCAAGGCCAACCATATTAACTATTAGAAAAGTAGGAAAAACCTGTGCAGTTTCTCGCTAAAATTTATTCCATTACCATTTCTCTTTCCAGGTTCCAGAGACGCCAATATGGTTGCTCTCTAAAGGAAGACAGCAAGCCGCTCTAAAGTCTTTGTGCAAACTGCGAGGCTGGTCGAAACCCGAAGACGTGAAAGAGGAGTTTGACCAACTGCTACAATACAACGAGTTCATGCAACAGTGTGTGATTTGCTCCAAGCTGGGGATGAATACGCTGTGTGAGCACACCAACACGACTATGTTTAGAAGACTGAAGCTCCGTATAAAGCACATTCTGCTGGCGAAGGAGACTCTGAGGCCGTTTACGCTGGTGATTGCGTATTTCTTTTTTTATACGATGAGCGGACTCGCGTCGGTGAAGCCAAACATGGTCAACGTTTGCAGGGCTTTGGGTATGATGTACGACGCCAAGACTATTGTGGTAAGTGTGGTTTTATTTTTGGATTTAAATATTCATCATAAACACATTATGTCCACGGGCACGGGTCTCTTCCCTGAGGAAGGTATAGGCCATACTCCACCACGGTGGCCTAGCCCGGATCGATGGAGGCTTGTAAGACTAGTGGAGTCTTACTGTCAGAAGTTTTCAGGCCGCCCTAAGGCCCCTGACTTGGCTTAACGACTGCCATCTATCCCGCTCGGACAAAAGGCCACTAGAATTAGTCATAGAAAGTCACCAATCCATGCACTGGACATGATTCAAAAGTGGCTCCTTAATCTAAACATCTGAAATGAGGAGCCACCTGGAACTGGTTCATGTACAAAATTTACTCTGTTTTACTATTTTAATCCTATACCTACTGCAAAATTATCTATACTAATATTATAAAGAGGAAAGATTTGTATTTTTGTGCGTATGTTTGTAATGAATAGGCTCAGAAACTACTGGGCCGATTTTAAAAATTCTTTCACCATTAGAAAGCTTCATTCTTCGTGAGTAACATAGGCTATATTGGATTTCCAAAAACTTTAGGGTTCCACACGAAATCTCAAATAATGTAACCCAAGGTGTAAAAAAAATTACTACACCGGGAATTTTTCTAAGGAACTAATATAGCTATTTCCACGGAAACGTTTTTGCCACCCATGTGAAGCCGGGGCGAGTCGCTAGTATCGAATATATTAATTGATCGCTCACTTTCTAGAGAACAACCTATTCTCAGACCTACCGAATATCATATAAAATTTCATAAAAATCGCTCAAGTCGCTTCGGACACTGTGACACGAGAATTTTAGATACTAGATGGAAACCTGGCTTCGCTCGGCTAAAATGTAGTCTCCTAATCATATTCCACATTGTATGGGCCACATATTTATCTTCAGCATTTAATTTTTGGTATTTTTATGCCCATTTGTTTCTTGATTTGAACAAACTAAAGCCTTAGATTTCACAATGGGGACCTGTAACACGTAATTGACAATTTTATTACAATGTTCAATTTGGCGTGCATTTCGTTCGAGTCTACCGTAGACCGGTACGAAATTATTAATATAGATTAGATCTTACCATAAACATAAACATTTGCATACAGGCAGATACATTGCTTCTGGACCCACACTAGCATACCCCGTGTCGTGGGAACCAGAAAAAGTGACAACACAAACATTGAAACATCCAAGACAGGTGGTTTTTTTTTTGTCCCCAGCCGGGATTCGAACCCGGAATCTCTCGCATGGTAGGCAGATGCAATAACCGCCGTGCTACAAAACAAATGCTTTACCTAAGCCTCTGCTTTGCTCTTTTCCAGGTTTTAGTGGGAGCAGTATTCATAGTAATGAACCTGCTATCGGCGGTGATAGTTAAGGCGATAGGCAAGCGGAAGCTAGTTGTTTCCTCAATGCTGGCTACTGCTTGCTGCAGCCTAGCTATCAGCCTCTACTCAGGACTTAACCTGACTGCAGACGTGTTCTCATACGATCCTCAGACGTTCCCGGAGGCCAAAGGAATACTGCCAGTAGCCCTGTTCATGTTGCTCGTCTCTTTCACGAGTTTGGGCATTCCTTGGGTGCTGTTGTCCGAGGTGTTTCCTTTCAGGTAAGCATGTATATTTTGTTGGTCTTACATTACGTTAGATTTTGACGTACTATTATTGTGATTGCTATACTGTAGACGCAATGAATACAATACTTAAGTTTAAAATTCTATTAAACAGCTTTTATGTGCACAGATCGCTCAAAAAAATATGTCAAACACAATGCGACGATTTTCAATTCATGAAAATATTTTCAATTATGATCATACACTTTTTAAATATATTTTCAGACAGAAAATGGAGTTTAGCACTATATGACAGGGATTAAATATTTAGTCATGTCACCACAACAAAGGCTTGACCTAACGTGGCGACCACCCTAAGCCGCCCTGTTGTATATTATGTAACCATTTTATTAATAAAGAACTTTTTACTTTTTTTTGTTCCAAAAACATAACAACGTCATGTAGACTCAAAAGCCTATTGTTATGTATTCTTTTATAGTTTTTTTATATTAGAAAGTTTTCAATTTTTCAGTTCCTGGTCTCTGCCTACCCCTCTGGTATACAGGCAGGCGTGAGCTCATGCATGTATGTATGTGTGTGTTTCAATTGGGGGTTCGTCAACTCGCCACTAGTCACACCAACTGAAAAAAGAAATGGAAAATATTAATTTGTCTTCCAAGCTAGTAAAGCACATAGTTCTGTATAGATAGTCATGTAGTTTCCGAGCTACTAAAAACGATTCTAAAATGTTTTCTCCGAATTACAGATGAATCCCCAATTATTAATACTTAATCCTAATCATTAATCTCAAATTAATCCCCGCTTATACTAGTCTGTTAGCTTTTAGAATAGGTAGGTATACCTCGGGCTCTAGAGTAGGCTTCAGTTTTCGCCGAAAGCACACGAGTAATACTACTTCCTGCTCTGTATAAAACATTTCTTCACTATTTTGAAAAGTTATGAATAGTTATAAATAACAATACAAAATAAACCTTACCTTACCTATTGTGGGGCCAGAAGCAATGTATGTGCCTGTATGTAAATGTTATGTTATTGCAATACAATCGATTCTATCCGATAGTAGCCAGGTTGTCGCACGATAGGTAAAGTGGGGGTGCGATCCGTAGTAAAATAGAAAGACGTTCACGTCCACTTAGTTCGGAGGCTGAGGAATATCTGTGCCAAATACGTCCGAACACTGCGGCGAATGTCATTAATAAAATAGTTAAGTAACAGTACCCCGTCTGCCCCGGAAAAAGGTTACAAGGTTACAAGGTATATTCTAAAAGCTAACAGACTGTATCTATGGGTATTTCAAAATAAAGATAAAGATATTTTAATAAGTCATTGTTGAATCTTCCAGGAGCCGCGGCACAGCCACGAGCCTTGCCGCTGCCTCGAGCTACGCCATACAATTCGTGGCGACCAAAACTAATTACAACCTCGAGGCCAACTTCCATCTATCCGGTGCCTTCGCCTTCTACTCCATATTTGGCCTCTTAGGCGCCATCTACCTTTACTTCTTCTTGCCAGAGACAGAGAACAAAACTCTAGTTGAAATCGAATCGTTCTACCAGGGAGAGTATAAGATATTCGCTGATGACATCTTCATTAACTCCTTGAGGATGAAACGGAGAGTGAGCCACGAAGCGGACAAACCTATGCTAGTCAATTAAGCATGCCTCTGAATAAATCGTTGTTGTTGCAAATGAGATTATTAAATTATAAATTTGTGTGTTTTTAAATACTCTTAATTAGGTGTTTTACTACTCTTAGTAGGGTCTTGGATGCAGATAGCGAGGGACCGTTACAGATGGCATATAGTGTAAAATGTGTGTATGGGATGCAGCAGAGATCCCTGATGGGCTGATGATGGTAAAGATTTTCGATAATAGATCTCGAAGGATATTAAACGTTATCACCTTGGAATTAAATCTAAGTGCAATAAAAAAGGCATAATCGTGGGATTTTGGATAAAAAGAATCGCAACATTATTATCCAGAATTGTTTTAATGTAATGCCGGACACAACTCTGGTGTGATGATTGCATTCAATCGGCGAGTAATAAGACTTACAAGTCTTAAATAACTCGCCGATTGAATGACAGGTCACAGTCAAGAAAGTAGTCTGAAAGTACTACGAAGTACTTTCAGACGAAAGTAGTCCAAAATTACTACAAGTAGTACTTTCAGACTACTTTCTTGACTAACGACCTGACCACTTTTCCCACTAGCTTTATGCATTAAGTGAAGAAAATGCAGTTGAAACCCCTTAGGCACAAACAATTCTATAGATAAGCCTACTCTCTTTCTTCAATCTAGTCTTTCGGAAGGGTCCATTGATAAATTGATGTATTTACGTAACCATAATCTCTTATCATAAACAAAACACCCTTTTTGCATCTATCAATATCATACCGTCTGTTAGCTTTTAGAATATAACTCGGGCTCCAGAGTAGGCTTCGGTTTTCGCCGAAAGCACACGAGTGTAATACTAATTCCTGCTCTGTATAAAAGAGTAGTTAGTTTTTCTTAGTACCGATTGCAAAATTAAGTATCATATTAGTTCCGATATTTCTATTACACGAATATATCCAATTCTATGCGATAGTAGCCGAGGTATATTCTAAAAGCTAACTGACTGTACCTATTGACTTTAGTAAGATTATTGTACGTATTGATAGGCAGATGAGATAAATTACCACCAGCGGGCCGCCACCGCTGGACCAGAGAGATAACTTAATAATATTATACCATGACGAGGAAATACTCAAACTATTGTCACGAAACTTGTGACTTTTTAATACATTGGTTGTGAAATTATACTATTATAATAGGGTAGTTTCCAGGGTCAAAAGAATTAAATTCTATTTAGTCTGTATTTTAGATTATAAAAAAATATTGGGCACGTATTTTTTCTTTTTTCGTTTAAACAAAAAATAACAAAGACATTATAGCCCATTAAAGTGACGTGTGACGTCACTACGTGCTAAAAAATGCAGCACGGCGTGACGTCACACGTAACTTTAATGGGCTATATCTTTGTCATTTTTGGTCTAATTTACAAATAAAAAAATACGTGTCCCTTATTTTTGAATAATCTAAAAGACGGACTAATTACATTTTTTAGGGCAACTAGCCCATTGAAACTGCAATACAGGGTGTCACCAAATACATACATGGGGGCGATTCGGGTATCCCTCTATCTTTGGACCTTCGCTTGAAACTATTTTTTGTGGGTGCTATAACATACATATTTTTTGTGGATACAGGATGTTATAATTATCATTGTATCAAAAACGCCTTCAGAAAATATTAGACAGTTTGACAAAGTTGGGCGCTTATCATCTTTCCCTATAGTTTTCCTAGTTAACGGTAAGTTCCGACAACTATCACCTATGTGGGATATCGCCAACTGAGTCTAGCATCTTTTTCTTTTTTTTCTTATATTATTGAGTAGGTCCAATACGTGAAGTTCGGTCACCCCTTGATTGTGATGTCGATTGCGACACGAAAATGACGCCACTTGTTGATTTTGCTCTTAATTTTTTAAGTGGCGTATCCAGGTGTTGAATTAGTTTACGTACTATTTTCTGTTAGTTTTGTTTGCATTCTAATTGAAGTTCTATTTCTAATATTTCTAATGTATGCTTTTCGAAGTGAGATAATTTATTTTGTGAGATTTTCTTTATACTTGTAGGCCCAACCACTTTTCACTATATTTGTCAAAAAAAGAAATTGCTGCTGCACTTAATTTAACCATATTCTTAGCTTTATTGGCATCGATATTATGTTCTTCGGGCTACAGAGTACTGCATGGGTGAGTACCGAGTGGTCTTTCACATCAAGGAGTTTCATTGCAAGAAGTAGGTATAGGTGTAACGATGTAAGCCTCTTTAGACCACTTTTTTATATTAATTAATTATAATATTTATACTCAAAATTTTAAATTAAGTCATTTATTTCTAGATTTCATCTGACATTCATGCCGCCTTCACCTTTTGACGAGATCATGAACTGACAACTTTCTACTCGCTTATTATACTTAGGTACTACCTATTTTATTGTTTCCTTTTAATCGTTTTAAGTTTTTTGATTAAAATGTAAAATAAAACACAGTTGGAGTTGCATAGCACACACTTATATTATTAAACCTCGCTTAGAATGAATGAATAAATTATAGACCAAGAGATAGGGACACAAATTACTTGGTCATTAGTAACAGTATGGCGGTTCTTCAGGGGTCTTAGTACGCAATGACAAAAAGAAAAATGATGGTCATAGCGCTGGTACCGGCGCACTATGTCAAATATTACGAATCTAGCGTCACTTAATTCAAAATTTGAAACATTCACAATGAATAATATGTTTGGTTTACCTAACAGCTGAATACCTTAAGCTTACTTTTTTATATAAAGTTAAGGGTAGAAGTAAATATTTTTCTCGCAAAAAAATCGAGAATGTGACACTTGCGATGGTAATTTTATTATGAATAACAGTCGACCGTTTTATGTGGTTAAGTTCAAGTGTACTACGACTTTGTTTTTATTTCAATTTGTAGAATTGTACATTGTGTAATCGTAGTTGGTAATAGCCGTCTTACAAGGTGAGTTTTAGAAACAAATATGCATTAGTTTTGTGTTCGACGGCAATTGACTTCGACAAACCGTTTACACAATAAAATAATCATAACATTGACTTTGATAAAAGATTACAAAATGTATCCTCTTGTACCCGACCTGAATTTTTTTTATTACTTCTTATATCTGTGCTTAGTGAGAATACACTAAATTTGGCTGCCCGTTTGTGCCCACCCCATACAATCTTTTTTTTTTATCAGGTTGGTGAAAAATGAAAAGACTTATTATATTCGAAGTTTGGTTTACCGCTCCTAAAGATGAACGGAATGATTGCATTCTACAATTTATTAAGAAGGAGGTTAATATTGTGGACTTCGAAAACAACCAGAGGAAGTTAAAATCGTTCATTAGCAGCTTGTCTTCCAAAATATCCGCAAAATGGGAGAAAAGCAACAGGATGTTATCGAGGTTTCTTGCTGAAAATGAACCATGGCTCGAAGGTGAAGTGACCTTGCCATCACGGTGTATAAATATGCCGTCCTCAAGCTCACAAGAGTTGCCAAAAAAAAGACGTGGCCGACCAGAAAAGTCGTGTCAAGAATGTACGGAAAAAGTAAAAAAAATAAAAGTACAAAAATTAATAAGTACAAAAAGTCCAGAAGAGCTTGTGGTAGCTACCAAGCTTACGTTGAGAACTTCAGGGAAAAGGGATGCAGCTAATATTGTGAAAGAGATAGCTGCCTCATCACCAATCCGATCTACGAAATTAAAAAAATGTAGAAAAATTGTTGATACTCTATCACCGACAATATCTCCCGAAGAAGATTTTGTCGAATTTTGAAATTTGGCTATCAAAAAGAGACGAAAGAACTTATCATAGCTTAAACCACGCAAATGAAGGAACAAATATCCAACCTAGCTCCAACGAAAATTGAAATAAATAAATAAATGGAGGTGGAACGTCAGCATGAAATGCTCCTAACCATAGTTGACGGTAAAATCTGTAGTGCTTTATCGGAATACAGTTCGTCCCAAAAGTGCTATATCTGTGGAGCATCTCCGAAAAACATGAATAATTTAATTGCTGAAACAAAAACACCAAAGCCGGAGATGTACACTTTTGGAATATCTCCTCTACATTGCTGGATCAGGGCATTTGAATGTCTGATACATATATCTTACAAATTACAGATCAAAAAGTGGCAAGCAAGATCAGCTGAAGACAAAACATCAACAAGCACACGCAAAGCTGAAATCCAAAATAGGTTTAGTCAAGAAATGGGACTACTTGTTGATATGCCTAAGCAATCTGCCGGCAATACTAATGACGGCAACACTGCCCGAAGGTTCTTTAGAAACTACCACCTTGCTGCCAATATAACAGGGCTTGACACTGACCTCATTTATCGTTTCCTCGTAATATTAGAGGCGTTTTCATGTGATTTTGATATAGACCCTGAAAAGTTCGGGAGATATGCCAGCGAAACGAGAAATGCCTATATGGAACTTTATTCTTGGTATTATTTACCGGCAAGTATTCATAAAATACTCTGTCACGGTAAAGAAATAATTGAGGCAAGTATTTTGCCTCTAGGACAGATGGCAGAAGAGGCACAAGAAGCATGCAATAAAGAGTACAGACGCTTCCGTGAACACCTTAGCCGAAAAACATCGAGAAGGGATACGAACAGAGATGTCCTAAATCGGTTCCTGATATCCTCGGATCCTGTTATATCGAGCTCTAGTACTCGTCTGGGCCCTCGCAAGAAGCACACACTTCCACCAGAAACCATCCAACTTCTCAAAGCTCCAGAAATCTGCTACGAAATAGAAGAAACACAGGATCAGTCTTGTACAGACTCTGTGGTGGAGGAAAAAGACACAAATTCTATATAACATGTCTTTTTCGTTTTAGTTGGTTTAATATATAATTTTTCTAACCATATTACATTTATTTGTTGTATTTTCTAAATTTAAATGCTCAAGTTATAAAAGTAAAATAACAAAATTTTTAAACATTTATTTTTACTATCCGGTCTTGAAATTAAACCTTCTAATAATTTAAAATAGCTAAAGTATGCTTATGAGTATATTAAAAAAAATATGTTACAAAATTCTAGCCACTATTCACAAAGATAACATTTAAAACCTAACGCATCGAATTAAGTGACGCTAGATTCTACAATTATGACACTGTGCGGCGGCCCAATCGCGTGCGCGTTAGTCGAACTCGTCGGATAAATTACGAGTGTCAAACGATTTGTACCACAAAAATTTTAGTATTTTCCGATAGTCCATAAAAAACAAAGTCGGCGGTAGGGTCATGCCATACTTCTCCGGTGTGACTAGCCCGCCATACCGACGCGAATGCGTTAATTATAAAAATAAAAATTCAACCATTTGTACCAGGCTAATTTTTGCACAGTTAATTATCGTCGTGCAGCCATTTACGAAAATCACCATGCCATACTTTTCGGACGGTTCCAAATGGTCGCCATACCGCCGAAAATCTGCAATTTTTTTTTTCGCCAAACGATTTGTATCAGTATTGTATTTGGATTTTTGGAAAGTATTTGATAAAATGTGACCGTTATTATATTTGCCATACTTCTAGTAGGGGGAAAAAGTGCTGCCATACTTGAAAAACTTATTTATTCGACACGTTTCAAAAATACAACTGCAATACGTAGAATATTTTTTTACAGCATGGGATCATTATATTCTGTTTGCTTGGATGCAATTCTACCTACAAAAAAATATCCCGGATTGTAACCATGGGGCGGACGACTGTGAGACTTAAGCTAAGACGTAAAAAATATTTAAAAAATTTGACGATTTGTACCAGTATGTCATTTGGATTTTTGGAAATGATATGATGCAATGTGACCATTATTATACATATTTGCCATACTTCTAATAGAGGGAAAAAGGGGCAACATACTTGAAAAACTTGATTTTTCAACTGGTTTTCAAGGTGGAAGACATAAAATCATTTGTTACAGTATGGCATCATTGTATTCGGTTCGTTTGGGTGAAATTCAACCTTATATTATATAAGGTTGGGTTGGGCCGCCGGTAAAAGCGCTATGACCATCATTTTTCTTTTTGTCATTGCGTACTAATACCCCTGAAGAACCGCCATACTGTTACTAATGACCAAGTAATTTATGTCACTATCTCTCGGTCTATTACGATATCTATGTATGTCTGCAACCTACCATTTTTATTTATTCTTTAAAATCTTTGTGGATACTAAGGCAAGGTGCAAGTTTGTCCGATTTTGGTGAAACGGGTTTTCAATCAAATAATAGAATATAATTTTACGTATTCATCATTTTCAACAATATTTGGTTACTGACTATTTTTCTGATGATTCTTTTAGAACTCTAAAGAAGTCTCTAGTCTCTCCTTTGACTGTAGTTCTCCAAGTAAATGGTCCGCAGTTATTTCTTGGACATATTTCTTTCAACGTCTTTGTTGTTTCAAAAGTAGTATGACCATTTGTGTTTACATCTACTTGTAGTGGTTTTTCATGATGACTTTCAGTAGTTGTTTCACACTCGCATTCAGCTCCTTCACATTTGTAATCTGTTGAAGAGGAAGTTTCATCTAAATTTTTCACTCTACTTGAACATATTATGATCTTTACTTTGGTGTATCGGGGCTACACTAACTTCAGACAGTATTTAAATACTTCACTAAAACTTGAACATTAGAATAAAGTTCTAAGGTTTCATTGTCTTTCTGTAAATAGGCTTCCTACGACGCAATTTTCTTAGAGTGGTGTCCCATATTTTAGGTAGATTGCATCGTAATCCTTCACATATTCTTGGGTACCACCAGGTTTTTGTTGAATATACATTTATCAATTGCTCCGTGGCTGAACTTCTTGTCGATTTTATATGATTACTCTGTGTTTGTTCAAATTTTTCTGTAAATTGCGGTGTTATTGTTGAATATGTAATCGTATGCGATGTCTTTGATTTTAGTTTGGGTGCCGGCGTATTTGACAGTGTGATAGAGGCAGTTAATGATGATTCATTGATTGATTCTGCGGAATCTTCTATATTTAAAGGTCGTATTGCTTTTTGGTCCTTCGGCACAATTGTGGTCAAGTATATTGTTGGTGGTGATTCCAAGGTCATCCATTCGAGAGGTCTACCACAGCAAGTAAAATGGTCGTCGCTTAGAACCGTAGTAGTTGATTCTGGATTTTCGGAATGACTTACGTTAGTAGAAACAAGGGTTGATGATGTTTCTGTCTTTAATGAGGTGACTTGTTTAGTTTGAGTTGTCGATGTAGACAGAGTTGTATTTGTTGATTGAGTAGTCAACGTTGAAAGAAAAGTTGAATATTTCGTGATTACAATAATTGCGATAGGGTCTTCATATTTTTCAGTAGTATTGAGATATATAATTGACGGAGGCTCCAAAGTATCCCACACATGTGGCCTGTTACAGCAAATAGTTTCTTCGGTAGTTGTAACAGTGGTGACGGGTGAAAGTTCTGGACTTAACAATGATTTCGTTGGTGCTTGAGTTGGTAATACAGATGTAATAGTCGAAGTGGGTCTAGTTATTATAGGTTTATTGTATTTTTCAGTCGTTCGAGTAGGTATATTAGTAGTATTTAAAGTGGAGGTCGGTTCTTGAAATATGGTGGAAATATCTATAGTTGCAGTTGTTCTAGGTAATTTTAAAGTAGTTGGAGTAGGCTTTAAAGAAGATGAAGTTGATTTCCGATATTGGCCTCATATGAGTCAGAGTTCTTGATGTTTCTTTAATTGTTGTAGTGATACTAGTTTTTGGGGGGGGTATAGTTGTTGCTTCACTTAATTTTGTACTTTTTCTGGTTGTTTTGTCTATTTCACTATCAAATACGGTTGGCGTTGTCGATTCTACGTTTTTAGTTATGGTTTCACAAATCGGACACTTAATGGGATTACTTCCCGTCGATACGCTATCCACCAAATTGGGGCAGAATCCTCTATATGTCTCTCCGAATACTGCAAAAAATATGTTAATCAATTAATACGAAGTAATTCATTTATTCAACTCTTACAGGGTATCATACTTATTCTGTAATGGCTATTCTGAACAACTATTTATGTTCCACTGGGAACCAAAGAACATAGTGCGCTAGTCTATTCATATCAAATAATGAAAATTATCATCACCACCTATTTGTCGTCAACTGCATGAAAAAGTTTTTGTCTCTTCCCTCGTGGTTTTCCGGTATTGTGCAGCCCGCATCCAGCTAGATGTGAAACGACTGCCGTATTATTTTCGCCAATAACGCTTGTCACCATTAAACTTATTGCATCGTTACAAGAAATTTTAATTGCTTTACTTTTGTGCTCCCATATAGCAGTTATATAACGTTATAAAACATTGTGTAGGACGATAATTTTTATCATTATTCAGGAACAAGAACTCCACTGCTGGACGTAGGCCTCCTCCATGGATTTCCAAAAAGACCGCTTGGAAGCGGCTTGCATCCAGCGTCTTCCTGCCACTTGGATGAGATCTTTGTCATCTTGTGGCTTGTCGTCCTACGCTGCGCTTGCCGATATGTGGTCTCCATTCGAGAACTTTCCACAAGAAAATATTTTATAACCGTGTGTGTAAAGTTCACTATGATGTGTCAAGAACATTTTATGTGAACATTATACTATAAACGCTCCCTCACTTGTAGAACTCATTGTATAATATCGATAACAACATTAAGTAACAATCAGATTGGTATTTCTCGCACGTGAGCAACCTCCTCCCTATGCCCTTCTAAGATGCCGCCGAGGCTCGGCCATACTCTACCACGAGGGTCAAGTGATTGGTCTAACATGCCACCGAGGCTCGGATGATGTTACATAATAAAAGTTTTTTTTTTAACAGAATTTTTTTTTAAGTTAAAACTTATTCCACCTATTCAGCTATTTAAAAGGGCTGATAATACACTCAGAGGCACAATTAACCGCCCACTTTAATTTTCCGACGTAACTTGAAATATTCATTAGGGAATGATTCGCACTCGCCATGACCACTCACGTATTACCTTGATGCCGTGGGTATACCCTATCGAACACGTTTGGGTCAATTTTAAAAGGCGAGTGGAAATCATTCCGTAATTAATATTTCAAGTTACGTAGGAAAATTTGACTGACAGACTGACTGACTGACTGACATATCAACGCAGGGCCTAAACTATAAGGGTTAGAAACTTGAAATTTTGCACAGGAGTTCCTTTTGTCACGTAGGGGAGCACTAAGAAAGGATTTTTGAAAATTCATCCCCTAAGAGGGTAAAATGGGGGTTCAAAGTTAATATGAAACTTTGCCGTTTTTGAAGTTATTTGAATGAAATTTGGTACAAAAGTTCTTCATTTAAAATTATGAAACACGTGTAAAATGGTTTTTCGAAAATCATCCCTTAAGGGGGAAAAAGAGGGGTGCAAACTTAATATGAAACTTTGCCGTTTTTGAATTTATTCGAATGAGATTCAATATGAAGGTTCTTCATTAAAAGTTATGAAAAACATGTAAAATAGTTTTTGGAAAATCATCCCTTAAGGGGGTAACAGGGGGGTGCAAACTTTATATGAAACTTTGCCGTTTATGAAGTTATTCGAATGAAATTCAGAATGAAGTTTCTTCATTGAATGTCTTGAAACACATGTAAAATAGTTTTTCGAAAATCATCCCTTAACCTCCTCAGTCCCGGGTACACAAAGTAACAATAGAAAACTATTGTTATTTTCAAGGTCAGGACTGAGGAGGGTGTTGCGAAGTTCGTATGAAAGCTCTTTCGCATGCGCCAAAAGTATCCCTTATTTGCAAACACTTTACTCAAACAACGTTTGCCGGGTCAACGAGTTTTTTTATAATTTTTCATGTCTAAAAATTGTAATTGACTCGTCTAGTTTTACTCCACTCGTAATTTGGTTCAACCGGCTGATCTCATTCTAAATATTTGTGTCTGTCTCCATTACCTTAGAGATTGGGTTTATCTTTCGTGATGACTTATCGCTGTGGACTCATTACAAAGAGTTTTAATTGTTAGGAAAACGGTTTAATCTACTGAGTAATATGTTAAACTAGATTTCGATCACACAACCATTTCAGTAGATCGGAATCTGTTTTCAGCTACAGGACCTCTATTTGAATGTGAGATTGTATACTAAAGTAACAAGGCACCGTCTGTTAGCTTTTAGAATATAACTCGGTTACTATCGATTAAACCAATTATATTGCAATAAGGTAAGGTTTATTTTGTATTGTTATTTATAACTTTACATAACTTTTCAAAATAGTGAAGAAAAGTTTTATACAGAGCAGGAAGTAGTATTACACTCGTGTGCTTTCGGCGACAACCGAAGCTTACTCTAGAGCCCGAGGTATGTTCTAAAAGCTAACAGACTGTACTAGCAGCTGCTAGCTTAGCTTAATTCGTTACCCGCTAACCGTGAAGGAAAACTTTGTGAGGAAACCTGAGTATGTAAGCTTTTCGAATACCTCAGCGCGTCAATCCGCGGTGCTTAAGTTCAGACTCTCTCTCTCTCTCTCTCTAAAAGAAGGCTTGAACCATAGAGTGGGACGTATACAGCTTGCATCATTTTAGTTCAAGAATAGCTCGTAACCCCGGCCACCTGAGTGATCTTAAACTATCACGAAGGTCAAGCAACATAGGGCGTGTTCAGTGGATGGATCGGTGACCGTTCTATGACTAACACTAGTGGCATTTTTCCGAGCGGGCCCGTGCTTCACAAGGCACGTTAAGCAGTTGGTGCGGGCTGCCGTCGATGGATGGCAGTCGTTAAGCCAAGTCAGAGGCCTTAATACTTAGTAGTCAGAGGCCTCTGACAGTAAGACCAGCCGACTTGACGCGGCGACAAGTTGCCCTGTTTGCGATGGCTCTAATCCGGCCTTGGTCCCATGGAGGAGTATGGCCTATACCTTCCTCAGGGAAGAGACCCGTGCCCCTCGCTGGGGACATAATGGGTTGATGATGATTTCGGTTCACCTGCGTACAGACCAACTGAGCAAATACATTCTTAGGCGATTTCATTCATAGATCGGTACAGCTGCATGCTGTATTATGTTACGAGTCACTCGTTATAGTTTTATTCAATAGATTCAAGTTTATTAAACTCGTAATAGACCGTAAAGAATCAGATACAAGTAGGTACGGAAAAACGTAAGGTAAGGTATAGGTTAGTTCACTAATCATTGTAAAGAAGACAAAAAAAGAATTATTTATGTACAATACGTACACACATAAGTGTAAGTTTATTCAATGCACCTTATATAAGTATGTTTTTATATTTATTTAATTACTTTTGCACGCCTTTCATCACTTTCCTTTACCTCCTGCGGTTGGTAGAAGAAGTACTGGTAGAAGATGCTTATAGCATTAAGTCCGCCGCATCGTACTATATTTTAATTTTTTAAATGTAAGTGCAAAAAAATTATTAATAAATAAATAAGCTCATGCCCGTATCCCAGAGGGGTAAGCAGAAATCAGAGCCTGCCACTTGCCACGATCCTGACAGACCACCTTCGCTTCATCGACATTCAATAGTCCGGTTCCGGGATACATTTAATTTTTATCTTGTATTATTTAATAACTAGCTGACCCGCCAAACGTTGTTTTCCAAATTGGCTATCCTTATCATCATCATCAACCCATTATGTCCCCACCGAGGGGCACGGGTCTCTTCCCTGAGGAAGGTATAGGCCATACTCCACCACGGGGGCCAAGTCCGGATTGGTGGAGGCTTGTAAGACTAGTGGCTGGTCTTACTGTCAGAAGTTTTCAAGCCGCCCCTAAAGGCCTCTGACTTGGCTTAACGACTGCCATCTATCGACGGCAGCCGGCACCAACTGCTTAACGTACCTTGCGAAGCACGGAATCGCTCGGAAAAAATGCCACTAGCGTTAGTCATAGACGGTGACCCATCCATGGACTGAACGCGCCGAATGTTGCTTAACCTTAGTGATCGTTCAAGATCACTCAGGCAGCCCAGGCTACGAGCGATTCAAATTAGTATGACCACCAGGAAACGGGGGGTGAGACGTATTCATGTAAAAGAACAGTTATATTTTATGGAACGTATCAGTTACATGACTGCCTCGTTGGTCTATCGGAAACGTTGTTTTCCAAATTGGCTATCCTTATCACTTAGGGGTATAAAAAATAGACAACAACCTATTCTTAGACCTACCACGTATACACAAAAAGTTTCATCAAAATCGGTCTAGCCGTTTCAGAGGAGTATGCGTACTAACACTGTAACACGAGAATTTGATTACACTAAAACACTAAAAATTAGACGGAGAGGAATAAGATGGAGCTAAAGCGGTTTATGGGAGGAATTCCTGTTACAAATCGACTTTAATGTGTTCATCTTTATCATCATCTTCCCTGAGAAAGGTAAAGGCTCCACACGGGGGCTAAGTCCAGATTATGATAAATAATTCGGTTGTTGACACGACCAACAATAAATTATTTGATATGCTCGATTAAAACAAAAATCACAAAATATTTCGGAAAACATACCTCTTTTAGTCAATTACTAGTTATTAAAATTTTTAAATACATGAAACATAAAAGAGTGCTCTGGAATATGACGTCATAAGCCGGTATTTTCATAAAAAAATCCGTTTTAAAAGTAACTTATTTGACATTTTGTCAACTACCGTATTGTTTAATGTCTTATGTTTTATTAATGGAATCTACTTTTTATGAATAAGACTGGCGTCTGCCTTTGGTTTATGCTTTTAAACATCGTAAAGTCACCGAAAACTAGCACAAGGCATTACTTTAGACAACCTAAGGCCATCTTAACCTAGATAATGTTAAGATAAATATATTTCACTCTCTGACATCCGTATAGGTGGCACGGAGTTAGTTACAAATGTAACGAAATCATCAATAAATTTATAAGACTAACTCCGTGGTGCCTCAAAATCAATGAAGGTTCTTGTTGTGATTTCTGTCTATTTATTAGTAAATTTTGGTATTTATGTAGAGACAAGGCCAAGATATCAAAGATCATAAAAACAATTCCAGCCTCCTTTAAATTATAAATGGTACCTATACTTGCTGTGATCAATACTTTCACTAACTTTTCCGAAAACGTCTATAAAGTTTCATAAAGTATATATTCATTTGCATGGTGATGGTCTACACGTTGCATTATGTTCTTACGAGTACGTAGAATCTATCTAAATCTAATTATTGTTTTATTACAATTACATTGTATTTTGTTGGATTATAAATTTATAACTTTATAAGTAGTTGGCAAATAGAGAGATGACGTGACAGTGTATTTACTGAGAAACATGTCTAACTGTTCAGACGTTTATATTAGTCACTTCTTAGATAAAGTAGTGAAGTAGGCATTCACGGGCCTATGTTTCAGTCCTGTAAAGTTTAGGACTTTATTCAATAGAATAAAATAAAGTCCTATACGAGTAGGTACTTAAGCGGCGATATTAGCTTTTCAATGTCAGTAGACATTGAGACTTCAAAAGCGTCGAAGATAATTTTTCACCCACCGATAGTTTTTCAGTTCTCTCCGAACCATTCCAGAACTTGAAAGACCTTTTTTTATTATTTAATAACAAATGTACAGTTTCAGTTTTTTTCCTGTACTTTTAGTATAGACGATATAACTTGCCAAATTTCATAGTTTTGGTTCAACAAGTACTCTATAAATTTTCACTCCTTTGAGTACCGAAAAACATGGTGGATTTTTGAGACGGGTCAGTAAGGGCAGGTACCAGGTAGTTTACCTTAATCGTTATAGTTACAGGAAAACGTTCCTAGAAGACCTACTCCAACTTTTTACAGATTTTGGAGAAAATGTACAGTCAGCGAAAAAAATGCTGAAATACAAACAGAAATATTTTTATGTCAATCGATCCTATTTCGTGTGGGGACTAAAAGACTCTACGGGACCATTTAAGGTTTGAGTACTAGAAATGACAGAAATCGCCAAAAACTTTTTCATACATTTTGGTAAGCGCGTCAAACTTCTACATAGACCAAACTTTTTATTTTAGGTGGCTGGCTGAAAAAAAAAAGTGAAAAAAAGTTCGAAAGTAAATTTCAAATTTCGAATTCGATTCGAATATCTTCACGTAATTCTTATGGGCAAACATAAGAATTACGTTAAGATAACTAAAATTAAGATAAACTGAGAAAATTCTGGATTGTTAGTTGCAATTTTTATAAGCTTCTTGTAAAAATGCCTTCAAATCAGGAATTTTTGGATTTCATCATCAACACATTATGTCCCCACCGAGGGGCACGGGTCTCTCAACAGCTTAACGTGCCTTGCGAAGCACGGAACTGCGCGGAAAAATGCCACTAGCGTTAGTCATAGACGGCCACCCATCAATGGACTGAACCCGCCCTATGTTGCTTAACCTTCGTGATCGTTTTAAGATTACTCAGGCAGCCGGGACTACGAGTACGGAGTAAAGGTGGACTGATACATACGCGTCCCATAGTCGCAGTTGAACTCGAACATGTCACATTGGTCGAGGAAGCTGCGCCGGCGGCAACCGTCCGCGGAGGCGGCGCACACAGCGCGCCCGTCGTGTGCGCACATCGTGGCCAGCGAGCAGAAGTTTACTGGCTGGAACACACCGGACAGAATAAGAAGAATAACTCACGCCACACATGGGATCATCATCAACCCGGTGGGGACATAATGTCCCCACCGGGTTCATGGGGGGAACAGTTCTCTTCCCTGAGAAAGGTATAGGCCTACACATGGAAGGTTCCCACTGTATTAGATTTTTGAATCGCTCGTAGCCTGGGCTGCCTGAGTGATCTTAAACGATCTTGCCGGCTGCCGTCGATAGATGGCAGTAGTCGTTAAGCCAAGTCAGAGGCCTTAGGGCGGCTTGAAAACTTCTGACAGAAAGACCAGCCACTAGTCTTACAAACCTCCACCAATTCGGACTTGGCCCCCGTGGTGGAGTATGGCCAATACCTTCCTCAGGGAAAGAGACCCGTGCCCCTTGGTGGGGACATAATGGGTTGATGATGATGATGATTAGATTTTTAGGCCGATGAAAACCATCTTGGCTCTTTGGAGCCTATCAGAGTGGCTCAACACCGGATAATAGAACTTTTGCGAGCAGTTACATCGCGTGACAGTGTAGCCAAAATGATAGGAGATGGCACCGGAAGAAGAAGATTAGACGATTGTATTCAGATGTAAATTAGTAACTGCAAACTTTGACTGGAATGACATTGCTTTGATACCATAGAAGACGTGGAAACAAATATACATATGGGTATCATCAATTCCTTTACAGCAATTACACTGCTGCAGATGTATTTTATGCAGCGGTGTTTGAACATTTACGCTCGTCGCTCGCTCGGCCGTGACAAAAAGTCATATCGAGTCTCCCCATTGAGACACCCGCTCCGCATAAGTACAGTCGACAGCACATCATGGTATACACCCATGCACTCTACTCCGTTGTGTTACGGGCGACTTTGCAACTAAAATGTGAAGATTGACATGCTGTCGACTGTACGCATCAAGTAGAGGGTAGGATTGGTCTTGTGGCATTCGATACTGCACATGTATAAAAACTCCGAAAATAAAATTCGTTCCATTGCTTATTTATTGTTTCCACATTCACTATAGCATAAATAAAATCGCAATTCAATACAATTTTGAGCCAAGTTTCCCTTTGACCAGTGCACATTTTATATATTTATCTTCTTGAGATGAGACTTCATTGTGGGTAGGTAGATAAATTGGTGAGTAGAAACTCTAGAAAAACCCACAAGACCTTTAGGACCTTTTAAGGAGTACTTGTAAGTAACGTACCAAGGGAACATGCTGTTTCGTCCAACTGACTGCTGATAATACTGAAAAAAAAACTAAATATATATAATAGTTTATGTGTTTAAGAAGATTCTATCTATCAATAGTCCTAAAATCTATTTCTTGAATCTATAAGACAGAAACACCACGCGTGGACAGAGTGACAGACCTCTCAAAATTTCCACTCAAAAGCGAAACGCACACACATTTATACATATACACGATGGACATCTTTTTCATAAAAAAATCTAATTAAACTAAGGGCTGGTTTACATTTGATTTATTTTCGTGCTTTTTTAGCGTGCTTTCCATAGAGGTTGAATAAAATAGAGACGGTAAAAACATATGCCGATTCATAGCTTTTATTACACACCATATATTGTAAAAGGTACTTTCAAAATATCCTATGTAAATACAAAGTATACAACCAACCTACCGATTTATTATTTGCCTAGGTACTTATAAAAGGGATTGAGGTTTCTATTGTATTCTAGCTCTATGAAAAGCATGCTAAAAAGCATGAAAATAAAGCAAATGTAAACCAGGCCTAAGTGACATAAAAAATATCTGGGGCCAACCTGCACATAGAAAGCCATTTTTTACTTTATATCGAATCGAATAATGTTCGAAATAATGACCGGTCGCTTTGGAAATCCATGGAGGAGGCCTATGCCCAGCAGTGGACTTCTTGTGCCTGAATGATGATGATGATGATGACGATGATGAATGTTCGCAGAGTGGCGGCGACAGGACGACAGTCAGTGAGCAGACCAAGCCCTTTAGGATGATCTTTTCGGAATCGCTCTATCCTGCGCTCTCGTAGCAGACGAGAAGAGGATGGCGCGATTCTTTGTCTATTTTGTGTTTGTCTCTGCCTTTTCTCCACAATGCTGTTTAGTATGATCTCACGCGCGCGCGCGATCATACTAAGGAGGCTGTAGCCGAATACCCGAACACAATGCTACAGAATATCCGTGTAGCATTGTGGAGAAAACGCATATACCCAGCAGTAGTAGAGGATATTGGTGGAACAATGTTACTTAAATGCCACTTTAGTTCTATTTAAAAAAAATGCAAGTTGACCTTAATGTTTAAATACATAATGATTCCACTTTTTTTCTGTTCGCTTAAAGAGCGGAAATAATTTGCTGTAGGTACAACGATGAGTTTTTATTTGATCTAATGTAACGTTGATGTCTTCTCAACTGTACACGTACCTATTATTAATATCGCAGCATATGTAAAGATCCAAAGAAATCAACATCCTAACAGTTGCAAGCCAATACATTTATGAAATTATTATGTACGTTAGGAAAAATATTAAAGACTTCGAAACACTTGGTAGCCATCATAACGTTAATACTAGGAATAAACATAAATTGTCATTTCCACGATTTAGACTTGCAAAAGTTAATACTTCCTTTATGGGGCACTGTATAAGGTTCTACAACAAGATACCCTAAGATATATTAGAGTTACCTCCAACGCGACCCCTTAAGCGCTTAGCGTACACCCGTGTGTACGTTAACTTTTTGTGCCCCAACTGTTTAGCGTACACACGGGTGTACGCTAAGCGAGAGACTGGATTTGACTTCGATTTCTGCCGTGTTTTTATAGTCTATGGCCAATATCCGGTTTTCTCTTGACCAATGGTTACTAAGGATTACTTTTGTCAACCAACTTCATGCCATTCCAAAGAAAAAAATAAAGTTCTCATCGAAAAACAAGTGAACCGCGTCTGACAGACGCCATTTTGTGTTTTCGTCGCGAGTTGCTCCGCCCGCTCGAGGTTTTTAGATAATTTCGAAAGGAAGCGGATAGTATTTGTTTATGTGTTATATATAAAATTACTGGGAAAAGTGTGTAGATTATGTTTCAAATAATAGTTTTGTTGTATTTGATGGAAAATCAAATGAAATAAGCCTCGAACTTTTAGTGCCGCGTCAGGCGTTTCGGCTCCGCCCGCTGGAGGTTTATATGTTATTCAAGAGGAAAGCAGATAGTATTTGTTTTGTGTTATATATCAAATTACTGGGAAAAGTGTGTAGATTATTTTTCAAATAATAGTTTTGTTGTATTTCATGGAAAATAAAGTGAAAACAAGCCTCGAACCAACTGCAAAGGTTGCGCGGCCCGTGATGGCATTTATCTCTTCGTCATTTATAGCTTTATTTTGGTGATTTATATTAAAAAATAGATTAAAATAGTTAAAAATAATATGCAAATCATACTTTAAGTGTTAGTTCAGTGCTAGTGAAAAGTGCAAGTGAAAAAAATGAAAAAAAGTTCAAAGTAGTAAAGGATGGTGTGGATAGTGGAAATTCACCTCGTCATTTGGAAAACAGGTAAGTTTTATTATAATAAAATATATAATAATTGGATAGGAAATTTCACGCAGATTCTAGATATATATAACACTTATTGAATAATTATGTAGTACTTTCTCTAATTTGAGAAATGCGGAACGGCGTCCCATAAAAAATGTAAAAAAATATGGCAGCGCGTTAGGGCCACTCAGGCAGGGCATATGGGCACACTAGGCAGTCTAGACGCGCCTCGCCGGACGGTTAAGAATTGTGTTAAGCACACTCTTTGCAAAAAAGCTTATTATAAAATCAACGATTATTTAGAAGACAAGGACGTATGGCTTTAAATAGTAGTTTAGTATTAAATTTAATCAGAGGATAAATGTGTCTAGTGTTCAACACATCCAAGATATTGTTTTGTAAGTTTTATTTGTATTAGCTTTAAGTTGATTTGAGAAAAGATGGTCAGAGTGGAGTTTTTTTTTTTCGCTGCCTTTTTCTCCACTACAGACGGCCCCAAGGCAGCGGCTAACATTATACATAACTGTATGTACATTGACATTCAACAAGCAGAATGTAAATTCTTTACGTTGAAATAAATTTCTGATTCTGTACATAAAAGTATCTTGACTGGTAGTGAAACCATATTTTTAAAACTACAATCATGGTTTCATATGTCCGTTCTATGTACCTACAATGCGTAGCGGATTAGTACCTACACTAATGTAATTAATTATTTGGCACACTCGGTGAACGCAGTAAATATCAATAAAAGCCATGATCTTAGATGACTTTTCTATGACGTCAGAAAATGCATTATTAGAATGAATTCTGTGCCTTACAAAAAAAAAAATTTTTTTTTGTATGTAGGCAAAGACATCAGGACCACCAAAAGTTTAGAAAAGTATTTAATAATCTCTAATAAAAAATATTAACAAAACTCAAAAATATCTACCTTAGGGTATATAATACAATCGGGAGATAAAGTTCCGGATCAGCTATCCGCAACCAGAGCTGCCGTTTGTTCGTAAACGAACACACGCAATATAGGAAAATTTATTAGAACAAACGGCAGCCCAGGTTGCGGATAGCATAACTGCAACTTTATTTGAACATTGTGAAACAGGGCCTAAGTTTCTTAAAGTGTCAATATTTTCCAATATTAGCATGTCCAATTACAGGTTGATCGTCTATGCAATGTACACCGAATTGTGCCAGCCACGAATAGCAATTACATATATGAAATAAGGCCCTGACAGGTACCTAAGTACATATTGAAAAATGGTATGTGCGTATGGACCTTACCTATCAGTAATCTTATCATTATGAGACTTTCCTTTTTATATTCTACATCTCAAATTCCATCAATTCGTGTTTTCTCACAATACTTAGCATTGGTTTCACTCTTATCTTGCACTGTACTAGGATAATAAAATAATATTTTTATGGCGTGAATGTTTCATAAAAATTCAGTATTGAATACAGCCTACATTGCTCGACAAATAACCTGACCAAATGACTTTGAATTCGAATGGACGATGGACGTAGTATTTGAAAAGAAAGAAAGAAGACTTTATATTTGTCACAGAAACGTAATGTAAACAACAGTAGGTGAAGAAACAAACTACACGAAAGTCAACAAAACAAAAATTAAAAAAAAAACGTTCGCGAGATGTAAGGAGAGAACACATAAGTCATAATTATATTGGCTACTATACGCTTACTGGCGGGGGACGCGACATAGGATTTGTACATAGGACAAGGACGTCTGGCATTAAACAGTAGTTTAATATTAAATTTAATCAGAGGATAACTGTGTCTAATGTTCGACACATCCAAGAGTATATCTTTTAAGTTTGAAAGTTTGTTAATTAAGCTAAAACAGTTTTGAAACGAATAACTGTATAGTTTCTTTGTTAGTTTCCTCTCCATGTAATCTATTAATTGTTAAATTAACAACTTTGACTAACTTTGACTTTCATAAAGTAAATACTTTGTTTGGACTATGAATAAAAATATTTGAGTTGATTTGAATTGAAATGTAAATTGTTAGACATTATAATTAAAAAAAATACAAACTTAGAATAATAACAAATTCGTCGGGTTTTATTTAAGTCATACCATACCAGGCCTACCTACGTCTTGCAGTGGGCGTCAAATGGCAAATGATACGATATCATATAAAAAAGAATCATCAAAATCGGTTCAACTGGTCAAAAGTAATAAGCATAAAAAAACAGTTGAATTGAGAACCTTCTCCTTTTTTGAACTCGGTTAAAAATAATACTCGTCTATAACGCAAACTCATACCGAAGCAGCGCGGATTTTGTTCAAGTTATCTGCCAGGCATTGTACCGGGAAAATAATAGTATAATCCACTCAGGGAGGAGTTTTGCTCTGTAAGCCTATGCGCACTATAGGCGACACGCGACAGCGACAGTTCGGCGACTAGACGCGACGACAGGCTACGGCCGTCAATTTTCATATATTTTTTTCGAATCACCGCACACTACTTGGCGTCAGAGTCGCGGAGTCGCGACGACAAGACGGCAGAAGCAATGACAACGTCGCGTCTGACGCGGCGACTAGACGCGGCGACAAGTCACCCTGTTTTCGATGGCTCTGTGAAAGGAAAAATATACTGCGCCGCCAAGTTATCTGTTCAGGTGGGCAAAATTGTAACTAATTAATTGTAAATCCTGTTCCCGATTTTTCGTTTCATTTATTTACTTAGTTACTAAGATTTATAGATATATTTTCATTAAAAATTGAAAGACGGGTTAAAATATTCTCATTTTGCTAGGTAAATTTCTTAAATGTTACTACTAAATGCTCCACTAGCGCCGCTATCAACTGAACAGATAGGATGGTGGCACTGTAGGAACGGATAAAAATCCAAAATTTTGACCCTGGGGGAAGAGGAGGGTCACCATTTTGCATTAAGGTGCCAAAAATTGTTCTCTTTGGCAGTGGCTTAACAATTAACCTTGTGACAAAAGTGTCAAATGAAAGTAATAATTTTATTAACAATCTTGTTTTTTTGCGGTCAGGTCATTTCTGTTAGTTTAGTTTTTGTTAGATGTAATATTAATGTAATATGTATACAATATTGTTAATTAAACGAATCATATCACTTTTGTTTTGTATTAATATAACATATTCATACAAAATGTAGGTATATACTTAACTGTAACTAGAGTATTGTAACTTCTTTTTTATAGCGTCGTGACATACAGGTATGAGATGCTCATGCGATGACGCCTCGTCACTATAAAAAACAAAAGAAGGCGCCATTTTGTCATGTCGCTATTTTGGGCGGAAGGTGTTGTTATAAGGTAAAGTAAATAATCGAGTAATAATTTATATCACACTAAAATTATTCACTGTATTCAGGTGGCAAGGTGACAAGCTTGAATATAAATCTTAGTAGGTATATATGGCTGTAGGTAATTATTTAATACAAATACGAATTTCTGCTATCATAATTAAATATGGAGAAAATACATCCGTATTTGTCACACTTAAACAAACGGATATCGTATAATAAAAGAAAACTTTGATAGTTTAAATGGTTACCGAAATAAACTATTTATACAATTGTGGTAGTTTAGAGTGGTTTCGCATCGCTTGTAGCCCCGGCCGCCTAAGTGATCTTAAACGATCACGAATGTTAAGCAACATAGGGCGCGTTCAGTCCATGGATGGGTGAACGTCTATGAATAACGCTAGTGGAATTTTTCCGAGCGGTTCCATGCTTCGCAAGGCACGATAAGCAGTTGGTGCTGGCTGCCGTCGATAGAGGGTAGTCGCAAAACTTGTGACAGTAAGACCAGCCACTAGTCTTACAAGCCTCCACCAATTCGGACTTAGCCAATACCTTCTTCAGGGAAGAGACCCGTGCTCCTCGGTAGGGAGATAATGGGTTGATGATGAACAGTGGTTTTTATCACAACTCTGCAGTGTCAACATGGCCGGTGTCAAAATACTCTAAGTAGGTAGATACGTAACTCATGGGTATTCACGCTCGTATCACACATGAAAATCTAGGACTGATTTCTATAGAAAACTGATGTGGTTTCCTTATATTGCCGTGATCGCTAAGATGTAAGATAAATACCACAAACACATGCAAATGCATGACACGATTTGTTTATTTTGTTTCTGTTACTTTTTCAAGTCTACTTTAGTTGTTCAGTTTTAATAAACAATTGAACAACCTCAGTATTTTCTTTTTCTTTATGTATCGTATTTTATCGGAGGTGGCTAATTCAGCCAATCTGGATTTTGAGGCTACCGGTACAATCATGGCACTAGACATTCTTTTGACCAGTTACGGAAAATGACGACTTAGCGAAAATTATGAATTAGGGAAATTGACTAATTAAAGATTTTTGAATAATTGACGAATTGGGAAAGTGACCAATTAGTGAAATTGACGAAATAGGGAAAATGAGGAGTGACCCCCTAACCCGTTTACACACCTCAGATACTCTTCACGATACTCAACTTCACGGCTAAGGTGTGGTATTGCTACTATATTCACAAATGTATGGCCTATACCTTCCTCAGGGAAGAGACCCGTGCCCCTCGGTGGGGACATGATGGGTTGATGATGATCCACCACGGGGGCCAAGTCCTGATTGATGACTACCTAACTATGTATAGTTTTTATGTAATCTGTCAAAAAGTTATCAACGCCACATGGGTCTAATCAGGGTCAAGCAAGCTACGATGTCTTTGCACGTAAACGCTTTATAATGTATGAAGCATTTAACGATATTTGAGTTATCTCGTACAATAAAGTGGTTTTATGAGTTTATACCTACGCCTGCTGCACGACATCGTAGCGATTACACTGTGCAAGCCGTTTTGCGCCTCTACTCTCACTAGTTCAATTAACAGATCAATTGATTGAACTAGTGAAACTGTCAAGTATTAGCAGTTCAATGATTTTTTTTATTGAACTGCTAATACGGGAATGTTTCACTAGTTCATTTGTTTTTCAATGAACTACGACAGCATAATAGTTCGTGCAACGAAAGATGTTCCATGAGTTAATGAATTTTGGCTTTTATTATTATGTCCCTAAGGATCTTACCGTGGGAATTGTTTGGTCAAAGTGTGGAAGTTATTATTTAAACTTCCACACTACACAAGCAACGGTCCTCCCAAACTGGAATACCCTGTCATATGATAACTGGAGAAGGACATATTGAAATAAACTTACACTGAGGCCATTTGAGCAGATATACAGCGACAGTGACCATTGAATTCAGCAAGACTTCCGACGTGGTAGCGAAGCCGTCGAGGCAGGGAATATTTCTGGAAAGTAATTAATTTTAAGAAATAAATAATCACGCTGGCCATCTGTACTGATATTTGGTGAAGTTTTGTGCCGAGGCCTATATGAGCTATGTACCGGTAATTGAGGCTTCTGTTTTTCCTGTGCTCCATAATTACCTATCAAATAGGAACAAGGGTGGGAGCACACGATGCGTAAGATTTCGCCGCATCGGCGGGCACACGAGCGCCGCAATGATGTTATACCGCAGCGGCGCCGCCCCAGTAGCGTTGGACAGTGGCCTAATAAAAATGGATCGTAAAAGAAGTGTGTTATATTGGTCATTTTTTAAAACCTCAATCATAATACGCAAAAAACTAGGAATTAAAACGGAACGAGCGAGCGTGTGCCCTTCCTTGTTACGCATAAAAAACTGAGCGGTGCCACTCTGACGTCGCAACGCACGCATACACCCCTCCCCGCCTCTTCTCGGTAGTGGCAAATCCGGTGCGACGCAGCGCATCGTGTGACATGCCACAGATATTTCTATGTAAAATGGCGCACCGACACCGCTCCGGCGCCGCACCGCCGCCGCAACGAGTCGTGTGCTCTCGCCCTAAGGCTTTGCTTAGTTTCTGTCAGTTTAGTCCGTGCACCCGCTTCGTTTGCATATCGCGTAGTTTAATTTATTTCATTACCTTCATTTCTAAGTTTTGCTTTTAACGATACGCGTAGATTAATTAGTTCTTGATGGAAGTCAACAAGTCATCATAATTTAGTGACTTATAGCTTAACTTTACTATCTGATCAAAAATGGTGCACAAAGTACAAATACAGGAGACGCTCGTTGTTAACAACTACAAGTCGATAGTATCACAAGTGAGTTTAATTAAAATTTACTAAGGGATTGCGAATATTTACGTTGTTTAGCGGCTTATTCCATCTTGATTAGATGGAATAAGTCGCTAAACACCGTACTTCTGTAGTTCAAGTCGTAAACACTTAGTTCTACATGTATGACTACTAAGAAAAAAAAATCCGCCTAGTTCTACATCCATGTATGTATATATGTACTTGGAACACGTAAAATGTGTTCCAAGTACATATATACATACATATATACACACGGTGGATATAACTGTAATTTTAGTGTAAAAAAATATTTGTTACGAATTACGAATATGATTACGAGGAAACGGGGATGTAAACATTGTATTGTAATAATAAACTCGGCAAGACGTGGGACCAGTTTAGTGATTGGTGCCTCTGCCTACCCCCTCGGGGATAATGGGCGTGATTTTATTTATTTTATTTTTATTGTAGTAATCGTGCCAATTGCCTGTTAATCTTATCGAAGAGTGTGGTACCTACACGGATGTAGAACTAGGCGGATTTTTTTTTTCTTAGTAGTCATACATGTAGAACTAAGTGTATGACTAGATGGAATAAGCCTGTTTAGCGGGAGTATGGTTGTTCCTTATTCACACAATATAGACGGAAATAATTGTATCATGAAGATGCAAATAGCGGTCCTATGTACCTTTCTTTCATCAACGGTGTCATAAGCTTACATATCGCACCCATCTCCCTCAAGTTGAAGGTATCGTTATGGGAGTTATATTGTCCGGTCCGGTATAAGGTCAGGAAGTCGAAAAAGTAGCTAACTAAATTGTCACATATTATTTCGACTTAGTGGGGTTTTCATCTAGGGGTGCGATATGTTTTGATAGGTGCCATAAAAAAACACAAAATATAATTCCAAATGAATGTTTGAACTGAACTTTTTAGTTTAAATTGAATTAATGCAGACAACCCGAAACCCAGGTCACTGATGATAACTAATGAATTTTATGTCCAAAAACAAAGAATTCACAGATTACATTAGAAAATAAGTTTAGTTTAGTACTTTGCTGTCAATAATGAAGATATGTTTATAACAAAATGTATTATTCTGGGCTAAAAAAGCAGCCTAAAATAAAAAAGAGAAATCTAATAGCGTTACATTTAAAAAGTATAAATGTTACAATCTTGCATCAAACGATAGATGTTTGTTGCTCAATCACAACAGAACGGCGGAACGGATCCGGAATGGAAAAATACATTAACATTATCATACATTTTACAACAGTTACTTATGCAGCAAACACTAGACCCTTGGTATACACAAACATGTAAGAGTCTAATATTTTTGCATTGTGACAAGTGGCAAACCTGTCGCCGTTATCCGGGCACAATTTATCAGCGAATGGTGTTGCTGTACAAACAAAATTAAATGTACGTAACTAAAAGGGACGTTTGGGACCTAATAATAAACTCGGCAAAACGTGGGCCCAGTTCTAGTGATTGGTGCCTCTGCCTACCCCCTCGGGGATAACGGGCGTGAGTTTGTTATTGTTATTTTTGCATTGTATATATGCTGATGCACTTTGACGGTAACTTTGAAAGTAGTTTTATTTGTTGCTGTCACGATAGTAAATAAATATGCGAGCCAGACTTGCGCACCGAGGGCTCCGTATTACCACATAATATAAAATATCATACGTTTTTAGCAAAAAACCCTTACGGGGTCCTTAGCAAAAGTCCCACTCACCTCTGGACAAATTCTCAATGATGTAGTGAAAGGTCTTTCCCGTAAAGGGAAAGGTCCTAGCTACCCTATTGATTTCTGGTAGGCTTATAGTACGGGATATGTTCTATTTTTTTCAGCTTATAGCCTGCATGGCATCGAACCTGCTACTCTTTGACCTGGGAATGGCTATCAGCTTTGCAACCATAGCGCTGCCAGATCTGCTCAACTCCACAAGTGGTCTCTCACTGGATGAGAATCAGGCTTCGTGGTTCGGTTAGTTTTTTTTTCATCTATAAACTTTAACTGATTATTTTTGAAATGGGTAACATAAATAGTACATTACAGCAGCGGCCAGCAGAAGAGGCATTCATGGACGAACGTGGAAATACCTGAATACACATACGTGAGTCCACCAATGCCTAGTTGTGGCCAAGGCTTGAATAAGATTTTTATCAAGTAATGCGCGGAAATTAAAACTATGAGCTCATTCTATTAAATTCAATAAACTTTCAAAATCAGACGAACCACGAACGAACAACAATATAATTTTTCCCGCGTTAAAGTGTTCTTTTTTTTTCAATAGGTATATCCAGCTTTCTATCGCAAGCCAGTTCGAAATTTAAATAAAACCTCTGATAAGTTACCTCCTTGGTTGTCATTGTTCGGAGTAAGAGATCGTTCCATTTTTAAATAACACGACAGATATGAGTTTAGTATGTAATTTATTTGGCCGCAAAACACGAATTTTCATACAACTTTTTCCAGCCGCTGCTCGCGTATAATACGCTACTTGCCTCGTATCAAATTTGACGCGATAAATGGATATTTCCTGTAGTATCTAACGTAAGAAACCGAAATATATTGACTTTGCTAAGTAAATATGCAGGATGGCTGCAAAATATGCAAATAAAAAAAAAATTTTTCGCTTTTAAATCGGAACGGTGAAAACACTATCCGCCATCTTGAAAGCACCTTTGGTTGTAAACAAACATCTGTCAGTCGTGCGTGCGTAGGTTCTATTGTGACTCATACTTCTTTCGTGGCACGAACTCTACCTATGTTGAATGTCAAACTTTGTTTACAAACGTAGAGGACTTCAAACAATAGACAAAAATGGCGGACCGCGTTTTTGGCTGTTTAGCAAAGCAACGTTTTAAAATAATGTTTTTGTTTATTTTTTGGTCTAATGGAAGAGATATTTAGCATTTAAGACATACTTGAAAAAAGAGTCAAGTAGCGGATTGGCCAGTACCTACAGCAATTTCGATTTATCTCGAAGAAGGTTGTCGAATTAATACTCAAATTCCCAAGCATGTTTCAGAAAAATATTTAATCTCTCAATAAGTTTCTCAAAGTAAATGTTAATTTTACAATATTTAGTAGATTGATCCATCTGGGGAAGTGCCTTCATTACGGCTCAGACGGCTTCAGACGGCTCAATCGCTTGTAGGTATTTACTAAGCATTGTTAACATAAAAATAAGAATTTTCTGTTCTGTTCTGAACTAAGAAGATATTCAATTCTTTCAACTTCAACTAGCATGACACACGTGTCATGCTACTCAACGTTTACGACGTTTGAACGGAAGGTCGTTAAAATACAGTCACCGTAGGTAACGCCATTGTTTAGAAGTACAGTCAAGAGCACTTCACCCTTTACATACTTGCATTCTAATATTACACTATTACGTTAAGGATGACTGCAACAAAAATGCAAAGGTGACTGCAGTCAACTGTACATCGCAGTACGGTTGTTCTGGCCTTCAGTATAGCGTAAAGGGTGAACAAAAAGGATCAACCCATTAGATAATTTTTTCTCGTAAAAACATTTAAAACACTGTAATCATAATCAACCCATTATGTCCCCACCGAGGGGCACGGGTCCCTGAGGAAGGTAAAGGCCATACTTCACCACGGGGGTCAAGTCCGGATTGGTGGAGGCTTGTAAGACTAGTAGCTGGTCTTACTGTCAGAAGTTTTCAAGGCCTCTGACTTGGCTTAACGACTGCCATCCATCGACGGCAGCCGGCACCAACTGCTTAACCTGCCTTGCGAAGCATGGAACCGCTCAGAAAAATGCCACTAGCGTTAGTCATAGAACCACTAGCGTTAGTCATAGAACGGTCACCCATCCATGCACTGAACGCGCTCTATGTTGCTTAACCTGACGTAGATCACTCAGGCGGCCGGAGCTACGAGCGAGAAAATAACTCATTACGTAGATGCAATGGCCTATAGTAATTTTTAACGAACTTTCAAGTCTCCGATACGGGCCACCGGCCACAACCACATCAAAACGCCGCAACACATAGTCTGTTGTTCATAAAATATTTTTATTTTTTGTGTATGCAGTGTTAATTCTTACTTTATGAAATTGTCCGATATCGTCAGCAGCCTAATATGATCCAATTGTCTATACTTGACATTTTTCTCAGACTTTAAACGACAATAAATCAAAAACCTTTAGCGGTAGAGGGCTCGAAACAGTTTGCAAATTTAGTGCTAGCTAGTACTAAATTTGCAAACGGTATCGAGTTTTCTGACGCTAAAGGTTTTTGATTTATTGTCGTTTAAAGTCTGTGAAAAATGTCAAGCATAGACAAATGGATCATACGTGCCATTGTAGAGCACAGGGCTTCTCTCAGAGAGAGTGTATGGGTTTAATCACCATGCGTGCCCACCGCGGATTTGCGATTTCAAGCGCCGAGGTATGTGAATAGCTCAGAAACCTAAGTTTCCACACATTCATAACTGATATCATATTATATTCTTTTTTCCTAAGAACAGCGATTAGTCAGTGAACTTAGTTTGGTGGGATCAAGAACGTTTTACCCAAAAACAAAGGATGTTTACATGTTTGTGATGTCGCTGTTTCAAGTTTCCACGACACAGGGTATCCTAGTGTGGGACTTGAAGCAATGTATGTGCCTATGTCTATGTCTGTGTCTCCGTCTACGTCTTCTACGTTAACGTATACGTCTACGTCTACGTCTACGTCTACGTCTACGTCTACGTCTACGTCTACGTCTACGTCTACGTCTACGTCTACGTCTACGTCTACGTCTACGTCTACGTCTACGTCTACGTCTACGTCTACGTCTACGTCTACGTCTACGTCTACGTCTACGTCTACGTCTACGTCTACGTCTACGTCTACGTCTACGTCTACGTCTACGTCTACGTCTACGTCTACGTCTACGTCTACGTCTACGTCTACGTCTACGTCTACGTCTACGTCTACGCCTACGTCTACGTCTACGTCCATGTCTACGTCCATGTCTATTTCTATGTCTATATCTATTGTTATGGTTATGCTTATGTTTATGTTCCAGGTTTGTGATCCTAGGTTCTTTGTCGTAGGTAACAAAAGTCACAAAAATCACTGTAACATTATTGAGATATTGTATCAGTCACTCGTTGCAGATTCGATCTGTAAAGGCGGAAACACATTATTGAAAAGCGACGCGACCTGACGCAACGTGATGCGTGTTCTACTATTAAATTAAGTAAATCTACTATTTTCTATGATAAAAATCATATTAGGCATCACGTGTTGGTAACGTGCACGATTTAATATCGGGTGTCGGTCGCGCCACGTTTCAATAGTCTGTAGGCCGCTTTAAAGAAGCTATGATTTCTTTTTCATTTGTGCCATTAGTTAGCCCACTGGATCCTCTTCATTTTTACTTGCAGGCAGCATAGCATTCCTGACGCAGCCCTTAGGCGCGGTGTTTTCCGGTCCGATCGTGGACTACTTCGGCCGTAAGCGCGCCATATTTCTGGTGAATATCCCGCACCTAGTGGCCTGGGTGATGCTATACTTCGCCTGGAGCGTGCCGGTGCTCTTCGTTGCCAATGGACTGCTGGGACTGGGGACTGGAGTTATGGAGTCACCCATCAACGCCTACGTCGGCGAAATCAGGTTTGTATAATTTGCTGTCATGATATCCAACTCATCTCATTTAGTTATAACTAGCTTTCGCCCGCGACTCCGTCCGCGTGGACTTTAGTTCAAAATGTTGCAACCCCGTTCACTCCCGTTAAGGGGTAAATTTAGAAAAACCGTGAAACACGTGTTCAATCAATTGTGTTGAAGAGTATTTATTTCAAGTTTCAAGAAAATCTGACAACATTTTTTATACCTCCATACAAACTTTAACACCGCCGTTTACCCCTTTAGAGGGTGAGTTTCAAAAAATCCTTTCTTAGTGCTCCCCTAGGCTCCCTAAGAAACTCCCATGCCAAATTTCAACCCCCTAGGTTCAGTAGTTTGGGCTCTGCGTTGATTCTAAGTCAGTCAGTCAGTTTCTTCTTTTATATATTAGAGATAGAAGATATAAAAATGAATCGCGGAATGTGTAGCTAAGCGCAAATCTCGAGAACAGCTGAACCGATTCGCTAATTCTTTTTTTTTAATATTCCTTGAAGTACCCACGAGGATGGTTTTTGCGGATAAAAATGGCCTAAATAAAGGGAAGGTTTAAATGGTGAGAAAACAAAACGAAGGAAACAAAAACGAAAACTATGGCGGTACGAAGTTGCCGGGACAGCTAGTATACAATAGAAAAATCATATGTCAATGTGTTAAATATAAACATTTAAGTACATACAGGCACATACATTGCTTCTAGCCTCATACTAGGATACCCTGTGTTGTGGGAACCAAAAACAGCTACATATTTTTTTTTAGACACATACATTCCTTCTGGCCCCACACTAGGATACCCTGTGTCGTGGGAACCAGAAACAGCGACGTCACTAACATGTAAACATCCAAGACCTGGGTTTCTTTTTTTTGTCCCCAGCCGGGAATCGAACCCGGGACCTTTCGCATGGTAGCCAGATGCGCTAACCGCTGCGCCACAGAGGTCGTCACATATAAACATATAAACATCCAAGAAGTGGGTTGTTTTTGTCCCCAGCCGGGGTTCGAACCCGGGACCTCTCGCATGGTAGTGTTTGTTATCAAACTCCTCCGAAACGGCTTCACCGAGTTTTATGATTTACTAGCTGACCCGACAAACGTTGTTTCATATAAATTATTGTAGCGATTGTAATTTTAAAAAATTTGGGTGGGCCACCCTTATCACTTAGGGCTATAAAAAATAGATAACAATATAACCTACCGAATATACATACAAAATTTCATCAAAATCGGTCAAGCCGTTTCGAAGGAGTATGCGCACTAACACTGTGACACGAGAATGAGAATTTTATATACTAGACGAAAACCCGGCTTCGCTCGGGTAAAATGTAGACGCAAAATAATATTCCACTATGTTTTTTTATATGGTGACGCCTCTGTATTTATCAACCACCAGTAGATATAAATATCTTAATACATTCAGATACATAAACTCACACCTGTATCCCAGGTGGGTAGGCAGAGACCACGGACTGTCACCTGCCACTATCCTGACAAATCACTTTCGCTTCATCGACATCCATTAGTCGTTGCATGTACCCACATCGGTTTCGGGTACTTTTCATCTTGCCCTTTGCTAATACATCCCCTATTTGGTCGAAGTATGACCAACTGGGGCGTCCCTTACCGGCCCTTCCACTCACATTCGCCCGATATATTTGCTTTGTCAGTCTTTCTTCGTTCATCCTCTCCACATCTCCAAACCAACGCAACATTCCTTTTTTCAATTCTAGTCACTCACTACATCCTCTTTCTCTACATCCTCGGTCTCTGATCACACTATTGCGTATTCTGTCATTCAAAGTAACACCACACATATTTCTTAAGGATCTCATTTGTACTGCACTAATCCTACTTTCATGATTCTTCTGACTTCTGCCATACCCAAATCTCGCTACCATGCTTACATCAGTATTGGAACCAGCACACTATTACGGATAGCCAATCTTGCTCTTTTGGACATGATCTGGCTACTCACGAAGGAATGCAAGGCGAAAATCGGATACTTATCATAACTTTGTCATGGGTACCTCATCACAAATTACTAAATGAGCTTCCTTCATAAACTTAACAGCATTGAATTTAGTTAACAGCTAGTGAATCTAATGACGTATGAGACGTAGAATCCACTTGGCTAATCAACTAAAAACAGCTCCCTCTCTTTGGCTTTACAGCTTTTAGTTTTGTATTGACCACATGTTTTTCTTCATCATTTTAATTTTTGGTATTTTTCTTATCTAGTGGCTTTTTCATTTCAATAAGTTTATTGGTACCTAACTAAGCAAAACAATAAAGATCAATTTATGACTTTGATTTCCTTTTTCAATTATTTTTCAGACCCTTCCAAAACTCAATGTCAAATTATTGTCTTCCCTCCCGCCCTCAGAAGAAGGACCTTCTTCTGAGCTCCCACCAATGAAAAACACCACAGATTACTTACTACATCTTCTCAGTTGGCACAGATTATAATAACCTTTTTGGATGCCACGGTATTCCACACACCATGAAGTTAACAAATTAGATCAAAGGGCCGGTTTAGATTATCTTAGTGTTTAGGAGAGTGCTTTACTTTACACTCTGTTGCAACATTATGCTAAATCGGGCCAATTTTGGGGGCTCAACCTTTAACGACCTCTGTGGCGTAGTGGTTAGCGCATCTGACTACCATGAGAGAGGTCCCAGGTTCGAATCCCGGCTGGGGACAAAAAAAAAAAACCCAGGTCTTGGATGTTTACATGTTTGTGACGTCGTTGTTTCTGGTTCCCACGACACGGTATCCTAGTGTGGGGCCAGAAGCAATGTATGTGCCTGTATGTAAATGTAAATTATTATTTTCATGTTGCACAGTTTCTTTTTTTTACGCTTTTTATGCTTTCTGTGTTATTTTTTTATTATTGTACGCATTCTGTGTGTGTGTGTGTGTTTTTTTGTTTTGTTTTGAGTATCAAATAAATAAATTTTCTTTCTTTCTTTCTTTCTTTCTTTCTTTCTTTCTTAAGGAGAGTGCTTTTTTAGAAACGTGTAAGCGCCACTTGCTTTAGTACGTTTTACGGTATAGTACGGTTCTAGTTGCCTTTCAATTAGAATCAAAATAGAATTGGTTTCTATTGTTCTATCCAGTAACACCTGAGCGCGTTACTATCCTCGTTACTTATCTGTGTATAAACTAAAAATTTAGTGAGAACTTTAGGAGAGTGCGCAAGTGACCCGTGACGGGTGCGTGTTGTTTTCAATAACTCGAATTATCAAACTTACCTACTTATGTGTTCCATTAAAACTCATAGTATTTTGAGTAGGATAGCGCATATTTCGCGACGTCGACGAAGTGACACTCTACTGGAAGAAATATAAACGTTCACTCGAACGTCTTGTAATGTACTAATGCACTTGCCTCTCTAATTGTATTATAGCACTCTCCTAAACACTAAAATAATGTAAACCGGCCATAACAGATCACAATGAAAACTTGTGACACTAACACAACAATGATGACATTGACATGTTTACTTAGCAACGCCATTGTTAAATTTAATAATTTTTATATTGATGCTGCTCGATAATACGAATTTTCCGCCCATATGTTATCGACTCAGATCAGCTACTTTTTTACGCTCTTTCATTTGGTGTGCATATCGTTCGAGTCTAACGTAGACCCGAACGAAATTATTAATATAGATTAGACTAGCTGATAGACTAGACTACAGACCCCGCAAGCGTTGTTTTGCCAGACAACGGTATAAAAAAAGAGATATCCTATTCTCGTGTCCGTATAGTTGGCTTTCACATGGTCGATTTCAGTCATTTCGAGCATGCCACAGAACTGTGTATCAATAGTGCATACTCGTAATAGCCTACAGACCTACCGATCATACATAGAAAATTTCATCAAAACCGGCCATGCCGTTTTGGTGGAGTATGCGCACTAACTCGGTGAGTGGTGACACGGGAATTTTAATATATAAAGGAGGTCTGAGAATAGATAGTAAGCTAATTGAAATTATGGCAAAACAACCTTTGCCAAGTCAGATAGTTTCTACTATAGTGCAACGAAATGAAAATGTATATTGAACCAAAGTTTTCTAGGCAAGTAACAGACTTACTACGTTTAATAAACTGATGCTTTACTAATTGAATACATTGTAATGCTCTCGGCGCTTACTTTGCCTGCACCTGCTGTACTAATTTGTAGATACAACATGTCAGATTGACGGTCTTATTAAAATAAAACTTCCTAAGAGCCATCGCAAACAGAGCGACTTGTCGCCGCGTCTAGTCGCCACGTCTGACGCGGCGTTGTCGTTTGCATCTGGCGCAAACAGGGCGACTGTCGCCGCGTCTAGTCGCGTCTATGAATATCGAAAGTCGCCCTGTTTGCGATGGCACTTAGCTTGTTGTCGCAACTCCGCGACTCTGACGCCAAGTGTGCGGAGCTTCGAACAAAATATATGAAAATTGTCGGCCGTAGCCTGTCGTCGCGTCTAGTCGCCGAGCTGTCGCTGTCGCGTGTCGCTAGTGTGCGCCTAGGCTAAATCACAATGGTAAAAAAAATTTTTTGGTGCGATCGCTCCATAATGTCGATAAAAATAAGCTACGCAGTTGGTTTTACAAGGAAAAGACGTAACCACATATTATTTCAACTCCTTCTCAAGAGTGTTTCATAGGAAATCGTGGTTTGTATAAGACTGTTACTAAGCACCGTATGAGTGCCGTTACTTTTCTAAAATAAAACCTTTTAACTGTAATCCACTAAGGGCTAAAAGATAAAAGGTACCCAAACCGACGTGCATGCATGCAACGACTAATGAATGTCCATGAAGCGAAAGTGATTTTTCAGGATCGTGGCAGGTCTCTGCCTACCCCTCTGGGATACAGGCGTGTGCTTATTTATGTATGTAATACACTATGTAATCACACTTTACTATGACATTAGAA
Source organism: Yponomeuta plumbellus (assembly GCA_947310845.1). Classification (NCBI taxonomy): domain Eukaryota; kingdom Metazoa; phylum Arthropoda; class Insecta; order Lepidoptera; family Yponomeutidae; genus Yponomeuta; species Yponomeuta plumbellus. The sequence continues at coordinate 7,656,425 of OX371209.1, read as the reverse complement.
TATAGACACTACTGAAAGAATACGAACTAAATTAAAAAATGACAATAGTATAAAAACAATAATATTGTATTGTAATAATAATATTGTAAGGATATTGTCCTAAGAAAAGAAAACTAAACCATAAAAAAGTCTGTCGCCAACAAATGTTATTATTATTGTAGTTGAACTAATACATTTTATGAACTTCAGTCCGGATACTCTTACTTGAATTTTTGTCGGAAGTGTACTAGATTGCGCCCTGCTCTGCCCTTATATTACGTAGGTAAAGATCGTTTCACCAAACAAGTCCCACGGCAAGATCCTTAATAATATAATAATAAAAGCCAAAATTCATTAACTCATGGGACTTCTTTCGGGAAACGAACTCTACCTACCTACACCGAATCGTGAACGATTCCACTGGTCTTACTGTCAATTTTGTACGGAATGTGACAGTAAAAGGCATTCCACACGATTGGAAAGACTCTCCGACCAAGGTGCCCTTGGTCGGGATGGAATTCGTTCCACACGGTCGGACAACTTGACAACGTACAGTCGACAGCACGTCGTCATTCACATTTGAGTTGCAAAGTCGCCCGTAATGCAACGGGGCAGAGTGCATGGGTCTATAGCATGATGTGCTCTCGACTGTACGAAACGACATCGGTGGCGCAGCGGTTAGCGAATCAGCCTACCATATGAGAGGTCCCGGGTTCGAATCCCGGCTGGGTAAAATAAAAGAAACACAGGTCTTGGATGTTTACATGCTTGTGTCGTCGCTGTTTCTGGTTCCCATGACACAGGGTATCCTAGTGTGGGACCAGAAGCAATGTATGTAAATGCAAGCCTGTATGTAAATGTTATGTTAAGTGTACATTGATATGAATTCCGTTATAAGCTTCATCTATTTAAAAATTGTAATAACTAATAATTTACTAAAAGAGATATATTTTCCGAAATATATTGTTTTAATCGAGCATATGAAACAATGTATTGACGGTCGTGTCAACTAGTACCTAAATGGGTCAATATACGCTATTTGAATTTCTATGATCCATGGACAAATATTATGTTAAACTTATTATATTATTGGGGCCGTATGCTTAAGCATTAAAGAATATGGACTTTTATTTGGCCCACATAGTCTATTCATGATAATTGTTTAATTTAAGACATTAATCGTTAAAAATAGTTGTCCTCTGGCCTCCCCATTTCTAGATTATAATGATTTTATAGCGAGATATTTTTAAATACGTATGCCATTATGTTTCTTTAAATATGATCATATGCTTTTATAAACATCGAAACATATTTCATTAAAATATACAGTATTTTTTTTTATTAATATAAAGAAAAATAACTTACTTTCATGTCACGTTACAATAATGTCACTTCATCTGGCGAAACTCAAAGAAGTAAAATTTGACTTAAAACCGCAAAGGTATGTTTTTGTCCATGAACTACGCGCATACAATAGTGTTAAAACAAGCTAATGACGTTGAGCAAAATTCCTATAATATAGCGTTAATTTGCGATTCACTGTAGGAAAGCGTGTTTCTGCCAGTCGTTGGAGTATTTCCTCTGGCAAGTCTATGTTTTTGTATTTTATAGTTACGAAATTGTATATTTGCACAATGCAATGTTTATTGTGTGTAGTTGTCATGTATTACGTTAAACGGTGATCAGAAAAGCGAGTGATATATTTTTGTAGGTTTTGTGCGATTTTGTCACTCCTCTTTCATATTTCATGTTTTATTTAATACGTGTCCCCTTTCTTAGCTATAATCAATTTCCTGTCACTTCCCTGCTTTAATTTGTGACTACTCTACCAATAGTGTCAGTCCTCTGGTAACACATTTTCCTCTGGTGCTTATGAAATTCAAAAAAATGGAAAAATCTTCTGGCCCTCATCATTAAACATTTAAAAATTGTGTCAAATAGAGAAATTATCAATATTGAATGGAACAGATTACATTTCCTTCTGGGACACAAAAAAATCAAATACCGTATATTCACCCAAATACCGAATTCGAACTTAGAGCGGGTCAATCGAAACATTAAAGCTTATTGGAATCTGCAGCCTTATTTTGACAATGATATCATATGAATCCTCTCAATTGTAACGCGAGTTGACTAATTTTGTGTCTAGAATACGGGGGACTGACACGGACGTCTTAAACTTAAAAAATAGAGAAATCCTAAACTGAGCAAATCAATACAATAAATCAAAACTGCGGAAAATAGGGGATTTCCCCATGGGACTGACTAATTTAGAACAGTTGCAGCTAGAGGTGCGCAAAACGCTTCAATGAAATAAAAGGATGATATAGGTAGTTCATTTCCTTAATTGAACTACTTCACTCTATTAGTTCATAGTTTACATAGTTCATGGCTCATTCATAGCTCACATCTCAATAGTTCTTTCACGTATATATTGACGCACGGTAGTCCGCGAATGACAAAGGTGTTTTGAATTGAATTTTATGTCACGATGGATGTGTGGATGTAGGGTTATCCAACATTATAGAATGTGTCGTAAGTGCCCTTTACGACTGCTAGCGCAAGACGAGAACGACAACAAAGTGCCGAGCGAGACACATGAGTTACAGAATTTTGGTTCTGAGTGTGGTAGATATAAGAATGTTTTTTGAAGAATGAACTACTACGTGGACTATTAGAGTGAATGAGATATGATAAGATTTGTAGTGAATGAATGAATGAAGGTTTCACAAAACAAATGCATTCAATCGAATCATTCATTCGCGAACTACACACCTCTGGTTGCAGCTGAAACAAGTGGCCACTTTAGCAATTAACACCTCCTTCATACATTGCTGTTACCGATAATGATTACATATGGCGCTTGTAGACGATACTTATTTGATATTCTTGCGCGTGTCTAATAGGTATGTAGTCGAGTAAACACTTGTACTGCGTAATGGCTGTGAAATATTTTAAAGGCTGACGCACAAGTATTCGCGCATTGTACTTTCACAAGGATATGAGGCTATGATAGGGAAAAAGTTATGAGGCTCTACACCCTATTTACTGAAGCGAACGAGTAAGTGTCAACATGTCAAAAAATTGGTTTTTCAAAATGCCACATTTATAACATTGCATAATATTTAGCTAAGTTATACAAAACGATATGGCTAATAAATGCCATTAAGCAATAAACACAATAACACTGTTATTACCTGATTTATCCCTCAGTCGCAGTTTATTTAACTAAATATTTTATTTTATCATGAAAATACCATTTGCTTAAGAGATCTATGCCCCAAAAAAATACCTAAAATTTCAGTGGTCCTCAAATAAAAGCGATCCTAGTGCTGCCAAATATGTTCACAACTAGCAAATACGTAGGACTTTTGTTTAAAGGCCGATTATGATCGATTATTTTATGCTAATGCGCTACGCGAAGTGTAGGAAAAAGTATGGAGAGCTGACTATGAACCTCTTTTTTAATTAAGTCAAAAAAAAGTAAGATAGCTACCCCGACGCCATATTTACTCATGGTTGACGTCGTTTACGATGCAAGCAAAGTTGCGTGCATCAGCTTTTTTGAGTGACATGCAAGTTTGAGAGATACTGTGTCTTTGTTTACCTTTAGTCGTTCGCTTCAGTAAATAGATTGTAAATACCGAAATAATTAATCGGTATTTAAAGCGTCATAACTTTTTTAGTTTTTTTTTAATTATTTTTTTAACGTAGTAAATGACCCCACCAGTACATCGAAATTTTTTGACGGTCCATGCACTTGTATATAAAATTCTCGTGTTACAGTGTCAGTGAGTGAATGATTTTGTATGTATGTTTTTTGTGGCTTAAAGGATGATGGGCAAAAATTTATGAAGCGTGGGCCCACTCCAATAAAAATGGCTTGTTTATTAAATGAAAGGTCTACATACATACGTTCATTATCAGGCAGGCGCATGCCAGAATTCGCTGTGTGTCTGGAGTTTTTTTTACTTAGAAAAAGTTGATGTTTTTGGTTATAAATAGAAGTTTTTCGTTTATAAAACCATTTTTTTTGCTTATTATGTAAACCACCTAATGTTACATACTATATAAGATAATAAGTTTAGATTTTTAGGGCAGGAAAATAAAAGTTTTTGGTTTATGGAATGAAAATAATATAATTATAATAGACCAATAATTATCGGTATCCGTGGCATGGGTGGCGGAGAGGTCTCCACAGTAGCATCGCCTCATCTAGCACGCTTCACGAGAATTAAAATTAATGATCGGTGTAGGGCCGATCCGCAAGTACCTAACGCAATTATCAGAATTTTCTTTACGTCATCATCCTAGCGTTATCCCAATTTGCGCTAACTACACTAACTTTTATGGCGCAAATACTAATTTTTACATCATCATCAACCCATCAAGCCATCTATCGACGGCAGCTGGCATCAACTGCTTAACGTGCCTTACGAAGCATAGACTCGCTCTGAAAAATGCCACTAGCGTTAGTCATAGACGGTGACCCATCCATGGACTGAACGCGCCGTATGTTGCTTAACCTTAGTGATCGTTTAAGATCACTCAGGCAGCCCACCCTACGAGCGATTCCAATTTTTACATGGTCTAATGGATATGCTGGAAGAGGAAGACCGAGGAAAAGGTGGTTGGATTGTGTGCGTGATGTTAATAAGAATGTGAATGCAGAGGTGGCGAGTGATAGGGACGCATGGAAGAGAGTGACATACTGCGCCGACCCCAAATAATGGGAACAGGGCAAGAATATGATTATTGTTTTTTTACATGAAGCGATTGCTAGACAACCCAGAAGGGCAACCAGATGTGTCTTAGGTCATGTATGCAATGTAGTCTGCGCTAAGGTCTAAATGGCCGTAAGTCACCTCTTACGACATCCATAGGCTGAAATGGGTTGGTCATTTACTATTATAGTAAATGATGTAGCATTATGTGGTTTACATACTAGAAAAAATATTGGTTTTAAAAGCCAAAAACTTCTATTTCTAACCAAAAATGTCAACTTTTTCTAAACCAAATAACTCCAGCCACACAGCGAATTCTGGTATGCACCTACCTGATAATGAACGTATGTATCTAGACCTTTAATCTAATAAACAAGCCATTTTTATTGGAGGTGGGCCCATTTTGCACATCATCCTTTGGTTAGCCTTGCAGGCACAAGGTTATTTTTTCAAATATATATAATAGAAAAATTTTAAATTCGTAAAACTATAGGTCTATTATAAAAAACATGAACAATAGTCTTTATAAGACTATTGTTCATGTTTTTTTGTAAGACTGTTTGTTTTCGTATAAATAAATAAAAAAATATATATGTATAGTCAGTAGGTTTGAGAATAGGTTGTTATCTATATTTTATAGCCCTAAGTGGTAAGGGTGACACACCTTCTTCATCAACCCATTATGTCCGCACCGAGGGGTACGGGTCTCTTCCCTGAGGGAGGAAGGTATAGGCTATACTCCACCACGGGGGCTGTTTCAGTCGCGGCTGCGACTAGCGACATTTCTATGAGTTTGTTTCGGTCGCGGCTGCGACTAAAATAAACTCATGGAAATGTACGTAGCAAGCCACGCGGTAAGACGCCCCGCCGTTCGCGCCGCGCGATTTTTCGCGCGGGCGAATTGCCCCGTGGCTAGGCCGTGTGACTTGCCTTAACGACTGCTATCTATCGACGGCAGCCGGCACCAACTGCTTAACGTGCCTTGCGAAGCATGGAACCGCTCGGAAAAATGCCACTAGTGTTAGTCATACACGGTCACCCAACCATGCCCTGAACGCGCCTTATTTTGCTTAACCTCCGTGATCGTTTAAGATAACTCAGGCAGCCGGGGCTACGAGTGATTCACCGCAGCGGTCCACCTTAATTTTTTTTATTATAATCTACGAATAATTTTACGGCGAAACAACGTTTGCCGGGTCAGCTGGTAGGTATTTTTATAAATTTCGACGGTTTCTTACTAATTTTACGACATCTCTTTTCTATTGACAATTTTTGACTGCTAAAGTTTTGTCTAATATAAAAAAGTGGTGTGCGAATCACACTGGATCAGTCCTGTGAGTCCTTAGTAAATGGAGACGACTTTGATCCAATGACAACATCATTTCATATACCCAGCGAGCCTCGGTCAGGCTCGCTGGGGGTTGCGAAATTATGTTGTGTAGAGTTTTGTCTAACACAAAATATATTTTATGCGAATAACTGGATCAATGCGGTGTGTCCATAAAAACAAATTGAATCGATCTTAATCCAGTGACGACACAATTTTGTTTGCACATGTGTACGACAATTTGGGACACTTCTTTCTACGTATTTTTTTCAGCAAGAACAGTGCTTTAAAATTATTTCAGGCTAATACAAACACAAAAAAAAAATCTCTCCACTAAAATTTTGCGTTATTAGCACTTAATTGGAAAATTTTGGGATTTTGGTATCAAAATCGTTAAAGTTCGCTAAAAAATAATCAGACTTTGGTTAGGACAAATAAGGCTCAAAATTTTCTCTAATAGATGGTCTGTACTAACACCCTCTTAAGGCTTTGCGCCCAGCTGCTTCCAAACACCCTCTATATTATTACCTGTGTAATCTCCTTTTTTATGTACATTAAAGTACATTAATTCCATCGTCATTACCACTGGGTACTGACGGAAGATCAGCGCTGGAGTGGCCTGCCTCTCCAGCATATGCTGAGTCAGAGCCCCTTTGCATTTGCCACACCCACAATTTGTTACCCTGTGTTTTATGCTGAATTTTGTTGCTGTTTTTTTTTTGTTTGTTTTATTTGTTTTATCTCAACTGTGTGTGTAAGCAAATGCAAATAAATGTTTTTTCTACTCTATTCTATTCTATTAATTCTATCTATTATTGCTCGTGACTGTACCCAGCGAGCCTTCGATCCGAGGAGCGCTGTGCTCGATGACTCAGCTTTTTACGGCGGTCGGGTCATTCTTCATGTATTTCCTGGGCGTCATGGTGGACTGGAGGCGAGCCGCTCTCATCTGCCTCGTCGCGCCTGTCGCCTCCATGGTGCTGGTTTTGTGCAACCTGGTATGTGTCTCAATCAATCAATCATTTCTTGAGACTATTACCCCCATTTTCTCCAACGGTGACAGTCTGTTAATCTACTGTTAACAGCTGTCACTTTTTTTTATGCGCTTTTGCAGACGGACAGATGTTAACAATAGATTAACAAACTGTCAGCGTTGGGAAAACGGGGGGTAAGTGTAAATAGGTGGTATACATTTTATAGTGACTTAGGACTTAGTCACCCTTTACGGGTATTGCAAAATATGCATTTCTTTGTACATTACCGGGTTATGTAGGAAGAATTTATAATTCCATACACCTCCTGCGGTTGACTGGTAGAAAATGCTTGTAGCATTAAGTCCGCCGCATTGCCATTGTAATTATTACTTATGTGCAATAAAAGTATTAATAATAATAATAACTTTACTGTGATTGTATCTGGTAATGTGCAAAGAAAGTAGGTTTCTTGGTACATAACCCGGTTTTGTACGAAGAATATTTTTTCTTTGTACCTACATAGCTAGTTATGTAACTCAGTTATGTGCGAAGAACAAGGGCCGATAAACTGCATCAGCAGTTTGGCAAAGTGGTGTAATTGTAGTTTTTCATCTTTTTCCTAATAACAAATATAAATCTCGAACAAATCTTGCTTCTCGATCATGAGGGTCTGGGTTCGAACCACGCATGTACCAATGACTTTTAGTTACATACATTTGTTTGTACAGCAACACCATTCGCTGATAAATTGTGCCCGGATAACGGCGACAGGCTTGCCACTTGTCACGTTTGGGACCTAATAAACTCGGCAAAACGTGGGCCCAGTTTTAGTGATTGGTGCCTCTGCCTACCCCTCGGGGATAACGGGCGTGAGTTTATTTATTTTTTATATTTTATTTTTTATAAATAAACAAATATCTTCCTCGCGTTTCAGATTCCAGAAACCCCAATATGGTTGCTAGTCAGGAACAGGGAGACGGAGGCCCTCCAATCCCTATGCTACCTTCGAGGATGGACCAATGCTGAGAGTGTCAGGGAGGAGTTCGATACTCTGGTAGCCTACTCCAAAACTCTTCAACAGTGTTCCATCTGCTATAAGACTGAAGATAAGGCGCCAAGAGTCTGTAGTCACCAACAGCTTAACGTTTTTAAGAGGTGATTTTAAGCCTCTGCTCTGAAATCAAAAGTGTATGCAGTTGCACCTCAGTAGAGGTGTTAAATTCTTGTTTAGATAGATAGATAGTAGACGTGCGTGTTTCTTATGGATATCAATCTTTTATCTATTTCTCTAAATGATTATCATTTTGCCCCATAAGCATGATTTCTTATCTCATCATCATCAATACATTATGTCCCCACCGAGGGTCACAGGTCTCTTCCCTGAGGAAGATATAGGCCAAACTCCACCACGGGGGCCAAGTCCGGATTGGTGGAGGCTTGTAAAACTAGTGGCTGGTCTTAATGTCAGAAGTTTTCAAGCCGCCCTAAGGCCTCTGACTCCGACTGCCATCTATCGACGGCAGTCGTTAAGACGTGCCTTGCGAAACACGGGACCGCTTGGAAAAACGCCACTAGCGTTATTCATAGGACGGTCACCCATCCATGCACTAAACGCGCCCTATGTTGCTTAGCATTCATGATCGTTTAAGAGCAATCAGGTGGCCAGAGCTGCGAGCAGTTCTCGCGGGCGATATTTGAGAAAGAATCGCCCTACCTTGAATTCAGACACGGGATAAGAGGTCATGGTAAAAGGGGCTAAATACGTAGTCACTTTACCTATGCAACACGTGAAAGAAGTTAGATTTGAGAGTCAGGCCCAGTGACAGTTAAAACATAGATGTCTAACCAGCGCATAACAATGGCCCCGTTCACGTTCAGTTGTGCAAAGGCGGGCGGGGTCTTGTCAATTGTTGGGCTTGTCCATATTGGGATTTTCAAGCGCTAAGGTGTGTCCACACCTTGTACACTCTGGTTTCCTTACAAAGTTATTGTCAATTGGTCAATACTACAATGTTCTACATTCTGCTGCCGCGTTACCGCTACCTTACCGCTAAGGCGTTTCTCAAACGAATCTCTATTTTTCCAGGTGGATACTGAAGTTCCGCTGCGTTATGTTGTCTAAGGAAACCCTGAGACCTTTTACCCTTGTCATGTTCTACTTCACGTTCCTCGTGATGAGCGGCCTGGCCCCTGTCAGGCCGAATATGGCGAACGTCAGTAACGCCTTTGGGATGGCCAACGATGGGAAGTCCACCGTGGTATGTTATATTTTATCACAATATAGTCTAACTGCAATAATAATACTAAGCAGTCTTTTTATTCACGTCCCAGTGAATGCCTTTTCTTCATAGGCCTTTTCCCAGAAAGAGTAGGTAGTAATTAAGTATTTCAGTAATTCATTTATTATTAAAACGAGAACATGTACATTCCTTATGCTCAAGTTTTGATGCTAGTAGTGCTGTATATTCAAGGAAAACGATGACATCTGAACTTGTGGTAAACACTGTATCTTAGATGTCAACGCCGACTTCCGTTAGATTTCAAGTATACACTAGTATGCATTATGCACTATGTTTGTCAACAAATAAATTAATATTTTTCAAATATTACTACAGGACAACAAATTCAGGTACAGTCAAAATTTTTTAGAGATACTAATGCTTTTCTGAATAACGAACAGATCATGTTCGACTATGTTTTAATTTTCTTCCAGCTCATGGTCGGTATCATTACGTTCGTGGCCAACGTTATTCTCGTGGCTTTCATCAAGATACTTGGCAAACGCAAGCTGGCAGTCTCGGCGATGTTGGGAACAGCCATCTTTACCGCAGCTCTCAGTGCTTATGCTAAAACTAATTTGGACGACAGAGTATTCTCTTATGACGTTCACACGTTCCCTCTGGAGAAAAGCTACACACCCCTGGTGCTGTTTTACTTGATGACATTATTTTCTGGATTTGCTATTCCTTGGGTTTTGTTTGGGGAAGTTTTCCCTTTCAGGTAAGGCATGATTCAGTCCGTTGTCAAGTTAATATAGTTATTTTTTTACATTTAATCAAGCGTTCATAACGTTTACCTCAATAGTTCATTTGAAGATGTTGTTCAAGATAAACGGCAACATAACATCTGAGATCTCTGAAATAACAGCGCTTTATCAATATGGCCTTTGGAGCATGTTCTGTGTTTTGTCATAGGAGTCGAGCTTCAGCGCAAGGTATCGCTGCCGCTGGTAACTACATCGTTACCTTCATCGTTTCTAAGACCTTCATAAACTTGGAGACCAGTGGCCATCTCTGGGGCACCTTCGCAGTCTACGCCGGGTTTGCATTTGCCGGCACTGTCTATCTCTACTTTTTCTTACCTGAAACTGAAGGCAAGACCCTACAAGAAATCGAAAACTACTACAGCGGCGATCTTAGAATCTTTGCTGACGACCCATTTATAAACTTTTTTAAGCGTTTTAAGAAAAAATGCCAAATATAAGAATTGTTAAATAATATTATTAAGTTGTAAAAAAGGATGTTGAATTGTTATTACAAATAACTTATAAAACTACAATGTTTTATTAGTTTATGATGTTTTAGGATCCTCAATTCTGGCCATGAACAGGGGAATGGAGTTCTCGTGGTCCCATAACAGCACTAAAAAGGGTCTATCAGCCTGGAAGTAGATCGTGTCATCGATAGCACTTAGCATTGTGGCTCCGTAGCCGGTAGCCGCTGCAGCAGTAGCCCCCTTTTCATCTACGATGAGAGCCGCACTGTGCACAGCGCTAGAGATGACGGGAGGAACGCCGTTGTAATTACCGATTGCCGAAATATTGCATCGGTTGCTGAACATGTCGCTGAGACCCATCTGTAATGCAAAATGATTATTGCTATTACATTATCTTACGGATTTACAGAATTCACGGGCAGTTTATTTATGAAAACGTTATTAGAAAATGTGAATATCAGGCCCGTACTCCAAATCCACATTGATTTCATTTTCATATCAAACTCCACCAAACCGGACTTGGCCCTCGTGGTGGAGTGTGCCTATGACTTCCTCGGGGTGGAGACCCGTACCCCTCGGTACCATCGAAAAACAATATCCAACGCATGTTTATGCTTTTATAATTATAAACTTTTATCTAGATTACGGCCCTGATCTTCATTTTATAATAAAGTTTTTTCATCAAAAAAATGCTCGTGAATGTTTCCAAAATATTCACCATGCTATTCATGCTATTACTACATGAATGCGTCAATGTATTGAATTGTCAGATTTAAGCTACTCAGAAATTCCGAACCAACCAATACAATATTTTGACACTTTGGAGTCGTCTAAATGGTGGACCCTATAGAGTGGATAGTTACGTGCCAGAAGGGCGTCACCAAATCCTGTCAGAATCCTGACGTATGAAATTTTGACAGTTAGTCCATTGGAATCGTGCAGGATTTGGTTCTCGTAATATAGGAGCGAATCGCTCGTAGCCCCGGCTGCCTGAGTGATCTTAAACGAGCAACATACGGCGCGTTCAGTGCGTGGATGGGTGACCGTCTATGACTAACGCTAGTGGCATTTTTCCGAGTGGTTCCGGCCTTCGCAAGGCACGTTAAGCAGTTGATGCCGGTGCCGTCGATAGATGGCAGTCGTTAAACAAGTCAGAGGCCTTAGGGCGGCTTGAAAAGTTCTCACAGTAAGACCAGCCACTAGTCTTACATACAATTCGGACAAGGCCCCCGTGGTGGAGTATGGCCTATACCATTCTCAGGGAAGAGACCCGTGGCCCTCGGTTGGGACATAATGGGGTGATGATGATTATAGGAGCAAATCGCCTTGAAGATGCAAGAAGTGCCATTTCTTAGGGTATGCCTACACCCATCAGTGAACGAAGTGTATTTTTTTAACTAAAAAGTTTTTACAGTCGTACCTTTGATAAGACATTTTCCAGATTGAACTGCTTCTGGACTACAAACTTTGGCATTGTCATCTTAACATCTTTTTCCTCCATCGTAGACAGTTTTTCTAACAGACTCCTGTCGCCGAGATTGTTGACGAGCGTATTCAGGTTTGATTTCGACTCCGGTAAAATTCCGATGAAAGAATATTGTTCATTCTGAAAAAGCGGTTAATTATTTAGTACGAAATGCGACCTAAAGTATTTCATAAAATTTGACCTAATCGCGACCTTTACAGTTGCAAACCGACTTCCAAGTCCCTCCAGCGCTGCTCAGTGTCCAGAGCCTAATGAACACATAGTTGTTTAATCATATGTACTCATATTAACATGAAAATGGCTGTTATTTGCCTTTATTTTTCAGTCCAATGTTATACACACATACATACATAAGCTCACGCCTTTATCCCAGAGGGGTAGGCGAAGACCAGGAACTTGCCACTCTCCTGACAAATCATTTTCGCTTCATCGACATGAATTAGATGTTGCATACACGCATGTTGGTTTCGGGTACTTTTTATCTTGCCCTTTGCTAATACATCTCCTATTTGGTCGAAGTATGTCCGCCTGGGGCGTCCCTTACCGGCCCTTCCACTCACATTCGCTCGATATATTTGCTTCATCAGTCTTTCTTCCTTCATCCTCTCCTCATGTCCAAGCCAACGCAACGACTTATGAATGTCGATGAAGCGAAAGTGATTTGTCAGGATCATGGCAGGTGGCAGTCCCTGATCCCTGCTTACCCCTCTGGGATATAAGCGTGAGTTTATGTATGTATGAATAAAAAATACTGCGCTGACTCAATAGATCTCATGGGGCTAGCAGCGTGTCCCCGCTGCGTCGATAAGGAAATATTTTGCATCAGGTATGCCCTGAAACGATGGTCATACCCACGACTCCTCAGCCGCCGACCGATTTCCCAAATGAAGTTTCCACAGTCAATGAGGCAAATAAATAATTAAAAAGCTACCTGTATTTCCTAAGAACTTCTAATAACTAAGAAATAACTATGAATTTAGGTAGGTTTATTAAAACTTCTGTCACCTCAAACGGCAGCATTACAATCGTAGCTCCTCCGGCGAATTTCCTGAAAGTTCCAGCCCTGTATTTGCCTGCACAGAACATAAATTGAGTCCGCTTCACTTGTCCATTGGCAAGTTTGAAGTCATCCTCGTGTGTGTAACTGGGATCAAAGGGATTCTTCCACTGGCCTTTGAAAAAGACTGCGTTCGCCAACACCAAGCGAGTGTTTTCCGAAATTGATTCTGTAAATAAACAAGAAAAATATATCTTAGCAAGAAAGAAAACACCCTATAAAAACGTTTATATTAAGTAGCCATGATTGTGTCTCACTGCTGGGCAAGCCTCCACTTTAGATTTCTATTCCTCCTTGTCTTTGGTCAACTCTTGCCATCCAAGGGGGCGATCACGTAAGTCTTGCACTATAAAGAGTTTTCTGATTTAGCCTACTCCAAAGTATCACACACAAACAAATTTTGATACCTTGAAGTCGTCTAAATTCTTAACCCAATAGGGTGGTAAGTTCCGTGATTTGGTCAAAGCGACGGTCGCCTCGGTTTCCTTGATCGGCAAAAACACCATGTTTGTATTTTATGTTTCTGCTTCTTTTTGCTTTATCGCGACTTTCTCCTATGTGTTTGCACCTTTCTCCTAAGTGTTTAAAAGTATGTTGTGTTCTTAGAATCGTCATTCTCATCCTAAGTAGGTAACAAGGTGCAGCCGAAAGCAAGGCAACATTTTTGTTCCAAAGTAGGCAGTAAAGTAGCAGAGTAGAGTTCACATTATTGAGTCTAGGTTGATGAGCTGTTGATTTTACTGGAGCTGGCAGTTATATCTTTTGTTTTTGTAATAGTTCGATTATAGGATTGAAATATTTTCTTACCCGCCGTTATTAACTTTTGGATTAAACCACCCGTTTTTTTCTCGACCCATTCATTAATAACATTGGCTGCGGAGTCAACGTCGTCGAAGTTAGCGTCGAAGTTCACTGAAGAGTCAAAATTCGAACATTTTGTGTAGAACGCTTTTTTAAGGTTGAAGTGTTCCCTTGGGGAGTTGTGCGCGAAAATTGCTGACGCTACTTTGAGAATATTCGTGGAACGTCGATTCTAGAAAATTAAAGGCATCACAATATTTTTTTAGTTATTTGGGCTCCTAATTCATTAGGTAACATTGTACATAGATAGAGGGAACAATTTCTTGTACATAAAAGGAAATTATATAGATGTTACTCGGTAGACCAGCCATTCAGAAATAACTTTATTATGTAAGGGTCTGTTTCACAATCTGCAGATAAAGTTCCGGATAAGCTATCTGCAACCAGGGCTGCCGTTTGTTCTGGTTCCGGATAGCTTATCTGGAACTTTATTTGAACATTGTGAAACAGGGGCTAATAGTTTCCGAGCTTTTTCAAAAGTAACCCTGCATGATGTTGAGTAGTTTTCGAAAGTTATATCAAAAAATACCGTTACGTTAATACGTTGGTAAAAAAAAACTGCAATGACATTGTTTTTCGACATTCAAGGGAATCAACACTCGGATGATTCTTAAGCTGGCTTCCCACGGTCCGCGATAACCCGGACGGACGCAGACCAGCTCGGAAGACACACCGCGGGAATGGTCTCGGTCTGCGGTAGCACAGACGTCTGTGGCGGTGCGTCTTACTGGTCTTTGGTACATACGTGGTCTTATCGATATCCGCAGAATCGCGCACCGTGGGAAGAGCCTCGTGCGTGGTGCATGGCTGTCCGTGGTCGTCGTCCGCGATATCGCGGACCGTGGGAAGCCAGCTTTATGTTGAAAAAATCGTAGATATTACCTGCAGAGTATTAAAGAATTTTCCATAGGTATCCAAACTTTGTTTAGGGTACATGTCCAGCAATTCTGTTAGCTGCCTTTTAGTGGTTCCCAAAGCGCCCTGTTGTATAAGGGCCAAACTTGCCGCGATGGAGAATGGCGAAAAAACTACATTTCCGGATGAGGGTATTTCCTAAAAAAAAATTGTAAGGAATTAGCTATAGATACGAAAGGCATAATAATTAATAACATAATTTATTGGAGCAGTGAAAATTATTGATCAGCCGTAAATAACAGAATGAACCGGACCAGATCGAGTCGGGCCCGCCGACGAGGGGTCCGTACGCGGTCTTAGTGCTTTCAGTCCCCAAACGTAAATACTAATTTAGAACCTAAAATAAATACTTCAGAAAAAAATCTTAAGTATTATATTTATTTTATTTATTTATTGATACTTTTATTGCACTTAAATTATAAGTAAAAATATTAACGCTATAAGCATATACCATAATATACTCAACACTTGATTTAAACTCACCTGATCAAACCTAGAACCTCTCGTAGCCCCGGCCGCCTGAGTGCTCTTAAACGATCACGAACATTAAACGAACGAAGGTTAATCAACATAGAGCGCGTTCAGTGCATGGATCGTCTACGACTAACGCTAGTGGAATTTTTTCGAGTGGTTCCGTGCTTCGCAGAGCACGTTAAGCAGTTGATGCCGGCTGCCGTCGGCGTCGATAGATGGCCGCCGTTAAGCCAAGTCAGAGGCCTTAGGGCGGCTTGAAAACTTCTGACAGTACGACCAGCTACTAGCCTTACGAACCTCCACCAATCCGGACTTGGCCCCCGTGGTGGAGTATGGCCTATACCTTCCTCAGGAAAGAGACCCGTGGTCCTCGGTGAGGACATAATGGGTTGATGATGATGATCAAACCTAGAATACTCAATTCAGAAATCGGCTGTAAGGCTAATGAGCTATGCAATGCAATGTACGTACATCGTATTGTCATAGTGAAGCATGCATTGTAGTTCTAATGGGGCTCACCTATCTGCACAAAAAACTAATTCCGAGTGGGTACTAACTTACCTCAACTTACCTTTAACAAATTCAATCCAAATCGTGTGATAGTTTCCGAAATATTGCTGTTCGCAATAGGATAAGCACTGTGTTCAGTTGAATGTTCCGTGATTACTCTGTATGTAACCGTCGGAAGTGGCCAGTCTGTAATTTTTTTTATGTTTTTATTTAAAGTAACACGGGATCGCCGTTTTCCTTATAATGAGTTGAATGTTCGTGCGTAACATAGTTCTAAATCACGATCCTCTTTGCAAAGTGTAGGAATTTATTTGGCGCTTAAACATTACCTAGTGAACTTGACCCATTTAGTGCCGGGGGATCTTCAAAATACCACGCTTGGTCACAGAAACGGGGGGAGGGCTCTTAGGTCGTCGTCCTGTGGTCAACCTCTAGGGAACTCGCGCGGTTTTTCGATTTAAATTCAAATGATGTCGTGCAATGTTCAGATTTTTTAGTCACAAATGGCACAGCACACCGAGACGCCAGTTGATTTTAAACTTACAGCTTTGACACCTTTTTTGCAAGTATATTGAACCAATTTACCAATAAAAAAAAAAAATTTTAAAAGCAAAAAATATTTAAAACCATATTTATAATTAAATACTACGTAAAAATCGCTCTGAATCGCTCGTTGCCCCGACTGCCTGAGTGATTTTAAGCGATCACGAAGGTTAAGCAACATAGGGCGCGTTAAGTGCGTGGATGGGTGTCCCTTCTATGACTAACGCTAGTGGCATTTGTTCCGAGCGGTTCCGTGCTTCGCAAGGCACGTTAAGCAGTTGGTGCCGGCTGCCATCGATAGATGGCAGTCGTTAAGCCAAGGCAGAGGCCTTAGGGCGGGCGGCTTGAACACTTCTGACAGTAAGACCAGCCACTAGACTTTCAAGCCTCCACCAATCCGGACTTGGCCCCCGTGGTAGATTATGGCCTTACCTTCCTCAGGAAAGAGACCCGTGCCCCTTGGTGGGGACATAATGGGTTGATGATGACTACGTAAAAACTAGAGTTTCTTGACAAATATTACGGGTGGTCACCGACAGGGGTTACAATGTCTGGATACCATCCTACTACAAACCATTTATTGTAAGCTTCGACGCGGACGTACTCGGGAATCTTATTCTATCATTGTATAGAATCCCCTGTCCAAAGACAGTTCTTGCAAACAAAGTCACAAACAAAATAGCTGCTGCCTTTCCGTGGCATTCTGAAAGCATAAATAATAAATTAATAAACTGTTAACAAAATTAAATGACAAGTTGATATTGTGCAAGGAGGATACGTAGGTACACTATACAATACATAAATCCAGTGCCGGATCAAGCCATGCATCGCGGGGCATGTAGCTAAATTATTGAAGCAACTTGGTATTCAAAAAAACAAGCTGTACACAGAATTTTTTCTGGATTGATTTGTGCTAGAAATAACAGTAAGTTATCATAAAGCAAATTATCAAAAAAAAAAAAAAATTTGTTTCTTTTGCAATATTACATAAAAGGGGACATAACTGGGACCTGCTAGTAAGTATAGGAATACCCGTATCATATTCAATATTCAAGCAAATATATCGAGCGAATGTGAGTGGGACGCCCCAGGCGAACATACTTCGACCAAATAACGGATGTATTAGCAAAGGGCAAGATAAAAATTACCCAAAACCAGCGTGCGTACATGCAACGACTAATGAATGTCGATGAAGCGAAAGTGGTTTGTCAGGATCGTGGCAGGTGGCAGTCCCTGGTCTCTGCCTACCCCTCTGGGATACAGGCGTGAGCTTATGTATGTATTCAATATTCATCAGAGTGAGATGATTGAATTGTTTTTGGCTCATCGTGTTCTCTAACTCAACTCTATTTAATGTTCAGAGAGAACGTTCACCAACGTCAGAGACAGATAAATTTGCAAAGCAGTTTACACTCAGGGCCGAGTTTCATAAAACTACAATCAGTAATAGTTTATTATGACAATTTAAGGTACACTGCGTAGCAGTTTTCATACTTGATAGTCTGTGGTTTTATCAGCATTGCAATGTACGTCGAATTGTTGTAAAAACCAGGAATTTTAGTCCTACGAAACAAGCCTCAGATAGCGTGGTGCGGGGCCCCCTAGTGCGCGGGGCCCGTAGCATTAATTTGATCCTCTAGTTACGTGGCTAATCCGCTACTCGACTGGTGAAAGGCTATTTGGTTTAAGCGACATTTTTTGGCTACATTGAGATATTTATACAGGGTGATATTTTCACCGGTACAATAAATCAACATACGGAATACTAAGTCCAAAATACAAATACCAAAATTTTTTGTTACTACCCCGTTGGTACAAAAAAACAAAAATACCAATGTCTGAACTTATCCGCAAATCTTAAAGAAATATGGACTCATTACGCATGAGCACAACTAAACGCCCGAACTGGCAACTGCGCGCGGCTTGCGGGAAGGAAAAGAAGCGGCGGCGGCGTCGCAGCCAGTAGGTATGACTTATGTATGACGTAGCAAAAAAAATCTTACTTGATTTCAATTCTTCCTTCATACTTGCACGGGCTTAGGACCGTCAGTCACCGGCGTGGATTGCTTGCACTGGTTGGTAGTGGTATGAATTTCCACACCACGTACTGGCTAACGCCGAAGTGCGCCGTGCGTACCGCGTCGTTGGTGCTCCTTCTGGGGTCTTCCTCAAAGAACGCGAATATCTGTTCCTCGATCTCCACGGCCAAGGGAGGTCTCCCTCCTCGGCCTTGAGCGTGCGCTGGTGCAGTGAACTGTCCGTAGTCTAGCAAATGCTGCGTCACTCTCATGAATGTCCTGGTGTTGAGTATTTGAGGTTAAATAAAACCGGCATTTATCAGGCGGGGCAAACTTTCTTCAGCGTATACCCGCCGAGCTGCACTGTATTTTCCCCACTGAGAAAGTAACTACGAACCATTTCGTAATACTCGCGGTTTGTAAACATCGTGCGCGCGTAATTTTCGACTGCAGGAAGTGCGGAAACGGTGCACGAACACTCACCTTGGTCAATGCGCGCGGACTGAATGAATGACCGGCCAAATCGTGCGCCGGCCAGCCCGCCGCCCGCTCACTCACCCCACCCCGCCGCCCTCTGCCTCGCACCGCGATGACACCTTGTAATGGGTGTCCATGAGTTACAAATTGGATGAATGATAAATTAATGAAAATGAAAAAAAATAATTGGCAATTTTATTCGATAAATGTATTCTATTATCGATACCAATGATATGGTAAAATTTATTGTACCGGTGAAAAAATCAGGCTGTATATTTGGAATCTGCAGCTTTTTCTGCGTCTTTTGAGCTAGGTTTCTCCAAAAATTAAAAAAATGTCGCTTAAACCAAATAGCCTTTCACCCGTCGAACTGTATACATCATATATACAGGGCGTCCCAAAATTATGGGACATGAAGGGAAAGTACCTTAAATGTCGTACATAGGAAACTTTGCTGAAAGAAGACTTTATGTTATTTTTAAAAGTTAGTAATTCTGCATTCTAAGACTTAGACATACATGAAACTGCCGTAGTCAATAAAGTGGGTATTTTTTTGTAATTCTTTTTGTATTTCTTTTTGTACTTCTCAGCAGAAACGTGAATATTATCTACTACCGTATTGGATGGAAAACTGTAACATATGTAATAGGCTCATTGAAGCCTTTTTTGGGACTTATTAGTCCGTGTTTTGGTTATTACATATTTTTTTTTCGAAGGACATAATATGTAGATAAAAAGATGACATTATTATGTCATCTTTGTTTTTTGTGGTATTTTTTCGCGAAGTACCTAATCAAACTTTTAAAACAAACGTAGACGTGAGTGGATGAAGGAGATATGTCGTATTTTTGGTTTTCGGTGTTTTTGTGTGGAAAAAAAATTGTATTAAAACATAACTTCAATTTACTCAAAATCTAAAAAAATGCACTTATCACCTTCATCCACTAACGTTTTCAAACATTGTTCAGCCTAATCAGTGGATAGCCCTTCTAACAGCTTATTTACTGCGAGACGTTCAAGTGCCGGGTCATTTATTTTTTAGACACAAATGATTTTTTAATGCGCACAATATGTTTGCTAATTAATTTACGCAACAATTAAGTATCAAAACTCGGAAATTAAACCACCATTGCAAAGTTCCTTTGTCTGGTGAACAATAACAAAGTTTTATTTAATAGTCTAATCTTTGCTATCCTTTAAAAAAACTTAATAATGATGTACACACTTAATACAAAACTTAATATACTTACAAGCTACTAAATGCTGGAGAAAGTTTATAGCGGGAATAAAATGGAAATTTCCTTACGTAAATCATGGTTTAGTTGAACCCTGCTTTAAACTTCATTTGAAGAAAGCTAAAATCCACTTTTTCTTATCTCGCTGTTTATAAAAATAGTGGCCCAAGATTAATACGTTTTCCCATCACTAAGCCTCACTGTTGACATGACCTCAAACATGACGTCATTGTTGATACGAACATTGTGGCATGGTCTTCGTTATCCTACATTAGGTCTCTTGCAATGAATAACTTGGTCTGTGATCCTGAACAATCTTATCCTAGGTACAACGGCACAAGTACACCAACACTTGCAACGAACATGCGAGACAATGTTGGACGACATCATTTAGCAAATAAAAAGAATACACTCACTCCAAATAATTCGACGCTCCATTACACTTAATTTCTTATCACAACATGTGCTTTATTTATATTTATAATAAACTTTTACTAACACCCGTGTAGCTCAGACTGCAATGGCCGAGGAATAACAAGTCCAAATGTCACACACATACCAAAGGGCAATTACAATCATTAGCGTTATAATGAAATTGAACTGTAATGTCTACGAAATAAAGCAGGTATTTCATTCGTTAACAACTATCGACCAGGGTTTTCCATATTAATAACCGGCTACGAAACCAACGGTGTGTTATGTATCTCAAGTACGTAAGTGTGTGTACGAGTATATTTTTCTGCGTCCGTCAAAATTTGGCCGGACCGATTATGAGAAAAAAGGGGTTTAATGCAAGGTATTAATGACACGAAGGGTTTAATATATATGGCTTCACGAAAACCCTATAGTTGGAAGACAACCTGTCAAATTATTAAAAAAAATGTAAGAAAAAGATGACAATAAAAATTATATTAAAAAAAAATTACTGCAAAAAAATTTGGAGCAAAGTCTTTCAAAGCTCACAGCCCAAATAATTTCAAACCTCAGCAGGTGGGACCAAACTAACTTACCTACAAGAAATTTAATTAAAGTTCTCCCCTCCTACTCTTATATCACGCGCAATTTACTCTCTTGAATTTCAAACCGCAGCTATATAATTATGCGTACAAAATCCTGTACAATCCCAACCGTGTAACTGACCGTGTAACAAATTAGTATGGAATGTAACAGTTAGTCTATTGAAATCGCTCAGGATATTATTAAATTATAGGTACACTGAGGCTTAAAATTCAAGAGAATAAATTTAGGCATTGTCGTAAGAGTTTTAATTTAGCTGTTGGGTTTTTGTTTTTTATTTTTAAAGGATAAACAAGATCTACCCGGACCGGTACTGGCATCCTTTACCAGTATTTTTGAGCAACATTGGAAATATTTCTAGCAACGTTACAATATTCCCTCCGATGCAATACTTCGAATTGTACATTGTATAGCCGATAAACAAGTAGGAAGACAAATTCTATTAATCTGAACTATGACTTGTAGTGGTTTTCCCTTCTTCTCTTCTCTTTCTCTTCTAATATGTAAAATTCTCGTGTCACACACGGATGTTAAAAAAAGACGGATGCCTTCTTTCATTGAAACGGTGTGAAGCATAGTTACTCCTACACTTTTCGTGTGCATACTCGAGCTAAAACAATCACACAGATATACCAAGTCGGACAATCGCCGCCATTCCGCCAATTACGCTCACGTATGGCACGCACACATCAATAGACGGCGGCCATTTGTATGCTTCACTCGTGGTTAGAGGAGGTTCCATCCGTCTTTTTTTTACATCCGTGGTGTCACAATGTTAATGCGTAAACTTCTCCGAAACGGCTTAGACGATTTTCATGAAATTTTATATGTACATTCGGGAGGTCGGAGAATAGGTTGTTATCTATTTTTCATACCCCTACCTGGCAAAACAACGTTTGCAGGGTCAGCTAGTCTTCCGTGTGGAGTTTCTGGTCTTCCATCGGACGCGTCCCCCGGGTGGCGGATAGGGGAACGCCCTCCAGATATGGGGGGCAGTGCCGGATTTATATTTTTTATGAGTGTAGGCCACTTTATTTCCGCCGCCCCATGTACATACCTTTCTAAAATAATAATTTTCCATTTGTAGTAAAGGCAGGCCTGTTCCACTAAGCGTGTAGGTATCGAAAACGTTAGTACATGCGGCCGCCGAGCCAGAAGGAATAATAGGTAGGGACTCACGAGCGAGCAGTGACGCGCGCGCGAGTTTTCTTCGTAGCCGATCCGACCGCTCCTTAAAAATGGAGAAACATAAAAGAGGCAAAAAATACTTTGCAGTGTTGAACTGCTTGAATACGGATGGCGAGTGGTTATGTATTATGAAATTTTCATTCGTGATACTTAGGTTACAAAAATACGAGTTTATTAGAATTAAAGGAATTTCTCAGGTTTGAAATTGACGATCTGTTTCGTTGTAAGTACCTATCCACGTAGGTACAATTTTTGTCTGTTCAATCAATAGCATAATAATATGGTTAGAGGAGAATTCTCCTTGGTAGGTGCTAAGTAAAACATATAGTTAGGTATAAATGTAATTATTTTATGAATTCGTTACCTACCCATTAAATTTAAAGACTGTTTTAGCAAACTAGTTGTTCGTGCTTCGTTTGTTTGTTTGTAAAGTTATGTTTGATATTGTTCATATCCCCTGCTGGAAAGGAAAAAATATCCAAGCGACATTTTTGGCTAAATTGAGTTATATACATTATTAGAATCGCCTGATTTTTTGCGTCGTTTGGTCTTACTCACGTCCTTCTACGACGACTTTTGATGTCGCTTCGACATTTTGGAGTTAGCGGGATTTTCATTTTTTTTCCTTACTAACCGACAAAATTTTCGACCATTTTTGTAATTTGGTGGTTGTCGTAATTGTGAAAGGCTAAATTTGCCTTTGGTCAAGTTTGACATTTCTGTTCTTACGGTAATTACTCCACTTAGTTAATATAGTGTTAGCGCATGTAATTTATGTCAAAATTACGGAAAATAAATATATACAATTAATATTTAGTTTCCACATGTTCTTTATTTTGCTAAGGCAACTTTTACTCTGATATAAATTCTAAAAAAAGATATATATTACATTTTTACCGTACCTTCCTTAATCATAGCTTGTCGGTTAGTCAATTTTTCCCATCTCTGCTTTAAGGGAAAATTTTACTAAGCGACACTGACTTTAAAACTAAGCATTATTTTTAATAGTTACGTATACTGTAAAGTAGATAAAAAAATTAATAAATAAATTTATAAGAATTAAGCTTTTTGGACCATTACAAGAATTTACACGATTTTTCCGAAAATTCAATCTTTAAACAGCTCTACTGTGAAGTTAGTCTGATGTCGCTTGGATAATTTTTCCTTTCCAGCGTCGATATAATTTTGAGTAGGTACCTGCCTACAGAATGATTTGATACAAATGTACCTACCTACCTACATAAGACGTAAATAAGATATTTAGGGCGAATTTCTGAATTGAGAATTTACACTAAGTAACATAACATAAAATTTAACATAACATTTACATACAGGCACATACATTGCTTCTGGCCCCACACTAGGAAACCCTGTGTCGTGGGAACCAGAAACAGCGACGTCACAAACATGTAAACAACCAAGACCCGGATTTCTTTTTTGTTCTGTCCCCAGCCGGGATTCGAACCCAGAACCTCTCGCATGGTAGGCACATGCTCTAACCGTTCCGCCACAGAGGTCGGGAGTAAATACTCAAATAACGTTCTGTGACGCTCTTTTCTGAGAAATTTGACGAGACAGTACCTACTACAGTTAAGTACCTAGTTACTTAGCGAAAATTCTCAACTCAGAAATCGGCTCTCTGTCACGCCTACATACCTACATTGTAAAAGTAAAATAGTTTTCTTATCTACCTACATACTACTAATACCTACCTTAGGTTTTTGTAGAACGTCATTGGTTCACAAAAGTTAACTGGTATTAAAAAAATAAGATTAAATAGTTATTCATTGAACGAAGAGAACCCTAAGGCGCCAGAAGAGGTAAGAGTTACGCGATAGAAAGAGAGGCAACGGTGTAGGTGAATATAACCGTAGGTTTTGTAGCGCTGTGCGATCTGAATTGCACTTAATTCTATCGCTGCTAGAGTCCCTTTTTCTTTAATTGATTTTGAGGAGTGAATCTTCTGTACTTGTACTATTATGTATTCTGTGGTAAAGGGGCCTCCTTTACTACAAATGGAAAATTATATAAATTATACGCGATAATGTAGGTTTCGATAGGAATAAGTTTATTTCTATAGGGAGTGTAAAAACCATGAGGAAACCAGTGGACGTGTTTGACTTTTATCCTCTGAAATCAAGTGACCGTCCTCTGAAATCTGCCGCCCCTAGGACGCTGCCGCCCCTAGGCCGCGGCCTATACGGCCTATTTATAAATCCAGGACTGATGGGGGGTACCGGCTTCGGCCGGCGCGGACCAAAACCAGAGGGAGGGGGAGGTCCAGTGGCTTGCGCTGCTGGATGTCTCGCGGGGTCCACTATGGGCCCCGCACCCGTAACCCCACACTGAGTGGGCCGGGGGCCTTCGGGCCGCGAGGAGACAATCTCTATAAAAAACACACGGTGGGAGCCCTCCTCTATGTCCCTCTGTTCAGCAGAGGGCATAGAAGAGGGCCGGACGGGGAGGGGAGGGGCGCGAGTTCCGCAAGCCGGGCCGGGAGGGACAGTGGGAGGGGGGCCGGGGACCAGGGATTGAGGACCCCATGGTCCTTGGCCAAGGGAGGACTAGGGAGGGGAGGACCAGACGGGGCCGAAGACCTGACAGAGGGCCAAAAAACGGGTCTTCGGTAGCTGGAGGCTTGGGGAGCTCGCGCCTCTCCGCCGGGAGAGCCGGTGGCGCGGGGGACGCTGCGCGGACCTTGCGCCGCCGGTTGAGTGAGGGTCACAGACGGCAGGCAGGGTCCGACATCGTGACGGGAGAAGGGGGTGAAGGGCCCATGCCCCTCCTTGCGAGTCGGGTCGACGTCGCCGGGGCGCCGCTGTCGCATTCGCGTTGTGGTTTCACCACTTGCGAGATCCGGCGGCGCCCCATTGCACGAGCGACAGGACGGCCCCCGGCGTGTTTTAGGAGGTATGCCTCTCCTATTACTAGGAGAGGAGATTCCGACACACGGCCGTCCCCCTCCCCCAAGGGTGGCGGTTATGGTGCGTAAAGCATTTCACCCCATTAACGGATGTGTACAGGGATTTTGATGCCAAAAAGTCAAGTACCCTGTATACATTTTTGACTAGTATGTATATAATTATGTTTACAGGATAACCTTGTAGCTGGCAAGAAATAAAACACATTTGGTTGAATTAAAATTTAATTATTAAAATGTCAACATTATCCCAATTCATTCATTAGTCATTGATTTAATGTCAATACTTACTTAGATTTATTTCTTTTCGATTTTTACCCAATTTAACTATACAAAATAAAATTCAGTCGTTTTAAATCTTAGATATTAGTGATGAAATTATTCACAGCCTTTTTTCGCCTTTATCATAAAGAGCCTAACTACCTAGTTACAATTTTTTTACATCAAACTCTTTGCAATGATAAAACAGATATATTTTAATTCAATACGGGAAACTGTTCTTTTTAATGAGTCTGTACAGTCGCGAGCAAAAATATACATACACTGTCACATTTTCTAAAAATACTCACTTAAAACAATCAAGAAAGAAATGTACGACAATATGTCTTAAGTTATGTAACCAATGGTTAGATAAATTTAGGACAAATTGTCGTACACATGTGCAGTACAAAACAAAATGAGTACGTCGTACAAAATGTGACAGTGTATACATATTATTGCTCGTGACTGTATATCCAGCCCAAAGGGAGCATTATACAACATTACAGTGCCATCTGTGAGGCGGCTTTCAATAGCTTCTGCTCACGGTACAATGGCGGCACTTCTAACTGTTTAAAGAGAGCCCTAAGTGCTATAATAAAGTCCTGAAGAATTCACGGGCGTAACAACACCATCTGCGTTGCGGCTTCACCAGCTTCCGCCCAAGGTGAAATGGCGGGAGTTCTAACTGTTCAAAAGGAGCCGTAGGGGCTATAATAAAGCCCTGAAGAATTCACGCGCGTAACAATGCCATCTGTGTTGCGGCTTCACAAGCTTCCGCCCAAAGTAAAATGGGGGGACTTCTAACTGAGCAAAGTGAGCCAAAGGACTCTAACAGAGCTCCAAAGAATTCACGCGCGTAACAACGCCATCTGCGTAGCGGCTTTGGCCAGCTTCTGCGCGAGGTACAAAGGAGGCATGCCGTACTGTTCAAAGGGGGCCCTGTATTCGTACTTGGGGTTGGCAATCACCCGGACAGCCAGCCGCTGGGCCGAGCAGGTGCCTTGGAAGTTCGCCGCCTTCGCCTCCGCTGCGCGATACCTGGGGAGCAGTATTTCGTCATCATTATCAGCTACATTATCATCAACGGCCAACGTGTTATTGAAGCAAAGCATAACTAGAAAAAAGTTTTCGACAAAAATCTACACTAACTGTTTTATTTTTGTATGCACTTTTGACAACTGACAGCTGTTAAAAATAGACTGTTAGCGTTCGAAATACCGGCGGTAAGTCTATTTTTTTATACTGACTTGAAATTTGCAACATATTTGTGTAGTGAATTGGAGAATTTTAATTGTCCTTGATGGTACTGAACAAATAATTCAAGTTTCAAGTTTCTAACTCTACTTCAATAAAACGTTGGCACTGATCATATTGATACAGTACCAATACGTTTCATAGAAATTCCTCTATCTTAGTTTCATCATCAACCCATATTGTCCCCACAGATGGGCGCGGGTCTCTTCCCTGAGGAAGGTATAGGCCATACTCCACCACGGGGGCCTAGTCTATCTTAGTTTACAGTTTAATAAAACTATGTAGTCAAACGCCAATCCAGATATTAAAGTCAAGAACCCAAATTCAAGTATCGTTTGTGTATTTAAGTACAGAATAATCCCGATATCCCGGACTGTTTTGCTGACATGGGCACTACCTGCAATATGCTTTAGATCGGGTGCACCGATCAACCTACGTTACATTTGCTGTGATTCGTTCTTCGCTCCGAAATAAATATAGCAAATCTTACACAGGGCATTGAATCAGCCTGGCAACATTTGTGTAGTGAATTGGAGAATTTTAATTCTCCTTTATGGTACTGAACAAATTATTTCAAGTTTCTAACTGTACTTCAACAATACGTTGGCACTGATCATATTGATACGGCACCAATACGTTTCGTAGAAATTCCTTTATCTTAGTTTCATCATCAACCCATATTGTCCCACAGAGGGGCACGGGTCTCTTCCCTGAGGAAGGTATAGGCCATACTCCACCACGGGGGCCTAGTCTATCTTAGTTTACAGTTTAATAAAACTATCTGGTCAAACGCCAATCCAGACATTAAAGTCATGGACCCAAGTCAAGTATCATGACTCTAAAAACAGACATCAAATTTCGTTTGTATTTAACACGTTACCAATCCAATGACTCCACATGGAGTCACAGATGGTATTGACTGGGACGTCCATGACTCCAGTAGGAGTCACATTCGCAAGGTAGAATAAAGTAAATTTATTTTGTGGACGTGCGAGTTGGAGCAAAGATATTCCCATGGGCGGATGAGTTAGAAAATGAAGTATTTAAAACGTAAACAACCCGACGAAATTTTTTTTTCAAGATTTTTTTATTTGACATCATAAATTAAACTATTCTTGAAACATACATTTTATATTTAATGAAAAACAAATCAACGGATAGCGTTATAACAAGCGAGACAAAACTTTTTTGTATTTTGGCCATAAAGTTATCACTTTTGAAGCTATTTTTGAAGTTTTACCTTCTGAAACCAGTTTATTATAGCATCCTACACAGCGTTTCTTGTTAGAGGTTTGGCTTGTTGGTTTTTCAAGATAATCATCTCAAATATGTGTTTACTTTCGGATGATGACTCTGCAGCGCTAGAAAATGACTGTCGGTACAATTTTTTTTTATTGCAAGCAATTCTTTCATAATTACTTCATGAGCTGCTAACAAAGTATTTTTTTTCCGGCCAGTGTTTTTACCATGAATTTATAACAGCGATTGACAACAAGTCTATGTTGTTTTGGATGTTCATTCACGTAGATGTAGTATAGGACATTCCCGACCAAATACCATATCCTCTTCTTCTTCGGAATTTAGCTCCAAGTCACTGTTTTCCAACACTCGCAATATATCTGTATCACGAAATGTTTTACCAATTTTTTTTACACAAATTACGAAATATCTTCCATGGAATGTTAGAATGCACCATTCACAAGCTGTGGTCATTTTAATATGAGGCTATATTAAAAATACTATAATTTTGGTAGGTGGTGCAATTGAAAATAAACACATTTTTATCGTCATACGTTCGTGACTCTAAGCGGACTCACGAGAATTTAGATTCATACGTCCATGACTCCGTACGGAGTCATCGAGGTTTTCCGGGAAAATTAACAAATTTTCCATTTGTAAACGCATATTCAGGTAAATATTAGGGCATTAGTTGATGTTAAAACAAAAAATCTATTGGACGTATGGGTAGTACCAAAGATCTTGTATGGGGACTGGGAACGTGTTAAGTACAGAATAATCCCGATATCCAGGACTGTTTTGCTGATATGGGCACCACCTGCAATATGCTTTAGATCGGGTTCAGAATCAGAATCAGAAATTTATTTCAACGTAAAGAATTTACATCCTGTTTGTTGAATGTCAATGTACATACAGTTATGTATAATGTTAGCCGCTACCTTGGGGCCGTCTGTAGTGGAGAAAAAGGCAGCGAAAAAAAAACTCCACTCTGACCATCTTTTCTCAAATCAACTTAAAGCTAATATAAGTAAAACTTACAAAACAATATCTTGGATGTGTTGAACACTAGACACATTTATCGTCTGATTAAATTTAATATTAAACTACTATTTAATGCCATACGTCCTTGTCTTCTAAATAATCGTTGATTTTATAATAAGCTTTTTTGCAAAGAGTGTGCTTAACACAATTCTTAAATCGCGTTGGAGGTAACTCTAATATATCAAGATATATTAGAGTTACCTCCAACGCGATTTAAGGCGTATCTTGTTGTAGAACTACAATGCCCCATAAAGGAAGTATTAACTTTTGCAAGTCTAAATCGTGGAAATGACAATTTATGTTTATTCCTAGTATTAACGTTATGATGGCTACCAAGTGTTTCGAAGTCTTTAATATTTTTCCTAACGTACATAATATTTTCCTAAATGTATTGGCTTGCAACTGTTAGGATGTTGATTTCTTTGAAAAAATCTCTTAGTGTGTCACTACTACCTAGCTTGTAAATAAATCGCATCGCTCTCTTCTGCAATATGAAGATAGTCTCAATGTCTGCTGCCCGGCCCCATAGTAGTATACCATAGGACATAATACTATGGAAGTAACTAAAATAAACAAGCCTAGAAGTTGCAACGTCAGTAACTTCTCGAATTCTTTTCACGGCATATGTTGCGGAGCTAAGTCTATGTGCTAATTTTACAAAGGGCCCCATTGTAGTTTGGCATCGATTGTGATGCCCAGAAATACAGTATCTTCAACAAATTCTAGGTTTTCATTTCCAATCACAATGTTATTTTCAACTAATTTTACATTTGGTAGGGTAAACTTCATACATTTAGTCTTTTTTGAATTTAACAACAGATTATTTGCTGTAAACCAATCTAGAACGTGCGAGAGAGCATTATTTGCTTCGTCAAGATTATTTTCCTGTCTCCTTATTTTAAAAATAAGTGACGTGTCATCAGCAAATAGCACTATCTCACACATTTTTTGTACCATCGGTGAACCGATCAACCCACGTTACATTTGCTGTGATTCGTTCTTCGCTCCGAAATAAACATAGCAAATCTTACACAGGGCATTGAATCAGCTTGGCAAGCAGGTCTTTCCTCCTGAGGAGCAGTACAGCATTCCGCACCGCCGCAGCAGCCACCACAGACGGGTATTCGGCGCACCAAGGTTTGTTCACTAGAACACTGGCCATGCTGAGGAACGTCGCTGAGACCTGAAGAATTTAATATTTTTAATTGTAAAGGTGTCTTCTTTTTTCTGATTTTAGCATCATTGCTGAGGGAGCAACTTTAACTTTATTTCTGCAAATTAGCTTATAGATCAATAATTGTTCCTTAAATAAATTAGGTGGATGACTTTAAGTCTGGGTGTGTTGCCATGTTTGTGATGTTCGTGCCTATTTACCAGCATAAAATACCCTAGTTTGAGACCAAGATAAGTGATTGTAATAAGTAGAATCTTGATGTATTTTTCTTATTATGGGTCGTAAACTTTCGATGACGATTTTTCCTGTACTACATTAGTGATCTTCGCAGGAGTTGAAGTCTGCGTTCAAGATAATATTCTTCGTTTGATTCCAGGACTAATTTCAAGATTAACTTTTTTTGGGAAAGTACACTATGAGCCTTTCTTATACAAGTTAATAATTTACCAACCTCAATTTCGCCAGGCTGCAGCTCATCGCACCACCACGCGAAGTAGCTGATATATTCGTAAGGGATCACCGGTTGAGGAGGAAAATTCTGAAGGAAAGACACAAAAAGTTAGCTAGGAGTTTGAATAATGTCAACACTGAGTGCAAGTGTGTTTTACCGTTGTAAGGGTCGATAAGACACATTTATCTCTCTCTCTCTGAAGGGCACATTCATACCCTGGACTGGTTTAGAAAGCCCCAAAAAGCTCATCTTAATAATCCAAATAAAGGGACTGCGCGCTATGGCGCTCATTAGGGGAGGGCTATGTCCAGCAGTGGACTAATATAGCCTGATGATGATGATGATGATTAGTAGAGGACACATGCCAATGAGGTAGGCCGACGCGGTTGGAAGACTTTCGGTCCATTGATCGATCCACCAGTCTCAAAACCAACCAGCTTGGAGAGCTTTAGGAATTAAACAATCGGCAATAGTTACGACGATGAAGAAGAATAAGATTTAATTGTCGCGTTTATTTTTTCTGGTCTGTACAGAGTTCTTATCCAAATAAAGAAGGACTGAAACATTTTTTTACGAAATAGGAGAAAAAAAATCTCACTAATGTCTTCAAGATGACTCTCTCAGCTGCCAGCAGCTGCTTGGCCGAGAAGTAGAAGTTGGAGCACTTGACCAGCCGGATTGCCGGTGCTGGCATCTGGTTCATCTTCTGCGCGATCCAAAAACAAGCAGAGGCTACCAGCTGCAGCTTCTCAATGTGCACCTCTTCCTTGGCCAGAATAGAGTCGAGGTACCAGCACGCTGATTGAAGGACGGCCGGGTCGCCGTCGGGACCCTTGTGGTACAGAACGCAACATTTGAAGGACAAATTTATATTTATCAAAAAGGATTCTTCGCTATTGTCGCTGTGACTTAGTTTATAATTCAATTTAACAATCTTATTTGTAAAAACTCAGTTTCACTTAAAATGGAGCTTAACCGGAGTTACAACAAGATAACTTAATCATGGTAAAAGGAAATCATATTTTTTGGCACTTTATCTCCTCCATAGCATAAATGTCGTAACTAAGTATTAATTGTTCGATAAGTTCATATTACAGTTGTTGTTTATCATTGGTTTTCCTATTTTTTGGTTTCCCATTACTTTCGATCTAGGATTTAATTATGCTTAAAACAACATGCGTTGATAAGAACAATTGACAGATAATAGGGAATGGATGAAAATATCAGAAGTGCTTGAACCACCACAGAAAAATTCTGTGGTGACATTGACAGCTTTTCAAGTTGGATTTTTTTTCATACGTAGCGGACTAAGGAATATGTCTGTTAAGCCGTACTGAGCCCAGAACTACGAATGGAAAAATATTAAGATTATTTAAAAATTAACTACGAAGCCAAAAAAATTGAAACTTTTTTCTCGCGTTAAGGAAGGTTATTCCTATCACCGAAAAAAATATCAAGCACTTCTGATATTTTCATCCATTCCCTATTGAATATACGCCTAGAATTGATTACCTGACCCCTTTTGGAAGTCGATTATAAACATAATTCAAGGTTTGCTCGTATTTACTAATGAAAATAACAGTAAAAAGAAATTAGAACCTTATGAGAATTTACATAGAAATTATTCACAAGGCTAGACAATTTATTTTTTATAATTTCAATTCTTAACACGGTCAACCCTCAATTTGTGTCCTATAAACGGATTGCTAAAGCTTCATTGCAATGTCGTTTGTAAATAAAAACTAAACTACCTTTGTATGGTAATACGAGTAGTCCCTTGAGGGGTCTTTTTAAGTCCAGACAAGGCCAACAGCAGTCTTAAAACTTACATTAACCCGCATAACCCAGTTGACAACGCAGGAGCGAGCCATACTCGAGATGCGCAATTCCGATCCGGGCTTCTTTTCCACTGACAGCAAGTAGTCGAAGACGTCTGCAGCGTAGTCCCTCTTCAGGCAAACAGTGTATTGTGACATCACTGGAAATATTGCAGGCCTTTAAACATAAGCATTTACATACAGACACAAACATTGCTTCTGGCTCCACACTAGGATACCTGTGTCATGAGAACCAGAAACAGCGATATCACAAACATGTAAACAGGAATGTTGTGTGTTTGGACATGTGGAGAGGATGAAGGAAGAAAGACAGACGAAGCAAATATATCAAGCGAATGTGACTGGAAGGGCCGGTAAGGGACGTCCCAGGTGGACATACTTCTATCAACTAGGAGATGTATTAGCAAAGGGCAAGACGTACCCGAAAATGACGTGCGTGCAACGACTAATGAAGAAAAAGTGATTTGTCAGAATCGTAGCAGGTGGCAGTCCCTGGTCTCGGCCTACCCCTCTGGGATGGAGGCGTATGCTTATGTATGTGTATGTAAACATCCAAGACCTGGAGTTTTCTTGTACCCAGCCAGGGCGATGGCCTATATACCTTCCTCAGGGAAGAGACCCGTGCCCCTCGGTGGGGACATAATGGATTGATGATGATGATAAAAATAAATATTTAAATGCAACTTTTAAAAAGAATTATCAACAGCCTATTCGACAGTTTCTGAAAACCATGTCAGATTCTTGTGAGTATTAATTGAGTGCACAGAAAGTGGTAATTTTAAATTCTTTCGTGTATTTTTTCTAAAAATACTATTAAAATAAGCCACCAAAACGCCATCTTGAGAGCCTATAATGGCGTCGCACAGGAATCGTGACGTCACTGGTCAGTAAACAAAACCAATGAACGTAAGAACGAGTTCAATGACAAGCGCCATATTTACTAACTTGTGACGTCATCATAGATTCAGCGAAACCGGGCAGTTTTCGATAAAATAGCTACGGATACAAAAATCCACAATTGTTCTAGGTTTTATACGTAGGTACACTATCAATTGAAACGTCCAATCAGCAGTTTAACACTCGCACACACACACACACACACATTCTTGTTTTTTGTAATTGTTTTCTTGAATAAAAATATCTTTATCTTATCTTTAAAAATCATGCTGGTTTTTTGGACAAATGATAAAATGTTAAAATGCCTTAAATCGGTTTGAAGACTCATAATTTATACGAATATTTATCTATATATATATAAAAGGAGAAGCTGACTGACTGACTGACATATCAACGCAGGGCCTAAACTATAAGGGTTAGAAACTTGAAATTTTGCACAGGGGTTCCTTTTGTAACGTAGGGGAGCACTTAGAAAGGATTTTTGAAAATTCATCCCTTAAGGGGGTAAAATGGGGGTTCAAAGTTAAAGTTAAGTATGAAACGTTACGTTACGTTACGTTAAAGTATGAAACTTTGCCGTTTTTGAAGTTATTCGAATGAAATTTGGTACGAAGGTTCTTCATTTAAAATTATGAAACACGTGTAAAATAGTTTTTTAAAAATCATCCCTTAAGGGGGAAAAAGGGGGTTGCATACTTAGTATGAAACTTTGCCGTTTTTGAAGTTATTCGAATGAGATTCAATATGAAGGTCCTTCAATGAAAGTCATGAAACCACATGTAAAATAGTTTTTCGAAAATCATCCCTTAAGGGGGTAAGAGGGGGGGTCCAAGTTAGTATGAAACTTTGCCGTTTTTGAAGTTATTCGAATGAAATTCAGTAGCATAACATAACATAACATAACATTTACATACAGGCACACACATTGCTTCTGGCCCCACACTAGGATACCCTGTGTCGTGGGAACCAGAAACAGCGACGTCACAAACATGTAAACATCCAAGACCTGGAGTTTTTTGTTTTTTTTCTTTCTCCAGCCGGGGATCGAACCCGGGACCTCTCGCATAGTAAGCGCGCTAAGATGCGCTAACCACTACGCCACAGAGGTCGTCGAGTATGAAGTTCCTTCATTAAAATTTATGAAATACATGTAAAATAGTTTTTCGAAAATCATCCCTTAAGTGGGTAAAAGGGGTGTGCAAATTCAGCATGAAGGTCCTTCATTGAAAGTCACGAAAGGCGTGTAAAGTAGTTTTTCGAAAATCATTTCTTAAGGGGGTAAGAGGGGGTTGCGAAATTAGTATGAGAGCTCTTTCGCATGCGCTAAAAGTATTCCTATCTTATTTGCAAACACTTTACTCAACTAAAGCCCACGCGGACGTAGTCGCGGGCAACAGCTAGTAAATAATATTTTTTTCACACTGTCAAATAACCATTCGGCTGTAAAAAAGGCAAATACCTATGTAATTTCGTGTTCTCTATCTATGTATCTAATGTAAAAGGAGGACCACTTACACCGATCCGGAGACTTCAACCTGTCACACAATCTCCCCCTGCTCAGCCGTCGGGAGACCTTACCGTCGTCACACTTCCGTTCCTTCCCAACAGGTGATAGCCCGACCAACTCCCGACTGGACGGCCTCTTCAGACTTTTCTTTATATTCTTTATCACGTTCGACTCCAAGTAGGCTGGTTTCAGAGGCGTCACGGGCTTCACCAGGGGCCCAGATGTTATATTCACATCGTGTAACGTTGAAAATCGCCTAGTCTTCTTATGGAACTGTTTTGTTTTCCTCTCGTCTTCGTCGTCACTGATTGTTATACTGTGCGTCACATGCCTGTCATCTCTGAAGACCCGGTAGTTCCAATCTAGGCTTTCGTCTTCTTTGTTTCGCTTGGTGACATGTCTGTCTGCTATTAGCGGGACCGGGTGTTCTCTTACGAATTGGTGGCTGGATCCAGCTTGAGTGTTGAGAGTTCTCAAAGGGTTTCTCGTAAGGTGTGCTTCTGACCTTTCCGCTTCAAGCTTCTTTATGTAGCCGATCGTGAGATGTCTCGGGACAGGTGGAAGAGGGTCTATTGGGATTGGGATTTTCGTTATCATCCAATTCTCTTTGTTGAATTCCATTTTTTGTTTGAGATGGATACGACGCACTTGTAATAAATTGGTACACGTTTTTATTATTAAAAATTAAATTATTTCAGTCCTAAATTTTATTTTATTTTGCTACGGCCACGTCCAGCGCGACCGTTTCTAACACGAACCGATATTCCGTTACTTGATACGTTCGTAAAAAATGAAAACAAAACTCAAACTACCCCCCTCTTTGTTCCAGAGTAATTGCGTTCCTTTTCAACAAGAATAATAAACAACATAGTTGATCAAAATAAATAATGTAATTTCAGTAAAACATAGCACAAAATTAAAAAAAGAAATAAATAATAAAAATCCTTACTTAACTATACTTAAAAGCTAAGCTGTGTACTTTTTCATTATCAAATGCTTCTGGTTTTTTGTGTCAAAATAATTGTTTCAACGTCAACTCAAATCTTTCTCACACACAGCCGTCACTAACACTGAGATATAAATAAAAGGTTTCACAAACATAATACACAAAACAAAAATAACAATCAGGGTGGGGTTTTCATTGACATAACTGCCATCATTAATAACACTTGAGGCCTTAAAAATCACTGAAAAAGGAAAACATTTAAATCAACATTCGATCATTCAAAATGTTCACGCATTCATAAATCTAACATTCTAAATTCGAATTTTAACTTTTTAAATGTCAAAAGGCGTTGGCTGCTGCGGATCGGAGACCTTGCCAGCGACCACGACGAGGTTATCCAAACGATCTAGGATAAAGAATAAGAAGGGATGCTCGATGCAGAACTTCTTTGCTCTGGTCTCATGGAGCGGAAGACTCTTCACAGCTTCTAGTTCTTTTTCTTCGTCTTCTTGTACGGTGTTCCCAGCTGAAGGGAGAGAAAACAAAACATTTTAATATTGAGAACGTCGATGAATCTGAATAAAATGGGGAAATGTCGCGCATGCACCTTATTATTACACAAGAAATATAATATCTAGGTACCTACACACTCTGAAGTAAAGAATGGAGATGTGGATGGAGAAAAATACAAAATTTTATATACATCTCATCTAAGTTTATTCAGTATCGAAGCCAACGTCACACTATTATTATACTCTTATTTGCTGAGTACCCTAAAAGACGAGCCTTTATTTCTTTTTCAGCATTAAATTCTACTCCTTCCAATGGTATCCTTCCCTTTCACGACTCGAGGTCATGTTCTAATATGTATTAAAATGTACCTATATACGCTCGTAGCCTGGTCTGCCTGAGTGATCTTAAACGATCACTAAGGTTAAGCAACATACGGCGCGTTCAGTCCATGGATGGGTTTCTGTCTATGACTAACGCTAGTGGCATTTTTCCGAGCGGTTCCGTGCTACGCAAAGCAAGCTAAGCAGTTGGTGCCGGCTGCCGTCGATAGATGGCAGTCGTTAAGCCAAGTCAGAGGCCTTAGGGCGGCTTGAAAACTTCTAACAGTAAGACCAGCCACTTGTCTTACAAGCCTCCACCAATCCGGACTTGGCCCCCGTGGTGGAGTATGGCCTATACCTTCCTTAGGGAAGAGACCCGTGCCCCTCGGTGGAGACATAATGGGTTGATGATGATGATATTTTTTCATTTACATATATTTATGTAAACGAAAAAAAAAGATACGTAGCTTAGGCACTCCGAATTGGAAGACTAAATTGAACCCTATGGTCTCGGACGGACGTGTATGTAGCTTATTTACCAGAGAGTTGTGAAACTGAGGTCTCAGCGTTGTCTACCCTCACGGCGACGTGTTGCACCAGCTCTTGGACAAAGAGACCCTCGGAGGGGGAGACGCCGGAGAGATCTGCGTCCGGGCTGAAGATGCTGCTTACTCCAAACTGGAAATCAATTGGTGATTTTGTTTTAAATAGGTCGGGTCAAGCCACACAACTTAAACCTAAACACATTAAAGATCGGTAATGATAGCTCAAGCTCAAGAAGTCATTTTTTCATGTACTATTTTCTATAAAACCTAGTATTTTATTATCTGCGATCTATGCCCCCGCTTTTGGGATTTATCGTCCGGATTAGAAATCAGAGTCTGGACTTAGAACTTCAGAATCCGGACTGACTTATTCTGGACTACAACTTTACTATTACCACTACTCCCATAGCTCGTACCGAGTCTACCATCCCGTCACCCTCTATCCACAGTTTCTGCGGCTTCCCAGAGGGATCAGCGCTAGCCTGCAGCGTCCTTACCGATGCGACGTCCTTACCGATCTCATCCGAACCAGGGGAGTCCTTTTCTGGGGGAGTGCATGGGAATGCTGAACAACCTAACCATGTTGTAAGGCACGGACCTACTTGTTGTCAAATTCACTAGTATATCTTTGAAAATAAATAATTGTAAAGACGTAGTTCAGGTTTGTCGTTTTTTCTTACTCACTACAGCACGCGCGACCCGAATACAAATATTTGCAGCCTTCTCTAGGTTTCAAGCCACAATCTGCATTAAGATTACCGCCGCAGGATGTACTTTAAAATTATTCCTTGCCTCTCTCTCACGGTTTGGATTTCTGAAAAATGAAGATTCTCCACTTTGGCACTTTCTCACCTTAGCGAGAGCGGCGACGGGCTTCGTGGTCGTCTCGACGTAGAAGGTAGGCAGGGAGACGTCCAGCTCCTCCTCCCGGAGAATATCTTGGATGTCAGCCAATGAGGTGGCGGGCAGATCGGCGGTCAGCCGAGTGAGACCGTCGCGCGCGCGCGGGACTACGGCCAAGAGTACGTAGCGGCCACCCTGAAAGATATTGGTGTCAACGTTAAAAATGGAGTCTATATACGTCCCACTGTAAGGACAGGCCTTCTTTCAGAGAGAGATTATGAGCTTGATCACCATGCGAGCTCACGTCGGATTGACAATTACAAGCGCTGAGGTATTTGAAGACCTTAGGCACTGAGGTTTTCTCACGATCTTTTCCTTCACGTTAGCGAGTAGTAGCCATACCTAATGTGCTTCTAAATGTATGTAAGTTAGAAAACAGACTCATTGATACAACATCACAAAAGCCATTAGTTCATGTCGAGATTCAATCTCCGCAATCAAGAAATTTTACTCGCATGTTATCTTGATACCTGTTAAGTGATACAGCAATGTATTTGCATCCAACCGATTGAATGATAATTTGACTGATGATGAGTTGTCTTGCAATGGATGGAATAACTTTGGAAAACATAGTGTTACATTATTTTTTTATCAATATCACAAAGCTTATGGCATAAAGTCCGCCATGTCATTGTTTGAAGTGCAATAAAATTATTAATAATAATAACAGCATTATAAATGTGATGTTGAATATAAATTACAACTTTCACTAAAACTCAAGTAGGTATCTTGCAAATGCATCAACAAACATACTTCAAACTACTATTGTTGTTGCAAATAACAATGCAATATAAAAATATGTCATTACAAGACACTCAGAACTTTCTCCGTCTCATACACTTTCACTCGAAATAATCGCGAGAATTAACAAACTAACTGCTACTAACATGCACTACTGTCTGTGGGAAAATATTATAGGACACGGCTTAGCAAAAAGAAACTCACATCGTAAGGCAGCTCAATAGCCATACTGTCCAGACCAGGTAATGATCCAGTCCTGAAAGTGCCTCTGGTCTTCATCATGGGCACAGATCGCTTCTCTGTTGAAGACTTGTAGAAGACACCATCTTCCACATGATCGAAAGGCTTCTTCCACGCTCCGCGGAAGTACATGCCATTGAAAATTATCATCAATGAGTTAGAAGCTGATGCTGAAAAAGAAAAAAAAAATGTGTTTTGTTAGACTTATACGATCGGCTCTTACACAGTAATTTAAAAGAATGAGCTCTTTAAGCATTATTTAAACCTTATTCTTAAAGGATTTTCAGCTGCTAATATGCATTAAGATTTCCTTATTTTAGATTTAGATTTAACCCCATCCACGTTCTAAGAAAATAAGATCTTAATAAGAATAAGGAGATAACAGTTATGTAGACAAATAAAGTCTTACCCTTGGTTGATTTTTTTCCAACGCTGTTGACCGATACGCTCGAAGAGATATCGTTTTTGTCGGATAAAACTTTAAGACTTCTAGCGTGGTTCCTGGCTTCAACAGCTACCATTGTTTCTTCCTCTTCTCCAGACTCATCTTTCTTGGGGTATGTTTTGACTAGCTTTATCTTCTCCTTGATATTTTTGGCAGGTTTGTATTCATAAGGCTGAATTGAGACCTTATCTGGTTTATCTTCGATGGCAAAAGTGATGAGTTTATCTTCAGATACTTTCGGTGGTACCAGGTCGATGACTTCCTCCGTTTTTTTGCTTTCTGAAGGCTTCACTTCATCCAAATCAACTTCAATTTTTGTGTGTTCTTTCTTGTCATTATCATCATCTTCATGCTGCATGTGATGGTCAGGCATGATTTTCTCTACAGACCTGACCTCAGTTAAGTAATAATCCTCAAGAATCTTTTTGTAATCCTCATTAATGGTGTAGTTCTTATAGATATAGAAGAAATTCTTCAACTCAGGTTGATTGTATTTGTATTCGTTCGTATTCTTCAATCTCTCCATAATATAACGGTAAGTCTTTCTAGTAACAGCTACGTCGTCTGGCAAGTGTAGAGCGGTGACCAGTTGGTCTCTGGTCTCGCCTTTAGCACCTTCCGCCAAGATTGCGAGAATAGCAGAGTAGCCCAAAGGTGAAAACGCAATATTTGATTCATCGTCAATGTAGCCCTGAAAAGTAAACAAGGTGTCCTATGGTTAGACCACAAATCTATATTATTATTGCAGTTAGGAAACTTTGTCGTGATGTAAAATATGGCCCGGAATAACCCAACCCGGGCCATATTTTACATTGTGTAGTGCTTACGAAAGATTTAGTTCAAATATTGCCTTGGTGTCTTTTTTTAATGACAAATTGTTTAACTTAGTAGGACTCGAGCTTTGAAATGAAAGTATTAGGTGCATAGTCAAATCAATTGACAAACCATCACTACTTGTTCCGCTTTGAAAATGTATACCAGAATTCCAATTTATCCCAGAGGAACATCAACGTTGCCCTATGCACGGTACTTACTGAGTGATGGGTACGGTACACGTAATGTGTGAAATTGAAAATCACCTGGAAAATGGCAGTAGCAAGTTGATTGTTAGCCTCTCCGACGAAGCTGGTTTCTTTCGGCTGGTCTGAGCGTCCACGCCTAAACCAACGGGCATCGCTTAGCCCTATCCCCAAGCACAGCACTGGAAAGAAAAAACAAGTTTTATTTACAATCTGACTGTTATTTTGACCTTAAAGAAGCAAAACTCGTTACGCGCGGATGCAATTAAAACAGATTTTACTTTTAAATGAGATTTGGTTAGAGTGGCGCCTGTTTACTGCGGAACCAGTCGCGAATCGTGTCGTCGTGTTATGAAGTAGGTCGATAACGGCACTAATGCAATGCCAGTGCTTGTAACTGTCCCGTGGACTCTTTGCAAACGTAATCCTGAGTGCTCAGCCCAAAATAACTAGTAAACTCTAATTTGGGAACCGGTCTGTACAATGCCAAATGTTGACCTCATGAGGAATATTTTGTAGGCATATTCATATTAAAACCACCTACTTCATTACTTACAGTCGCGCCTACTCATCACCCTTTGCGCCCATTCTACCGGATTTGTCTATTTTTCTAGTAGCTCTTAAGAATCACAAGACATTTTTTATGCAATGTGCTGTACTTTTCATTACATAGGAATATTATATTTTTATGTACCAATGACTTTTAGTTACGTACATTTGTTTGTTTGTACAGCAACACTATTCGCTGATAAATTGTGCCCGGATAACGGCGACAGGCTTGCCACTTGTCACGTTTGGGACCTAATAAACTCGGCAAAACGTGGGC
Source organism: Yponomeuta plumbellus (assembly GCA_947310845.1). Lineage (NCBI taxonomy): Eukaryota > Metazoa > Arthropoda > Insecta > Lepidoptera > Yponomeutidae > Yponomeuta > Yponomeuta plumbellus. Next base: position 7,615,065 of record OX371209.1, on the reverse strand, counting down.
CCAGTTCTAGTGATTGGTGCCTCTGCCTACCCCCTCGGGGATAAAGGGCGTGAGTTTTTATTTATTTATTATTATTATTTATTATATTTTTAATGATGAGGTCCGTAGACGAACGAAAGTCGACGACATAGCCCAGCGGATTAATAAGTTGAAGTGGCAGTGGGCGGGGCACATAGCACGCAGAACTGATGGCCGATGGAGCCGAAAAGTGCTCGAATGGAGACCACATAATATCGGCAAGCACAGCGTAGGACGACCAGCCACAAGATGGACAGACGATCTCATCCAAGTAGCGGGAAGACGCTGGATGCAAGCCGCTTCCGACCGGTCTTTTTGGAAAACCATGGAGGAGTCCTATGTCCAGCAGTGGACTTCTTGTGGCTGAATGATGATGATGATTATATTTTAAAGAATTTTCATATCTATGGCTTAAAACCTATTATCAGATTTCTTGGGCAGGCTCGAGTCCTAACACCTTCATAACATCGTACAACTAAATAACTTTATCTCCGCTCCTGTTACTTTTATCCTTCATCAAAATAAATTATGTATTAACAGTAAAAATAATAACTATTTACATTTATGGGAAGTGGGGGTGATTTTAAATATCCTATTATAATTTCCTATTTTAAATTTTTTTTAAAGTTATGTACAAAGTTCCCCATACATTATCCGCGAATTCATTTTCATCCATTTTCTCAACGGAATATGATATTTTCCCGCAGTAAAAACGTAATTTATGTGTTAATCCAGGGTGTCAGCTAACTCTATACCAAATTTTATCAAAATCGCTTCAGCCGTTTAGACGTGAAGAAGTAACAAACATACACACTCACACACTCACAAACTTTCGCCTTTATAATATTAGTGTGATGTGATGCATCACTTTTATTTCATGTTTTTGCGGATGTTTGACCTGTCCACATTGCGAGCGAGCGTCCAAAATTATAGCCAGATTGGCGTGCTTATTAGAGCCGGTTGTCGGTAACTTGTTTGCGTATGTCACTAACTACCATCTGCTTAGGCACACTATTGCGTAAATGTTTGAGGATCGCTTCGCTTTATTTATAAAAACTCAATCCCTTTAAATAATCCGTGATAGACACAAGGGACAGATGTAGCCATAGATTAAAAAACGGAGTTTAAGATTGGTTTCAGAGGCATCGTTTTTTTATTAATAAGGCCGTATATCACGTAAACATATACATATCTTTACGTGATATGTCTTGCGATAGGCCCTCGGTTGTAGAACAATGCTCGTCTCTCCGAGTCACGGTGCGCGAGTGGCTGGAACGCCGCGGTGCACTATGAATGCAACGGTGCACACGAGAGGTGCAGAGGTATGCGCAGCCGGGTTGCCATCGCCTGCGCACGCTGCGGCTGAAGTGAGCAGGGAAGCGTGAGAAGTGCACCGCGTAAACTGTTTCTTGCGGAAGTTGTTGAGAACTTGTGGTCAGTCACTCTACTTCGACATGATAATAGGGAACAGCGGGTGATCGTGCTCTTCTAATACAAACGGTAATTTTCCGCCAAGCAGATCGTAAGCCGATACAATTGTTGATCGTCGGACGTTATATTTTTATGGTATGTCACGTGAAACACTGTATACGCGATGTAAAAATCGCATGCTTAGTGAAACATTGATCCATTAGTAGATAGGTCATTTGAGTTACGCACGTGCTATGATGGACTTATCCTACTTGTTGACGCATAAAATTAAAACTGATTTATTAATTGATCATGAATGCTTGTGTTTTGAATGTATAATTAACCATTGATGAGATCTGAGTAAAAAAAATCCGCACGTAACTCGAATGATCTTAGATCTACTAATGGGTCAATGCTCCATTAAGCATGCGAAATGTCGCCACCCCGCACGCCACATTACAAAGTGTTGAACAGTTTTCATTGCTGCAGGACGTTCTCTATACTATGTTCCACGATTCGGAAGTCCTAGGGAACCAAATACTAGCATCTCCTTGTTCAATGCGAGCGGCTACGCAATAAGTGAAACAATAAGCGAAGACGGTCCGCTTCATAGGGTAGGGCATTGGCTATTGAAGGTCACGCGTATTGAGTATTAACCAATTGGCACATACCATCATCATCAACCCATTATGTCTAAGTAGATATAGGCCATACTCCACCACGGGGGCCAAGTCCGGATTGGTGGAGGCTTGTAAGACTACTAGCTGGTCTTACTGTCAGAAGTTTTTAAGCCGCCCTAAGGCCTCAGACTTGGCTTCACGACTGCCATCTATCGACGGCAGCCGGCACCAACTGCTTAATTGGCACACATGGACGATTTTATTCCGTAACTCATTCCGGGGAATAGAATATGGTCTCAACCCAATTATAGGTACCTATTAGACACGTACATCAGTTTAACATTTAATTTTATTTCTTTCTGATGTCGTCTAATTGGAATCTCCATAGCCCTTCTCTGTAACTTCTTTATCCTTCTTACCAGTCATGTTAATTATGACTAGTAAGAAGGAAAGAGAATTTAGACGATTCACCTTAATTATGTTTTTTTTTTCCAAATAAAATCTCAATCTTTCTATTTATTTGGATTTTAATCTTATTAGTTTTATTTATTTAGCAACCATTCAGAAGTTGCCCTCTCTAAAGCCTTTGTTTTAATTTTGTCCAATTCGTGGTCACTGGTTCACTAAAAATCTTGATGGTTACTTGTAATTAATGTTGCTGTAGCCACAATGGTTTATTTACTTAAATAAAAATACAAACATAGTCGTTTTGATTAAAATATTCAAGTTTGGGTAATTAAAGATCAGGTTCGAGGCCGGATCATTAAGACCCGGAACGCTTCAATATTTTATAATCAACAAATAAGAAGTAAAAATAAATAGAATTATTTATTTATTCTTCTTGCAATAGTATACCTAATTAAAATAACTTTAGAGTTCGTATTAGTAATAGTTATATTGGTATTGTAGGTAATCTTTTCCTCAATAAACAGGTAATGTTTTCCCCTCTACCACGGACTACTTAACTGTCTCTGAGGAGCGTTTTGATGAATAAGACTGTTTGACTTCAATATTCTGCAACCATAAAAAGGTGCACTATCTCTTTTGCGTTAAGTGGATATACCGTACAATTTTGAGCTTTATATCAATGGGGTTAGAAACAGCATTGTGGTAAAGTTCCTACGGTAAAGTAGTAAATCGTGGCGAGCGGTGAACGCACTTGACTGACCCTACGCCATTGTACTCTCACTTCATGTACGGATAGTAAAAAATGTTTGTTGCAATTATTAAGCTAATTGGGAGTTACTTTAACAGTTTTAAGGCAAAATCTGGTGCATATAACGCAGTAAATAAACATATTATTGATATATTATTTCTGAAAAAACATCTCAGTTTCCGTACACACCACTATCGTTATCCCAAAAGTACTATCGCTACTCATCGTTTTACCGATCATAATAAGCTTAAAACATTGTTATATTCATTATATTTTAACCAAAATACCTGTGTAATCTTCTTTTTTATGTACAATAAAATGTTCTCTATCTATCTATCTACCTTTCCCATTCCTTAATAAATCCATGGCTCTTTCGTTCAATCTAAGCTTACATTTTTACGCCAATGACAAAGAAACAAATTAGTTTTTGTGACATTTCGAGTCAAGCTAGGTACATCATTATTGTTAAAATATGTACATGTACAAGTTTTAAAAGAGTGTTTTATGCAAAAAAAGTTAACTTTTTTTGTTTTATGCACCTATATTTTTTTTTTTACAAAGTTGACAGCTAGTTTTGCTGACCGTACGAAATTATCTATCCAACTGAGCATTCGTTCAAGCCGCCTGGAAAGCTGTCCTAGCTACATGCCAGGGTGGAAGATTGAAAATCTACTCCACGAATACGGTGAGGAACAGTAAATAAAATACACTCGTGATGAATGAATACTGTTTACTGACGAAATGATATACCTTCCTCAGGGAAGAGACCCGTGCCCCTCGGCGGGAATACAATGGGTTGATTAAGATGACTTAAATGTTACCTAATATTTTTTAAGCACAGAATATTTACATTCTATGCAAGACCTACGTCCGTTCTAGGTTTATGAGAGTACGTACGTACTCTCATAAACATAGAACATGCAGAACACAATGTCTTTAGCTTACTCATAAATATTAATTATGATAATAAACAAACAAACTTTGCCTATGTAAAGAGAAACAAAAGAGTCGATTTCACTACGTTACCTAACGAAGCTTTAGCTGCGCTGCGCTGTTTAAAGGTTTTGAAACCCATTATTACTGCACAACTTGTTCTAAAGGTGACTTCTCACTTGGTCTTTTGGTACTGCACTCTTTGCACTGATTTCTAAAACGTGCAATGTATTATGCCGGCGGCGCCTCACTTAGGCACTTCTGTTTGTGTATTTTAGTAAGCCATAGGAGCGTTTCCTCGCAAATTGTTATCACTAATTTTGTAAAACCTGCAATGTTTTTAATCGTCGGCAAATACGCGAATAGAATAACCTGCCATGTTTTCTAAATCGTCTGCGAGTGCGCGCAAATCTACGAATAGCAGGAGACTTTTATTTAAAAGTGTCATTGAAATAATGCAAATTAAACTTGAAAATTATTTCTTCAGTATCAATTCTATAGGCTTAATTTATATAAGCCTTTTCCAAAAAGCAAAAGTTCTAAATTCAAAATAATAAGTAATTGAATTTTTTTTTTATAATCGTCGCGGTCTATTTGTATGAATTAAACAAATAACTGACTGCTTCGATTGTCTAATGTAAAAACACACTGGGGACCGCCATACTTTTTAAATTGTATACATAGAAATGGCTTCAGCCTGGTTTGATCTGTTTGTGATGTCTGTCTGACTACCGTATCATAGAGTAACCTAGTTTAAGGCAGACGACAGATTTTTTTTGTATAATTATAGCATCCTCACGATCTCTACTGTTAATTTATATAATAATTTCAGGATACTACAAGGTGATATAATAACTTCAGGATACTACAAGGTGTTTTCTAAAACGCTAGCAACATCTTTATACAATGTTTGTAAGTTCTTTACAAAAAAAGTAAGATATTTTTTTGCCTTAAAATTAATACAACTAAAGGCACAAATAGGTAATAAAAAGTAATACCGATACGAAAAGTATTTAAAATCAGAAAAATCTACGTATCGAGCGAGAGTCTTGAGGTCGGCGCCTGCAACCTACTCGTAAATCGTTCTTTTACATTTCGGACACTGTCATTTACACGTATCGGACTAAACAGATGAAAACCTATTTTAACGCTTCTCTTCTTTGAGATTGAGGTTTTGAACTAAACGTGTTCTGTGTAGAAATATACCGACTATTATGTTTATATCATCAGTAGTATCATTTATCTTAGCGAGAAGAGTGTTCTCTAGATTTCTAAATCACACTTTATTTTAAAGGTACGATGTGGTGAAAATTTTTGAAAGTTTTGGTGGTCCTAAAATTGATAATTATTGTTGTTCATTTTGTACCGGAAACACTTACTTAAGCTCTGCGAATCAGAGCGAAACCTGGTCGGACTCTTCCGACAAAAAGTTAAGTAGGAGTGTATCCGGTAGAAAATGAATAATGTTTAGCGCTGACGAAAGTTTTAGTTTTAAAATAATTATTCTTGTTTTGAATTTCTTGTTTACAACAAAGAATATACAGCGCCACCAAGTTATCTGTTCAGGTGGGCAAAATTGTAACTAACAAATTAATTGTAAATCCTGTTCCCCATTTTATTGTTTTATTTATTCACTTACTAAGAATTATAAATATATTTTCATTAAAATTGAAAGACGGATTAAAATATTTTCATTATTCCAGGTAAATTTCTTAAATGTTACAACGAAATTCTGCACTAGCGCCGCTATCAACTGAACATATAAGATGGTGGCAATTTACTCGTATATTGCCTTTTTTTTGTCAGAACCTTCAGTATATTATTCAGTAGTGTCTGTCATTTTTACCACGTTTACCAAAAGTATTTTTGTACAATCATTACATTTATTTGAATATGACGGACGGAATTATACACAAATGTAACGTTAGCCTTATGATGTCGACGCAGTACACAGAAGGGTAATCTGTGATGCATTGTGGGTCCTTTGACGGATGTCAAGTTGCGCTTGATGCATACAAATCATTTGGTTATCGATAAAATACCTGAAGATTTAATTTTCTCGTGCGTCTTTAAAAGAGTGGCTGCAGGTTTTACATTCTCGAAGCAAAAACGCCCGTAACGTTCTTACGTTACGGGCGTTTTTGCTTCGCGTCGAGCTTACGTGTCAAAATTGAGATGTTGACTTTAGGTGCATGTGGATGTAACCTAATATTGGTATTCTTGTTATTTTTATTCTGCTTCGGTCTACAAAAGAAACCGTTTACAGAAATCATTAATGTATGAGAAACAACAATTCTCATCATCAACCCATCATGTCCCCACTGAGGAGCACGGGTCTCTTCCCTGAGGAAGGTATAGACCATACTCCACCACGGGGGCCAAGTCCGGATTGGTGAAGGTTCGTAAGACTAGTGGCTGGTCTTACTCTCAGAAGTTTTCAAGCCACCCTAAGGCCTCCGACTTGGCTTAACGACTGCCATCTATCGACGGCAGCCACCAACTGCTTAACGTGCCTTGCGAAGCAAGGAACCGCTCGGAAAAATGCCACTAGCGTTAGTCATAGACAGTGACCCATCCATGGACTGAACGCGCCATATGTTGCTTAACCTTAGTGATCGTTTAAGATCACTCAGGCAGCCCAGGCTACGAGCGATAATTACAACAACAAAAAATCTATCAAGTTTTCTACCAATTTTTTTATTCGTTCTAGCTCATTAACTAACTTAGTATATTTTATTTATCATAATTGTTAACATCATTGTTTACAATCCTTTTTTATTTCCTGCCAGTTACTGATTACATTAGTTTCCGCAGTGATATAAATCAATTAATATGGTCAAATACCTAATGGCCTCACATTCATTGGTCACATGACATTGGTGATGGGTGATGGGTGTCCTTGATTACAAGGACACCCATCACCAAATGTCATAGATAATATACAACAATTATTCTAATTTGTAGTTTCATCAAAAGCAACAATATCAATACTATTTCTCGACGTCTCAGAAGCATTTGGTTGGATTGTCATTTTTATAGACGAGCCTACAAACGACATTATGCAACTGAATTATCTCGGCAATTGAGTGAGATAGATATGTTTCTCAGATGGTTAGAAAGAGTTAGATGAGCTGTCGTTTGTAGGCTATAGTAACTTGTAGCCTCGCTCACCGTAAAAAGTGACAAATCCGACCACATGCATCTGATGTCGAGATTTGTAGCAGAAGTTGCCAATACGCGGGGTTATTAAGTTCATACGTAGAAGCTACTTAAACATTTACATATAGGCACATACATTGCTTCTGGCCCCACACTAGGATACCCTGTGTCGTGGGAACCAGAATCAGCGACGACATAAACATGTAAACATCCAAGACCTGAGGCTATTTTGTCCCCAGCCGGGTTTCGAACCCGGGCCATCTCGCATGGTAGGCAGATGCGCTAACCGCTGCGCCACAAAGGTCGTCAAAACCGACCTTATCCTACTAATATTATGTTTAATGAAAAAATTGGATGGGCGAACGTCTTTTACTCAATCATACGAAAACGTTGAACGGATCTGGATCTCTTTTGTAATTTTCTTTCTCGTGTCAGTGTTAGTGCGCTCTATACTCATTGCTCTATACTCGCGCGTATACTCGTTTTCATTTTTATTCAGTTTTTTTTATTAGCGTCAATGTTAGTGCGCATACTCCTCCGAGACGGCTTGACCGATTTTGATGAAACTTTATATGTATATTCGGTAGGTCTGAGAATAATTTGGCTGAACAACGTTTGCTGGGTCAACTAGTGAATATAATATAAATTCAACTGTTATTAGAACATTTGAAATATCTGTATCTCGAGGCCGGTTTTGAAGTGATCTCACGCTTAGGTAATCTCTTTAAATAGACGCCTTCAGGTAGGTTGATTGTGTGACAGTGGGTAATGGTCAGTCATAAAAAATGTATTACATTTGAGAATGGGCTAGTTGCCATAAAAAATGTAATTAGTCCGTCTTTTAGATTATTCAAAAATAAGGGACACGTATTTTTTTATTTGTAAATTAGACCAAAAATGACAAAGATATAGCCCATTAAAGTTACGTGTGACGTCACGCCGTGCTGCATTTTTTAGCACGGAGTGACGTCACAGTAATTTTAATGGGCTATATCTTGGTTATTTTTTATTTAATCAAAAAAAGAAAAAATACGTGTCCAATATTTTTTTATAATCTAAAATACGGACTAAATTGAATTTAATTATTTTGACCCTGGAAACTACCCTATTATATGTGCGACCACACGACGTAGATTCTGTTAATTCAGAAAGATATGAAGCGAACGACACTGTTTTTCACGCACAAGAAAAACGTACTTTATTAAAGACAAAAAATAAATGTTATTTACAACAATATAAGCCTATATTTGCGAATGGATAGGCAAGCTTATTTCTATAGAATTTATTTAATATAGTCGTACCTAATGTCACGCATACTTCATCACATACGTCTATTTAAGACAATATAAGAATATTCTTTATTGCATACAAGATAGGTACAAGAGATTTAAATAAAAGTTTCATTTTAATAACGTACAATGGGGTCCTTATACTAAATTAAATTTACTTTAACACCCATAACAGCTTGCTCACCAAAACGGATTGCCTTGATTAATGTCAATGTGTGATCACAATAATAATGAAAACCACCAAATTAATTATAAAGTTTTTCTTATAGGCTCATTTGGTAGGACTATACATTTGATGGAATTATCGATATTCGACTGTTTCATTGTAACTGCAATTTCACGAAAATTAGTTAAATTTGGTGAGAACGTGCATTTTCTTCCGTAGGAAATTAGCTAAATCACACGTACACGTTACATGTTTAAATAAATATCATTACTAAGTTTTATTCATTTATTTATTATGTTTTACGAACGGATGCATTCTGAGGATTCAACAAATCATATATTAAAATACATGTATTGTATCGAAGTAAGAGATACATGAACTGTGAATGAACTATGAATGAGCTATGAATATGGAGTGAACTATTAGTGAACTATGAACTAATGGAGTAAAGTAGTTCAGTTAAGAAAATGAACTATATCATTCTTTAGTTTTCATTGACGCGTTTCGCGCACTTCTACTAGGTATATCATCATTAATGTTGATAGCAGCATCAAAGGTCGTTTTTACTAATACTCGATTAGTTTGTCATTACAACGTGTTAATAAACCCTTAAACTTACCCAAAATAAGCAGACGCATTTTAACAGCGTGTTTTAAGAAACACGTTATAAGTAAAGACGTCAATATCTGAAAAGAATTACATCTTTATTATAATGAGTTACTTAAAGTTATAAAATTCTATGGCAATTCAATTGATCCATTAAAATGTATATTTTGTAGCAGCCAGGTGTTTATTTTATAGAAGAATTAGTTAAGAAATATTGTTGAAAGGAAATCATATATTTGCTGGTATCAGTTACATCTGGTTTATAAATTACGACTTAACCTTGAACTTTATAACCAAAGGAGTTAAATTATTCACATAAGAAAAATACGACATTATTTTTATGTTTTGCAGAGCCTCGGTCGTCGTTGAACTCTTTTGTATGAAGAAATGCATAGCCACAACTTTTTCCTACGAACGTTCAAATTTCTTAACATTACCAAAGTTTTTCCACATTCAGCGCATAACCCAAAAGAGCTCCAGAAAGGCTTGCTGACAATCAACAACAACTTTACTGAACCCGTTACATAAGTTATCCAAAAACAATGACCTACTTTTAAATCCGAGCCAATGGCCACCTCTATACTTACACCAATTAGCACTGGCCACACACCATGCACACACAAAAACAAAACAATCTTAGATCACGAGAATTTAAAAAGTTAGCTGGAAATGTAAAAGAATGCGCGGGAAAACGCGACTGTGCGGCCGCAGCGCTCGATGGAGAGTGACGTGCACGGAAACTAATTCACTGCGTTTTATATAGACATATTAACAGTTATGTTTGAGGTGGCTACGGTAGTTCGGTGCTGAGCTTGCGGTATGCTCGCTGCCACCGGAGGGAGCAGGGAAGGAAATCCAGAAAGTGGTTGGGAGAGTTGGCTGACCACCCAGGTCTGTGGCCGACATCTATAATCCATTTATCCAAACTTGGAAAAACAGTCAAGTATAGATAAATGGAGTGTAGTTGCTGCTAGTAACTGATCTACTAGCACCGTATATACGGTAATTATATTCTTTAAACATTGTCGTAAGAAACACTTTATAACTTTGTGTTTGAAATTAGAGCGGCTTCGTCAGAGGATTTAATTGTACTTGTAAAGTTGGAACTAAGAAAATAAGAATTTAAGTCTTTTTATGGCTACTCTTTTGAGAGATTAGAGACAGGATAGTTCTGGAAATGGCAACTTTAAGACATTGTAAGCTACTTGAAATTTACTTGTACACTCAAATTCAATAACAATTTTTTTTTTATATAGACAAAACTTTGACCTAAAAAAACGGGCTGTTTAATGCCTAAAGTAATGAATTTTATATTGTCACTAATCGTTTAACCTACAATTATGTTGAAAACGTCCCTAACTAAATAGTGCTAGAGCAGTAATGCTAGAGGACTGGGAGTAAATGCGCGCTGTGAATTGACAGAATAATGATAACACCTCAGATCTGAGAGATATGGAGTAAGCAGATTGTAATCTACTTTTTAGTTGGACTGTTAACTGAACTTCACTTTTTAAGTTTTAGTTGGACTGTTAATCTTTCATGCTCCGATATGAAACTAAATACCTCCTCCGTAACTCTGCTTAGCGATAACCAGGTGTTTTTTATTGAATTTTATTGTCTGTCTTTACAGGGTGTTGATTTGTACAGTTTCATCCGACTCTGGGGTGGTTTTTTACATGATACATACATACATACATACATAAGCTCACGCCTGTATCCCATACATGATACTGAAGCAAAAAATAAATATTTTCTTTAGTGAAAATGACCTAAAATCACCGGTTGTGCGGCGCCCCGGTGGCGAGCGAGCGGGCGCTTTCTCCCGCCCCGCCCCACAAAACCCCCGCCGGACCCGTCAAGTGCAAAAGATAGAAGCTAAGCCATATAACTTTATGTTTTTTAGGTGATTTTCACTAAAAAAAAAAATTGTATATAACTAACCCTGAGTCGGACGAAACTGTACAAATCAACACCTTGTATACGTCCCACTGTAGAGCACAGGCCTTATCTCACAGAGGGTATGAGCTTAATCGCAACGCGTGTCCTCCGCGGATTGGAGATTTCAACCGCTGAGGTATGTGAAAGGCTCAGACACTCAGATTTCCTCACAATGTTTACTTTCACCGTTAGAGAGGTAATACTAATATAACTTCACAAAATCAAAGGCTGCTAAGTACCATACTTTCCAAATATGAGCCATCTAGTGTATTTCGAGTTTAAACTACGCATTTTTTCAATTTTGAAACAAAATCAGCTAAAGACCACTTAAAACCTCATACAAATCTCATATTGGGTTCAAAGGCTGCTTAGTGTTACCGCGTTGGAATCAAATACGGCAAAGTGGCTTGTGGTACTTTGCAACTTTTGATTCTATATGCCTCTAAATGTACATAACTTGCAAAACCAACTCATACCCGCAGTGAAAATCGAACCCTGATCTCTCGCTTCCGATTCCACTGTCTTACCCACTGGGCTTCTACCGCTTATACACATAAAACAAAAACATATTTTATAACTAAAATAAAGGACTTCTTATAAAGGTTCATACTGTGTCAACTGTACAGTGACGGTCACATGACTTTGAAAACTTATTGAGCTAATGATGAATAAACCTCGGCTGGGGACAAAATTAACACCCCGTCTTGCATGTTTATAGGATAGGTATCCTAGTGTGGAGCAAGAAACAATTTTTATGTTAGATTTATGTGCTACTTGCTTGATCAGCTGTCCCGACAATCGTTATCGGCGTTTGAGCAACCAGTATAATTTTTCTAATTTTCCCAACTTAGCAAATCTACGTCAAAACTTCTACGATCCCTCCAAATCTATCCAGGTAGTTATGTCGGATGATAACGCAACAAGGACACAATCCAATTTCAGAAAAGGTACATAATTATACCAATTTTACGCCTGTTTTTAAGCTTCGCTCTAAGCTTTGCTTTGCTAAGCTTTAAGTTTGACATAGTAGAATCGCTCAAATCGGATTTGGTCCGCATCAGTAGACCTCCGCTCCTCTTTTTTAGAATTCTGTACCCCAAAGCGAAAGGGACCCTATTACTAAGACTCCACCGTCTGTCTATCTGTCACCACCATGCTGATGACAGACGTGCATGGTGGGGACCGTGATAGCTTGTTGAAATTTTCACAGACGATGTATTTCTGTTACCGTTAAGATAAATATTTAAATGGGGCTCCCATGCAACAAACGTGATTTTTTTGCCGCTTTTTGCTCGATGTTAATAACGGCAACAGCTAGATGCTTGAAATATTCAAATTTTGTATAGATAACGCGCGAGTCCACCTCGCACTTAGCCGGTTTTTCAGGTTTTTTATAGATTACTTTTATTTATTTCTAGAAACTCTGCTCATAAAGTCAACGAAATTGGCACTTGACAGAGCGGAAATTGACTTAGTACTCAAACTACATATCCAAATTAAACTGCAGCTACTATTTTTCGGCGACTTTCGATATCCTAAATAAAACCTGAACGCGTAAATCTAGACTTGTTTTGGGCTCAAAATAAACTAGAACAGAAGGAACGCTTCGCTCTCGGCCACTTATGTATCACACACATTGTCTTAAGTACCGAAATGGAAAAAAAACTTCTTTATTTCATAACCACCTCAGTCCTGGCCATTTTCATTTTCAAGGTCAATCCAATGGTTTTCTATTGTTGATAATGTTGAATTGAATTGTTGATATCTATAGTTGATTGTTGAAAATGATAAGCCAGATTTCGTGCGGGTTCAGATTAAGGGAATCTTCTTTCTTTTTAGAAGAAAGAACATTCCCTTAATCTGAACCCGCATCTTCTTTCTTCTAAAATCAGGACGAATTTGCAAAAGTGTCTGTACAATCTCTCAATCATGGTAACAGTTATTTTTAGGACCCACGACAAAGAACCTAGCATTTGTGCCAAAAATGGTTGGTTTTGGCTAGTTGATGCTATCTAGTCCTAGTTTTTTTGCCTTAGGTTCAAGGCCATGGGTCTTAAAAAACAGTGTTAATGCAACGACGAATGTCAATGAAGCGAAACTGTCAGGATCGTGGCAAATGGCAGTCTCTGGTCTCTGCCTATCCGGCTTTAATCTCGTAGAGAGAGCATTTTACTCTCGGTTGCAACATTATGCTGAGTCGGGCCCATTTTGGGGACTCAATACTTAAAACTTCCCGATATTTTGTTAGATAATTTTTTGTAGGTTTGTCTTTTTGTTAACTGTTAACTACTTGTATTTCTACCGTCACCCGTTTGTGTTTTCTGTTAAATGTTGTATTATGTTGCGTGTTTTTATGTTTTTGAGTATTGTGTCGTCAAATAAATATATTTTTCTTTCTTTCTTCTTTCATTGTAGTGGAATAAACTTTTTTTTAACTTTATAAAAATATGGTTACTTTTTTACTATCACAGTTCAAACAGTTCATAAGGAGCTCGCAAAATCTGCACATATTTCTCGAGCTGCGTTGGGTTATGCTTTTGCTGTCTCCCCTCTATAACCGAACGGAGACGAAATGAGGTGGTAAAAAAACAAACAAGATGCATTGACCGAATACCATGGTTTCGTTTCGTTTATTTTGTTTGTGTTCGACCTTCCCAGAAGGACTGTTACCTACTCCCGGTTTTCGTTGCGTTTTGCTCTGTTTGTAAACGTGTTTTATATTTTAGCCTCGCCTAAATATTCAAAGCATTTTGTCTTTTTATTCTAAAAATGGTTCAGTGAGCTCAAGGGGGAGTAGTGCATCAAAACAACTAATTGTTGGGTCCAAATGTTTTCAAGGAATCATACATAAATATATTATTACAGTAACTATTGCAACCGATTTTTCAGCCAATAGCCACTGTAGTTCTGCCTCCTTATTTGTTTAACAAATTGACACTAAACTCCCAAGAATGATCCGGTATTCACCTATAACTAAAATATAGACCAAAACTGTCATCGGTAGGCCAAATGTTCACCACTGGGGACCACAAACGGGTTGCTTGCCATCCACTGGTTATCCCGGCCTAAAGAAAGGGAAATGGACATGTTGAGAAAATTACAAGCAGTTACACGAAGTGGTTTATGTATTTAAAATTTATTTTACTTGGTACAGAATCAAAGAAGGAAGCAGAATCGACTACCTCTATCAAAGAAGAGGAAAATCAATAAGATAAAAGCAGTGAAAACGGAATGTTTCGTTGGGTTGGAGATGACTGTGGAGAGGATCAAGGATGAAAGACCGACTAAACAAATATATCAAGCGAATGTGAGTAAAAGGGCCGTTAAAGGACGCCCCAGGCGGACATGCTTTGACAAAAAAGGGGATGAATTCGCAAAGAGCAAGATAAACAGTACCCAAAACCGGTGCGTGCACGCAATTCCTAATGAATGCCTTGGAGCTAATATGATTTGTCAGGATCGTGGCAAGTGGCAGTCTTCTGGGACACAGGCGTGAGCTTATAATGTGTATAATGGCAGATTAATAGAAAATAATATTAAAGAAAGTATTTAGTTCGTTCGTCAGAAGGTATAGTGATAAATGAGTAAGCCGAAATGAATGGTACAGTCATCTGTATACACGGCCCACGGCATCAGTCTCGGGGAATTTCAACATTTGTGATGTCTGCCTCAGGGTTCTAGTTTAAAGATCGAGATAAGTGATTGTATCTGTGGCAGTTATCACTTTCCTCTTCATGATACGGGACATTTGCGCCTTTATTGTTCTCGACAAGTTCACGAGGATTTTGCACGAAGAAAGTGTATGTGAAAGAAGACGACCGCGCATGCACCGTTGTCATTGTCAGGTTATCCGTAGAGCCACTGGATACAGAAGATCGGGGCTTATTCTGTTAATACAGAAGTTTACAATAGCCAGTGGAAAACTATTGAATTTGACAAAGAAACGCTTAATCACGTCTGACGTTTGTGAGAGCATTTTAATCGGAATTTTACAGTTAAACCTAGGTATGAGGATTGGGATCGCTTAAGATTGGAATAGAAGGACGCTACATGTAGTATTCGTGAGAATAGGCTTGTAGCAGTTCTTTATTAATTTATTTATTATTATTATGATACCGGATGAGCAAGTTGAAGTGGCAGTGGGCGGGGCACATAGCACGCAGAACTGATGGCCGATGGGGCCGAAAAGTGCTCGAATGGAGACCACACATCGGCAAGCGCAGCGTAGGACGACCAGCCATAAGATGGACAGACGATCTTATCCAAGTGGCAGGAAGACGCTGGATGCAAACCGCTTCTAACCGGTCTTTTTGGAAATCCATGGAGGAGGCCTATGTCCAGAGTGGACTTCTTGTGGCTGAGTGATGATGATGAAGATTATGACAAATCGATGTACATTGCGTAGCAGAGTCCTATTTTGTAATCTGTGGGTTAATCAACGTATCTGTCACAGAAAACCATTATTGTAGTTCTATTAAATTGGTTCCGGGACGTCTACAATGAAATTCAGAGAACCACTAAATATCCTTATCCGCATCATTTTACTGTAATTTAAAACCTTGTCTTCTATTGAAAAATTTAATGCTGGTTCTGTTTATATTTTCATCTCATTTCGGCGTGCATGCAAATAGTTTTTAGTACTAAGCTCGCATTTTTGCAGATCTTTTCTTGTGCAATAGGTAAATAATTTTAAAATCAATGCTCATGGCTCAGCCGGACTGATATGACCTTTTGTAATTACCTACATAAGTACTTCTTTATAAGCTGGTTTCCAAAACATCTTTGAAAACACTAACCTACATTCAGACAATGCGATTTTGTGTAAACAATTAAAACGTGAAAGCAAACTCAAAGACTTGTGGTAGAATTTCAATGCTGCTTTTATAAGCATCTTACTGTTTGTTCAGCTTTTCTCATATTTTGTAACATGCCATCTGCCATTCTACTATCTACTACTAACATATCATCGGCATTATTGTATTGTAAATTGCGACAAAATTAAGTAGGTATGATGTTTCAGAAACGACGGTCGATTAAATTGTAATGGGTGCAAATGGATTATAAGAAATATCAATGACGGGATTCGTTGTTGGAAGTTGGTACTGGGCAAGCCTATTCTATCTAAAGAATGCCCCCGGCAGTGCAGTATCCGAGTGGTCTCTTCACCCATCTGGGGTGGAATTACGTAAGTCCTCCACTACATTCAACGCTGGAAAGGAAAAATTATCCAAGCGACATTTTTGGCCAAATTGAGTTATACATTGTTAGAATCGCCTGATTTTTTTGCGTCGTTTGGTCTTACTCACGTCCTTCTACGACGACATTTGATGTCGCTTCGACATTTTGGAGTTAGCGGGATTTCACTTTTTTTTCCATACTAACCGACAAAATTTTCGACCATTTTTGAAAATTTGGTAATTGTCGTAATAATTGTGAAATGCTAAATTTGCCTTTGGTCAAGTTTGACATTTCTGTTCGTACGGTAATTACTCCACTTAGTTAATTTTTCCAGTATCTGGCAATATAGTGTTATCGCATGTAATTTATGTCAAAATTACAGAAAAAAAAAATACTCAATTAATATTTAGTTTCCACACGTTCTTTATTTTGTTAAGGCAACTTTTACTCTGATATAAATTCTAAAAAAAGATACGTATTACATTTTTACCGTACTTTCCTTAATCAAAGCTTATCGGTTAGTAAATTTTTCCCGTCTCTGCTTTAAGGGAAAATTTTACTAAGCGACACTAACTTTAAAACTAAGCATAATTTTTAATAGTTACGTATACTATAAAGTAGATAAAAAAATTAATAAATAAATTTATAAGAATTAGGCTTCTTGGACCATAACAAGAATTTACACGATTTTTTTCCCGAAAATTCAGTCTTTAAACAGCTGTACTGTAAAGTTAGTCTGATGTCGCTTGGATAATTTTTCCTTTCCAGCGTCGAATATGGTCCCAGACAGTGCAGTATCCGAGTGGTCTCTTCATCCCATCTGGGGTGTAATTAAATAAGTATCCTCCACTACATGGAGTCGTCTGATTGAGCCTATAACTGTCAAATACATACATATTTTGACACTTTACAGTTGTCTACATTCTTCCTAATACAATGGCTGGTGTGAGTGAAAATTACATTGTACCTTGTATACAGGGCGTCCCAAAGTTATGGGATATGAAGGGAAAGTAGGTACCTTAAATATCGTAGATAGAGTATTTTAATGAAAGAAGACTTCATGTTATTTTTAAAAGTTAGTTTTCTAAAAATTACTTGCCCCGTCTGGGAATCAAACCGACTTAAATGTAAAAAAAACACCCCTACTTTTATGATGCCAATCGAAAGAATGGCCAATAAATAATAAATAACTCTTCTTAAGTAACATAGTATTTTAAAAGAAAGGAACAGCGTGAAATTAATGCAGAATTACTAACTATTAAAAATAACATGAAGTCTTCTTTCAGCAAAATACTCTATATACGATATTTAAGGTACCTACTTTCCCTTCATGTCCCATAACTTTGGGACGCCCTGTGTACATCATCTCATAGATGCAAGTGCCAATATTCGTTATTAATTATACTTCAGGTAGGTTTGAAAAATTATTTAATAAATGCATCAATAGTGATAACGACTCTTAATCATAAAATCATAAATTAAATATACCGCAAATGAATAGAGTAAATTTATGTAAATATTATCTGCTGTCGACTACATATTAATAAAAATATGACGTCATCAAAATTATCTATAGCATTGAATTTAGAAGATTGAATTCAATGCCTATAAGTAGAAAAGTGGCACTTTAGATATATCAAATCAATATGAGGTAATTTCAAAGGAAAGAAACAAAAACAACACTTAAAATAAATCAATTTAATACAAAAAAAAATTCAGTACCTCTACAACCTATTGTTTTTCGTACATGAACGACACGTTAAAAAAATGTTTACGATTGTCAGTTTTTTTTATATTTTATTACTAAATCCAATATAAGTTAATTGTCTGTAATGTCTGTAAAAACGTAAACATGATAAACATTTTTTTTATTTAATATTTCATTTATTTCAAAACCTGTCACCGGCATTGTTTCAAAAACCCGGGTTACGTTCGAGGTACTTCGAACTACCTACTTTGTCTAAAGGCAGTTAGCTACGTGATATGCTAGTTGCATAATACTAACACTAAAACAGTGATAGCGACTAGACCTTTTCCGCAGGACGCCCCTGGTGCTGCAGCCTTCTGATATCGAAGTCCTGAGCTGAAATAGAAAGGACGTATTTAAATAATCATCATCATCAACACATTATGTCCCCACTGAGGGGCACGGGTCTCTTCCCTGAAAAAGGTATAGGAGTCATACTCCATCACGGGGGCCAAGTCTGGATTGGTGGCGGCTTGTAAGACTAGTGGCTGGTCTTACTGTCAGAAGTTTTCAAGTCGCCCAAAGGGCTCTGACTTGACTTAACGACTGACATCTATTGACGACGGCAGCCGGCATAGGCACCAACCGCTTAGCCTGCCTTACGAAGCACGGAACCACTCGGAAAAATGCCATTAGTCATAGAACGGTCACCCATCCATGAACTGAATGCGCCCTATGATACTTGACTTTCGTGATCGTATGAGATCACTCAGACGGCCGGCGATTCGGCTTAAATAAAACTAAACTAAAATATTTTAAAGATACATTACATTCATAAATATGGTTTTATTTATAAAATCACGGTTACTTAAAACATTCCTCAGAGGCAGTTTAAATAATCTGTGATTCCATCTTTTCGTTTTCGTCGTTCGAGCGTTTACCACTGAGTGTGGGAATGAATGAAAACTCTCTAGTTTGTGAATGAGGCTAATTTTGTAATTTTTTTTTTAATGTGCACTAGACTAATCTGTTATATAAAATTCTCGTGTCACCGTGCTATTGCGCATACTCCTCCAAAACGGCTCGGCCGATTTTGACGATATTTTATATGTATATTCGGTAGGTCTAAGAAAGAAAAAAAAAAACGGCAATATATCGTATGCCGAGTGACTTTTATTAAAAAAACAATCTATTCACCGACCTCCATGGTGCCTACGTACCGGCTACTATGAAGGTCAGTTTTTCTTCTATTTTGGAGTGGATTGTTGTTAAAATCAAGGATGTTATAATCAAAGAGGATAGAGCACTACGAAAAACCTTCCATAGAAAACTAAACTCTTTGTCTTCTCAAATAAAACATAAAATCGTATAAGTAAGCAACTAGAGTAAAGTGTCCAGAGCGAGAGCCACAAACTGAAGGAGTGTGTCTTACTCTTACTCATTTATGTGGAATACTATGACCATGATGTAAAATGTAGGCCATGTGTTTGATTACCCAATGGTCTCTTTTCAGTTTTACTAAAAACGAAAGCTTACGTTTAAAATGGATGGATGCTATATGAGGCTCTGGTTCGACATCACAAAAGCCTGCAAAAGCCGGTATTTTAGAAAATAAGATTTTAAACCTACGGTCTTACCTAGGTTGAAGGAAGATCCTGTACCATTTGTAGTGGTGAGTAAAAGGCTTTAAACCTCTGTAGCATACCTACCTAAAGTTTGTACGTTTGTACATGAAAAGTTGCCGTTTGGTGTACATTATGCCAATCGATAGAAAAAATTATTATCACAAACAACAAATACTCTTTGACAAAATGTATCCAATTTATTACTAGTTGTAACGCAAAATACTTTAAAATGATGATAATGGACAATTGAATGAATTAAATGGTTTTTTTTTATATTTTATATTTTCAAACGGGAATAACTCAGAAAGTATCACTTAGTTTACTTTTTATTGACGTGCTTACCCACCCCTTTAGGTACGTTGCACAGGACTTTTCTGTTACCTTTGTGTTTTGTTTGCTAAGAAGTTTATTAGAAAGTAAGTAATAAATAAATATTTACAGCCTGTGGCGAAAAAAGTAATGGTACTAAGCGACGGAAGAAAATGTTGAACTGGAAGAACTACCAACGAAGCAACCACAGCTCGATGCAGGTGCCCAAAACTGACTGAATGCATTCCCCAAAAGAAGAAGCTTTGAATATTATGTTTGAATAGAAAAATTGACAGGAGGTATAATAGAATATTTAATTTTATACTTAATAATTCTATTCTATTTTGTAATGTAGCTTTTATGCATATTTTAAAGGGTATGATTTAAGCGATCATCAATTTATTAAGTTTTGAATGTTTTAAATAATAAGTTTTGTCCGCAAAATAATAGATCTGTCATCAAAGTGTAGTCACCAAACAATATAAAAACAATTTCATAATAAATCACATTTAAGCATTGGGATATATTTATCAAGTATCAAATAATCTGGTTTGACTTATTTTAATAGATTTGTCCTGATAACTGTTTAATCAAATAAAGGAAAAACGGTCATTAAGAAAATGAAAAATGTAACTTAAAAAAATCATAAAGATCCAGAAAAATATTTTTTTTGTACCTATGACTTTAACTACTATCTTACATTAGGTACTTGTGTACTGGTTGTTACTATTGTTGTTTTTTCATCTGCCGTAGTTTTATTTACACCCTGTAAATATTTATTAATTTTGAAATATTATTTCGATATACGTAAGTAGTATGAATGTATTAGAATAATAAATGAAACACAGAATTATTTAAAATCACAATAATTATTACTTAATACCAATCATAAAATAATTGTACCTAATTGTAGGTTTTTTTAGTAGGCCAATTTGGATCTGCCCCTTTGAACATTTTTTCATAAAATTAATGAACCGAACTATTAAATTGTTAACGAATAGTATTATTTGGAGAATTGATCGAAATAATTCGTAACTACTGTACTGATGATAAAATAACAAATAAAAACATATCTCAATCTGCGGGCGATAACAGATTTATTTGATGACAGATCTACTATTCTGAGTACGGAGCTGTTATTTTTGGAATAAACTTATTATTTTGAGAACAAATTGTTTATTCAATGGATGAACTACAATTATATAGATAATCCATCTCTTTTTCTACGTACATATTGACATTAATTTGATAATTTGTACCTGGCGACACTTTTTATTTTTCTGAGAATGAAAATATTTCGTGGTGATAGATCTATTAATTAGATGATACAAGTTGATGACAAATGTAAACTTTGATGACACAAAATATAGTTCCTATTTTAAATGTAAAACGAAAACATTCAAATGTTTGTCATCAATCTAGCTAGCTACATGAGTTTTATTCGTATTGGCAAGTTAGATTTTATTATCTGAATTTACAATTTGTACACTAAAATTTGTTTGCAACAACATTTTTAATTTTTAATTTAACCCTTGTCGACCAAGAGTACCATAATGATATAAAGTTCTAAATTGGTTCACTGAAAATAATTTGTAAACTTATGTAGATCAAAATATGATTAAGTTAATTCCGCAGAATGAGTGCGATTTCCGCGACAAAAAGTAGCCTACTGTAAGTGATGATAAGAAATGTAAGAAAAGTTCACTATTAATAACTGTGTAAGTAAAGTTCACTATCTTGCATGTATCCATGTATCCATGCAAGATAGTGAACTTTAATTATTCTCAAATTAAAGGAATCTCGAATCCAGACCCAGACTCGAATCGAGCCATGAATGTATGCTAAGTAATTTTTGTAGCAATACCACTCAAGGTTTTAAAAACCTATTTTAACATGGTCGAAGTTGAGTTTTATCTTTACTCTTCTCTCTACTCTTCTTTTCCACTACAAACCTTATTTGAGGACAGTATGTACTGTATGTATGTACTGTACATTAACACTCAATAAGCAAGTTGTAAATTCTATACATTTAAATGAGTTATTTCTTTGTGTTTATTTTTGGATGAAAGCTAATTTTATGACTTGATTTTGGCTTTCATTTTATAAGGTTAAAACTTCGTTAAATGCAAATATAAGTATAATTAAAGTTCTTCAGTCAATGAATATACCTACCACTAGGTACTGTGTCGCCCATTATGGAAGTAAATGCCCAAGTTACTCCTAAAGAGAGAACTTCGCTCGTTCCTTCCGGCTGGCTTCCCTTATGTTTGGTCCGGTTTTCATTGACATCAAGGTCACCCTACTTAGAAAGAGATGACATTCACTAGTTCGAGCCTCCTTGTCAGGACATTTTTTTGTCAGAGTACTCAATCCTCTTTGATTATTACATCCATGGTTAAAATTGATTGCGGGTTAAAAAAGGTTAAACTCTTTGGTACCTAACATAGAGCATTGAATTTAGAAGTAAATTCAATGCATAGAGATTAGTAAACTAACCTCTCGGATACCTACCATAGAGGTTAGTACACTGACCTCTATGGTACCTACCTTATAGGTTAGTACACTGACCTTTGTAGCACTTATTATCATATAGGTTAGAAAAGGAAAGCAAAACAAAAATTATATTTACAGCTTGTAAAAAGATTGTTTAGAGTAGGCACCTACCTAATTTTCATTACAAAAATGCGTAGGAGTTGCAGCCTCAGATATTATACGCATTTTTTATTCATTTTGGCTTAGAAATATTATTTAGGTACTAGTATAAATACAAGCGAAGTCTGTTTTGAACTGAGTGTGAGCTTCGCATCGTATATCAACAAAACTGATTTACAAAATGTTTAGTAACAATAAGAAAACCTACCAAAATCGTCGAGGGTACCTAAGGGACTACTCGGTTTTTTGATCTTACGTAGCCTCGAAAAACATTTTCAAATGTAGAAAAAATCTAGGTATTTTATTTTACCCTGTAGCTAAAACCGCTATAATTCTAATACAACATCTGATGATACACGGTGTTATAAAATGACACAATGCAAAACCTGAAAGCTATTTCATTAATATCGATCTTGCACTTCTACCAAACAAAAGTTTGTAATTTTTTAAATTTTTTAAAAGTTTTGTCTGGAATCCAAAAAATATACAAAAAGAAGCTATTTCCAGCTGTACCAAAATAACCGACAAAGTGATGCTTTGAATCATTGTGTCGGTTTTAATTATTTTGCGTTATTTTATTTATTTGCAATGACTGGGTAGTCAAGTAAATTAATTTAGCTAAGTAGGTATGTACGTAATTAGAATAACTAGTTCTTTGTAGATTTTATTAGTCACGCTCAGTATTATTATTAGAATTTAGGCATGTCATAAGCGAAGATACAAAAACAGAACTTTGAACTATGTGAGATCTCATATATTCTTTGCTTATAAACTAAAGTGCCACAAATCAAAATTGTCCAAAAACGTTTTTAATTGAAAAATGTAACCAAAATCGATCTTATTTTCATATGTCACGTTTTTGGACGCTATAAGCAGCGATATAAGTATAATTAAAGCTGTGTAAGTAAGTACTACAATTGAACCATGTTAAACAGAGACATTTCAGTGTAAATATAAGTAACTTGAGAGAAAATTTAAGTTGTGTTTACTCTTTTTTATGAAAGGAATTACATGATTTTGTTCCATGTTTTTGTTTAATAAAACGTTGGCCTTTACTATATAATAAGACAAGTGGAAATTCACTTCACTCACACTAAAGTAAGTTTTTAATTCAATGCAAGAAAAAATTACATGGTGTTACCAATAATAAAATATATAGGTTTACTCGGTAGTTTTTCTTTTACCGTGAATAGAAGACTCATGTGACCCAAAATCCTTATCACATCAAAGGCATTAAAATTTTATTACTCCTAAGAGCTAAGTCTAAAGAAAATCACCTACGTAGCACACACATTTTTACTTTCAAGTAAATTAGGGGTATTTGGTTTTTACGTACTAGCAACACTCAGACATTGGCCGCCTCTTTGGCTTGATACGTCATCGTGACAGTTTTTTTTTTGCATTGTATTAAAAACAGACTTTAGATGGGTGAAGGGACCACTCGGACGCTGCAGAGCCTAGAACATTGTTTTTTAGAAGGAGTAGGCTTGCTCAGTACCTACCATGCTTTTGTTTAGAGATTTTATTTGTTATTATTATAACATTAAACACGTCTAAACAAAAACCTGACAAAAAAACTATTTTAAAAAGCATTTTCTCCCGACATACTGTGGGTCTGTGGGTTGGAATGTTTCTACCTAACACGGTCCACATTACCAACACAATATAACGAGTTATTCTAAGACATCTCTGCGAAAGCTTCCAGAATTATCGGGCGGGAAGCTGTGAGATATCCAAAGGACAACCTACGTCGCATACACACCGTTACCACTGTGGGCCACAGTATCAGGGCTGGTCGGGTCCTCGATCTTGCCCTCGAACAGTACCAAGCCGAGCGTATTGTCTCTTATGAAGAAGATGAAGGGTCTGTCCACCGTGACGGGGACCGCATCGTTTAATAGTGGGACCACCACCGCGCCGGTAACTGCGGATGCGATGGTGCCTGAGGAGACGAAATGTGAAAATGTTACCATCAATAAACATAAACATTTACATACAGGCACATACATTGCTCCTGGCCTCACACTAGGACCTGGAGTTTTTTTTTTCTCCCCGGCCGGGGATCGAACCGGGGACCTCTCGCATGGTAAGCAGATGCGCTAACCGCTACGCCACAGAGGTCGTCAATGCTAGATTTTTGAACAGGGACGGAAATATCTAAACCATTTCGAGAACTATGATGTCAGTACAAATCCTATTTATCAGATTAGTAAACAAGTCGATATTTTTTAAGACATCCTACTGGATGTCTTAAAAAATATCGACTTGTTTCGACTGGACTAAAAGCCTTGACCTTACATGACATTTCAATAACGTCAGCAAAGGGCAAAGGACAGTATGAGTATTAATCCTTTGCCATACTTAAAAATAAAAAAAACCAAATCAACTGCAGTTACAGCGTCACCAAGTTATCTGTTCAGGTGGGCAAAATGGTAACTAACTAACTAATTGTAAATCCTGTTCCCCATCGTTTGTGTTATTTATTCACTTACTAAGATTTAATGATATATTTTCATTAAAATTGAAAGACGGGTTAAAACATTCTCGTTTTTCTAGGTAAATTTCTTAAAAGTTTCTACTAAATTCTTTCTCGCGCCGCTGTCTACTGATCAGATAAGATGGTGGCATTGTAATCACATTGTTTTTTTTTATATGTAGGCAAAGACTACATGTTTGTGACGTCGCTGTTTCTGGTTCCCACGACACAGGGTATCCTAGTGTGGGGCCAGAAGCAATGTATGTGCCTGTATGTAAATGTTTATTTAAAATGTTTATTTATTTATTAAAGACTGTCTCCTTAATCATCCTCTGATGACGACACAAACACCAAAACTTTAGAAAAATATTAATATAGACGTAATGAATAAAACTCAAAAATACCGTAATGAGTAAAAACTCATTTTTCATATTTTGTAAATATTGACCATTTAGAAAAAATGGCCAATACTTTCAAAATAAATTATAAAATTATATATAAAAACTAAGTAGCATGGCCAAATTGAACTTGCATGAATTCCGAACAAGTCGGATTTTGAAAAAGTTTCGCATCTACTAGGCGTTTTTTTTTAATTCGGGATCAGATAAAAAACAACGCACAAGTGGAATCTACGACATTTGTGTCAATCTACGACTTAGTGACGCTTTTTAAATGCAAAATCCGCGTTTTTTTTTGTCGTCAATTTTGACTGGACTATTAGATTTGAAATGCCATTTTTAAATGGCTTTGTTTGTAATGTATTAAAAAACAGACAACAAAAATAGAAATATAACAAATGTTAATCAGTGTTTAACGGATATCAAAAGATGCAAAATATCATGTTACTCTCGAGTACAATACGACCGAGAACAAAAAAAAAACAAAAAAACTTGTCATAACAAAAAATTTGTGAGACTTTTTTAACTGATCTTTCAAAGTTTTTTAACACATAATACCTATGAAGAATAAGTCTAATATACATATTTTACGAGATAACTCAATAAGTTGGCCAAAAAAGCGCCAAAAGTACCTACGGGAGCCAAATTGCGATTGGATTAACCTTTTTGGGCTTTATGAGTAAAAAGGTATCAAAACGAAAATGTTAAAATATTTTTACCCTTTTCGTTGACATCTAAATAGACTTTATGGAACAGCGAGTTGATCTGCGAGGGGCCTTGGAAAATTCCGGACAAGTCAGCTTGGTTTGTGAACAGCGTATTTATTTTCATCTGGAAAATAAATGAGAGAAAGTTTAATACAAAAAGAAATATCCTTATTTTATCAAAGGTAGGGCTCTATTTACAGAGCCAAAACAACAAAACCATAATAATTTTTAATGGTGGGTTCCTGACATTAGCCCGAAATCTCGTGTTTTCCAATATATTTTACTCACTTATGCTTAAAATCTGAAAGAAAATTACATTACTTTTCAATGTTCTATCTAGGTCATAACTTTTTTAATTTTTGAAACTTTTAGCGTCAAAAAATTATATGTCTAAATCATCACTGGATATGATTTTATCTAAGCAGTATCGTGTTTTGGATAACAAAAATTAAAAAAAATTACAATCACTGAATGTGTTAGTGACGTGAGTCGTCAAAATTCTGTTCATAGGATTTGTATTTCCTTTTATATGTACAATAAAGCGTTCTCTATCTATCTATCTATTTATTTCTGTAAAATAAAAAAAACTACTTTTCCCCCCACTTTTCGCTCACGCCGGTCCCATACAAATCCGTGCGCCCGAAGAACCCAGCCTTAATGGAGTTTCAGACTCGCCACTTTAAGACTAAGGCTGACATTCAGTCACGAATCCAAAGTTCACGCTTATTTTAAATAATTATTTCGCAAATAATTTTGCCCCTTAAGCCTGTATTACACCGGGGCAACACTGTGGGGCATTGCAGCATGCAACAAGGCCGCATGCTACAAAGTTGCGGCAGAAGAAGAAGAAGATGCTGCGACAGTTTGCCACATGACGCAAGGTGTTGCCATGCCAAACGGTTCTTGCCACAATGTGCGACGTTGTGGCATGCGGCCTTGTGGCATACCGCAATGCCGCACAGTGTTGCCCCGGTGTGATATAGCCTTTAGAGCAGTCTAAAGCTAAGCGTCCACCGCATCGGTCATCCACCGGAATCGGAGCGTACGCACCGTACAAGCCGTCGGCATTTACAAAATGCCGAAAGGGTGCGTCCACTGCATTCGGATTTTCCGTCGGCAATATCGGTATTTTTCAGTGTTGCCAACCCCTACAGAAAAAATCCCCCAAGAAAATCTTCATATTCCCCTTAAAAACCCCCAATTTTTTTTTTAACATTTCATTCCTATGTGTTGTGTAGGCTTTCAACAAGTAGTTTTCACTCATAAAATAAAACGTATTTTGTTGGTACTTTTTGTTTTGCACTTTCGACATTTCACTTGACCGCACAAGTCTACGGCGAATCCTCGCGGCCACACAATGCGCGATGTACAGTTTATCGCGATGTGCAAGCGACGTCAAATGCAAAAAAACAAAATGGACGCCGCGGTTGCTCTGTATTTTATGGCAGCAAATAATGATTTTTTACATTCATGTCGTAGTTATTATTTATTTATTCGTAGTTTGCAATAAATTCTAAAATTTTATCATTACTCCAATCCTAGTTACGCTTCAGCTTATGCACCTACTCTGTGAAATAACACGTCCGCCACGTTTGACAGGTGCACGCTGCATGGATGTAATAATCAAAGAGGATTGAGTACTCTGACAAAAAAATGTTCTGACAAGGAGGCTCGAACTAGTGAATCTCATCTCTTTCTAAGTAGGGTGACCTTGATGTCAATGAAAACCGGACGAAACATAAGGGAAGCCAGCCGGAAGGAACGAGAAAGTTCTCTCTTTAGGAGTAACTTGGGCATTTACTTCCATAATGGGCGACACAATACCTAGTAGTAGGTATATTCATTGACTGAAGGACTTTAATTATACTTATATTTGCATTTAACGAAGTTTTAACATTATAAAATGAAAGCCAAAATCAAGTCATAAAATTAGCTTTAATCCAAAAATAAACACAAAGAAATAACTCATTTAAATGTATAGAATTTACAACTTGCTTATTGAGTGTTAATGTACAGTACATTACATACTGCCCTCAAATAAGGTTTGTAGTGGAATAGAAGAGTAGAGAGAAGAGTAACGATAAAACTCAACTTTGACCATGTTAAAATACGTTTTTAAAACCTTGAGTGGTATTGCTACAAAAATTACTTAGCATACATTCATGGCTCGATTCGAGTCTGGGCCTTTAATTTGAGAATAAGTAAAGTTCACTATCTTGCATGGATACATAGATACATGCAAGATAGTGAACTTTACTTATATTCACAGTTATTAATAGTGAACTTTTCTTACATTTCTTATCATCACTTTTTGTCGCGGAAATCGCACTCATTCTGCGGAATTAACTTAATCATATTTTGATCTACATAAGTTTACAAATTATTTTCAGTGAACCAATTTAGAGCTTTATATCATTATGGTACTCTTGGTCGACAAGGGTTAAATTAAAAATTAAAAATGTTGTTGCAAACAAATTTTAGTGTACAAATTGTAAATTCAGATAATAAAATCTAACTTGCCAATACGAATAAAACTCATGTAGCTAGCTAGATTGATGACAAACATTTGAATGTTTTTGTTTTACATTTAAAATATGCATAAAAGCTACATTACAAAATAGAATAGAATTATTAAGTATAAAATTAAATATTCTATTATACCTCCTGTCAATTTTTCTATTCAAACATAATATTCAAAGCTTCTTCTTTTGGGGAATGCATTCAGTCAGTTTTGAGCACCTGCATCGAGCTGTGGTTGCTTCGTTGGTAGTTCTTCCAGTTCAACATTTTCTTCCGTCGCTTAGTACCATTACTTTTTTCGCCACAGGCTGTAAATATTTATTTATTACTTACTTTCTAATAAATTTCTTAGCAAACAAAACACAAAGGTTACAGAAAAGTCCTGTGCAATGTACCTAAAGGGGTGGGTAAGCACGTCAATAAAAAGTAAACTAAGTGATACTTTCTGAGTTATTCCCGTTTGAAAATATAAAATATAAAAAAAAACAATTAAATTCATTTAATTGTCCATTATCATCATTTTAAAGTATTTTGCGTTACAACTAGTAATAAATTGGGGACATTTTTTCAAAGAGTATTTGTTGTTTGTGATAATAATTTTTTCTATCGATTGGCATAATGTACACCAAACGGCAACTTTTCATGTACAAACGTACAAACTTTAGGTAGGTATGCTACAGAGGTTTGAAGCCTTTTACTCACCACTACAAATGGTACAGGATCTTCCTTCAACCTAGGTAAGACCGTAGGTTTAAAATCTTATTTTCTAAAATACCGGCTTTTGCAGGCTTCACAAAATGCAGGATTTTGTGATGTCGAACCAGAGCCTCATATAGCATCCATCCATTTTAAACGTAAGCTTTCGTTTTTAGTAAAACTGAAAAGAGACCATTGGGTAATCAAACACATGGCCTACATTTTACAACATCATGGTCATAGTATTCCACATAAATGAGTAAGAGTAAGACACACTCCTTCAGTTTGTGGCTCTCGCTCTGGACACTTTACTCTAGTTGCTTACTTATACGATTTTATGTTTTATTTGAGAAGACAAAGAGTTTAGTTTTCTATGGAAGGTTTTTCGTAGTGCTCTATCCTCTTTGATTATAACATCCTTGGCACGCTGACTGAAGTGTGGCCGCTCAAGCGAAGTTCATCGCGATAAAACTCTTTGATCTGTGAAAGTTTACCGACATCTACGCGAAGTCCTGACGAAGCTCTGAAGTATACGCGAATACTTGGCTACACACATCACGATAGCCCGAATCTTCGGGTTATCGCGATAAGTGCGGCCCAAGGGTAAGTGTAAGTGTGGTGACTTTACGTGAACTTAGAACTGTCATTAGGTTTGACTGCTCTTCTCTTAGCTAGGCTCCACTCCCGATCGACTGTGAATACGAAAATTCCGGCGCTTTACTAAGTATAACTTTAGTTTACTTTGCTAAGACTGCTCTAAGCGTGAACTTGGGATTCGTCTCTGAATGTCCGCCTTAGACTATCATGAAATCTTAGTCTTAAAACTGGATAAGCAATGAGATCTTCGTGACAAACCGTCTGCAGTGACTCATCAACCCTCAGTGACTCACCATCTTCAGCACCGACGACATATCCTCGGTGTAGTCAACCCGGAATTTCGGCAGCGAGAGCTCGACCTCAGTGGGCTGCATGAGGAGTGATATCTGCGGCAGACTCATGTAGGGGAGGTCGCGGATGAGGGTACTGTGCCCATCAGCTTCTTGCGGCACGAGCAGGATCATGGAATAGCGCCTGTCCTGGAGATAAACAAATGAAGACCTTCACGGATGACGAACCGCGACGATAAGGAAGCTATATCTACCTCTCAATCCAGATTATAGTCTATTTCATTCTAAATTTCCCATTCCATATATGTCCCTTGAGACCTTTCTGAGGTTGTATTAAATTTATTAATTTATTTATTGCATTCTATTCCATCTGAGTTGAATTTCTATCGCGTTAACGCGGTAGTTTTACAACGTGCTTCTGAAAGCACTTTTGTAGTCCCAAATTCTCCTTGGTCCCAATCTAGGAAACCATAGCTATGGTGACCAAACAATGAGATTACAAATATAGCAAAATCTACAAATGGGCGGCGGCTTCCAGCGAGAATCGAACACTCGATGCTGTTTGTGTTTGAATGTGTCACTGCTAGACCAACGTGATAATTTAAGTCGTTGCGGCGCATGCGCCACGAGCAAGCCCATAGAATGCCCTGAAGGAATGTCGTTATTCCTGTGAAAAGGTAAAGGAAAAAATATGTGGCAGCTGCGGATGCATCACTAGCAAATGCTATAGGCTATTTGACAGTGTGAAAAAAACAGTATTATTTATACGTATTCGTATAAATTATGTGTCTTAAAAAACAATTCACTAAAAAAACAATTAATTATAATTTGTACAAAACACAAGATAAAATTTGATAATTTCTATTTGCCGCCATTGTATCGAAAACGGCCTGGATTGGCCGATTCTATGATGACGTCACATGGCAGTAAAAATGCCGTCTGTCATTCATTCTTTCTTACGTTCATTGGTTGGTTTACCGGGACGTGACGTCATAATTCCTGCGCGACGCCATATTGCCTAAGATAGCGTTTTGGCGGCTTATTTGAAAAGTAAATTTTCGTTTGCCTTTTTCAGAAGAAATACACGAAAGTATTTAAAATGACCACTTTCTGAGGACTCCATGAACACCAACAAACAATATGAGATGGCTTTCAAAACGGTCAAAATAGCCTATTGACAAATTAATATGAGCACAAAGGCACAATAGGGGCATATACATATGTGCCTGTTTAATTACAATAGCAATGTGTCATTTGCTTTTATTTTGCGGAGTATTTTTAAACGGGATCAAAGTTTATCGCTAAGGTGAAAATGGTATCACAACATTAGATTGGCAGCATTCTCTATCTAAATTAAAGTACATAATAATATGACATGTAATGGCTTAGTAGATATATCATTTAATCAATGACTACGTGTGTGTACATCAATTCTTGTTTGCACAGACTACTCGGCTTTCCTCTCCGTTCCTTCAACAACTTTCCATCATAAGTATGTTTGTATAAAGAAATAGCTGTAAGGCAGGCACTTGCAATTTTTGGCTTATATTTTTGATAATGTCGTGTGCGCAATAAAGAATTTATTCTTATCTTATCTTAAAGATTAGGAATATCGAATATCTGATATGATTCCGTGGATAAATGTATTTTCCTTAAACATTAAACCAATTACCTAAAACAAAATACAAGTTAAGACTAACTTCTCTACTTAGCAAGAACTTATGTTCACCATTCACGTTCCACTAATAAAAGAGACCATACCTACCATCCATCCATACCACCTTTCTAAGTTGCTGAATCTCAATTATCAAAGTATAGGAACGCTAAACTTATCCTTAAGCCCTTAAGAAGATGTAACAGTAGAACTAAAGTAACTAACTACCGATACCAAAAAACGTCCTTGACCTATACCTACTCTTTTGACGACTCGTTAACCTCAAGGCGACTGGCGGCGTCTGCCATCTTACATAGTGACACCAGCGCTAAGTAAGTAAGGTTGGTGTTCGCATCATAACAAACGGGTATGTAGGAGGAAAACCTTGATTTGTGCGCAGCGCCTGCGCTTCGGTTTATCCAAGACTTGCGTCATGAGTTATTTTATGTAAGCTGAACAATTTAAAATTGACCGTCTCAAATACTCCCAAAGGAAATGATTGGATTATTACCTAATTTCATTCCAGACAGGGGATTTGAGATGGGACAGCAATGAGAACCTTTTGAACCTCAATTAAGCACCATGTGCCAGTTGAGTAAAATTCCGACTTCAAAAAAGACTTCTGACTTAAAAACCACTGTAAATAAAACTCTCGAGCACTTTTTCCATTGATCCAAACCATTGCTCATCTCTTCCTTTGCTTTTTAAACGCATTACGAGTATGTCGACAACCATTTGTTTTCTTTATATGAAATTCCTATGACGTATTTCTTTGCCACATAGGTAGGTATACCACTTGCAAGCTCGTTACGATAATAAAGCCGAAGCAAGCGGAATCGCTCGTAGCCTGGGCTGCCTGAGTGATCTTAAACGATCACTAAGGTTAAGCAACATACGGCGCGTTCAGTCCATGGATGGGTCACCGTCTATGACTAACGCTAGTGGCATTTTTCTGAGCGATTCCGTGCTTCGCAAGGCACGTTAAGCAGTTGGTGCCGGCTGCCGTCGATAGATGGACTGCGTTAAGCCAAGTCAGAGGCCTTAGGGCGGCTTGAAAACTTCTGACAGTAAGACCAGCCACTAGTCTTACAAGCCTCCACCAATCCGGACTTGGCCCCCGTGGTGGAGTAGGTATGGCCTATACCTTCCTCAGGGAAGAGACCCGTGCCCCTTGGTGGGGACATGATGGGTTGATGATGAAGCGGAAGCAAGAAACGAACGCACCAGCACCGAACACCAATACTTGTGTGACAAAACAAAAAGCAACAAGTTCGTGTCTTGCTTCTGCTAAAAGTAGGAGGGAGGGCGGTGCATTAAGTTACCGCATGGTGTGGGATTTTGGCAGAATTGAGCAATAGGAGATTGTTCACCAAAAATTTTGCGTCGAGGTTGTGAAATTGAATCCAGAGCGAACTGAGGCGATTCTTGCATTAAAGCCCGAGCAATGCAAGGGCTTTAACTAAGAATCGCTGAAGGAGCGAGGGACTCAACACTACCGAGACCAAAAATGATTTACGCCCCTGTAGAACACTCTGCTTTTCACTACCATCTGAGAGGAAAGTACCTAGCTAAATAATTAAGATCGTCCTGCCTACCTCGTAAGGCAGCTCCACCGCGTGGGCTCTCAGGTTGTCCACGAAGGCGTAGTTGAGATCAGCCGTTAACTTCATCATAGAGATGGGCTTGCAGACCCCTCGGTTGTAAAAACACTCCCCATTAATATTCTTAGGCGGATTGAAGGCGTGGACCCAGGAACTCTTGAAGTAGAGGGCGTTGACCAGCATTATGTTTGTCGAGGGGTTCACTTGGCCTTTGTGGGGGAGAGAAAAACAATTGAACATCTGCAAAATCAGGCAAAATTTCATGGTAAGAATAGAAAAGACCTTATTTTACGCTACTATCAAAAATATTGATATTTGTTTTTATAATAAATTTTGAAAATATTTACCATTTTAAGTAACTAACTGATTTCGGTATTGTTGAGTTTTATTCATAATATTCATTTTTAATATTTTTCTGATATTTTAGAAATGGTTTTGAGATTTCCGTTTATGTTCAAAAACTAGCTGTTGCCCGCGACTACGTCCGCGTGGACTTTAGTTGAGTAAATTGTTTGCAAATCAGATAGGGATACTTTTAGTGCATGCGAAAGAGCTTTCATACTAACTTCGCAACACCCTCTTACCGTCTTAAGGGATGATTTTCGAAAAACTACTTTACACGTCTTTCATCTCTTTCAATGAAGAACCTTCATGCTGAATTTCATTCAAATAACTTCAAAAACGGCAAAGTTTCATACTTACTTTGCACCCCCCTTTTACCCCCTTAAGGGATTATTTTTGAAAAACCTTTTTACATGTATTTCATGACTTTCAACGAAAAATTTTTATTCTGAATTTCATTTCAATAACTTCAAAAACGGCAAAGTTTTATACTAACTCTACACCCCCTTTTTTACCCCCTTTAGGGATGATTTTCAAAAAACTATTTTACACGTTTTTCATAACTTTTAATGAAGGACCTCCATATTGAATTTCATTCGAATTACTTCAAAAACGGCAATGTTTAATACTAAGTTTGCACCCCCTTTTTCCCTCTTAAGGGATGATTTTTAAACAACAATTTTACACGTGGTTCATAATTTTAAATGAAAAACCGTCGCACCAAATTTCATTCGAATAACTTCAAAAACGGCAAAGTTTCATACTAACTTTGAACCCCCATTTTACCCCCTTAGGGGCTGAATTTCGAAAAATCCTTTCTTATTGCTCCCCTACGTTACAAAAGGAACCCCTGTCAAAAGGGACCCCTGTGCAAAATTTCAAGTTTCTAACTCTTATAGTTTAGGCCCTGCGTTGATATGTCAGTCAGTCAGTCAGTCAGTCAGTCAGCTTCTCCTTTTATATATGTAGATGTAGCCTGACCAACCAGTATTTATTCAAACAATATTTGCATTCGATTTCTTTGGCGCTGAACACTAAGAGGTTCCAAGTTCAAAAAGTGCGCGGCAAAGATAAATTCGGCGCACTTATAAAGAGGATTAAAAACTCGTTACTGCCCACTAAAAGTTTCCTAGAGAAAACACCACCTTTGGGTGCACTTGTGAAGGAGAACCAAGTCATCATTTTCGAATAGATGGGATGAAAAAATATTACTATGTATTTATTGTGAATAACCCTAGTTTAACGTGCCTTGTGAAGCACGATTGCTTCGCAAGGCACGTTAAGCAGTTGGTGCCGGCTGCCGCCGATAGATAGCAGTCGTTAAGCCAAGTCAGAGGCCTTACGGCGGCTTGAAAACTTCTGACCCTAAGACCAGCCACTAGTCTTACAAACCCCCACCAATCCGGACTTGGCCCCCGTGGTGCAGTATGGCCTATACCTTCCTCAGGGAAGAGACCCGTGCCCCTCGGTGGGGACAAAATGGGTTGACGATGAACCCTAGTTTCCATCGTGTGACGGCGCTCACATTGAGAAACCCCGTGTCGTTCTGGATGTTATCAGCTATTTGACTTTAACAGAATCCGACTGAACCCAAAAAATATTAATTTTTCCTATCCAAAAGTTCCCACAATCAGTAGCATTATGACGTTGAAAAGAACGATTAAAAACCACTGTTCCAGTGAGCCGATCGGCTTCGGAAGGTGACCTCTGTTGAACCGTGATATTGTAGTAATTGTATTTTTTTACAGAATACGTGTTATTCTCGAGGATTGACCGACGAAGTAGTAAAAAATAACGCTATGGGACCTGGGGTAATGGGGAACCCCATGCAAGAAAATATTTAACTTTTTTGGTCACATCTGGCCACACACGTTTTGTAAATCATCATCATCATCATCAA
Organism: Yponomeuta plumbellus; assembly: GCA_947310845.1. Lineage (NCBI taxonomy): Eukaryota > Metazoa > Arthropoda > Insecta > Lepidoptera > Yponomeutidae > Yponomeuta > Yponomeuta plumbellus. The sequence continues at coordinate 7,579,138 of OX371209.1, read as the reverse complement.
CCCATTATGGTCCTCACCGAGGGGCACGGGTCTCTTCCTTGAGGAAGGTACGGGGCATACTCCACCACGGGGGCCTAGTCCGGATAAGTCGAGGCTTGTAAGACCATTGGCTGGTCTTACTGTCAGAAGTTTTCATGCCGCCCTGAAGTCTCTGACTTGGCTTAACGACCGTCTATCGACGGCAGCCGGCACCAACTGCTTACCGTACCTTGCGAAGCACGGAACCGCTCGGAAAAATGCCACTAGCGTTAGCCTAAACGGTCACCTATTCATACACTTCGTGATCGTTTAAGATCACTCAGGTGGCCGGATATACGAGCGATGCGATGTGTCCTATATAGCGGGCTTCCCAAAATTATGGGACATGAAGGGAAAGTACCTTAAATATCGTAGATAGGGTATTTTGCTGAAAGAAGACTTTATGTTATTTTTAAAAGTTAGTAATTCTGCATTCAAATATTTTCTAAAAATTACTTTTTTTTTAATTAATACGTTCTTCTACAGGTCACAAGCCTTCTCCCAGCGAAAGAGAGAGTAGGAATGGGCTGCTGGCTTAATTACCACAGTGCACATTGTTGATTGGGTAATCGCTGAGGTATGTGAATACCTAATGGCTACTTCACACATGCCGGCGGGTTGTGCCGGTGGGTTGTGCCGGCGGGTTGTGCGGTGAGCCGGCGGCAGCTCCCGCCCAAAATCTCATTTTTCATTTGAGTCTTTTGCTAATTAAAACTAATATTAAGGCCGCGATGGTGATGTCAACAGCTTCCTTATCCATTAAGAACTAGGAACACAAACCGTACAACACTACTGGTCTACCCGGCTGGCAACTTGAAAATGATGCCACAGAGACAATGATGCTCTGCGGCAGCCAGCGGCAAGTGCCGGCGGCCTGAATTACCCGGCGGCATACTCGTGCGGCAAAAACCCGCTGGACGTGCCGACGGCATAGTGTGTAGCAGCCATAAGGCAGTCAGGTTTCCTCAAAATTTCCTTGACCTTGACGTACTTAACTTACCAGGTTCCAAAATAGCCGGTATCAGGCCCTTGGTCTTTAAGTTGACCCAGCTGTTGACATTACCAGCGGTCAAGGCCGGTTGCTTGAAGTCCATTTGGTAAATCTCAGAGAGATATACCCGTTTCAGCAGAACGTCGTATTCATTATTGATTTGGATTTTGTCTGTGACGAAGATTGCATTGGCATTCGTTAGCTGTGTGCCGGTTGTGTTGGCCTGGAGCGAAACAAACAGGGTTATCGTTAAATTTTGAGATAAACTCAAGCCTGTATCCCGATGGGTAGGCAGAGACCAGGGTCTGCCACTTTGACTGCCTCGTTGGTTTAGTCGTTAAGGCTTACTTACCAGGACAGCGGTCTTGGGCTTGATTCCCATTGGGGGCCGCCGTATATTTGCACGAATGGCCTCTGGCAGTCTGGATGTTTTTCCATGTTTGTAATGTCCTTGCCGGGTTACCACAGCACGGAGTGTCCTAGTTTGGGACCAGGTCAAATGATTGATTCGCTTCATCAACATTCATTTATCGTTGCATGGACGCATACCTATTTTGGATACTTTTTACCTTTCCCTTTGCGATGACATTCAATCCAGTAGAACGCCGACTATCCGAACGCCGATTAACCGAATCGCCAATTATCCGAATGGGTCCTAAGCGTAATATTCTTCTACTTTATATTTTTGTTAAGTGATGGGGTTGCAACTTACTCTGATCGATTATCTTAATTTTCTAGTCTAGTCTGATCATACTAATTTTTTATTATCCGAATCGACCCCGGTCCCAATTAAATCGGATAGTCGGCGTTCTGCTGTATCATAACCGGTTCTTAAATGATTTTACGGATTGTTTATTTTTCGGCAGCAAATGTTCACGATGATAATGAAATGATAGGCCCTGAATGAAATACAGACTATTCGTCTAGTTCAGCAGCAGTCATCACTAATGTGAAAACACAAAAAAATATAAACTAGTGTAAGCCTCCTGTAGTACATGTGAACCTTTTCTCCGACTAAAAGTTATTGTAATATATTTGTAGCAGCCCGGAAAATGCCGCACCAAAAGAATTAGGAATCTTAGAAACTATCAGTGTCGAGAAGCATAGGATGTCGTACTTTTTACGCCGGTCACGAAGTCTGTAACCTCCTTGTTAATTTTAAGGGCCTGTTTCACAATCTGCTGATAAAGTTCCGGATAAGCTATCCGCAACCAGGGCTGCCGTTTGTTCTAAATTTAAAGCCATAAACGAACACACGAAATATAGGAAAATTTATTAAAATTTAGAACAAACGGCAGCCCTGGTTGCGGATAGCTTATCTGGAACTTTGTGAAACAAGCCCTAAGTCTTTTGTTTTTTCCACTTACAAAAATATAGTAGTACAAGAAACACGTTTTAATTATTATTATAAATTCTAACGATAATAATAACACCCTACAGACTATCAAGATGATTTCATTTCATTATGCGTGTGAATTTTGTATGTCAACAAAATACCTAATAACAAATAAAATATAACAACTTTGAACTTTGAATATAACAGCGACTGTCGCCAGACACTAATGTAAATGTAATGTAATGTATTTCTAGTTATCAACAACATAAAAAAAAACACAAAGAGCCAGTCCAGTGTGACACTAGGGATATAGGTTACACAAGAGATAATCATCATCATCATCATCATCATCATTCAGCCACAAGAAGTCCACTGCTGGACATAGTCCTCCTCCATGGATTTCCAAAAAGACCGGTTGGAAGCGGCCTGCCTCCAGCGTCTCCCTGCCACTTGGATGAGATCGTCTGTCCATCTTGTGGCTGGTCGTCCTACGATGCGCTGTGTGGTCTCCATTCAAGAACCTACGGCCCCATCGGTCATCAGTTCTTCGTGCTATGTGCCCCGCCCACTGCCACTTCAACTTACTCATCCGGTGGGCTGTGTCGACGACTTTCGTTTGTCTACGGACCTCATCATTTCTGATTCGGTCTGGTAGAGAAAGAGATAATACTCACTTTCAAAGACAGCAAGTATTTGTTCAGCTGGTCCCTAAAGTCGTTTTTGTTGGGGATCAGTCTCAAGGCACTCCGGAGTTCATTGGCCGTCTCCCCGGCCGCCCCCTCTAGTAACATAGCCAGCACGGACTTAATGCTGGCCGGTGAGAGCAGTACATTGCCAGGACGGTCCTCAGCGGCGTAACGAAGGAGGTCAGTGTCAAAGTAGTTTAGCCGCGAATTCATCGGCTTTATTCTTCCTTTTTGACAGTATAGACTCTGTATGCTGGCCAGTATCACCACTGAAAAAGGAAGGGGAATGATAATAACAAAAGACTTTCTCCTTATTTCCTCAAAGCCTACTTCAGAGAGTTAAAAAAGTTTGTGACCTACTTATTGTAGAAGTGAGCAAAATATAATTATTTTTTTTTAATATTTAAAAAAAAATGTTTTTTTGCTGACCGTTTTAATTACATGTACCGTTTGCTAATCTTTTAGTTTACGTCGGATTCCTGACGTAAATACGCTTTCGTTCGCAGAGTTGTTTGACATAGTGCTAACTCACTCTACCATCTTTACTCTCTATATATCCCTCTCTCTACTATTCGCTCTAACGCCTCTTTGACTCTTTGAGGTAGGTATACCTACCCACATCGTAATTATACATGTAAAGAGGGTATGAATCACGTAACATATCGGCATGTTTCATGTATGGAAATCTGCTAATTTCGAGAATCCTTCAACCTGGAAATACCCGTGCCGTGCGTTTTTATTTAATAAATATGTGAGTGGTTGACCAAAAAGGGACCTCAAGGGAAAATCATTGATTTCGAGAAAATCGCGTTTGAAGTTTCGTGTTTCTATATCTAGGTTTCGATTCGTGCTCGACTCACAAAAAAAATCATAAAAAAATAACTACAGCACCTAAAAATATTCTGGTAAGACCAAAACAAAGCTAAAATACCACAAATTAAAAAAATCAATATAAAAACAATAACGGTTTCCAATCCCTCCAGGTCCCTTTTTGGTCAACCACTCACATATCCCAAAACCGTTCACTGGGGAGCGACGGCGACGCGGCAAAAAATACATTTTTCAACAGGAAAAACCAAGAACACTACATCCTTATGTAGGTAAACCGGTTGTCGTAAATTACTGTGTTCAAGTTAATATTTCCGTAAATCGTATTTCCATAAAAAGTAGGTGGAATTTAAACATTTATTATACTTAGGTACTTACCTATTAAGTTTTGACAAATAAACACAAAAATATACTTAAGCTTAACATTGATGGAACTGAAAGTCCCAGTAGAAATAGAGAAAAACGGAAAAAAACTTACCAAAAGCTATAAACAACTGCATTGTCACAATTTAACTTTTTTTTTTTTCTTTTTTCAATAAAACCACTTTATAACTGTGGGAGTATATTTCATTTCAGTCAATACAAACAGTTGCCCGGAGCACGCAACAAGACGTCTTCTCGGGACAATATTATGTTTGTGATTGAGATGTTCAGATGTGTCGAATTGAACGAACGCTATCCTCGCGCGGTGACCGATGAGAGACTTGTTAGACCGGTTATCTGCAAGTTGCCTTCCTAGGTCTGGTATAAATAACACAGATGGAATAACGCGAATAGGCACTCAAGTTTTTATACATACGATGCGTTCGCAAGCGATAATAATATGCGCGTTCTCCTCAGATAAATGCGCTCCTATCCTCACCGAAAGAATCGTGCGCGAAAAGGAATAGGCCACAATAAAAGAATATCGTGCATCGGCGATGTTAAACGCATCTGATAACTCTGGACTTTGAGCATTAAGGGCCTTACACACGGCAGCTATAGTGTAAAAATGTACATACATTAAAGCACGATACATTATTTCCATAGAAATCGTCAGGAGACCAGGAGACACAACAGCTGTAGTGTATATTTTTACATCTTCGTATCTTAAGATGCATAAAGTATCTGGCTCTAACTGGCCTTATAGTACCAGTTACAGCCACAATCCTTAGCAGTTGGAAGTAAGACGTATGTCAATAGAATTAACATCACGAAATAGCAGGTATTTTGTATTTTTTTAACTTATCTTTTCTGATTGGCTATAGGTACCTACATACACTAGAAATTATTAGGTAAGTATCTTATTAATAAATATTTTTTGTCTATAGAGCTTGAAATTATTCTAAAGCCTGTATTACACCGGGGCAACACTGTGCGGCATTGAGGTATGGTATGCCACAAGGCCGCATGCTACGTCGCACATTGTGGCAACAACCTTGTGGCATGGCAACACCTTGTGTCATGTGGCAAACTGTCGCAGCTTCTTCTTCTTCTTCTTCTGCCGCACCTTTTTAGCATGCGGCCTTGTGGCAAGCCGCAATGCCGCACAGTGTTGCCCCGGTGTAATTCAGGCTTTAGTCCCAATCGCGACATTTTGCTAAAGAGACATTCTGCGAAAGAGACATTGTGCGAAAGAGATCTTTTGCGAAAGAGGTATTTTGCGAAGTGTACGTTCTGCGAAAGAGACATTATGAGAAAGCGACATTTTGCGCCTGGTAGACATTTTGCGAAGTAGACATTTTGCGACTAAGCCTCCATGAACACCAACAAAATATATGAGATGGTTTTCAGATATCGGTCAACTATACTATTTGCGCTCTGGAGGTGGTTACGCGTGATGATATCTCGCGTAACTACCGCCATCTCCTATTTCATACTCTCTATCTCTTTGAAAGACCCTATAGAACATTATTAGTGAAAGTGCCTATAGAACATTATTATTATTTTAGTTATATACCACTGGCTACTCGAAACAAAACTATTGTTTCTGGTCCGCAATTATAGAACTTAGGACAAGGCTTTACAGCCTTTAAGATTTTTTCTAAGCATCCACTGTAAAATTGAGGTAAAGAAAACACAATGGCTATATTTTTTAAATAGTTATTTTATTAGAAAAATGGCACATCACAATTACAAAAATGAGTAGCATGTCAAGTATCGAGTGCCGAGTTTAGATAGACCTATTTAAGCTATTGTAGGTATCTCCCAACCTGTTGGCTTAACATTTTCGCCGATGACCATCCCCCTCCCAATCAAGCCGTCATAATAAAACTAATTAGGGGACTTCTAAGGGTACTAATCCTGTAAACACGCTACACTAAGACTTACGCTGCGATGGTTTGTCAAAAATCTAACAAACTGCGGACCGAACGCAAAGTAAAAAGTATAAAAATCCGTCCGCGTCCGGAAAAAACCAAACAGCACCAAACCGGCAGCACACAGGCTAAATTTAATAACGTTGTCGCCAGCGAAAGTGTTAACAGACATCAGCAAATACCAGGGAATGAGTCTTTATGCATAGTTAATCAATAGTGATAGTGAGATAACAATTGCATTACAATCACACAACTCGTGCACCAACTCAGTACCTCCCTGTTATCTCCTTCGCGCGAGGTAAGTTGAAAGTCTAGGTATGTGCTCTACATGACGCTCTTAGGGCCCTGCCTCACCGGGACGCCATGACGTCACCAGCGACCGTATCCAAGCAGTTAATATTGAAATGTATGGTGCCTAAGGCTCTAATAGGGTAGTTTCCAGGGTCAAAATAATTAAATTCTATTTAGTCCGTATTTTAGATTATAAAAAAATATTGGACACGTATTTTTTATTTTTTCGATTAAACAAAAAATAACAAAAATATAGCCCATTAAATTTACGTGTGACGTCACTCCGTGCTAAAAAATGCAGCACGGCGTGACGTCACACGTTACTTTAATGGGCTATATCTTTGTCATTTTTGGTCTGATTTACAAATAAAAAAATACGTGTCCCTTATTTTTGAATAATCTAAAAGACGGACTAATTACATTTTTTAGGGCAACTAGCCCATTATATGCGTCCGCGCGGCCGAGCGGCCCGACCGCTACACCACGAAATTACAAGCAATTGTGTGTAACGATTTATTTAAATAGCGGCGCGGTCGCGCCTTCGAGTGGCGTGGTCGCGCGGCCCGGCTGCTCGGGCGAGTTTCAACGTGTTCACTTGTATGTTGAATCGGTGCATTTGAAGCGGACGGGACGCTCTTTCGTTGTTTGTGAGAAACGTGTGGAGAGCGGAGACGCTCGGGCGGCTTCATATAAATCAAAAAGCGACGTGGCCGCGGCCGCTGAAATCTGCGGCCAAACCGCTCTGTCGCGCGGACGCATACAATTAGAGCTGTTAACTCACTTGGCGACTGTCTGGCTACGTCGCCATTCATACAAACTGCTTGGATGCGTGGCTGGCGACGTCACCATGGCGTCTTAGTGAGGCAGGGCACTCAGTATGGTAGCATACAATTTAATTGAAATAAAAATTCGTTTTTTTTATTTATAAAGTGTGAGTGTGTGTTTTGAGTGTGTGTGTGTGTCGTTCACTCTATCGAAATGCTGTGGAAGAAAACTCTTGGCCACAGTCCCTACGAGTTTCCAGCAGTGTCGAACATGGTTAACTTCTTCGTGGGGTCCACCAGGCGACCAGTGAACAGCACCTGACGTGTGTTCTCGTCCTCAATGAAAAAGAGGAATGGCCGGTTGGCGGTCACCGTTTTCGCTTCCTCGAAGCCGAATTTGTTCACGAGCGAGATTTCTGGTAGAGAAAGATTCTTATTATAATTGCTATTGATAGATTAAAACCTATACATAATAAGGGAAGAAATGTAGGAACTCTTCGGATTTTAGTAGTCAAATATTTATGTATAGGTTTTTTTTTGCTCATAAGCGTCCATGAAACTCAACCCTCCAACACAAGTACCGAGTATAAGCTGGCATTACACAGGGTACTAGACAACGATCGTCAAACACAAAAAAAAATTGAAATATTAACACGAATATAAAAAAGAAACATTGTTTTTTTTATCCAGTCCAACTTACTTGGCTTTTCAATATGTAGTGCTTACGAAAGTTTTAGTTCAAAAAACATTATATCGCATTATTCAAAGACATCATGTTTTTAAAAATAAGACTGTTGAAAAGAATGAAGAAAAAGTCCTCTTTCAGAACCGGTTGCTAAACTGACCCTCGGGTTCAGTTACAATAAGGTCCTTTCTTAAGTCAGAGGCCTTAGAGCGGCTTGAAAACTTCTGACAGTAAGACCAGCCACTAGTCTTACAAGCCTCCACCAATCCGGACTTGGCCCCCGTGGTGGAGTATCGCCTATACCTTCCTCACGGAAGAGACCCGTGCCCCTCGGTGGGGAGATGATGGGTTGATGATGATGATGAAGGTCCTTTCTCCACTGCTCCGGTCCGGCAAACGTTAATTACCGGTCCGATTTGGAAACACACAAGAATACTAATAAGCTTCTCCACTACTCCGGCATCCGGACCATTTTAACGGTCCGATAATTTTCTAGATCGGAACGGTATTTTACCGGCCCGAAGTGATAGACGTACAAAAACAATACACGTTTTTGCACCGCGCATTCAACCCAAAAATCTTCCCATACTATTTTATTTACATTAATAGAATGTGTGGAAAACGTCCCCTGCCTCGAATAGAAGTGGAGAAGCATAATCCCGCATCCGATATTTTATTCATGACTGATTCCGGTTCCGACGCCGGACCGAAGCAGTGGAGAAAGGGCCTAAGTCTACAAACGACATTATGTACCTACAGGTACATAATGTCGTTTGAAGGGATACATCCCAGCAATCGAATAAGATAGAAATATGTGAGTGGTTGACCAAAAAGGGACCTGGAGAGATTGGAAACCGTTATTTTATTTATTTTAATTTTTTAATCTGTAGTATTTTAGCTTTGTTTTGATCTAACCAGAATATATTTAGGTGCCGTAGTTATTTTATGATTTTTTTGTGAGCCGAGCACGATTCGAAACCTATAGAAACACGAAACTTCAAACGCGATTTTCTCGATATCAATTATTTTCCCTTGAGGTCCCTTTTTGGTCAACCACTCACATGTGTTGTGCTTACGAAAGTTTTAGTTCAAAAATCATTATTATTATTATTATTATTAAATTCTTTATTGCACAAAAACATGTCTGGTACTTAATGCTAAATAGCATTTTCTACCAGTCAACCTTTGGTTCATTCATCATTCATCCATTCACACTCCGTAGGGAATGGCCAATTCGACGACCTCTGTGGCGTAGTGGTTAGTGCATCTGCTTACCATGCGAGAGGTCCCGGGTTCGATCCCCGGCTGGGGAGGAAAAATAAACTCCAGGTCTTGGATGTTTACATGTTTGTGACGTCGCTATTTCTGGTTCCCATGACACAGGGTATCCTAGTATGGGGCCAGAAGCAATGTATGTGCCTGTATGTAAATGTTATGTTATGTTAATCACCTGTCGCGGCGTAGGCCGTGCTGCCGATCTCGTTCACCTCGATTCCAGCCTTCTGCAGAACCCGCGAGACCTTCAGCTTCCGTTTCACCTGCTCGCCCCTCGCGATGCCGGGGAACGAGGCCGCGTCCGTGAAAGCCTCCTTCACGCCCATCTTTAGGAATTAATAAGCTTATGCCTTGCTGAATGGGAATAGTGAGGTTTATTGAATTGTGGAATGGGAATAATAAGGTTTATTGCCTTGTTGAATCAGAATAATACGGCTTATTCTAATAAGGCTTATTGCCTTTTTTAATGATAATAATTTATACGTAAGTGTTATTGTCTTGTGGAATTGGAATAATAAGGCTTATTGAACTGTGGAATGGGACTTATTGGTTTGTTGAATGAGAATAACAATTGAATATCTTTGCGAAATTATTATGGCATGTGCCGTGTACAATAAAAATATAAAAAATATTCTTAAGTTATGTTTTTATAGGAAATCAGAAAGTTATTCCATAAACTCGGCAAAACGTGGGCCCAGTTCTAGTGATTACTGCCTCTGCCTACCCCCTCGAGGATAACGGGAGAGTTTATTTATTTATTTTTATTTTATTGCCGTTTTGAATGAGAATAATAAGGTTTATTGCCTTGCTGAATTGGAATAATAATGCTTATTGACGTTTGATTGATGATAATTTATAAGCCTTATTGCCTTGTGGAATTGTAATAATAAAGCTTATTAAATTGCGGAAAGGGGCTTATTGGTTTGTAGAATGAGAATAACAATTGAATATCTTTGCCAAATTATTATGGTATGTGCCTTGGTGTACAATAAAAATATAAACATATTCTTAGTTTTAAACTAAAAATATTTTTTACATTTTTATTGTATATTGTATATTTTATAAATTTCTGATTTCCTAAAATAACATAAATTATGTTCCTAAAGGAAATCAGAAATTTATTCCATTGTAAAGAATGCACATTCTGCCTGTTGAATAAATCAATTGCTTCGGAACAACACTATCACTACTATCTTAGTCTCAAACTAGGGTAGCCTACGCTTTGGCAACAATATCACAAAATATGAAATTACACCCAGGCTGAAGCCATTTTTATAAAACCGTGCCTCTTCGTCAGGCTACTACAAGCTACAACTGGCAAGCTGTGCTTTTCCATTTGGCAAAAACGTACAAAGTAGGTACTACTTTACTATGCCTGTCTCATCAAATTTCTCAGGAAAGAGAGTAACAGAACAATACTTAAGTAGTGATTTATTTCCATACGGCAAAAACGTACACTGAGCTATTAAATGTACACACTGTACTCGTAAGTTAAACTAAATGAGTTAAACGTTGGTAAGTTAAATAATATTCTAAATAAATTGACACCTCATTTGGCAGGGGATGGCCGGTGATAGAGGGATAGGCTAAAGGGGAGATTTGCCTGGCAGTGAAACGCATGATCGTTAAAAAAAAAAACCTGGCGCCATCTAGTGACACAAAGTCGCAAACCCACCTCTTTGAGCACACCTTCCAGGTGCGTAGTTGCATCGAATTCGAACTTGGGCAGGAGCAGGTCGACAGTCCGCGCGTCAAGGTGGAACATTTCACCCCGCAACGTCCCCAGGTTCTCCATCACGTGATCGATACCGGACAGCGAGTTCGGGACCACGATATACATGGAGAACTTCCTGCCCTGGAAAAAAGTGACCAGCTGTGATGGATGGAGGTACCTACCTTACTTGTAAGTAATAAAAAATGCGTTACAGTGGTGGTAGCGCAGTGGGTAGAACAATGGACTCGGAAGCGGGGGACCCAGGTTCGATACCCAGTGCAGGACTGTACCAGTGTACCTATGTTACGTAAAGTGATCCCAAAAAGAACGAAAAAGAAGTGTCTGTATAGTTGGCTTTCACATGGTCGATTTCAGTAATTTCGAATATACCACATAACTGTGTATTAATAGTGCCTAATAGTGTTACAAGGCACAATTAGCTAGGAAAAATATTTCAGGAGATATTAAGGCGACTCACTGAGGCATCCAACTAGACGTCTACTTAGCAGACACATCACGAACGGCTGTATATAGAGTTATGATTTGTATGCCAGATAATTGTGCGCTAATAGTGCTCCCTACATGCCAAGTTTCCAGAATAGTGCTTCAATATAAGCTGAGAAAACATACCCTATTGTTGACGCAGCCAACTAGACGCTTTTTCTTACCATGATTTCTTCGTAACGGCGTAGAGTTTTAAAACAAAACCTGTACCAAAAAACTGTGCGTTAATAGTGCCTCTTAATGAAACACAAATGCCCCCGAATCACCTATGCGTTTAGCCAAGAAATTAATGTGAACTTTTACATACATTGAGGTTTTGGTACATGTAAGAACAAAAGTGAAAAAATAATATCAATCAGCAAATATGGCACGGACTAAAGTATCCGGAGTCGGTATATTAATTTAACTACTAAAGTAAACTACTATTAAACCTTTCCGAATACTAGTTACCGAATCACTATGAATAGTCTGTACTAGTTCTTTTTTTTATCTTTCCCACTTCCAAAAATATGGAATTAATCACTATTATTAATCTATTGGTGAAATTAATAATGTACTATTTTTTATAACTTAAGATAGTAAGACGCTGTGGGTAGACTCGCCTCTCAGAAAGCGGTGAGATAATTAGAGAAATGACGAACGAAGCCTTCGACATACTAGTAGAATATTTTTTTCTATGAACATGAATTTAGTTAGCGCTAACCAGAATTCATCTTCAAATCAAAAATCTCTGTCAAATCAAATTTTTTTAGGTAATCTGCCTTAGCATAGCATATTCTGTGAAAATTTCGACTGGTTACTGCTAAGACACAGCCCTTAGAAGGTTGAACAGGGAAGGACAGATAGTGAACGCAGAGTGGGTAAAAGAGTCTCGTTTGGCACCCTGGGTGCGATACCCTAAAACGGGAACATCCCACTAAAGCGGGGCATCTGGACATACAGCACTTACAACATTTGAAATTTAATCCTCTTTTTGGGCTTCGCCGCCGCATTCGTACTCAACATCACCAGCCCACTATTGACCAACAATGCCCAAGACGCACAGTGTACTAAACCAACTAGCCATTAGATGGCCGTGAGTGACACTCGCCGAGTGTTATAATCACTTCTCTGCTTGTCGGTATCAAATAATTGTTGCAAACAATTTTCACCCTAATTGCTTTTTCATAAGTTCATTTTAATTTATTGCAAATTTATTGTTTAGTACGTAGAAGTTTGCATACATTACTTAGCTAAACGCATAGGTGATTAGGGGTCATTTGTGTTTCATTAAGAGGCACTATTAAGGCACAGTTTTTTGGTATAGGTTTTGTTTTAAAACTCTACGCCGTTACGAAGAAATCATGGTAAGAAAAAGGGTCTAGTTGGCTGCCTCAACAATAGGGTATGTTTTCTCAGCTTGTATTGAAGCACTATTCTGGAAACTTGGCATGTAGGGAGCACTATTAGCGCACAATTATCTGGCATACAAATCATAACTCTATATACAGCCGTTCGTGATGTGTCTGCTAAGTAGACGTCTAGTTGGCTGTCTCAGTGAGTCGCCTTAATATCTCCGGAAATACTTGTCCTAGCTAATTGTGCCTTGTAGCACTATTAGGCACTATTAATAAACAGTTCGGTGGCATAGTTGAAATTACTGAAATCGACCACGTGAAAGCCAACTATACGGACACAAAAAGAAAACTATGTCTTCTATGGCGTGATTTTACGCCATGTCACTACAATCGAAGTTGGACTAATTTCTCCCCATTGAAAATTGTACAGTGTGCAGTGAGATGGACCGCCGACCCCTTACATGCTCTTAATACGGACAACAATATAAAAAACAAAAGAAAAAGAGAGAGAGATAGAAAAAATAAATACAAAAAAATATATAACTTTAAAAACACTAACCATGAACGGCATCCTCAAGATCTTCGCGTCCAAATAAGACGATTCCACATAGTAGAACTTGTTCTGTATAGTCATGAAGTGTGTTTCCCGCTTGTCGGTCGGTTTCACGTAGAAGAAGTCTTTCTTGGTTTCGTTGGCGTCGAACTGGTGGACCCAGGTCCCCTTGAAGTAAAGGGCGTTGATGATCATCATCACTTGGTCTTGGAGTTCCTCTGGAATTAAAACAAGGGCATTATTAATGGTACACAAGTTGAGCGACAGAAAGTCTTTTTATAACATGTACATTCTACCATTTTTCTATATATCCACTTACTAGCCCTGCCTGCGACTTCATTCGCGCACCTTGAGTGCCCTGCCTCACTGGGACGCCATGGCGACGTCGCCAGCCACGTATCCAGGCAGTTTGTATTGAATGGCGACGTCGCCAACAGTCGCCAAGTGAGGTAGGCACCATACATTTCAATACTAACTGCTTGGATACGGTCGCTGGCGACGTGGCCATGGCGTCCCGGTGAGGCAGGGCCCTTAACCCAAATATCTAAATAAGCAAACATAACGTCAGCTAAATGAAATTAATTAATGCACGCTGACTGAGAGACTCAATAATAATCACTTCCCCACAACACTTATGCTGATGCAAAACTAGGATACTCTTGTGCTATGCTAACAAGACAAGGACATCACAAAAACGGAAATACACTCAGATTGTGGCCATTTGGACAAATTACGTCGGCTTCCAGTGGAAATCGAAGGCCTGACCTCTGACATGGTATTCAGAACTGATACCGCTTGGCCAACGAGACAGTGAAATGGATCGTGATCTCCGTAGTTTCCGCAACTTCTTCCTGACCAGTGCAGCCTCTTGGTTACACCTCTCCAATAGTCTTGGCGCAGGTCTCTTTTGCATCAATCTTCTTCCTCTCCTTTCCACAACATTATTATATCCTGGCATCATTCCACAGCTATTTTAAGACTAAGTACTACTAAATATTGGTAAACTTTGAATCAGCGAATCCCATGAGATGCCTCGGCCCCACACACACATTTCAGTGAGAGCGACCAGGGATCGATTTGTAAATCATTAGATGCGTTAAATGTTATGTGGCACACTGCTCGCGAAGTTGACCGAAGTTAGGCGAATACGGTATGTGTGGAGAGGCACTTCGTCCAACCTCGAGTGTGTAGCTACGTACTTCGGTCAACTTTCCCGAGTACTTTGTCGAGGAACATCGCGAGTAGTCTGGAGGAGGCCTTAGAAATGGAATGCATGGGGTTTTCACATGGGAACAGGTAGCTGCAAGATGTAACTAACTTAGGCCTTTGCATCAACGTATTGAGATGATGATGATTTATACAATGGAGCCGCAGTGCCTGGGACATTGTTTCTTGTATGGAGTAGGCTTGCCAGCCTAGTCAGCCTATCCCACAGGAAAGACAAGTCAATAGTTTCCGCACGATGTTTTCTTTCACAGTGGGGGTGTGTCCAGCAAAACCATCCATCAAACCACTCACCAGGCTTCACCAGCTCCTTGATCTTCCCGTTAGTAAGCTTCGCAACCCAATCGCTTATTTCAGCAGCCGCCTCGTTGGCTCTTGAGAAGCTGACATTCTTCAGTTCAGTCTGGTAGTTCTTTTCGGCAATGGCGGCGAACTGCTGCTGGGGGTACACCCCTTCGTCTAGGTACACGCGACTGCCGAGGTTCAGGATATACTGAGACGAGTTTGCCTGTAACACGATATGAACCTGAGACGGAGTAACAATAAAATGTCTACCCACCTACTATATCTATGCTAAGCCTCTCAGGAAACGTCTATTGGGATCTTAACGGTCCATATTGTGTCATAATCAGTGATCGGAAATTCGGGCGTTTATTTACGTAAAATTGGAGAGAAGACATACTAAGAGGCTCTAGGGGTAACACTGGCGCTAAGGCGGAAAAAACATACATATTTTTTCAGATCAAATTTGCAAAAATGTCTGTAAAGTCTGTCAGCCATGTTAAAAGTGATTTTTACCGATGACAACAAATCTGGGACTAGATAACATTTGTGCCACAAACGGCTGATTTTGGCGTTGCTAAAAATCACTATGGACATGATTGAGAGATTTTACTGACACTTTTTGCTAATTCAGTCTGTAAAACAGATATGACTTTTTCCCTTGGTGGCTCCCTTGGTGGCGCTAGTGAACACTGAACTTAAAACCACTTCTTTCGGGAACTCGGAGGAGTTTGCAGGAACTCCGAGTTTTCTAGAGTATTTACGTGTTTTCAACGAATTCTTATTAATAGACGAAAGATGAGATACTTTTATTCCTACGCTTTTTTGTCTTCTCGGCAACTTTAGTTAAATAAGCACCAGAATCTGATCACTGTTCAACATAGTGTAGTTTCAACGGAAAAGGAAATACGTACACAAATACGTACTCAAAATGCTAATGAGGGAAAATCAAATGACGATTCAGAATAGCTTCAATAGCTGCAGTAATTAACCCTTTCAAAGTGACGTAAAGAGCATGCGAGCAACTGAGTGCTTATACTGAGTTTTTTCATTCACTCTCGATAGTGAGAGCGTTTGCGATTTGCATAGGAGTGACAAAGAGACAACTAGATGGCGCGCTTTGTCACTCCTATGCAAATCGCAAACGCTCTCGCTATCGAAAGTGAATGACAAAACTCAGTATAAGCACTCTGAGGCGTTACCTCTACTTTAACGTTAGCGTCCGCCGATTCGAAACCGAAACGTTCCTTAACCCGATTATAAGAACTCTTTAATCCATCCCGTGCTGTAGTTATTATCAGCCGTAACCTCTGGGTTTGTCTCTCCTAGAATGTCGGCACAGGCCTTTCGTGTTGTATAGGAGGCAGCTGGCAACAAATAATTATCCTTTTAATGGAAAACCAAGTGTGAGAATCGCGAATCGTTAGAAATATAACACTAAATGTTTATATTCATTAGCAACTTCATTGACCGGTCATTAAAAGGCATTCATTAGTAATTGCATGCACGCTTTCCGGTTATATTTTGATCCAGTTTAATTTTGTTTATTGACAAACCCAAGTTAAATATTCTTATTTAATATGAACTCCAATTAAGTATTTAGTCCAATCAATCATGACTATAGGGTGTATGGAGTAGGTGTGTGTACAGGGTAAAGGGAATGGGTGAACTACATAGGAACTTTATCACTCCTCCAAGTCATCGTAAAAGTGACCTGAACAAGCGGAAATACCTACACCTCAAAATCATATATTATAGACAGCTTACAATAGAGCTCTGCTCAAAATTTTTGTGAAAGTTTGAGGGGCCACCGAGTCGAATCAAATCAGGTAGGTAGGTAGTGCCTACGCACTGTACAGTTGAAACTCTGTAAGATCAAGGTCCTTTGTATTTATTTCCTGTCTGCTAAACGATGGCTCAGGGTTTTTTCGTGGTAGTGGACTGTAGATTTGGAAGTCGCAGATGAAATTTATTTATTCGTCACAGCACACGCCATGGTATTCGGTCACAGAGAGAGAGCCACTATCAGTTTCGCCAACTTAGAACCCAAAAAAAAGGAAATATAGAGTCTGGCAAAGAATATGTAAAGTCCTTGGGCAAAGCTAACTTTTCAATGGAATTAAGTGGCAACCCCACAGAAAGACTACTGTAGCAACACTAGTTTCTGTCACTTTCATTGTTAAGCTTGCTTAAACAATTTTGATACTTTGAATGTTGAATATTAATTTTTATCTAAGCCCGATCAAGTATCAAGACCGTAATTGAGGTCATGAGACCCAGATTAGCCTATAATTTTTTCAATACCTATCCGAAAATAAATTAATGAATAAGATGCCGAGCTAGGGTTAACAAAATCACTAAAAGATTACATAAAAAGTGCGCATAAATTGATTTACCAAAGTTACAATTTAAATTATCGCTCAATTTTTTCTCGTTGATTTTTATAAACAGTTAGGCCGCTCTGGCTCTCATGGCCCCAATTGGGGTTATTAACATACCCTTTTTTTTTAAATCTACAATATTTAGACCGTTGCAAAGTTAGTTTTTCTAAGAAGAAGTCCTGTAATATAGCGCTTAAATCAGAGTCAAGTGGAATCGACTTTTTATAAATAAGACTGTTATGGATTTGTATAGAGATCATCTGTTTCAATATTTACAATTCAATGGCTCCTATGTTACGCTTAAATTCTGAACGATACTCATCGTCTAACTGACAAATTCCATACTAATTGCTACTAACTACATTCTTTTGGCTCTCCGACTGTACAATAATGAATACTATAATGGATAATCAACAATTAAATGCATAATACATAAAATAAGTTATGATAAATAAATGAATGTATTTGGACACCAAAAACATAGCAAGATATTTAGTATATTTTTAGCTATGTATGTGTTATTTTGTATATAGTTTTTAATTTCTTTAAAATATAATGGTTTTATTAAATAGGTACTTATTTATATAATTATTATAATTTTGCATGCAGGGATTACTTGATAATGGCTCGTATACATACTTAATTTAAATTATTCCGTAAACGGATTAGTAGAGAACTTGTTAGTTAGTTAGTAATATAAATATAATTATAAAAAATAAATTACAAATCTAGCCAAGTCGAGACTAGAAGTTAAAATTATGTGCACTCAAGAAATATGTATTACTAAAGCAATACGGTTAGATTCGAATGGCCAAGTGTACCTAATTATGTAATTACATCAAATGTGCGCAATTCGTGAAACAATACAACTCTTTTCTAAAGGTAACTATTTTTGTCACATTAATATTTTTTGGCAACAAAGCGGTGGTGGCGTAGTAGGTTTCACCCTTGCTTCTCGATCATGAGGGTCTAGGTTCGAATCCCGCATGTACCATGACTTTTAGTTACGTACATTTGTTTGTTTGTACAGCAACACCATACCCGGATAACGGCGACAGGCTTGCCACTTGTCATGTTGGGACCTAATAAACTCGGCAAAAGGTGGGCCCAGTTCTAGTAATTGGTGCCTCTGCCTACCCCCTCGGGGATAACGGGCGTGACTGTATTTATTTTTAATATTTTTTGAAACTATCAGGAATCACATAATTTCATTAAATTCACCTTCGCTGATTTGTGGGACAATAATTATTATTGTTCTAGAAGAGTTACCATTAATTTCCCATAAAGTGGTTAGCATTATCGTTAGAACAGCCGCGCAGCGCCCAACCGTAAATTAAAATGAAGAAAATGTAATGTAATTAATGTCCTCCAATCTTTAATTCTAAATCTATTTTTTAAACTCTAATCTTTTAAAATTGTAATAACAGATTGTGAAAGCCAGAAAGAAGCAAAGAAGAACCGTCTTCTCTTTTTCGTTCAATAACAATATGTTAATCTACTGTTAGCATCTGTCAGTTGGCCAAAGAGCAAAACAAAAAAAAGTGATGATAATATACGACAAAAGTAAAGTTGATCTCACATTGGACGATTACCGTAACTGTACGACATATTGTAGTTGGGCTAGAACCAGTGGCGGATCTACCCTAAGCAAGGCCCAGTAGGCCCGAGCCTAGAGCGGCAGATATTAGGGGCTGCAAATCGTGCCAAAAAAAGTACTGATGATAGCAATAAATAACTCAAATGCAAAGTACCTAAATATTTAAAAGGCTCTGCATAATTATGGCGGGCCGCACTGCACTGCAACGAATAGCAATTTTTATAGGTATGCGCCACTAAATTCATTATGTACCTAGTCTAGCGTAAATTCATTATGTACCTAGTCTTTATGATAGGTGCTGCATACTGTGCTGAGAAAGGGGCGGCACATGGCCTGGGGCCTAGAGCGGCCAAGACCGCAAATCCGCCACTGGTAGAACAACGTTCGCATGCAACATACGCATACTTTGATTATAGGACAAACAGTGTCAAAACTGGATACAGTTATTTATTGATGTTTATTGTTAGATCAAGCTGCTAATGCCACCAATCCGGACTTGGCCCCCGTGGTGGAGTATGGCCTAAACCTTCCTCAGGGAAGAGACCCGTGGCCCTCAGTGGGGTCATAATGGGTTGATGATGATGAAGCGCTAATTCCAGTTTTTTAGGAAACAAGATAAAAGCGTTTTGGTTGTTACACTATCTTTTACTTCCGTCGATAATAAAACTGGAAAACTGGATGGTTAGCTGGAAGAAAATACTTTTTAGTATTAAGCTCGCCTTTGTGCAGGTCATTTTCTATGCAATAAGAATTTTCAAATCAAACTGTTTATCGTTAGTTACATTTTCAATTTAATATTATATTTTATAAAAAAAAAATTACTCAATTTAACCTTCATCTGAAAGAAATAGAGAGATATTCAAAGAGGAAATGTATGTGCCTGTGTGTAAATGTTAATGTTTAATGTTAAATAAACCTCCTAGCTCTGTGACCTGAGTCGTACGTAGGTTATTGTCCAATGTGAGACCGGTACTACTGGAGCTCAGTCTCACCTGCAAAGACTTCACGATCTCGGAAAATTTGCTCCTGACGACTTCCTTGTCCAGGTCGAAGTCGAGCACGGCAGCCAACTCTTCCCTGGTCCGGGACGTGGCCGCCTCTGTCAGGATAGCCAGCGCCAACTTGAGGCCAAGAGGCGACAGGACGAAGTTGTCGTGTGTGTGCTTTGATACCAGCTGGAAGACAGAGGTCGTAAATGTATCTTTCTTATTGTTAAAAGGAAACTAATTTAAAAAAAAAACTCTAGGTTTTGGATGTTTACATGTTTGTGACGTCGCTGTTTCTGGTTCCCACGACACAGGGTAGTGTGGGGCCAGAAGCAATGTATGTGCCTGTATGTAAATGTTTATGACTATTTTTTAAATAGTTCTCACAGGAACTAATCGCGACAAGCTAAAAATAAAGTGTAACAACAAAAATAAAAATTTGCGCGAAAGATATTTTTCGGACAGGTAATTTTTAATTATGTTTATGGCTAAGGCAATTTCCGAATAGGAATGTGTGCGAGTAAAACCTTTCGCGACGAAGTTGTTGCGAGTAGGACAGTTTGCAAAAAAAATTAAGAATAGGACATTTTGCGACTAGGACATTTTGTGAGTACGGCAGTTTGCAACTAGGATATTTTACGACTAGTGCATTTTTCGATTGGGACTTACATTTTGCGAGTGGTAATTTTTCGACTAGGACATTTTGCAAGTAGGGCAGTTTGACAAGTTGCGCCTAAAGCAGTAAACCTACACAGGTTTGAATGACGGCTTTTTGTATATACAGGGTGTCCCAAAACTCAACGTCAAGCCGGAACCGGGTGAAAAGGCAAGTCATACTGGTTTTCAGAAAAATATAAAATTTTAATTTTCATTATGTTTGTGAAATTTCTTGAATAAATAATAATAGTAAAAATATATTGTGCTTAAAATTAAAAAAACTATTTTTTTTATATTTTTCTGATAACTAGTATGACTTGCCTTTTCAGCCGGAACCGGCTTGACGTTGAGTTTTGGGACACCTTGTATTTATATTACATAAATTGAATAAATAATTTAAAAAAACTTGTGTTCTGTTGTGTTTTTTTAATTTTGCTTAATAGGTATTTCTCGTGTTAAAAGTATTGTAGCGATAAATGTATTTCTTTTTCTTCTTCCACTATCTCACTTACCCTGGTGATAGACCAATCGAAGCTGTCATAGTTCTTCACAGGAGCCTTGTAATAATCATCGGGGTTGGCATCGATGTTTATAAAAGTTTTATTTTCTGGGGTCAAAGGGACGACCGTCTCGATACTGGGTGGCTTTTGTGGGGTTCCGAATACGCTTTCCAGAGTCCCTAGATCTAAGTTGGATGCGTCGGCTGCGACGGGGGCTACGGGTGCGTTGAAGGGCGAGGCACTGACTGTCAGGCATGCTGAAATCGAAAAGGAATTTTAATAACCATTAGAGCCATTACGAATCGCTCGTAGCCTGGGCTGCCCGAGTGATCTTACACGATCTCTAAGGTTAAGCACCATACGGCGCGTTCAGTCCATGGATGGGGCACCGTCTATGACTAACGCTAGTGGCATTTTTCCGAGCGGTTCCGTGAATCGCAAGGCATGTTAAGCAGTTGGTGCCGGCTGCCGTCGATAGATGGCAGTCGTTAAGCTAAGTCAGAGGCCTTAGGGCGGCTTGAGAACTTCTGACAATAAGACCAGCCACTAATCTTACAAGCCTCCACCAATCCGGAATTGGCCCCCGTGGTGGAGTATGGCCTATACCTTCCTCGGGGAAGAGACCCGTGCCCCTCGGTGGGGACATAATGGGTTGATGATGATGATTCCAAAACTATAGCCCTAAACTTGGATATACAGGTTATTATTCCATGTTTGGCACACAGAATCTACCTACCCTGTTTCCCACAAATTTTCCTGTGGGAATCCTAATATTTGCGATTTTTTTCGCGATTGGATTCAGGATTTGGATGAGCGTAATATAGGATTGTAGGTAATAATCGTAATATGTAGGTAGGTTAAGTGACTATAATTAATAACTATAATAGATACTTTTATTTCAGAGAACAACTTATTCACAGTTATTTTAGTTGGGATAATGGAATAAGGCGCACAAAAACAAAGTTAAAGATAAAGATAAAGCTGCGGTTTTGCGGTTTTACGGTCTTATACAACATTCCAAAATGCCGATTAATATACTTTGTGGTGGATTACAAGGAAAATGTAGCGACAGATTTCGAAAAGACAGAAAAAACAGTGTTTTAGATTGACTTTACAGAAATCGTGCTTTATAAGGCCGTTAGCACATAAGGTCGTAAGTGGAGTCGGAGTGGAGCCGACTTAATTATGAGTGAAAATAATTTAGAGCCAATAATTTAAGAAAACAATTTTTCCAAATAAAATTAGTGTTAATTTATTTGTGTATTACTTTGTGTATTTCTTCTAAAAAAACAAATAAAAATTTACTTTAAAATAAGCCGTCAAAACGTTATATTCAGCAAAATGGCGAACCAACCTGTCAAATAGCTTATGTTACACATTTCTGCTGCCCTTGCCTTCTTGAAGAAGTGAAATACGTCTATTTGAGTATGTTTCCCAAATTTGTGCTAAGGATTTGTTCGAAAACCCGACAAGGCTTATTTGCCAAAGTAGGCACCGGCTTTGCGCGTTTGTTTACAGCATAGTTTGGCCTTCTAACTAAACTCAATGGTTTGCATCATGGCAGAGGTAATCTAGTACCTACTCCATAGTCGCTGACAGCGTTTCAATGTGTTCATTTAAAAGTTGAATTATTTTTTTTGCAGACCCTATTTTTTACAACAATTTTATTAATTTTACGACTTAAACCAATTTTTAAAACAGGAATGGTATCGTAGAGTCACTGCTTACTATTCACCCGCGAATCTAACCTTAGTGCGTTGATGATAGATAATAGAATGCGTTAATGATATGTAGATACAGGGTTATCTCATTGTTTAAAGAAATGGACCAAATATCACCTCTATATTCGCCTCTCGCTCACATGGTATAGACGGCAATATTGTTTGAGCGAGAGACCAATATTAGGTTTAGTTATTAAAAATCTTATGAAATACGCTATGCCTGAAGTCACTTTCACAACTTTAAATCTCCATATTTTGAAGAAAAAAAAATGGCATAATTAATATATGCGTTTGCCATGCTACGGTATTTATAGAGAGCAAAAATTGAAGAGAACATAAGATGTTGCAAGCCTTCAATTTCAGAAATTGTGCATATTTGCTGCCTAGCCCTCTGGTAATAGGCGTGAGCTTATGATGTTTGTGCATATTAGACTCATACTCACATTAATTAAAAAAGCTCATTAATCTTTACAAGCATGACTCTACGTTACAGACGACTTTTCAACAAAAACGTAAAGGTTAATCAGCTTTCGACTGTGCCTAAAGTTGTACATTCAGTTCATCTAAAACAACGCGAAACCCACTAATAAAATAACGTTGGGCACTTGGGTTATCCCATAATTTATTAGGCCGGTCACGTCAATTCATCGAACTTTGATAAAACGAGTACACAATGATATTCTAGGTCATAGATATTGTAGTGTAGGTGGGTTTTTCCGGGCGTAGACTTGATAGCTCTGCTTATGAAGCGGTTTAGTAAGCTTAGAGGTAGAACGCTTGCCTATACGCTTAGATACGCCTATATCCTCGTGAGGCCCAATGTCTTCAAGTGATCACAAAATCAATTGTTATTTTCAAGGTCGGGCCTCACGAGGATATACGCCTACCTGAAAGGTGGTGGGTTCCAACCCGGCATGTAATAACGATTTCTACGTTTCATCATCATCATCACCCTACCGCTGCCCACTGCTGGATATAGACCTTTTCCCCCAAATGCCAGTTCACACGGTCTCTCGCCAATCGCATCCACGGCACCTTCCGCCAACTTAACGACATCGTCCAACCATCGGGCCGCAGGTCTGCCCAAAGAATTTTTCATTCATTCATTCATTCATTCGTCCTGTTCTCGGCCACCACTCTGTGATTGCCTTGGTCCACCTGCCGTCTTCCCGCCTAGCCAGGTGTCCCGCCGATTTCCACTTCAGTCTATAGTCTTCAGTTTCGATTTAGGACACGTAAAATAAAATTGTTGTAGCAATGTCACTCGCACGCTTGCCTCGTTGGTCTAGCCGCAAACAGATGCCGTGGGTTCGATTCCCACTGTAGGCCGCTGTGCTTGAGTTTTGTAAATGGCCACAGTGCCGGGATATTTTAATTTTTATTATGTCCTTGCCTAGTTACCGTATCACATGGTATTCTGGGTTGCGAATACTAATTTCTGTCACAAACGTCAGAATTCCGAGAGAATTTTGTGCGTATCTAATTTTTTTTGAGGTAATCCACATTGAACACCCGCCTTAATAGCACCTGCACAAATAGCACCCGGCCTAGTTCTTATTCAGCACCTACTGATATTTTTGGCAGGTGCTGTTGTTAGTGAATTCAAATTTATTTATTCTGCCAAAAATATCAAGAGGTGCTCAATCTGACTAGGCCACGTGCTATTTGTACAAATGCTAGGTAGGCGGGTGCTCAATGTGAATTACCTCATTTTTTTGCTAACAGATTGTGTTGTGTGTGAACTATTTTTTTTATTTAGAGCTCATTGATTTAAAGCATTGGTTTCCAAAGTGGTTAGGTTACTACAGTTGTGAACCCAGCTCCTACATTACGCGCGCCAAATGTTGAACGATTCCAATAGATAGATAAATAAAACGTTTATTTGGGCTTATAGACACACACACATAAAGCGCTACATAGGGTAAACCATAGTATTGCTGGCACCCACCTAGTCATTGGCACAGTGAGTTTTAAACACAAATATTAAAATTGCTTAAAGGGCATTTTGGTAGTTTTTTATAATTAGCATTTTTAAGTACAAAACATACATACAAATTATAAGTGCCAATTACTCATATTATTAGTGACATGGTTTGTACCTGTAATGCCAATGACTGTAGTTTTGGAGGCATTTTCAAGTTATTATTATTTTTCTTAAATAAAAGTGTGACAACAAGCAAGAATTATTTTTTATTTCCAACCTATACTCATATTCTAACTAATAAAAATGGTTAATAGTAATTGAATATGAAATTGAAAGCTTAGGAAGCAAATGAAGTCAAGGTTTTGCTTAAGGTGCCAATCAATGTATAGTTTACCCTACATAAAAAATATTACAATAGTTTAATTACACCAAATTACACACACGGAACTTACACTAACGTACTAATCGTACTTCAAATACAATTTCAATGGCTATAGCAAACATTAAGAGCATTAAATCTTTAATTAAAAAATAATATCAATACAATAACATTATAAATTATTTATGTTTATATTACCCTAAATAAA
Source organism: Yponomeuta plumbellus (assembly GCA_947310845.1). Taxonomy (NCBI): domain Eukaryota; kingdom Metazoa; phylum Arthropoda; class Insecta; order Lepidoptera; family Yponomeutidae; genus Yponomeuta; species Yponomeuta plumbellus. Next base: position 7,554,000 of record OX371209.1, on the reverse strand, counting down.
GGACTTAAGCCGTATAATAGTTTAATGTATACACGTTTAATTTTTATTTTATTTCTATACAATTATTATGTTCCGAATTATACCTATTTAGGTTCATTCACCCTGGATGGGTCATTGAGTCCCAATATACCTACATTTCAATTTATTTTGAGGTTCAGAGTTACTTTGTAATGTACTTTCAAGAGTCCATAACCAGTAAGTTGTAGCTGCAGCTGCTGCTTCACTTTTTAGATAACCCTGTAGAGCTACATACGCTTAAGCTGTGTAATAAATAACTAACCAAACTTACATAGTCGCGCCTCTTACAAAAATACAATTCTTTAAAACACCAGACAAGCGTGGATTAAAAGAGTTTGTGGTGAAAATGATGCAAGGAAAATAGGTACGTGACCGCAGATTAAATAAACTGCCTCTGAGGACTGCTTTAGTTATAAATAAGGCTGTTAGTAAATTGTTTTTAATGTTAAATTGTAAGTGTATTCTTACTTGACTTTTTGTTGGAAGAGTCCGACCGGGCCTAGATTCTGTTTATGCATTGTAGTACAATGACAACTGCGTGCACATATCAAACAATCTAGTCGTCATCGTCAATGGTATGGAAGAACGTGATTCAACGTCCGAGAAAAAGTCAAGGAACTAAGTGTATCCGTAAAACAATCTATAATGTGTAGGTAGTGCTTGCTTACTTTTAGTTAAAAAAAAGCCGTTGGGGCCGGCCGGTTTCTGAGTTGAGAATTTTCACTAAGTAAATACCCACTTACTGTAGTGCCGTCTCGTCAAATTTCTCAGAAAAGAGCGTGACAGAACGTTACTTTGTTTCCTCCAAATGGTTTTCTTCTCTAATAACATAACACAACACAACACAACACAACACAACACAACACAACACAACACAACACAACACAACACAACACAACACAACACAACACAACACAACACAACACAACACAACACAACACAACACAACACAACACAACACAACACAACACAACACAACACAACACAACACAACACAACACAACACAACATAACACAACATAACATAAAATAACATAACATAACATAACATTTACATACAGGCACATACATTGCTTCTGGCCCCACACTAGGATACCCTGTGTCGTGGGAACCAGAAACAGCGACGTCACAAACATGTAAACATCCAAGACCTACTTTGTTGTCTTTTTTTGTAACCATTTACCACAGAAAATACCTTTTAAACTACATACGGGCAACGGTTTGAGGAGCGCGAACACCGTAAATGTAAGTATTCGGTACCGTCGACAGCACATCAAACATTACATGCGTGTACTTTATTCAGTCGCATTACGGACGACTTTGCTACTAAAGTTAGAGCTGGACTGTACCTACTCCGCGCTAAAGTCAAAAGCTATCAACTGGGTTTTTACGCTCTCCACGCTTATCTATAAAAAAAAAACTTTGACTTACCCGCGCACAACATAAGGAACATTGACAAAGACATCCTGAATCACTTGATCACAAATAAAGGTCACGGAACTTCCCACTCTATATACTTTATTAATAACACGGATAATAAAAAAATAATCAGTCTAAACAAGTACGGCTGTTGCGGTCATATTTTAATATTTATCTTACAAGTGCACCCTGTATAATAAGACACGTCCGCCTTGGCTAAGCAAAGTTTCAAACTGGCTGTCAAAGCGAATCGGACGGTGCCGGACGGACGAGGAAAATATTGTATGTATTTATAGGTATCAACCGGTTTCAAAGGCTTGTTCTTAAGAGCTCCACTACTCTTTGTTCCGAAAGTTTTTTTAGGATCGTATTTAAAAAGACTCCATAAGCGACTATTAAAATAGTATGTCGTGGAGATCTTACGAGGAAAAGGCGTAGCTACAGATTAAATAAACTGCCCTGAGGAGTCTTTAGAAGAATCCACTTGGAAAATTAAAGTCACATAAAAACATGATTAACAAACATACATTTAATAAGCTCACGCATGTAGCCCAGAATGTATTCTGTACGCCAAACCATTTCGAGAATTATGCTTTCAGCACAATTTATCAGATTTGTAAGTCTAATTTTTTTTTAATATTCCATACAAAGCCTTGACTTTAAATGACTTTTCTATGACGTCAGCAAAGGCAGTATGAGTATTCCTTTGCTTCACTTGCAAAATAAAATGACCAAACCAAATTAAATTAACTAACGTTAATAAAATTTTGTTTTTTTTATGTATGTAGGCTATCTCTTTAATTATACTATGATGACGTCACAAACACAAACATTTTTAAATAGATCAAATTAATAAAACTCAAATCGAAATCGATTTCTTAAAATATTATGAAATTGAAGTAAATTATCAAAAACATATATTAAAATGAGTAACATGGCCAATAGCTTAACGACCTCGAAACCATGATGAGCCGATCGGGCCACCAAAAATTCTACAGGTTAATTGGTGTTTTTATAGTGAACTTTTACCTAAACTGAATATGTATATGCAAAGTTTCAATAAAAGTTTATGGGCCACACAAAATGTTTCGGGTTCAACATTTTCGTACTAGTTACTGTCTCTGTAACCGGTCTGTTGATTTTTTGGGGCGCTTGAGAATAGGCCGTCTTAATCAGTTGGATCAAAGGTTTATGTTTATACACGATACCTATCCACTGATGGGCAAGGCTCCTTGAGGAGCAACGGGAATTTCAAAATTTAATTGTATAAATTAGCCCTCAGTCATTGATAGATAAAGTGACCATTATTCGTTAACACCACAACTCTGTAAACTTACTCCAATTGACGCGGATCCAACATTTTTCGCAACAAATTCTCACAGTTCTCAGGAGATGTATGTACTCAAAACATGTTATAGGTATAATAGATACATCTGTCGACCTCTGTGGCGCAGCAGTTACCGCATCTGCATACCATGCGAGAAGTCCCGGGTTCGAACACCGGCTGGAGAAAAAAAACCCCACGTCTTGGATGTTTACTTGTTCGTGATATCGCTGTTTCTGGTCCCCACCACACAGGATATCCTAGTGCGGGGCCAGAAGCAATGTTATGTAAATGTTTATATTTATATTGTTAGTATACAAGAAACATGATGTTTTGCCAGGACTTCTTTAAAATATTCAGTTCGATACCTACAAAGAACGTCTAAATAACTTCTTAACCAAGGTACAATCATAATAAAACCAAGGAATCATCACTGAACTTCCTTTTAATATTGAAAAACCTATTTTATTTATACCAAAATCAATGCTCGAAAGCGCACTAAGATAACGGCTGAAGAATTGATAACTCGTAAATTAATTTTAGTTATAAATTAAATTTAAGACATCACATTATTTAAACAGTTACAATGATTTTATTTAACAATAGCACCAACGTTCACAGAATCACCTCACAGCTCTGACATTCACAAAAGACAATTTGGTAATATGTGATCAAATTGAGATGCGAATCATCAAAGCATGACAACTTTTCAGTACATTACTGTCCTCAACTTACAATTTCCCGACTATTAAGGAATTTAATAAAGACAACAAACCGTGCTAATTTACCGCCAAATTAAATAATAAATCCGGAATGAGGGGGACGCCCGATTTAAACGAAGTCTTCATCTTCTTTAGCCTCCTTCATAATGACGTTGAAGATGTCTGGATTATTTGTGAACAGGACTATTGAGACCAAAAAGTGCAGGCAGATCTGTAAAGAGAACAGTAATCAGCAACACTGTAGCTAGAGTGTGACAAGTGAGTCGTGGCACAAGCCTCTGGCGGGAAATTTAAAAATATTTTAGTTGTTAACCCTGCATATAGTCTGAATAAACAATCTTGATACTTTTGCTTAACTTGATTATTTGTTTAATTAGTTTGGAGTCTGCAATGAATTTTGTCCAAACATAAATATAAGCAAAACGAAAACATTAACTACATCAAAACCAACATTTCCACTCCACCAAAAACAGGGATAATAAAGATGCACCACATAAACTTATAAACATTTATTAATTCTGAACCATAATCAAAATCTGATTCAAGAAATTCAATGCCTTGTTTCTTAACGCAGCAAAAATCATTAAAAATGAAACATTGGGCTGGCGAAGGCGTTTTTTTCCTAACTGTCCCAAACTTCCTTTTTTATCCTCCTCATTGTATTAACACCAATATATTAATAATGTTGAATAGAAACAAAAGTTTTTTTTCTTGTTTAAATCTAGGACGAGTATCAAACTGTTTGGGCTGTACTACTTGCAGCTGAAATACCCAAGTTTGACAGTCAGCAGTGTGGCCATATGAAGAATTCGAAATAAATCGCGTTCCACGACTCGCTTGTCAGACTCTAATTTGTGTGTTAATCGACTTTGTAATGTACATCGAATAATAATTGTCACTGTAAACCATGCATCATAGATTTATGAAACAGACCTCTGGCCTTGGTGCACTGAGTAGGGTTGTGGACAGGATTGACTGCCACATTTTCATGCACTCGATCTGAATGCATGTGCATGGATCTATTAATTATTTAAATTAAATTAAGCCTGAAGACTTAGCCTATATTAAGATCGAAACAATAAAGTAACACAATCACCTCGCTGTTGATAAGATGTGCGAAACCTTGGATATTTTCGTGGTCAATGAATGACATTGAGGAAAACAAACAAACTTAATGTTGATTCCGAAGGCGTCTCAAATTCTTATTGGGGAATCGAATGACTAATAATACTCGTATTCTCGATCTCTAATCTCTACTCATCGTTTACAATATTCATATAGGGAAAGTGCACATATAAATTAAAAAAAAAAAACATAAATGCATATATTATTTCTAAGACAAACCCGCAATGTAGATTTAGGTGCATAATTATTTTATTTTATTCCACTTTTCCTTAATGATTGTATTCGAAACAAATTGTTTGTCCTACGTCCTTGCGCCTGCAGCCTTTCTATTTCATAATAGAAAAGAATTAATGAATTATGAATGATTCACTCATATGTATGAAGCTGATTTAAGGGGCTCTATGTAGTAATACTACCGCCACCGATGCAAAAAAAAACACAACTGTACCTACAAATCTTTTTTTTAAGAAGTGTCAGACTATCAGTAAAATTAAGAGCCCTATCACACTAGCTATTTGCAAACGATTTGAAAGCAATTAGATTGCGCTCGACGCGACGTCGTCGCGGCTATATCGAAGTGATTGTCACCGTCGACGCCCGACATTCAATCAAAATTCGACAATCATAAAAAAAAAATAGGTGAAAAGCAGAAAATGCGAACCCCGAAAACCAAATACAGTGATTTCATTGTATTCTCCACTCACCATGTAAATGAAGAGAATGGATTTAATCAGCGTGTTGCGTTTGACGAACGTGCGCATCCTTCGGATCAAACCCCTCCTCGCGGCTAAAAAGAAATATAAATAAAATTTAAGAAAAGCACTGATAATATAGAACAAAATAAATTTGAAAAATCTTCAGATATGCATACGGGATATTACGACAATGCGTGTGGCGAGCACATGTCAACTCTGCGCGCAATATAAACTCCAACATTCCTGCATCGCGCAAGCACAGTATTTCACATGACTTCGATAAATACAACGTCCAATAAACCACAGTTGGACCGGCCGTCCCCAGGCATAACATCTGCCTGGCGGGAAATTTCCCTTTATAGTGAAAGAGCACAAAGCTCTTCCCTACGAGTATACTGGTGACCCCGCACTTGAATAATGGAAAAATATGAAGGTACCTACGAGCGAAACTAACAAGTAGCCAATGCCGAATAGTGATGGGAAGGAGTCGACCGAAGATGGCGAAGTTTTCAAAGTTGGTGGTGCTCGTCTGCGACCATTCTGATCAGAATCTAACCCGAAATCTGGTTCGCGCAAGTAGAGGGCTAGTTCCTCATATCGTCATATCCGGCATTAGTAGCGACGCACAGTGGTTCGTCCCCATACAAGAGGTTGGACATAGGATCCTTAAAAAACAAAATGCGTTATTTTGGAAAAACAAAACTACCAACGCATTCTATAATCAAAGAAAAATAACAAATACAGATTTACTTTTTTTCATATGACCCATAATTTATGAGTAAATAATTAAAAACCATTTCTTTAGTATGGAGAGTAGCATAAAAATATTGATATCTCATGATTCCCTCCTGTTTTCGGATTACGGTTTTCAAAAATAGTATTGACATATTATTTACTACATTTCATCCTTTGATACATGGTGCCCCTAACGTGCCCCTTAAGAGATATGGATTATAAAGGAATAATAATAACACGTTAGCGGTAGATGTAGGTAGGTACATACATAAGTTCACGCCTGTATCCCAGAAGGGTAGGCAGACACCAGGGACCGTTTGGGAGAATGAGCGGCCATCATCCACTACATACTACCGGCCTTGGTCTTCCAAGTTCATACGAGATACAGAATCCAATGAGAAGAACAAAATGGCCGCGTTTGAAGCAGATATTACTCCACTCACTCCAACTACTTACGGAATCACCACGATCAACCACAATCTAATGTTGACAATGATAAGACGGCAAAATAATTCATTATTTCTGAGATTTTGGCTGTAGTTTGTGATCTTTGCAAAGCTCATCCAATTGAAATTAACGATTTACAAGAGGTTAGAGCCAAGCCAATCAACGAAGACATGTACAAGTATGAATTAACAGCTCGTCTGACAGGACTAGATGTTCATCTAATAAGAAGAATGGCCGTCATTGTGCAGTGCCTTGTGCGAATGCGGTCCGCCCGAGAGAGCTGCGGATCACATTTTCTTGGAGTGTACAAAATACAATTCTTCGTTATATAGCTATCATCTACTGGATTTTCCCCTTTCCGCCAACCTCCGTTGCATACTACCGTTGGTATTCTCTTCTACAAAAAGCAAACGATCATTTTTCAACTTTTCAAATAAGGCGCCAAAACGCTGCCTTAGGCAATATGGCGTAGCACAGGAATTATGACGTCACTTCCCGTAAACCAACCAATGATCGAGAGAATGAATGACAGACGCCATTTTTACTAACATCTGACGTCAGCATAGAAACGGCCAGGCCGTTTTCGATACAATGGCGGCAGATACAAATTATCAAATTTTATCTTGTCTTTTTACAAATCATAATTGTTTTTTTTTAGTTAAAATGCCTTAAAGCGGCTTTTAGACACATAATTTATACCAATACGTAAAATAATACTGTTTTTTTCACACTGTCAAATAACCTAAGGTCAGATTTTTAATTCGAGAGACTAAATTGACAACTGTTTGACGGATAAAGGGTTACCAGGGTTAGAGAAAACTAAATAGTGACGTAGCCAATATCGATAATGAATATCGACTCGACCAATTGGTTTGCTAAGTCGTAATAATTAGCGAATATTATAATTTGCAATAAGCCCTTTTCAGGCTTTTTTCTTTTCTTTTTTTTTGGCAGTTGTCAGTTGGGTTCACCAAAATTTATCAAATGGCGCTGTACGCAACCCCGCCTGGGAACAGTAAGAAGCAAGGAACAACACATCCTTTCTTCATTCAGATAGGGGTTGCGTCAGCGCCATCTATCGATCAAAGGAGTACCATTTTTTTTAAGTCTGAAAGCCGCCATCCTCTTAATAGATCCCTAAGTTCTTGGTTAGAAAGAAGAAAGCAGTTTGAGTAAGCGGAGACACAACGATGTTTTATTGGGAGTACCATTTATTCAGAATTCGTTTCGAGGATCGTTTAATTTTTCTCAATTAGCCAAAAAATTATATAGTATGGCAGCCGTGGCGTTCTATAGTGAGGACTTCAAAAATGAAAATTATCGCATTCCATTGTCACGGGTATCAAATTAAAGGTATTTAATAGACCTTTTTAAAAATGTATAAATGTAGGGTCAATATAACAAGGAAAAATAAAATGTGTTTGTTTTGTCGTTCTTGGTAGAAGCTTTTCGAATCGTCCAAAATTACTTTGATAGTAAAAAAACTTAATAAAAATTTAATTTTGCGTTATATAAATTTATTGCGGAGAATATTTGCAACTCATACGAGTCGCGTGGCGATTAAGCCCTATACTCTATCTCTGAGGGAAGGCATGTGTCCTGCGATGGGACATTATACGCTAGTTATTTAATGATACATCAATTTACTGTCTTATTTTTTATTTATTTAAACCACTTTACACAATGTTACTTATAATATGAGAAGGTTAAAAATTTAGGGTCGGTGTCAAAACGACTGGATTTTCAAAACGACCAGAACCACGTACAGACTTGATCGCAAAACGACCACATGTGCAAAAAGCCTTTATCCCATGTAAACTTTAAATTAATTTCATTAAGTCATCATAACAAATGGATAAATACCAATGGTTACAAGCCGATTAAAATATCGACAAGAACTGCACTAGCCTGATTATTGCAACACTTGTGCGAAATGAACTGTCAATTTGGTATCTCGAATTATGGATTCTACGCGGCACAAGACCGGGGATCTTGGGAAACCACGAGGGAGGCCTATGTCCTGCAGTTAGATGGCCAATGATGATGTTGACAAGGCAAAATTTATTGGGTTTCGGTACTCATTATTTGGCTGGGGACAAAAAAAAGACCAGGCGTGAACTTATGTATGTACCAACCTACATCTACCGCTAACGTGGTATTATTTTGCCTTTATAATCCATATCTCTTAAGGGGCACGTTAGGGGCACCATGTGTCAAAGGATGAAATGTAGTAAATAATATGTCAATACTATTTTTGAAAACCGTAATCCGAAAACAGGAGGGAATCATGAGATAACAATATTTTTATGCTACTCTCCATACTAAAGAAATGGTTTTTAATTATTTACTCATAAATTATGGGTCATATCAAAAAAAGTAAATCTGTGTTTGTTATTTTTCTTTGATTATAGAATGCGTTGGTAGTTTTATTTTTCCAAAATAACACATTTTGTTTTTTAAGGGTCCTATGTCCAACCTCTTGTATGGAGACGAACCACTGTGCGACGTCGCGTTTGCCTGGAGAGCTTTTTCCCACTATAGGGATGTGCCACCTCAAACAGAAACATCTGGTCTGAGTTGGGGGAGGCCTTTGCCCAGCAGTAGGACACAATCGAGGCTACGTAAGAAAAAATAGGGATGAGCGGGTGATTGTGCTCTTTCTTCCACTATAAAGAGAAATTTCCCGCCAGGCAGATCGTATGCCTGGGGACGGCCGGTCCAACTGTGATTTGTTGGACGTTGTATTTAACGTAAGTCATGTGAATACTGTGCTTGCGCGATGCAGGAATGTTGGAGTTTACAGTGCGCAGAGTTGACACGTACTCGCCACATGCGTAGTATTTAAAAAACGTTAAAACTTAACCCAATGAATGGATGAGATCATGATATTTGTTTAATTCTATTTATTATTAAAAATAACAAGTTACATTTGCTATATAAGGCCACAAAGAACCAATGGTTTGTTTTGACTGTGGGATCAGTCTCGTTTACAATAGTTTTACCACATCTTTACAAAGCACTTTACTTAAGAATTGCACAGTTCAGCACTTTCGGCTAATAAAAATAACATAACTAGACTCGTTTTGGTCACGAACAGTTCAAAGCATTACTTATTAGGTTTACATATTACTTTGTCCAGATTTGTATAGTAAACAAAAATGTTACTTTGATACAATTATCTCAAACTCTCCTCTCCTCTCCCTCAGCCTCCTTTTCTTCCAAGCTAGAGCAGCTGGTTTTGAAATTTTGTTAACAGTTTAAAGAAGCATTATTCAGAGTTAGAAAACGAAAACAAAATTGGAAAATGCCTAAACTGCTTAATTTTGTACACATTCATTTTTTCTATTTTTCTGATAACCAATATGACTTGCCTTTTCACCCGGTACCGAATTAACGTTGCCTGACTTCGAATGCTCTCCGACATTTCGGTGAATAATATGTAGATAATAACCCACCAGTGGGTAAAACCTGGGTCATTAATTATTATCCGTAAGGGTAAAAAGCAGATCTTCCTTTTGTGCTAAATGCTTTGACCATTCTTATTCCACCTTAACGATTGACTCAATGGATTTAATTAGTGAATCATTGGTTTATAAGTAGATTTTGTTTATATTTGCGGTCGAGTTAGGCATATTACGAGATATCCGCAAGTGAGACATTGTCACTTGTGGTCATTCTATATTAATCTTCCCGAGTTCCAGGTTGAGATATGGCAAAAGAAGACATGGAAAAAGATATATTATAGTGTGGTGCTCTGCCGCAGAGCCATGGAGATATGGAAGATCCGTTGATGGAGCCAGGGTATCGAATTTGGGCAAATTAACAAAAAAAGATAAGAATATTCTTTATCACAAGAAACAAGAGACGTAACTAAGTTACAATAAAAAAAATAGAGAGGGCGGCCTTATTGTTACTTTTTTTATTGTAAAACAAAATTATTATAATAAAAATTATTTATTGCCAAATGAATTACAAAACATGCACATCGATTAATAATGATTAATATCAGTTTAAATTTAAAACAAAATTAACATTAATATTCGATTACATTATGTAATGGTGGCCGTGTCCCCACGCCACACCAAGCACGTAAAATCCTCTTTATTACATAACTACACCAAAACACCATTAATAAATAAAAAATAAGTCACTGGCTAAATACTCCGCAGTTTCCTATTTCAGAAGCAAACAAACCCCGAAGATTATTAGCCAGGTTATATGTCGGACTCGTCCGATAAAACAACACCCGTAAGTTGATCCGGATTAAATGTTTACAGGTTATATGTATTTAAGGCCTAACAAGCAACCTGCCCCGGCGCAACTCTTTGTGCAATTCTTATCTAATATCTAATTCAATTCTCTTAAACACTGGTCAGTTTTTTTTTTTCAGTAGAAAGAACGGTAGATTTTTATCAAACTTTGTGAATGAGAAACCGGAGGTTACGGATTTATGCTTCTTCTGACGACCCAATATATGTTCAGACTCACCAGTTCCATCCAAGTTGTTCAGAATGCTTTGGTCGCTAATCGCACTCTGCAGCCTCGCTATGTCCATCTTGTACTTGGACTGAAAAAACATACAACATTATACAAATATTCATGGAATAGGTACCGTGGATGCGACTATTTTGTCTCAATATTATATGAATCCAGTAATAATAATAATAACATCCACACAACACAATCACTTGACCTGGTCCCAAACTAGGATACCCTGTGCACTGTAAACATAAAAACACAAGACTGAAACCATTTGTACAAATGTACGGCGGCCCCCAATGGGACTCGAACCTAGGACCTCTTTCGTGGTAGCTAAACGCCTTAACCAACCTTAGACCAAGAAGGCAGTCACAATATTACACATATGCAAAATATCAATGTCAAAGAGTGTTCGGATATCGTCATGCAAACACATCGCATTGAATTCTGTATTCTAAATTCAATGCACATCGTTATATGCTTATTCTCCGATTGAATTTTAAGTAAGTTTACTTAAAATTCATTCCGAATTCAAAACTGCTAAAACGATCTTATGCTCGCATATAGACCTAAGTGCCGTCAGAAAGTTTATTTTAGTCTCATGTTTACATTATTGATATCATCATCGGCCTACGGTTGTCCACTGCTGGACATAGGCCTCTCCCATTGCACGCCACTGAGCACGGTCCCCCTACCCCCTCGGGGAAAACGGGCGTGAGCTTTTTTTTATGAACGAATAATTAAAACTAATATAAAAAAACCTCGTGCCGCAGTGTTAATTATCTAACTACTCTAAAACGACTTCGCCGACTTTTTATGATTTTTAGGCTCATTAATATACAGCAAAACAAAGTTTGACGGCTCAGCTAGTAAAAATAACTTCAAATACGAGTTACAAGATACAATCTGAGGTAACCTCACCTCCAGTCTCTCCAGCTGAATCTTGAGCTGGTTCTTGTCAGCCATCAGGACGTCGATCTTGCCTTGCCGACTGACCAGCGACTGCGTCAGATATAAGAGCTTTTCGTTGTCCGCCTCCTTAACAAAATAAAACAAGAGAATGTAAAAAAGTTGCTGGCAGGTTGGTTTAAATAATAGTACATTGTTCACCGAGAGGAGAAAGTGACCGATTACCGTCGAGGGTGTCGTTTGAAGCCCGAGCCGTAGGCGAGGGCTTTAAAACACCTGAGATCGGGAATCGCAGTTTCTCTCGAGTGATACATAGTGCTTTATACTACACCTACAAGGAAAATAAAAAACGAAATCTTTACTAATTGAAATTTATATTGAAATTGTTGCTAGTGGCCAGTGTCATTTTGCGAACTTGGAGATAAAAACTCACTGTAAAAACTTTTTGGCTTTTGATATTTAGGTTACCGGCGCATAGTCTTACCCAAAATTAAAAAAGAAAAACCACGTAAGAAATGGATTTTCATACACTTTTCTCTCCCGCTCAGATGCGTTTTCTCCCCGCATATTTGTTCGATATGCAATGACGTACTTTCTACCGTAAATTTGATAAAGTATCAAGGTACTTTCCAAGCAGGTGTAGTATAAAGAGTAATTTGAGACGAGGCCTATCTGAAGCTTGCTTCCCACGGTGCGCGATTCTGCCGATGGCCGACGCCGGCCGACGACCACGGACAGCCATGCGTAACGCTTTGGTGTAATTACGGTTATGCTGCAATATTTGTGTATTTAAATAAATAAAAATAAATAGGGTAGGTGTGTACCTACCCTATTTATTTTTATTTATTTTTTATTTCTAATATATTTATTATTGCCAGTGTTGGCAGCCACAGTGAGCCAGCTAGACGCGGAAATAGTGGATCCTTCGCCTATAAATAGACGACACTGGCAAAGGATCGGATGGGGTAGCTTGCGGATGCGGAAAAAGAAAAGCCCTATAGCTCACACAACACAATGACTTGACCTGGTCCCGAATTAGGATTCCCTATGCTATGGTAAGCCGGCAAGGACATCACAAACATGGAAATACATCTGACTGTAGCCATGTGTATAAGTGGCCAACATTAGGCTCTAAAAAGCTTCACAAAGTCTACTAAGTAGAGCTGTAATCTACCAGGAATTCATCATCAATCATCATCAACCCATTATTTCCCCACCGAGGGGCACGGGTCTCTTCCCTGAGGAAGGTGTAGGCCATACTCCACCACGGGGGCCAAGTCCGGATTGGTGGAGGCTTGTAAGACTAGTGGCTGGTGTTACTGTCAGAAGTTTTCGAGCCGCCCTAAGGTCTCTTGGCCTAAGACTTGGCTTAACGACTACCATTTATTGACTGCAGCCGGCACCAACTGCTTAACGTGCCTTGCGAAGCACGGAACCGCTCGGAAAAATGGCACTAGCGTTATACCTTATGCCCAACATTGGGCTCTAAAAACCTTCATAAAGTCATAATCTACTTGGAATTGGATAATCTCTTCTTCCTTATCCTATAAATACACGACAATAGCAGAGGAACACTTTGAGAATGAGTCCTAAGCTCAACATTGGGCTCTAAAAACTCTGTTACAAACCTTGACAGAGTCGTAATCCGCCACATTGAGCGCGCTGGACACTGAGCCGACAGAGTTGGGGTCGGTGTCCCGGAAACGGCTGATCTCTTCTTCCCTCTCTTGAAGTTCTGCGCGGAGGGTCGCGATAGTCTGGCCGGTCTCCTGCTGCAACGCCTTCAGTTGCTGATTACGGGAAAGAGTAATAGGTTATTCTTGTTACTTATAAAGTTTCTTTAACCAAATATGTGATAATACGTCTGCATCATTTTACTATAATTTTCTGTGACTAGTTGCTAGTTGCCCTAAAAATGTAATTAGTCCGTCTTTTAGATTATTCAAAAATAAGGGACACGTATTTTTTTATTTGTAAATTAGACCAAAAATGACAAAGATATAGCCCATTAAAGTTACGTGTGACGTCACGCCGTGCTGCGTTTTTTAGCACGGAGTGACGTCGAACGTAACTTTAATGGGCTATATCTTTGTTATTTTTTGTTTAATCGAAAAAGAAAAAATACGTGTCCAATATTTTTTTATAATCTAAAATACGGACTAAGTAGAATTTAATTATTTTGACTCTGGAAACTACCCTATTCTATATATATATAACTATATTATATATAATGTAGGCAAGGAATAAGACCGGATTTTTTGAACTTCAACCCCTAAAGGGGTGAAAAGGGCTGCCAAAATTTGTATGGGAGGTATAAAGAATGTTGTCTAATTTTCTTGAAACTTAAAATAAATACTATTCAACATAATTGATTGAACACGTGTATCGCCGTTTTTCTAATTTTAACCCTTAAGGGTGTGAACGGGGTTGCAAAATGTTGAACTAACGCGTCCGTCCACGCAAACGGAGTCGCGGGCGAAAGCTAGTTAAACATAAAAATAAACATTTACATACAGGCACATACATTGCTTCTGGCCCCACACTAGGATACCCTGTGTCGTGGGAGCCAGAAACAGCGACATAAATTGTTGACGAGTATCTCGATCGACGAGTATTGATTATCCAAGTATTCCATACAATCGATTTGTACCTTGCACAGATGGCCAGGCTCAAGTTTTTTAACACCCTATAATGATTCATACGATCTTAAGAGCCAACTTGATCGGATGCTCTTCCCTCAATATTTCGGGAATTGCGTTGACAAATATCTCGCCTGAGGAGATACGATTACCTATGTGTTCAAAACAGTCGGTTTTTACCCTAGATAGATAGTGATTCAGACATGCTTGATCTGACACTTCTCTCTTATTTTGTGCAATGCGTTGACAGGTAGTATTTACCATCAAGTTCCATGGAGTAGAGATCCTAAGCCTATTCTCTATTACCTACCTTAGTCAGAGTGATGCATTCGCTCTCGAGCGTCATTTTGATCTGACGCTCCTCCCTGAATGCTTCGCGCAGTGCGTTGACGAGTCTCTCTGCCGAGGACGACCTGTTCTCTAGTTGCTCCATGCAGTTGCGCATGTGGTTGCATTGGTCCCGGATCTGAGTGATCGAGTGAGACAGTTCGTCACGCTCCTCCCTGAAAGGTATCTTGATTAGGGTTGCCAAATTCAATGTGTTACAGATGTATTCTCACGTTTAATTAAATTCATCAAATTGTATTTATTTTGGGGATTTCTGGTCCATAAATTATAAATTATAAACCGCGTTTCTCAGATAATACATTGAGTTTGATCAACATAATTAGGAATGGATCACATCCCACACAAGAGGCTAGAATTAACAGGCAAGAAAATGATCTGACCACAAGTTACACAAATGCCAAAATCTCATGCATGAAAAATGAAATACGTAGATGGACACCCTAAACGATTCGGGGTAAACGGATTGAAAGTTCTAAATAGTACAAATCAGGTAAACTATGAACATTCTTCTACTTTTGGTTCCATCTTCTATCGGTGGCTGGCTATTATTGGGGCGTTGTTATCCTATGTATTTACTGCTTGTATGGAAGACGGGCGATGGACTAAGGTAGCCTCTGAACACTGAATGGTGGGCAAGAACGGGTTGCCGGTCGTTGGGCCTTGTGGGCCGACGACATTGAGAAGGCAAATGGGAAACATTCGACGAAACTAGCAAAAAATCGGATATGTAGGCCTCTTCTCTACGGTAGGATAGATAAGGAATATTATCTTATCTATGAATCGAATCAGCTCATAAACAGAAGTAGTAGTCTCTGTTTATGAGCTGATTTGATAGATAGGTAAGATAAACTTCCCCTGTAACGACCACACCTCTAAAATTTACTCACTTCAAATTATCCAGTTGCTCCATCAAAATCTTTGTGTCCTCAGTCAAATTGATTCCAGCTTGCAGGTTTTTTATCTCGCTATCTTTGGAGGCTAGCATGTTTTTCACCCTCACTTTGTAAGCCTCCCAGTCTTTCTCTAATCTCGTGCATTCGGCATGCGTCTTGTCCAAGTTGCCTTCGAGGTCTGTTATGACCTCCTGCGCTCGTTTCAATTCATTCTCAGTCTTAATGTTTTGGGTCATGTTCTCTGTCTTCTGGGCGTCCAGGTCTTGAAGTCTGCGGCAGAAAAAAAAATTGGTAACACTTTTTAAAATTAGCGGAAATAAAATTCACAGTCAATTGAAGCAAATTATGAGCTCAGAATAGAATTTAAAATTTATGAAAGTTTATAGGAAGAGGGCTATAGGTTATGGACATACAGCAAAAAACCTAGGACTACATTTGCAAATACGGTCTGTAAAAGAGGCTATGATTTTTTTCCTTGGTTCAGTCTGAAAACCTGCTGCATCATGCTGAGACTGGCCCATCATATTACTCAGAACTTGACATTAATAAAACAATGATTCGGTAGTATTTCTATGATGAAAATTAATTTCAAAATAGGGCCTTTCATTTCAATTTAACAACATGTACTTTAACCTATAGTCTTGAGGCTGACCTGACTGCTCATTGGCAGTCAAAGCCTTGTTAAAAATTAGATAAAAAAAAACCTAGTCCTAAACTTTTTTATCCGAATAACTAACACAATATTAAGATACTTCAAAATTTTTAAAATTATGCCTCCGTCAAAACTTTCAGGTGCTGGCAATTACGCCCTCACTTTCGCACCAGCCTTTACCATAGCACAGCATAGCATAGGTATCCTAGTTTGGGTTTAGTGATTATGTTTTTTGGAAGTTACTCACTTACTTTTTTTCTTTATTTTATGGAAAGAGTCAGTTTCTGGTGCAAAGGGATGTTTTGTTAAAATAATATCCAAGGGAAAAAAAATGTTTTACAAAATTCGTTCCAACAAGTAAATGCCACAACTTAGCATCAAAGACAGCAAACATCATTACCAGTGGTAGGAGACCCCACCACAACGAAATAAGTGTGAAAATGAAACAAGAAAAAGTCGAAAGAAACAATACAATAGGCTATTTGACAGATTTCTGATAACCATCTCATATGTTTTGTTATTGTTCATAGAGTCCTCAGAAAGTGGTAATTTTAAATTATTTCGTGTATTTCTTGGAAAAAAGGCAAACGAAAATTTACTTTTGAAATAAGCCACCAAAACGCTATCTTGGGCAATATGGCGCTGCACAGGAATTATGATGTCACTTCCGAATAAACCAACCAATGAACGTAAGAACGAATGAATGACAGACGCCATTTTTATTGACATGTGACATCATCATAGAATCAGCCAATTCAGGCCGTCTTCGATACCATGGCGGCAGATACAAATAATAATTGTTTTTTAGATAAAATGCTGTTTGAACAGTATAAATAATACTGTTTTTTCATACTGTCAAATAGCCTATTACTACTCCTAAACAAATTATTTAATAATAGTAGAATATATTGGGACATACTTTGCTTCCAAAGCCTTTATAGAGTCCTTGTAAATAGAGACTTGAGTCTCAAGCTCATGAATCTGTTTCTTCGCTTTTGTATCCAGGTTATTGCAATCGTTAATAGATGCCTTCAATTTATCAATATGCTTGTTAAGATTTTCATTATCATGTTTTAATTTTTCATTTATTGACTGTAAGTTCTCTATGTTAGTAAATGATCTTGACAGTTCTGAAAATATAATACCTACTTGTTACCCTTCTATTGATTCCATTTTGTAAATACTAGCAGTAAGTTCTATATTATCGAATAGGGTTCTGATAACAAGCAGATTATGCTGTGTTTACAACTTTTGTGCATGCGGAGTGAATGATGGCTACTCAAATGCTACGTATTTGAATTATGTACACTGGCAATCATAGTACACTCTAATGAAAAAACATATATAATACTATAATAGCTTCCTAGTTAGGACATTAGGTCTCTCTCTATGTGCATACTAAGACAGTGAACTACAGTACTACAGACTACAGTTTACTGCAGTAGTACAGAAATAGTACTTTAATATCTCAAATGATAGTTCGAAATTTCCAAGGGCTATTCACAGTGCATGTTATTTGGTTAAAGCACAAACCCTCTTCAGTTTTCCTCAGCCTTTCAAGTAATTCTGACACCTCTCTGTTCACTACGTGGAGTTCGTTTTTCAACATTGCATTTTCTATTTCCAAGTTCTGCATTCTGTATGGTATCTCTTCATCTTGAAGATCAGTTGGTAGACTGTATCCTGTGTACAAAAATATGGCAGGTACTGGACAGGGAGAAAATACAAACTAGCGATGACCAAGACTTAATAACATTTATATGAATGACATACCACTGGAGCATGGCTGGAGTGATTTACCTCCACTTTCTCGTACACTAACAATTTTTCGTATGCACTTTGGCCAACTGACAGCTGTTAACAGTAGATTAACAGCTTGTTAGTGTACCAGAAACCGGTGGTTAGTCTAATATTTTGATGTTTGTAATAGCCTAAACAAGTTTTCAACTAGGAAAATAAAATTTAAAAATTTATGAAACCTAAAAGTTCTTTTGTAAATGATTCCACAATCACAACTGTAAGGTCAGCTAGTACAAAGTATTAAATACTTGAGGTATTTAATACTTTGAACAAGATAGCGTAGATTAAGGATTGTCTAATACTATGAAGGTCTTAGGAAGTACTAAAGGTTCAGGTATGGGAGTCTCAAAAGTTAAGGAAAATGACTCACGCCTCTGCTTGCCCAGGCTCTTCAACAATAGCTCTTCATCATCATCCATCATTGTCTTAGGGCAGTTGTTTAAGTTGTATATCGCTGTACTATTAAGAGGCGCATTTGGTAATGGAGCAGTGGTCATCTGCGAACTGCCCTTACGCAGAAATGGCTTTCTAGGCGTATCCGGCTGAGGTTTTATGATGGACCGTGGTGTGTGGGCCGGTGGCCGCCTACTAAGACTTGAAGCGATAAATCTGCTCTCTGGTGGCTCCGGTGGCTTTTTTCTCAGCGGCCTAATGATGGGCTTCCGTTTGTTTAGGTCTGATTGGACAGCCTGTATAGAAAAATCCTGTTTCTCGCCTTTTTTCTTTGCGACGCCGTGGTTGCGGATGGCCGCGCCTGTCTGCTCATCGATATTGTTTAGGAGGCTCTCGGCCCGGCCGGCGAGGTCCGCAAACCATGCCATTTGTGTAGACTTTTTTATACCTGTCGAAACGATGAATTCAATTCGTTAGCTTTGCGAGTTTGGTAATCAATATGTAAACATAGGAAAAGTTTTATTCAGCAGGTACTCACGACCATGAACGCAGCGGAAAGCGTCGCGAAGGGGTAGTAAATAAAATTCTGGTTAAAAAAACTGTAAAATGGACTTCATGTCGTAAATAAAACCAAAAGTGATTTCAAAAATAGAGACCGGCTTCTGTCTGTTCTGTCTGTCTGACACGTAAATGACACAGACAAATAAACAATTAAAAAAAAAACACGGTTCTTAGAGGTAGGTTACACGCTCAGTATGGCGTCAGTCTGGTCCATCCATGGACGTAATATTACTTACTATAGTGGAGGGAGTTCAATAGAATCCGGCAATCATAGACAAGATAATCCGCTACTTGACTCTTTTTTCAAGTATGTCTTAAATGCTAAATATCTCTTCCATTAGACCAAAAAATATTTTAGTATATTTTTTGAGGACCTAAAAGCAACAAAAACATTATTTTAAAACGTTGCTTTGCTAAACAGCCAAAAACGCGGTCCGCCATTTTTGTCTATGGTTTGAAGTCCTCTACGTTTGTAAACAAAGTTTGACATTCAACATAGGTAGAGTTCGTGCCACGAAAGAAGTATGAGTCACAATAGAACCTACGCACGCACGACTGACAGATGTTTGTTTACAACCAAAGGTGCTTTCAAGATGGCGGATAGTGTTTTCACGGTTCCGATTTAAAAGCGAAAAATATTTTTTTTATTTGCAAATTTTGCAGCCATCCTGCATATTTACTTAGCAAAGTCAATATATTTCGGTTTCTTAAGTTAGATACTACAGGAAATATCCATTTATCGCGTCAAATTTGATACGAGGCAAGTAGCGTATTATTGGAAGGAATTTCCAATATCAGCCGTTTAGGTAGGGGTTGGGAGGGGGGAGGGGGTGGAGGGGAGGATGGGTAGATGCCCCCCTGTGAAGGGGGGGCGTCTATAACCAGTAGTTTTTTGAGATAAAATAAAAACAAATTTTGAGGTTATGTTGGCGAAAATAAAACCTTTGCTAATCTACTACGTATCATAGTAGGTACCGACGTTTTAAACGCCGAATGTCAAAAGATCTACCTAAGGAATGAATAATAATATGTACGCATCAAAGTCGAGTCTGTTTTCGATCTTACATAGAGAACCTAACGCTCCGACGCGCTCCGCTTCGCTTCGCGCGTCGCACCTATATTTCTGTTGTCACGTATTCTTTACATCGCCAACCCCCCGTTCCATTAAACACCAATATTTCGTTCAATTTTGTTTTCAGTATCTAAATTATTATGTCCTTTTAACATTTTCCCCCTCCAAATAATTTTAAGTATTAAACTATCGTGTATTCTAGCGTAATTTAGGTGAATGTTAAGTTTTCATTTAATTAAGTTTGCTAATACTTGTACCGAAACGCAATGCAACGTGAGGTACATTCAGAAACAAAAATGGCGTAAATTTCGTAAGTTTTGTTACTTTTCAAAAAATCATAACTCCGAAACTACTGGGTATCGACGGAAAAGACTGAAATATTATATTTGTTATATAAACATCTTTATGCAGTATTAATTTGAAGCTTCAACTCGACGGCAGAGATTCGAAAACTTAGCCTAATTATTTGACAGTTGATCGATACACAGTGATAGTGTTGTACCTATACTGATGTCAAAGTGAGTGATTGAGCATTAATCAATGAGATATGGGATATGGTTCACTGTTCGTTGGTTTATCTGATTTAAATGATTATGAAGCAATTCAAATCAAGATACACTTTTTGTGTACCTATCGATTTTTTTCTATAAAATCAGGATTCACATTTTTCCAAATGATTAATGGGAATATTTAACTAAGTGACTGTCGCGCAAACATGATAAACGATCACCATGCATTAATATATCAATTCCCACTCACACAGGACGGTGACAGTGAGTGAAGTATAAACGTGTTTTTAATATTTACCCTTTTATGCGTAGATGGAGTAGAACTCCCTTTACGTGAACTCCGTTTACGTTATTAGTAAAGAGAATGCAATTATATCCTTCATCTTAAACGACAATTCAAACTCATTTTGTCGTTCAAAACATAAACATGACGGTTTGTTGTGGAAGAAAAAAATGCCAGATTTGAAAAAGCGAGTCGTCATGGGTGATAAAAGTGGCAACAGAAAATTGTTTGTTATTAAAATAATTACGCCTATGTTAGAAATCCCACTGTGCTAAGTTTGAGATTCAATACCTTTTGCTTTTAAAAACATCACGCAATCCGTAACTAGAGTTTAGCCATAATTATATTAAAGTTTATTTTTTTGAACTGACGTATTGATTCAAATATTATTATTATTACTATCTTATTATTAAATTATATAAATATACACTGCGCCGCACAATTGGGACACTTACGGGACATTTAGGCACTGACTGAAAACCAGCGCTGAGGGCCTACACCCTCAGCATTATGCTGAGTCAGCTGCCTTTTGCAGCAGCGGTTACACACTGCGACAAAACTGCATAAATGTATTTCCTTATGTTTGTACCTCTTTTTATCTTTAATGTTTTCTTCTCATTTGTATTTCGTATTTTTGTTGTGTGTGACTGTTGGTGCAATAAACGTTTCTCTCTCTCTCTCTCTCTCTCTCTCAAATATTGAAACATTTGAATCAATGAGTTTTAAAAACAATTCAAAACATTGAACAACACTATCTTTCCAAAGACAAATAAGACTTTGATGAGTAAAAAATAATATGTCAGCTTTACAAACTATTGAAATTTTCGTCGTCCGAGTATTTTTTATCAAAATAACTATCATAAAGAAGTTATTTAGTATAAAAATGATGGTAAAAAGAATGAATGGTTCCTTGAAATGTGATTATGATCAGGATTGATATTCAAATGTAAGTAATTAGCTACTTAGTAATCATGATTGAATAGGGAATGGATGAAAATATCAGAAGTGCTTAATATTTTTTTTGGTGATAGGAATAACCTTCCTTAGCGCGAGGAAAAAGTTTAAATTTTTTTGGCTGCGTAGTTAATTTTTAAATAATCTTAATATTTTTCCATTCGTAGTTCTGGGCTCAGTACGGCATATCAGACATATTCCTTGGTCCACTACGTATGAAAAAAAAAACTGGTGACAATGACAGCTTTTCAAGGTGGATTTTTTTTTATACGTAGTGGACTAAGGAATATGTCTGATATGCCGTACTAAGCCCAGAACTACGAATGGAAACATATTAAGTATATTTAAAAATTAACTACGGGGCCAAAAAAATTGAAACCTTTTTCCCGCGTTAAGGAAGGTTATTCCTATCACCAAAAAAAATATCAAGCACTTCTGATATTTTCATCCATTCCCTATTGGTTTGTTTACATGATTGTGGGATTATAGCTGGTATACTTATTTAATTTACAAGGTCCTTTGCCCAGGACAAACACCTGTCAATGATAATCCCCAAGTTCTTCACCTTCTCACTATAAATATGGAATTTGCACACCGTCATAAAATCTATATATATAAAAGGAGAAGCTGACTGACTGACTTAGAATCAACGCAGGGCCCAAACTACTGAACCTAGGGGGTTGAAATTTGTCATGGGAGTTCCTTAGGGAGCCTAGAGGAGCACTAAGAAAGGATTTTTTGAAACTCACCCTCTAAAGGGGTAAACGGCGGTGTTAAAGTTTGTATGGAGGTATAAAAAAATGTCAGATTTTCTTGAAACTTGAAATAAATACTCTTCAACACAATTTATTGAACACGTGTTTCACGGTTTTTCTAAATTTAACCCTTAACGGGAGTGAACGGGGTTGCAACATTTTGAACTAAAGTCCACGCGGACGGAGTCGCGGGCGAAAGCTAGTATGTAATAATATAATAATGTTTTGCCAGCGTTCATAGAAAACCCACAATATGTGTTTGAAACCAGCAAAGGTAGTACAGTGCCACCATCTTATCTGTTCAGTTGATAGCGGCGCTAGTGGATAATTTAGTAGTAACATTTCAGAAATTTCCCTAGGACTATGAGTATATTTTAACCCGTCTTCCAATTTTAATGAAAATATATCTATAAATCTCAGTAAGTGAATAAATAAAACAATAATTGGGAACATGTTTTACAATTAATTACTTAGTTACAATTTTGCCCACCTGAACAGATAACTGAATTGAATCGCTCGTAGCCTGGGCTGCCTGAGTGATCTTAAACGATCACTAAGGTTAAGCAACATACGGCGCGTTCAGTCCATGGATGGTTCACCGTCTATGACTAACGCTAGTGGCATTTTTCCGAGTGATTCCGTGCTTCGCAAGGCACGTTAAGCAGTTGGTGCCGGCTGCCGTCGATAGATGGCAGTCGTTAAGCCAAGTCAGAGGCCTTAGGGCGGCTTGAAAACTTCTGACAGTAAGACCAGCCACTAGTCTTACAAGCCTCCACCAATCCGGACTTGGCCCCCGTGTTGGAGTATGGCCTATACCTTCCTCAGGGAAGAGACCCGTGCCCCTCGGTGGGGACATGATGGGTTGATGATGATGATGATGATGAACAGATAACTGGGTGGCGCTGTATGAGGACGCGAGTCGCGAGCGACAACGTCAAAAGTCGTCAGAATTTGACAGTTAATGTACTGGAAAGTCGTGACTTTTGACGTTGTCACGCGTGACTCGCGTCCTAGTACTACCTTTGCTGCAGAGGTGAGGAATCCAAGATATTGATGAAAAAATTCTTGACCACTTCGAAGGATCGTAAAAAAGGAGTGATAGTGTAGTTGTAGCTATGAGCTGTCAAGATATTTGTTTTTTTTTTGTAATATTGTTCTCTCTCATTATTCTGTGCTATTGTGTGATTGAAAGGGAGAGCCGCCGCGAGACGAATGATTTTTGCGAAAATTAAATTTAATGTACACAATTTAAATTAAAACATCGAAACAATGGACTTTGAAAGTCCAGATGTCGAGAAGGACTTTCCGGGCCTTTACGCCTCGGAAAGCGGTCGGAAAAGCAATGAGAGTGACTGTAAGTATTTCGCCTTTCTGCCCAAGAATATCAACACAACAAAAATGATGAAGATGCCGAATAGTGTATTCGGACGGCCATAGCAGTGGTACCGCAGCTTTAGAACCGGCCTTACATTCTGGAGGTCGCGGATTAGAATCTAGGCATGTACAATAACTTTTTATCTAAGCTATGTACATTTGTGAAGTAGCAATACCACTCGTGAATTTATTGTGAGTGAACACATCGTGAGGAAACCCGTGCACTGAGCTAACTATGAGTATACCAGTTCTAGTTAGACCAGAGATAAGCGTGGAAATCTCTGGTCTAACTAGAACTGGTGTATTCTATCAAATTATAATTCTCACAAGGTGGAATCCGAATAAAGTTATGTATCTACTGCAGTGTTGATCAGTTCCACAGAAATGAGTCATAAACTGCTTGTTAACATGGAGTAATAAATGTTTACTTCACATATTTCTGGATTGTACGTTTTCACTTACCATAAGGTCTTTAACACATTCGCATACAGGGACGGTTATAGCAGTCTATAACAGTAAAAATAACAATAGATCACATATTATGACTGTCCGGCAAAGTGTTAAGGAAGTCAACCACAGTGTTTAATTCATATTGTTATTTTAGTCAGTGACGGAGGTGAGCATGAGAAACCCAGCAAAAAAAGCCTCCTAGGACGGCCCAAAGACAAGAAAGATAAGAAAGATAGGGGATATGCTGCATTGGAAGGAGAGAGTTCCCCAGAAGAGGATACCGATACAAAGTGAGATAATCTATTAATTATATAGTATCTTCTAATCGAAGAAGGGTAGATATGGTCAATCACATTCACATAAGTTGTTGAAAATGATATTTTTAACAGTGGACAATTTACAACAGTTTCCAATAAGCTGTTTCTCTGAAAACAAGAGTTAGATGAAGCTGTTTCCATTAGTGGATAAAGTTATTATTAGAAAATAGAAATAATAAATAATAACTTCAGCACAACACAATCACTTGATCTGATCCCTGTACTATGGCTACCGGGCGTGGGCATTATAAACATAGAAATACACCTAGACTGAGGCCATCATGAGACTGCCTCGCAGTCTAGCCGATTATCAATTTTAAAAAATTGCTATATAAAATGAAGTTTCAAAATTTTAAATATACCTTATTAAAATACAACAACAAATATTCAAATAATTTCACTATAAAAAAAAAAAAACTTTGAATTGTAACAATTTAAAAAGATACAATGCAGAATATTAACCTAGGATATTTTTGTAAACTTATATGTATATATTATAAGTTTTTCCGTCGGGGGCAAATATATGTAAATTAGTTGAATTTTGAACAAAAAATATTTTTTTTCTCAATCTGATGGCCCAAAAATATTCTCTTAAAATTTGATCTAAATCAGTCGGTAAACAACAATGATTCACGTTGACAGGTTGAGTAGTTTTCGCGTGAAAGCGTAACAAACAAACGGACATTCACATTTATAATATTAGTAGGGATTTAGAAATTTCAATACTTTACACTAAAATGGTCAACATTGTTTTCTCAGTTAACTCCCTCATACAATAATTAAAACCTTTTTCCCTTTTAGAAGCCCATCAAAATCCAAAAAGACAAAGTCCTTCAAGTTCCCGACAAAAAGCAAAGAGAAACGTGAAAAGTCTCGCGACAAGGAGAAGGTTCTAGAAGAGGCAGTGAAACATAAAGAGCTGAGTGAGAAAGAGAAGAAAAAGGAAAGGGAAAGGGAGAAGGAGCGGGAGAAGGAGAAAAAGGAGAAGGAAAAGAAAGAGAAGCTGAGAGAAAAGGACAAGGTAAGATAGTTTTTTAGGCTCAAGCTAGAAGAAAGTCTATTAAAATTCTATCTAAATTAAGTATTGAAATAAATAGATTAGTGGTACAAATATGCATTGTCCTAAAAAAGTTAAGTTCTGTTTTATTTTTTCCAAGAAAATAGGTACCTATAATCCATTTATCTATACTTGACTTTTTTTCCAAACTTTAAACAACACTAAATCAAAAACCTTTAGCGGTAGAAAACTCGAAACAGTTTGAAAATTTAGTACTAGCTAGCACTAAATTTGTAGACTGTTTCGAGTTTTCTATCGCTAAAGGTTTTTGATTTAGTGTCGTTTAAAGTTTGGAAAAAAAGTCAAGTAGGTATAGATGAACGGAGTGTAAGTAATTTTGTGAACCAGGACTGCATATTTTGTTAAAAAAAAGTGAAAATTTAGAACAAGTTTAAATTGGCCATATTATCTCAAAAACCGTGCAACTTTTACTGAGGTCATGATAGGTTGCTTCGATGCCTTTTGAGCAGGTCTACCTCCGGTGTCACTATGACATGTCATTTTTTGGGACACCCCGTATACGTCCCTTTACAGCTCACAGGCCTTCTCTCAGAGAGAGGGAGAGAGGGTATGGGCTTAATTATCACGCATGCCCGCTGTGGATTGTTTGTTTCAAGCGCTGTGGTATGTGAACACCCTTTGTGAACACCTTTTGAAAAGAATAAATGTGGAGTTTGTTAGTTTCTTCTCCATGTAATCTATTAATTGCGAAACTAACAACTTTGACGTTCATAAAGTAAACATTCTGTTTGTACTATTAACAAAATATTTGGCTTTGACCCAGACACTCAGATTTCCTCACAATGTTTTCTTCACAAGTTACTTCACAAATGTAAGATAAGATAAGAATAATCTTTTTTTTTTGTTTAATGTATGTAACTTAAATAACAGAGTCATTGGCACATGCCGGGATTTGAATCGACGGCCTTCCGAATGTGAGGCCCGCTCTAGCACTCCACTACCAGCGCTTCAGCTTAAAAATATTGGATATTGAGCTCTTGGTCTTGAGCATAGGTACCCGATGGATAACATATGCGCCTACGTAATTTTATTTGTCAACTAAGTCATTACTATGCGCCTCAAATCCCCTACAACGAGTTTATAGATTTCACGTGGAACGTCATGAATTCATGATACACTCGACAAATAATTTACTAATAAGGGATAATGCAACTTCCCAACATTGACATACGTCAATGAAGCGAAAGTGTCTGTCAGGATCGTGGCAAGTGGCAGTTCCTGTTCTCCGCTTGTGATATAGGCGTGAGCTTGGCTTGAGCACTCACGCGTGAGCGTGAGGCTGGTCTTACTGTCAGAAGTTTTCAAGCCGCCCTAAGGCCTCTGACTTGGCTTAACGACTGCCATCTATCGACGGCAGCCGGCACCAACTGCTTAACCGACACCAACCGCACAAGCGTTAGTCATAGACGGTGACCCATCTATGGACTGAAGGCGCCGTATGTTGCTTAACATTAGTGATCGCTTAAGATCACTCAGGCAGCCCAGGCTACGAGCGATTCGGATGGATGGATGTACGGAATCCTAAAAGTCCTAGACCGCTGTGGTCGATTTCTTTAGCGAATATCGAGACAGAGGCTTGAATCACGCAACTCAAAGCGCGTAGTAAAGGGCGCGTGGGTTGCACCTAAGACCTTGGCCAAACAAAGCCGCGGTGTAATGGCTTGTTCAGTTGTACTGCGAAATCGCGTCATGCACCACCTGCGCAGTGTTTTCGTGAAGGTCCGAGGCGGGTTTCTCTTGTTTTCGTGGGTTTTCGCGAATGTTTTGATCAGCTTTTGATGTATTATTTTGTGCTTAGATTTAGGTTTGGTCTTCTGCCTCGACGGCATAATAGATGTACCGCTTTAAAAATAACAAACGCTCATCAGTTTATGAAATATTAGAATGTTTAGATTTTTTTTATTATAATTATTCAAGTTAACTTTACTGTCTTTAAATACACCATGGGTGATAATTGAATTTTTGTTGCAATGTCCCCCGTAAGGTTATTTAGTAAATGTTGATGTGCTATACATTATGTGATTTCCGGCTTCGTTCAAAGCCTTCAGTGAATATTGATGAAGAGTAAGAGTATGAAGATAAGCAGGAAAGTTTTTTTTTCTACAGGAAAAGGAGGAGAAGGCGAAATTCAAACTCGAATCGAAGGAGAAGTTAGACAAAAAAGAAAAAACAAAAGACAAGGACAAAGAAAAAGTTAAAGAAAAGGAAAAAGAGAAAGTTAAGGAGAAAGAAAAGGATAAAGTGAAAGATAAAGAAAAGGACAAAGTGAAGGAGAAGGACAGAGAGAAGATCAAAGATAAAGACAAAGATAAGAAAGAGAAGAAGCTCACTAAAGTGCCATCGACTGTTACTTCCGGAGTGCCGTTTGAAGAGATCTTCACTTTGGGAGGTATGTGTCTGACAATTCTTGACCATAGAACATTCCGGTGTAAATAAGACAGATAGCAGCTCAAACACTCCATTGAAGGCCATAGGTCTTCTCTCGAAGAAAGGATGGGCTTAATCACCTCTATCCAGGTTCTTCATATGCATCAATGCTTAAATTATAATCTCAATCATTGAGGTATATGAAGTACCTCAGTCTGGTTGGTGTGTTGAAAAGATGATAATATTACTGTTATTATAATAATAATATATTATTGTGGAATTTATTATTAATCTTCTTCTTCTTCTTCTCTTATAAATAAAAAGGACTGCTGTTCGTTAGTCGCACTAAAACTCGAGAAAACTCGGCTGGACCGATTTGGCAGATTTTTGGTTTTTTATATTTCTAAAATTCCAGGGAATGGTGAGAAAATATGGAAAAATTACGAATACTTTGGCGGTACGAAGTTTGGCGGGACAGCTAGTAATTAATATTATTAACTTCCACAATAATATCATCGAAGTGATCAAGTGATTGTGTGGCACTTGATCTGATCTCAAACTAAAGTCTGATTTTTAATTCCGTAGAATTCTGACAGTTATCATTTTTTGACATGTCTGAGATTAGAAACCTTTTTTGGCACATTTTTCAATTTCATTACGAGTGTGTACATCTGAGTCTACACATTTAATTTGTTATTGAATCTATCCATTTTGCAAAGTGTGGAGCTCTAAATTAAAAGAGAATTTAAGGCGAGTGACAATTGTGTCCCTTTTCATCACACAAACAGTAAAAAAGTACAAGTAAAGAAAACATATTTTTATTAAAATATTTAATCATCATTAATACTAATATCACCTAACATCACTATCTTCATCATCAACATCATCGCTGACATGAATTATTAAGAGAGCTAACAGCGGCATACTTCACTTTTCTAAAAAGGTTTACGAAACCTTGAATTAGTAGGCAGTGATGCCAGCAAAAGAATAAAATAAAGTAATTAAAGTTAATTCGATATATTGTTCGTGATTTTGAAATATTTGTTATTTTTGTATTAGGTCACTTGAGTAAGTAAATATTTAGATTAACCTTTTTGTAGGAAAAACATAAAAATACGTAGCATTTTATTTTTTATTGCCCTCAAATGAGTCAAATTTGTCCCTTTTTCGGTGGAAACCTTTTTCAGTTGCAACACTTACGAAATGTCAGAATTCTACGGAATAAAAATCAGACTTTAGGATACCTATAAGCTACGGTAACCAGGTAAGGGCATTACAAAAATCTAAAAACAGCCAGACTCTATTAAAGTATATTAGATTATTTCTAACTTAATCTATTTTGACTTCTGTGACTATTGTGGGTGAAAATGATCCATTATACTTGTTATGCCTATCCGCGAGAGATTGACCGCAATATTATGTCCGTTTCTTTTTCTTGTCAGCCGAAACAGGTCTTCTACGTTCGACTAACTATGCCTATTTCCTGATGTTATCGCCTACTTCACTACTATGACGCCTCGTCCTATAGTGGGTGGGCAATCAAATCATTTTATTAAAGACATTTCTGTCTCATCATCATCAACCCTTTCTATCCCCACCGAGGGGCAAGGGTCTCTTCCCTGAGGAAGGTATAGGCCATACTCCTCCACGGGGGCCTAGTCCGGATTGGTGAAAGTATTTCTGTCTATCTGTCTGTAATTCTAAAATTTTCGCCACGTCCTTCAAAAGGCGCCCTCGAGCAATTCTCATACATACGTCGTTTTAATTCACCAATGACATGCTAATCCAACTCGTTACCAATATGGATACGAATCAAGGTTTGCTCTTGTTTACGATTGAGAATAACAGAATAAGCCTCATAAGAAACTATTGTCATTCATTAATATGATAAGTTTATGTATTTACAATTCTAATCACGATCAAACCTCGTGTGTTGGCAAAGTCTCATTGCGATCCGGTATGTCGTTTATACAGGGTGACATTTTCACCGGTACAATAAATCAACATACGTAATACTAAGTCCAAAATACAAATACCAACATTTTTTGTTACTACCCCGTTGGTACAAAAAAAACAGAAATACCAATGTCTGAACTTATCCGCGAAATATGGACTCATTACGCATGAGCACAACTAAACGCACGAACTGGCAACTGCGCGTGGCTTGCGGGAAGGAAAAGAAGCGGCGGCGGCGGCGCAGCCAGTAGGTATGACGTAGCAAAAAAAATCTTACTTGATTTCAATTCTTCCTTCATACTTGCACGGGCTTAGGACCTCCACCGGCGTGGAATGCTTGCACTGGTTGGTAGTGGTATGAATTTCCACACCACGTACTGGCTAACGCCGAAGTGCGCCGTGCGTGCCGCGTCGTTGGTGCTCCTTCTGGGGTCTTCCTCGAAGAACGCGAATATCTGTTCCTCGATCTCCACGGCCAAGGGAGGTCTCCCTCTTCGGCCTTGAGCGTGAGCTGGTGCAGTGAACTGTCCGTAGTCTAGCAAATGCTGCGTCACTCTCATGGATGTCCTGGTGTTGAGTATTTGAGGTTCAATAAAACCGGCATTTATCAGGCGGGGCAAATTTTCTTCAGCGTATACCCGCCGAGCTGCACTGTATTTTCCCCACTGAGAAAGTAACTACGAACCATTTCGTAATACTCGCGGTTTGTAAACATCGTGCGCGCGTAATTTTCGACTGCAGGAAGTGCGGAAACGGCGCACGTACACTCACCTAGGTCAATGCGCGCGGACTGAATGAATGACCGGCCAAATCGTGCGCCGGCCAGCCGCCGCCCGCTCACTCACCCCACCCCGCCGCCCTCTGCCTCGCACCGCGATGACACCTTGTAATGGGTGCCCATGAGTTACAAATTGGATGAAGGATAAATTAATGAAAATTAAAAAATATATATGGTAATTTTATTCGATAAATGTAATCTATTATCGATACCAATGATATGGTAAAATTTCTTGTACCGGTGAAAATTTCACCCAGTATTTATCAAAACTAAACTACGTTTGTATGGGAATACGCTATTTGACAGTGTGAAAAAAACAGTATTATTTATACTTATATCGCATTTTACCTCAAAAATAATTATTATTTGTAAAAAAAAACAAAATAGAATTTGATAATTATGTATCTGCAGCCATTGTATCGATAACGGCCTGGATTGGCCGATTCTATGATGACGTCACATGTCAGTAAACATGGCGTCTGTCATTTATTCGTTCTTACGTTCATTGGTTGGTTTTCTGGCAAGTGACGTCATAATTCCTGTGCGAAGCCATATTGCCCAAGATAGCGTTTTGGCGGCTTATTTCAAAAGTAAATTTTCGTTTGCCTTTTTTAGAAGAAATACATACACGAAAGAATTTAAAATGACCACTCTTTGAGGACTCCATAAACACCAACAAAAAATATGAGATGGTTTTCAGAAATCGGTCAAATAGCCTATTGCTCCTAAGGGGCAACGTTAAACGCTAGGAGCTTATTTCTAAATCTTCTCCAATAGTTGACAGATTCAAAAAGGCAAACGAAATTTTTCCTCTGAAATAAGCCGCCAAAACGCTATCTTGAGCAATATGACGTCGCACAGGAATTATGACGTCACTGGTCCGTAAACAAACCAATTAACGTAAGAACGAAATTAATGACAGACGCCAATTTTACTGATACCGAGCTGTGACGTCATCATAGAATCGGCCAATCCAGGTCCTTTTTCGACACAATGGCTGCAGATACATAATCATGAAATTTTATCGTGTTTTTTTTAAATAAATTTTTTTTTAGTTATTATACCTTAAAGCGGTTTTAAGACTCATAATTTTTACGAATACGTATAAATAATACTGTTTTTTTACACTGCCAAATAGCATATTCATTGCCTTCAAAAGTCATTTAACTATTTCATTCGTTCAGTGCCACATTTAGTGCAGACGTGAGTTACATTATGTATTTGTATAGAGCAGGTGGATATCCATATTAGTTGCGCCATAGAGGTGGGGCAAAGGGCACTGGAGCCATGAATAAGCAACAATTAGACAATCAGATTGTAATCTAGGTCAGACGAATCTGTTCAACAATAGAATATACTGTTTGTTAATACTACATGCACTCTGGTGATAATTGTGTATGCTCTTACAATCACTAGGATTATAAGGAAACTAGCTGTGCACAATGGTGTTACTCGCGGTTTTTTAGGGAAAATAAATTGTGTATTAACCGTAGAAATAATAACTTATCACATTTTTAGAAGCAAAATAATTTAAATTTGAGCATCGGAAAGATCAATTTACAAAATTAATTTTCATCGATTTTCCCATGGCAATAACATATTTTCCCACAGTAAAACGTAGCTTATGTTAATCCAGAGTGTCAGCTAAATCCGTACCAAATTTTATTAAAATCGCTCCAGCCGTTTCGACGTGAAGAAGTAAAAAACATACAAATTAAAATTCAAATTCAAAAATTTTTATTTCAACGTAAAGAATACACACTCACGAACTTTCGCTTTTATAATATTAGTGTGAAGTGTGCATGATGATATATCATATCATGTAAAAGCTTGACACATTGATGGATACGTGATTTGTGTACATCATTCTTCATCTACTCTATTAACCCTTTCAGATCTGACCTTGAAAATAACAATCGTTTTCTATTGATATTTTCAAGGTCAGGTCTGAAAGGGTTAATTTACGGACAAACTGTCCTTGTATTACGTAACGTTCCACTCTATCGGGTTAAGTATTTAGACAACTCAAAGTGTCAAAATTGTCCGGTGTCCCCGCCGAGGGTCTCTTCCCTGAGGAAGGTATAGGCCATACCCCACCACAGCCTCAAATGACCATAGTATTTGGTTTTGATATCGATAATCCGATATATCCAAGGTTTCCGAGACAAATGGTCTTTATATTCAAGGGTTCCGTTATTTCCTTTTGAGGCGCGGAACCCTAATCTATATATCTATATAAATGAAATTCAAAGTCCTGACTTACTGATTCATTCACTCATCAACGCCCAGCTCAAGCCGTTAGACTTAGGAAGCTGAAATTTTGCACAGAGGGTCTATATAATGTAGGCACTGATTAAGACCTGATTTTCTGATATTCAACCCCTAAGGGTGCGAAAAGGGGTGCCAAAATTTGTATGGGAGGTATAAAGAATGTTGTCTAATTTTCTTGAAACTAAAAAAAATACTCTTCAACACAATTGATTGAACACGTGTTTCGCCGTTTTTCTAAATTTAACCCTGAAAGGAGTGAACGGGGTTGCAAAATTTTGAACTAAAGTCCACGCGGATGGAGTCGCGGGCGAAAGCTAGTATAAATATAAAATAAGAACCAATATAAAATGATTAGATCATAATTTATTTTACGTATAGTTTTATTTACGTTGTTAGACAGCATAACTTTAGAGACGCTAATGATATTACGTAAGCAGCGCTGTGTTCAAAATAAATAAAGCTGAGATAACGTTGTGGAAAAATCACAGACTTGAGCTGAAGTACGTTTC
The DNA here is from genome assembly GCA_947310845.1 of Yponomeuta plumbellus. Classification (NCBI taxonomy): domain Eukaryota; kingdom Metazoa; phylum Arthropoda; class Insecta; order Lepidoptera; family Yponomeutidae; genus Yponomeuta; species Yponomeuta plumbellus. The sequence continues at coordinate 7,520,168 of OX371209.1, read as the reverse complement.
ACTCGCATAATAATCCCTGTCCTGTGCTGTGTGTGTAATATGAACCCGTTCTTTACCCACGAATTTTTCTCGTCTTATTATGGTAAGTAGCTGAGTAAAAGTGTGATTTGCGAAATACTCTGAAGTTAATGATGGGGTTTGTATTGCTTGCATTAGGCGTATGGATGAATGATATGATCAAAGGTTAAGCAAACAACTTGGTAGACATTATTGCTTCTCGTGTTTTGACATAACTAAGAATGCCTGATTTACATTTGCTTTATTTTCGTGCTTTTTTAGCACGGTTTTCATAGAGCTAGAATATAAGAACATAATTTTTGTAAGAACATAATCAAATAATAAATCAGTAATGGTTGGTAGTATACTATGTGTTTAGGATTTTTTAAAGTACTTCTACAAAATATGATGCATAGGCACTAAGAGCTATTTTTTTTAAGGCACATACATTGCTTCTGGCCCCACACTAGGATACCCTGTGTCGTGGGAACCAGAAACAGCGACGTCACAGACATGTAAACATCCAAGACCTGGAGTTTTTTTTTCTCCCCAGCCGGGGATCGAACCCGGGACCTCTCGCATGGTAAGCAGATGCGCTAACCGCTACGCCACAGAGGTCGTCAAGCAACGAAATAAATCAAATTTAAACCAGGCCTAACGCTGATAGAGTTACGGGACTTCCAGTCAAAGGAGAAGGAAGGTCTTTTTTTTTCATTTTCTTGATGAGTTAGGGGTCCTCTTCACGATGGTGAAGCATTGTGTAGAGCATTGTCAAAATATGGCGAAGTTTTCACAAATGCGTTTAAAAAACAAAAGTGCTTTAAAAAAAATGAGGTTGATTACAAAATGGTATAAACTTTGCTGTACAAAACAGGTTTAACAATTTTATGGACGGGCTCCGAAACCCGGTTTCTCTGTTCTGCGGGTAGTCAATTACATTTTGGTTTGAATTGATTTATTTTGAGAATAATTTACCTAATTTATTGTATGCCTTATTAATTGTATGCCATTTAATTGGTATTTAGACTTCTAATCTAATCTAATCTATATGGACAGCATATTAATCGTCACATGCTTGCACTTTAGTCGTGTGAGTAAGCAACAAAAATTTTGTCCATACGCTTATTCGCTTAGATGTGTAAGGCTTTTCATGTATATTTTTACAAAGTAACAAAGAGTTCTGTCTCGAGTTCTGGTGTGAGGTGGCTAGACAGAGAGTTGGAAAAAAGGAGGGGAGGCCTTTGCCCAGCAGTGGGACACAAAAGAGGCTATGTAAAAATAATAATAAAGAGTTCTGTTTAATCTTATTCAAACATTCCTTCACAGTCGCCCTGCCGATATTCGGCGTGCCCCTCCACCAGTCCGTGGAGCGATCCCGTTGCCATGACGACACCGGATTGCCGCTCGTCGTGCGAGACAGCATCGACTATTTGCAGGCGAGTTTTTTGTCAATCCTTCAACCAATACAGTCTTTTCCACTGCTAAACATAAACCCCCATCGAGGGGCATGGGTCTCTTCCCTGAGGAAGGTATAGGCTATACATTTACATAAAGGCACATACATTGCTTCTGGCCCCACACTAGAATACCCTGTGTCGTGGGAACCAGAAACAGCGACATCACAAACATGTGAACATCCAAGACCTGGGGTTTTTTTTCCCAGCCGGGATACGAACCCAGGACCACTCGCGTGGTAGGCAGATGCTCTACCTCTGCGCCACAGAGGTCATCCACTGCTAGGCATAGGCATATCCCAAACAATGTCTCCTGAGTCTCGATTCTGTTAGTGCATTATAGTACAATTACAGTTACATGGTCGGGTCAGGTGACATGTTTTTCAATAGGCTATTTGACCGATTTCTGAAAGCCATCTCATATTTTTTGTTGGTGTTCATGGAATCCTCAGAAAATGGTAATTTTAAATTCTTTCGTCTATTTCTTCCAAAAAAGACAAACGAAAATTTACTTTCGAAATAAACCGCCAAAACGCTGGGCAATATGGCATCGCACAGGAATTATGACGTCACTTCCCAATAAACCTACCAATGAACCTAAGAATGAATGAATGACAGACGCCATTTTTACTGACATGTGACGTCATCATAGAATCGGCCAATCCAGACCGATTTCGATGCAATCGCTGCAGATACATAATTATCAAATTTTATCTTGTGTTTTTTTTTTAACTAATAATTGTTTTTTAGTTGAAATTCCTTAAAGCGGTTTTAAGACTCACAATTTATACGAAGACGTAATAAATAATACTGTTTTTTTTACTGTTTACTGTTATTGACATTGTTACTGATATTGAATTATTGACACGCGTGCGTGCGTTGTTTTGAAGCGTCAATGAAATGAAATCGACGCGTTCATGGGACTGTCATTGTACTACAATGCATTAGCAGAATCAAGGCCTTGTCCTCTGTCCTCGGCCATCTTCATCCAGCCGCTGCAAGTAATCTGCCTCAGATCGTCGGTCCAGCGAGCTGCTGGGCGTCCTACGCTGCGTTTGCAAGTTCATGGTCTCCAGTCGAGAATCTGCGCCCCGTCGACCATCGGTTCTCATTCTGAATATTATGTGCATTACCGTTTAAGCCACACAATACCCAGAAACTTCTTCACCCCATTCACAAATCAACCTTACGTTCTCAGGCACACGGACTCAAATCCAACGCCATCTACCGCACCGAAGCTGACAAAATTAAGCTGCAGCAGCTTCGAAAACTGTATACAGATCGAGGCCCCACTTTTCCGTACCATTGGGACATAGCAGTCGCCTGTGCCATACTGAAATGCTTTCTCAGGTAAGAACATTCTCACATATGAATTAAAACTCCATCTATCTATACAGCCAGTGGCGTGCCTAGGGTCTCCAATTAGGGCAAGCCCAACTTATATTTTGGTACCTAATTGATAACAAAAAAAAAAACACGCTCGTTATCCCCGAAGGGGTAGGCAGAGGCACCAGCCTCTAAAACTGGGCCCACGTTTTGCCGAGTGTATTAATTAGAAAAAGACCATAATAAATAAAACTTGCTTTCTCTTCGGTCTTCAGTATCATGTGGACTTACTTGCATAGGTTGAGCTATCCAAAGCTCACTGAGAGCATGCTATTACTAATAGAATTTTACACACATATCAGTAATTGCATACCTTCGGTGGCTTTGAAAAAGCCGTTTGGTCTTCTTTGATTCCATTAAAGTGAGTTACGAAGTAGACCATCATAGAAACGGAACTAAATGAAAAAAATGGTTACAAGTATAATAGTAAACATTCCATTGCAATGCAATTTTGTTAGATAAATAGGTAAACAACTCGGCCCCGGTTTGTCGCTTTGTGATAACGCTGCCTGTGTCAATTTGTTTACCAAAATTACTATAGGAAATCACAGGACTAATGTGTGTTTACGAATTCATGTGCCTTTTAATGGCGTTATCTACGTTCTTGATCGTCGTAACGTTGATTTCACGTTCTAAAAAAATATACAGCACCAACAATATAACTTTGTAGGTATAAGAACAACCCGCAACCCACAAAGAACAGTCATAAAGACAAAAAAATCGGTTAAATTGTCTTTTGTGTGATTTAGTGTGCTGAGAAATACGTTTCTTTTTGAGCAAAGTTCAAATATTTTACCTTTTCCTCGCCGATCAATAATACTTTCACACACTTTATAACCACACAAGGCACAATTTCCTCCATTGTTCGAGACACCGAAACCACTACTCAATCAATTAAACACTCAAATAATAGTATGAAAACAAAACTTTCAAGGAACTCAAGCAAACAATAAACAAACAAACCGCACATCGCACAAATGCAATGGAGTGAAGTTGGTCGAGTCCTTGAAACCCGCTCCCTCCGCATCGATTCATCGCCAACATCAGGCATAAAGCCAGGCGTTAAGTTCCATACTGTTTAGTACGTCAGATTCTAAAATCTCGGTGTCGATTTGCCTATGTTAGAGGGAGAAAAAGCAGAGATTTGAAAGCCCCGTAAAAGCCCTGTAGTGAGAGCGAGATGGATCGATCGATCGACTTTCGATCGAGTTCGAGGCAAATTGACCCGAAGCGACGTGATGTGGCGGCCGCGGCGCGATGGCGTATTGTTTACTTGTTATTACTAAGTATTGTTTGACCTTGTGAACTTGTGGCATAGCAAAATGCGGCGTACTACTTTTTTGTTCGATGCATCTAGGTAAATACGTGTATAGATTTGTCAGAGCGTCTTGGGCATGCCGGGCTTTTGGGCTTGTATGGAGGTACCGCCACTGTATACAGCCTAAGAAAGATGGCCACTGTTGGGCATATGCCTTTTCACCATCATGCCAACTTCCACGGTCCACTGCCAGTCTCGTCCCTAGACCTCCAGCCATGTTCATTGGTCAGGTGGCTTACCGCCGAACGACTTGTGCTCGCCACCTCTCTGTGACCATCTTCCTCAACCATCTGTCTGATCAGAAGCATTGGGACTTTGTGCAACTTCGGCCTTCTTCATAATATGTGCCTTTGTGAGTATCCATGTTTTCACCAGAGGTTAGGATGGTGAGTATACCTTGGTATCATTACTAAATATACTCAAGGCATACCAAGGCTATATCGCCGGATTCAGAATACAACGCTGAAAGTTCGAACACATCCCTTATGGAAGTAGAAGTATAAAAAGTGTAAATATGAATTCAGAGTTTTTTGTCAGATAAAAATGTGCTCTAAGTAACTTCTCTTCTGCGCTGGCTCAAGAGAATTCGCAATTTTTTTTTTTAATTAAGACACTTGACTCTAGTTACGTCCTTCAGTCACATATTATCTCCGACACGCGCAGAATTAACTGCTAATATAAGACCCAATGAAAAAAAAACGAAAAATTCACATTGTGCATTGTTTATATTTTTTATTATTAATTTTACTTTGAAATTGTGGACGAAACTCTTGTGAATTTGCTGTATTTAATGTTTCTAATGTATTTCACACCTAACTTAATTCATTAATAAATCAATAAATGTTCATACACTCCAACAAAAACATTAATAAGCGCATGATGTGCGCAGGTACCTATAAAATATCCACATTATTCATATTCGTACGTAACAAAAGACGAGTCATTTGCAGAGACCTTGTGATGACATTCATTCACGATTCGCCCATAAAATACCTGTGCCGTGAAAAAGACCTTGTGGCAAGTGCAGTATCATACGCGCTCGCGGTATGATACTGCACTTGCCACAAGCCTTCACCCCATGAAGGATGAACGTTGTAATGAAGATATTTCTTCTTATAGGCGGAATCTCGCGGGGAGGAATGTTTTTGTGCCCTTTTATAAGCCCCGTCTCATTACAGATTTTAGAATGCGTAGTCCTTATACATATAAGTAAACCCTAAAAAGCTTAAGAAAATACAGTATATTCACTGTATAAGTGAATACTGGTATTATTAATACAGGTTTTTACCTAGTACGGGGTCTCTACCCTTTTATAAATTGTAACAATTTTATAATAAAGAATATTTTATATTTATATTTTTTTAATATTATTTATGTCACCCAATTAATCCATTTCATTGATACTTTAATGACACACACACTAAAAAAATGATACAATGTACTTAATACAACTTAATGTTATAAGCATTATCTACACCAGTCAACCGCGAGAGGTAGAATAATGAGTTCGTGGAATGGCGTGCAAAATAAAAATCGAAATTTAGAAACACTTCTGTTAGGTGTAATTAAGCTTATATATATAGTACAATCTTCTTTGCCTGCCTTGATCCATTTTATTTGGGGTCGGCCGGAGGGCCTGGTCGTCTCGTTGTTGACTTGGGCTTCTTTGAGGTTCTTATTTACTACGGACATGCACGTGTGCACATATATTATACTAAAATATAAGCCTATATATAAAACTAAAATAAAGCAAGGTACATCAAAAATTAGCAATTAAATATTGTTAAATATTTATTGGAGGTTAGGAAAACCATCGACTAATATAACAAAATGGAGGGTACATTGTACAACAGTAACAAAAAGTAATTTAAAGGTTTTCACCCCATTTTCCACCCATTTCAGCGAGCTACCGGAGCCGATCCTCACGCAAGAACTGCAAGGCCAGTTCGAGCAAACAGCGGCCATAGCAGAACCCGAACGCGCGGCCGCCATGTTGGCTCTCCTGGGCAGACTGCCCGCTTGTAACCGCAGCCTGATGGGCTGGCTTGTCAGGCATTTTGAGAGCGTCGTGGCTAACGAACAGGTAGTGCACTTGATTATAATTTTCCATCAATGATTTCCAAGCTTCTAGGTCAGTAAGAGCAAACGGCCGTCATGTTGGCTCGCCTGGCCAGACTGCCCGCTTGTAACCGTAGCCTGGTGGGCTGGCTTGTCAGGCATTTTGAGAGCGTCGTGGCTAACGAACAGGTAGTGCACTTGATTATAATTTTCCATCAATGATTTCCAAGCTTCTAGGTCAGTAAGAGCAAACGGCCGTCATGTTGGCTCGCCTGGCCAGACTGCCCGCTTGTAACCGTAGCCTGGTGGGCTGGCTTGTCAGGCATTTTGAGAGCGTCGTGGCTAACGAACAGGTAGTGTACTCGATTATAATTTTCCATCAATGATTCCCAAGCTTCTAGGTCAGTAAGAGCAAACGGCCGCCATGTTGGCTCGCCTGGCCAGACTGCCCGCTTGTAACCGTAGCCTGGTGGGCTGGCTTGTCAGGCATTTTGAGAGCGTCGTGGCTAACGAACAGGTAGTGTACTTGATTATAATTTTCCATTAATGATTTCCAAGCTTCTAGGTCAGTAAGAGCAAACGGCCGCCATGTTGGCTCGCCTGGGCAGACTGCCCGCTCGGAACCGCAGCCTATTGGGCTGGCTTGTCAGGCATCTTGAGAGCATCGTGACTAACGAACAGGTAGTGTACTTGATTATAATTTTCCATCAATGATTCCCAAGCTTCTAGGTCAGTAAGAGCAAACGTCCGCCATGTTGGCTCGCCTGGGCAGACTGCCCGCTTGTAACCGCAGCCTGGTAGGCTGGCTTGTCAGGCATTTTGAGAGCGTCGTGGCTAACGAACAGGTAGTATTATATTTTTTAATCTTTAGGGGCAATGATTACCAAGCTTCTAGGTCAATATAAGAGCACACGGCCGCCATGTTGGCTCTCCTGGACAGACTGCCCGCTTGTAACTTGTACCTGGTGGGCTGGCTTATCACGCTTTGGGAGACATTTTGAGTCATGGCTGAACACAGGTTATTCTGTTACAAAACTAATGGAAAAACCCGTTGAAATATCCGCCCATTTGACGGCAGCGAAAAGTCTAAGAATAAATAATAACTTCCACCCAACACAATTAATTGACCTGCTCCCAAACTGGGATACCCTGTGCTACCCTGACCTCTGTGGCGTAGCGGTTATCGCATCTGCTTACCATGCGAGAGGTCCCGGGTTCGATCCCCGGCTGGGGAGAAAAAAAAAACTCCAGGTCTTGGATGTTTACATGTTTGTGACGTCGCTGTTTCTGGTTCCCACGACACAGGGTATCCTAGTGTGGGGCCAGAAGCAATGTATGTGCCTGTATGTAAATGTTATGTTATGGTAACCAGGCAAGAACATTACAAACAAGGAAAAACACAAGTATATGGATGTGTATAGTTGTGTTGTTAGGGCTTGTAGAGTTAGGGCGTCCGTATGCTTGACTTAACATGAGATCTGATAATATTATCATTATGTATGAGACTGTGAGGTACATGTTTTCGTTTTGGAAAAAGGTTTCATGAAATATTTTGCGTTGTATAGATTTTTCAGGATATTATTGCCTCAACTTGTTGTAACTGAGTTTGTAGATGTAGATGGATCTCGGGTTGCAAAGTAAATAAAACCTTAAATGATCCCCTTTTCCGTTCTCAGGCTAATCACGTGAACATACAGACAATCTCCATGGTGATGGGACCAGCAGTCAACATTTCTTTCAATCTATTGAACTACTTCGTCACTATGGCTGATAAATTGTTCCCGGATGTAATTCTTACAAAGTAAGTAACGATGTAAATCTTAGCGCAACGAAGTGTAGTTACAGCGGAAAGAAATGCCTATTCAGGTCTATTGCCTATTATCGTTTCACCACAAAAACCTATCGCAGCGAGAGTTATTTAGAAAAATATAACCTCTCACACAATGTTTGGATAGGGTGACCATAATATCCGGTTTCATATAAACCACGGAACCATTTGCCTGCGATATTATGCTACGGGATGTCAAGATATATCTGACCAGTTTACATAATCATTTGAGGGTTCATATATTGCTCAGTTACTCAAATTCCATCCAGCTCGCTAGTACTCACGGAATGCGTCTTTACGTCTATCGTGACAAAGCTTCGCGCCAGTACTATGTGGAATGTAGGAACTGAAACGCCCGTGGCGCGAAGCTTTGTCACGATAGACGCAGGTGTGGCCCCAGTATAAGATCGAGTTCCATTATGAAAAAAAAAATAGGCATTTTTAGCTAGATTTGGTATAATTAACAAGTTTTCTTAGGTTTTATTTTTTGCAATAACAAGTATCACGAACAACACAATTCACTTCACAAATCTCACATCACTTTATAAACACTTCCAACATTCACAATTTAATTTAACTTTTAATATAAATTATAAATATACATTCTTAAATCGGGCAGAGCTTCCGCCTGATCACAGCGCCAGAACAAGACTGCCGCTTTATCGTGGAGGCCTCCCTTTTATAGACTAAAGGCGAGCGCATGGTATTGGTTGGTCTTGGCGCCATTTTTTGACAAATCCGTTAGAAATGGAATTCTATCCAAATGGCCACTTTTAAAATAAGGAACTGTTAAAAATTATATTAAATACATCTTATAAATTACCGGCCGTGCTAAAATAATGTTTAATGTTAAATTAAATAGAACCTTTGCCGCCAATTTATCAAAATGCATGACACTGACTGATGAGGAAACGAGTGTAAATTCAGACCTCATCGGCTTTAACAAATTAAGACTAAGCTCTGAACATCGGTTTTGACTAATTTAGATACGCCCGATTACGAAAAAATCAACCTAAAGAAATCGGAACCGGAGGATTGCGCGGCCATGACGTTCAGGCGTCGATATCTTCTCAAGTAATGGTGATAGAATGAATTTTCTTTCTTCGACATTTGTTGACAAATTCAAACATGCATTGACAAAAAAACCAGGCCTGTAGACCCTGTAGATGCCGAGATCTGACATGGCCGCGCAGTTCTCCGCGGTCCGTTCGCGCGGCCATCTTCAAACCTCAATAACTTCTTTATTACTGCTTTGACAAATTTCTGGTTTTCACCATTCAGTTTTGACAAAATCCTGACATAAGCACTTTTTGAAAACAGAACATGGCCGCGCAATCGAAATGGTAACAACCTATTTTACGTTTACGCAAATTAAATTCTTCTGAGAAATTCATAGCCTGCCACAGATCTTGTATTTTTTTCTTACGAAAGACGACGAACTCCTTGCAGGAATCTTTTGTCTCAAAAAAAAAAGATGTTTTTAGAAAATTTCAGTAATAAGGCCGCCAATGAGGGCTTTTCAATGACAGTTGTCAGTTGAGTTCATTAAAAAAAACTAGATGGCGCTGCAAGAAGACCAAAATGTCATCATGTTTTTGGGTCTGTGGTTTTAATCGTTATTAATCTGTGATAGTCTAAACATCTCTTTGTAGTCTGTGATCTAAACTAGACTTTGTTTCGAAGCTGTTGAAACTTGAAAGTTATCGAAGTATTTTTACTTTGTTCATTACATACGTACGTGAATTGTGTCTTTGCTCATGACTAGCCCATGCATTGTGCATTTTTGTAAAAACATAGGACAGGAACCACAGAGAAGGTACAGTGATGTCATGACCTCAGCACCATCTATCGGTAATTTGCGGTACTATTTTTTTTAATGACGCTCTGAAAAGCCCTCATTGGCCATGCTACATTTTTGAACATGAACGGAAATCTCAAAACCATTAATTTCGAGAATTATGCTGTTAGAACTATTTCTATTTATCTGATTTGTACATTAGTCTATATTTTTTAAGATATTCCATACAAAGCCTTGACCCTAAATTACTTTTCTATGACGTCACTATGAGTGAGTATGAGTATTAATGCTTTTACTTCCGTTTAACTTACAAAAAATAATTAAAACCAAATCAACGGACGTTAATGACATTTGTTTTTTTTTCGTATGTATGCAAAGACTGTCTCCTTAATCATCCTCTGATGACGTCGCGAACAACTTCAAGAAAAATATGAAAAATAGATAAAATGAATAAAATTCAAAAACACCGAAATTAGTTTCTTAAAATGGTGAATATTTTCAAAATAAATTACAACAAACATTTATCAAAAACCCGTACTGCTGCACTGTATTATTGTTCGAGTGTATGGTGTACATGCAATAAATTTTCTTTATACTACACCTGCTTGGAAAGTACCTTGATACTTTATCAAATTTACGGTAGAAAGTACGTCATTGCATATCGAACAAATATGCGGGGAGAAAACGCATCTGAGCGGGAGAGAGAAGTGTATGAAAATCCATTTCTTACGTGGTTTTTCTTTTTTAATTTTGGGTAAGACTATGCGCCGGTAACCTAAATATCAAAAGCCAAAAAGTTTTTACAGTGAGTTTTTATCTCCAAGTTCGCAAAATGACACTGGCCACTAGCAAAAATTTCAATATAAATTTCAATTAGTAAAGATTTCGTTTTTTATTTTCCTTGTAGGTGTAGTATAAAGCACTATGTATCACTCGAGAGAAACTGCGATTCCCGATCTCAGGTGTTTTAAAGCCCTCGCCTACGGCTCGGGCTTCAAACGACACCCTCGACGGTAATCGGTCACTTTCTCCTCTCGGTGAACAATGTACTATTCTTTTCCGCAGATACGTGCCGCCGCTCCTAACGATCCCCCCGGACTTCCCCGAGACAGCGCCGGAGCTGGCGACTGAACTCCGCAAGCAGGAGTCTCTGCTTAATCAGATCCACGCGGAAATGCACGCCGGCTTCATAACGCCGGCGCGGGACCAGCGACTGTGGGAAGCGCAGCGGATTGTTACACAACTGAAGGTGGGTTGTTGGCTCACTTTGGTGCAACGTACTGATGACTAGCTAGAATCTCTCGTAGCCTGGGCTGCCTGAGTGATCTTAAACGATCACTAAGGTTAAGCAACATACGGCGGCGTTCAGTCCATGGAAGGATCACCGTCTATGACTAACGCTAGTGGCATTTTTCCGAGCGGTTCCGTGCTTCGCAAGGCACATTAAGCAGTTGGTGCCGGCTGCCGTCGTTAAGCCAAGTCAGAGGCCTTGAAAACTTCTGACAGTAAGACGAGCCAGTAGTCTTACAAGCCTCCACCAATCCGGGCTCTTAGGATACCCTGTGTCGTGGAAACCAGAAACAGCGACGTCACAAATCCAAGACCTTAATTTTTTTTTTGCTGTTTATGCTTTATGTTTTTATCTTACCTGCAGCCGATTTCTAAGCATTGTATCCCTTCAGCGCAAACTGCGAGCCGTCCAGAAATCCGTCGAGCCGAATACTCTAGCAACGCAGCCCTCAGTTGAAGAGAGGCCCACAGAGGATGTCCCAAGAAGAAGCAGCCAGCAGCATAACGAGCCTTCCGCCAGCGCCCAAACACCTCACACAGTTCATGTGACAGTACCGTTGGAACCTGAGGTGTCAAAACCTGCAGGTAGGTTTCTCAATTGGCCACGCTACTTGTTTTTGATATATCGCCGGTCGGAATCATTAAGGGCTTCTTCACACGTACCACAACCACACCACGTTGCAACGACAAAATGCTGTCAAGCAGTGGTTACGTGTGAATAGTGTCGCTGCAGCTTTTTATAGTTGCGTTGTAGTACCGACAAAATGTCGATGTGGCTGCGTTGGCGCCAGAAGTTGCGACGTGATTACGTCGCGGAAACACGTGTTGACTGATCTCACATCAAACTCATGGAATGGCGTCGACGCAACGTTGTGTTTGCGATGAGGTCGGCCACTAGTAAGCAGTGTGGCTGGTGGTTGCATTGTGGTTGCGATGTGGTCGCGATGTGGTCGGTATCACACACACGGTCGATAACGACTGCAAAATGTGGTACATGTGAATAGTCCCATTCATTTTCCGTACAAAATAGACGCCCGGCCTTTGGTGTGGTTGTGGTACGTGTGAAGAAGCCCTAATGGCACGTTTTGAAATATTCTGTTTTGAGTAATCGACATTTAAAGATTTCAAAAATTGACATTATGTTACACTAAAATCATTGTTCCTCTCTACTGGAATTAGTCTTTTTGTGACGGATAAAAAAATAATTTGATTTGTACCGTTAGTGATGCGGAAATATCTTCAAAATTTCCGCCATTCTGCATACTTAACTATTTTTGGAATGTTCCGGCAATGATTCCGACCAACGATATGGTTTTTATAATTTATTTTAAAATATTGACCATTTTAAGAAACTAATTTAAATAAAAATCATAGTATTTTGAGTAGGATAGCGCATATTTCGCGACGTCGACGAAGTAACGCTCTACTGGAAGAAATATAAACGTTCACTCGAACGTCTAGTAATGTACTAATGCACTTGCCTCTCTAATTGTATTATAGCACTCTCCTAAACACTAAAATAATGTAAACCGGCCATAACAGTTCACAATGAAAACTTGTGACACTAACACAACAATGATGACATTGACATGTTTACTTAGCAACGCCATTGTTGAATTTAATAATTTTTATATTGATGCTGCTCGATAATACGAATTTTCCGCCCATATGTTGTCGACTCAGATCAACTATTTTTTTACGCTCTTTCATTTGGTGTGCATATCGTTCGAGTCTACCGTATACCCGAACGAAATTATTAATATAGATAGTGCTTAATGTTGTAGATAATGTTAGAGAACCCGTCGAGCGCGAGTGCGACTCGCACTTGGTCAGTTTTTTTATTTAAGAGCCAAACAATCAATTTTTAGTACGATATTCCGCGAGTGGAATCGCTCGTAGCCTGGGCTGTCTGAGTGATCTAAAACGATCACTAATGTTAAGCAACATACGGCGCGTTCAGCCCACGGATGGGTCACTGTCTATGACTAACGCTAGTGGCATTTTTCCGAGCGGTTCCGTGCTTCGAAAGGCACGTTAAGCAGTTGGTGCCGGCTGCCGTCAATAGATGGCAGTCGTTAAGCCAAGTCGGAGGCCTTAGGGCGGCTTGAAAACTTCTGACAGTAAGACCAGCCACTAAGCTTACAAGCCTCCACCAATCCGGACTTGGCCCCCGTGGTGGAGTATGCCCTACACCTTCCTCAGGGAAGAGACCCGTGCCCCTCGGTGGGGACATGATGGGTTAATGATGATGATTATGATTCCGCGGGTACGGTGACTTATTACGAACACGAAGAAACACCCAGACTGTCATTTTATGTACAAATCAAAGTACAGCGCCCCCCAGCGGAAATCTACCGTTGTGAGTTCTGTAATTAGGCAATTAGCGCGAAGGAGATCGCGCCGAGCGAGGTGCCGTGTTAATTACACGGTTTATTCCATTGGAATGCGATTGTGTAACAGACTACAATGTAAAAAACCGGCGAAGAGCGAGTCGGACTCGCGCACGAAGGGTTCCGTTCTATTATGTACAAAATGGTCAAAAAATCATATCTGTTGTATGGGAGCCCCCTTAAGTATTTATATTATTATGTTTTTTAGTATTCGTCGTTATAGCGGCAACAGAAATACATCATCTGTGAAAATTTGAACATTTCCACCTATACCCATACGTCTGTCACCAGGCTGTATCACATGAGATACAGCCTGGTGACGGACGGAGTGACAACGGATTCTCAGTAAGGCTCAATTCACACTGGCGCAGAGTCGAAGCGAAGCGTCGCGTTTTTTAACTGTTCTAAATTCATCTCTATTTCTCTATCAATACGGTACGTTGTGTTGCGTAAAAACGTGACGCTTCGCTTCGACTCTGCGTCAGTGTGAATTGAGCCTTAGGACCTGCGCAGTCGACGGAATTTTCTTCGCGGATTTTTTTATTCGCTAAAATAGATCGCTTACAACTGTATCCAGTAACGCAAACGAGGGATTAAAATTACTACGTACAAAAAGTCCGCGGAGAAAAGTCTGCTGTCTGCGGAAGCCATAATAGGGTCCGTTTTATCCTTTGGGTACGGAATTCTAAAAATAGACCTCAGACGGTCTCTCACCGGGAGCTATCGTCTGCAAATTCTGCAATGTAAAAAATCTAGGATTTAATTTTCACCGTAGCGTAACAGTAAGCCACCGAATACTGCCACACCGACTGACGCGTATTCGTCTGTATTGTATCCAATACTATTATCTGATAGAACATTTGCTAGTCGTACAATTATGTAATTATTTTTTTTATTTTAGCTGTACAAGCAGACGCATTCCAACCGGAGATCAAGAAGAAAGAATCGCCAAAACCAGCGGAAGTTTTCGCAGCGGAATTCGAAGACAATTTCGACTTCAAATCAAGAGAAACCAAAACACAATCGTCCATGGACGTTCCGGACAGTGTCCCTACAGAGCCTGCCATAGAAAAACCTAAACTGACAGAGAAAGAGATGAAGAAACTTAGGCTAGAGTTGGAAAACGCCGAATACTTACAATTGAAATCCTTACTTCAAGCGAAAATAAACTCTGAACAGTTCGAAATAGTAAAGCTTAGGAGCCAAATCGCTTTGAAGAACAAGCTAGAAGGGAACATTCCAGTGACAAAAGAAACAAAAGATTACACGCCAGAAGAGCAAGAATTGCGCCAAAGATTAATGAAAGAGAACGCCTTGCTGGAACAGAAGCGAATGGGGTTGATAAACCAGATATTCCAAGAAAGAGTGGCTTGTACGCAGCTAAAAATTGAGCTAGCCATGAAAGAATTACTGTAGAACTAAAGAAAGTGTCATGTTTTGACGAGGATGCATCTATGACATTCGATCCGAGCGAAATAGAAGTCCGCTAATATAAATCTATGTATGGTCGGATCGATCTGTTTATACCATATTAGATCTAACCACGGCGTACCCGCTGTTTTTTATTGTAAGTACGTAATAATTTATTATTTAGTTGGTTATGTACTTGAGTTCGTGGAAAACGTGATGATGTGATAGTCGAAGATGATGCATTTGTTGTGTTGGTACTTGAGAAACTAAGTTTAACTTCATTACCATACACACGACAAGTCTTAACTTAGCAAGTATGGTGATTGGTGATGTTGACATTTGTCACGACACAGTGTTGCCATTGCTACGGTAAATACCATATTATATACTAATCTGCTTTCATGTTGAAAAATGAATTATACACGGCTCACAGCTGGAAGAATACCACGCGAAGGTTGATCGTTGATCTCTTCAAATACAAACAAGACTCACGACACGTACAGGGCTGTCTAAAAAAATATGTTGGCAACACTACAAGATGACAGCCTTTACATTCTTGCACTCGTCAGTTGCATTACGAGCGATTCTGCAATGAAAATGTAAATTGATGGGATGTATCTAATAAGAATAATATTTTTAAATACAAAATTAATCTTTAAGCGCAGCTAGTTGTAACGGACTCCATGCAATGCTGTTATAAAACCCAAATTGAAGTTTTTTACGAATTGCTTGAACTGTTAGAGATAACACTGTACGATTCATTAGCAGATAAATTTAGGATGCTTAGCATGAACATGGGGCATCTACTGAACGATTCCTTGCTTCTGTCCCTCTCTTGAATTCCATGACTCTTCTGAGGAGCTTGATTGTAGCAAAACATTTTCCATCCCTCTGTCAGAAAGATTATTTCAATGTAAACAATTTTTATTCTGTGGTTTTATACCCGGCGTGCGTGTATGCATCGACTAATGAATGTCGGATGAAGCGAAAGTGATTTGTCAGGATTGTGGCAGGTGGCAGTCCCTGGTCTCTGGCTACCTCCCTGGGATACAGGCGTGAGCTTATGTATGTATGTATACCTCAAAAGGAAAAACATCCCACAAATCAAATCAAATAATTAATTTAAAAGTTATGTGGCTTTTGCGGTATAATGTTCTTAAATCAGCGCGACTCATATATCGGTGTCGAGCACGCATATCAGAGTTCCCAAGTATGCAGAGAAACGTGATGTTGCTACGAAACGTTATGTTAATCACACGTATGTCACAAATATTGTTATGAATTAGAATGGATTATCACGCTCTCTACGGAAATAGTATATTTGAATATAAACCTTAAACATAGCAAAATATAATCTAGATTTCGTAGTAATGGACAAACCTTTCATATTTGTAATAGATTGATATAATCCCGAATGTTTGAATCTTATCTCCTTCGTGATATGGGTAAACTGAACTGACGTAAGTAATATTGGGTACGGCAGAAAATCCCGCTTACTCGTTAATCGATGTTATCTATGCATTATATTATCTATGCAGTGATATTTATGCAGTAAATAAAACACGACCAGCCAACCTATGACATTTTACAACAGGCTTAACCGATTTCTGACAACCATCTCATATTTTTTGTTGGTGTTCAATTTGGTCCTAATCGCCGGCTTCGTCCTTAGAACGTGGTCATTTTAAATTATTTCGTGTATTTCTTCTAAAAAAGGCAAACTAACATTTAATTTTGAAATAAGCCGCCAAAACGCTATCTTGGGCAACATGGAGTCGCACAGGAATTATGACGTTACTTCCCAGTAAAACAACCAATAAACGTAAGAAACTATGAATGACAGACGCCATGTTTACTGACATATGACGTCATTATAGAATCCGCCAAACCAGGCCGTTTTCGATGCAATGGCCGCGGATACCTAATTATGAAATTTTATCTTGTGTTTTTTTACAAATAATAATTGTTTTTTAGTTAAAATGGCTAAAAGCGCTTTTAGGACTCCCAATTTATACGAATACGTATAAATAATACTGTTTTTTTTTCACACTGTCAAATAGCCTATTGTACATCGAGAGTGTTGGCTTCATAATCAAGAGTGCCCACCGCGGAGAAACCAATTGAGTAGAAGAATAAAAAACTGTTTATTGGAAACCAGTTACGTAGAAGGATAAAAAAATCCTTTTGGGAAATTGTTTTCCAAACTCCGGTTACCTACGGCGATCCCAAGTGCTGAGATGCGAGTGTATTAACTCTTCAAACCTCATTCCTTACGATAATTCCCTTCACAGCTAGGCTACAATGTACATTCAATATGTATTATTGACTTATTCTAAGAGTAATATTTTATAAGGGCCGGTTCCCGAATTGAGAATTTCACTAAGTAAATACTTAAGTAACGTTCAGTCACGCTATTTTCTGGGAAATTTTACGGGACAGCACTACAGTTGAGTAGTTACTTAGCGAAATTATCATTTCAGAAACCGGCACTAAGACTTACCGTCCGTTCTTGATTGAGCATTTCACTAAGTTTCATTTCCTTTAGATTTCTCGAATTGACTATTTAGAAACTTTCGGTTAGGTTCTCCAAGTGAATAGGTACAATTCAATAACTGTGCCTATAAGTGATTCATAATTTCATAGGATTTCATAATTTGACGCCCAAACGTATAGAGCCTCGAATCAATCAATAATCGACTTCTGTGGCGCAGCGGTTAGCGCATCTGCCTAACCATGCGAGAGGTCCCGGGTTCGAATCCCGGCTGGTGATAAAAAAAGGCCCAGGTCTTGGATGTTTACATGTTTGTGACGTCGCTGTTTCTGGTTCCCACGATTCAGGGCATCCTAGTTTGGGGCCGGAAACAATGTATTTGCCTGTATGTAAATGTTTATGTTTAATAATTGTAATACTTTTATTCAATCCCATTATGACTCTCGTTAAAATAAAAATGTTATAGGCTAAACTTTAGACCATTTTTGCAATGCAAATAGCGTTTCCAGCTAGGGGAGCACAAGGTCAAGATAAAAAATGTATCCTACTAACTGGTACCCGGTGAAATATAGTAAGATGGCGCTACCTGGTAGGTAATAGGAAAAAACTTTTATAATGACGTTGTGTTCCCCTAGCTGTCCTAGAATGTAAGATGTATTTAGTATATACTGTCGCAAGTGGTCTAATTTCTTGGCTACACAAGAAATTGAGAAAAAAAATATTGAGTGAACTATGGATCTTAAAAGCGCTTGTAAAAAGTTGTAAAACAAAATAAATATATGTACCAGTTTATATACGAACGCTTGCTATTTTATTTATCGGTGTAGATAAATTGAAAACGGTGTATTTTCGTACCGCAACAGATAATCTACGGACAAATCGCCTTTCCTTGCCTTTATCGCAAGTTATCAGCGAAAATTACTGATAAGTTGATTCTACCATAATCACTTGCCGATATGACATTACCTCAATTTCTGAGTATATTTGTAGCTATTACCTACTTTCTTGACCGTATATTGGCTGTTGGTTTTTCATGAATTCCCTTCTTACCACTGTTTCTCGTTCCTTAACCTACTGGATAAAAAAAACAGTAGAATAGGTAGATTAACAGGGGCTTAGGCCCAGTTTCTCCAAGCTCTGTTAATGGTCTAACAGTCTGTTACATCTTCTGACGGACTGTTAAATGCTGTCGAGTGTCCCACCACGCTCTAATGGACCGTTAACTTCTTTAACAAAGCATCAAATCTAATCCTGGCATTGGAGGTCCGTTAAAACATTAACAGCCGATTTAGTTCCGTCAAAACTGACAAAATGGACGCTGCCTACAATATTATTTTTGAAAATGAAGATGTTTTAGAAAATTTGGATAATTTGGAGCACGTTATACGCCGTCCTAAGATTTTCAAAACACAGCGTGACTACTTTGACGAATACGCTGACCTGGACTTCTGCAGCCATCCTTCGTGTTTCATAGAAGTCGTAACGGCGTCTGTTTTTTTTATTTTCCACTACATCTTTGTTCTTTGACACTAAATGGGTGAGGATATCCTTTTCGTTAGCAGAAAAATTGGGTTATCGTGTTTTCTTAGACATCCCTTGTAATTTAATTTAGAAAACGCACGAATTTAACAAAATCACAACAAAACAAACCAGAAAAATCTTTTCACAACCTCAAAAGCGTTGAACCACAGCAGCAAATGTTTAACGTTTGACAGGAATTTGAATGACTGGTTTGCGTTTCATTCACGTAATGCTTGATTTACTAATGGTGTGTTAAATTTAGCTCATAGGACATGGACATTTTAACATTGCTTTAACATCCTTGTTAGTTTTGACGGCTGATTTATAAATGCCGCGTTTACCACTAACAAACAGAGTTTGATGAAACCGGGTCTAATTCTGTTATGATTATTCTCAATTTAAATCTGTGGTACCAAATAAAGATTTTCTATTCTATTCTATAGATGGTTTTAATACATTGACGTCTACAAAAAATATTTATTTGACGAATTGCTGAAAATATTCATATACACTTACAATGTTATTTATAAACGAGATTCTTTAAAACACTCTCCTAAGATGATTTAAATAGTCTAAGGAAGTGGTAAGATGTAACCATAGATTATCTAAACTAGGAGTAGGAGTGTTACAGAGGAATCGTGTTTTATAAATAATGTAGATCCGGACGTAGTTACCGTATACCAGGGTCTCAATCCGCTACTTGACTCTTTTTTCAAGTATGTCTTAAATGCTAAATATCTCTTCCATTAGACCAAAAAATATTTTAGTATATTTTTTGAGGACCTGAAAGCAACAAAAACATTATTTTAAAACGTTGCTTTGCTAAACAGCCAAAAACGCGGTCCATTTTTGTCTATGGTTTGAAGTCCTCTTCGTTTGTAAACAAAGTTTGACATTCAACATAGGTAGAGTTCGTGCCACGAAAGAAGTATGAGTCACAATAGAACCTACGCACGCACGACTGACAGATATTTGTTTACAACCAAAGGTGCTTTCAAGATGGCGGATAGTGTTTTCACCGTTCCGATTTAACAGCGAAAATAATTTTTTTTATTTGCAAATTTTGCAGCCATCCTGCATATTTACTTAGCAAAGTCAATATATTTCGGTTTCTTAAGTTAGATACTACAGGAAATATCCATTTATCGCGTCAAATTTGATCTGTGACAAATTTCAAATATTAATTAATAACTAATTTCGCTGTAAAGGTAAAATATTGAACAAATGGGCAAAGCCTGAAATAAATAAACGATTATTATTATTAAATGTATGGCAGCCCACAGAAGGAATAGCACCCGTAGCCTCCGGCATAGTATTCAGACGTGATACACTGGATCAACTAGGCAATCAGAAAACTCTTGTATCGACAGCGCATGTTTATCTAGACTAGTCGATACTCTGCTTTAGGTAACTTGATAAAAATTATGAAAACCCGCCAGACCACTCTACCTTCTTGCATTTTATAGACTTGACAATCTAGAGATCTTAATAGCTGTCAATACTACCTCAGTTTCTTACATAATAGCTAGGTATATTGGTATTTGATCCGAAAGACTGACAAAGCAAATATATCGAGCGTATGTGAATGGAAAGGCCGGTAAGGGACGCCCCAGGCGGACATACTTCGACCAAATAGGCGATTTATTAGCAAACTGCAAGATAAAAAGTACCCGAAACCGGCGTGCGTGTATGCAATGAGTGCACTAATGAATGTCAATGGAGCGAAAGTGATTTATCAAGATCGTGGCAGGTGGCAGTCCCTGGTCTCTGCTTACCCCGCTGGGATACAGGCGTGAGCTTATGTATGTATGTATATTTGATCCGCGTTGCAAAATTTGCCACATACGTAATTGTATGGTATGGGCAGACTTACATACCGCTAGTTATTATCATTAAATTCTTTATTGCATTGGAAACCAGTTTTCCTACAAAGATCTACTATATTTGTTGCAGTTTTCCTACAAAGGCCTATTACTATATTAATTAGTATGGTGCAAGCTCTAAATACCTACCACAAAAAACATGATATTCCTAAGTACTACCTATTTTATACAGATAATTTAATATCATATGAGACAGACATACAATAAAATTAACATAAAATACATTCGCAAAATGAAACCTCGATTCAACCTTGAACCACATCCATTGACATCAATTTATTTAAATTATTCCTCGGCACCGGCGAATAGGTGGCACCCTGGCACCTGAATAAGTAACAACTGTTATTTATTACCTACCAGAACACAAATTGGAAAAGGAGGCCAAGTTCGCTGTAGGCACGTTTTTAATAGATTTTAAGTTTGGGCAGTGTCTTTTATAATGTATCGTGTATATACCTACCTAAAGTTGAGCCACTTCTTTTTTACATGTGAAAAATTTTTTTTATTGATTTGTGGTTATATTTACTTTTCACTTATAATACCTACCTACGCAAATAATTAAATTTAAAAAAACCTACGTGGCTTGAGCGCCGCCTTTTTGTGACCGTTATAATAGGCTATTTGACAGTGTAAAAAAACGGTATTGTTTATACGTATTCCAATCAATTATGTGTCTAAAAACCGCTTAAAGGCATTTTAACTAAAAAAAGAATTATGATTTGTAAAAAAACGCAACATAAAATTTGATAATGTTTATCTGCCGCCATTGTATCGAAAACGGTCTTGCATTGGCCGATTCTAAGATGACGTCACAAGTCAATAAAAATAGCGTCGGTCATTCATTCTTTCTTACGTTCATTGGTTGGTTGACTGGGAAGTGACGTCATAATACCAGTGCGACGCCATATTGCCCAAGATAGCGTTTTGGCGGCCTAATTAAAAAATCAATTTTCGTTTGCCTTTTTTAGAAGAAATAGACGAAATAATTTAAAATGACCACTTTCTGAGAACTCCATGAACACAAACAAACAATATGAGATGGCTTTCAGAAATCGGTCAAATAGCCTATTGAACTTGGCTTGAATAACCTACCTATACATATTGAAGCATCAAGTATCGTCAGATATGAAACTGGAAATTGGATCATGAAAATTCAAGGTGTTAACACCAAAATTATGCAAATGGAACAAATGACACGAAAGTGCCATTAGTAAGTAGGTTGAGCAGTAGAGTTATTATTAAACGGGTCTAATCTCGATTATATAGGCACATACATTGCTTCTGGCCCCACACTAAAGTTGGTCCCTAAGGTTGGAAATCCGCGACACTCAAACCATGTCCTGTCCCCACGGCATGGCAGCGACACCAGACACTGAGCGACACCGACACTACGCCTGCAACACGGTGTCGTGACAGTGGACACGCGCAGGCACTCGATGAGTGTCTAGTTTGAATGTCGTCGTGTATCCTCATCCTAATAGTTGATTCCTGTCGACTGTATAATCTGTATTATAACTACCTATACCTAATAAAATCTATATTGAGCGAAAGTAAGCTCGAAATATGTATATGACAAACTTTCATGTATTTACAGTAAATTACACAAACTGACGCCTGTATAGCTATTCCGGAGGGTAGGCCAAGGATCGCCGCTCACCACGAACCTGACAGACCTCATCGGCTTCGCACAGCGGTTTCGGGTAGTTTTCATCGTGCCCTTTCCAATACGTCCTATATTTGGTTGAAGTATGTCCGCTTGGGACATCTCTTAGCGACCCTACGTACATACGCTTGATATCTTTCGGAAATCTTTGTTCTTCATCCTTTCCGTATATCCAAACCAACGCAGCGCAATGCAATAAATTTTATAAACAAAAATGTATTTGGGTAAGACCCACATAATATGCAAAACGCATGATCTCACTGTCTACACTGTCCGTCTGTCCTTACACTCTGTATAAGAATGGACATAACGCCCACTGTGCTACATTATTAGCACATACCGATGTAAACCCCCTTCGATATACCTCGCTAAGCGGCGCTAAAAGGTGTGCATTATTTCCATCAGCTAGCTCTAAAGGTTCTTGTTAGGAGACGAATAAGTTAGGTAAGATTTTACCATCCGTCTTATTTCGCCCTTGGAGTTATATCTTGTGACCTAAGTCCTACGAATAAATTTTACAATCACCGGTGAAGCTTAAAATATTGGCTGTTTGTTATCTATCAACGTTAAGGCCAATGTGACCTAAACATTTAGTTATGAGCGTGGGAGAATATTCTGGCTTGACGGGAATTTAACCTTTTAAAAGTATGGAATTTAACGTTACTGAAATAATTTCATTATTAATCTGTGGATTACGGTGAAATACTAAAGCATAATTAAGTGAACAACAAGTTTTTAATGTAAAATTACACAGAAACTGCAACTCAATTAGGTACAGGTTACACTAGGAGTCCATTTCAAAATAGAGATCATTTTGGGGAAAAAAATAACAAAAAAACTCCCAATATTTTCAGTGCTTAATTAACAGCGTTTAAATAACTATTCTAAAACCTAAGAACTTGGGCATTGAACGATGACAAAATTTTACCTAGGTTTTAGTCTGGTCATGCGAGTGCATTCTGCTTGACCCAACTCTAGTCACAATAGCGATTTACACCTATAATCCATTGATCCATACTTGGCATTTTTTTTGGACTTCAAACGACACTGAATCAAAAACCTTTGGCGTCAGAAAGCTCGATACCGTTTGCAAATTTAGTACTAGTTAGCTAGCACTAAATTTGCAAAATGTTTCGATGTCGTTTAAAGTCTGAAAAAATGCCAAGTATAGACAAATGGATTTTATATTTTAACTTGATTTGTAGGACAATCGTCTATTGCCAACCTACCACTTACGCATATGTAAGTAGGAAGTAGTAAGTACCTATATATTTACTCATAACATCCTGGCAATAGGAGCGAACGCGTTTTACATATTAATGCACGTGACCTGACTGTACCTTCTAAATATGGACACAGAATGAGTGGAGACTATTTTTAGGCATATTCAAAGTATTTGCTCTGCCCGAATTCGAAGTGCCAAGACGATTGTAGGTAAAGATTGGATCCATGTGGTGAATTACCGTTAGAACGGAATGCTAAAAACAAGGGAGCATCAGTGGGATGACCCACATGTCGATCGTACCTACTCGAGAAAAGTTTCATCTAGACAAGGGGAATGAGAACGGCAGCATAGCCCAATTTTTCTCCCTGTTCGCATTCCTCAGGCATGCATGCTTAGGAAAAAGGGCCTCGATTCTGTAATAGCATTATAGTACAATTACAGTTACATGGTCTTGTGATGTGAAACATTTTTTTATTCCATTGACCCTAGAATTATAAATGCTCGCGTTGAATCGAAGCGTTCATGCAACTGTCATGCTACTACGATGCACTAGCAGAATTTAGGTCTAGGTGGACGGTTGACGGCACTGAGGTTCTGTCCACACAGATGGGACGTTGGGCGAGGGGGTAGAAAAGACGCGACGAGTTGTATAGACTCGCCCCATGTCGTTCTGTGTAAGCTTCGTCCCGTCCCTTCAATACATTTTGTATCAAAGTGAATTGAAAATACGTTCTGTGTGGCCGGGCCCAAGGGCGCAGGACCGGGTAATGGCGACCTTTGATTGCGAAGGTACCTTGGTGTGCTGAATCAGCGAGAAAGAAAGAATCATCATCATCATCATCATCGGGCCATGCTTGTCCACTGCTGGACATAGGCCTCTCCCATTGCACGCCACTGAGCACGGTCCTCGGCTATTCTCATCCAGTTCTTGCCAGCCGCCCTGCGAAGATCATCGCTCCACCGAGTCTCAGGACGTCCTACACGAAAGAAATAGAATAGAATAGAAAAGCTTTATTTCAAAGACAAAACACACAATGATAAAATAACAACGATTTTACAAATAATGATGTTTTGAAAATAAAACAAATAAATAATTTATACACAACACAATCACATGTCCTAGTTTCAAACTAGGATACCCTGTGCTATGGTGCCCAAAAAAGGACTTGCACTGACAAGAAAATACACCCAGACTGAGGCCATTTGTACAAATGTACGGCGTCCCCCAGTGAGACGTGGAAGGTCACAAAGGACATCACGTGCCAGCTGCAGGTCGTTATCAACCGGTGCCTTCGCAGAATTCTCGGTATTTACTGGCCCGAGAAAATCTCCAACCTGAACCTCTGGGGACGCTGCAGTGAGACCCCGATCGACCAACAAATCAAACGCCGCAAGTGGAGTTAGATCGGCCATACTCTCCGAAGGGACCAAAACCACATACGGAGGCAAGCTCTCGACTGGAACCCCCAAGGAAAGCGTAAACGTGGTCGCCCTAAACAAACCTGGCGGCGGACTATTGCTGCAGAAGTGAAGGCATTAGGCAAGACCTGGAGTGAAATAAAACGCGAAGCTCAAGACCGATCGGATTGGCGACGCACTGTGGACGCCCTCTGCCCCACCTAGGGGACTCGGGACCTTAAGTCAAGTCACGGCGTCCCCCAGTGGGAATCGACCCACGATCATCGGCATGGTAATCACACGTGACACCGAAAGACCAACGCGGCAGTCAAAAGT
The DNA here is from genome assembly GCA_947310845.1 of Yponomeuta plumbellus. Lineage (NCBI taxonomy): Eukaryota > Metazoa > Arthropoda > Insecta > Lepidoptera > Yponomeutidae > Yponomeuta > Yponomeuta plumbellus. Next base: position 7,494,722 of record OX371209.1, on the reverse strand, counting down.
GCCTAAAATAATTACTCAGGTAAATCTCTGCCTATCGCTAAATGAAAAAAGACGAAAGAATAACGACTCTACGTTATTATTCGCGGAGGTTGAGTTATATTTATTTTTAGTGCAGTAATAAGGTTTCTTGGCCGACCGACAATACCGTAGTCACACTCAGCGGTCCCTTCCTAGGGAGTAAAGGAGGTATTGTTAAACAAACGCAGAGGGAACACTGTATACAGCGACTTGGATATCAAACACGGCAAACAAGGATAAGGGCTTGTCATCGCACTGTGGATTAATTCTGTTGTTTTCCGGTTCTCCCCACGTGGACAAAAATAGACCACAGCTCGGAGCGAGGAAGTTGAAAAACAGACATAAGTTTTGTGTGATAGAATGCGCTTTACCAAATCGCCACAGAAGTAGAAGTGAATCATTGTGAATAATAGAGCAAATAACAAAGTAAATATTGACCAAGTTATAATTAGCTGAACAACGGGGAGCCACAGTGCTATCGCTTACTAACGCTCTAAAAAACATTCTCTAGCGAGAATATTAGAAACAGTGTAAATAATTCATTATGTAATGAGAACGCCGACCCACTGGGGCGGCTTACTGCCTTGCTTTCACTCAGTGTGTGATTAATTACCGCACGATTGTGTTTTCTTCTATTTACTCAACTGTTTCGAGTGGCAAATGATAAAGAAAAGTAGACGCAGTGTAGACGCGACGTACGTATCTTATCACCGCTCTATTGATCACTCGACATATACCGTCAAGGCCCCGCCTTATACGGACGCTCGGTCGGCCGGGCCCATCTCTATAACCAATTTATTTAGTTTACGTGATATTTTGTAGGCGCGATGTTACCAGTGAAGTCATAATATGCGCGGAACGAAAATAGATTAAAGAGGAAACTTGTGTATACCTAAACCAGTGCAATAATTAAGTGTCGCGGCTTGTGGAGCGGATATGGCGGCCAAATCACCGACTAGCATTAGGACCCGCGAAATAATTGGCGTCGATCAGTTCAGTGCGCGACGCGAAGTGTTCGACAAGCACGACACCGTGTTCCTGCCGCCCTCGCCAACTCTACAATCGCCGAATAAGGTCGATGTCAACGCCAACTCTAACAGAGGGTCGGCGACAAATTTCGTGCGCAACGGGCCGACTTACTCCAGCATGAGGGAATCGCGGACCGAGGAGCGAGATAGCATCGAGTTTCGACCGCGGAAATACTCAGATAACTTCACCTCTGACCTCAACCAGAGCGATGACTTTGATTACCGGCGCAGCATGGCCGAGCGGACACGCCGCTTATCGAAACTTAGAAGGGACTTCTTGAACTCCAACTTGCATGAGCCTACAAACGACGCTCCCTTTACCAGAACCGGTGTGAGAGCCTCGATGCCGGCTAAAAGCTCGACCAGCGTATATAAAATCGAGAGTCCAAACTTGTACAAGTTTCCTTTCGCGGAGCCGTATGCTACTCCGCCGCCGGTTCGTCGCGTCGTCGTAGAACTAAACGATTCTGGAAGCTCCGAAGGCAAAAATAAGGAGAATCACGACCCAGAACAGCGCCCTCAGTACCAAAGCTTGCCGAATGGCAACGACACACCAAAACTAGACCACCACCAACTTTTCCAAGAATTAGTGAAGAGGTATTCGCCGCAACGTAAGCCGATAGACTGGACCCTGCCTCCAACCAAACCTAGGGTAATTGGTGCAGTACCAAAGCCCAGCACAACTGGAAGCTTAGACAGCGGCTCTGAACGGAACGAAGTCAAAAGCGATGAAGACGTTTTCCTGAAGAAAGAGGACAAAACTGACAGCGGCGAGTTATCTCAGAATAATACTTCTACTGCCACAGAAAAGGTCGACGAGAACGATTCCAAGGCGTCCCTCTCGGAGCTGGCAGAGAAGAACGATAGAGTCCCGGAGCTGTCCACTATAAAACGGCAAATAAGCCGGGAGTCACCTGTCAAAAGGCCGAGTCTTGACAAAAACGACTTGAACATCCCAGAGTTAATAGAGAAGATGAACGCAGAAGGAGAAGCCTTGGAAAGCCATAGTAAAAACGACCAGATAAAACTAAAACGGAAGAGGAGTTTCCTAGACAAGCTTTTGGGGAGAAAAAAGGGGGAGAAAAATAAGTGAAGCTAATTAAAAACGGTTCGGAAACACGCCAAAGACGACTTCACAGTCACAGATATGTGTCAAACTGTTTATTTTTTTACCTTATTTCGTTGATTTTTTTATATTTATTGTTAAGGCTGGGCGCCCTCTCCATTTTCGCTATCTTAATGCAGTGCGGGTTATCTCTGGCTGATAAAACTTAGCTGGCATGTGATGTGACACTCCCTATCAGCCATATTCTAAGTAAATGTTGGGTAACTGTTTTATAAAAGTAACAAAAAGTAACAGTTGGAGCTTCCAAAACTATAGAAGAATTTAGAATGTAGCACAATTGTCATATGGTCCATGTATAGTAGATATAATGAGTTTGTAAAAAAATATTCCAAAGTCTAATAAACGTTTTGTACAATGAGCATTAAACATGTTTGCGTCAAGTTATTTACATTAATGACAGGAAGTAAAATGCGTTTTATGCGATTACGAAAGATCCTGGCATTATTTAATTATGTTAGGCTTGTATTTGTATTACGCTTCCAAACAAATTGAGATTTTGTTGTTCAAAAACAACAAAATCCCTGCTTACACATAGGTACATTTACTTCGGAGGACTTTATATAGGGTGCATCAAAACCCGCAAATCCATCCGAAAATGGGTGTTCTCCTCATTGATACGAACAACTTTTACCAAAGGGCAAATATCGAAATCGCGAACCAAATATCTGTTGTTCACCGTGTATATTTTGTCATAAATTAAGTCTTGTATATAAAAAAACACGTTTCGGCGAAAAAAACCTCCTCAGAGGCAGGTTTAAATAATCTGTATTTATCTTTATCAATGCCTATTTAATTTGCTCTGAAGAGTGTTTTAAGGGATCGTATTTTTTTATAATAAGACAGATAATTTATAAATTAGGGGCCACTTTGCAACTAAAATGTAATATGTTTTTTTTCAACTGCACTATGAGCGAAATTAAATATTGACTAACACACCAAAAATAAATAAATGACAGCTAGATAACATCTTTTATTTGTCCTTAATGCAGTTGACTTAAAGATATTATATGTTTGTCACAGAGATATTTATAAAAAGTCGATTCCACTGAAACACTCAAGGAAGGAACAGAGTTGAATACAAATACAAAATACTTTATTGTCATAAAAGTTGAAGCCGGTTTATAACGAAAATTCCTCTCATGAATCGACTTTATCTCTGTTTGAAGACTGCTAATTGATGTTATGTGTGTCATCATCATCACTGCAAGACATAGGTTTGGTGTGTAAAGTCAATTTATTTTATTTGGCTCTTAAAGCAGTTTACAGCACATCAACCTTTACATTTAAGCCATCTACTCAGAGTTGTGTGCATGTATGTAAAGATAGGCTTGCTGTTGACTGTATTATGAATATTGCGAACTTTCAATTTTTTGTGTACTTTTGTTCACGATTTTTGTTTGGTCCAAGTTCATATATCATATTCAATGCATATATAAACTAGTAGCGCCCTCTGTTGGCCCCAATTAAAACCACATTATATATACATAGATCTTATTATTCAAAGACGTCATGGTCTATAGGTATAACAGATATAAATTCTACTTATCAGATTTGCCTGCCACAAATTTGTAAATAAATTATGGACAGAAAAAATTACAAAATAAATATAAAATTATACTATGTAATAATAATTGTAAATAACAATAGATTTGACTAACTTTTGATTAACTAAGCACTATCAATGTGTTATAGAAATAACAGAAAACCTGAAAAGAATTCTGTATCATCAATCATTTAAATTATTTCTTACAAGCAAAACAAAAAATCCAATCAACAATATTTAAAGCTTATAAATGGGAAGTGATTTCATTGATTAATATGTACTGAAAAAACTGCTTTCAGATTTTGCCTTATTTTAATAACGCATTGTTTATGTTCTACGAAAATTAATAATGGTTATTTAGCACCTGCATCGAGTCTCCTCAACTCTGTCTCCAGTTGGAAAAGATGATCATCGTCAGCACCAGGCGCTAATTGTCTCATTGCTTCGGCTAGGTTGTACACATAGTCCTTGTTAGCACCACTTGGACCCCTGCAGTCTATTATTTGTTTTGCTAACTCTTCTATTGATGCTGGACCTGGCAACATAAACATACTAGTTACAATAGGAATTTGTATAAGGCATAGGCGAGGGCGCGAAAAGATGCCACACAATGTGCAGGACAGTGCAAGGACTGCATGTGCAATGAAGAGCCAGTCATAGGTACAATATGTACAATAAGATATCCTCGTGAGGCCCGACCTTGAAAAGAACAATTGATTTTGTGATCACCTGAGGACATTGGGCCTCACGAGGATATATAAGTAAGTACAATACACAACTTTACTGCACACTTTTATATTGCACTATAACTGCTAGACGCCTTTATCTTAAAAATTTATATAAAAAGTGTTGAAAAAAAAGTTGTTTCATATTATTGAGTTTGAGGTAGGCACACAGAATTTTGCTACTTCATGCAGTCACCAAGTGAGTGAAAAGGTTGGAATAAATTCTCCAATTATGTTTATCTAAAACAAGATGTAATAAACTAAATTTTATCATAATCTGTCTTGCTGAGAATGGTAGAATGGTTAAAATCCAAAAATCTAAATATCCAAACTTTTGTATTCACAACCTTGCATAATGTTGGGCCATCTTAAGGCCGTCAGTCCCTTTTAACAACAAAGTGCATGAAAAATGTGAAGTATAATAAGCTGGTGGTGGAGTATGGCCTATACCTTCCTCAGGAAAGAGAACCGTGCCCCTCGGTGAGGAAATATTGGGTTGATGATGATGATGATAGTAAACTTACATTATAAGCATAGGAAAATATATTAAATTAGACCTATAGGAGGGGTTCTGCATGGGAGGATTAATAGACCATCAAATGAACTGTTCAGGTTCCTATAAAAAAACATCAAACATCAAAACAACCTGCGAAAGACTCATTCTCCTCTGTTGCCACATACAGAGTTAAACTGAAAGAGGAGTCAGTTTTATCCTTAGGATGAAATGTTGTAGTCTTCTTCACATAACCATTTTTCTCTCTGAAGTCTAAGTGATTTGTGACATCCTCTATATCCGAGTCCTTGATCTTGTAAGCCACTCCCCAAACAGTTGTATTGGGATTATCACTTGGTATTAGCGTCACAACTCGACCAGGCTAGAATATGAAAATAAAATATTCAAGTAAATTGAGAATTGCAAATAAATCTTTCTATGATACAAAAGCTGGGCCTTATCATGAGGGTATGCATTAGCTTCTAACTATCAGAAAGCTTTATTAATACTAAGTAAAATTCATCATTACCTTCTCTGGAACTCCTCTATGATCTATACTATGCTGATAAAATCTTCTTGAATATCCTGTAATATAACCTACAACTTTTGTCTCAATTGGAAAATCTACTTTCCACACAAGTGAGCCGTAGCCAAATATCCACATGGTTTAATCTGTTGTTACTTGTGCTGCGATTACAAATATTGTAATTAAATATTCTACCCTAAAGTTATTGTTTTGATTTGGCGGAAAACATTTCGAAATTATAAAATGACTTTGACATGACATCCAGTGTTGCAAGACGCTGGCCGCCGTCCGTCCGGCCAATATCGCCAGAATTTGGAAAAAACAGTTGTCCAAATAATCGTCTATTCGTCGCCCAAATTGCAAGTTTTTCTGCCATGTAGCCAAAAATAGATTTAATAAAATTACTTTTTTTATGTCGTGGAGATTGTTTGTTGTTAAAGCAAAGATTGTTGGATCCTCCCTGTGTCGCCCCAAGAGTCTGCAGTGGAGGGTTAACACATTTTCAATCGGATCCGGAGTTTGATCGAAGAAAACTATTAGTGCACCAATAAATAAATAATTTATTGCAGTTTCCTTTTCTTAAAACATTTCTAAAAAAACAATAAACCAAATAAAAAAACTGGCCCAAACAATTCTCACATTTCCATCCTACTTCGAAGACCTGATAAGAATTTGTTTTGCAAATTCCTCGACAATAAAAACCATAGACTTTCCTCACAATAAAAATCCACCTCTCCAACAAAGATTATAGCAGAACCGGCTTCAATATCCCATATAACTTAGGTGAGTGATGTATAAAATCTCAGTTTCGACAGATTGGATATTCTGCTTAAGTAGGTAACTGGTTGCCTAATTTTATGCAAGATCTGAGATCTCCGGTAGGTGCTTTTCTAAGTAGATGTTCCACCAATCTCCACTTTTCGTGATTCGGGTACCCGTCTTCTGTTGAATTCCAACATTGCGCTCACCCCTAGCTCCGGTTCGTAAAGATCAAATAACAAAATGCCGTGCAGTATCACTAGAAATTCATGCCAGGTAGGTGGCCATCCCTGGTTTCTGCCTACCCGTCAGGGAAACAGGCTTGAGCTTATGTATGTATCATTAGGAAATAACAGCTGTTACAATTTTAGTTGATGACGTACTTCCGTGCAGGACGCACGCACTTCCTTTTCGTGGACTCTGGTTCTCTTGCTTCAAATATTAAGTAAAACAGACCATATCGAAATATTCAGCTCAGGCTCTAAAGACTACCTATGCTCTTGAAAAAAAAAATTATATCGACCGGTACAACCATTTTTTTTTTCGGCCCATTTTTGGTCGTCATTTTTCCGGTAGAGATACCTCAAATGGTTACAAATCCGCTCATCTGGCAACACAATTACGTTCGGAAACTAAAAAAAAGAAATTATAAAAATCATGCCTACCTACCCATTCGGGATACAGGCGATTTTTTACCTACGTAGGTATCTGTTTGTATAAAAAAACTCGTAAATGGATACATTACAACATAAACTATCGGACGAACCCACACATTATACTCGTTTAATGCGTTTATCTCCTCATCCTCAGCCAGAAGGATAGGTATCGAGCGAGAATACGGAGGGAATTTTACCTCCACTCCACATCTCAAAGATCTTCCGAGCGTATCCATCACGTATCCATTATAACTTACTCAGTGTTACTTATTAGGTACCTACTTATATTACCTAAATAAAAGTAGGTATTGTAAGAGTTCTGAGTAGGAAGCTGGACATGCTGTCGAGTTGTCGACTGTCCCCCTGTCCTTGACTGTTCCATACCATTGACCTCTGTGGTGCCGCCTCTTCCAGAGTCGGTGACAAACCAATGATGATGAATGACATCCTTAGATGACATCTCTAGAAAATCTTCTTTCAAACCAAAAAATCGTAAAAACTAGTAGGTGACTCAATAAATTATGTCCTACCACACACAATCACACAAACCAATGTTGGATGAGTATCCCAGTATGTGGCACCGAAGCAGCCAAACGTTCTCCAGACAGTAGACCACACAGCCCAAATGCACGAGGGCCGATGTCTGCTGCAGCTCAGAACCTTTGCAATGAAGTAGTTGACTTCGCCAATGTGATTAGGGTACAAAAATCATTCAGTACAAAAAAGAAGAAAGAAGTTCATACCAAGCGCCCCATACCAAAACCATCTTCCAGTTCTGAATTCAAGCAGACTAGAGATAGAGCAGTTAATGTCCATAAAGAAGACTGCATAATCAAACAAAAACTCAAAACTTTTGACAGTATTTTAAGAAAAAAAAATTCTACCCAAGAAAAATATACAAGTTACACCAGATTAGTTAACACTGGTGTAAACACTACATATAGAGGTTCATTGAAAGGTGAACACAAATCGGTCACATCGGAAAGGAGCAGAGATCTTTTCAAAACACGAGAAAGTAAAGGACCTATCAGAAATGGCGTTAAATGCAATAAACTTACCATAATAATTGCAAAAGAAGCCTCTACTGGCACTGATCACAAGTGTTTTCTCCAAGACAAAGCTACAGATTCTTGTGTTAGTGAAACTAATCAAGGAACAGATCCTTGCTCTGACACTATGGACAGTGAAATACAGGTCAAAGTACCTCACAGAAACAAATCTACTGTCATAATGACCCAACAGAATGTCAGAAGAAATAGAAATGCGATACTACCCCACAAAATGTCCTCACACATTCTAAGAAAAATGGGTGCTAGGCGATGGGCACTGGGCTATTCGGATTGCAGAAAAGGACCTGATTTCTAACACACCAACATAAACAAACATTGTAAACTAATTGGATAACAAAAAATAAAACACTAGCAAAATAATTAATCTGAAAAAATTTATTCCTAATTTTTCCAGTCCATTATTGTATACCTGTCCTCGCTGATAACATTTCATAGCTTCATTAGTACAATATGTTACTTACAATATAAATAAAGAAGGTAGAATTAATTAGGGAAAAGGTCCACATTGATGGCTAAGAAAAAAATAATCAGCTGCAGTTGAATCATAGTTGTGGTTTGAGGATATGTCAAAGTCCTCAGGAGGACTCGGATCTCACATGTTCTGTTGGGCTGGACTGCCTGGTGGTGGTGGGGGCTGTGCCTCTAGGTTCTTGATAAGCTGAGCAAGCCAATGCTTCGTCGAGTTATCCTCTTGGAGACAGGCAGTGAAAGTTGCATCTCTCAGCTGGTCTGGCAGACACTGGCGCAGGGCTGCCCTAGCCCTGGCATTGTCTGAGAGTCTCAGATAGCAACGTACCACATGCTTCAACAATCTCGCCGAAGGGTCCTTAGCTAGGGATAGTACCATTTTACCAAGAATCATGGCCACATGAGAAAATCTATCGTAGGTCTGGCAAATGTAGCAGAGTCCACTGTCGTCCAATAAGATTTTTTGCAAAATGAATGTTGCAACAGTCTTGGATAGTTCAGATCCGTTTTCCATAATGCGCAAACAGAGTGGGATGATTTCAGTTGTCAGTAGAAATGTGATGACTTCTTGTTCATCTGTCTTGACCAAAGCTCCAATGACACCGAGGCTCGTTAGGCGTAAGTATTCAAATGGGCGGGTCTTCGATACAGTGTGTAGAAAAGGGTACAGGAAGAGCGGCACGTGAGCTTGTAAAAAGGCAGACCTGGTTTCTGGATGGGATGCTACGCATTGCATTAGCGCGAGCGCGTTGCAAACCCTGTTACTCTGATGAGCCGTCAGAGTCGGAGGTATCATAGCTACATAAATATTGGTGATCTCTTGCAGCAGGGCCGCTATAGTCCCAAAACTATGCCATAGCATAGGCGCCAAATCCGGAACAACCTCTCGCTTCTTGCTCAGTTCGAGGAGAGCATTTTCGCGCGTTTCCGGGTTGCATAGCTCCAGGATCCAGGCGAAAATCTTCTCTCGGTCTACCGCCGCTTGCATGGTTACGGGGGTTTGCTGGTTGTTCATGCTAATCATTGGTAAATCTTATGAAATTAGCTTGTTGCGAACGTTGGCACTTGCTTTCTACTCAGCACTATTTGTAAGGCAATAATCATTGTACAACGAATCTAATTACAACGATCACGCTGTTAGGTTTTGATTTTACGTATTTTGCCAGTAAATACACAGTAAATTCGATTATTTCAAACAAAATCGGGTAGACTGGACAAACGAATTTCGCTCCCGAAATTATAGATTGACAGTATTTTTTTTTAACTTCTAGTAAATCAAGAAAACGTAAGCATAAACCACAGACGAATAGCATAAACTACAAAAACCGGTTATTCCCATCACTACAATAATAATGTTCACAGAGTAATGACATACTTGTCTATGGTTTTCCAGGGATGCCAGATGAAGTTTTTTTCCCCGTTTAGGTGAATGAGCGTTTAATTGAAGGTGGTGGATTTCGCAGAAGCAGAAGCTTTGTATTACTCAAATAAACTTTATTAAAACACAATACAATAATAAAACATTCACAAAATATTAGACACGTATTTTCTTTTCGTTGTCTTGACAGAATCAACAAGCCATAGTCTACTGTTGCTAGGTAACAACTTCAATATCTCCTCTCAACAAAGACCTATGAGCTCTGTGATCTTTCTGATCCTCGGTCTTGCAAGTGGCTTAGTGAAAATATCTGCCAGCTGGTCTTCACTGGCTACCTTATCTACATTTAGCTCATCGCTAGTCACCAACTCTCTCACAAAGAAATGCCGTACCCGAATATGTTTAGTCCGTCGATGGAACTCGGGATTTTCAGCTAGCCTTATTGCAGCTTCATTGTCCACTCTTAAGCACGGAATCTTCTTGAGAGTAACAAGGTCACTTAAAAGCCGTGACAGCCATACAGTTTCCCTGGCTGCTTCACTTGCGGCTACAATTTCAGCCTCCGTAGTTGAAATTGCGACACTTGCCTGTCTTTGGCTTAACCACGAGATCGCTCCTCCTGCATACATGCACAGCACTCCACTGGTGGATCTTCCAGTGCTAATATCTCCGGCATGATCAGCATCACTGTAGCATTCCAAAATACCTTCCTTATAATGCTTCTTGTACATGATACCTAGGTCTGGCGTATATTGCAAATATCGCATTATGCGCTTCAGTCGGACGCAGTCTGCTTCTTCTGGTTTCTCCAGACTTCGCGAGACTATACTAACAGCATATGCAATATCAGGTCTAGTGCATACCATCAAGTAAGCTAAAGCGCCGACGATTTGCCTGTAGTTACTTTTCATGTATGTCATATCCACCTTCTCGCTATATGTACTCTCTTTTACAATCGGCGTCGAGACCGGTTTACATCCATCCATTCCGAATCTCCGCAGGATTTTCTGTACATAAGACGTTTGGAATATTTTAATACCGTCTCCTCTGTTTTCTATCTCTATCCCAAGGAAATAGGACGCAGGTCTTGTGGTTATCTTGAACCGGCCATTGAGCTCCTTTATAAACTCATCTATCAGCTGCTGACTGGAGCCAGCGACCAGGCCGTCATCCACATATAAAGCCACTATGACTTTTCCACATTCTTTCTCTCTTATCAAAAGACAAGGATCCGCCTCACTTGTTTTGAAGCCAATCTCTTTGAAGAAGTCTAAAATGCATCGGTTCCAGCATCGAGGTGCTTGCTTTAACCCATAAAGACTCTTCCGTAAAAGACAAACTCGACCAGAGCCGTCGTCGTAACCTTCCGGTTGTCTCATGAAAATCTCTTCATTCAGAGAGCCATATAAAAAGGCAGTCGAGACATCAAACTGCAGCATCGCCATTCCTTCGCTAGCTGCTACACTAAGCACAGAGCGAACGGTCCCCATCCTGGTAACCGGGCTAAATGTCTGCTCATAGTCTACACCTTTTTTCTGATAAAAACCTTTAATGACTAGTCTTGCCTTGTATTTATCAATAGAGCCATCAGCGTTCATCTTTACTCGAAATACCCACTTGCATGGTAAAGCTTTTCTTCCCTTAGGCAGACTTACGAGCTTCCACGTGTCATTTTCGTTTAAAGATGTAATCTCATTATCCATGGCTTTTTCCCATAGATCTTTCTCTGGGCTTCTAATCGCATCCTTATGCGAAGTTGGCTCGTTGTATCCCATGATAACATTCAGAACAAAGTCTTTGAATCGATCTGGAGGGCGTAGCGTCGAACGGTCACGAAGTATCATACGTTCCAGGAACTCATCTTCATGATCATCTTGTAGACCATCCACAACGTTCTCGTCTTCGTGATCATCTTGTTCGTGTCCATGTTCCACATGATTGTCTACACCATCAACAACATTCCCCCCCGATTCAACAGATTGTTCAGGTAAAATGTTGTGAGCATCGTGGAACTCTTCACCGACACTTACATGTTCTTCATCCACTCCAATATCACGACCATCAGTTTCTTCAAATCTTTCCCTGTTGGACACACCTGGAACATTTTCTTCATTATTAGTCAAACTACTTCTAACAGGAACTACTTCAATCTCATTTTCCTGATCGCAGACTGGCTTAGAGTCTCGTTCATGAATTGAAGTCTCTAGCACCTTTTCATTAAAGACTACATCTCTGGACCTCACCAGCGAATTCTGCTCTTGATTCCAGAGTCTGTACCCGTCATCATTGTCGTAGCCAATTAAAATACAACGTGTAGCCTTCTTATGTAGTTTCTTTCTCCTCTGCTTCGGAACATGCGCATAGCAATTGGAGCCAATTATCCTCAAGTGCTTTATTTGAGGCTTCCTGTTTAGCCAAAGCTCATAAGGCGACTTGTGTTCTACCAAAGTTGGTCCTGTCCTGTTTAATATGTACACAGCAGTGTTAACCATCTCTGCCCACAGATTTTGAGGAATTTCTTCATGCGCGTGCATCATTGCTCTAGCAGATTCGACAAGAGTTCGGTTCTCTCTTTCACTACAGCCATTTTGTTCCGGGGTGTACGGCATTATGAGTCTCTGCTTTGTTCCGGACTGTTCAAGTAGATCTCGTACTCTTTTATTGTCGTACTCACCCCCATTGTCACTTAAAAGCTCCTTTACACTGTGCCCCGCATTCTTAGCCTCAGACAGCATCAGTTTTAGCTTTTGATAGACGTCGGATTTATTTTTCAGAAAATACACATATCTGTACCGTGTATACTCATCTTTAAATAATACGAAGTAGCGATATCCCGAGATACTTGCAGGGAAGGGACCACAGACGTCAGAGTGTATGCGCTCACCAGGCACCGTAGCTTTTACGCGAACACCAAATGGTTGCCTGTGCGCTTTCCCAAAGATACAACCTTCGCATAGTTCTCCACTGTTTGACGTCTTTACTCCTAGCTCCTTCTCTATCAATCGTTTGACATGTTTCTTGTCTTGGTGTCCCAATCGCTCATGGTATAGTTGGAGCGTATCTCCATGCTCAATTGAGTTTACTGTAACAGCAGGGCGTACGGCTTTGCACTCTATTTTGTACAAACCTCCATATCTTTGCCTTGTTCCTGTTACAACAATCCTACCATTCATCTTCATGGAACAATTTGTAACCCGCGACTTAAATACGCTCGTAGGGTTTTTATCCTGTGAACTAAGCACAGAGAAGAGGTTCTTGCTAATCTGGGGAACATACCAAACATCTCTTAAAAAGAGGTTCTCAATCCGTCCTTTAACATTGGCTTCTACATGCACTGTGCCTTTCCCAACAGCCTTAATCATGTTTCCATCCGCCGTAGTTACTGTGTGAACTTCACCAAAGTGTTCAAAATCTTGGAACAGATCTCCTCGCATTGTGACATGGTGAGTGGCCCCGTTGTCCACATACCAATCATCACGATCATTGCCAGAATCCGTCGAATTCACCATTAGTAACATCATGTTAGAACTATGAGCTTTATTTTCCTTCTCCTTGATCCCAGTTTTTGGGCAATCCTTTTTAAGATGACCAGGCTCCTTGCAAATAAAGCATTTGTACTTTTTCTTTGTCCCTTGGTCTCTCTTGTCATATCCCTTAGCAACCTTTTTATTTGTCTTCACATAAAGCGCTGTCTCACTTTATTCAGCATCAGCCATCTTAGCATTAAGCGCTTTTTCATGTGCACACAACTGGCTCGTAATGATATCTACTGTCCTATCCTTCTTTGACATTAATAGCCAACTCGACTTGAACGAGAAATAAGTTTCAGGCAACGTATCAAGGATCTTACAAATCAAGAGGACTTCAGGTAACTCTACCTTTTCTTCTTTTAGTAACTCTTCCTTCAAACTATGCCACAAGTTCTTTAATTTCGATACATGAGTCGACATGTCATCTGACGGATCCCTCTTAAGCTTGAAGAAGTCCAAACATATATCATAGAGACGGCCCTCGTTAGGTCCCTCATATAATCTATGGAGTTCATTCCAAACTTCTTTCGGAGTGGACAATCTAATTACTTTGCCAAGCGTCTCGTCTGTCACATTGTTAGTTATCAAGAGCAGGGCTGTACTCTCTAACTTCACAAATTCACGTAGACTTCTTTTGTACAGTTCTATTGCAGCGTCTCCGCTTCCCTCTTCAGGTCTAGCTGGACTTTGTGTTTTACCTTCCACAATATCCATGAGTCCGTCCATACCTCTCAGCAAGGCTACCATCCGGTACTTCCATGATATCCAATTGTGGCCGTCAAGTTTTACAATTTGAATTTTTGAAAGCTCCATTTCTGTTAAACTTCTGGGTCTGGGCCCATAACCAATTGAAGGTGGTGGATTTCGCAGAAGCAGAAGCTTTGTATTACTCAAATAAACTTTATTAAAACACAATACAATAATAAAACATTCACAAAATATTAGACACGTATTTTCTTTTCGTTGTCTTGACAGAATCAACAAGCCATAGTCTACTGTTGCTAGGTAACAACTTCAATACGTTTTTCCTTTCTTTTTTTTCTTAGTTCCTTGAAACAATCTAAATGGCGCTATTCGTTTCTACATACATATTTGTGATTCGTAGCAATCAATGTCAAAGTAAGTCCACAGATTACTAAACCAGAGAAGGAGCCAGGGTTGCTATTCGGACGAGGTTTCTCGTAATAAAAATAAAAATTAAAACCCATAATCCATAGCAAAGACTCCAAAGTATCCAAAAGCGCACTTATCACCAAACAAAAACAGCATTTTTTTTTCGATAACCAACCATCACAAATTCCACAGAACCATAGTATTATTTTTGGCTTTGACGTTTATTATTACGGTACGGCAGCACCACCTAGGGATCCTTTTAGAACTAAATATGACATAAGGAAAAACACTCATTGCCAACCAAAAGTTGCAATCGGTGACCTGCAAAGGTAGTACGAGGACAACGTCAAAAGTCGCGACTTTGCAGTACATTAACTGTCAAATTCTGATGTTGTAGCGCGCGACTCGCGTCCTCGTACTACCTTTGATGGTGACATGAGCATTGTTCTAAATATTTCAATAGTAACAAATGGTCCTTAATGAAGAATATTAACTAATTTTGATTATTAGCACTCCATATTCTCTGTCAAAAAAAAAAAAAACTAGTGAAAGAAAGAATACGCGCGCCCGTGCCGTCGAAATTATACCTAAATACTTTTAAAAATGTCCAATCCAAATACTAGGAAATCATGTGTTGTAACTAAATGTAAAAATACAACTACCAATTCACCGGAAAAGTTGTTTTTTATAGTTCCAAAAGACGTCAAAATGCGAAAAAAATGGATAAAAGCTATGAAGAGGTTAGATTAGATAGATAGACTAGATAGATTAGATAGAAGTGTTATACAACTTGTACCAAAATCTTTAGCTTTAATAATTTTCAGTTTGGTACCAATACCTGAAAGCCTTCATTTTTTCCAATAACACTTGGTAGCAGTAGTTGAAGGCTCCTTGCTTCGACGTTGTAGCCACATTAAAAATGCTATACCTAGTATGTTTACAGCCACCTCTGCTGGCGGCACAATAACATAACATAACATTTACATACAGGCACATACATTGCTTCTGGCCCCACACTAGGATACCCAGTGTCGCAATCTTCACAGATACGTTTAAAACTTTTTGATCCTTTTCATTGCATTCTAAACTGCAATGATAAGGTGTGGTACGTACGCGGTGTTCTGGCATGATTATACATTTAACCGTACATACATCACCTACTCTTTTTACTTGAACAAAACCAATAGCATCAACGCCATAGCTGTCGCTTGTCGACATGAAATAAGTTTCAAAATAAAAATAAAAAGCCTTACGTATTTTTTTAGTAAAAAAAAAACAAATAAAAAAGTTTTATACATCTGTAACGTTCAACCCACTACATCTACATCCTAAGTACCTATCCTACTTCCTACCAATATTATAAATGCAAAAGTTTGTGAGTGTATGTGTGTGTGTTTGTCATCTTTCACGAAAAAACTACTGAACGGATCTGGACGAAGTCTGGAATAACACATAGGCTAGTTTTAATCCTTGGAAAATGTACAGTTCCCGAGGGAAATGGGGGCGAAGCTGCTGGCGCATGGTGGAAGCTAGTGTGTATGTATTCATTTAAATTTACTAAGAATAGCGGTACCTACCTATATATACATACGTACCTACCAATAGCTACAAAACCATAATACGTATTTGTACCTACTTCTACTATTTGAGTTACATTCTTCCATTATGACATTAGTTGGGTATTTTGTTTTGATAAAACAATTTAGAACAGATAAACTATTAAGCATAACTAGTAGCACGGAAAGTTCACTCACCTTTGCATTTTATTGCTCGCATTTCGGCGGCAACGAAATCACTATTTGTTTATAAATAATGCGCAACCATTAATCCATCTATTTAAATAGATTATCCGATCGCCCTTTTTCGAATCCTTCATCCATTTTATTAATCGAATAATATTTATTATTATTAGACTATTAAGTTAATACGCGAAAGAAAACACAAAAAATACTGCGCAAGCTATTACACCTACTACTATAACTGCTGGTGACTTGATATTAGGCGGGCGGCCCGCGCGGCGCGTTGTGATATGACGTCACAAGCGGTCTCATGACTGTTAGCGGGACGCGATATTTTTCGAAACTTTGAATGCCTATAAAATCATAATTACCAGGTATTTTTGAATGAAACAAAAACTAGTGTATTTGTATACATACAGGCTTTACTGAGACAACATTTCAAGCGATTTGGCATACCTAGTAACATTCTCCATTATGACTAACATTGTTTAAATTAAACATAATGATAATTTTTTATCATAAACCAAATACTTGGTGGTTGGATACTTTTTTGTATTTTTGTGAACGAATGTGTGACTATAGGTAATTTTACTTCCTAAAGCTTGTTTCACACGATAGTGAATATACTTTTAGTAGGGTCAACTCGCATAATTTCGTGATACACCTAATTCCGTGACAACAACTTCGAAGCGATGTACAGAATTGCATGAGCATAATCGTACCTTATAATGTGAACCTTATGGTGTGGTAATAAGTCTTCTTTTTGAATAAAAAGAGCTGGTTTATTTAGAGTGAGCGAGGAAGGAACAATATCCGTTTTTGTTCGCCGACGCGCTATTTTGCATCGCGTTGTCTGTGAGCATTGTTGTGGTCGAGCAAAAACACCAAATAAAATAGAAAAAGTGCTTCGTTTGCGTCGGTTTCTGAGTAAAAAGTTCAAGAATACGTTTAGCTGTCTTATACGTTTACTGCTTTACGTAAGTTTTGCGTAGTTTTTAGCCAACAACTTATTTTATACCATTGAAAAATTGCGGTTTCTCAAATCTGTGCGGCGATTGGATGTCACGTAATTAAAGTAGGTAAGTGTGACTATGGTTTATTAATGCTGTTTAGAGCCTGCTATTGAATATTCTCTCAACAATATTATATTGAAAATAGCAAATTTAAGTTAAACAACCAGTTTTATGAAGTTTGCATCCCAATATTTTAAAAATTCTTTTTTTTTATCACGGAATTAGATGAGTGTTTTTTTTTTTTCAAGTTACCCCAAGTAATTAGATAGCAGTATATTTTATCAGCTTAGTTTGTAAAATAGGCAAAGATGCAATAAGACGAAAAAAATATTTATATTGTACAAAAAAATACTACGTGACATCTTATCGCCCCAGTCTTGAGAAACCGATATTTTCTAGGGTACAAGATTAGCTTTTGATGAAATATGTAAATCTAGGTAAACCTGTTTAAGTGTCTAAAGATAATCTTCATATATTTTTCTAAAAAGACTTTCTCTTTGTAGGCGACATGGAGGAAAATACAAAAAAGAATCGAAAATACAACGAGGCGACTTTACGATCGGCTGTAGAAAATGTTCTAGAATCAAATATGACACTATACCGAGCTGCAAAAGAATTTGGAATCCCTTGGTCAACATTAAAAGATAATGTGGGTCGAGCCAAAAATGAAAGAGAAAACGGAAACATAAGAGTATCGATGG
The DNA here is from genome assembly GCA_947310845.1 of Yponomeuta plumbellus. NCBI lineage: Eukaryota > Metazoa > Arthropoda > Insecta > Lepidoptera > Yponomeutidae > Yponomeuta > Yponomeuta plumbellus. The sequence goes on along the minus strand of OX371209.1, from coordinate 7,476,836 downwards.
CAAAAATAGGAAGACCTTATGCAATGACAGCAGATTTGGAACAGCAGTTATATTTCTACATCATAAAAATGCAAGAAATTGGCTTTGGCCTGACAGTAAACAGAATAAGACAAATTGCTTTTTCATTGGCAGAAGCAGCAAAGCTGAAGCATTAATTTAACCCAGAAAAAGGATGTGCTGGATGGAACTGGTGGATTGGGTATAAACAACGCTATGGATTATCACTAAGGACACCTGAGAACCTTTCTGCTGGACGTGCTAGTTGTTCGAATCCTGCTATATTAAGCGATTTTTACCAAAAACTAGAAACAGCTTTAGTTGAGCATGGCTTAATGGATTCCCCGGAAAAGATATGGAACTGCGACGAAACAGGTTTAATGTTCGTAAATAAACCTGAGAAAATTGTGACCAAAATTGGCAAAAAATACGTGTATAACCGTACCTATGCTGAAAAAGGTACGACAACTACAGCTCTAGCTTGTATTAATGCTGCTGGATGTTTTATTCCCCCTTTAGTAATGTTTAAAGGCGTAAGACAAATTCCAGCATTGAAGGATGGATGTCTCCCGAATAGTCTAATACGACTTTCACTAAAGGGATGGATCAACGCAGATTTGTTCTTGGAATGGCTAAAGTTTTTCGCTGAGAATATTCCTGCGTCAAGACCAGTGATGTTAATTATGGATTCACATGCAAGCCCCATTGCCCCAAATGTGCTGAACTATGCTCAATCTCAGCAAATAGTATTATTTACAATGCCTGCACACACGAGTCATCTTTTGCAGCCTCTAGATGTCGGCGTTTTCCGTGCACTAAAAGCAGCATGGCGAGAAGAACTGCAAAATTTCAAGCGGAATAGTCCCAATGTGATACCGACTCGTTTTGATTTTCACAATTTCTTTACGCCTGCTTATGAAAAAAGTTTCTCTCAGTCAAATATACGAGCCGGATTTAGGAAAACAGGTATTTTTCCATTGTGTAGTGATGCTATTTCCCCTGAAGCCACTGCACCTTGTGAATTGACAGACAAAGCACTTCCTACGGAACAACTAGCTGTGGAGAACGTAATGATTGAAGAGGATTTTGAACAGTCGATTCCTCAGTTAGCAATCGATAAAAAATCCACTGATCCCCTTTCAACGACAAGAATTGAGTGCGAGTCCAAGGAGCAACTAAATGACACTACAGATCCTCCACAAAATGACCACTGTTCTAACACTACAGATATAAATTGCGACTCTTACCAAGCTCCTGTCCTCACCTCATCCGTTTCTGAAAAGTTGGAAACCTCACTTCAATCAAACGACCAACCACAAAAAAGTACCATCGAAATACATAATATTCTGATTTTGCCCAAATGGACACCGTCAATTAAAAAAAGGTCGAAGGCTACTGTCCCTAAGGCAAAATGTCTGACACCTGTTGTAACATCAAGTGTGAGCAGCGACGCAGAAAAAGTTGACAGAAATATAAAACTCAAACACAAAACACGTACTCGTACAAGCAACAAAAGGTCTCAAAAAAGGAAGAACTCTAATACTGATGAAGACTGGATTTGCCGCACTTGCAATGGATCATTCATTAAAGATGTCTCGTCAAAAAATGGAGCAAACTGCATAACATGCTCGTTCTGCATGCATCCGTATCATATCCATTGCCAAAGTCAAGTAGTTGACGAAACTGAAGAAGTGTTTATGTGCGATCTATGTAGCATAAGTAGCGATGAGGACTAATAAACTTTTTACCTATTTCATAAGTGTTGATGTGCGATCTATGTAGCATAAGTGTAGCGATGAAGCCTAATAAACTTTTTAACTATTTCATATTTCTATCTTGTTTTATTTACCTATTATTGATATAGCAAAATAAATAATTAGTTGTTGGCAAACACACGTATTTACTTTGCAAAGATAATTTATTTAAAATAAAAACAAAAACTCACATAATTCCGTTACCACGAAATTGAGATGATGTGTATCACGGAGTTATAGTGACTATCACGGAATTGCCTAAGTCAGAAGGATTCAAACAAATTAGTTTTACGAATAGTAAATGTTCTAAAATAGTGGTTTGATTCGTTTCATGCGATTTGCCAAACTATAAAGTTATAGATTAAAAAAAACAAAGAAACAAAAGTGTGTAAATAATGATTTTATCTTTAATTAACTGTTCTATCACGGAATTAGGTGAGAAGACCCTATTATGAATAAATAATGCCAAGTTATTGACATCAAAGTATTTCGTAAAAAAAAATATTAGTAATTATGTCTTTTACATAATATGTACAAGTGTTTAGTTTTGTTTATTGAAATAATTCTTGTATCAAACTATGGTATTTGAGCTATACTTGAAGCTGAGAGCTTTAAATAATAAAATGAAAAACGTGCATTTTGTTCACGGTGACATGTTTGATATAAAAGATATTATAATTAAACAATATTGGCTAAGAAACTAATGATCTTAAAAAAGAGGAACCGAAACCCATGCTACCTTCTTCTTAACACTTACCCGGACAGTGGATGCAATAGAATGCGATGACAATAAAAATAACAATAGAAGATCCCGTCTCCTCTGAAGTGTGTATTAGATTATGAAACACCTGCATATTTCAACAGAGTCTAACCGCCGGTTTCTCGAACGCTAAAAGTCTGTTGTTAATCTACTGTTATTTTTTTTGTATGCACTTTTGACAACTGACATCTGTTAACAATAGATTAACGGACTGTTAGGGAAGTCGGCCAGCTGATCCTTAGTCGCAATCGTATTGACTGTAAAGTCCTTTTCTAGGACACACTCTCTTAAAAAGCAGTGTCTCAACTTTCTATGCTTTGTCCGCTGGTGTGTCTCGTAAGGTGGATCATGAAACGAACAATCTTCAAAAGAGAAACCGAAAACAATACGTCGCGCGTCGTTCTTCTTAACAGAGAGCTTGTATAAAATCTTAATTGATGACCTTTTTCCGTGCATCCTTCATCCTTCAAACTTTGAATTTCGTGAACTCTTTTTCATTTTAAAAATTCATTAAATAAAAAAATAAAGTCACGGCCGTTATCCCCGAGGGGGTAGGCAGAGGCACCAATCACCAGCACTGGGCCCACAAAAATGGAAATTCATTAAACTGTACTACACTGTATAAACTGTTTTTCGGCTACACTTGCTTGACTTTTTGTTGGAAGAGTCCGACCAGATCCGATCCAGATCCGATCAGTCCGACCGTTCATTATGGAAACTAATGCCGTTTAGGTTGCTGTTAATAGTTTATTCATCACCTTTAAGCAATTTAGTTTCCTCCTCTACTCTTTTCCTATGTCTGTGTCACATTCCATCATAACACGCTTAATGTAAGTTCAGTACTATATAGCGTTGGTGGAAAAACGTCTTCATTCTTGACTTTTTATTAAGTATTTAACAATATAATGAGTCCATGGATGTAATGTCAGACTGCGGTGCTTTTATAAATTTTGGTGACATTGGCCGGCCAACAACTGGCAGCACTAACTGTCAAATATTACCACAGACTATGGAGTTGCTCTGTCAGTCAACACAACATTAAAATTAAATTGTATGAATTTCTATTTACATCTAAAACTTAAAGAAATTACGGGCTGATTATTGCACTTCAGTTTCCGTTCTGGGTGTATGTACATGTAGCTTCATCAGATAAGTTCTTCCACAGGATAATAATTAGGTAATAAGGTGAGAAATACTGTTGAAAAACATTTTATGAGGCCATCTTACTTTACGAATGCTCATACATTTTGCAGAAGGAATAATCTGGTTTAGTGGTAAATTGGCATTATTTTGTGGCAACTAAACATCTCCATATCGGATATTTCCTGCGTTACATTAGGTCTGAATAAGAATGAACTATAAGATAGTTACAGCTTGTATTACTCGACTTTACTTTCATGTTAGTAATGTACTCTGTGCTTTCATGTTTGTAATTTCAGAGACATGGAGGTCTCCCACTCATTGACTCTAAACGAAGGCGCACTGCAGCAGCTTCCAGATGATAAAAAGCCCCACTTCATCTTTGAATGGCTTCGGTTCCTTGACAAAGTTCTTGTCGCTGCACACAAGGTTTGTGTACTAACGCTGAATTGTTTGCCAATGATAAGATAAATATGGCTACTTATAGTGAAATAAAATATAAGCAAAGCAACCCTTACTGTATAATGTAATTTTAATCATTTCACATCTTAAAGTAAAGTTAAATTTATTTTGAATAAAACCAAATACCTTTCCCCAGTCGGACATAAAAAGTTGCCAGCAGAAGCTTGTCGCCCAGTTGGTGAGCCTGCTACGAGAGCCTCTGGGTCCACCGGCCCGCCGGCTGCTCTCCCGTTGCCTGGCTACACTCTTCAACGTTGGAGATACCTTCCTACTGTTTGACACCGTTAACAAGTGCAATGACATCATCAAAGTGAAGGATGAATCGCCATCGTATCTGCCTACTAGACTGTGAGTTTGAGACTGTGTAACATGCGTGTACTGTACTTCCACCACCATAATAAAAAAAGCCATAACTACCATGAACTTGATTTCCAGCAAATTGAAATTTAGTGAAAAAATAAATTTCAAGCATGTCTGCTAACTTGTCGTTGGTGATTCCTATTTGAGAAACACAAGAAAAATGTACATATTTCATAAGTTATTTTCTTAAATTTAAGTGTTACTTATTTAAATACAGTTTGGTTTACTCTTTCTAACTAGTAAAAATTGAAGTTATGCCTTAGAAATTTAAGTTAGCCTTTCTTCTTATGACAGCAATACTGCCCACTCGTTTTCGCTCTGAAGAGTGGCCACTCTCAAAAGAGACTACAAAGTCGAAATTCCACTGAGAGCCAGAAGCAATGTATGTGCTTGTATGTAAATGTTTATGTTGTAAAGAGTTTACATTTTGTTTGTTTAATGTCAATGTACTTATAATGATAATGTTTGCCGCTGCCTTGGGGCCGCCGAATGTAGTGGAGGAAAAAGCAGCGAAAAAAATTCCACTCAGACCATCTTTTCTCAAATCGCTTTAAATGTAATAAAAAAGTAACGAATATCCATCTATGATCCATTTGTCTATACTCCGCATTTTTCTCAGACTTTAAACGACACTAAATCAAAAACCTTTAGCGTCAGAAAACTCGATACCGTTTGCAAATTTAGTACTAGCTAGCACTAAATTTGCAAACTGTTTCGAGCCCTCTACCGCTAAAGGTTTTTGATTTATTGTCGTTTAAAGTCTGAAAAAATGCCGAGTATAGACAAATCGATCATACCTAGACGCTCAAGACCCATAAGAGCAATCAATACTTGCAATGTTGGGCGGAAATGCCCAGACCTTGCGACCGCGGGCCGGACGGACGACGCAGCGTGGGTAGGGCGCCCACCAGATGGCGGCCACCTGGTTACGGAGGCGGGAAGTCGCTGGATGCAGGCGGTACGAGACGGGGAAACTTGGAAAACCATGGAAGGCTAATGATTTATTCTCATTTCCAGCGCCGCGATTTGTTGCCTGGGCAGCATGTACGAGAAACTCGGGCGCATGATGGGCCGATCGTACGAGGAGACGGTCGGCACGCTGGTGCGCTCCTTGAAGAGTGCAGAGTCCCAGACCCGGCTCGAGATCATGAACACTTTGGAGAAGGTGAGACGAGTTACCTACACTTTGAGAGAATGTTCCTTTTATTGTGAAATCAGTATCTTTCATTACTTATCGGTAATGGTATAACATGTTTGTAAACATTCGTGATTCCCAACCTTTTGATCGAAACTGTGAATACAAATTCGAAGTGGTAGGAGGTCAGTCAAGCATGAGTCATGACATAAAAATGTTTTCTAGTAAGTACCTACATATTTTAAAGGTTTAAGAGTCAGTTTCATGGACACGCCAAACTAAAAACCGATAGAGGATCTCGCCTATTTTCTAGACTTTTACAGCTGTAATGGAAATCCCAGGCGGACATACTTCGACCAAATAGGGGATGTACTAGCGAAGGGCAAGATAAAAAGTACCTGAAATCGGCGTGCCTGCATGCTATGACTAATGAATGTCGACGAAGAGAAAGTGATCAGTCAGGATCGTGGCAGGTGGCAGTCGCTGGTCTCTGCCTACTCCTCTGGGATACAGGCGTGAGCTTATGTGTGTATGTACAGTTGTTAAACTTCGTTATTTCAGAATTTAAACGAATGAATTCGTAAGAAAAGAAGAAACCGTCTGACAATTTATTGCTGTTTTAAAACATTAAAAATATTCCGGTCTCAGCTAGCCACCACAAAATTTCATTAGTTTTGTCGAATATAAAAAAATAACCTGAGATATTTTCCGGTTTTCTTCTAGTCGAACCAATTTTTGTATACTTAGATACAACTGCGTTCGAAAGGGAGTTTTATTTAACCGTCACAAACTACAGTTTTAGATAAAAACAAGCGTAAATGCAAATTAGCTTTACTTGACTTTTGATGTTCATTGCATAGGAATTGAGTGATAAGATAAAGTTCCTGTATTCTTAATTACTATTTTACGAATGTGCTACTGAACTACGTAAACTCGGTAGCTCTTTTTAGAATTCAGAGGAATTATCAAATGGAATCGAATGGAATGGAAGCGAGCCACGTATGTTATGGCCTAGACGGGCGAATAATTCTACTGGCTGGGTCCGAGCGGCGAATACAGCACGTAAACGTAAATAAATCATCCTTGTTTGGTGAAGCACTATGTGTAAACTAATCTATGTTTATGTTTAAATGTTTAATGTTTATGTGTTGATGAAGCATAAGAGGTTTGTCTGCATCACAGCAAGTGGCAGGGCTTCCTCCGAACTGTCAAATACATTATGTTTCACATTTGTCGTCAAAATAGTTAAACCGATAGATTGGAAACAACCTGAACTGATTGTGTTGTGTGAAATAAACAACAAATATTTACACACCCTATCATCATCAGCCCATTTATGTCCCCACCGAGGGGCACGGGTCTCTTCCCTGAGAAAGGTATAGGCCATACTCCCCCACCGGGGCCAGATCCGGATTGGTGGAGGCTTGTAAGACTAGTGGCTGGTCTTACTGTCAGAAGTACACTTTTTTTTATCGATGGGAAAAATGCGTTACGCATCTCCTCCCGTCGGGGGACGGGAGAGAGTATGTGGGACTCCCCGGGAAAGCCCCGGTATACTCACTAAACAACCCAGCGGCACTCCCTCGTCGCCTTTGTGGCGGGGGTCTGGGAAACTGGCACAGCCTTTAATTCCAGTCCCCCGCCGGCGATTGCCCGCCTAGACACGGCGGGCCCCTCACAGAAGTACACAACCTAACCTAACGCCAAACATCCTAGATCTGCGTGGGCATGGGCACAGCGGCACCGGCGGCTCTACGCGAAGTCTCGCGCGCTGCCCGGGCAGCGTTATTGTCGGACCGGGCCTACGCCGTACGGGCGGCGGCGGCGCATTGCTTACGGCACATGCTGCCTCTGATGCGGCTTACGCCTGCTGACCTGGACAGTACCGCGGCCGCGTGTCTGAGGGCGGCGCATCCTAGTGACTACCGAGTCAGGTAAGTAGTAGAGCGTCGGAACGCCATCTAGTGGTAGGTTGTTGAAGCGTCGGGTTGGCTGAATTCGCCGCAATGCGGCGTATTGCTTATGGTACATGCTGCTCCTGTTGTGGCTCAAGTCAGCTGACCTGGACAGTACCGCGGCCGCGTGTCTGAGGGCGGCGCATCCTAGTGACTACCGAGTCAGGTAAGTGGTAGATCGTTGTAACGCCATCTACTGGGGTGGCGGTGGGGCATTCAAGCATTGGCTGAATAGAATAAGCGGCGCATCCTAGTGATTTCACAGGTAAATGGCGGTGAAACGTTCAGTGCGCCACCTAGTGGTAGAACGTGAAAGCGTCAGGTTGGCTAAATTCGCCGAGGCGGCGAGGCATTGTCTGCGGCACATGCTGCCTTTAATGTGGCTCACATCAGCTGACCTGAATACTCGTAGTACCGCGTCGCGTGTCTTAGGGCGGCGTATCCTAGTGAATACAGAGTCAGGTGAAAGAAATATTATGTTTATGATAGGTTCAGTGCGGGTACAACGCCATCTAGTGAAAGGTGGTAATCGTCTAGTTAGCTGAATTAACTTTGCCCCTGATACGGCTCAGGACAGACCTCGATAATACGGCTGCCGCGTATCCGGGATCAGGGAATCGACATGAGTACTGAGAGTTCCTAGCGTCCAGGTAGACGCAGTAAACTTGTCCTTGGACTCAAAACTAAATGAGGGGTTAAAAATAATCCAATGTGCTTGTAGATGTGCAGTGGCTGAGCTCCTGGGAGCATTGATTGCGGCGACTCAAGCTGGCGAAGCTAACACTCTCAACAGCAAGAAACTTGGACAATCAGGTGAATGTCAGAGAGCCATTTAGGACATTTCTTTTTCATAGGTTTGCTGCTTGCATAGTAATGTTAGATTAAGTTGAAGTGTTAAAAAAATAAGTTCCTCGGTCTAGACTTTTTAAGGTTATCTACTAATAATAAACTAGTGAACTTATTGGCTCATGATGATGATGATGAACTTATTGAACGTCACAATAGTGGTTTTTGTTTTGAATATAAACTTGCTGATAAACATAATTCTTTACTCGGATTTGAAAGCAAAGGAGGCTTATTGCCAGTTTCTGAATTGAGGATTTGGCTAAGTAACTACTCAACTGTAGTGCTGTCTCGTCAAATTGCTCAGATAAGAGCGTGACAGAACTTTACTTAAGTATTTAATTAGTGAAAATTCTCAATTCAGAAACCGGCCGTACGTATTGAATTGTGTTTAAGTTACTTCTCAAATGTTGCCTTTGATTTGTGGTTTCAATCTGTCATTACTTACTGCTGGTTGCAAGATATATTATTTCACAACATCCTCAGAAACCTTAAGGGGCGCTGTAAGATTCTGCTCTTCAATCAGTATGATATGTTCCAGTCCAACAAAGCAAGAAAGACCCGCCAAAGAACGTAGTGTCCCTAGAAGAGGCATTGAATCTTCTGATGGGAGCTTTCCTCAGGGGAGGCACTTCGTTCCTCAAGGGAGAAATCATCAAGTCTGGCTCGGGCGTCAATCGGGAAGTCAGAGTGTGTGTAACGAATGTAAGTATGAATTTGAAATGACTGAATTTGTTGGTCTTTACAATGTTTAGCTGCCTTGTTGGTATGGACTCAATGGCCTGATAAGTTTGACCACGAAAACAGAGGCCGTGGGTTCGATTCCCACTAGAGGCTGCCGTACTTATATACGGATTATAGGTACCGGTACTTATAGGTTATGTTACCATAACACAGGGTTTCTGATAGATTCCAATCGACGATCGAGGAGTCACAGAGAACTTATTGAAGCATTACAGAGCGCAGCGAACGCTAAGCATAGCTGGCATGCTATACATGGTGGAGTAACCGTGAAGGAAAAAGTCGAAAATTAAAAATTAACTGCTATTCTGGCTGAAAATTTTATGACTGATAGAGGAATCGATTTTATTATTTACTAGCTTTCGCCCGCAACTCCGTCCGCGTGGACTTAGCTCAACATTTTGCAACCCCGTTCACTCCCTTAAGGGTTAAATTTAGAAATACGGCGAAACACGTGTTCAATCAATTGTGTTGAAGAGTAGGTATTTATTTTAAGTCTCAAGAAAATTGGACATTCTTTATACCTCTCATACAAATTTTGGCAACCCTTTTCGCCCCCTTAGGGGTTGAATTTCAAAAATTCCGGTCTTATTCCTTGCCTACGTTATACAAAGACCCTCTGTGCAAAATTTCAGCTTCCTAGGTCCAACGGCTTGGGCTGGGCGTTGATGAGTGAGTCAGTCAGTCAGTCAGGACTTTGAATTTTATTTATATAGATTTTAAGTTATTTTTCATGCTGACGCTGTAGTTTCATGAATTTCCTTCTTCTGAATGTCCAACGTGCGTGTACCATTTAATTGAAGCATTATATGTAGAGTGCACCGGAAACTAATTGCAAAGTCACGATCGGGGCAGCTCGTAGATTTAATTCGGGCCACACGCCCAAAAATAAGGTTGTGAATTTCAGGACGCTATTCATTGTGCATTCATTGCATTCATTCTGCCTACATTTCACAGGCCTACGTGATATTCGTGCAAAATATGGGCGGCGTTTGGCTCGAGCGAAACATGTCCACGTTCCTCGTGCACGTGCTTGACCTCGTCGCCAACCCTAAGGCGGCGAGCTCGCACGTCGACGCTGTCTATTCCAGGTAAAATAAACCTTATAACTTGAACTTAAAGGTCAAATTCGAGACAGCTAGCTTCTATGTGCAAGTAGGATATTTAAGGCAATGTTTAAGGCTACCTTTTTGCTCAAGGCTTACCGTCCCTTACTTTTTCTTTAATACCAAAGCGTGCAAGTTACTCAAGGTAAAGTCAATCCTACAACATTCCAACTTTGGACATTAATATCAGGTGAAATTGAATTAGTTTATTTTATCATAGAAAAAAATTACATGCAGATTAAAACAAAATTAAATTATAATTAACTGCTTGACCTTCTGCTTAAAAACATTACAATGTGTTTTTACAATGTGTGAAAAATGTTGTGCATCGAAAAAGGATTGTTATCTGTAATTTATTTATTTGCTCCGCCAACAGAATACTGCACGTTAAAATTAACATTTATAGGAAATAATGACATTTACATCCCAATTACAGGCAGATACAACGCACGTTACTAATAATATTGAGGGTATAATTTGTATAACGTGTATTATACATTATACAAATATTCTGTCGCCACAAAGGTCGTCGATTAACGATCTCTCAAACTTCTTGCCCGTATGGGAGATGACAGCTCAGGATAGGGAGGGGTGGAATATCACGGGGAGACCTTTAATAATAATAATAACAAAATAATAAATATAATTTTATTTCAGACTAAATGCCCATAAAAGCAGGCGGTGCAAAAACTAAAACTATATTTTTAGAACTACTTGTATATCAAAGTAGGGTCAGGGGTACAGTCTGTTAGCTCTTAGAATATACCTCGGGCTCCAGAATAGGCTTCGGTTTGCGCCGAAAGCACACGAGTGTAATACTACTTCCTGCTCTGTATAAAACTTTTCTTCACTATTTTGAAAAGTTATGTAAAGTTATTAATAACAATACAAAATAAACCTTACCTTATTGCAATATAATCGGTTTATCCGATAGTAGCCGATGTATATTCTAAAAGCTAACAGACTGTACATTGTACGTATCAGCCAAAACGAGCCTGTCAGACAGCAAAAGTGGTGTTAACCTGAAGAGGCCTTTGCCTCTATTTCCTTTTGCCGCTTTGCGTTGATAAACAGACAAAAATAAGTCTTGCGCAGCGTAGGACGACCAGCCACAAGATGGACAGACGATCTCATCCAAGGGGCCTCTTATTATTGAGTTTTCACACGTGGCAACTCTGTCCATAAATGAGGCATTAAACGTATTAAAACGTGCGTCACCAAACATTGGTTGAGGCACCTTTGCCCAGTAGTGGGACACAAACAGGGCTAACTTAAAAACCCCAGGTCTGGGATGCTTACATATTTGTAATGTCGCTGTTTCTGGTTCGCACGACACAGGGTATCCTAGTGTGCAATGCTGTGTGGCAATCTAAGCAATGTGTGGGCATATATATGCATGTTTATGTTTTGTTTATGTTTAACTAAGTAGAAAAAATAATTCGCAGGAAGTGCATAAACTTCATACTAAGCAACACGCTTGGGAAGATGCTGGGCGAGAAGGCGCAAGCTTCCGCGTGCAAAGAGATCATTCAGATAGTCGTAAAGCAAATGAATAGCATCGACTTCAACCCGGAGAACGCAAAGGATTGCAACCAGGTGGGTTTGAGAACTGAGGGTAGCTCGAGGAATAGTATGTACTGCTCATATTTGACGCGCACCAAGTCCTGAACGATTTCAACTGTCGAACTGTCAAATTAAATAAAGAATTAAACAGGATTGGAATCATTCAGGATTTGGTGCCGTGGTTTGTACCTAGATCTAGTGGGTTCTAGTAGTTTTTAATGTTTCCAAATTTAGTTTGGCCAATAAAAGAGGCCGCGAGGTATGGCGTGATGGGGAAAAGACTTATACCCAACAGTGGGTCTCTGCCCACTGAGGTGGGCTGTGATGATTATGATGATGATGGTGAAAAGATGATGATGATGATGAATGATGATGCTGATGAATCAAACCACCCCCTTTCAGTATGAATCCTCGTAGATTATGATATCTACACTCCATCAACAATTAGAAAGAAAGAAAAGATATTTACACAACAGTGCAAGAAACATGTCAGAAAAACAAGTAACGTAATATAAAAAGTACCCTGCCACGACTAAAGAAACGATGAAGAGAAACTGATTTGTCAGAATGGCGGCAGTCCCTGGTCTCTGCCTACCCCTCTGGGATACAGGCGTGAGCTTATGTATGTGTGTATGACGTAATCGCTCGTAGCCTTGGCTGCCTGAGTGATCTTAAACGATCACTAAGGTCTTAACCTTTACAACATAGGGCGCGTTCAGTGCATGGATGGATCACCATCTATGACTAACGCTAGTAGAATTTTTCCGAGCGGTTCCGTGCTTCGCAAGCCACGCTAAGCAGCTAGTGCCGTCGATAGATGGCAGTCGTCAAGCTATTCAGAGGCCTTAGGGCGGCTTGAAAACTTCTGACAGTAAGACCAGCCACTAGTCTTACGAGCCTCCACCAATCCGGACTTGGCCCCCGTGGTGGAGTATGGCCTATACCTTCCTTAGGGAGGAGACCCGTGCCCCTCGGTGGGGATATAATGGGTTGATTATGATTATGATCGCGGCTGCTTACTTTATGTTTTTATCAATACTGTCCTCTTTTTAACAGGAGACCTTATTCAGTCAACACCTTCTGGTCTGCGCGTTGACATCCGCCGGTGAACTGTCCCTGCAACTTGGTACTTCTGTGCAGAACTTGCTCTCTGATACCTCGCTGAGTATGTTGAACGCCATTTGCAGTGTAAGTTGGAGCTTTTATTATATCTATCTACAGTCTGTTTTTTCATTCAATGCAAAAAAAAATATTGTCACGTTGACATTTCCACACAATAGGGTAGTTTCCAGGGTCAAAATAATTTAATTCTATTTAGGCCGTATTTTAGATTATAAAAAAATATTGGATACGTATTTTTTCTTTTTTCGATTAAACAAAAAATAACAAAGATATAGCCCATTGAAGTTACGTGTGACGTCACTCAGTGCTACAAAATGCAGCACGGCGTGACGTCACACGTAACTTGAATGGGCTATATCTTTGTCATTTTTGGTCTAATTTACAAATAAAAAAATACGTGTCCCTTATTTTTGAATAATCTAAAAGACGGACTAATTAAATTTTTTTGGGAAACTAGCCTATTCTTAGGCTGTCAATGTCTAAATGTTGCTAGTACGTAAAAACCAAATAACCCCATTTTACTTCAAAGTTAAATTGTGTATGCTGCGCAGGTGTTTTTTTTTAGACTTTGCTCTTACGAGTAATTCAATTTTAACGTCTTTGATGTGATAAAGATTTTGTTCACATGAGTCTTCTATTCACGGTAAAAAAATCTACCGAGTTAACCTGTAGCTTTTATAGCGGTAACACTGCGTCATTTTTTTTTGCATCGAATTAAAAGACTGTAAGCTAGAGGTCCCGGGTTGAAAACAAAACTTGTCGTGGATCTGTTAAATTTGTGATTTCCGAGTCGGCGACCCCATTGCGTGTTCATTGCAGGTCTTAGAGCACCCGTGCGTGGCCGCCCGGCTGGCGGCGGCGCAATGTCTGCGCTGCGTGTGCGAGGCGTCGCCCGCGCAGATCACGCCCCTGCTAGATCGGTGCGTGGACGCTTTGGACGCCCCCTCCGCTACGCCGCACCATATCTCGGGTACGTTTTGTGGGCTTTCAATCCCACGATGGCACGGGTCACGCGTTTTGTGGCGCTAACACGCCCAAATTTGACCACTATACAATGTGAGTCTTCATAAAGTGCACATGTCAAAATCAGGGAAACTACACCCCATTTCATCGACGGAAAAAAATAAAAAATTCAATAAAAAAAATATTTGTATTTATTATGATTTTTTAAAAATTATGAGTTGCACCTGTTGACCCATTTAGATAAATCGTCATAATTTTTAAACTAAGTGCGTTATCGCAGTGAAATAAATTTTGTGATGATGTCTAATAATAAGCCGTACCCATAAAGTAAAAATATCCAAGAAAACTAACCCTATAAATGTACAATTAAGTGAAACTTGAAGAAAATCTGTATTTTTTTTCATCATTTTTGCATTTGTTTTATAATTTCTCCTAAAATCATGGTATTGACCCTACTTTTTTTTCATTCTAGCTTATTTTACATGGCATTAGCTTTCTAAAAGTAAAAACTGCACGTTTATTACTCAAAAACAACAGTTTTTCTGACCGTTTGAAAAAAGCCCATGCGCATCGTTTTGCTACACACCATTGTTTATCACCTTTTTTACAAATATTTTTTTAAATTTTTTATTTTAGTGTTTCCGTCGATGAAATGGGGTGTAGTTTCCCTGATTTTGATATTTGCACTTTATGAAGACTCACACTGTAGGGAAGAGCGGGCGATCATGCTCTTCCACTATAAAGGGAAATTTCCCGCCAGGCAGATCGTATGCCTGGGGACGTCCGGTCCAACTGTAATCTGTTGGACGTTGTATTTAATGTAAGTCATGGGTAAACTTTGCTTGCGCGATGCAGGAATGTTGGGGTTTATAGTGCGCGCGCAGAGTTGACATGTGCTCGCCACAACCACTAATGTACTGGAAAGTCACGACTTGTGACCTTCTCGTATCGTTACATATTCGGCTGCATGATCTTGATTACGCCTGTAATGTATTTTTCTTTGGTTCATGGCGTATCAAGACGTGATTCTGGCAGAAATAGTCGACATCGGTTGATTTTCATCACCCCCAAAACTTGAATTGAAGTGACTTTCGACATTTAAAACGCGCTACTAGCTTCTATAGGCTATACCTGCTCGAAGTCTATAAGTCAATCAACTAAAACCACATCTCGGGTACGCTCTGCGGGTTATCAACCCAGATGCCCTTGAAATGTAATAAGTACATCGACAAAAAATCTTGGTTACGTTCAGCGGGCTATTAACAGGATATTCCTGATACTCCTAAATCTTCATGGATCAATCGACAATATCTAGGAAATATCAGGACATTGACACTGAAATGCTACCAGAAATCTGAAATCGATGATACATTCAATTATATTTTTTGGTCGTTCCAATCACCCAAAAAAATTTATTCGGCTTGTTTTATCGCTGCCCTTAAAGAAAGGCTCGACCGAGTTTGTTAACCACAGCTTATTTTTAACTCTTTAATAATACAAATTTAATTGAATTGTATACAATTACAAACCCCTGTCCTTAAAACTATGGGTGACAAATTAATTTCATTTCATAAAGTCCTCACGTTTAGTGTTTTATGGGCCGTCTTCTATCAGAGGCAACCGATTCCTCTTGCCCTTTGACAATGCCAAAACAAACAAACAAACAACTAGTACTCTGTTCAACCCACTGTAGCAAGTAGTGTAGCCATGATATCTCCTGAAGTTCGGTACCGGAACCCCAAAGTGTATACCCAAACGGCACACCCTACTAATGTAGTCTTTACAGGATACTCTGCAGCCCTCGCGGCAATACTAGGGGCGGTGAAACTCTCGCCCCTAGGCGCGCCGCACGGCCGAGGCAAAATAGCCTTTAATGCGGCGGAGCAGCTGCTAAGGTCGGCTGGCCAGAGCAGTCGGCTCACGGCGGCGAGGACCAACGCCGGCTGGCTCATTGTGGGCGCCATTTGCACACTGGGTAAGTCTTACTAGAGTTGCTCATTGGGTAAGTCCGACCAAAGTTGCACATTTGGTAAGTTCATGCACATTGGGTAAATCTTACTCGAGTTGCACATTGGGTAAGTCCGGCTAAAGTTGCACATTTGGTAAGTTCATGCACATTGGGTAAATCTTACTCGAGTTGCACATTGGGTAAGTCCGGCTAAAGTTGCACATTTGGTAAGTTCATGCACATTGGGTAAATCTTACTCGAGTTGCACATTGGGTAAGTCCGGCTAAAGTTGCACATTTGGTAAGTTCATGCACATTGGGTAAATCTTACTCGAGTTGCACATTGGGTAAGTCCGGCTAAAGTTGCACATTTGGTAAGTTCATGCACATTGGGTAAATCTTACTCGAGTTGCACATTGGGTAAGTCCGGCTAAAGTTGCACATTTGGTAAGTTCATGCACATTGGGTAAATCTTACTCGAGTTGCACATTGGGTAAGTCCGGCTAAAGTTGCACATTTGGTAAGTTCATGCACATTGGGTAAATCTTACTCGAGTTGCACATTGGGTAAGTCCGGCTAAAGTTGCACATTTGG
This sequence comes from Yponomeuta plumbellus, assembly GCA_947310845.1. Taxonomy (NCBI): domain Eukaryota; kingdom Metazoa; phylum Arthropoda; class Insecta; order Lepidoptera; family Yponomeutidae; genus Yponomeuta; species Yponomeuta plumbellus. Next base: position 7,460,394 of record OX371209.1, on the reverse strand, counting down.
TAAGTTCATGCACATTGGGTAAATCTTACTCGAGTTGCACATTGGGTAAGTCTGACTAAAGTTGCACATTTGCTAAATTCAACTACATTTGCACATTGGGTAGCTGGACGAGTGCTGCTCTTTTGCACAATGGGTAAGTTCCATGAGTGTTGCAGATTTGCACAATCGGTTCGTCCAACGAGTGGAGCGCATTTTTACAGTGGGCGAATTCAACATTTACATAGCATTACATTGGGTATTTGCATATACGTTTTAAATGTTTTTACAGGGTATAGTCTAAAGACACATATTATACCTACACATTTAATGAGCTTAACAAGAATTTGATAATTTCCCATATGAAAGTCCGTCGAGAGTTGCATATTTGCACATCATGCGACTCCCACATGAATTGTACATTTTTACATCAGGTATTTGCTTATCTGTTAAATATGAAATAAAACCACTCCTCTAAATCTGGTTCTTATCGATGTCACAAGCTATTTTGAAGCCTGTCGTATCGCAAACAATAGTACATTGTTCACCGAGAGGAGAAAGTGACCGATTACCGTCGAGGGTGTTGTTTGAAGCCCGAGCCGTAGGCGAGGGCTTTAAAACACCTGAGATCGGGAATCGCAGTTTCTCTCGAGTGATACATAGTGCTTTATACTACACCTACAAGGAAAATAAAAAACGAAATCTTTACTAATTGAAATTTATATTGAAATTGTTGCTAGTGGCCAGTGTCATTTTGCGAACTTGGAGATAAAAACTCACTGTAAAAACTTTTTGGCTTTTGATATTTAGGTTACCGGCGCATAGTCTTACCCAAAATTAAAAAAGAAAAACCACGTAAGAAATGGATTTTCATACACTTTTCTCTCCCGCTCAGATGCGTTTTCTCCCCGCATATTTGTTCGATATGCAATGACGTACTTTCTACCGTAAATTTGATAAAGTATCAAGGTACTTTCTAAGCAGGTGTAGTATAAAATACAATTTTCTTTGGCAGGCGTCCCTGTGGTCCGCGGCTTGTTACCCCGAATGCTGCTTCTATGGAGAAACAGCTTCCCGCGCTCGGCCAAGGAACTCGAGTCCGAGATGGCTAGAGGTGACGCGTTTACCTGGCAGGTGAGTTAGGTATATAAGGCCACCGATTTGGCCATGCACTTTTGAACATGAACGGAAGTCTCAAAACCAACTTTCGAGAATTATGCTTTCAGTGCAATTTATATTTATCAGATTTGTAAATATGTACGTCTATATTTTTTAAGATATTCCATAGAAAAGGACTTTATTTAATTCCATCGAAAACTTTATATCAAAATATTGTCATAAGTACAGCAAAAATCACATTGTCAGTTTCGTCCACAATGTTAAAGTAAAATAGAAATAGGGTAAACCATAGTATTGCTGGCACCCACCTAGTCATTGGCACAGTGAGTTTTAAACACAAATATTAAGAATTAAAATTTCTTAAAGGGCATTTTGGTAGTTTTTTATAATTAGCATTGTTAAGTACAAAACATACATACAAATTATAAGTGCCAATGACTGATATTATTAGTGACAATGTTTATACCTGTAATGCCAATGACTGTAGTTTTTGGAGATATTTTCAAATTATTATTATTTTTCTTAAATAAAACTATGACAACAAGCAAGATTTTTTTTTTCCAACTTATACTCATATTCTAACAAATAAAAATGGTTAATAGTGATTGAATATGAAGTTGAATGCTTAGGAAGCAAATTAAGTCAAGGTTTTGCTTAAGGTGCCAATCAATGTATAGTTTACCCTATAAGGTTATTACATAATGTCAAATTAAAATTTATAATATAAACATATAAATTAAAATAATAATAATTAAAAAAAAAGGAAAATAAAAACAATGTCAACATGCCAGTCAATCGAATAAACCAACCCGGGACACATCCGACCCAAAGGTACCCATGATACTGGCGGCATTACCGCGCTGCACAGCAAGGGATATCCTTTGCATCAGAAATGCCCCACTAAAAAGCGTTAACCTTAAATGACTTTTATATTACGTCAGCAGAGGCAGTGGGACTATTTATCACTTGCCTTACTTAAAAAAAAAAAAACCAAATTAAGAGACCGTGCCAGCGTCCGCACAGCGTCGTCGATGCAACGTCGACCGCGTTGTCCTTATTAAGCTCGTAAGATACCGGAAATAAGCGCGTAGTTCTCAAGACAGAGTCTCAGCACCCTCGCTCATTCATGTGTATATTTATTCTTTAGAGGTACCCGAGGACAACTAGGCATCTCTTGTTCTAAGCCCACATAATTTAATACTTAGAATAAGCGACATAATTACGATATCCAAATATATTACACCGGCCAGCGCCGGCGTTGTGTCGTGTGCAGACGCTGACACGACGACACCGCTCTAAAAACGCTAGTGTGGGGAGGTCTCTAACTGACGTTAATGACATTTGTTTTTTTTTTATGTCGGCAAAGACAGTCTCATAAATTATCCTTTGATGACGTCACAAACACCAAAACTCGAGAAAAGTATTAAAAATAGATATAATGAAATTGAACTCAAAAAATACCAAAATTAGTTTCTTAAATTAGTTGTGATGGTGGCGTAGTGGGGTTGACCCTTGCTTCTCCATCATGAGGGTCTGGGTTCGAACCACGTATGTACCAATGACTTTTAGTTCCGTACATTTGTTTATACAGCAACACCATTCGCTGATAAATTGTGCCCGGATAACGGCGACAGGTTTGCCACTTGTCACGTTTGGGACCTAATAAACTCGGCAAAACGTGGGCCCAGTTCTAGTGATTGGTGCCTCAGCCTACCCCCTCGGGGATAACGGGCGTGAGTTTTTTTTTATTTTTATTTTAGTTTCTTAAAATGGTCAATATTTTCATAATGAATTGTAAAAAACAATCAAAAATAAGTAGCATGGCCAATGGACAATATTTCTATAGTCACGAATCAAGAAAGTTTCTTCTAGGATATGGATATGAGCGGTCACTAAATAAGAATATATTTTTTGTTTATTTTTAGGTGCTGTAGTTTTCGAGAAAATAATTTCTTTATTTAATTTCGTTCAGTGATACCGATCATTACGCCATCACAGATTAATACAAAGTCAGAAAGTATCATTCATTCGAATCTGTCAAAAGTAATTAGTCTGTTGCCTTTAAAAAATAAATACTGAAGTAGGTACAGCGCTACCAAATTATATGTTCAAGTGGGCAAAATTGTAACAAACTAATTAATTGTAAAGTCGGTACCCCATTTCTTGTTTTATTTATTCACTTACTAAGATTTATAGATATATGTTCACTAAAATTTAAAGACGGATTAAAATATTCTCATTTTTATAGGTAAATTTCTTAAATGTTACTACTAAATTCTCCACTAGCGCCGCTATCAACTGAACAGATAAGATGGTGGCACTGTACCTACATAAACGAAATCACTGAACAGAGCAGTGACAGTTTTTTTTAAATGCTTCAACGTTGGATGGCGTGGATACACGACTATGATTCCGTTCCGTTTTGCTTATACGTCCTTTTAGAATGAGAAGGTTTTCAAAACCAAAATCATGAATGAAAATCTTATCTGAGGTAAAAACTAAGAACGTAGGGCTATCCAGTTTTGCTTCTTTTTCATATACAGCAAAGGAAAAAAAATCCCGAATTATTGTCCATTGTACTGTATCTGCAACTACTACATGTAAATGTTAAAGAAATAAAGTTATTTCCTGTCAGGATTGCTTATCAACTTTATACCCTTAACAATAAGAGGCATTTTCCACCGCCAGGTGACTCTAGAAGGGCGGGCCGGAGCCCTGTCCGCTCTGCACAGCCTCCTGATTCACTGCCCGTCGTTGGTGAACAGTGACGACACGGCCAAAAGGCTCATGCAGCCGATAGATGGCGCCATTGCTGTTTTGGCCAAGTATGCGTTCCTGTGTAAAATTACTTAACTTATTTTGGGACAGATGGTATCAGTTAGAATAGAATGGAATGGAATAGAATAGAATAGAATAGAATAGAATAGAATAGAATAGAATAGAATAGAATAGAATAGAATAGAATAGAATAGAATAGAATAGAATAGAATAGAATAGAATGGAATGGAATGGGATGGGATGGGATGGGATGGGATGGGATGGGATGGGATGGGATGGGATGGGATGGGACGGGACGGGACGGGACGGGACGGGACGGGACGGGACGGGACGGGACGGGACGGGACGGGACGGGACGGGACGGGATGGGATGGAATAGAATAGAAAAGCTTTATTCCAAAGACAAATACGTACAATTTTTTACAAATTTTTTTTCAGTTACGTTGTCACATGAATAAAAAAAAGTAAGATTGCGGTGCGGTAATTTATGTAGTATTTTTAATGACTAGCGATGGTAATTCATGAGGATAATTAAGTTTAAGTAATAAATTATCGCGATGAAACTCGTGGAATGTACAATAATGTATGTCAATGTAAATGGCAAAAAAGTCTAAAACTAGTCAATGAAATTTTTGGATGAAAAATCGTTCAGATAGGTTGCTCCATTAATAATTCTATTTAAGCAATTAACATTATTTGGCCTCCTGCCCACAATAATCATCAACCCATTATGTCCCCACTACGGGACACGGGAAGGAGGTATAGGCAGATATAGGCCATATTCCACCACGGGGGCCAAGTCCGGATTGGTGGAGGCTTGTAGGACTAGTGGCTGGTTTAGCTTTCAGAAGTTTTCAAGCCGCCCTAAGGCCTCTGACTTGGCTTAACGACTGCCATCTGCCACGACGTCATCACAGCTTCGACCAATCCGTTTTCGATAAAATGTCTCCAGATAGATTATTATTGAATTTAGACCTGGATTTTTGGATAATTGATCCATTTTTTTTTTAGTGAAAAGTGCCTTAGCGCGGTTTTAAGACTCATAATTTATAAGAATAATTGAAGTACATTTTTTTTTTTCACAGTCACATAGCCTATCCGCTTTAAGTTCCACCATTTTTTATCCCAGCGTATCCAACGTCCTTCGCAACTACAGTGGAGCCCTGAAGGCACCGGCCGCATTACTGCGGCTGCGTTTGTACCAGGCGTGTGGCGCTTTAGCCGGTGGTGTGAACGGGCCCGCCGCGCCCTTGCTGAGACTTCTTGCGGCCGAGCTGTTGGGGACTGTCGACCCCAACGGGGCTAATGTCGCCACTGGTACGTACGTTAGCCTACTGCTTTGTTAAGGACACTAATATAAACGTAACTAGGTGAAAAAAATTACGCTGTGTTACCGCTATAACATATATACGTACATAGTTAGATAGATAGACATAGATAACACTTTATTGTACTGTACGTAAAAATAGTACATTGTTCACCGAGAGGAGAAAGTGACCGATTACCGTCGAGGGTGTCGTTTGAAGCCCGAGCCTTAGGCGAGGGCTTTAAAACACCTGAGATCGGGAATCGCAGTTTCTCTCGAGTGATACATAGTGCTTTATACTACACCTACAAGGAAAATAAAAAACGAAATCTTTACTAATTGAAATTTATATTGAAATTGTTGCTAGTGGCCAGTGTCATTTTGCGAACTTGGAGATAAAAACTCACTGTAAAAACTTTTTGGCTTTTGATATTTAGGTTACCGGCGCATAGTCTTACCCAAAATTAAAAAAGAAAAACCACGTAAGAAATGGATTTTCATACACTTTTATCTCCCGCTCAGATGCGTTTTCTCCCCGCATATTTGTTCGATATGCAATGACGTACTTTCTACCGTAAATTTGATAAAGTATCAAGGTACTTTCCAAGCAGGTGTAGTATAAAGTAAATTACACAATGTATTTCTAGGTATTTATAGGTTTACTCGGTATTTTTTTATAATAAAAGACTCGTGACCAAAATAATTATCACATCAAAGACATTAAATTGTTGTTACTCACAAGAGCAATTCTAAAAAAAACACCTACGAAGCACACACAATTTTCACTTGGAAGTAAATGGGGTTATTTGGTTTTTACTACGAATCGCTCGTAGCCTGGGCTGCCTGAGTGATCTTAAACGATCACTAAGGTTAAGCAACATGCGGCGCGTTCAGTCCATGGATGGGTCACCGTCTATGACTAACGCTAGTGGCATTTTTCGGAGCGGTTCCGTGCTTTGCAAGGCACGTCTAGCAGTTGGTGCCGGCTGCCGTCGATAGATGGCAGTCGTTAAGCCAAGTCAGAGGCCTTAGGGCGGCTTGAAAACTTCTGACAGTAAGACCAGCCACTAGTCTTACAAGCCTCCACCAATCCGGACTTGGCCCCCGTGGTGGAGTATGGCCTACACCTTCCTCAGGGAAGAGACCCGTGCCCCTTGGTGGGGACATGATGGGTTGATGATGATGAAACACTCAGGCATTGTAAGCCTTTGGCTTGATATTTCTATGTCAACGTGACAGTTTGTTTTGCATTGAATTAAAAAAATTACTTAAGATTAGTAAGTAGCGGTTGGACTGGCCGACGATTTGAGGCAGATTGCTGGCAGCGGGTAGATGAGTGAAAAAAGTGGCGTGTCTAGGGGGATGCCTAAGTCCTGCAGTGGACGAGCATGGGTTAATTGATTGACTGACTGATTGATTGATTGATAGAAAGGTTGAACGCTTTCTGGATTGGGAATTTCACTAAGTAAGCGTACTTCACTAGCGTTCGGTCAATCTCTTATATGCGAAATTTGTCGAGACAGTTATAACTTTAGTAAGCTATAAACTATAATAAGTAGTTACTTAGCGAAATTCTCAGTTCAAAGGGTCTCAAAGCCTCAGCGTGAACCTAAGAAAATCCGAACGAGCCGAACGAAACGAACTCAACAAATATTTAAATGTAATACTATAGTCCTGCTCGCCGACCCGCGTTGTATCGGGCATAATTAATTAATTATAAATAAAAACATAATTCAACAAGTTTAGGTTTTCATAGACAAGCGGGGAATTCATAGAAATTAGTAGCAGTACAAGAGATGTCTGTCGTACATTGCCGTCAATTTTGAAAACAATTTATATGAAGAATTTTGACGCAGTAAAAGGAAGCTCTCCGGTTTATGTTCACAGGTATGCTGCGAAGTGCAATGCATCCACGGGATACTATTCTATTGGGCGATGCCGGTTGGATCTACGATACGGATCACGCCGACATTGAAGAACAGGTGAATGAAATAACTTAGTGCCGTTTTAAATTAAATTTTCTGTCGTCAATAATGTATGAAACATTGTGAGTTAGGGTTTTTTCTAAGTAGCTTAATAGGCGTATCGCGCTGCCTGGAGACCCATGAAGGGAGGGCCGCGGCCGGCCCCAAATCAAATGGGAAAAAGCCACGCAAAGAACATGAAAATGCATGTTTACACATTGTAAGTTAGGATTTTATCCAACGTAGCTTTGATTCATCATTATCAACCCATTATGTCCACACCGTGGGGCACGGGTCCCGTGAAGAGACCCGTGCTGTTGCAGTTGGTGCCGGCTGCCGTCGATATATGGCAGTCGTTAAGCCAATTCAGAAGCCTTAGGGCGGCTTCAAAACTTCTGACATTAGGACTCGTGTTAAAAGCCTCCACGAAACCGGACTTGGCCCCCGTGGTGGAGTATGGCCTATACCTTCCTCAGGCAAGAGCCCGTGACCCTCGATGGAGACGTAATGGGTTGATGATGATAAAGATAAAAAGATCACTTTAAAAGAAACTCAACCAACTTCCCTTCCACAGCTCATAAGCCCGCTAAGCGCTTCGGGCTCGGGCGCCCTGGAACACGACGCGTGTAGGCTCTACCGGTCTAACGCTGAGGGGGCGCGACCCCTAGGGGTCGCCGTAGTGGACGCGGCCGCTTTGCTGTTCCCCAGAGTTTTTGCGCAGGCTGCTAACAAACATCGGTGAGTGTTTGTGGACTACTAGTCCAGGAAGGAGAGAGAAGGCCGAGAAGAAGAACTATGTCATGACTCATGATTTTTTAAGGAGTGCGTCTAAACCGCGGAAGAGTTGTTCAGGAGTTCATTGAAAAGAGAGCGTTTAAAGAGATCACTGCCAACCTTCATGTGATGGAGAATATCTGTAGCTTCTTAAAGGCCCGATGAGACAACTATAACAATGGTTTTTAATTGTAATTTTAACCTCGTAAGGCCCGACTTTGAAAATAACAATTGATTTTGTGATCACTTGAAGACATTGGGCCTCACGAGGTTATAGGTTAGTACTTAACATCTTCAGTCCTGATCTTAAAACTAACAATAGTTTTCTATTGTTATTTTGTCGACACGGGACTGAGGAGGTTACACTTTTTGTATCCTGTACAAAAAGTGTTTTATGGCTTAGGCGATAGGGCTTACCTAACGTCTTTGATTAGGTCGAGTTGCGTCGATCTCGTTTTCCATGTTCGTGACGTCCTTACTGGTTACCTAAAACATAATATAACATTTACATACATACAGGCACATACATTGCTTCCGGCCCCACACTAGGATAACATAAACATAAACATTTAAATACAGGCAAATACATTGCTTCTGGCCCCACATTAGGATACCCTGTATCGTAGGAACCAGAAACAGCGACATCACAAACATGTAAATATTCAAGACCTGGGGTTAGCACAGGGTATTCTACTTTGAGACTAGGGCAAGTGTTGTGTGGAAGACTTATTTGTTTATTAAAATACTAGCTGTGCTCCGCGGTATTACCCGCGGTTCATCGATTTTCCCGTAGGAATAAGATATTTCCCCGCGGTAAAACGTAGCCTATGTTTTAATCCAGGGTATCGGCTAACTCCATACCAAATTTTATTAAAATCCGTCCAGCCGTTTCAGCGCTAAAGACTGACAAACATATAAACACACACACAAACTTTCACGTTTATAATATTAGTGTGAAAACTTGTCAGACCCCAGTCTCTCGTATACTTAAGTCTGTTAATCTACTAAACTGATAATAGTTGGTGTATGAAAAACATGGGGAAAGCCGTTCAACTTTCAACCATATTCCTCAGGCAACAAATGCTGAGTCACTTCGCCGAAGTGATCAAGGTGTCCAAAGGGGCCCGGCTGGAGGCGATCCAGATCAACGTATACACGGCCCTCTTGCTAGCACTGAGGACGTTGGCTGAGACGAAAACTTCGCTGGGACAAGACCCCGTGAAGGCGCTTTCTACGGATTTGATTATTGTGAGTACCTGTGTTGGGTTGGGCTTCGGCAGTGGACTGTAGATGAATTTAAACTCACAGGGTCTGATTTGCCTCAGTTTTATTGCACAAGCGAAAATTATTACAGCAATGTCCTTGTCTATTAAAAAATTAAAAAGTTAAGGAGCAACAGTGTTGCTATACTTAGTGTTGCCAACAACCTGATTGCATGTTTTACTAATGCGACCTAACTTAGAAACACTGAAAATGTATATCGATTAAAAGCACAGTCTATTTACGACACCCATGAAATGGCCCCATCCGGAAGAAGGTTGATTCTGCGTATATTAATCCACTCCTCTTTTATTTCAAAAATAACATTTAAGATCATTTTGTGTTTTAGACCTTTCAAGCAGAGCGAAAATGAATGCCAGAAATGTTTGATTTCTCCTTTTTCGCCAGTACCACCCGAATGAAGAATTTAGAAAAGATTTTTCAACCAATGCAACTCAGCATAAGAACCAAAATTAACTGTTAAGTTTTTAGTTACTCGTTATTAATTATATTCCAGGTACACTTATTTTTATTTTTTTATTTTTATTTATTAAGGAAAACAAACAGTAGTACAATGACAATTTGACATAATTACTTAATTATTTAAAGTGTTGCATAATTGTACCACCAGCACCGTTAACCACAGATTAAATTAAATTGGAGAAACAAAACAGAAAACTTAATATTACGAATGTTCTTGTGCCTTTTGAACGCTAACCTAAACTTAAACTTAAACTTGAACTTGAACCGTGCATTGCTCGCATTCAGACTGTTTTCGTTTAGGATGGTTTAGTTTATGTTATCCCAAAATAATTTTGGGGATAGCACAGAAGTAAAAAAATACTGATGAACTAATAAAATTTCAGAAAACCTACTGTTCCATTTCAAGGCATTCCATGGCCAGTGCACGGAATGAGGGGAGCGATAACGAAAATATGTCTAATTTATTTAAGTGGGTATTGTACGTCTTAACTATTCTGTTCAAGGGGGCCCTTTCGCCCGCGTTTGTTCTGCAAGGATCCGTCATAAACAAGTAGTGGGGGTACGATTCTTGTATTCTCTTTGATTTACTGGGTATTTTGAAGAAAATTTGATTAATTAACTGGCTGCAGTCAAAAGCATTATGGCATAACTTGTACAGAAAGATCTCATCAAGAAGAAGTCTTCGGTTTTTTAAAGAGTTTATAGAAAATTTAGACAGGCATTTAACATAAGAACATTTGGAACGGCAACATTTGAAATTTACGGAGCGTAGAAACTTGCGCTGTACAGACTCAATCTGATCAGAATATTTTTCATAGTATGGGTTCCAAATAATAGAAGCATATTCTAAATTTGTCCTAATCAGTGAGCAATAGAGATGAATAAATGAAGATGGCCGTCTGAAGTGAGTGCATGAGCGCATGATAAAACCATACATTTGAAAAGCTTTGTTGGTGATGTTATCTATGTGAGTGCCCAAATGTAATTTGGAGTCCAGTAAAATGCCTAAATCTTTTATTTTAGCAACAGAATCCAAGGGTGTTCCTAACAGAGTGTATGTGTAATGAATGAGATTTGTTTTTTTCGAGAAAATAATTGATTTACATTTTGTCAAACTTAAATTTAATTTATTGGAAACGCAGTAAGATGAAAAACGGTCAAGATCCTGTTGCAAGTTATTACAGTCGTCAATTGATGTAATTTTTTTATAAACTTTGAGATCATCGGCATATAAGAGAAAATGGCCATGTTTAAAACAACTAGAAATGTCATTTAAAAACAGAATAAAAAGGAGCGGACCAAGAATTGATCCTTGCGGAACTCCTGATGTTACACAAGTTGAAGTAGAGGCAAATCCATTGATGACAACCTTTTGGGTTCTGTTAGTTACGTAAGATTGAAACCAGCGCAGCAAATTTCCCCGAATCCCATTAAATGCTATCTTTTGAAGAAGCAACAAATGATCCACCTTGTCAAACGCTTTGCAAAAGTCCGTATACACCGAGTCTACTTGAATGCGCCTGTCCATAGACTGAAAAAGAAAATTTGTAAATAACAGTAAATTTGTAACTGTGGATCTCTGCTTGACAAAGCCGTGTTGCTCTGGAATTATAATTGTGTGCAGACTGGGGTAAATAGCATTATGAACCAGTCTTTCAAACACTTTAGAGAGAGTTGAAAGCAGCGAAATAGGTCGATAATGCTCAACATTATTGACACTACCACTTTTATGCACTGGAGTGATATTTGCTGCTTTCCAAACTCTTGACAAACACTTATTATAAATAATAACAAGTGGACTACATATTGTATCTGCTGTGTGTTTAAGGAAAAATGGGGGTATACCATCGGGACCAGAGCCTTTTCCAATGTCAAGGGTCTTCACAACTTTTATAACTGAATCAAGTGTGAGAGTGATGTCTGATAGATGAACAATAGAAGAGTCGGCAGGTATAGTCGCAGGGTTAAAACTGTTAAGAGTGGACGGTTCATAGACTGAGCTAAAAAAATCGGAGAATAGATTACACACTCCTTCCGGCTCCGACGATTTTTTATCCTTGAAAACTATTGTACGAGGAATACCGGTTTTATTCTTTTTGTTTTGTATATAAGACCAAAAAAATTTAACATCTTGTTTTAAACCGTCCTCTATTGAGTTTATATAGTGAGCAAAACATTCCTTACTAACCCTCTTGAACCTATCTCTAAAAATAGTAAACGACTCATAATCACTAATATTTTTATATTTTTTCCATTTAATCCAATATTTATTTTTATTCTTAAAAATATGTATGAGTGGGCGCGTAAACCAAACTGGGAAGTCAGAATTTATGTGTGGCCGACACGGTACATGCTTTTTAATAATAATGTAAATATTTTCATAAAATGTATCTAACGCTGACTCAGCGGAGAGATCGCTGAGTAGTGCTGACCAGTCAATATTCCGAATGTCTTTATTAATAAAGTCATATTTAGCCTCAGTGAATCGATATTTAGGAGTGGACTTTTGGGGTAAACGATCGTAGTTCAGCCCGATACGGACATTGAAAAGTACAGGGGGATGGTGTATATCGGGCGGTACAGGTGGATATAAAGATGGCTCGCACACACATTCACTATTGTTTGTTATAAAGTAGTCAAGGATGCGATCATTATTATTCTTTATGAAATTAAATTGATTAGACTGAGTTATACATAAGAATTGGCATATATATTTATCGAGCAAATTACTACTATCCAATAGTAGTGGCTTGCAAACGGATCCAGTATTGGTCCAGTCTAGTGTAGGTATATTGAAATCACCCAGTAAGTAGAATTGATCTACGTCGTCAGACATTACCTCACTTTCGATTGAGCTCAATAGTAAATTGTATGTTTGAAAACATTGTCCGGGAGGAATATACAGCGCTGCGATTATATGACTTCTGCAACTTTTAGAAGAGGAAGAAAGTTTAAGCAAAACGTAGTCCACAATAGGTGGTATTATCAACTGCGAGAAGGCGGCGGCGTCACCGGTGCCGGCGGGCGAGTCCGTCGGAACGGGAGCGGGGCTCAGCCAGCAGCGAGCTACGTGTAGCCCACGCCTCACGGCGATCAGGACCCCGCCTCCGTCCGACCGGCCGCTAGCCGACCGGTCCCGGTCACACCTATACACATTATAGCGGGAATCTATGAATTCATTATCAGCTATGGAAGCTATTAGCCACGTCTCTGTGAGGACAATAATGTCGTAACACTCAGAAAGAATGTTTGTGTACAGTGTATGAAGCTTTGTCCTTAAGCCGCGGCAGTTCTGATAAAAAAACGTTAACTCTTTAGCCATTGTAATGGTTCAAAATTAAATTCGTCGTAATAAAGTGACGAGCAAAACAAGTCACTGTGGGTAGAATATGAAGTAAGAGCGTAGAATATTATATTATACCGCTTCAAAATTATTTTTGCAGCATTGGTTTTATAACTAATATAACGAGATTCATGATAAGCAAGAAATAAGTAATCGGAAGCAATCGTGTTGTTTCTTGGAACAGCTGTTAGAATATTATTACCTGTTGTCAAGTAGGTTTGGAAAAAATGCACTGAGAGGTTAAAAGTACAGAAAGCACACTCCAAGTTCAGCGGGCGGGGTAGAGAGATGCACGGTTTAAGATCACTTAAAATTATTTGTGGCACTGAATGAGTAAAAGCACAGAGCGATTTACATGAGTACACTAAGCATGATGTCGCAAGCAGATTAAGAGTTACGAAGACAATGATTATGATTGAAACAAACTTCATATAAAAAGCGCGAACTGACTTAGTGACCGAACTAGTTGGCCCGTTCCGCACTGTCCATTTTAATTTTGGAGACGTCGTCAATCGAGCGAACCGGGAAAGCAGGCGTTGTGTCTGATTGTCGGACGAGAACAGTGCCGTGTTTTGTCCAGATGTATTTATACTGGTTAGCTCGTACAGCTTGACGTGCCGCTCGAAAGATCTCTTTATTGTGCAGCGTCAGATGTTCATTCATGTAGATTTTTCTACTCTGACCCGGAATGTGGAGTTCCTCCGTAGTTACCCCTTTTGCCAGACGGTAGGCGGCAAGCATGTTATCACGAGCAATCTGCGAGTTAAACTTCACTATCACGTTCTTTGGATGCGCACTCTTGGCATTGGCATGAGGGACACGGTGAACTGACACTATTACACTCGCAGGTATCGGATGTTTGATGACCTTCCCAATGTGCTGAACGGTTTCAAATAGCTGCTCGCCGCGTTTTTCCGGCAAATTGCCAATTTCAATGTTGCATTGGCGAGCCCTTTGCTCCATAGACTCTATTTTGGCTTGGAGTTCCAATATCAGCCTATCATTTTGCTCATATTTCTGCAGCTTAGCCTCCATTGTCTTCACGTTAGTCTGCACAGATGATATTTCTTTACGAAGAGCCTCGTAGTTGTCACTCATGAATTGGACAGATGCCTTCAAGTCACCAAACTCCTTCAGCATTGTTGTCATCCTTTCATCCTGCCTAGTCAACATCAGCAGAACCTTTTCCTCGAAAAGCTTAAATTCACTTTTATTTGTGACTTCGTCGTTGGGCCGGTTTCTGGTTGTAACGAAATTCGGAGGAGATAACAGATCCAGTGAGTTGTTGGCCGAGGCATCTGTAGTATGGTGTGAAGAGGAAGGATCGTTTGCCCGATGATCCGGTGATCCACTGACATTCTCAGACGATGCACTACGTCCACCAGCACAAAAAGTTACATTCATGTTTGTGACTCGCGTGGGACTTCTGTTTTGTTATACGGTTGATGACGCGTTCGACAGCGCAGCGTAGTGTGTGTGCGTAGATAAGAGCGGCGTACAATAGTACGGTGACGAGAGCGCACGGCACGACCACGACCGGTTTGGAGCGACGCGAACAGCGGAATGCTGTTCGCGTCGCTCTTACACTTACTTGTAATATCGTAAATTAAAAATTTCGAAAAGAGTTTTCAACCAATGCAACCCACAAATGAACGAGAAATTAAATAAAAAATTTTATTGCATAGAATAGAGAAATTAGAAAGGAGTTTTCAGCCAATACAACCCCAGACATAACCGAAAAAATAATGAGGGATTTTCTGACAGCTCCTAAAAAATGGTTCCAATCTCGTTACTAGATGGCGGTGGTATTTACGAACGTAGTTTTTTTTTAAATACCGCTGAGAGCCCTTCATTGATCTGTGTTTGTACGTCACTGGGTGTATATCGAAATGTGATGAAATCGATAAAAGCGCGAATCCATATAAGTGCAGTAGGTACAAAAACCCTACTTTGTGCGAAATACTTTGGGACTACTAAATTTGGTCGGATTCGCGCTGTAATCGATTCCATCGCATTACGGAACGTGATGGTCTTAGTGATGTAAACCGGTTCTACGAATACCGTTTTTTAAAGTACCTAATCGATTTTTTTTATAGTCTCATTTATAGGGTGCATATGGGAAACAAAACTAATTCACGTTTTTTTTTTTAACTGAAACACTTCCAGCTCAGATAGGTATTTAAAAGCTTTATTAATTCTGTTTATGTTTTGTTAACCTCTCCTGACAGGTTTTTAAGGCTAAGCAGATTATAATAACATAACATTTTTTTGCATACAACATAATTGCATAATATTATGCCGTTGACTTAGTTTTGACCAAAATAATGATTTTATTACAAACTTACTTAAATTTAAGTTTTTAACAGTGCGTTTTCAAGACTTCTCATTAAT